>CM074721.1:445775879-447030879 GCA_037306005.1 Rhinophrynus dorsalis
ATTCAAAAGGAATGTCAAAGCATGTAGGAGTACATGATTTATTTCTCATTATTTTTTTGCCTGAAATACAGAATGGTGAAAAATGGTAAAGATTTTTATTTCTCATAAGTGGTAATTTTAGAAAGAGGAGTTAATTCTATCCTTAGAATTACAAGCACTGGACAGTTGATCACTTTTGGTATTTCAAAAAGGAAAAAAAAAAGTTACTCTTTGGTATGAAGGTCATGTTAGGGGCTATCCAAAACTCATTGTTTTTTACAATGTAAAGGGTGGGTTGTCGCAGAAAAGGGGGGGGGGGGGGCACCCAGCAAAGTGTTTAATCAATATTCTTACTACTGTGCACAGCTCACATATTTGATGATCATGAATGATACTTCATTCCTCCTTTTATACATGAAGGTGGAAGCAGGATATTTCACATGACAATCAGGTAGATTAAGGTTTGTGTGAGAAACGGACACACAATTTAGCTGGATTGAGTGTAATAAAATCTGACTTATTTTCTACTTGTACAGCTAGGCAGGTTTTAACCAGTACATAGCTCCTGCCATTTTAACAGGGGTGTGGAACAAATTGCAATCCATGAGGAAGTAGAGATCAGAGGCTGATAATAGCTCAGAGACATGACATGATGGAAAAGCAACCTGAAAGGTATCTAAACTATATCCATAATTGAGCAGTAGGAACAAGAGCTACAATATATGTTCAGAGAATGCACGCAACTGTAGGACCAAGATCCATATAGAAAAAGGGTAGGGCTTGGCAACCTGAGACCATCTATCTGTAGAGAAGTACAACTCCCATCTTTCCAAACCACCAGCCGAGGATGACAAATTGTACTTCATAACTGGAGGGCCTTATGTTGCTCAGCCCTGATACACAACAGCACAACAAAAAACAAAAAGGGGGGTTGCACAAGCACAGCAAAGTGCAAAATGTGGCTCTTCAGATTACATTACAATTCTAATCATACCGCACACATAATCATCCAAGGGTTAAAAGCCACAATTAAAATAAATGAGAGCTTTGAGTTCTTTAAAGTGCAGCTGGTTTGATTTAGAATTTATTCATTTTGCCTTTAAACCCAAGGCTCAGTGTCAATGTCATTCTCAGACAGATGTCTGCTTGCGCCGCTCACTCACTTCCATCCCATCTGCTCTTGGCAAGCAACAATGGAAGCTCCAGCTACCGACTGGTTAAGAGGATAGTGAGTGAAAATAGAAACACACAGCCCAGAGTAGACTATTTGAGGTTTCCTGGATAGAAATCTGCACACGATTCCACACGCTCCGTTGTCTACTGTTGTCTGTGTTGTGGGAGGACAATTATCAACCCAGCATTTTTAAAAGATTCTAGTCTCTGTCCTGAAATTAACATTCCACCAGCTGGAAGGAAAACTAAAACACACATAGCTATTAAAGCTATATACGGCAAGAGGGGCTTACAAGAAATTGACAGGTTCTTATGTAAAACAATGTTCAAAAGCAAGTTTATCCTATATGAATGGCACACGTTGGGAGTATCGACATAAAAAGATTTGGTTAAATAAAATTGCAAGTGCTACTTTTCATCATGCTGGGGCAAATCATTTCCATTTGCACTTCTCCCTTCCTGCCACATCTACCACTGTAAAGACTACAGTCCTGGCAAACTTTACAGGAGTCATACGCAGATCAACTCAACTACAAAAAGCAGGATTAAGATTTAAACAGAAAGGAGCTCGGTGAGAGGAAAGAAAGGCTTACTGTATATTATTTTCTACCACAATAAAGTGTGTGTGTGTGTGTGTGTGTGTGTGTGTGTGTGTGTGTGTGTGTGTGTGTGTGTGTGTGTGTGTGTGTGCGCGCGTGGGGGGGGGGGGAAGATATATAACCCATTCCTTATATTCTTTACTTCATCTGTTTATTTAACAATTAATGCAGGCGTGAGCACGAGTGCAATAAAATGTATTTAACCTCAAAGCTCCTTGTCTTCATTCATTTTTTGTGGAAGGAACACACTCAAACATGAAGCACACACAAACAATACCTCCTTGAGTGGTCTGTGAACTAAGCGCCTTTGTTTATTGAGCTCTCTAACATGGAAAGGATGTGAGGTTTAGGAGTGCTGCCTCAATGCTCTCTTATGGAGATGGTAAATAAAAAAATAAATAAATAAATACAAATTGATTCTCAGAGTATTATTAACAAACTCTCCAAAAAGATGACTACATAAGCAAAACACTTAAAGGGTCTGTGAGTCAGTCTGAACAGGATCCGAGTAAACAAAGGCACAAGATACAAAGGCCCATATTTATAAAAACAAAATGGAGTTATTGTAGAGTAAACCAACTGCACCATAAGGGGCAAATAAAAATTCCTGTTAAATTGGCCTTTTAACCACTTGAATGCTAGAGAGGTCTCCAGTGTGTTACAAAGAAATGAGTGCCAGAGAGGTATGGAATGAATTGCAAAGCAATGCTTACTGTACCCCTCTGGCACTCAAAGGGTTAACAGTTAAATGGTTAAAAAGCACTATTTAACTGCATGGGAATTTAGGAACTTGTATTTGTCCCCTATGATGCCGCTGGTTTACTCCAGATTAACTCCAATTTGTGTTTATAAATATGGGCCAACGTTCACGTTCTAGGGCAGAAACTGGGGTTTTTGTTGTCTTTGAGGACATTTAGGCGAGTCTGGGATACTATACCTTACTGCTCGTGCAACCACTATGTAATGTGAGGATGCTGGTGCATGGTAGCTGCCCAGTTTGATCCTAAAGCCTACTTTACATGGGTGACTATTGCGAGCTACCCCATAGATAACAATGGGGAGATTTATAAATCGCATTCTTAGTGTATGTTTAAGAACCATCTCTAATGTTCACAACTAGGGGTCATATTTATAAAGACATCAAGTTTTTAAATATGTCCATAGCTGGGAAATCTCTGGATTTGCCCCGGAGACTGAATTTTGTAGGTGATTACTGGGTGTCAGGTGACAATGGCAGATACTTCTGTGGTGGGGAGATTTTTATGTAACTCTCCCCATTTCTGCTCCTTCCTAGCCTGCTCCTCCCACTTCCCCTTCTAGCCCACCCAGTTCCTCCCACACCAGCTCACTTTGCCACACTTCCACTAACTTACTTCCAACCACCACATGTAATTAGTTAGTCCTTGTGGCCAGTTAGCTAGAAAAGTCACTTTTACAATATTACAGGTTCTGCCAGTTGTATGCAACATGTGGCTCTCTACAAATTTTGGATTACAACTCCCACTGTAATCTAATGACACCTACCCCCCGGAAGGAGACAAGTGGACTACTATTGGAATCCATATTTACAACATTGATTCAGTACTGTGAGCAAAACAAAATTACACTAAGTGCCGGAGAGGTATCCAACAAAATGCAATGCACTGGCCATTAAAGGGATAGTAATGTTTCATAAACAAAGCAGCTCTAATTAATCATCATAGTATTTGGACCTTGGAGAGTGTTATTTCAATTCTGTCACAGTTATAGTTCAGGAGTAATTCAATGACAAAGTGTCCCCCTCCTGCCCCTTTTACTGATGTAACACTGCTCAGATAGATCAGAAGGGAGGTGCCCAGGTAGACTGCAGAGAGGGACAATCTTCAATTAAGATAAGGGAAAAAGCTGAAAAGCTTGTCAAGGGGGGCAGGACTTTCATTGTTCTCATAGGAAGAAGATTGTCCCTTGCTGTTATCTGTCTGGTCTATGGACTGCATTCCACATCTGAGAAGAGATGGCTTACACTAGGTGAAAGGGGCGGGAGGGGGAAACTTTGCTTGTGAATATCTCTCAAACCATAAGGGTTTGAGAGAAGACTTATATCGTTCATGTTTTTTTAATGCCTACAAAATAAAATAAAGACAAAACGAAGTATTACTATCCCTTTAAGGATCCATTCTGTGTGGATTGGTTCTCTGAAACTAAATGTTTACATATTACTGGATATTATGTCCACAGTAGTGAGCAAGCTTTGTTGCCAGACTGTAGGATCATTCATCAACATATCCTTAGAAAGGAGGAACGGGAGGCATTTGGGCGAAAAAGAATCCTGTCCATTTCTGTGGACATTACAGCTAGCATTAGTTAAAGGGATAGTAATGTTTAAAAATAAAAGCAGATTCGATTAAACGTCATAGTATTTGGGCCATGGAGAGTGTTATTTCAATACTGTCAGAGTTGTAGTTCAAGAGTAATTGAATGATAAAGTATAGCCCTCCCGCCCCTTTTTACAGATGTAATACTGCTCACCTCAGAGCAGCAAGACTGTCCAGATGGATCTCAGAGAGGTACATTCCTTAGTGAGCATAAGGAAAAACTTGTAAAACCTGTCCTGGGGGGGCAGAGTTTCCACTGTTCTCACAGTAAGAAGACTACCCCTTGCTGTGAGCTGTCTGGTCTCAAGACCAGATTCCACATCTGAGGGGAGGTGGCTTACACTAGGTAAAAGGGGAGGGAGGGGGATACTTTATCATTCAATTACTCTTGAACTACAACTCTGATGGTATTGAAATAACCCTCTCTATGGCTCAAATACTATAAAGATTTTGAGACATTATTATCCCTTTAAAGACCTATTTTGGGGAACCAATCCACGCAAAACGAATTCACAGAGGCATTATAAATGGGGGGTTATCTGGAAATCTTAGTGCTCCTTTAAAGAGTTTATAAAGGGTGTGCATTTCGGGTTACATTAGAAGTCTAATCTAAGAAGTAATTGCAAATTCCATTTATTTATTGAGGCAATAAGATTGTAAAGAAAAGAACAAAACCACACCTAAAAAGTCCTGCAGTCCCAAGTGCAGGAAGATTAGGTTATTTCATGTGACCTGTTAAGTTTTTCCTGGCGGTGGCATTTTGGTTTAATGTAGGTTTTATGCCAGAAAGGGAAAAAAAAAAAACAAAAAAAAAAAACCACGGGTGGGTGAGGCAGTCTTTGGGCAGCGAATGCAACAAAGTCCACAAAATGTGTCAAATCGCAAAGAAGGGGATCACAAGATTATCTACCACTTACTGTCTGACACGTCTTAAAGTGCAAGTAACACTTCAGAAGGACTTGGATGATTTTGAAATACATTTCAAAATCTCCTTACATTATTCTATACTAGTTGAACAGCCCGTTACACGGGCCACAATGCCTCTGGCAGCCGGTCACGGGGCAGTCACGCGCAGTAGAGACTGCCCGCGCAACTGCTGATACAGAGCTGGACGCTCCTTCGGAGCGCCCAGCTCTGTATCAGCCGCAGCGCGGGCAGTCTGTACTGCGCGTGACTGCCGCACGCGCAGCAGTGTCTACTGAGCATGTCGGGCGTTACACACAACTTAGCGAATTATTATATAGGATGTGTTTTCTTATCTGCACTTATAAGTGTAATTTAGGAGATATTAATCTTTATTAATTTATGCAAATTAAGCAGATGTAGCTGGCAAAACTGCCACTTCCTACAAATTAGCACCAGGCAGTTTACACAAACTTACAAATGCATTACATTAAACATCCCTTTTATTTAAAGGGTTAAGTAAAAAATGGTTAATAAAAGGCACTTCATGTGAAGAGCTAGTTTAAAAAACCAAAAGCATGTTTGTAGAACATGTCAATTGTATTTAAATGGGACATGTACCCACTTGGATGCTGGAGAACTCTACAACACGTCGCTCTGCAAAATTCTTTACCATGCAAGTGGTTAATCTAAGATCTGTAAATTCATCTTAAAAGAGCAGTGAATATTCTCACTGACCATCACAACAAAGCTGAAATCTGACTGGAGACTGGATATTGTGTGGGGAGGTGTAGAGAATAGATCAGAGTACAGCAGTGCTCTTAATGTTATCAGCTGCAATTTCTTGGTTTTTTTTTTTTGGCTTTTTTTAAAGCAGAACTACCACCATAGTTAAAGCTGTCCTGCAATAATTAGGCAGATGACGATTAGCTTAATAATAGTTATCTTACCTCTCTGAACGAGAGTATTCTAAAGAAATCCTTAATCTTCCAAGACCAGAAGCCAGACATCAGCGCAGACATCATGCCTGTGTGCCTGTGCTGTCAGTCCCAGTCTCCATTAAGCACTGCACTCTGCCGGAAGGGACCGACGGCACAGGCTAGCAGACTGCACTAACCTGGCCATCAGTCTCTGAAGATTAAGGATTTCTTTAGAATCTGCTCGTTCAGAGAGGTAATATAACTATTATTAAGCTAGTCACCATCTCCCTAATTATCGCAGGGAGACTAACTATGGTGGTAGTTCCGCTTTAATCTTTTTAAATGTCCCATGGCAATTTAAAAAACAAAAACCTAAATAAAACCAACCAAATTTTGAGGCAAAGGAAAGCATTATGACAGAGTAACAAGGAGACAGTCAGTAAGATAACTAGTTTTTAAGTTCTTTATATGCCATAACTCTTACGAAAAGGTCAAACACTCAATGAGAAGCAATTCACATTATTTACTGTTGCCTGGGAGGCTGAAGTGTGAATGTAGGACCACATTCATGTTCTCTCCCCCTGCCATCCTCTGGATCAAGTTCCAGTAACCAAGGGAGGGTGTGAAAGCAGCGAGTACATTGCTCTCATTACTTTCAATGGCCCCGTTCACTAAGTCTTCATTTGGAGGAAGAAGTCAGTGTGCATTGTACAATTCATAGCGTAACTACTAAATGCTTGGCCTTTTAACCAAGGTCAATTGCAGTATTTGCACATGTAGATGTGAGATGCATGGAGTTGGAATATGTTGCTTTATATGAATGCCAGATGTAAATCGAGCCAGAGATGCACCCTAACTTCTTGAATTATAAATTGTCACACTCCAGCCCCTTTTACCTACATAATGCTAGGGGCAAGACCTTCCAGATAGATTGCAGAGAGGGACAATCTTCTGCGAGTATAAGGAAAAAACATCCCTCCTTCATCAAGGGGTGCAGTGTTTCCTTATGCTCACAACGAGAAGCTTGTCCCTCGCTGTGAACTGTCCGGTTCGATGACCAGATTCCACATCGGAGTGAAGGAGGCTTACAATAGGTAAAAGGGGGTGGACTCTATAATTCAGGTACTCTGGCACTACACATCATACAGAATGATAATACTACTATACATAGGCGCAAAAACCTTACAGAATAATCAAAGCTGCATTTATGTTGAAAAGTTACTATCACTTTAAGTTCTGCTAGTCGGGAGAAGAAGAGTATTCTGGTGGCCAGTTAAGATCAGATTAAAGAGAAGAGATAAGAGTAGCAGGCAAAACAAGCAAAGAGTTGTGACAGTCAATGCATGAAAGGAAAAGAGAAGATACATCTCCGCAACACTCTTTGTCCACAGAGTAAAGTGTGCTGCCCTCGATAGTTGTAGAAAAGTGAAGTACTCTGCAGGATTTAGGAGGAAGGATAAGTAGCTCAGTCTTAGATACAAGTTAAACAAAGATGAGACATTCAGCAAGAGACAGCAGTGAGGCATTCTGAGACCCTGTACATTACCTTTTGGTGAAAGTCAGGGTGTAAAGTGACAGATGTGTGTCGTTTACTAGGAGAGATAGAGAAAGCGTGAGAGAGGAGAGAGACACCCAAAATAGAGTCTCATACTGAGAGGGGTAAGAGGTGAGGAGGTGCCGGCATATGACCAAGAGAGAGATTGCTGAAAGATATAGGATAAAAACAAGGAATGTGCCAGGCCATGCAGATCCAACTATTCTTTGCTTCAGTTTACTCATCTGTACTACCTGATGACCAGTGAAGATTAACTAGCAATTACTCATTGCTTCAAGCATAGTTTCTATCCATGGTGAATAAACACATTTTTCTATCTGTCCTGTCTAAGTGCTATTCAATAAGTCACACCTAAAAATCCAGTAGGATCATTGTAGGGCATCACTGTAATTACCAATTATAACATGTACCTCTAATCAGGACCCTGTTCTAAACTGCTCTTTGTACATCTAATTGCTGGTAGCTGAAATGTGTTGGCCTGCTGTCCAGCCAGTGAAGAAATCTTGTGTTTCCCTGAACAGATTGCCAAGTAATAACAGGCTACAGAAGATTACCACAGGTGACAATCAGTGGTCCAGTCATTCTAAAGTATGTGCCTGGGTTTATGACATTCGCTTGTGTTTAAATTGAGGAGATCCTGAAAACATGCACTGTTGGAGCTTGAGGACAGGTTTGAGCACAACAGGGCTAAAGCAGAATCATCCAGAGCAGACTTGCTCAATCTGATGCCACTGAGTTGTTGAGGACAATTCCCACAATGCCCAGCCAGTGCATGATGGACGTTGTACTCCTGGACTACCAGAGAGCCTCAGGTTGGCTACCCCCTGGCCTAAAGGAAGTACACAGAATGAATTGTACTACAGAACTGAATAGTTTGTGTGCGCTTTTTGTAAGAGGAGGCCTAATGATGGTGACCACAGTGATTATTACAACGTAAGCAGGTCATCATCCACCGTGACAAATTTCCCATTTATGTTCAGACAGAATAATGATATCAGGAAGAGAAGTACTTGGCTCTGTTACCACCCTGAATGAAAGAAAAGTGTGCAATGCATTATGGTACATCCCTCTAAAGCACAAAGGTCTTGTCCATGTTTGTTGCAGTGGTTACCTTGCCAACAATTTTAAATATTATATTATATATAAAAATAGTTTTATATGATGTAATTCACACGGGTGACAAATACCTGTCTCACACAAGCAGCACCAACAAGGTGATAATGAAATACAGGGTAAGCTGCTAGACTATGGAGACTTTCCCATGGGTGACTACTGCCTTGCTTGAATTCACCACAGTAGATGCAACATCACTGTATTCACAAGGGAATGCAGTAAAGTTATAACAGAGCAGATCTGCACAATGGCATCCTTATGGTTTGATGGAATCTTTACCAAACGCACTATAAATGAGGTTCTGATGCCGATTGCATCTTTCAATGGTGGGCTGACGTATGCATGTCGGCAAATAAAATTATGTCTCTCTCTCTTATGCTTATGTGGTCCTTCCAGCAGCCACAGTCCTCCCCCCCCCCTCCCCGAAACACACACTTCCCCAGCTGGGGAAAGCAGGAGAAGGAGAGTAAATGAGCACTCAGTGCTACAGTCCTTTTCAAATACAAACTTGTGTTGCTGCAGTAAAGTCTCTCTTATGAATTAGGCCGAAGGGTTACAAATACCTGAGCATCTAAAAAAACAACTCCATGGAAATTGTGATGAAGAAAACAAATATATTTTCCTGTGTAAAGTTGAACTAGGAAAAAAAAATGCTAAATTATAACCCAAAACAATGAAAGTGAAATGAAGAGACGTAGAGCGCATACACATTTCCTGTGCCGATGACAGGCAGATACACTGGGGATCTGAAATTGGGTTTTCTATCTCAACATTTACTTTTCTGTCGGAAGCACTTATAGCCAACAGTGAAGGAATTCTGGGTAAACCAGCTGCACCAGAGGTAACAAATAAAAGCACCATTTAAATCAGTGGTTACTTGGGGAATCTTTAACTCCTTGAATGCTAGAGGTTTCCAACACTGTTTATCTCTCTCTGTCTCGATATATGACCATGAGCTTAACTAGCTAGGCTAAAAACAACTTAAGTAGTTCTCCCTGCGTCAGTGCAGTGACATCACAGGCCATTAATCTAGCTGCCGTCTGTCATAAAATCCTGAGACATCAGCAATTTCAGGCTCAGGTCCTTGGACCCAGTCAGAAGGATCAGGCCAAGAAACATTAACAGATTTGGGATCATTTTAACAAATGTGTAACAAAGCAAGAGGAGGATGGGCAGAATAATCAGCCATGTGTAGAGACAACTAGGGGCAGTTTATAAGAAGTCAGAGTTTGATCACCTTAACCCTTCATGCAATGAGTTGTTGACCTCATCATGGGTTTTAATGCATTTCAAATGTCTGCAGGTAACAAAGGGATGCTACAATATTCTATAGATGGGAAAATGCAGGACTGCTAGTACCTACACTACTGAGGGATTTAGGCCATTTCAATAAGCTACAAAAGTTCATTTGTGGAACAAACCAAGTGCACTGTGGGAGCCAAAATAGTTCTCAATTATTTACATTTGGCTTTTAACCTCCTGATTGCTAAATGTCTCATAACATACAAATTTACAACACGAAAACTTAAAGCAGGAGCAGTCCATCTTTGGACCTTCAGCTATTGAAGGTCACAACTCCCATCATGCCCAAATAGCAAATGGCTGGTAGGTGATATGGGAGTTGTAGTCTTCAACAGCTGAAGGTCTGAGGATTGACAACCCTTGTCCTAAAGGAGAAGTTAACATCTATTCATACTAACCCCCCACACTTCCCTTACTATGGCCAGAAAACCTTATGGCCCCATGAATTTTGTCCTTATGCTATATGCTATAACAGTCAGTCAGTGCTGAATGCAGACAAGACAGTTGCTGGCAGAGGGCATGAGCCTACTTAACCCTTTAAGAATGCTATAAATTGCTATGGTCCATAAAGGGTTAAAATTACCATATGTGCAGTGGAGTTTGTGCCCTGTGGTCCTGCTGGCAAGTGTTACGTCTACCTCCACGGACATAACATCCGGCACCAACTGATGAGAACTGTTGAATAAAGGCACGAGTCACAATTTTCTGGCACTGTAAGGTACAGGTCGGTAGTATTATGGGGTGTCACGTCTCATTTAAAGTGACAACCACAAATGCAATATGTTGCATACTCCTACCCCAATCAAAGAGTTAAAAAATTGCTGGCATTTCAGCTAGTGTAAAGCACATATGGTTACTAAGGCGTATTAACTCTTTAAAGGGCCAGAGTGGCATGGAACACATTGCTTTGAAATGCATAGCACACCCCCACTGGTCCGTAAAGGGATAAACGAATGCTTTATTGCAATTGCACGCCCCTTTCTAGTGATGCTACTTCTGCTCTACCCAATACAATATGTAAATTAGCCACTTAACATACAGTGCCAGCAATAGAAGGAACCAGACATCATGTTTGTAATGTAGATCAAAAATAGGAAATTATAATGGTTCACAGGGTAGGCTGACCAGATCTCACCTTTAACCGGGGACACATAGGAAATAGCCATTTTGCAGTACTTCACTGAAATCAATGCAGTCCTGCAGTAAGCATTTCTCCTATGCGTCCCCGGTTAAAGGTGAGGTCTGGTCAGCCTATCACAAGGGAAGTAGGCCTTTATTATTGGGTGGCTGCTCAACATATTGCAGGTCTTAACTGGCAGCATTAAAAAATATATATATATATATATTCCCTGCTGCTTGGGCATGCTTCATTCCAAAGTTACTACTATTTTTTTTTTTTTAATACACCTAAGACAGCTTTGGAAAGTTTGAAATGAGTTTCAAGATTCCCTACAAATTCTGTTAGCACTTTTTTTTACTCAAAACTATCTTAGATTAACAGATTATACCAATTAACCATCTGAGTGCCAGAGGGGTACACAACTCATTGCTTCACAATGTGTTACATACCCCTCTGGCACTCAAAGGGTCAAGACAATCAGGCACTTCGCATCATAACCCTAAGTTACCTCCTGCCACTGAAGCTTAACTATGTAAGTGCCAAAAGATGGGAAATGCATTACTGAGAAATGTCAGCAAGTGGGAAAGGTGATGTAAAGCTAAAACAGGGGTTACCTGCATGGTATGCCTTCATTAGAATAATCTATACATACAACATATAGATTTTCAAGTTCTTTTAAAATCACTCACATGTTTTAAGTGATTATGTCCCTTTAAGATTGTCCGCACTGCCTGGACACTGGGTGTATTTATTCTATTACATTCTGAATACGGTTCTCCATACAATGTGATAATAATAGCACTGTTATGTTGTGACAGTGTACTGTTATAACTTTGAATAAAGCAACTGCCAGCAATGTCTCTCTGTTTTAGCAAACAGGAAAACCCCTACCATATGTATTTATGAATAAACATTTTTTTTTTTTTTTTTTTTTAGATGCACAACGCATTTTAGAAGCAATGTGCTGAAAACCCTTCTGACACAAAGTGTTTATAAAACCATAACAACATATAAACAATGGTAGATGTGGCACAGGAAACAAATAAAAAGAAGAGATGAAATATCTGGGTGCTACTTGTGTAAAATGCATACATCAAGGGTGAATGGTGAAATAACCAAACTCAAGTACATTCACTAAGACCTGTGAGTGGACTTCAGTTTGGTTATTTCTCCATTCACCCTTGTTGTATATATAATTTTGCCATGTCCTGAGAAGTACTCCAAATGAAGGAACTCAATCTATTTGTGGTTATCAGGTGGCAGAAAGTGACGTCCGAGTCAGGCGGTGCTATCTGACATGTTTTGTATCAGCACCTAGCTGTGACCATGAGAAATAGTAAGTCTATGACATGACATGGTTGAACATGCAGAGAATGTCCTTCTTTTAACACACTAAATGCCACATTGGTGGGCAAAGTAGTGCGGACCACTCAAAAGTATATAGTTTATATCTTCCCACCCAAGCAATCCACCAACAATGTAATCTGCAAAACACTGTGAATGTTTAGCATTCTCCTCTAGAACAATAAATTAAAAAAATACAAAACAATTGGCAAATTGTCACATTCCTTTCTCTTCCCCAATTCTTAAAGCGGAACTACCACCTGTTTTAAAGTTTATGTCATCTAATTCCCCATCTGGCGACTAGCTGCTCAGTAGTGCTAGTCAGCAGAATAATTATCTGGTTAAATAGAATGAGACCCTGCGCCGGGGCTGACAGGCAGTAGAGCGCGCAGACATCTTGCAATAGTGATGTCTGCGCGCCTGCGTTGTCAGTCCATTTTGGAGCCGAACAGCTCCTAGCAATGCCTCCTAGAGCAGGCTGGGACTGACAGCACAGATGCGAAGACATCACTATGGAAAGAGGTCTGCTCTCTCTACTGCCTGTAAGCCCCTGCGCAGGGTCTTGTTCTATTTAACCAAGTAATTATTCTGGTGACTAGCACTACTGAGCAGCTAGTCACCAGATGGGGAATTAGAGGATATAAACCTTAAAACAGGTGGTAGTTCCACTTTAATTTTGTGGTCTTTACTACCGGTTAAGGAAAACAAGTAGGAAGCAGGATATCAGAGTGTGTACACTACACACAGTATGGATGTCTTGTGTATAAAAACAGTCAAACCAATCACATTGTAGGGCAGAAGATTCAGTTGATTTAAATGGAGAATTTTATCCCTTGGAAATTAATTAGGTCTCCAACTCATTGTGATAAAATGAGCATCCAAGGTTTAAGAGACCCATTTAAACAAATTGGAATTTCTATTTGCCCCCATCATGGAATTGCTTTGCTTCAGAATTGATGTATTTTCTTTGTGCACATGGCCTGAAGTACGCAGAATCAAAAAGGTCAGGCTTCCTGTAAGATCAGTTTGAGATGATAAATTTAGCTTTCCTTGAGTTATTCACTGGAGGTGGAGGCTTAGGCATGCAAAACTAGAATCTTAAAAATGGTGATTTATACGCATTGTGCTTAACCCCTCCAATGCTACAGAGGCTGTAAAAAAACTAAAATAGGGCATATGTATTAACAAAAGAAACTGAGCAATTCTGGGACAAACTATCATAGGAGAAAAATCTCCCACTGATAAAAATGGGTCTGAAATTTGGGATAGTATTGTTGTGAGCTATCAATAGGTGCCCTACACTTATCCCAGCAGTTCACTCCACTGTATGTCAAAATGAGAACAGCAGAGGTGGATATGAAGGAGTCTGGCTAGGATGTGGGAAATGGGATGGAGGGAGAGAGGTAGAATGAGAACCTCACAAATGTTGCTTGATTTGCAAACATTCTAACTTCTTACTCCATTTGAAATGTGTGGGGTTAATCCAGAAGTATTCTCTTGAACCAGTTACTTCCTAACCTCCATCTCTTCTGGAATCTCATATACTATTACTAGATAGTGGGTAAAGTGACAACCCTTCCTCCCGATGCTATAAACTTATCAAATCAACCAAAGTTTACTAAAACCCAATACTGGAATGGTTACAGTCATTCAAGTTTGAGTGAGTATTTGAAAAAGTCATTAAAAACTTGTTTGTCAAGTTAGCCAAAAGACTAACAAACGAACAGTGGAGATATTCATACTTTGTACCGTATGCTAATGTAAACAAGTTGCAGTACCAGGGATGTTTCATATGCCAATTAAGCTTTTCTGTATTAGTAAACTTTCACTTTAGCTTTTCCTAGAAATACAAGTGTATTTCCTAAACTATTGATTAAAATGACTCAAAAGGCTGTTTAGTATGAAAAAAAAAAGTAATGGAGACATGTCCACGTTTAAACCTGAGAAATTGATCTTGGTAAACCATTTCCTTATGTGCACTGATAGCAGGTCATGCTTCTGGCCAAATAGGCCGCGCTGTATTACATGTTGATGTTTCCCCTCAAATAATGTGGTACTATACACAGAGTGCATTGATCAAAATGTACCCTAGTACACAATGGTCTGCTGGAAGGGCTACTTGCCTACACATTATGGGAGAGTGTTAACCTCTTGAAATTAAGGAATAAGTGCTTCTTCGCTATGCATATAAAATGAACAGCCTACATATTCCTAATGTCTCAGAGATGGCTTTCCTGGTGTTGGACTCCACAACTACCCACATATTATAACTAGCAGCCAAACGTAATACAGAGCTCGCTCCCCAAGTAGAAATAGAAAATGAATGGCATACTAGAAATATTCTGCACATATAGTCTGCCTATTTTTTCCTACTATAAAAACACTTCAAACATTACTTGGTCTTATGTTCAGGATAACCCATGCATGCTTTTAATTCCCTCTCTGTGTTAACCTCTACCATTTCTGCTGGTAGGCTCTTTCACTTAAATATCACCATTAAGTGAAGTAAAAAGATGTTCTTACATTACATCTAAGCCCATGCGTCTCATTTTAGCCCATAACTGGTTACCCTAAGATTCCTACTACCTCGAAATGTAATTCCTTCCTTCACTTAGTCAAATGCATCATATCCACTCTCTCCCTTTCTCCTCCCAGCTTTTACATGTTCAGATCCTATAGACTATCCTGAAGGAGCGTCCAGCTCTGTATCAGCTGCGGCGCGGGCAGTCTCTACTGTGCATGACTGCCCCGCGACCGGCTGGCAGTGGCACTGTGGCCCGTGTAATGTGCTCTTCAACTAGTCCTTTAATATGAGGTGACACCCAGGGGGTAGTTATGTCACAATCTATACACAACCAAATCAGATAATGGGACGGATATTTATTCTGGGATTAAAGACCTCAGGAAAAAAAAAAAATGTAGACAGGCAATCACACATTATGTAGGAAGAGATCAGCCCAGAAAGAGGAAGCTGGCATTTCACCTTCCTCTTAACCCTTTGAGTGTCACAGGGGTGCACAACACATGGCAAAGCAAGGATTACATGAAGAGGGATGAGCAAGTCTTGTCCCTCTCCGAAGCTCAAAAGATTTTGGGCAGATTGTTAACCCTTTGATTGCCAGAGGGGTACGCAATGCATTGTGAGGCCCTCTGGCACTCAAAGGGTTAAAAGAAAAAGTGGAGGAATTCTGGGGCACAGCAACTACACCACAGAGGATTTACCTTAATTTAATAAAAAAAAAAAGTTTTAAATGGGCTTTTAACACTTTGATTGTTAGAGGAGTCTCCAAGGCATTGGCAAAGCTGTGTTGGAGACCGAACATTCAAGGGGTTAAATGGCCATTTAAAAACACAACAATCAATGGAAATTCTTTTATAAATCATTCTTTTTTTCCCCTTTCAAAATGAAGGTCCCTATATTTATACTAGTCTGCGCTTTTATCTGCCATTGCAAAAATAGAGGAGTTTCAGAGGAAAACTAATGTGCAGCAAGGAAGAGCCACCTGCTAATCCAGGGACAGGATGATCCACCGCTGACCTTTATCACATCATCAGCCCTCACTTCCCCAAACCAGCCATTTACTCACAATGGCTCTCATTTTAATTTAGCAAATCAGCACCAAAGCAGTGGGAACAAACTTTTTAACTAATGATCCTTCATCTGAGGGATAAGAATGGTAAGACCTGGGGCAGCTTTCAGCTTTAAGTCACCTTTATCAGAGAACCTGGGGCAATTCCACTGTAAAATCAGCCATTCCCCAAGGGACACAAATTGAGATTTGCAATTATTAACACTTTGCGTGCCAGAGAGGTATCCAGTACATTGCAGCAAATTGCGATGGATACCTCTCCCCAACATTCAAAGGGTTAAAGATCAGCTCTGGTCCACAAGTTAATTTTCACCAAAAACCTGGCTGTTTTGAGGGTGGTAAACCAGTATGCTTCATAGTGAACTGCTTGCTATCCCCGATTAGCCAAACTATTCTAGTTAAGTGATGAAAACTGTTAATGATGGCAATATTTAAATTGCCCAACAACTAAACCCTGTGAATCAGAAGGATTGATTCCTTTCTCGCCCTTTTACATGTACTGCAGACAACACTCTGAAAACATTACTTAATGTGGACGGCCTCTCTGCTTCCAGTCATCTTATTAATATACATCTATAATGATTAGTATAGGAGATGGTCCAATTCTTTAAATCTAGGTTCCCTCGTATGCCATTTACAAGAGTAACCAGAAAAACCTCTTTCAGACAATGTCTCACCTCTTTGGGGTTAAAGGGGTCTTTAACACATTTGGAAAACTCTGGCTCCAAATGGGTTAACTGAATAGCTGCAAAAAAACATACCAAAGTAGTGAAACAGGTTAAACTAGTGAGAGAAACCCAGAAAAGCATTCCGAAATTATTATTATTTTTTTTTTTTTTTTTTTTACAGGAACTGAAAGGTTTGAGGAAAACACTTCTCTTTTTCTAGTGAAGAATGCCCAGCATATCTTCTCTCTTCAGTGTCAATCAGATGGCAGAACTTGGCAGAGACACAGAGAAGTTAAAAGTACACTGGGAAGATGATCTCCTGAAGATTATCTTATCCTTCTCAACAACCAATGAATAAGGCCATTCATTCAACGCGGTCCCTTTCTGCATTACATAGGCAAGAGTCTGTACGAGGAAGCTTCTAAAATCAGATGGAATGGAAACAGCCTAATAATGACAAGGGGTTTTCTTTCGGCAAATTCAGACATAACTCTGCCGTGTACTGGATGGATTTAGTTACACCTCTCAACAATTACAGCTACACTACTTATCCAGAATACATTCCAACCTAGAAATGCAAAAGAAAGGATATAGATTGTTTGTCCAAGACTTTTTCTCCATTTTTCTTTAGAACATAAAGGCCCTAAATGCAGGAGGACAGGAAAAAAAAAACCTCCCAAAATCTCATGGATTTAAATGAGGCTTTAACCCCTTGAAATATTTGAGACGTATCTAGCATTCAAGGGGTTAAAAGCACCACTTAAAATCAATGGGAATCTTGGGATTATTTGTCACCCCTGGTTTAGCTGGTTTGCTCTAATATTACTCTTGCGTATGAGGACCATAAATGTAGTATTTACTAAATATTAGAAGCAGAGCCATTATTACTATTATTTATAAAAAATTACAGTAAAAACACACCAAGAGCATTAATGTATAACACTAAAATTTTACAGATTCCCTTGAGGAAAGAAATAAATAAGATGGCTTTGTGAAGTTTGTATTATACAACCATTTGGGCCAATAAATCCTTTGATTTCAGATCTTTGTCCAGCGCACTGTGAGGTTTAGACCAATACAGAGCCAATTAAAAGATATCCCATAATACACGGCAGATCCCAACAAGGTGTCAGCCTCCACAAAGATCACAGGGGATGTGTGTAATGCACTCCTCCTGCAAGCAGAATGAATGGGGACGTGTGCACTTTATAGCAGCCAGTCAACCAACCTAGAAGTCAGCATTACTTCACTGGCTGACACCCATGTGGACCAGTTTGTGGCTGGATCGTACAGTAGAGAAACAACGATCCGGTTACCCAGGTGAACAGCAGCTCCATAAGCCACAATGCAAATCTTCACTTCTGAAAGTCCCTGGTGACCTTTGAAGGTCACAAAAAACAGTTTGTCACATATCGCTGTTGTATCAGCTCCATGTGGACAGTATTATACATTACAACAAACTTGATTTTTGAGTGTGGCAATATTCTGAATACAAATGCTACCGTCTACTTCAGGGGTAAGCAAACTGCAGTCCTCCAGTTGTTCGTTTTAGTGAAACAGCAGGAAGGACCAGTTACCCATCATTCTACAGAGTCCTGCAGTGACAACTGCAAAGTGACTCTCTCCTCTGGAAACCCTCTTGGCTCTTGCTGCTCCCTATTTTTCCTTCAGTGGGGATTCTTTTGATCATCAATAGGAAGTTTACAAAAACGAAGGAAGCTGAATTTAGAGGCCCTGGAGAAATTCAGATAATGTGAAAATATCAAAAATTAACTTAACAAATTTATAAGGTTTGTTGGGGCACTTAAGAATGCAAGACTGGGCATCCCAATGCTGTATTAACCCTTTAAATGATGACAGGTGTGTGTGTGTGTGCCCAAACACATTACACAGCAATAGTTGTTGCACACCACTCTGGTCCTAAAACACAATACTGCTTGTTTAACCCTTTGAGTGCCAGAAGGCTACTGAACTAATTGCAAAGCAATGTATCCGTAACCCTCTGGTACTCAAAGGGTTAAGGCACTGCCTATTGAACAAGCAATGTAATTTAACACTTGTCCAATTGCTTTATTTGACAGAAATATGCCACTTAAATACGAAGAGTTCCACCTTATGTAAACACACTGCATCAAGCTAGCCTGTTTAGGAATGACATCTGAAGATTTTTTTTCCCACTGGCAATCAGGTGGTGTACACAGGAGTCTGACTCGCTGCTATCAGTTACCTGCTACTAAGATGGCACAGATACATTATATGAATTGGCTCTTTGTTTAGGCTGCTCACACAGACCACAACATTTGCACAGCTAGAAGCAGCATACATTGTAATCTCGCTTAATTAGAATGAATGCTTTATGCATTGTTAGATTACATTTGCCCTGAACAATGATAAAGTAGCAAAGTTCCAAATTCCTTATCAGTGTGCCAACCAAAAGATTTGGCATTCGCCCAAAATATTCCTGAACCACACACACAAGCATAGATTAGTATAACTAGAGTCGCAGGTTGTCTATGGCAACGTTTTTGCAGCAATGGTCTCGTTGCACGGAATTACATGAATGTAAGGAGATTTTTTTTTTTTCTGCCATAGGGGTGTATGTAGAAAGTAAAAGATAAGTCATTTTGGCACTCTGACACTCACCTGCCATTTCCCAGGTTCATTACCAACATACACCCCATGTTACCATTGTACAAACATACAGTTTTGTTCACTGAGGGACTCCTGAAGGCATTAGTGTAGGTAAGAAAGGGGGTATGCTAGCTGTAAACTCTGAAGATGTCAGAGATTGTAGGAAACCTTCTCATTGGTCACTCAGTCCCAGTATCTACAAGACTGGACGGTTTGGCTCTCTAGGCTGGTATGCCAACTACAGATTGGTTGCTCAACCTTTGAAGCTGGGGGGGGGGGGAGAGAAAAGAAGACTCTGTAGTCACTGGCAGTTCCCACAGCACCTATAAGAATGAGGACTAGCCAAGCGTAGGACAGAGTCTATCAGTTGGGTTGCAGGGTGGGTCTGGGTCATGTCCCAATGCACCATTCTACACGATCTGAAAACAGAAACCTTTTGTGAACTTCAGCATGATCCAGATGTGTTTTCTTCTGTTTATCTGCTGACAGGGCAAGCTTCTCCACAGAGGGCATTACAATTCACAGATTTAAAAAGGGTCTTTTAAACCCTTCATTGTTAAAGAGGTCTCCAACACACTGCTTCTAGCATTCAAGGTTTAAAAGCTCCATTTAAAAGGGGAAGTAACACCTCCTAATAACCACTCCCTGACTAACCTTACTATGGCCGGGAAATACCAATGGGCCCCCTTCATTCTGTTCCTTGCTATCTGAATCAGAAAGGTGTGAAACACGAGTTGTGATCCCATCCAGTCATTATAGGGTTATGTGGGCTCATGCACATATAGTTGCTGGCATTTATCTCCCAAACAGTACAGGGCAGTCATTCCCGCCTCCATGGACAAGACTTCCAGAATAGATTGAAGAGGTTCTCTTTTGCACAAAGTGCTGTTACTTCCCCTTTAAACTGCAATTACATTCTAGGAATAGATCTCAACCCTTTGAGTGCCAGAGGGGTGTTCAATGCATTGCAAAGCAATGCATTGGCCACCCCTCTGGCATTAAAGGGTTAAATATAACAGATTGCGATACCTAAGCAAGAGATAGACAACAGTCCGGTATACTAATCTATAAATATTTTGAATTATATGTGCATTTTTCTGGTCACTGTGATCTCTGTTTAAGTCTGTTTTTAGATCACAACTCCTGGCTTGGTAAGAGCTTACAAAGGCACAAGTGAAATGTAAAGAACTACGTTCCATTTTTAGGTGTTGGCATACAGGATAAACTAGTTAGAAATAAAAGTGACAATCTGTCACAGGCTTGTCACTGGCCTTTAGTGAAAGGACCACACCAAGGAGTTTACAGTTTGTTCAGAGAAAATAATGTGTAACCAAAGAAAAACACCTCAAGTTATTTTTAATTACATTAGGTCAATAGCAGAGAGGTTCTGACACCCAACTACAACTTACTCAGATTCATACTAATATACAGGGCATAACAAACAAATACAAAAAGCAATAAAAAGTTTCCAAGAAACAGCGCAATACACCCTTAAAGGGATAGCAACTTTTTATTTTAACATTACATATGGAGAAAATCCATAAAATGTAAAGTCAAATAACCTATATTTTTATTTCTATTAATTACCATAAGCACCTTAAGGACGCAGAAGGGACATGTCTGACAGACAGGCCTTGTGAGCGTCAGCGAGTACTATGGTCTGGCACCCAAGGGAGCATGCCAAGAGCATTGCAACAACCTCCATCACTATGGATATAAACAGTGCGCTGGAGGCTCCACAGGCTACTGTGCAATCCTTGATTTGGGAGGAAAACAGTACAGATGCAACTTGCTGGACTTTTATGCCATCACATGATAAGCTGCCAGTGTAACTGTACGACAGTTAACCGTCTGAGTGCCAGAGGGGTACGGAATGCATTGCTTTGCAATTCGTTCCGTAACCCTCTGGCACTCAAAGGGTTAAACCTTTCACTATGGACAACAGATTCAAACAGTATCATTGCTTTGGTGTTGCCTGTGTGAAAGGAGAACTCGCTATGAGGGACGTAAAAGTGAAAAATGGGAGAATGCTTAATTTTTTTTTTTAATTAATTTAATTTGACTTTATATGCAGATGCAGAATATGTAAAGTATTTCCCTTTAAGGCTATGATCACACAGGAAATGATCTTGTGTGTGATGTGAAACAACCGCCTGTGAAATTATTATTTTACGTCATTTTATATAAGAGTGTACCAAAAAGTTTCCAATAAATTGCACATAAAGGGTTAAAACAGACGGCAATCGCCAGCTCTCCAGCTGCTGAAGACTAGGATTTCCTTCTGAACGGAGTTGTAGTCCAAGAGTGGAGAACTAATAATGCACTACCACTGGGTTAACCCTTTGAGGGCCAGAGGGGTACGCAACACATTGCAATTAGTTGTGTGACGCTCTGGCACTCAAAGGGTAAAGGCTGTCCCAAGCAGAGGGTTTGCAACCATTTGCACTGAAATTCAGAACACAAATTAGACATGCTCGATTTAAACAAGTAACTCTACCCAAAAGTTATTTATGCAAGAGCTTGCCCCAAAAGTTCAGGATGAACATTGCTGGTTGCATGTCACAGTTCTAGACCTTCCCATTTCCAACTATTCAAAATATTTTACCCCTACAAAGCCACAATCCATTGGCTGCAAGAGGGGACAATGTATTGCACATGTGTTTGTGAAATCAATAAGAAGTTTCCCTTAGCACACAGCAGAGATGTGCAGAAGCTTGACTGTATTCCACGCAGGACCTTCAGTGGAAAGGGAACCAGGTTTTCTCCTTTCTACAGAAACTTCCATAGTGGGAGATATGCAGACAACTTACATGTGGGCCTTCAGGCCTAGTTCAAAATCTTCCTGCACTGTGTTCCCACAACCAGTCATTCTCTAGTAGGTAGGTCATGACATGCACGCACACAAACACTTACCTTTCTGTCAGTGGAGTGCAGTTTCCTATCAAAGCTCTGTGGCAGAAGGTCCCTCACAGCCCCTACACCACAGTCTGTTTAAGGTGCAGGGCCTCCTTGGATAACATTGAATACAGTAGTGTATTAATGTGGGAAATAAAATCAGATCTGTTTTTATTTTTATCCTCAAAATTTTAGAAAACTGTTCCTCTGTTGAGGTCAACTGCTGAAATCCCACCCAGTCTTCTCAGCTCTCAGGATCAGAGTTCAACGCATTGAAAAGCAAAGCTTGGAGGCCTCTCTAGCATTTATGGGGATAAAGAAAAAAATTCAAGCATTTTATTTAGTTCTGTGCAGCACCAGCATTGCCCCAGAGAGACTAGATGTGCGGCTTCTGCTCTATTGAGCTCTTGATAAACTCCATCAGGTGACTACATGAGTAAATTAAATTTCATACACCAGAAAGGGGAAATCAAATTTGACATGTACAGTGGCATGATGCAAGGACACAGACTGAAAGGAAGAACCAATTCACATTCCATGCACTAATACTCAAAGGGTGGAAAGCTTAACAGAAAATATACTACCCTTTACCAAGTATGTGCACTTTATTATCACAACCATGTACTAACGTTGCCCTTTGTGTAGAATCTGTAACAGTCTAAATTCTGTGGAAATAAATCAGAGCCACATGGCTAGGATTTGGAGACCACTAGTATTCAAGGGTTTAAAAGCCACGTGTAACCCTTTGAATACCAGGGGCTAGCTAGTGCAATACTTTGGATACCCTGCTGGCATTCAAAGAGTTAATCAGTAGGAACATTCAGGAATTTGGTTTGTCCATTGTGATGTAGCTGGTTTATTCCATTATTGCTCCAAGTCTTCTTAAGGGAACAGATTAATATTCACATTGATTTAAAAAGGAGGTTTTAACACGTTGAAAGCAAGAAAGGTCTCCAATGAATTGCTTAAATGTGTTGGATAATTTTCTAGCATTAATGTGGTTTTCAAAAGCACCATTTAACCCTTTGAGTGCCAGTGGGGTACGCAACACATTGCTCTGCAATGTATTGCATACCCCTCTGGCACTCAAGGGGTTAAAATCAGTGAGAATGTTTTATTTGCTCCCTACTGGGCAAGAAGCTTGTCCCAGAATTGTTCTATTTTCTTTGAGAATAGCATAGAATGTATCAGTCAGTTCTGCACTTTGGCTTATATATCAAGTACTTTGTGACATAGTAGGTATGGATTTCCTATTAGCCTGAATAGGAAACTGCCTAGAGACCACCGGATCTTAAAATGGTGCCATAGCAGAGCTGGCCACATCCACATTCAGCGTTGGGGGTGGGTCCAGTGCAATTCCAGTTCCCCAGCACCGGATATAACTCATGGCTTATGGTAGCAGACATATATATGCACACTTTATTATTTAACCAGTTTTTCTTTGCAGTGTATCTGAAACATCTCTAGCATCCAATGGACAGACATTTTTAGTTGGGCCCAGTTGAGGGGATAAGGGTACCAGTCTTGATGTCTTGGGATACAGAAAGTAAATCCAAATTTGGACATAACCCACTGAACTAGCTAGACCAGCAGAACATGTTAGATGCACCAATGGGAGCAGTAACACAGGGACCAATCCTAATAAACCAGTACTTCACCACTGATTGAAGATTACATAAAAATCAAGAAAGAAGAAAACAGCATAAAGTCCATGAATACCCATATATTTTATGAGCAAACTAAAGTGAAGGTTTAATGGACTCTCCTCTCCAATACTGTTTGCCACAGTAACTATGCCAGCTCAGTGCAGATGAGATATGTGCTTGTGGTAAACAGGACTGTTACATGAGTAGCTCTGAATCTGGTGGCACTTTTCCACAACTGGAATAGTCTTGAAAGAGATCGAAGTGCATATCCTCTTCCATGTTGTGTTCTAAGCAGCTTTCTGAACATTTCATTGCACAGACTTCAGTGATAGGAGCAGACAAAAGGAGATTTGAGAGGTATGCGTATCACTATACCCAAAAGAAGCACTACAAAAATACAGGAGAAACCAAATTTCTAGATATCCCTTACCTGGGGGTGGGCTACTCAGGCTCTCCAACAAATTGTACAGACACAAATTACCCACTCAACTCTACAGAAAGGTATAGACATGAACTACTGCATGTAATCATTAAACAAGATAAAAAGTATAAAAAACACACATGAGACTGCTGAAGTCTATGTGAGGAAGTAAGAACTGAAAGTAATACAACTTAAAAAATTCTGAGTTAGTTTAAACGGATCCATTTTAAAAAGCAGACATAAAACAAAAACACTCACAGGAGGAAGCCATCTTCAGCTATAAACAAAGTTTAAGTTAACAGTTACAACATTACAATGCAATTAAAGTAATTTCAACTTTTACGCAGGCTGGAAGGAAGCCATACAGCAACATTTCCAAGTCAAACTTATTCACTGCCACATTATTGTTAATCTGCAAACAAAACAGAGGCACAGATATGACTCTGACAGAGTGACAGGCAAGAGGGTACTTAGAGTGATTTGTATCAGTTGCTGGCTTCCCAAAGGCTGGATAGTACACACCAAGGTCATGATCAGTGAAGGTTAAAATTGCATCTGGATGTTAACCCAGGGGTGGAAAAATAAAAGACCAATCAAAATGTATACTTGTGGATAAAGTTTTGTATGCTATATACACACATCTATATACATATAGCCCCCTTCACTGGCTCCTAAAAATGATATCTGATACTAAGGGCCTTATTCATAACAAACTCAAGACAAGTGCATAGGATTGCCTTGCTAATGCTTTAAAGGGATAGTAATACTTCGTTTTAACTTTATTTTATTTTGTAGGCATTAAAAAAACATGAAGAATGATATGTCTTATCTCTCAAACCTTTATGGTTTAAGAGATATTCACAAACAAAGTATCCCCCCCCCGTTCAACCAGATCAGAAGGGAGGTGCCCAGGTAGACTGCAGTGAGGGACAATCTTCAATTAAGATAAGGGAAAAACCTGAAAAGCTTGTCAAGGGGGGCAGGACTTTCATTGTTTTCATACAAAGAAAATTGTCCCCTGCTGTTATCTGTCTGGTCATACAACCTGATCCACATCTGAGAAGAGATTGCTTACACTAGGTAAAAGGGGCGGGAGGGGAAACTTTGCTTGTGAATATCTCATAATCCATAAAGGTTTGAGAGATAAGACTTATATCATTCTTCATGTTTTTTTAATGCCTACAAAATAAAATAAAGTTAAAATGAAGTATTACTATCCCTTTAAATTAGGTGTTTAACCCCTTGAATGCTAGAGAGTTCTAGAATTCATTGTGCAGCAAAGTGTTGTAGACATCTCATGCACTCAATTTAAATAAATGAAAGGTTCTAGTTCTCCCATATTGCAGCTGGCTTGCACTAAATTTACTCCACTTTTTCTTGGTGCATGCCTAGAGTCACTGCAGTTGATAAAGAACATTGGTTGCATCTACTTTGAGTGCCAGAGGGGTACACAACACATTGCAAAGCAATGCTTTGAATACCCCCTAGCACTCAAAGTGTTAAACTACAGTAGAAATATGCGAGATAAAACCAGAGATAACACGTAGGTAACCTATGCCTTAGTCTGAATGCACACATGGACTCATCTCCCCAAAATAAAACTGATGCAGTTCTGGAGCAAACCAAATGCACTATGTGGGAAAAAAACATTTCCCCAAACCCTCAGTGATTTAAACAGGGCTTTTAACGTGTTGAATGTTGGACAAGACTCCACCAACACAGGGGGAAAAAAAAAAAAAAAAAAAAAAAAGTGTTAGAAACCTCTCTAGCACTGAAGGGTTAAAAACCTAATTTATATCAACCGGAGGATTGTGTGTGTCCAGAATTACTCCTTTTTTCTTTTGTGCACCAGTCACAATGTTGCCACCTGGCTTTTGCCTCTGAATTACACACGTCATGGGGAATGTGAAGCCACAGGTGAGTTCAGAGAGGACAAAAAAAAATGAAAGAAGAAAGTGTGGCCCTCAGAGAGGTAAGTATTGTGCTTTTTCTAGTAAATGCAAGAAGATATCCACACTGCAGTTCTCAGATCAAGTGTTCTGTTTCACATTGGGATAATTTAACATTAATGAAGCAGCGATTACTGTAGTCTGTCCACAGTTACTTGGTACAAGGGTATAAATAGCTCTGTATGTATAAGGAATCAGAACCATTTGACGTGTAGAGAAGATGTTACAGCCCAGAGTGCTTTTGAGTCTAAAGAAAGACTCGCTGCTAGCTGCTCCCATTGAGAGCTGATATCACAAAAGGCTTCCTCTAACACAGCGGAAATGTTAAACATAAACAGTACAGATAACAAAACAGACTATAAAAACAAGCCAGGGTGGCACAGGTGTCATCAATGCACAAGGGCACGTGCGTGTATACTTGCGCAAGTATCTATATCTGTAAGGGATCGGCTAAATAGGTTTCAGATAACGTCATTCCAACATTAGCCTGCTAAGGTGGATACTATCCAAGCGTCTTTCACTAAAGTGATTAAGAGGGAGGTTAGCGATTGTGCGTGTCAGGGAGGTAATGGCTGCAGCCACAAGCTGGGGGTGATTAGGTCCTTTACTTTGCTGTCTGGGCTAGGTTTTACGTCTGGGATGGGCAACATGAGGGCCCCCAGCTTTTGTGGGGTGTAATTTCTGCTGGATAGGGATGATGAGAAGTGTAGTCCAACAACATCAAGTGAAGGACCTCAGGTTGATTACGCCTGCTTTAGGATTAGGGTTGGGTTTTATGGTTATGTGGAGGTGTACATATTATAGGGATAGTCCATAAGACACACACATACCACCACCTCTGTTATTTAGCCAGACCCCTGGCCAATGTGTGAACTGTTCACAATAAAAATACACACTGGCAAGTTTCTGGCAAAATAATGGATATACGCTAAATAAATAAAATATATTGATAAGATTGGGTGTTTAATAAATCCATTTTCTGTTTCACGAAAGACCCTGCCACACTTGTTTATATTCAATATTTTGATCATCCCAGCATACAGTGTTTTCTCCATGGGCCTGAAAGCACTAAAGCAAAACATTTCCAAAACACTTAACAATGCATTGCAGACCTTTGTAGTTTTAGGAGGTTAAATGCTCCATTTCCATCCATGGGACATTTTCTTTCTCCCCTATGATGCAGCTGGTTTTCCCCAGATTGACTTCAGTTCTTAGTCTTAGTCTATCAGCTGCAGTAACTGCTGTAGAAACCATTGGTGCAAAAGGAACTTCCAAAGTCATGTTAGGAGATTAGCAGTAAGTGTATGGAGATTAATAAAGAAAACAAATGATTATGTATAAAGCAGAACTACCATCCCTTACAAACATGGCCCCAAATAATTACCCATCGGACGACTAGCTGCTCAGTAGCGCTAGTCACCAGAATTATTACCTGGTTAATGAGGATACCCTGCTCTGGGAATGACAGGCAGGAAACAGCGTAGACATCTCTCCACAGTGACACCTGCGCTGTCAGTCCCTTTTGGAGCCGAACAGCTCCTAGCAACTCCTCCTAGAGCCGGCAGGGACTGACAGCGCAGGCGCACAGACGTCAGTATGGAAAGATGTCTTCTCTCTCTACTGCCTGTCCTTCCCAGAGCAGTGTATCATTCTCATTAACCAGGTAATTATTCTGGTGATTAGCGCTACTGAGCAGCTAGTCATTAGAGGAGTAATTATTTGGGTCCATCTTTGTAAGGGGTGGTAGTTCCGCTTTAAATTAAATACATTTAAAACCATAGATGCCAAGGAAATACCCATGCATTGTACAGCAATGATTTGGAGAAGTCTCTAGTACCCAAAGGGGATAAAAATATGCAACCATTTAACCCTTTGAGTGCCAGAGGGGTACGCAATGCAATGTAATGAATTGCATACCCCTCTGGCACTCACAGGGTTAAGTATCACAGGAGCAAGCAGAGCAATGTATTGTATTGCACATCCCTGTTCTCCTTAACCTTTTCAGAGCCAGAGGGATACACAATGGCACTCAAAGTGTTAGAGGAGTGAATAAAAATAAAAAAAAAAGTTTGCTTGACAATGTATGGAGATTATACAGGACCATTTCATTTCTTTATTAAAATGTATTAACTAAAACACCATAGAAACCAAAGAAATATCTGACACTTTGCACAACAGTGCTTTAGAGAAATCTCTTGTATCCAAGGAGTTAAAACTATTCAACCCTTTAAGTCTGATAGGGGCATGCAAAGTATGACCTACGGGTCTATACAGGATTAATAATAAAATGGAAGAGTGTGGTGGACATTTAGGGAAATTTTACCAGGACTCATTAACTTCTTAACCCCTTAAGGACGGTCAAACGCACATGCGGCGGTCACTTAAGGACCACAGACCATTTTATTTATTTATTTTTTTTTTTCTGCATCCGGTTCAGAAAGTGTGTGTGTTGGGGCCCACCAGTGACTAGTTATGCCTGTATATATGTATATATCTAGACCAGAGGTTCTCAACCCATGCCCTCAGTGGCTACTAACAGGCCAGGACTTAGGAATTTCCCTGCTAGAACACAGGTGTGTTGATCAGAGGCTCAGTCATACTGATTAAATCACCTGTGCTCTTAAATGGATATTCTCATATCCTGGCCTGTTAGTAGCCACTAAGGGCACAGGTTGAGAACCACAGATCTAGACTGTAAGCTCTCACAAGCAGGGCCCTCTGATCCTTCTGTTCTCCACATCTGATTGTACTATTTAATATCTCTGTATGTCTATTCCCAATTGTACAGCGCTGCAGAATTAGTTGGTGCTATATAAATAAAGAATAATGAGATTATATGTATGTGTGAGTGTGAGTGTGTGTGCGTGTAAAGAGGGGGAAATGAGATCTGTGAAACATCTGAGATGCTAAAAAGGAAGCGAGACCGTTTAATGCTTATTGCAACACTATGTGGTTTACTAAACACGACCTTTAGGTTAATGGAAACTTTTACTCATTAGTAGTATATGTTTATAGACCCAAATGGTTACAACAACAAAAATAAAGGACAGAGGCTACACAGTAGAGTTTATCTACACATCCCATTCAACCCTTTGAGTGCCAGAGAGGTATCCAAAACGACCTCTTAGTGCATATGGCTATAGTTTTCATTGTGCTACCTTTAGAACTTAACACCTTACCAACCCATGACATACATGTGCACCATGAGGTTGCAGTCCCTAAAGGACCAAGGATGTACATGTACGTCATGGAATTCCGGGCTCCCCATTCAGGGAGTCTGGAATCAGATTCTCAAAAAAAAAAATCCCCCGTGGTCCTTAAGTGACCGCCGCGTGAGTGCGCAGCCGGTCCTTAAGGGAAGGGAAACTTCAGGAATAAGTGACACTATACCAGGTGTCCTGCAAACAGCAGTCTTAACCCCATATACTTTATTTGCTGCCGGTCTCTCTTACAGTTTACCAATTGCTTTCAGTTTGCAATCTGATAAAACACTATGGTCCCTTACAATAGGGTGACCAGACTTCAATTTAACCTGGGACACATGAAAAATGCATACTGCAGGGCTGCTTTGATTTCAGTGTAGTCCTCAAATATATCTATTTCCTGTGTGTCAAGACAGAAAAAACAAAAACAAACCTATGTTCTTCCATATAAATTCTCTAATATGCACCCAGTATACAATAGGCTGACCAGACCTCACCTTTAACCGGGGATGCATAGGAAAAATACATACTGCAGGACTGTATTGATTTCAGTGAAGAACTGCAAAATGGCTATTTCCTATGTGTCCCAGGTTAAAGGTGAGATCTGGTCAGCTTAGTATACAGTATATATATCATATTACTATGTTACTAAATATGAGGCTTTCATTGCATAGTTTGGCCAAAACATGTTTAAGCTCGCTTACCCCATCAAGGTACCCCATATAAAGAGCCCCTATATAAAGCTATATTCTATGTGTCAGCAGGTTAAAGGGAAGGTCTGGTCAGCCTACCTTACAAGTCATTCAGGTCCTTCATTGTGACGAGATATGATGTAGAGGCAGGACTGTCCAAGCTCAGACCTCAAGGGCCATCAACATGCCAGGATGTAAGGATTTCGCTGATTAAGCACAGATGAGTTACTCAGTGGATCATTCATTGTGACTGACTCACCTGTGCTTAATAAGGGAAATCCTCTCTTCCTGGCCTGTTGGTGGCCCCTGAGGACTGAACTTGGACAGACCTGCTATAAAGCAGTGGTTCTCAACCCATGCCCTCAGGGCCCACTAACAAGCCAGGATTTGAAAATGTCCTTGAAAGCACACAGGTGGGTTAATCTGAAGATCACATGTGAATTAATCAAATTCACTTAGCCTCTAAGGAAAGCCTCAAATCCTGGCCTGTTAGTGGGCCCTGAAGGCATGAGCCGATAACCACTGATCTAGAGTTCAATAGATATAGCAATATACAGGAATCTGCAGAGGAATATCTATGTATTTTATGAGTGCTGTATAAAGGACCTACTAGGGAAGTTAAGGTGGTGGTTACTCCTAAGACATAATGCCTTTCTATTCACAGCTCTCAGTAAGAAAACTGTGCTCTTTCCACAATAGCTGATACAGGCACGCTCCTCACCAGGGATGAGCAACCTAAGGCCCTGCTTGTTTTGAGGAATACTACTGCCAACATCCTCATGCGATGGTGGGAATTGTAGCCTAATAATGGGTGAGTCAGGGGTAAGTGGTGATTTTATCTAAAACTAAACAGTTCCCCCACAGCAAAAAGTGTGGGAACCACTGACTTTTTGATTACAAGAGTGCCTGTCAGTATATAAAACACGGGAATTAAATGTGCTGCAAGGGGCATTGTTTACAGCCAATTTAATCTGACTTGTTTACATAAGTTATAGACATGGGTTGTAACCTCTGTGCATGTCTGCTCGTGCACACACACGATCTCATTGTTTTTTAGGATACATTTATAAGTCTGTCTTTGTATCCATAAATATGCATATTTCATGTGCAGCATGTCATTGTATGTATCTTGCATTGCGTAAGTTTGTTGCCTACCATGGGTCTTATTCACAAAAAGACAAATGGAGCAAACCAAGTGAACCATAGGGGGACAAATAAATAAAACTTCCCATTTGTGCAGATGGGGATTTTAACCCCTTGAATGCTAGCGTGACCTCCAACGCATTGCAAAGCAAGGGGTTAAAAGCCCCATTTAAATCAAGGGGACATTTTGGGAATGTTTGTCTCTCCATTGGGGTGCAGTTGGTATGCTCCTCTTCTGCTTGGTGAATAAGGCCATTATTTTTCACTACACTGTTACTTGTAGCGTTAATCTACTCTGAGGCTGTTGTCGTTAATAAGTGGAACAATTCTGGGGTAAACCAACTGCACAATAAGGAGCTAATAAAGGTTCCATTCATATTAAATGGTATGTTTAACCCTTGAATAGTAAATGTCTACATCATATTGAGGAACAATGTAATGGAGACTTACTTCCCTGGCATTCAAGGGCTTAACCCTTTGAGTGTCAGAGGGGTACACAATGCCTAAGGCCCAATGCCCCTTTAAATCAGTGGAGTTTAGGGGAATTTTTGGCTCCCCCTAATGGTTTTTCTTAGTACATCTCCATCAATGCGCCTTTTTCACAAGGAAAAAGAGGTGCAGTTTTTCAAAGCAAACCAGCTGTTCCATATAGGACAAATAAGGGGGGGGGCTTTTTAACCCATATGACACTAGCACACTGGGATCCAAATCTCTCAGCATAGTGGAGTGCTATGTATTGGGATTGCAGCACTGTGGCACTGAACAGGCGGAGTGCTCAGTGAATGGGTTGTGTGATGATGATTTCCATACCAGTATCTCCACCTATTCACAAGGGCCCGTCACCTCCTGATAGCTGTGTGTGTGTCCTGCTGATAGTGACAGGAGGAAATGAGCTGATTACTTACTTTCCCTTTTCTGTCTGCTTATTGTCAGATTAAGTGCACACCTCAAAGGCAGCCTGTCACTGGGTGTCTCTGTAAGAGCCTCAGAAATCTGTGTAATATCAGACATTTTATATGTTTGTTCCTTAGCATGAATATAATTTCAGCCCCGTGTCTTTTAACACCTTGGGTGCAAGATACATCTCCAAACCATTGTACATTTATTGGAGAGGTAGCATTAACCCTTTAAGTGCCAGAGGGGTATGCATTGCTTACACTTCTGGCATTCAACTGGTTTAACCCTGTGAGTGGCAGAGGGGTACGCCTCTGGCACTCAAATGGTTAAGGCAGTTTATAGCTGCTGTTAGGTGTAGAGCAGAATTTCCCATCTGCAGTCCTCAAGTACCCCTTAATAGAGCAGGGGTTTCTGGATTTTACTTCCTGATCACAAGAGAACGAATCAGAGTGAAACATCCGGTAATTGATCACCTGTATGCATGCAAGGGAATCCAGAATCCCACACTGTTGGGGGGATTTGAGGACCAAGAATGAGAAACTCTTGTGGAGAGCAGGGGTAGTGGTAGGCTGTTGTGCACTACAATTCACTTGTAAATAAGCTATGTTATCTGCCTTATGAATAAATTTAACACAGAGGTTCTCAAAACCCATTGCTGTGGTGGAACACTTACATTTTACAAATATCTGTGGTGCCCTGACATTAAAGCCCTTTAAAAGGATAGTAACCTTTTATCTTGACACATTCTGAAAGTGCATAATACGTCAAAGTAAAATTGCTAACTGCTAGGTTAGCAGTTTGACTTTATATGGTATACACAAGCAGAATATGTAAAGTCAAAATAAAAGGTCTCTATCCCTTAACCCTTTGAGTGCCAGAGAGGTATCCAACGCATTGTTCTGCAATTTTTAGAATGCCTCTTGTACTCAAAGAGGTTAACTCTTTGGACATTAGAGAAGTCCCCAATGTATTACTAAGTAGTGATTTGGAGACCTTTTCATCATCCGAGGGCTTAACCTACTAAACACTGTATATCATTACAGGCCATATTGGTTGTTTTTGCATCTTATTGGAAAGGCTACTTTGTTTTACACTTTTTTTTTTTTTTTTTTATTGCTGGATCTACATCTGGACCATCCATTGGAGGACAGTGCAGAATCTGAAAGGGATATACAATGTACACCCAAGCAGGGATGGGCAAAGAACCCTGCATGTGATAGTTGTTGATTGCTGGTATAAGCTTGACAATCAACATTGTTATCTTGTGAGAGTTTCTGATTTTGTTTTACTCATTTATCAATAGCCAATTGGGTAATACACTAGAGGCACCCTGTGTGTTTTTGTTTCCTCTACCTTAGCATTATTTATCAGGTTAAAGCGCTACCGGTATTTGTTTAGCTGGCCGCCTTTATTAAAATGTGTTCCATGGAAACTTTGGCTCTACGTGTGACAATCCTGGGGATATACACAGAACACAGTTTGAGAACCACTGATCTAATAGGTCTGTTAGACTGGTTTTATTACCAGAGGATGCTTGAAGTAACATACACTGCCACACCAACCGTTACATACAAGGGCTTCTATGGTGTTACTTGGCTGTCTTTGGCATCCAAAAGATTAATTAAAGAGGGGTGGACAGTCATTTTTGGTGCACTCATTAAGCCAGGCACATTGGTTGTGTCCTACTGATTTGCCAACATTCACAAGGCAGTGACATTATTATTTAAACCAGACTTCCTTAGTAAGATCACATTGTGATGGATTTAGAATTCTCATCATAAACCAAAAATCTGGACTGTTAACCATCTGATTGCTTTGCAATTAACAGATTTGGCAATCAAAGATATAAAATATGAAAAAAAAAACTGTATACAAACAAACATGTTAGAAATTAAGTACAATAAAATAGAATTCATTGAACAGTAGAAAGTTTTGCAACACTGGGATCTCTATAGCATCCAAGGAGTTTTTGTCTACCCCTCTGGCATGGAAAGGGTTAAAGCAAGCACAGATTAAAAAATTGTGCCTAAGCAGAGCTTGTTCAGCAGGTGACCTAGACCAGGGAAGGGAACCCCAGTCAATGAAAGTGACAGCATTACCTTGCCCCATCATAAATCTGCAGGCACGCACAGCTCAATGATTATAATCAGAGTCAAATTGTTCTGAGACTTTCAAACAAATGGCTTTCACACTCCGCTGGGAGAACTCACAAACTGAATACAGTGAATTACTGGTTTCATTGGCTCATTCAATTACCTGCTTAGATAAATTCCCTCCAGGAAACAATACACCAGCCTATCAAATGTTTTTATGATGTATATACTGGATGATTATCTGCTCATGCATGTGGAATATACTAGGCAGAGAATGACACTCCTTACAAACTTGCAGCATAGCCAATATAAGAAAACAAAATAAAGAAGGCATGCATATAAAAAGTGGAGAAAATCTGAAGAAATCCAACGGAATCACAGGGAATAAATCAAAATTCCCTTTGATTTAAAGGGAAAAGCTTATGGTTTCCAAAGACTGATCCCATGAGATAAAAAGACTGACAACCTTATTTGGAACTCAATCGGAAGTCTGCGGCTCTCAGCCACCAACTCCTGGCTTGTATGTGAAGTCTCCAAAGACCCACTGTATTGTGCTTTCAAGTCTGATGCAGAGGGACTATGGGAACCTGCACCATGAAGGACAGGAAGCTGAACTGCAAGACTTCAGTCTCTGTCTGCGGGACCAACAAGGGTGCAGCAGGGGGCCTCTCTTCAGACCCACACTGTACTCAAAAGCAGCCCTTACTTCATCTGTAGATCAGTTCCCTGGGGTGACAAGCAAATTCCTTGCCCCTTTGGTGCTGAAGAAAAGAGCAGCACTTCTGGGGCAAACCAACTGCACTAGAGTGAGGGGGGAGTCATTGGTTTAGATGGGGCTTTTAATGGCTTGAATGCTAGAGATCTCCACAGCAGTGGGAAGAAATGCACTGGAGACAGCTCTTGCATTCAAAAGGTTAAACACCCAAGTCTTATCAGCGAGAATGCTGGTAATTCGTTTGGCCTTACGGTGCAAATTGTTTGCTCCAGATTAGCGCCACTTTTGTTTTGTGAGCAAGTCCCTTGGCATCACTTTTCCTTTAACGCTTTCAGTGCCAGAGGGGTAGGCAACACATTGCAAAGCAATGCATACCCTCTGGCACTGAAAGGGTTAAAAAGGACCAAAAAGGCATGCAATGCATTATGAAGCAATGTGCTGTACACACCTCTGGTCCTTAAAAGGTTATTATACACTGCCACACAGCTTCCTGGAAAGAAGTTCTGAATCTTTCCTGCAGATGACAAAGTGCCTTTTAGAATGGGTTACATAGACGCGGAAGGTGTTCCAGGCTTTCTGACTGAGCCATTGTGCAAAAAATGCTTCTGTAACCCATCACTTATCACAAGATAACTTGAATTCAATATCCTCTCCTAGAGAGAGAGAAGGGAGCAAGCGCTGGGCAGGGGGCTGGCAATAGGTCTGAACAATGAGAGCTTTGTGAACGCCTGTGGATAGGGCTTTCCCCACCCTCCTGTCTATTATACCATATCCTGACAGATCCTTTTACAGCTGAAGGAAAGACTGAATCCTCGTGGTGATGGAGACTGGTTTTAGACCACCACCGAGAGAGGCCTGGTAGTGCAATCCCAGAGAGAAACCCTCTGAATACCTTGTTTAACCACTTAAGACGCTAGGTCTCCAGCACATTACATCCACATGGTTAAACTACCCAGCTGAGGTAACGAAGCCATGACTTGGCAACGTTAGTCCTTTTAGTGCCAGATAAGAACAATGTATTGCAGAGCAATCAACTATTACATATACATAAATGGATGTATCAAAGTGGAGCACTACTAGCGCAAAAAAATGCAACATATGTATCAGATTTTAAAAAGGGCCACCGATTTTAAAACTGAAAACTAGGGAAATAATTGTTACATTTTGTAATCCAATCTGGCAGTGAAGGGTTTAAACAAGGATAACCTGCATCCCTTCGGCTTTTGTTTGTCTTTAATGCCAAGGATGGAAGTTTTAGTTCAACAGCACTAGGGGGCGCTTCAGGTTGCCCACAAATTAAAAGAAGACTAGAACACGACAAGTAGACAAGCAAGAGGCTGGTTTCCATCATACTACAAAAGAGCACTGCTCGGAATCAGGGAGAAATAATTCCGTTATTCATAGCCTTCCTTGTTCAGCGCTCGTGTGTGAGACCTGAGTCAGCAGGTGGTAAATCACACAGACATTCTAGCACTGTGCTCCCAGCCATGTGCACTTAACCTTTACTTTGTGCTCTCCCTGCTCCTGCTTTCTTGGAGCAGTCTATAGTGGTCCACTCTACTTTGCTGTTCCATTAAAGGGATAGTAATACTTCATTTTAACTTTATTTTATTTTGTAGGCATTAAAAAAACATGAAGAATGATATAAGTCTTATCTCTCAAACCTTTATGGTTTAAGAGATATTCACAAACAAAGTATCCCCCCCCCCCGTCCAGCCAGATCAGAAGGGAGGTGCCCAGGTAGACTGCAGAGAGGGACAATCTTCAATTAAGATAAGGGAAAAAGCTGAAAAACTTGTCAAGGGGGGAAGGGCTTTCATTGTTTTCATACAAAGAAAATTGTCCCCTTCTGTTATCTGTCTGGTCATACAACCTGATCCACATCTGAGAAGAGATGGCTTACACTAGGTAAAAGGGGCGGGGAGGGGAACTTTGCTTGTGAATATCTCATAAACCATAAAGGTTTGAGAGATAAGACTTATATCATTCTTCATGTTTTTTTAATGCCTACAAAATAAAATAAAGTTAAAACGAAGTATTACTATCCCTTTAAGTACAGGAAATTAGGCTTGCTATATTTCTTCAGTAAAATCCAACTGCATCAGAGGGGACCAATAAATATATCCACTGATTTTAAATGGGGCTTTTAACCCCTTGAATGCTAGAGAGGTCTCCAACAGCCCCACACATGGGATCATTTCTATAACAGCAACTGGTAAGTTTGGCCCTAAACAGAACCAATTCAAACACTGTGCGGGGAATTAGAAAGATAAGATGTACTACACTATGCCATCAAGACGGGTCTTCTTATTTCTCAAACTACTATACAGGTAAGTGGCTAGTACAACACATAAGCAGATTCTAACAGGCAGGTTGTAATGCTTTGTAAAACAAAAACAACTTATTTTAAGGTGACAAGTCCACTTTAACTATAATATAGCTGATGAGCAAGAGAATTACTTCTTTGTGCATGTGGCCGTAGAGGTTATACACTGGAAAAGGGGTCTGAACTGTGGTAATCAGATTATAGCATTATACTATGCTACAGATAGAATTTACTAAAGACCTTAAAGTGGAAGTAACACCTTATGACAGCGGTTCTCACTTTTTTTTTTTTTTTTTGCCTAAGGCACCCCTTATTTGCAGTCTGGAATTTTCAGGACTCCCCTAAGATTGCTATAGGCCATTTCCCAACAACCCAATGAATGGTACAATAGATAAAATGTATAGTTTTATCAGGTCCCACAGTCAGAATGTGAAAGCAGATTGTGCACCCTAATTTCCATGTAAATACATTTGAAACTCAACTTAAAATTTTTGTCAGTGTTCATTGAAAAGTCAGGCACCCTGAGCAGGTGCCCATGGCACACACCAAAGTACTGCAGCAGTACTGACTGGATGTTTTTGCCTAGGGTTGCACCAATACCTATACTGGTATCGGTGCAGATACCGGCATTTGCGTGAGTACTCGTACTCGCGCAAATGCTGCCGATGCCAGCACCGATAGCCTGTGTCAGGGTCGGTGCTGCAGAGGGAGCCCGGGGAGCTGCTCACAATGCTCCCTGGTCGCTTATCTCCCTCCTGCAGAGACGGAGCATTGCCGCGGGTTACCATGGCAACACTCCGACGCTGACCTCTGCCGGGGCTCGCGAGAGAACAGCAAGCACCCGGCAGAGGAGGGCAAGGGAGGCAAAGGGGGATCAATAGAGGAAAGATGGGGCATCAAGAGCGGGTGAAGAAAGAGGCAGAGAGAGGGGGATCAAAAGGGAAAAAAAAAAAAAAAAAAAAAAGAGGCAGAAGGAGGAAGGATCAGGAGACAAAAGGAGGGGGGCCAAGAAGAGGCAAAAGGAGGGGGAATCAGGAGGGAGAGAGAGAAAGAGACAAAAGGGTGGGATCAAGAGTCAAGGAGGGGGAGAAAGGGGGATCAAAAGGGAGAGAAAAAGCCAAGGCAAAAGGAGGGGGCGAATGAAGCAAAAGGTGGGAATCAAGAGGGGGAGAAAGAGGCAAAAGGGAAGAATCAAGAGGTGGTGTGTATATATATTATATATACACACACATACATATATGCTTTAGGTACTTGGAAAACTGGCAAATGACCGCAAAAAAAAAAAAAAAAAAAAAAAAAAAAAAAAAAAAAAAAAAAAGTATCGGTACTCGGTCTTAAAAAAAAAATTGGTATCAGTGCATCTCTATTTTTTGCCAGATAAGAACATTCCACACTTCTCTCCCTCCACATTGCCACTCCTTCATGCTTCCCCTCCCTCTTACTTATTTTAGTAAATGGAAAAGGAGGGGTTCACAAGACCATAGCTGGGAACGCTCCGGGTTTGACTCTGCATTACTGGGTTTCCTGGGCAGAGTCTGATTCTCCAGGGTGTGGGCAGTTTAAGAAACTCTGCCCATTTGTGCTCCTTCCCTACCTGTTCTACCCACTCCTCCTCCTTCCCCAGCCTATTTGCCTATATTTTTGCACGTTTTTGAAGCCCCGCCCCCAGACACCATTACACCCCTCCCCCTTTTGACACAAATTGCATTATTTGTCTCCCTCAGCTGACAGCTGAGGCAGTAGCAGTTGGGAAGGAGAGAAATGTGGAATAGTAGTTAATATAATCCACTATTTAATAAAAATAAATAAATACAAGTAAAAAATACCAAACATAACATAGGGGATTTTGAAAGCTGCCATGCTGTTTCACTTGTACTTTCAGTATATTACTAGTAAAGTTACACAGAGAACCAGAAGATACTGCACAGAAAGACCAGCAGAATCCTCTAAGTATTTTTAAGTCATAATTATGACTCTCACAAAGAGATACATTTACAGTCTTGATTTCTATTTACCATGGGCTAAAAACAAATGATATTGGATAAGAGCTCTATGGGGCAAATCAACTGTTGGAATCCTGGCTGCACTGCCCATACCCCTCTGACTTTCAAAAGGGGTTAAAAAGACGACAGTCAATTGCAGGACCTCCAGCTATTGTGGACTACAACTCTTATTCCCAACCAGCTGTTGGCTAGTTAAAGTGGAACCAACACTTGCACTTTAAAAAATTGCCTACCTAAATAAATATAGGTGATTATAAATTAACCCACAATACACTGAACATCCTGCTGGACTCAAATAATTAAAACTAATGTTTACCAGATATTTAGATAAATTAGCAGATTATCCAGTGTGCTTCAAGATCAGTGGACGGGTTACAAGTCCTCCCTCTAATTAATGTGACAATTGTGCAGCCCAAACAACAAACACTGGAAACTAAAAATACAGATGTGCTTACGGCCGTGGAGGCAACTATCAAAAAATAAAATTACCATACTCTCACTGATTCTGGTGCTACATCTCTTATCACACATCTGGAAATGGAGATCTTTAAATTGGTGTACAATATCTGTATATAATGTCAATATACAAATATCAAACAAAATACCACATAGAATCTGTCATCACATTTAATCACATTATTGACCAATTTCTTCTGTTTTTCATACAAACTCTGGGATAGCACACTAGTGAACAGATACATTATCACTTTTATTATTATTTTATCCCCTTTACACCGATGCACTGTGGGACTGTGCGGCGTGCAGCTGCACTGCAATCCCAGAATTCCAAGTCATGCCAGAACCGTTGCCAGTCCTTAACGCCCAATCAGCCGTGATGGTCCTGACATGTCATTGAGCGTTAAGGGGCCCCCATGGTATTGTTTAAGAATGACAAATTGTATGTGGTATTTGTTTTAGGTTTACATATTTACATTAAATTATTGGTGTATAATATCTGCATAACAAGGCCTCCGTTTCCAGAGGTATGATAAGAGATGTAGCTCTAGAATCAGTGAGAGTATAGAAACAAACACACACCCTCAATATTTTCAACAGATCGCTGACTTCCTAAACCTGATTCTGGCAACCTGCCCCCTCATGATACCATTTCCTGACATTTTGTCCTTGTTAAAACAGAGCTTTGTGAATTCACTTTCACTGGAGTGTTTGTATACCTTGGCAACTATTTTTTTTTTTTTTTTTTTTTTTTTTTTTTAAATACAAATTGTGACGTGTAATTAGGTAAATGCTAGATTTGAATTGAAGATCTTACTTTTATTCTAAAGAGTAGCATTTTAACCTAAAAAACAAATACGGCAATTTTGAAAAAGCACATTAACATTTTTATTTATTTAGAAAAATTAGTTATTTAGATTTGGATTCCTTTAAATTAAGGCATGCCATGCAGACATTTCTGGTCTTGGCCTACATTACCTCCCCCACTCACAAAATCATCACCCTTTCAGTGCTAGGGCAGGTGGGCAATGTGTTGCTGAGCAGTGTCAGTGTGTCGGGGTGGGAATGTATGACTAAGACTAGAAGTGTCTGCACAGTTGGCCTCATTTAGCATAATCAACCAGTCTAATCTGGAAGTCTAAACTCAAAAATGGATTAGTTGCTGGATAAATCAAATATTTATTTGCCATATGCACAAAGATTGGAACATATTGACCCACTTGATTTTCTTTAACACCTTTGGTTCAGACACCAAGAGACCTGTTTCTCATAGGATTGCCATATTACCCCTTTAAGTAGGGATGCAAATGAAAAATGCATGCTGGCTTGTTACATGGGAACTACAGCAGCCTAGCAGTCATCCCTGGGAACAGCCTGGTTCTAGCCTGGAGACACCGGTCTTTATACTTCATTACTGGGTCTCCGGGGACAGAGTGTTTCCTAGGGCTCAGTGAGTTCCCTTGTAACTCCACCTATTTAACTGCCCTGTTCTTCCCACTATCTGCCCATTTTAAGAGAAAATAGTGCCTCACCTCTTCCCAATCCCTCCTATCCCGACCAAGCCCTACCTACTATATGATGAAATTGCATTATTTGAATATTCCCACTGCCAGATCTCAGTGGACCTCCAGATGCTTGGGACAAGAAGGCAGCGTGCATTTTTTCCATGTATTCTATTTTTAAAATGATGTGGCAGCTGTACACCAGTATCCAAGAGGTTAATATTAGTCCTAGTAAGAATGATTACACAGGGAATTACAACCATTTGTAAGAAGAATAAATAGTAGTGGCGAGGGTCTATAGACAATGACATTTTAATTACACACACACACAAACATTATCATATATATATATATATATAAATGGAGCTGTATGAAGGTCACCTACCTTGGTAAGTATTAAAAGATTTATTCCTTGAGTATAGCTCAATTTTAATACTACAGACCATTGAGACCATAACAGACCAAAATAGTAAATAAGAATTTGATAGAGACCTAAGTGGCTCTCTAGAACTACTCTGACAGTCAGTAACAAGTATCAAATTCACTAGTCGTGTACATCTGCATCCAGAAAAAAAAAGTGATTAAGCTGCCAGGTTCTCAAAAAAAGGAGTTCTCTGTATGTAACGTCTGCTGAAGCTAGGACTCCCTTTGTTGTTCACTTGTTTAATGAGGGTCCTGAGACAAGAGCAGACAATTCAAGAAAGCAACTCAATACTAGTGTGAAGTCAATTTGGTAAAACCCACAAGATGTGAATTTAGCAAATATCTCCATTATAAATTATATTGCTCAGAAATAGCACCTCGCCCCACAGTAAAAGCCATGCTATACAAATTAATTTTTGACGTGGGTCACTTGAGCCACCTGAATGCTAGACAGGCCTCCAATGCACTGTGTTTGAGGCCAAGGGGTTACTTATCTCTGCCTCAGAACAGATGCTTTAACACCTTGGAGTGTAGCCATACATAGCATAAAAACTCACAGAAAGGGGCAACTGAGGCCTGGCATTAAAAACCTCCATTCTGTATGTTCAGAAACCTGGGTGACCACATAGCTGCCTAAATGCAATACACAAAGAATTAGCGATTAAGTTTTGCAGATAACCTACTGGAAAAAAGGTTCCCTTCAGACAAAAAGAACAAGCGCCCCATTATGAAACATCCAGGTTGCTTTAAACAACGTGACTTACATGAGCAATTTAAATGGGTGTTTATATGAAAGTTGTGGCAACTCACAACCCCCTCCCACCATTCCATTTGATGTTGACCTCATTTTATTTCCAGCATTATCCCCTGTATCCAATCTCGCCACAAGAGTCTCTCAGGCATGAAAGGTGTTTAGAAAAGAGACAGGGTTCAGTCACTGGGACCACAGTGATATTTTTAGCTAATTAGCAGTGCTCTATTAATAACGCTAAAGGTTGAAAACTGTTGGCATTGTGGGCTATGCCAATAATAGGAGCACAAGATGGACAGAAGTAGAATTGTGGGGCTACAGAAATGTTAGCCACAGCTCCAGAAAGGCAGTAATATATTAATTATAAACTGTGAAAAGACAGACCACTAAATAGTGAAAGGTCTGCACAATAATCAAGAAAGTCTCAGAGACCTTAATTTTTATATACCATGAAGTAGAGAAGAGACAGGGAGATCATTTCAGGGCCTTCAAATATATTAAAGTGGAACTATACCCATAGAATAAAGTTGTCCTTCCTTTGTTTATCAGTAGGACTTACCTAGGTAGGTGTCCTTCATACAGCAGTTCGTTATTTTTAAATTTAGCGTTTTTATTTGCTTTTGATCTGATTTAGTCAACCGCTAATTGTTGCAGTCTAAAAATATAATGTTAAAGAGCCCCAAGGATCCTAGGGAATAGTTCCCCTTTCAAGGAATTAAAGGAAAAAAAAAAAAAAAAAAAAAAAAAAAAGGAGGACACAATCCATAATTAGAGGGTGGAAGTCCACAAGATGAGGCCCTGAGGAAAATGGAGCAAATCTGCAAATTCTTGTAGTCTGCTGGACTGTAACTTTACTACTTTGCTCTTCCCATTATATTAAAAATTATATTATATGCATTTAATTGTTTTCTTGTTTTTAATATAATGGGAGCAAAGTAGTAAAGTTACAGACAAGCTTCCTCAGTCCCTCAGGCCTACATACGGGTTGTGTTTAGACTTTCCTTGACCCATTCCTTTGGCCTTGTCCCTCACATATGGGCAGCACATTTGGCTAGAAAGAACACTCCTCGCTTATTCCTTTTGAATCATTTCAGGCAAAGTTCAGTTATCTAAACAGAATTGTGTGCATTCTAGGCAGTGTTTGTATTAGTGGGCTGCAGAAGCACTGCGTGAATACCACAAACAACTTTCAGATTGAACCCTCTGGGACTTTTTGGTAAAGACGTGACAAGTCTCCTTCCCATCCCCCAAAGCTCCAGAGGCTGACAGCTTCATGAAAACCACCAGTGGGACTGCATTGGTATGAACTGTAAAATCTTTTGAGCACTGTTTCAATACACCCCAAAATTAATTTGGACATTTTTTTTTTTTTTTTTTTTTTAAACTCTGAGCACCAGAGTGGTGTGCAGCACACTACTTTGCAATGAGTTGCGTACCCCTGGCACTCAAACGGTTAACCCATTTTCTGCAATTATTCATTAAGCAAACCTGCTATGATGGACATATAAATGACATTTGCTGGTGTATTAAAAAACATTTCTACTACTAACTTCTCAGTGTGGAACTCAAAGGGTTAAACAATGTGAAGTTCTTAAACATTTGGGTGGCCAACACACAGCATTTCCGCATCCATTCCAGCAAGGCTCCTTTATGAGCCGGTATCCTAAATGTAACTTTCATGTTGTATTATCATTGGGATACAGAGGTACAAGTAATGTTCTCGAACATTTACTCTTTAGATTAGTAGTTTTCAAATCTTCACTGAATTAAGTACAAATCATTACAGAGAACAAAAGTCCACATTTATCAAAGAAAACTGGAGTTATTCTGCACCATAGGGGACAAATAAAAATTCCTAAAATTTTCATGTATGTGAATAGAACTTTTTAACCTCTTGAATGCCAGGGAGGTTAAAAACACATTTAACGCCTTAAGGACCATTGATGTGGCAGGATCATCACAGCTGTCCTGCACTTAAGGACCAGTGATGGTCCTGGCACGTCACGGAATTCAGGGGCCCCGCAAGGCTGCACAGCGCTCGGTGACCCCTGAATCGAATGGCAAAAATAAATATATAATAATAATAAATAAAATGCCCCGTGGTCCTTAACCCTTCGAGTTCTAGAGGAGTACGCAACGCATTGCTCTGCTCTGTAACAAATCCTCTCCTGGGGATTTTGCACATGTCCCTGCATACTGCACCATCTGAAATATGGAGCCAATCAGACACTTGAGCCTTTGTAAACTGAAAGCAGTACAGCAGTTTCTACTTGGCATGCCACTTCACCGCTTGTGGGCCACTGCTACACATTGGGAGACTTTGCTGGAAACCAAGTAGTTAATAAACGAAGCGTCATCTTGAATTTCGTGAAACAGTAGCTTGTGCGTTAAAGCTAAAACACTTCACCTCTCCTCACAGCAGAGAGCCCAGCTGTGTCTGCACATTAACCTTTTGAGTTCCAGAAGGGCACGCAATTAATTGCGTACTCCTCTGGCACTCAAAAGGTTAACGCAGAGTGCCTGTGAGGTGTCCAATATATTGCTTTACAATGTATCGGATACTCATTTGGCACTCAAAAGATTAATGCTTTGGAGCAGAGAGAAAATGTGTGTGAAAAAATCCTATATAATAATTTGCTAGGATGTTTGTCACGATGCAGTCATGCACAGTAGAGACTGTCCTCATTCAGGCAGTCTCTACTCTGCATGATTGCATCACGTAGAGCTGTGAGGTAACAGTCTCTTAACATTACCCGGACCTTGGCCCATGTACCTGGGATTTTACACTAGTAAATAAATAAATGACTAAAATATCAAATTTATAAACTAAACAGGAGCACTCATGGGTCTTCACACAAATTAAACCATTGTTTTAAACATTATATATATATATATATATATATAAAAAAAAATTTCCCCTTTTTCCTCAAAAAATGCGCCCTGGTCCTCCACAGTGTCCCAGCCCTGGACCACGCAGTCCTTAAGGGGTTAATTCTACACTTGCACTTTTTTTTTTTTTTTTTTTTTTTTTTTATATGTATGTACAGACCATCATATTCAGATAGCATTTTAATCAATTTTGTGTGCCACTTGTAATGAGACAACAGTTAAGAGTCAATTTCTTGTGATTAGTACTTGGCTCTTTTCAGAAAGGCAGTTATCTGTGTCCACTTAAGAACCTGAGGTGTCACGCTCCATTCCTTTGCTTCACCTCCGGTCCCTCTCTCACTTCCATTTTTTCAGCTTTTTATGACGCACTTCCCTAGTGTCCACGAACAAGCAAAGTGTGCCTTGTCTAGTTACCAGAGCGTGGAAGCCTTGTATCATCGTTGCAGACATCTGCTGCCATTGAAACCATCCTTTGCCTGCCAATTGAATGCGGTTGCCAACCTCAGCTGCTAACCAGACCAAGTCCTTGCATGCCGATTATGTTATATGTATGTGCTTCTCGTTGCCAGCTCTTGCTGTACCCAAGTCCTTGCATGCTGTTACTGACCTAGTTGCTGGGGTTTCGTGAGTCTCCCTACTGTTCCAGCCTCTGCTACCTTCCGCCAATACTCTGACCAGCCAGACAACACAGAGTTCCTGCAACATCTTCCAGATGTACTCCAGTTGGGGAGTCTGTTCTTGCCCATTTGTAGAGGGGTTATCTTGGAAGTTTTCTCCCTGAGCCTAGTGGTGTACAGTCCACCTGTGGTAGGTTATCCTGGCCCTTTTTCAGCTCATCAGGAGAGCGTCATCTAGCTTTGCAGTTAGCACCTTTATATGGTCTCGGCCGCAGCGCAATCTACAACAGTTGACCTATGTTTTCTAGCACTGTTCATGAGCGCCAAACCCTAGCCCTCAAACCACTAGCTTTTGTTGGAGGAGTCTTCTTTACACTTGAGCCTACTTCTCCTCTTCTGGCCACTATATCATCTGCTTTCCTTCGTTAGCATCTTGGGGTGTAATGAGTGACATAAGGGGTGTGCAACAACCCCTGCTCCTTAAAAGGGTTAAAGTTAATCATGCATGATAACTTCTGAGACATTCATCAAGATTGTCATGGTAATGGGAGTCCCCTACAGTATATGCAAGACTAGATACTAGGTCTCAGGAAACAGCTTTTTTTTTTTTCTCCTTCATTATACAGATGCAGGCAAGAAAGATGTAAGGGGAGATGCAATAAGGTGTGATAAAGAATAGATGGCTTTTACCCATGAATTCTATGGAGCCAATAAACTAAGATTTCTCCAACTTGAGATTTTAAAAGATAGGCTCCATAGAAGAAATAGGAACTGGAGAAGTGATATCACTGGAGAATTCAGCTTTATCACACTTTACTGCATAACCCTGTGGTATTTTAGTGTATACAATACCAGTTCCTGTTTCGGTGTTTAACAAAGCTACATTTTAACTAAATCCTGAGTGTGTTCTATAGGCTGGCTTTATAAAGTTATTGGGACTGTACCTGGGCAGTGGGGCTTCTCCACTTTAGGTAGAACAAAATGAAGATGGAATCAGGTTTATTATTTTCTAGACACTAATGGTGTCAACTGGTGTCAAATTCCCAGGGACAGTAATAGGTTTTAGGGTCCTACTCCCTAAGTCCTGTTGTCAAAGTTTCCATCCCTATTTTTAATTTTTTTATATTAGCTAACTAAAATGTTAATAATCTAGGAGCTTCTAGACATGAATATTGTCATTTATAAGATTTCATGTAGTGTTTTATTGAGTGTAATATAATGTCTGTCCTGCTTCACCTGTGCAGCTCTAAGGGCTGAAATTATGGAGCAAACCAACTGCACTGCAGGGGACAAGGGAAAACCTTCATGTCTCTAAAGCGGACCTATAACCTGTTAAATGCCAAAAGGGGGTCACCCACACACTGCAAAGCAATGTGTTGGAGGAGACATCATGGGTTTAACCCGCTTGAATGCCAAAAGGAATTTTGAGAATATTTTCACCTCTTCACAGAATACAGCCCTAAATCTGCTGGAAGAGAAATTACTACTGCACAGAAAGTGCCCTGGAACTGCAATCGGTCTTGCTCATCTTGTGTGGGTTTCATACATGGATATCACTAAATTGTAGCTTGTAAATGGTTCCTAGAGGACCGATAGGAGAACATTAAGGGTTAATGTAGATCTCAGGGTCATCTCATTTTGAAAGTTCGCAGGTATGTCCATTTCTTCTGGAGGGGTGGCTAACCTTAATCCCCTACCTGTTTTTTGGGCTACAGTTACCATCATCCTCAGCAGGCTATTGGGCAGTTGAGGATCATGGGTGCTGTAGTCAAATAGTTAGGGAGTCAAGGTTCTACAACAAATAAGGAAAGATTCATACTTGATGACAGATTCTAGGTTCCTATGTCAGTGTTGATTTTTATAGCATATATGAGGATTATTTCTTCTCCACAGCTCTCTGTTCCTCCAAAATGTGTGCTAGCCTGCAGAGAAGAGTGCCCAGTGCTAATTATAGGCCAGCGTACTGGAGCCTAGGTGCAGAGGAGATACAAATAGGCGTTGTGCCCATCCAGAGACCTAACAAGGCTTGGTCTGTAAGAGATATGCCCTCCATAGGCCAGCAAAGTAAACATGCTTTTTTTTCTTAGTAGGCTTGGAATTTGCTTTTCACTTTTCCCCCACATTCAATCCCCTAGACTCCGTCACATGAAGCCCTTCAGTTTAGGTTGTGCTTCTGGTTTTTCAATGACTCCTTCAGGGTAGTAGTTTTGAATGTTATTTTAATAGTACCGAGGACACAAATAAATAAACAGAGAAGTAACGTTTAGAACACATCCTGACTTCAGCGAGTGGCTAAAGCAAATAAATAGCTGTATTTACAAAAGGTGCAGTTTCACTAAAGGGAACAACGAGAAGATCTTAGCTTTGTCGAAAAAGGGACAGATTTTGAATCAATGACAAATGTTAAAGAATATGAGATTTTCTTACTCCTATAACGGGCCAAGTAATAATGTGATCATTTAATAAGCCATCAGATAATTTACAATGAGAATTCAAGGGATTAAAAAACACCCTTGAACCCTCTGAGTGCCAGAAGTGTACTAAATGCACTGCTACCCTCTGGCACTCAAAGGGTTAAAAATCCACTTGATGCAGTTGGGTTACCCCAGTATGGTTACTCTTTCCTTCTGTTCATTTTTTTTTTTAGGCGGTAAATAATAATATTGTATTATAAGTGTTTGGTCTAACTACACATTCCTGTTCCAAAAATGTGTACATTTAATTTCTTAGGGGCTGTCTTTTCTATCCACGGTACTAGGATTTATTAGTATTTAGGCTTCATCATATACAGCTTGTGCAGACCTTTAGGCTATGTTAATGTGGGCCACCATACTGGAACAGTGACATGGAAAAGATAAGGCTGGATTTCCCAATAGACACAATAGGCAGCCTCCTAGCGCAGTGGTTCCCAGCCTTTTTTTTTTTTTTTTTTTTAAAGTAACAGCAAATCTATATTAAGTCGCAAAACATAGCTGGAAAAATAATTTCTATTCTATACTCTTCAAGTAAAAAAATATCAAATAGAAATATATTTGGAAAGGTGCGTCACATTAAACTTGGTATGACACAAATGTTGTGATACACCTGGCTTAACTTGCTATATTTTAATAGGAACGTTTCAGGTCTTCTGAACAAGCCAAAATTCTGAATTGTGGGTGTGGCCAGGGCAATTTCAATTCACCTTCTTCTGGTTTCTGGTGGCTAGCTTATCCAACAGTCTATGTTCCTTTTTACAGGCCATTATTTAAACTCTTGAATAATAAGTTCTCCAAGACCAATGAATCAACCAAATTAACAGCCTCATAATACAATTTGCCAAAATAGCCCTTATGTTACTATCACAGATTCTAATGTCTGACAGACTAGGACAGTTTGATTTGGCTAGTAGATGACAGGCATGACTACAACTCCCCGCTTCAGTGATAGAGTGGATATTTATTAAAATGGGGGCATATGGGTTAAATGTAAGAGTGGAACAATTCTGGCATGCCACCACAGGTTACTTAACCCTTTGGTCTTTAAAGGGTTAATATAAAGATCATGCTCTATACACCCACATATATATTTTATCCTATAATATAAAAGGCCAGATGTATGTTTGTCCGATGCAGTCATGCGCAGTAGAGACTGCATGAACACAAAGAATGCTGAGAGGTGTAGTTCTGCGGTATTACATCTGCCGTGTGGCCTGTGAACACGGGCTAACACTAGTATGTATATAAAAAAAAAACACGCGCACACACTCTCTCTCTCTCTACCCCCATCAAGTCACAATTAACCATTTTCCCATTTCTCTCAAAGGGCTTACGCATTTTCTGTACATTAATTTTCTTTTGTGATTATTTACAGCAGACTTCTTGCTCTTAGACACTTCCATGTCCACAAGTATTTTAATATCCACAGAGTTAAGAGATAACATTCACCTTTCCGAGAAGAATTCTGGCAAGACTTTTCCCAGGCTCACACATATGAAGGGAGACAAGTCCATACACAACGCAAGAGGTCTGGATAAGCCTCAACTTGTAGGAAGTGAGCAAAGACAAGCCACTTTCATGATAATGCGTCAGACTGGAACCAAGTCAGCTCCCATTTGTTTATTAAACTTGTGACCTTCAAAGTCACAGAGCCACCAGTAAGCAGTGGTCTGACCTGGGCTACACAGAGGTAACTTGTAGGAAATATCCTATTAGGCAGCAACTGGTATATAAACATATGGAGAAAAATAATCTAACTTTAATCTCCTCTTAATCTCTTCCCACGTTTAGAATCTTAGAGGATCATTCACCAAGCGCTCTTGCAGTAAACCTCAAAGAAACTATTAGCAGCACAGCTTGTCACCATTATACAGAAGCTCCTGCTAAATTAATTAATAAAAATGTAATACATTGCAGATACATCTAGAAACCAAAGAGTTAAATGAAATAAGACAATTTCCCTTCAACACAATGGCGTTTGGTCAAAATCTGTTGCAGAGTTGTATACGCAATAACACTTGATAAAGCTATTCAAAACCTGCCCTGATCCCTACCTCTATAGTCCTTTCTTGCACGCCATGTAGTTGACATAGATTTAAGAAAATGGAACAACATAAAGAAAGATAGTCAAAAACTCATTGGACCGTGTGTACAAAAGACAGTTCTGGTACAGGTCAAATGCACGGGGGGGGGGGTTACGCAAATAAAATTTTCCACTGATTTAAAGTTGACTTTTAGATCCCTTGAATGAGAGAAACAACTACAATGCACTGTAAAGCTCTGGTGACCTCTCTATGATACAAGGGGATACCAGTGGAGAACTGGATCAAACTAACTGTACCATAGAGGACAAAATCCCCATTGAGTTGCAGTGGGCTTTAAACCCCTTGTATGTTAGGGACTACTTACATGTTCCACTAGCCATTAAACCTTTGAGTGCCAGAGGTATACAACACATTGCTCTGCAATGCGTTGCATACCCCTCTGTCATTCAAAGGGTTAATTTGTAATATAGTTTGATTAATGGACCTTTTTTGGTCACAGTGTAACACTTTATGCTAATTAGTTTATGTGGAGGACCAGTATTTTAGCGCACACTGTGCTGCAGGGAATCAGCATGACATGCCACCAAAATAAAGGGAACACACTATATTATATTATATATATATATATATATATATATATACCACTCAGAAAATGAATGTACATGTTCTTTTTTTATCCTAAGAGCCTCTAAACTCTTTTTCTGTATTCTCCAGAAGTGTTCCAGTTCTTAGGACATCAGCCTCATTAACTTCTCACTAACCCAGGGTCTGATCCAAAAGCAAGGAGCGAAAAGTTATAGGATTAGTCAGATGAAGATTCAATTTTTGTTTATCCTTCATTAAAAAAAAAAAAAAAAAAGTCTGCTCCTTTGGAAACTATTTTCCACATTCCAAACTGCAGCAGAGGTCTTAATTAGGCAGCACATTATCAGTGCCCCTCGCTCATGCAAGCAATAAAAGATTAGTCTTCAATGACCCAATCCTAAAGGAGGTTTAATCTGGTTTGCTCCATATCCCATTAAGTGCTGGATGAACTCCAAGTTTTGAACAGAGGGCAAGAAGTTAGTGAAGAGCTCAGCATGAGAGCAGGAGGAGCAATTTATAAAATGAGAAGTTACTTTAAGATATGTCTATGGACTACACCAGTGATTCTCACCTCCAGGTCAGGTTTTAAGCATATCCCTAATTAATCACAATAGAGCAATCGAAAGCTACTGATCACTTACTTGTGAATAAGCAGATGTACTGAAAACATGACCTGTGGGTGTGTCCGAAGGACGAACGTTGAGAATCACTGGACTAGATGCTAAGTTGAATCACAAACTTGCTTTTACAGCGATAGCCAATGTTTTTTGTTTTTTGTTTTTTTTTTGAATGAGACTTGTTACCTTTTTAAATATAATTTGCAAAAATTATGAAACACGCTTTTCCCATTTATCTGGAATTAGTTGTGAATGACCACTTGACCCCATATTTGTTTATACAAGCGGGCAATGTAAAGCATGATTTGGGTAAACAAATAAGAGTTTCAGTGAACTGAATTGGTTGGGTTCTAACATCAAAAACAACTAAGACTGTTTATTGTTTTTGGTTCTAATCTCATGAACTATAAGAGTTTATTATTTTGGGTGCTCATCTCAAAAAGGACTAATGTTTTATCAGTTTGTTTAATGGGCCTGATAAAGTGGCCTTTTTACCTTTTATTTTGAAAGGATTTTAGAACGGTCTAAGAATACATAATATTTTAATGTATTTGAGCCCTTTTAATTATTTTGTTGATAGTGTCCTTGTAATCGGAAAGTCACTGTAGTTTGGCAGGGAACAAATAATTCACAGAGGATGGATAAAATTGCCATCATCCTCATACCAGTGACAGGCAACCATATTTACGTAAAGATCCACATAGGTGGCCCCTCTAGTCTCCAAAAGGGATTCAAATTAAGATTTCAAATTCAAAATATGGTTTGAAGGCAAAACAGATTAACACCTTGGTTGCTAGAGAGGTCTCCAATGACTTGTGAAACAATGCACTGAAGTCCTTACTCACAACCAAGGAGTTAAAAAGGTAACATTATGAGAATGTGAAGTGAAATATGATGTGTGGCAAAAGAAAGTGCATGAGAGCTACTTTTGGCGTGAAGGGAGGAGGGGTCTCTGACCACATCACCGAATAGCCTGTGGGCTGCAAGAGAAGCTTCACAGATTTAGCTGCAGGCCCAGGACCTCCTGTTGCCCACCATCATTATATACTCACCATAGTCCTTCTGTATGAAGGAGGCAAGTAAATGTCAATTTGCAAATCGTAAGAATAATCATTTGCAATTCAGTGACTGGAACTGGCAGTTTCAGGATACTGACTTCCAATTTCCTCACTCTTGACCCGGACCATAAATCTACTCCAAGACTTTTTTTTTGCCAGTTGAGAGGCCGGAAACAAGCATGGAGGGTGCTTAACAGAGGCCATCCTACGGAGCCTTGAACTCTAAAGTGCTGCTACCAGATAGAACTTAAATAGGCTATTCACTCCTAACAGAACAACTGCAACAACACTAATGACAGTGAAAAAAATATTCTTCCTAGTACTTCGAAAATATTCCAAATAGTGTATATTGAAAGGAAAAGAAACCTTATGTCAGGGAGGACATAAATATTAAAAAACACTTTTTTGCCAGACAGAATTTTTAGGAGCCAGTTGCAGAATACATATACACATATAAAATACACCCAGAATTTAGGAGCAAGAAATGAAGATTTAGGAGCCTAGGTCCCCAGGATTTTCTCCACCTTGCCTCATGCATAAAAGCAAAGTGGAGCAATTAAACCACAACAACTGCACCACTGGGGACAAATCAAAAAATGAGCACAATTCTCATGATTTAAATGGATCTTTCTGAATTATATCCCTACTAAATCTCCTCTCTGTCTATCTGCTACCCTTTTCAGGCTTATGTAAATACGTTCTGTCCCTTTCTAAACAGGACATTTCATCTTTTTTACTGGCTTAGCCTCTACACTCATTAACCTTTTGAGTGCCAGAGGTGTATGCAACGCATTGTGTAGCAATGTTCCGATACCCCTCTGGCACTCAAAGGGTTAAAAAACCACACACATTTAGGAGTCACCAGGTTGACTGCCCAACAGAGGACACCTTTTATCCAAGCAGTTCTCCTATTTCATGTAGATGTGCAATTCTCAACTGCAGTCCTCAGGACACACACAACAATGGGTCAGGTTTCCAAGATATCATTGATTGAGCACAGGCAGCTCAATCACAATGACCGATCTACTGATTATACATCTAACAGTCAGGGATATCCTGAAACCTAGTCTCCTGGGGAGGACTGACCTTGAGAAACACTGCTCTAGACTGCAAAGGGAAAAAAAAAAAAAAAAAAAAAAAAAAAAAAAAACTTGTGCCACTAGACCAGCTAGAAAGATGGCTCACAGACACTGGTGATAAGAGTTTCACATCAAATGGAATTTAAATTAACCAGGAATTTGCATGAATGTACAACCTATGTCCCGTTTTTTGTATTCTTAAGCCTTCATTTGAACATGCCTGATGAAGAGACCCAAACTGTCTTGAAAGTTGCATTCTAAAGTTACTTAGCCAATAAAGTTATCACTCAGACTTCTTCTAGATTGCAAGTTCTCATTAGCAATGTGTCGGACACCAATTACACTGTTTTACTATACGCTACCAAGAGTTTATCCAGCATCCAAGGAATTAAACAATAGTTTCCCTTTCAAAACCGTGTAGCCCAGTTTTATTCTTGTTTTGAAAGTAGAATGTAGCCCTCTAATTAGAGGTCTACAGAACTAGGTTTCCTTATACTTAGAGGATTTGTACATTCTCACTGAAAAGGAAGATCTATCTTCATTTCTTATTCATTTGTATCAGACTGGACTGGAAACAAACACACTGTCACAAGATATCCGTATTTAAGAGAGATAGGTGAGCCCCTAATGAGAGCAGCATGTAATTCTGGACAGAACTCAATATTTCATGCAGCACTTCTCAAGTTACCCTAAAAACAATAAAAACCTAGGATAACTTAACCCTTTGAGTGCCAGAGGTGTACACAAAGCATGGCTTTGCAATGCATTGAGACTCCTCTGGCACTCAAAGGGTTAAACAGAGGCCACTTCAGGACATCTTCCAATAAACCTTACTTAAAGAGGAGTCCTTTTAGGAAATTAACAATGCAAATATGTAAACAAACACCAATGCTAAAATTCAACATTTTCCTATATGAAAATGGCATGTTTCAACATCTGTAAAATGTTCCAGCAAAGGACAGAATCCAAGATTTAGGATATCGCACATGGTGTTTCAGCAGGGTGGAGGAAGCAGTTTTCCTTTACACCGCTCAGTTTCCAGTCAGAGGGCTGTATTCTGTGCTGCAAGTTCTCCATTCAAAGGAAAACTGCTTCCCCAGCTTCTATAATATTTATATTTTTATGGCCTCACAAGATTTTAACATCCGCTTTACAACTGATTGAAGGTAATCACCTACATTTAGTAGTACAGCCACTGTCAGTCTGCAGAACATACAGATGTTTTATTGGCAAATCCTTACATATGACAAAAGACAATGATTAAGAAGTTAATATTTTTAGAGGTAACTTCTTACATGATCTTTGCCCTAGAAACACTGTAAATAATTTTCTAACAGCTAACATCTTTTCCATTTTTGATTTTACCTATGGATACGTCATAACCCTCTAAGTTAGAATGAGATGTGTAACACTATTGCTCTGTTGTACATCCCACCACCCAAGGACATGAAGGGGAGGGGGGACACGCATTGACTAAACCTGGAGTCAGGGCATATGCTGGCAGATTGATGGATTACCCATAACACAAATTCTTACAGAAACTTTGAAGTCAAAAGCCTCAGTGTTCTATATCTAATAACCTGTATTGCTGGAAAGACAGAAAAAAAATTAACCCCTTGGATTCACTGAGCCCATGCTAGCATCCAAGGGGTTAACAATTTTGAGCTTCTGTAACAATCCTTTATACAGGCTGTGGGTGGTCTGCTCAGATCCCCCTGAACCGCCCACCACCACACACACAAAAACTTTCCTTCTACCTTAAAATGTCCCCTCATGCCTAATTTTAGTAGTGTGAATTTTAATTCATGCACCTTTACAAGGAAGACAATAAAGAGCTCGTCTGTATAAGAAAATACAATAATACAATTTGTGACATAACAGCCAGAAAAATAAGTCACAGAGCTGAATCTGCAGCTTAAACTTCCCGAGAGAGCTGCATAGAATGTTCTAACCAAGGAAGAGCAAAATAAAAATGTTCTCTGTTAGGCTATGGTACACACGCACGCACGCACGCACAGCTATCCAACACATTTTAAACTGAATGAATAAGGGCCTTTTATATCTCACTTAAAAACAAAGATGAGTCAACAAAATAGTCTGCACTGCCACTCTTCATAAATAGAAGGTATTTATAAGTGTATTTTAACCCTAAGCTGGCTAAAATGCCCTGCACTTTATTCACACTTAATCCTTATGTATGTCACTTTCGACTAAGTTTTACAGCAGGGACCCCACTGCCATTGCATAACTTATTAACCCTTTGAATGCCAGAGTGTGCCAAATGCATTGTAAAGAAATGCATTGGACAACTTTCTGGAATTCAAAGAGTTAAAGCACTTGTGTAACCCTGTATTGGCTAAACAAACTGTAAAGTGCTGCATACAATTTTGGTGCCATATAAACATTCATTAAGCTAAGGCGTCAAACATTTAAATTAAACTTTTATAAAATCTTGATGATTTAAATAAGGCTTTTAAACCACCAAAATGCTAGAGGTTGCCAACATACTGTGAAAAAATGTGTTGGAGACCGATCTAGCATTCAAGGGGTTAAAACCCCCATTTAAAATCAATAACAATTTTCAGGTCACTTCTGTGGTGCTCATTGTTTGCAAAAAACTACTCTACTTTTCTTTTGAATGTAGGACCCAAACGTTTCCTGCTAAAAACCAAGAACATATTGTGTGACCTGTGAAACACTAAAGGTGGCACCAGATCTTACCTCATAAGACCACACGCACTGTACTCCTGCGAACCTCCGAACACATCGGCCTATCTCCACGTCTTCGTGGGTGGTGTACATCTCCCGTAGACATTCTCCGATGTGGGGAACCATCCTACGTAAGACTTCTCTGCTCATGATCACTCCAGGGCCACCCATGCAGAAGTTTTCCCCTGGCTCCAGTGCCAGTTTGCCCATTTCCTCTGTGGTGCCAAGGCCAGTCTGCCCCAAGAATAGGGGCTCACTGCTGTTGAGACTACGAAGGAAGCTTTCTAATCGGTCTGCTTTGATGTAAACGTCATCATCCGCTCTCATGAACCACTCATATTGGTCTAAGTAGTGATCGTGCATGTATTTGAGCATCATGAAGGACTTCTTCTGGGGTGGGTAAGAGTCATCCACTCCTTGAAGAGGTACAATAGGGATTGGTATTGAAATGTCTGAGCCCTCACTGGAGAAAAATTCTACCTTCCCAGGGATGGAGCTTGACCAGGTTCTGAAGACACAGAACAAACAATGAGAATTAACATTTATTATATGTTAACAAAGGAAGTATAATGTGGGGCTGGTTTAACATCTGGTTTTAGCTATATGTTCATTATAACAAAATATAAAGTTATTTTTCCTTCAAATTAATCCAGTGCAAGCCTAAAAAATGTAAGAAAAAACTTTGGCAAATACTTTATTCTGAATTTTAGTAGAGTAGATATGCATTAATATATATCCAGCTGGCTTTTCTCTCATTAATCATGTGTATTAACCTTGAACCAATCATTTCTTCTTCTCTTTTCACTTTCAGCGATATTGCTTCCTACTTGTAGTCTGCAACTCAACTGTACCAGAAAAGGTACTCTCACACATCTTATGATTCTTTGCAGATACAAGAGGGGACTGGGTGAGGTTCTAAAATGCAGCATTTGTGATGTGAAAATAATATAATGTAGTGCTTTAAGGTTCTTATGCACAGAAGAAATGTGGAGCTATTCTGGAACAAACCAACTGCGCCACAGGGAACAAAGACCCATTTAAATGAGGCTTTTAACACCTTTAAACCTTAGAGTGTTAAAATCCCATACAAAGCTATGGGTTTTTTTTTTTTTTTGTGTTTTTTTTTTTACTTTTCTCTTATGGTGAAGTTGATTTGTCCCAGAATTCCTCCAGTTTTCTTTGCATATATATCCTAAGCCAAATCATGTCAAAAACTGCCTTTTACTTTCAAGCCTTCACAATGCATTGATCACCTTTCTGGCACTCAAAGGGTTAAACTTCCCATTTCCTCTCTTAACCCCTCACACTGGTACATCTATGATTCAGTGGGGTCAGTGCCTGTTATTGGACAGGTCGAGGAGGAGGGATTAAGAGAATATATTCAATAAAGGGACATTATTGCAAACAAAAAATACACAAAGTAACAAACTATGTAAAACTAGAGCACTGTAGCCAAATAAAGTAAGAGAAAGGGAGGGGTGCAGTATTGCTCAGGTCTGCTGTATAGTAACAGTTGTAGGATTCCCAACCAGGCAAGTCAATCTCACCACTGCCATCTGACAGAGATTTTGTGCAGTTCATCTGTATCTATGTTCGTAGTGGATTAGTCACTTTGAGATGTAAAGTTTCTTTAGAAACGCTCATGAATTTCCGGTTAGTCACTGTCTGGTAAGGTAAAATAAACAAGATGGTGTTTAACCATCATCTTGTTGAATCTTGTGCCGTTCATTAGGTTCTATGCTACATTTTCACACACATTAATTGTTGCCCAGGGCTCCAAGGCCACTGCAGCCAAACTGGTTGGCCCTAAGTGCAACTGAAAACCAGTTCAGGATTCATGTGGCTCTGTGTGCTCTGGGGGGAGGGGGCAGACTTGCCAGATGAAAGGCCTGTCACTGCAGTTTAATGGTTACAAGAACAGCATTCCTGTCAGAACAGGAATTTAGGTCCCTGTTCAAGAATATGTAGCTACTTAAAGGGATAGTAATACTTAAAATGTAAAAAAAAAATATGTTGTAGGGTTTATCCCCCTGAGTAAAACAAGAGTACTCCCACTGCTGAGAGGTCTTTCATTCAAAAGTTATTAATTTTCAAAGTTGAATTTTTTAGGTGCAATATCACAGTGGCCTGAAATTGTACAGTGGCGCTGTTGCTACACCATCCTATGGAGATTTATGGTCAACTGACCAGAGTTGTCCATAGGATCGTGTAGCAACAGCGCCACTGTGCAATTTCAGGCCACTGTGATATTGCACCTAAAAAATTCAACTTTGAAAATTAATAACTTTTGAATAAAACACCTCTCAGCAGTGGGAGTACTCTTGTTTTACTCAGGGGGATAAACCCTACAACATATTTTTTTTTTACATTTTAAGTATTACTATCCCTTTAAAGGAACAATAATTAAATAACAGGCATTCTATATAATTACATGCCCTGTACTTCAAGCTAGCATTTGTAGAATTTACTTGATTTTCTAAGCTTAAAATCAAGTCTTACATATGCTGAGGGAGCAGATATTGTTGCTTTGTCCAGTATAATCTGATAATGGGCAGAAATAAGGTAACACTGAATACCAAAGCAGTGGACACAAATCACAAAATCAATTAACTGACTATTCTCTTTCAATACAAACAGCACAAACATTAAATATACGCACGCGGAACAGGGCAGTTTACACACATAAAAATTTTTTTAAAAAAAATGTTTCGGATAAGATTTTAGAGATGCAACGTAGGAATAATGGAGTTTTACATGTGCTAGCCATAATTTCAGGATATTTAGCATTATAGAAACCCCATTTAATTTGGGGGGAGTTAATGTTTCTTTAACATCATCTCGGTCCAATGCCATGGACCTTATGCACCAAAAAGAGAAGCAATTCTGAGGGTAAGTCAACTGTACCATAGGGGATGAATAAAGCTTACAACTGATTTAAAGGGGATCACCCCAAATAACCCCCCCCCCATAATTAGCCATATAGTGATAAGCTTACCAATAGTCATATTATCCAGCACAATGACTGCGTTAGTCAGCAATCCTACTTCTTTTGTCAGTCCTAGTCTCCTGTAGATGCGTTGCTTGGTACCTTAAAGTGATAGTATTACAAATCCCTATATTAAAGCCCTAGTTAAAAAAAAAAAAAAAAAAAAAAAAAAAAAAAAAACTTATTGCCCCCTGTGTCATCTCTCAAACCATTATGGTTTGAGAAATGAAGTTGCCCTCTCCCTCCCCCTTCCCCATAGTCAGCATTTTAGCTGACTGCAGGGAACAGTCGTGCGACTTTCAGGCGGCTCTCCAGAACAGACAGGATCGCGTTAACTAAAAAAAAAAACTTTCACTGAAATGGTCTTCTACGTGTGCTTGGTTTGCAAGCACATGTAGAAGACCATTTTAGTGAAAGATTTTTTTTTTTTAATTAACGCGATCGTGGCTCTGCTGCAGAGCCGCCTGATGATCTATGACTGGATCTACAACGCTGACTTCGGGGCAGGGGGAGGAAGAGGGCAACTTTAGGAGCCATCATCTCTCAAACCATAAAGGTTTGAGAGATGACACTGGGGGCAATACATTTATTTTTAACAGGACTTTTATATAGGGATTAGTAATATTTAAGTATTACTATCCCTTTAAGTCAACGGGAGATATGGAAATGATTATGTAAACCCTATGGTGCTATTGGTATGTTCTAGAATTGCTCCTGTCTTGTGAATAAGGTCCCCGGGTAATGGAGGTTATAAAAATGGTTTATGAACCGTTAACCTACTCTGCAGCATTGTACTACAAGTGAATAAAACTTGGGGCTACAGTGTTAGACTTCTGGAGCTAACCCACTGCACTATGGGCTGAGGGTGGAATTAAACTAATTCTCATCCATTTAAACTGGGCTTTTTAACTCCCTTGAATGCTAGAGAGATGTCCACAGCATTGCAGCACAATTTACAGGGAATTTACAGAACTTTCATTTCAACCCTATGATTCAATAGGTTTGCCATGGAATTGCACCTCTGACTTCATGACGCAGGCCATGGACCCTTTATGCTACAACAATTTTCTATAAGAATGAATTGGAGACCAAGCAAAAAAGGGGGGAATAATGTCTCCATTTATGCTATACTTCCCATATACAGGACTGGATTACGGGCTGTATTTAGGAAGTTAGTAGTTGGTTTGTTTTTTTGTTTAACGTTAGTAGGTCTTTTGGTTTTTTAACCCCTTGGATGTCAACTATTCTCAGATATGTCCCCAACAAATAACAAGCAACACCACAGCTGAATAAAAATACAGAATCAGGTATATGCAAGATTTCTTTTGTGAAAAACATAAAAAAACATTTATCTTGAATGTATCAAATCTGATAAACTGACCATTTCAAACAGACAACAGTGACATTTGATCACTGTTTTTATTTTGGGGATTCCAGTGGGATAGCAAAATTGTAAAAAAACACATTTCAGGTTAGGCCACCAAATCCATGAATATGTTTATTCTACAAATCTGCTTCCTTATCTTGTTTAACTAGTAACACTTTCACTGTATGGGAGCTTACTTTTAATTCTTTATAACTAGGAGGAAAGAATACTGCTCCAGGCTACAAACCATCCTGGTTCTTATCCAGCAGATTAATCAGATTCATTTCAGAGGCGACATTTCAATGGTGAAGATTTAATGTAAGTAAACACATTTACAAAAATAATAATGTCCTTATCAAGTCCATCAAGCGGTGATACTATAAGTGTAGAGCCAAGGCTGTAGTTGTTAGACCTTCAAGCCTGTTTTACATTTGCAGACTTGAAAGATGCAGCAATATTGCTCCCCTTAAGCCTCCCATGTTATGCATCTCCACTGTCCAGTCCCCTTGCTTAAATGGGCTTGTTGAATGACTAGTCCAGGATACAGTCTGCCATACAGGATTAACTGATGATCATGTGGGTCTGTCATTCACTAGATCATTGAGATGAATGTGAAAACCAAAGTGAGCAGCTTCCCTGTATCCTTAATTAAACACAAGGAAATTGCAGCAAGCCAACTGATTTAGCACGCAAAAAAACATTTATTCTTTTAAATACACAATGAGGTGTGTGTACCAAGTGGAACTGTAGTAATTCTGGATTAAACAGTAGAAATAAGACCAACCATAGATTGAAATGTAACTACCTCTAGAAAGTTGTATTTGCCTCCCATGGTGAAGTTTATTTATTCCATAATTATTCCAGTTATTAGTACATCAGCCTCAACACCTCCAAATAGCACTTTTCAATAAATCAGAGATTGTTAAAATGGGAATATCTCCAGAATGTAAGGAGCTACAAAGTAAGGAAAGTCTTGGTTGCCATAATTTTTTCACTGCTCCCTTTAAAGAAGCAGTAAACTTTTTTTTATGAAAAAATATATATTGAAGGGATTTTCCTATTCAGTAAAATAAGGGTACTCCCACTGCTGAGAGATTTATATTTCCAAAGTTATTACAGTTTAAATCCATGTTTTTGTTTTTTTTACATTAGCAGTACCCTCTAGTGGTCAAATTCTAATTAGTTTTCCTGTTAAATTCTAACGGAGAGGAAAGTCAGAAAAGTTAGAGACATACAGTTCTCCATAGAATGTGATAGAAACTGCCTGTCACTTCCTGTCAGTTAGAACAATCAGGAAGTAAACACAGTAGATTCACTTCCTGATTATTTGAACTGCTATAATTTTTGAATAAAACATCTGACAGCAGTGTGAGTGACCTTGTTTTATTCAGCAGGAAATGATCTGTAAAATATGTGTTTTCATAAAAAAAGTATACTGCTCCTTTAAAGACACTAAACTGCTTAAAACTGAACTACCACCATAGGTAAAGTCGCCCTGCAATAAATTAGTAAGGTGGTGACTATCTTAATAGTTATCTTACTGCTAATAACACAATTCTACAGAAATCCAGGCATCAGCTCAGACATCTTGTCTGCACACCTGCGCTGTTGGTCCCGGTTTCCATTAAGAAGTATTGCAGTGTGTCACAAGGTAACCAGAAGGGACTGATGGCACAGGCGCGCAGACTGCACTGACCTGGCAGTCAGTCTCTGAATATTAAGGATTTCTGTAGAATTGTGAGGTAAGATGACCATTATTAAGCTAGTCGCCACCTGCCGAATTATTGCAGGGCAACTTTAACTATGGTGGTAGTTCTGCTTTAAAAGTTGAAAGGAACTTATTCACAAGATGTTAGGAGCAATTATGGCGCAAACTTTCCCATGATTTAAATGGAGCTTTTAACTCCTTGGTCTCAAACAAATTGCAATGCAACTTAACTCACTAGGAAATGTTGGAGATATTTGTTTCTCCAGGTGGTTTGCTCTAGAATGGCTCCTCTTTCTTTTAGTGAATAAGGCCCAAGGAGTAAATCAATCTGAACTTCCAGCTGCTGCAAACTCCCACTCCCGTCATCTACAACTAGCCATTGGCTGCTTGGGGAGGATGGGTGCTGTAGTTTCCATTCATTATACCAGTATTCTCACTGACTTTATCAAGACAGATCTAGGACTAGCACTAGGCCTGTAACTGGGCACTTTTGCATCAATAAAGTTGATTAGAATCGTATACAGCTTTTGTGTCACTACTTATAAAAAATAGAAAGTCACATTTTTCAGTAGCTGCAGGATATTGCATATAAAGCAGCCCTCATATATTTGAATTTTTGTTCACGTGGCCCACAACTGAAAAAACATGAGCACTCCAGGTTTAACCCCATGGATGCTAGAGATGCCCAGCAGGCAAAGGGTGCCAGAAAGGCATCCAATGCATTGTGCTGCAATGCACTAGATACCACTCTGTTTGTTCTAGAGAGATTCACACCTGTTTCAACAGTCTGAATGAGGTTAAACTATTAAACAAATATCAGTGGTTAGTGTAAGGACTTTGAAGTTCTAATCACAATTTACGACTTCAGTCCAACAAGCCTCTGTATCACATCTACGTGAGAAGAATGAGGGAAATGTATTGTTATGCATGGTAATATATAAACATCCTTACGTATAAAAGCAAAGTGAAGCCATTATGAAGCAAACCAGCCACACTGTATATGGGATACACAAAAAGCCACAAACTTATTTAAATGGAAATTTTAACCCTCTGAATGCTAGAAAGGACTGCAACAGACAAGCACTGTGCAGGAGACTTCTAGCTTTCAAAAAGTTCAATTTAAATGAACAAGAATTTGTTTTTAAAGGCAAAAAACCAAAGTAGCACAAATATGCAAGGTCCAGACAAAACCTCACATCAGCAGACTCAGATTGAAGGAACTGTGCTCACTATTTCCTCATATAATTGCAAAAATAAACATAAACTTGTGCTTGAAACGAGGAAAATATAGATATATTCCTGGACTGAAAATAATTAGTTTGTTTGTATTTTTCACTTGTTCCCTATGGTGTACTTGCTTTTATACGAAAGGCCCAAAGTGACTAAACAGACTAATGCAGGACAATTATGGAAAATACATTCTGCAGAATAAAATCAATTTGTATACATCCCTACAGAAAGAACTTTCCATAGTCTGTCCTGCATTAAAGCAGTATGTTGCATAGGCATCTGGCATTCAAATAGTTAAAGAGGAAGTCTGGTCACCATTGCAATACACATCAGTGGTTCTCAGCCTAGGTGCTGTGGTGCTTAGTGGACTACAGGTCACTAAGCCCCTTTTTTCCTCTGAAGACTGAAAAAAAAATGTTGAATACTGGGTTGGAAGTATATATTTATGGCACATCATAAGCCCTAAATACATATATCCATTTGCTCCCCTTATATAGTCTAACACATGAAAAAAACCAATCTATTTGGCACTTATATAGACCAGCAGTTCTCAATGGTTTTTGCACAAAGTTATAAATACATGACTGGCCACTATCAACTCGGACATTTCAGTGGTATAGTAATAAAATGCAGAATTTAGGGGTTATGAGGGAGAGACTTTATTTAAAACAGAAATGTACTATGCATGGTCACTTATTCATTTAGTGTTCATTTGAAATTAAAGTTACACACACTTATCTACCCAGTACACCATGGTAGCATCTGTAAACATATGCTCTGAGAGTACATTCATTCCCACCCTTTCTGAGGCTTCCAATCTCTTATCCAGTATTATGTTTAAAGGGATAGTAATGATTAATACTGGAGTATATATTATATAGCAAAGATTATCCTTAAGGAAAAAATGGGGGTACTCCCACTGCTGCTAGAGGTTTTATTCAAAAGTTATTGCCACTAAAACTTTCCTTTTTTAGGTGCAATACCTTTATGGCATGAAATTACACAATGAAGCTGTCAAATTACCAGATCTGTCCATATTCTGTTGTTGCAACAGCACCACTGTACAATTTCAGGCCATGGTGGTACTGCAACTAAAAATGTAAGTGCGAGTTGCAATAACATGTGAATAATACTGCAATATGTATATATATATTTCCAGAGAGTTTGGGCACTCCTAAACGAAGAAAAAATAACACAATTGCCTGGGTGCTACTAGTATTTCAAATTGTATAAAAATAGAAATGGTGATATGCCATACAACTAGTGCACACACAGGACTTAAAGAAACAAAACATTTATTGTGTCAACGTTTCGACCCCCTAAAGGTCTTGATAAAGGCCCTTTAGGGGGTCGAAACGTTGACACAATAAATGTTTGTTTCTTTAAGTCCTGTGTGTGCACTAGTTGTATGGCATATCACCATTTCTATATATATATATTTATTTATTTTATTTTTTTTTTTTTAAACAAAGCATTACTACCCCTTTAAAGGGGATAAGAATCTTTCCGAAACAGACGAGCAGTGGAAACTCTTTGCAATCAATTGACTGCACAACACAACATTAAATAAGTGTTCTCTGAACAGGTCAGTTTACAAATGTGTTAAAAGTCAAGCTTACGATTATATTTTAGAGATATAGAATTTGTAAATAGTATTTGTATGTTAGCTGTAAGCAAGTCGCATATAAAGTTACATCAATATTTTCAGTTTTAGTGTTCATTTAAGAAGTACAGTACAAAATGCAATACCCCTTCTATTCAAAGGTTTCAATATATTTTAACTCTTTTAGTGCCAGATGTAATATAGTGCCAAGACAGGAGGTGTCTGCAGTTAACGCCCAATTAGCATAATATATCAATGTAAAGAACTCAAAAACTAGTTTTCTACATAAAATAGGCTAATACAACATGTGGGTGATTCTGAAAGTTCTTTCAGAATCACCACAGTTGTTTTTAGGTGATAAGGGCCCATTTAATGGGAAGAGCTCAGTTGTCACTTATTTAGGTTCTTACAAGTACTGGTAAGTTGTCCTTAGCCACAATAAATATAGGGAACACAGTGGCTGCTTTCCTGGCTGAAGCAAACACAGTTATCACTGATTATTTTGACAGTGAAAGACAAAAACCTTTCAAATTAAGTGAGAGTAGCAGGGATGTGTTACGTTATTCTATGGCAAGACCAATCGAGCAATGTAGGTAATGTTTAATAAGTATTAATGACATGAAAGCACACAGCCTAATGAGTAATGAAAGCCACCAAAGTCTACATTTGTCTACACTATTAGTACACTACTATCTACTCTGCAAATAATTAAACAGCTGATATAAGTACGATTATCAGGAGCATTATAAAAGTGAGTGAGCTAGGCATGGAGGTCAGATTTGTTATTCTAGAATGGATATCTAAAGGTTAAAGGAGGAACTGTGCGCATTTATGTGGAATACGTTGGAGCTACAGAAAGAATAATAATAAACTGTGCTCAATCAACAAATAAGTCTTAATTTAACCCATTGCGTGCAAGAGAGGTATACAACACATTGTAAAGCAATGAGTTGCATATCCCTCTGGTACTTAAAGGGTTAAAAGAATGCCGTGCCTAGGAATGAATCCTAAATATATCAGGTAGTAACATCAATATACGTATTTTATTTTTGTAGTTGATCTCGGTTATAGGCTACTGCCAATTCCTTTCCTTTCACAGCCTAATAAAGACAAATGACTCAATGACTATTCAGACTGATGTTAATGAGAAGGGATTAACTAGAGACAGAATAAAATTAAGAGCAATGTACATAGAAAACTGCAGACCAAGTACACCAGACTGCTGTATGAAGGACTCCCAGCTAAACATATTTTACATATTTTCTATGAAGATTGTTCCATAAAGCCTGCTCATTGTTTTAGCTTTTAACTGCAGTCTTACATAATACTCTGAAGTAAAAATAAATAAATAATTAAAAAAAAAAAAAAAAAAAAAAAACACACTTATTGCTACTAGTATAGTGATTAATTAGTATGGTGGTTTCAGCCTATTCATTGCCAGTGGTACTGCAAGTCACAGTAGTGGTCAAACGATTAAGGCTAGCCCATTCTTTCAATACAGTTAAGTGGCCTCTCCATGATCAGGGTAATTCAGATCACAATATCCATCTGCTTTACAACTGTAACACAGATCAGACACACACAAAGCAACTGAACAAGTCTGGTGTTCTGGGAATTCTCAGAGAAAAAGCTGATTTTCTAGTCACTCTTACCCACCATAAAGGGTTTGCTTATTTAGTCACTAATCTATTATCACAAGTCAGTCCCACTTTGGCGCTGTAAACTATGCTGTAAATACAAATAACCAAAAAAAAACATTATTACGCATCCATATAAAACAATGAAGCATTAACTCTACCCCCATCTCTAAACACTGGACTACAACTGACCTATGTGACATAATCTGACAAGCACAATTTAATTTCTCTGAGGACCAGCCACGTTGAAATACCAAATGTTGTAGGACATTACTTCCCGTCACGTCATTCTCCAATTTTATTAACAGATTCTGAAAACCTTTAGAATGCCAGAGTGGTGTGCATTACACACCCATCTGGCACTCACAGGGTTAAAGATCCAGGTACCATAATTTGAAGAGCTTAGAAGCAATCACTGGGCAATGACCAGTAAAGTATGCTTATGTTGAAAAAGCTAGTAATGGTTGTATGAGGTAATTGTGAACTCACCTATAGGCAGCCACAGCTCTGGTTTCCAGGTACTTTTGGGCAGTCATGACCCCCACAAAAAGGAAATTCTTATCCTTGGGGATATCCTCTTCAATACCTGTGCTCAAACTTCCCATCTCAGACTGTAACTGCTGCTGCCAGCCCAGAACCCCACCATAATCCAGCCTTAGCCCAGTCTGCATGCCACAACTCCCTGCTTGTCCACTCCCTGCACCCCTACCTAATCTCTTACGGCTGGCTATGTGCAACTCGGCCGCCCTGGGCAAGATAAACCTGGATGCTAGGAGGAATCCCAACACAAGCCCAAGCAGGACGCTGAGCCACGAATGACGACTCCGGCTAGCCATCCCAGAGGGGCAGGAAAGTGAAGTGCTGGTGACGTCCGGTACAGAGGGGCTCCCCAAGAACCCCTGAGGCTGGCTTTTATCACCCAGCACCCCTCCTCTATATAGATAACTCTTATGGAATTCCTGCTTCTGCATACATTCACTGCTGTATGGAATCACTTCCTTTGTATCCTTCCAAATCGATCTCTTGACCCCCTATAGAATAACTGCCACCAATGGAATAAATGCCCTTAATAACTATGCATTTAACCACCACATTTATGACTATTCACCCCCTTCTATACGTAGAAATTCCTTAGAAATAAAAAAAACTGTATTGCCTCTGCTACATATACACCCCAATAGAATCAGTTCCCCTTTTTACAATATAATGTAACTTCTACAGCCCCCATGAAATTAATGCTGCTGTATACTTCTTAAATACTCGCCCCTCTAGAACAAGAACCCAGAGAAATCGCTGTTACAGCTATGCACTCCTATGAATCACTGACTTGACTGAGAAACTAGCCGTCTCTACTGCCCATGCACTCTGTCTTTGTATGCAGGGCTGAATGTAAACCCTTTAATACAATGTATAACTGCGTCTACCTAGTACCGTTGTATCACTGTCCTGCTGTCTCGTGTGTCCTTATTGTACACAGAAGTGCTTTCGTGTGTCCGTGCTACTTCTTTTACCTCCTCACTAAACCTGGCCTTACACCCCCTCCTCTTACCCCAGCCCTCTCTCTCCCCTCAGCTCGGGCCTGGAGGGGTCTCCGTGTCACGGCTCAAACCCCCACATCCTGTCCCCGTCACCCCCAGTCTCTCCTCTCCACAGACTCAATCTTTCCCCCAGCCCCCAGCGCTCTCGCCGCTAGAATCTCTTCTTTCAAGTAGCAGATTCTCACGTCACTCTCTCGGTGGCTCTTTAAGAGCACACAGACCTGTGATAGAGGGATTGAACCCGCCCGGCGCCCGTCCGAGCACTCTGATTGGCTAAGAGTGAAAGAGGTCTTGGATCACGTGACATGAAGAAGCAGAAGGGGAAAAAAACTTTCAGCACAACGACAGTAGAGTATACCTATGCCTGGATCGGCAACATGTGGCTCCTCAGATGCTCGATTACAGCTCCCGTCATCCTCAATGATGGGAGCTATAAACTAACACGAGATGGACGTCACGTTTCACATCTGTGCACATACTATTACCGATATACTTCTATACCGTTATTACATAAGATAGAGCCACACGATGTACATTGCATTTGGGTATTACCTAGCACAACTTGCACAAGTGCATACAGCTTATACATTAGGGTTGATTTTTCAGTAAGGTGAATGACCATATCCCATTCTTAAGTCTTTAGGGACCAGATGAGTGTGCAACGTTTTACGAATCCCACTGGTCATTAGAAGGTTAATATAAATGTATATCAGACCGGGAGATCAATACACAATTGAAAGTCATTAGCAGGGCCATACTCTGTATTGTAAATGGATGGTGTATATGGTCCTGTTGGATGCATTTGATTGTGCATTTGCACACAGAGTCTCGTTTAATTACACTGTTGGTGTCTTAACAGATCTCCAAAGTGCCCCTCTTTAACAAGGGACAGTGCCTATTTAAAGGGATAATAATACTTAAAATGTAAAAAACAAATGTATTGTTCAACCCCCTGTGTAAAACAAAATACTCCTGCTACTGAAAAATGTTTTATTCAAAGGTTATTGCAGATCAAACTTGATTTTTTTAGGTGCAGTATCACAGTGGCCTGAAATTGTACAGTGGCACTGTTGCTACACAATCCTGTGGAGATTTATGGTCAACTGACCACAGCTGTTCATAGGATGGTGTAGCAACAGGTCCACTGTACAATTTCAGGCCACTGTGATACTACACCTAAAAAATACAAGTTTGAGCTGCAATAACTTTTGAATAAAAGACATTTCGATGTGGGAGTTCCCTTGTTTTACTCAGGGGAATAAAACTCACAATATATATATATTTTTACATTTTAAGTATTACTATCCCTTTAAGATCCAGATCATCTTGTCTCCCCTTTCCTACCCTGGTGCCCCTCTTTTTAAGGGATCAGAATGTGTAGTGTATATATGTGTATCACACTGCTCCACAGCAATAAAGTTTTCTTTACAATTTGTTTAATCTTGAGTATATGTGTTTACACATTAGTCTGTGTATGTAATACTTTGGCCTTGTTTTAAATCATGTATTCATTTACAAAAAATTGTCAATCATCATGAATTAACCTAAAATTCCCATATTGCCTTGCTCACCATTGGCTACCACATTAACGCCACATAAAACAAAAGTTACTGGCCAGGGATAAATGTCCATTGATATTTTTTTGGAAATGTTAGCAAGTATGTAATATTCTGCTACTTACTGGCAATGTTGTATTGCCCTGCTGGTCTCTAATACTGTGCTGCTAGTTTCATGGAATGTATTGCCTTTCTAGTGTCAGGAATGCAGTCCTGATTCCTGCTGCTTTCATATTATTTTCAGTTAGTTTCAAGCAATTTTCAACCTTGCACTGCCCTGCTGGTTTCTTCCGCCTCTTTACTAGATGCATTTGAACAAATAGACATTTTATCCATAATAACCAGGGCCAGATTTACATCTCAGGCTCTCTTAAGCACAACACACTCCGGCCCCCTAGCAGTGCCTTTGCCCCGCCCCTATCCACACTTCTCACTTAGCCACACCCCTCCATTAACCACATCCTCTTGGGGGTCACACACATTTTTTGATTTTTTATTCTTCACAGTACTTGTTTTACCAACATCTATGTATAATATGGGCCATATTATACATAAATGTTGGTAAAACAATGGCGAATACAGCTTTGAAAATGAGTATATGGTTAGCAGTGATTAAAAAGTGAAATATATAAGTACACAAAGAAAATGGCACGAGGAAGTCAAACTGCACCACTGTTTATAAAAAATAATAATAAAAATAAAACGATCACTTAAAATTAGAAGTGGGCGTGACTGGGCCACTGTCTGGCACCCCCCAAAATGTTGCACCCTAGGCCAGTGCCTAGATGGCCTATTGATAAATCCAGGCCCTGATAATAACCTATTGAGTTCCAGAGAGGTATTCTTTGCATTTCACACCCTTTTTTTATTTATATACATGTTTTATGGTATTTAATGCATTGAACAACAGATATCTCCAGTACATTGTGAAGCCATGCTTTGGATCCCTGTTTAGCATTGAGGGTTAACATCCCCATTTAAATCATTGGGCATTTTTATTCATCCCATGTTACAGTCGATTAATTCCAGAATTACTCCAGTTTGTTATTGAACATGAGGCCTCAGGACTCTAGAATGCTAGGAATAGCTCCACAATCATGCAAACTTAACACCAAAGGATACTTTTTGACTCCACACTCTCCATTATTTCGCACATTAGGCCACCCACAACCTCCAGCTGTTTTCACCATCTTTATACAAAACAACACAAATATTTAAATACACTCAGTTATGTTCCATTTCAACAGCTGCAGCCATTTCCTAACAGTCCTTCCCTGACTAAGATTTTGCCCATTCTAGTCCATCTTAAATGCTTTTGTCAGATTCTTTCACTTCACCTACTTCTCTTGTTCTCTGCTGCTTCTCTTATTCCTGATTCTGGGTCATAAGCAAAACATAAAAGTGGAGCAATTTGTGGAAAAATCCTGATGAAAGAAGAGTAATCCCCTGCCAGAAACATAATGTAGCCACTGGTTGGTCTGTACCCAGAGATAAACAGGCAATATTCATTTTATATATTCCAAAGTGTCATCTGCTTACTGCAGGGCTCAAAATTTCCACTCGCCACTAGCCAATGACAAGTGAAAATTCAGCCCTGGCGAGTAGAAATTCAGCCCTGGTTGGTATGTTATGGCTTGCAGTGGCAAGTAACTTTTCAGGTCTGGCTAGTAGCAAAGGACTTCAAATTATAAGCCCTGGCTTACTGTATTGCGTAAATTCATTGCATCATGGGGAACAAATAAAAATGCCCTAAATTCCCATAGATTTAAATTGGGAATTTAACACTGAATGCTAGAGAAATCTACAATGTCTTGCTTTGCAATGAGAGACCTCTATAGCATTCAAAGGGGGAGATGCACTAAGGCGTGTTAAAGAAGTGTTATAGCAGAGATGACTTCTCCAGTGATATCACTTCTCCAAGTCCAATGTTATCCCATGGAGCATATGCACTACGATTTCTCCAGATTTGGAGATCTTAGTACATAGGCTCTATAGAAGAACATAGGAACTGGAGAAGTGATATCACTCTGCTTTATCACCTCTTTATCACACCTTATTGAATAATCCCCAAGGTGTTAAAGTAACTAATTAAGGGGGATTTTATTTGTCCCTTATGGTGGAGCTCAATTGCTCCAAAACTGTTCTACTTTGTGCATGTGGCCAACTGAGTCTATCAGATTTCCTATCTCTAATATGTGGTTTCCCAGCTTTCAGAATGTTCTATACTCTCTAAAACAGCGGTGGGAAACCTGAAGCCCTCCAGCAGTTTAGGTCTGCAATTCTCATCACCCTCAGCCAGCCCTTAGGAATTGTAGACCTCAACAGCTCTAGGGCTCTAGGGCCCACTCCTGCCTATAGGGATCCTCCACCAGAGGACTGAACGGAAGCAACCCCCTGCTACGGATGTTTTCTGTGTTCCATCACTCACTTTCTAATGCATTCCACTGCTGATCTGAATGCAGGAGAGCTGTGTCTAATGATAGCCCATGTGAATGCCAGCCAAAATTACTGGGTGTCTGCCACCTACATTGCTCAGTAATTCAGTGGTGGCTGTGATGAACATTGCAACCTCCAAAAGCACTTGTGTAAAAGGTCTGCTGGAAGCCAAACAAGTCACTGTGCAGGCCTTCATTGTTTTCCTATGAGAACATATGCAGCATGCTGGAATTTGGTTCACTCACACGATGCAATAGTCATCCATGTGAAAGGCACCATAGCCCAATATTGTCCCTTTCACAACGGACAATATCACCAGTGCACTAATGTAGCATCACTACTTTGGTGTCAGCCTTGTAAAACGGGTCATACGGTTTCTAGAAATCTTAAAGAAAATACATAAACAATGTATCCATGAGCACCATGATCATTTTATATTTGGATAATAGTTTTTGAGCTATTTTGATTTATAGATTACACTCTTAAGGACTGCTGTGCGAGCACTTACTGTCATTACCTCCCACACACTAAACAGACATTGATGAGAAATGCATTGTCCATTCCCCTAAGGGCTAAGTGGCAGTAAGTGGGGGAGGTAATATAGAGATAAAACAGGAAGTGTCTACACACATGACTCAATATGCATAATCTATAAATAGTCATAAACTAGTATACTAAATATAAAACAATTAAAACTACATATAGATGATTTTAAAAGCTGTTTCAAAATTGTCAAAGTTTAAATAAGCTAATAAAATAAACAGGCTGGCCTTTATATCGGGTGAATGTAACAGGGTATATGGTTAAAGGGGAACTACCACCCCTCAACAACTTACGCTTGAGTGGATGTTCATCTGGCGACTAGCTGCTTAGTAGCGCTAGTCGCCAGAAATCTTACCCGGTTCTGCAAATATCGGCTTTTTGCCGATGGTGACAGGAGCAGGAAGCACGGACGTCTCGTCACAGTGACGTCCGTGCGCCTGCTCCGAAAGGGACTGACAGAGCAGGCGCACGGACGTCACTGTGACGAGACGTCCGTGCTTCCTGCTCCTGTCACCATCGGCAAAACGCCGATATCTGCAGAACCGGGTAAGATTTCTGGCGACTATCGCTACTAAGCAGCTAGTCTCCAGATGAACATCCACTCAAGCGTAAGTTGTTGAGGGGTGGTAGTTCCCCTTTAAGTAGAATGCACAGGATATAAATAAATAATACATAAATTACACATAAAATACAAGGGGGATGCATTAAGGAGTGACAAAAAGGTGATAAAGTCAAGATAACTTCTCCGGTGATGTCACTTCTCTAATTCCTATGTTATTCTATGAAGCCAATGCACTAAGATTTCTCCAACTAAATTAGTGCACAGGCTCCATAGAACAGCGGTTCTCAGTCTGTGGGCTGTGACCCCTTCAGGGGTCGAATGACGATTTGTCAGGAGTCGCCTAAAACCATCATTAAATTGTTTTTTTGTCTATTTAAATCTGTAAAACTTGTAATTGTCTGGGAGACCGGGACTGACAGCGCAGGCTCTCAGACAAGAGGTCTGTGCTGGTGTCTGGCTTCCGGCCTCGGGACAGTAAGGATTTCTTTATAACAGAGTAATTCAGTAATTACAGAGATGAAGGAGCAATGAAAATTATTTTACTGTTAGGGGTCGCCCCAACTTGGGAAATTTTATCAAAGGGTCGTGGCACTAGAAAGGTTGAGAACCGCTGCCATAGAATAACATAGGAATTGGAGAAGTGATATCACTGAAGAAGTCATCTCCACTTTATCACCTCTTTATCACACCTTAGTGCATAACCCCCAATAAGCTGTACAGTGAGTAATGAATATTGTACTTTGAGGCAGGGTGTTAGGCCAGGTAAACAGCGATATAGAAAGGTGTACTTGTGGAAAGGATCGGCGTGTTCATACTAAATGTGGCATATTTAAACCAAGGTTGGACAACCTGAGGCCCTCCAACTGTTGAGCACTGCAATTCCACTATGAAACATCTAAACATTTTACATTTTCAGTATTCTTTGGTCCCCTAAAGATGTCTGCAATATGATGCATTGCCAAGGTCACTTTATCCAATGGGAAAAGTGGAAACTCGCCTAGGATCCACTATTAACAGAAGGCCCACCAATGTTACATTTAATTTACCCCTGTCACTTTGTCCATTAGATAAGTGGCCCTGTTAGTGTGCTCTTGGAAGGACCAGAGCTGAGCATCACTGCAGTATATCTTGAAGAGGCCACTGCGTAGTGAACACATTTACAATATAATCAGTTGTGCACACTTTTTGCTTTGTCTCATCAGTGTGCACAAGAACACAGCCTTCACACAGAGTGTGGCCTTTGCCAGAGCTTTGACTTCAGCCTCTGTCTCAAGATGGGCCTGTCCGTCATTATGTCTGCACCCAGTGGCAGGATGTGGGAGTCTGTTAGGCTGTCTTCTTTTGCAGGGCCACCTGGTGCCAACAGGATATGTATTGGTTGAAAAGAACCAGGAAACATGAGGGCATTTTGGAGTAATACCCTGCAGGATTATGATAAGTACATTAGACTAAAGCTCTGCATGTAGCTGTAATTAGTTTTACTGACATTGCCTTCTATCTACAGTGAGGTAATGTTCAGGACCTGTATTACTGTAATGGTCTTCAAGGATGACAGAGGCATATTGGTGTAATATTCTGCAGGGATATGTCATAGGAGGTATTGGTGTTATGTTATGCAGAGAGCTAAATATATTGGTGTATTGCTCTGCAAGTAGCCTATAAAGGATGTACTATCAGCTCCATGAAGAGCATTACATGGGGGGCTGACAGGAGATGTGTTGGTGCACTTTGTGTGGCATTTGTGCAGCTGTTTTTTTATTGAGTGGGACTTGGGGGGAGGCACCAGCACAAGCTTTGACCAGGTCCCATCAGTGTTTTAAAGCAGCCCTGTGCATTTCCATACCTGGGAAATTTCAAAGTGAGCTGACCCTGATATTTTTGAAATATTAAACCTTATAGTGGAAATATCATCATAATAACATTGTCCTCCAGACCATTACTAACATAGTGATAGGTAAAGCCATACTTTCATTAGGCTGAATAAATCCACGTTATTGATGAAAAACAACTTCTTCAGCAGGCATCCACTGCACAGAGCTTATAAGAGAAGCTCTGTGCGTCTGCGCTGCCAGTAACTTCCATTACCTTAAGGTACCAAGGAACGCCACTCGCCAATGCTGGCAGTGAATGGGACAGACAGCACAGACTCAAAGGTACCTTTCCCCCAAGATGTCTGTGCTGTTGTCTGCTGGTTCCTGCTAAAGAAGTTGTATTTCCTCAATAAACATTTATATTTTTGATATATTTTTGGTCACTTGTGTGTGAGTGCCTCTTTATGAGAGTTGCTGTTGGTGGTTGTTTTAAGAGGGAGGGCATTTCTCTTGTGGTCCCTTCTCCTATACTCCCACTATATTATTTTCTGATAGTTATATGTATATCCCATCATTTAGTTTGATAAGATAAAAACAGAACAACAACATTTTTATAGGTTTTCCTGTGATGATTTTTACTCAATTATTGCATCTTTTAACAGGAACTGGATAAAAGGAATGCATGTTCGTCATTCCTCCCACGTTTCCCTTTATAGTGTGTGTGTTGTGTGGGGGGGGGGTTTACTACGCTTTTTCCCTTTTTCCTTTTTATGAGATCAGATTGTGTAGTACAAGTGTATCACATTGATCCACAGCAACACAGGTCACATTAATGTTTGTTCAAACTTCAGCATATATGTTTATAAATTAGTCTGTAGAAATAAAATATTTTGATTTTGTTCTAAATCATTTATTCAGCTATACAAAGAGATGTCAATAGGCCATGAAATAACATAAACATTATTTTTAATGTTCTACCCACCAGTCTTGCTATCAGCAACACCACCTCAAACAAAAGTGCCCCCTCTTTGGCCATTTGTAGTATTGGGAGGTATGTTCTCTGTCTCAAGATCAGAGTGTGGAAGAGAGAGGCAGAGAACAGTGAGGAAGGCTATGTCAGTTGAATGTAGTAGTAGTAATGATGCCAATCACATGTGCAGAACCACAAGAGAACAGAAGAGACTAGCTACTCTAGTTCTGGAGAAGTCAGCTACAGTCTTCCCACCGTGACCACAGTGCACCTTGAGGCACGCTGTTATCATTAACCCATGACATGCCAGGACACTCATCCATCCTCAAAAGACAGAATTCTGTGACATCCTGGCAGGTCACCCGTTGTTAAGGGGTTAAATATCACATACTTCCGGCTAGCATATGCAAAAACAAATAATTATTATTTTATTGATGAGTATGAACCGAGACGTGCATTTTAACAAGTCTATTTTGCCCTGTTAGAGAACATTTATTAACTGTTGTTTGTATTAACATAGTAACAGAGTAAATTAGTTTGAAAAAAGACACAAATCCATCAAGTTCAACCTTTGCCTCATAACCCAAAGAATTATATCACTTTCCTGCTACCAAATAAGTTAGTCTTTATCAGAACTCCCTGCTTTGCCTACTAATACACAGTATGACCCAATATGTTCCCTTCTGAAAGAAATGTATGTATCTAATCTTCGCTTAAATGTATCCATTGTATCTGCCATAACAACATCCTTTGGCAAGGAATTCCACAATTTAACAGACCTTACTGTAAATAACCCTTTCCTCTGCTGAAGTTGAAACTTCCTTTCCTCTAATCCTAAGGGGTAGCCCCTGGTTATTTGATCAGGTCCTGGAATTAATAGAGCACCAGAGAGATCCTTGTATTGACCTCTCATGTACTAGTATATTATGATAAGATTTCCTCTTAGTCATCTTTTTCTCTAGAGCAAATAAGTTTATTTAGTCATTCCTCATACGTCAAGTCCTTCATTCCTTTAAAGAGGAACTTTCAGTTATTACTAAGTCGACATGCATTTATTAAACACATGGCGACTAGCTTGGAAATAGCTGTCTTACCTTTAAAAAATATCAGAGTGTAAACTAATCCTTCCCGTTTGGGGACTGATGGGCAGGTGAGTGCGGTCTGCGCACCTGTGCCTTAAGTCCCTTCCATTAACCATATGGTGCACTGCAGTGCTACTCAATGGAGACCGGGACTGACAGCGCAGGCGCGCAGACAAGATGTCTGCACTGTAGCCTGGGTTCCAGTCTCCAAACGAGAAGGATTACTTTACACTCTGCTATTTTTTAAAGGTAAGACATCTGTTTCCAAGCTAGTTGCCATGCGTTTAATGAATGAATGATGACTTAGTAAGAACTGAAAGTTCCTCTTTAATTTTGTTGCTCTTCTCTATACTCTCTCCAGTTCTAGAATATCCTTTTTCAGAACTGGTGCACAAAACTGTACTGCATATTTGAGGTGAAGTCTTATCAATGATTTGTACAATGCAAAATGATGTTATTCACTCTTGCTTCAATACCCCTTTTTATGCAAGTCAGGACTTTCTTTGCTTTTGCTACTGCTAGTTTACAAGGATTCCCAGGTCTTTCTCTAGCAACGAGTCCCCTAAAATGATTCCATTAAATTCATAAGTAGCACTGGGATTTTTCCTTCCCAAATGCATGACTTTCACGTTCCCACATTTAAACTTCACATTCCATTTGTTTTCCTAATCAGCCAGTTTATGTAAATCTGTCTGTAGGGAACAAATATCCTTTTCTGAATTTATTACCCTGCATAATTTAGTGTCATCTGCAAATATTGATATTTTGTTTTCTATATCTATTTCCAGGTAATTTATAAACGTTAAAAAGCAGTGGATCAAATACTGAACCCTGAGGTACTCTAGCGATAAGAGTTTAAAGGGATAGTAATATTTCATAATAAAAGCAGCTCTAATTAATCATCATAGTATTTGGACTTTGGAGAGTGTTATTTCAATTCTGTCAGAGTTGTAGTTCAAGAGTAATTCAATGACAAAGTATCGCCCTCCCGCCCCTTTTACTGATGTAACACTGCTCAGCCAGATCAGAAGGGAGGTGCCCAGGTAGACTGCAGAGAGGGACAAACTTCAATTAAGATAAACCTGAAAAACCTGTCAAGGGGGGCAGGGCTTTCATTGTTCTCATAGGAAGAAGATTGTCCCCTGTTGTTATCTGTCTGGTCTTACAACCAGATTCCACATCTGAGAAGAGATGGCTTACACTAGGTAAAAGGGGCCGGAGGGGAAACTTTGCTTGTGAACATCTCTCAAATCATAAAGGTTTGAGAGATAAGACTTATATCGTTCGTCATGTTTTTTTAATGCCTACAAAATAAAATAAATATAAAATGAAGTATAACTATCTCTTTAAGTCAGTTAATGTACTGCTGTTAGTGCCCACTGTTCTTGTGTACATAAAAGTTGCTATATTTGCCCATTTACACAAAATACACAAAAGACAGCAATGCCCTCTCCCTCAGTGCATATGTACGTCTAGGCTTTAGGTTATATTTTAGGCCTCTGAAAAGAAAGAATGTTTACAGATGCTAGCATGAATTATAGGGTATTTAAGCATATAAAATGTCAGTTCATTTTGATTGTTAGCGTTTCTTTAACTTTAGGTAACCGAGAAGAGGGCAGACAGTCCATTACATTGTTATACATACTTCCTTTCCATAAAGCCACAGAGAGAAGGGAAACTGTACATACAAACTGCGTATTTCATTATAGGGACTAACAATTCTTGTAGCCAGCTAACAGTCTTCAAATTATTGTTTTATGATTTTTTTCCACTGTTTCTTGGAGAATGCTTCTAGCTCAGAAATATTCTTAGGCCATCTTGCATGTACTGCAGGTTTGACATCTAACCACATATTTTCAATACTACTGAAGTCTGGAGATTGTAGAGGCCATTAGAAAACATTCATCTTCTGTTTCTTGAAGTAGTTCATGGATGACTTTATGATCTGTTTCGGATCATTGTCATATTATCATGGTGCCCGTGCTTCTCTTGCTGAGCGGCGACATAGTTATTCTCTGCTGCCTTCTGATTGGCTGGTCTTAATTGTTTACACTGGGCTTGCCTTCATATACCCTGAGATGTCCTCCCTTAGGCGCACTTTCGTGGTGTACGAGTTCCTGAGTCTATTCTACGCTTTGCTGATTCGTGTATGACCTGGCCTGCCTGACTATGAGTTTGTTCCTGAAGTTCCTGTTGCTACTCTCCGTTGCTGACTGTATCTGGCTGAGAACCTGCTCCGTTGCTGACCGTACCTGGCTGAGAACCCGCTCTGTTGCTGACTGTATCTGGCTGAGAACCCGCTCCGTTGCTGATCGGATCTGGCTGAAGAACCCGCTCCGTTGCTGACTGGATCTGGATGAAGAACCGCTCCATTGCTGACTGTATCCTGCTGAGAACCCGCTCCGTTGCTGACTGCTGCTGGCTGGAGAACCCGCTCCGTTGCTGACTACATCTGGCTGTGTGTTGCTCCTTGTCTGACCACTTCAGACTGTGACCTGCTCCATTGTCGACTGTATCTGACCATTGGACTCGTTCCAGGGCTGACCGCTGGTGGCGCTATTCCTCCCGTTACTAACTCCGGTTAGGTTACCGGCCCCGGTACCAACCGTGTCCGCTCATGCCCTGGGCGACCCTGGTGGCCATCGTGATACTGGGCTTTGCATTAGCTGTGGTGGTGCGCCGTGTGGCGCTGTTTCTTGTCGACCAAAGGATAAGCTTGGGCTTAAGCTGCTCCTATAACCGCTGCTAGCGGTGTGCACATTCGAAATACCAGTACAGGCATTCTTACACTGACTGTGTTATTCTGATCTCTCTCTGTGGCCTTCCTACCTGATATGCTGTGATCACTCCCTCTGGGAGTTTTTCTATAAGTCGCTGGGCGTTACCATTAACCCTGTGGATACCTGGATAGTCCAGGAAAGGGTTTACTCTGCTCTCTGCAGTACCGTGAGCTAGAGCCAGCGTTACACATTCCATACTGCAGGTTGTGTGGTCACTGGTTGTATTACAGTTGCCTCTTGTCGCCTCGATCCACCCCTAGCTTTCTAGGGTCTGTCTCTAGCAGCTGCCTTGGTCTCAGTTACCCTTCCTGAGGGTAGCATTGCCACTCCACGGTTGCCTGGTAGTTGGGGACTGAGTCTGGTCCTTGTTGCCTAGTTGCCATATAGTCTGGGTCGTAGTTTCCCAGTTGCCATTCCATACAGTCTGGGTCAGAGTTGCCTCGTTGCCATTTCCATACAGTTCGGGCCAGTGTGGTTTCGCTCCTCAGGGTTTGCTGCCCAGGTGTCTGGGCAGTGCCAGTTCTGCTTCACGTGCACCCCCGGTGTACATTCCTGGTCAGCTCTCCAAAGGGTTGCCCTTGACCTCACTATCCTGTCAAGAGTCTCTCTACTGGCTGTTAACCTGCTGTTCCAGTCCACCTATTCTAGCACCGCTGTATCATTGCTATTGTGTATTTGTATATCACTGTGGGCCTCAGGGCCTTATTCCTTGTTTGCTCTCTTTCAATAAAGTCATTTTAACCTTAGCAACCTGTTTGAGTGTTCATCTAAAAACCGTGACACATATGATGTCAAATCTCGTTTCAACTTCAGTTTCTTCACTGACTATGACATTAGCTTCCAGGATTTGTGTCTACTTACAAAAATCCATTCTTCCCTCTACCCACACAATATTTCCTGTGCCATTAACTGCCACACAGTCCCAAAGCATAATAGATTCATCTTCATGATTAACAGTTGGTAAATGGCAGAGGCGTAACTAGAAGCCACGGGGCCCTGGTGCAAGAATTGCCATGGGCCCCCCGACCACATTGCCCCCCATCTCCACAATGCCCCTCAATCTCCACATCGCCCCTTCCACAATGCCCCTCAATCTCAACATTGCCCCTTCCACAATGCCCCATCTCCACATTGCCCCTTTCATTCATTGTGGGCCTCAGGCGAGGGGATCACAGGGGGAGGCTGGGCCCCTGGAGTGACGGGCCCAGTCGCAGGTGCGACCCCTGCGACCCCTATAGTTACGCCACTGGTAAATGGTTCTTTTCTTCAAATGCTTCCTTTTATTTTTCTCCAAATGTACCTTCTGGTGTTTGAAGCCAAGGAGTTCAATTTTAACTTCATCAGACAGCACTTGGTTCTGAAATGCTCCCATGCAGTCCATAACTGGACAACCAACGCTGCACAGGTGACTAGTGCACCACTACCCCCGTACCAGCTAAACTTTCCTGCAGATCTTGGGGTTTTGGGGTTTTGCTTTGCATTCCTGACAAGTCTACGAGCAGTTCTATCAGATAATTTTCTTCCAGAGCTTGTCTTGACTTCAACATTTGCCACTAATGTCCATTTCTTAATGGCATTTTGGACAGTGGAAATAACAAGTAGGAATCATTTGGATTTCTTTTTATAGCCTTACCCTATTTGTAAGAGTCAGTTGTCTTTTTCTGATTCTCAGTCAGCTACTTAGATGAGCCCATGTTTGTTTATTGTAAGAGTGACACCCTTAGAAGGTTGAAGATTCATGGAATTTATTAAGCTCTGGAATTGTCATCACCTAACTAAGATTAAGGCCTAACATGTCAGTTACTGAGTCCTTACAAAATAAAAACACGACTGGATTAACTGGAAGGGTGCCCAAACTTTTGCACTTGGCACTTTTTCGCTTTTATTTTTAAAATCTGCTAAATGAAACAAATAAATAGGGACATTTTCAGTGTGGCTGTACACCTGGATGCAGTGAACACAGAAGGCTCTGGTTATTTGGGGTTTAGGATACAGATACCCAGACATTCCTGGTACTATCTGGCCTTTGTCAATATTAGCTGCAAATCCGAATTTCACCAGGACTTGTACAGACACAGAGGTACAGTATATATAGCTATGATAGAGTGTTGTAATTAGTCAATAGAGAGCCTAGACACAAAACTTATTGTGGACCCCTTATCACTAAAATATTTCATAGAGGCAGAACCTGTATGTACAGAGGGCCCATGGTTGTGTACAGTATAGACAACAGGGAGTATTCAAGACAAAAGAAAGTTCAATATGGGGAACAGCAACTGTACTATAGGGAAGAAATAAAGACAAATACCCCAAATTCCAATATAAATGGGTCCTTTAACAGTTAAATGGTAGAAAAGTTATCAATGCATTAGAGATCTCTCTAGCATTCAAGGAGTTACAAATGAAATCAGTTATACATATGATCTGATCAGTTAGGAATGTATGTGTCATTTGCACAGACTAAAGAAGCGGATCATATAGACATAGACATAGAAGGGTGCAACTGTAATATAAAGTGTCCAAATCTATCCCTTCCTAATCACACCCCTATATCTGCCATGGTAGACCCTTCATCTACTAACATTAGAACCTACAATGCACAAAGAGCAGAAGCAACCCAATTGCAACATAGCAACAAATACAAATTCCACAAATTCCAATTGATTTAAATGGGAAGTTTATGTACTAAGTGGTGATAAAGATGACATAAAGTAGAGATAACTTCTCCAGAGATATCATTTCTCTGGTTTCTATGTTATATTATGGAGCCAATGCACTAAATTTTTTCCAAATTTAGATATATGAGTGCATATGCTCTCTAGAGTAACACAGGAACTGGAGAAGTGATATCATCTCCACTTTATCACACCTTAGTGCATAACCCCCTTGGATTATAGGTCTCCAACACTTTGGGGGTTATGTACTAAATTATGATAAAGAGGTGATAAAGCAGAGATGACTTCTCCAGTGATATCACATCTTCAAATCCTATGTTATTCTATGCAGCCAATGCACTAAGATTTCCCCAACCTGGAGATATTAGTGCATAGGCTCTGTAGAATAACACAGGAACTGGAGGAGTGTTAACACTGGAGAAGTCATCTCCACTTTTTCACCTCTTTATCATAACTTAGTGCATAACCCCCATTGTTTCACTCTGAGTTGGAGACCTCTAATGTTCAAATGGTTAAAAGGGCCATTTAAATCAATTGGGCTTTTTATGTGTCCTCTATGGTGTCCCCATTTGGTTTGCTCTTGAATTGCTCCAATTCATAGTACTGTGTCAGAAGACACTTTAGTTTATTGGAGTATCTATCTATCTTGGGACAGGGGCTGTGCGCACTAGAGCCTACCATCGTAAGGTGACTAAGCTCCGCTTTGTAAATATCACTCATAATGTGTAACTTTTACCAAGTATCTGAAAATTAGTCCACAGAATGTTTTCTTACAAGCTCAAGTCTCCTGATTAAAATGGACCTGTCATCTTAAGACAAGTTCAGGTTTTTTTAACGAAAAATAAAATTGAATAATTGTTGTACTAGACTTCATAGTAACATAGCAAATTAGGCTGAATAAAGACACAAGTCCATCATTTCAACCTTTGCCTTATACCCCAGTGACTGTGAGTTTTATAGCATGCCTGCTACCAAATAAGTTTCCCAAGAATAATTCATTAGTCAGATTGGTATAGTAAAAATGACAATATTTATTAAACAATACAAACAGAATATAACAATAATTAGGAGTAATCACAGGCACTAGACACAAGGAACAGTAGAGGTCCCACTAGAGGTCCCACTAGAGGTCAGCAACTCTATCAGGAATAGGAGTCTACCTAAAGGAGGGAACCTCCACCAGAGACAGGCACGCGCCCCTGTAGTCTCTGTATCTGGGAAGTTACTCAGGAAGCACTGCTAGAGACAACCTGAAAAACGACTGCAGTCAGAGGGAAGGCAGAGGGATCTTCCAAAGGGCAGAGATGGGAAGATACACTGATGCATTTCTGCCATCAGTTCCAAGGAGTAGCCTGACACACAACTGCCGTCAGTTCCAAGGAAAATGAAATTGAACGTTAATCTTAACCAGAGCCACAGGTCCGCACCAGATTGGGTGTCTACTATGAGCAAGGAGTAGGCAGGAGAATAGTCAGACAGAGCCACAAGTCAGAACCAGGATGGATGGTCAGACAAGCCGGGTCATACACAGAGTAGTTAGTCAGCCAGAGCCACAGGTCTGCACCAGACTGGGTGTCCGCTATACGCAAGGAGTAGGCAGGAGAATAGTCAGACAGAGCCACGGGTCAGCACCAGGATGGATGGCCAGACAAGCCAGGTCATACACAGAGTAGTTAGTAAGCCAGAACCACAGGTCTGCACCAGACTGGGTGTCCGCTATACACAAGGGGTAGGCAGGAGAATAGTTAGACAGAGTCACAGGTCAGCACCAGGATGGATGGTCAGACAAGCCCAGTATACACAGAGCCCAAGGAAACCCAACTCTGTAGAACAACAACGAAAGGGACACTGAGAATTGGTTCAGTTCCCTCTTAAAGCCCAGCCCAGGAAGTGGATGGGAGGCGATTACAGCCAAGCAGTACAAAACAGGGGTCTGCATCATTCTGCCTCTTCGCGCCTGTAAAAGACGTATCCCGCCACCATGCTTCAAACCAGCGGCCCACACCTGAGTCAAAATGAGCGCCAAATCCAGCTTGCAAGAGGACATGGGAGGCCAATGATGCCACCAGACGTGCTCAAACCAGGCATGTTGAGTGACGTCTGGGAGCAAGTGGCATGTCGACGCCTCCTGCGTCCTCGTCCACCTTCCTGATCTGCCTACTGATAAACAGTATAATTCTGTATGTTCCCTTTTGAAAGAAATGTATCTAATCTTCTCTTAAATGTTTCCACTGTATCTGCTATAACCACTTCCTTGGGCAAGGAATTCCACAATTTAACAGACTTTACTGTAAAGGTCTGAAGTCTAAACCTCCTTTCTTCTAATCTAAAGGGGTGTCCCCTGGTCACCTGATCAGGCCTTGGAATAAATAGCTCACCACAGAGATCCTTGTATTGACCTCTCATATACTTGTACAATGTGATATGGTCTCCTCTTAGTCGTCTTTTCTGTAGAGTAAATAAACCAAGTTTGTCTAGTCATTCCTCATACGTCAAGTCCTCCATTCCCTAAATTAATTTTGTTGCTCTTCACTGTACTCTCTCTAGTTCTAGTATATCTTTTTTCAGAACTGGTGGCCAAAACTGCACTGCATACTCAAGGTGAGGTCTTACCAATGATTTGCACAATGGCAAAATAATGTTATCCACTCTTGCTTCAATACCTCTTTTTATGCAAGACAGGATTTTCTTTGCCTTTGCTACTGCTGTTTGTCACTGGTCACTGTTTCCAAGTTTGTAGTTGACAAGGATACCCAGGTCTTTCTCTAGCAACGAGTCCCCTAAAATGATTCCATTAAGTTTATAAGTAGCCTTTGGATTATTTCCTCCCACACACTGTTCCCTATCCTTCAACCCGTTTTGTATCCAATTGCAAATGACATCTTCTAGCCCCGATTTCCTTATTTTATACCCCAGCCTTCTGTGTGGCATTGTATCAAATGCCTTTGCAAAGTCTAGATATATTACATCAACTGCCTTGCCATTATCAAGGTTGCTGCTTACTTCCTCATAGAAGCTGAAAAGGTTAGTTTGGCATCTGTAATCAAAATAGTTTTTGAACAATTAATCTTTGTTGGAGATTTTTAATTGTTGCCCCATGGTACACCTGACTCCACTACTCTAATCACACTCTATTGACTGTAACCAAGTTATTACCAGAATCTTTATAACAAAGACCATCGCTCCATCACAGATTCAAGACCTGGCGATAATGCATACACTTTACTACTGCATCAGGACCTTGTAGATGGACCTACTGCTTGTCAACGGCTGTTAAAGGGCACAATTAAAAGGCTATAAGAGGTAGGGATCCATGACATGCTAGAAGCCAAAGATGGGTCAAATGTAAGTGCAATAGCTGGGAATTGTGCGTTCATATTTGTTTGCAAATATTACACTTAGTGGTGTTTTCTGCTTGTCTTGTCTGTCTTTGCACTGCAGTTTGACAGGATCCCTCATGGTGTAGTTGCTTTGACCAAGAATTGCTCTTCTTGTGTCCTCTTTGAGTTTTGCAACACATTGAACACCCAGCTGGAACTCAAAGGGTTAATACATCCCAATACATCAACACATAAAAATAAGCAAAAGCTTTCTGAGATAACTCTGAAGGCAGAAGTCTTTTGTCAGACAACTGAACAATAAACACTTATTACTGCCCACTGCTGATACACAATACACAAGCAGCCAGTTTTACCTCCTGAGGAAGGAGACATTGGGTTTTTGTATGATGTCAGTCTTGTGGTGTAAAACTCCTAACCAAATTATTTTTTTCTTGGCTGTAATAATAAATGACTTCAGCAGGAAAAAAGGGTTAGGGAAGCCCTAGGTGTGTGATTTTTAGGTAAAGAGTCTCCCTAGTGGTAAAACGATGGAGTTGCAGCATAACAGCAAAGAAAATAGACATGTTTGAAACAATGAGAATGGTGGCATAGAAGCCATGCCATATGGACTATTGACTTGATAGTTCAAAATGTATTATTTATAATGTATTATCTTTATACTTCTATATGCCAGCTGCTGTGTTCCAAGAAATCTTTGTAAATTTAATCCAAATAAATAATGGAGTACACACATTTATACATGGACAAACAGGGTCATATGCAAGTGAAGTCATTAAGGAGTACAGTAAAAATCCCCATTGATTAAAAGGAAGCATTTAACCCTGTAAATGCCATTGCCTTGCAAGACATTGGAGACCCCTATAACATTCATGGATTAAATTCCCAGTTTAAAGTGTTACTCTCACCTCTGTTAAAGTACTTCTTATTTTAAAGCGGAACTACCACCCTATATAAAGTCACCCCCCAATAATTAGGCATGTAGTGACTAGCTTCTTAATAGTGCTATTATCTCACACAAGTAACACGTTCTGAAGTAATCCTTTTTCTTCTGAGACTGACGGACAGGCTTCTTGCTTTAGAGCCGTCTGTGCTCCTGAACCGTCAGTCCCTTCCGGTGCCTTAAGGCACCATGCAATACCTCCTAGAGGAGACCGGGACAGACAGCGCAGGTGTGCAGACGTCTCTAGGCCAAGATGTCTACATGAAAGCCTGGACACCAGTCTCAGAAGAAAAATGGTTACTTCAGAACTGGGTACCTGTGTGAGATAATAGCACTATTAAGAAGCTAGTCACCATATACCTACTTATTGGGGGGCGACTTTATATAGGGTGGTAGGTCTGCTTTAAAGTGTTTTCTGTGGTAAGCTTCATTCTGTTTTTGTTTTTTAATGTAACACAGTCTAGCCTGAGATTTTACCTTTTACAAATAAGCTGGTAACATCAGTTAAGGACAGTCTGCAGTACAGCTCTGTACAGCAGCCTGTCAGTCTTTGCCTCTTCCCCTCCTCAGTAATGCCTCGTCTTACCTCCTACTCTGATGGAGGCATACTCCACGTGAGTTGGAGCGGTCTCTTGCCAATGGGACCGCTCCAGCTCATATAAGGGAATACTCCATCAGAGTGGGAGGTGAGAACAAGGCATTACTGAGGAGGGGAAGAGGAGAAGACTGACAGGCTGCTGTACACAGCTGTACTGCAGACTGTCCTTAACTGAAATCACGGCTTACTTTAAGTTAAAATCTCGGGCTATACTTTGTTACATTAAAAAAAAAACACAGACGGAAGCTTACCTTGAATAGCACTTTAAAATATGAGGTGAGAGTTCCCCTTTAAATCAAAGAAAATTTTAACTCTTTGAGTCGCAATGAGTTGTGTACCCCTCTCGCGCTCAAAGGGTTAATTACCAGTGTTGAATTATCCCTTGCACACTTCTATTGCACTAGCATCCCATGGTGCTTGTTCTCCAGACTGCCACAAAGCCAGCAGCTCTGATAGAACATACACGTGCTGAATGATGGAGCAGCGCACATAGCAAACAGAATCTAAAGAATGACATTTTATTTCAACATCTCCGCACAATGTTTCAGGGATGTTATCCCTATGTCACAGAAAGGGTTAAATATATAAAAACACTTTGTAGATTTGAAGTAACTTAAGTATCTTACCTGGTTGAATGTATAGTCTTATTTTTAAAGCCTCTTACTTAGTGCTTTTGCATATTTGAAACCGTGGATCCCTAAAAAGTACACATGTAGCTTATTAAAACTTAAGCAGTACTTAGATTGTAAGCTCTACGGGGCAGGGACCTCTTATCCTAATGTTTACTCACCTGTCATTCCCCTTATGACTGCCTATATAAGCACTTAATTACCGCACTTATTGTACCCCTGCTGTATTAAATGTAATCTGTAAAGTGCCAAGTACACCAGTTGGCGCTATATAAATAAAAATATACAATACAATACAATACAATACAAAAGCAGTATAGATAATATAAGATGCTAATTGGAACATTTTACAGAAGCAACTAAACCTCTGCCACAATGTTTCAATATAGAGAAACACTGAAATACACTTATTCTCTATTTGACTGTGAGTGCTTACCCTATAACACTGTACTGATTTACTGCAAGGCACCCGGGCAAATTACTTTGGATAATGTGAATGCTGACCATCCAACTCTTTTATTTTATATATATCTATATATAAAGAGCTCAGAATTTCAAGTCCTGAGCTACTAGCCAGGCCTGAAAAGTTACTCGCCACCAGTTTCCACGCCTAACCCCATCCATTTCCCTGCCTTTAACCCCCACCCATATCCTTGCCTTTAACCTCACCCATATCCTTACCTTTAACCCCACCCATATCCCTGCCTTTAACCCCACCCATCTCAAGTGAAATTGAGCTACACTAGTGAGACCACAGAACGTACAACTGAATTGAAGCTACACTAATGATACACAGAAATTTCAACTGAAATAGTGATACTACAGAGCTGTCAAGTGAAATATACCTACACTATTGATACCACAGAGCTTACAAATATATTACTACCAATGGGTTGTCATTTAATCAAAAGCTCTGTGGTATCACCAATGTTGATATGTTTCAGATGGGGGAAAAGAGAGGACAAAAGGGGAAGAGGAGGAAAAGGAGGGAGAAAAATTGGAAAGGGGATAAAGAAAGGGCAAGTGGGATGAAAGGGCACAGTGGGAGAAGAAAGGCTGGGAGGAAGATGGGTCTGTGCCAGGATGATCCCTACCATGACAGAAGGCAGGTATTACCCTAATATTATGTTAAAGAGGGAGAGAAGAGGGAGAAAAAGTAGGGCTAATATACTAACAAAAGCAGCAGAATTCTGGTGAAAACAAACTGCACCATAGTGAAAAAAATAAAAATGCACTAATTCCCCATTCATTTAAATGGGAATTTTAACCCTTTGACGTTTCTGGAGAGCCATCTAGCATTCATACAGTTACAAGCCCCATTTTCTGAATTGTACAACATTAACCTAGTATATCAGCCCTAGTGTCAGTGCATAATAATAATTTCATTGTTACAACACTGCTGGGAAAACTTACAAAGAAGCCATGATGTAAGCAGTAATTCTTTTTTATGAACATGGGACTTTTTTGTATACTCTTTTGCATATATAACTATGCCCCAAAAATGTAAGAGAAAATAAAACCCTGCAAAACTAGCACTCAAATACAGGCTAACTCCAAAAACCCAGTGTACTGAAAAGGAGGAGAGTCCTAAAATTAACTTTTATTGATCATACACAAACAATGCATGAACTTACATTACATCTCTTATATTTTGGTTCCTATATTTTACGTGAGTACAATGCCCAGTCTAGGCAAATATTTTTTTTCTTTTTCTTTTTTTTTTTTTTTTTTTTTTTAATAATATTAACAGATACACATGAAAGTGCAGCAAACACACTACTCTGGCAGCAACAAACTTCTGGAGACACATTTATAGGTAAAATGACCTGCAGTGCTATTTATGTCCATGCATTAAGGCATGGGCAGGAAGCATTATCAACAGTCTGTTGGCTCCTGAGTGGTCAGGACGGCATGATCATATGACAGCAAGCTGATATCGGCCCCGCACCTACTTACTGCACAGTCCAGATTTGCTACATGCATATTAAGTTTTTGCACATTACTAGATCTGACCTAAATTATCCCTCTGGTCCACCGTGGCTGAGCCACCCAACCCCACCTGGCTCATGGGCAGTATATGCTGTGAGGCCTCAGTGCATCACGGAGCACAGTGCGGTGGCCAGCGGCTGATTTAAATAGGCACGGGTGGGCCCATAAACAGCAGGCAGCAAGCAGACGGGTGGCACATTATAACATTGCTGGTGGCGGGTATCCATTTGAAAGATCGCGTGTAAAAGATTGTGTGGCTACACTCTACATTAAGCATGTCGCCAGGCTGAAAAGGGTGTCATAAGAATCTCGCCCACCTCAAAACCACGAGATTCTCATGTTGTGGCCTTAAAAATTGCAGCACTTTAACCCACACCCTTAATATGCTTTAGTGCCCGCATACCTTAAATGTTGATTGGAACCAGCACTTTAATGCAGATGGCAGTCAAAGGATCCTCTCGTTAAAGTCTCATGCCCAGCAGATGGCAGTCAATGGATGTTCTCCAAATCATATAAATATAATTTCTAAAACCCCAGCTGGATCGAATAATACCCAACATAGATTCACAATGTTCATAACACTTGTTTGTGCATGTGCATATAGTGGTGATCGGATGCAGTACCAATGTCCTGTTTGGAAACATTTACTATTATTTTGCTTCTTTTCTGTATCAGGTTTGTGTGTAGCTCTAATGTAATGCAAATCTTTCCCCACAATTTTGGAGTGCTCATTTCTGTGGCGTCTCATTCTGCGTTGCTTTAAGTTGGACTCCTATATGACTAGCATTCAAGGGGTGAACCCTGACTAGCATTCAAGGGGTTAACTATTTGAGTGCCAGAGCAGCACTTAAAGCAACGCAGAATGCGACACCATGGAAATGAGCAATGCATTAGAGCTACACACAATCCCGATTCAGAAAAAAAGCAGAATAGTAGTGAATGTTTCCAAACAGGCCATTGGTACTGTCCAATCACCACTATATGCACATGCACAAGCAAGTGGTACGAACATTGTGAATCTATGTTGGGTCATGATTGGAACCATATATGAATTGCAGAACATCCATTGACTGCCATCTGCTGGGCAAGAGACTTTAAGGAGAGGATTCTTTGACTATCATCTGCTGTGAAATGCAGATTCCAATCAACTTTTAAGGTATGCGGCATTGAAGGGGCCATTTTCATACAGGGCTTCAATTTACACTTGCCTTCACTCAATTTCTCCTTGCCAAATGCGAGGAGGTGTGTAGAATATATATATATATATATATATCCCAAAATAGTTGAATCAACCAGCACTAGCAGAAAAGATTGGAATAAGGCAGTGTTTATTCAATCATGTCAATGTTTCAGTGCACCCTTGTGCATTTTCGTCAGGACAATTGTAACTGACCCCCCATCCCCCATTATATACAGAATCTGAAACTCCTGCACCCAAATACCTGGGGCTCGATTCTATTAGCCCCATTAGTTTTCCAAACGAGCGGTGGTGGTTTTGACAGCACAGTTTATAGAATTGTAAACTGTGCTGTCAACGACCACCGCGCAAAAATGTGCAACGGGAGCAAAATTTGCACCCATTTTTCATTGAAAAATAGAAAAAAGATTAACCTTATGAGTGCCAGTGGGGTATGCAATGCATTGTACAGGTTTGCATAACACATTGGCACTCATAGGTGTAATCTAGAAACAGTTAACACATGTCCCGACAAATAAAAACTTTGCAGTAATCCTGATATCCAGCAGGGTCACAGCCATCTTCTTCATCTTTTCTTCTTCATATCATTTCTAAAAAGCCATTAGTGTTGTCACTTGAATTTAAAAAAATGAAGCCACCCAAAGATGCGACCTTTAACCCTTTGAGCGTCGGAGGGGTAGCCCCCCCATTAATATCACGTGCCAATATCTAAACCCCCCTTTGCCTCTGTCACCACTGTCTCCGCTGGCGGCAGAAGGCTTTGACTGCTGAAAACCTCACCTACCCACCTCACGGGCCGTGCCCGAGTCAAACTGCCAGGATTTTGAACTGAGACTGGCTTTTATATGCCAGTCTCAGTTCAAACTAAATCAGCAGCCTCCAATTGGCAGGGAAGTGCTTACGCACCTCCCAGCCAATCAGCTTCTAGCAGGGTGGATGGCGAACTCTACTAGAAGCTGATTGGCTGGGAGGTGCGTAAGCACTTCCCAGCCAATTGGAGGCTGCCAATTTATTTTGAACTGAGACTGGCATATAAAAGCCAGTCTAGGTTCAAAATACTGGCAGTCTAACACAGGCAACGACCCTAGAGGTGAGCAGGGGAGGTCTTCGCCAGCCAAAATGCTTTCCACCTCCAGCGGAGACAGATGCGGCCGAGGCAAAGGGGGGGTTAGATATTGGCACATGTGATATTACTGGGTAAAAAAACTTTACATTTTCCTTTAAAGCAGACATGATTCCACCTATTTTAACCCTTTTAGCGCCGGAGGTCTAGCCCTACGGCATTCAAAGGGTTAGCACCTGCATCTATGGGGGGCTTCATTTTTTAAATTTAATTGACAGCACTAGCTGAATTTTTTATTTTTTTAACAAGAATGAAGTAAGAAAAGAAGACAGAAGAAAGTAGAGAAGATTAATGAAGAAGCCAGACAGTGGATGCCAGTAAGAGGTACATTTCGGACTATTTTGAGCTTACTGTCTTTGACACTGTCAAACAACGAGAGTTGGCTATTTTTCCTTTGATGTTCCCACAATTCATGCTATTTATTGCGAGTTGCGGGAACAAAAAACAACAGTGCTCAATGTTCCATGTACCTTGCCAACTATAGAATAGCTGAGGTACACGTGTGGGTTTTTCAAGTGCTATTGTTTTTACTGTTACCGCCAGTTTTACCGATGGTGATAGTATCACGCCCCTGGTGAGATGTCAGAGAGTCCCCATAGGTATAGGTGCTAATAATCAGCATGAAACACGAAAAACATACTCAACTGGGCGCTTTTTTTAAAAAAGTGTGTAAGTAGTATTCAGATATCTTGGTTACTCACAATTTATATCACAACGGTTAAAGGACTACAACCAGTTCGAGAGCATCAAAGGTTTATTCCTGCCCCTGTACAGGTACTTCGGGCTTCACCTCGAGCAGTCCATAATCAAGAGCGATCCACAAATTAATGTAGTAAATATAAGATTTTAATGGAATAAAACAACAAAAACACCAACGTGATTCTAGACCATAGAAATCCTTTCATCACGGTATCCAATACAATTGTTTTTATTCCATTAATATTTTGATATTTACTGCATTAATTTGTGGATCGCTCTTGAATTTGGACTGCTTGAGGTAAAGCCCGGAGTACCTGTACAGGGGCAGGAATTAACCCCTGACGCTCTCAAACTGGTTGCAGTCCTTCAACCGGCGTGATACAAATTGTGCGTAACCAAGATATCTAAAAATTACTTACATAATTTTTTACAAAACCGCCCCGTTGTGTATGTTTTTCATGTTTTTTTGATGGTTTTCCTTCTGTTTTTGAAGGTAATGATTCGTAGAGCAGCTGTTCATAATTGATCTGCATGGTGGACAGTATCATAGCCCCCACTTTCTTGAGAAGCCAGTGGACAAATGAAAGTGGACATCAAAATTTGTGAGAACTTTTCTGTAGCTTTTTGGTTGAATGCAAAATACAGTATTAACCCTATGAGCACCTCTCCCTTCTTCTTTGTTTCCTTTTCCAGGTGCTAATAATGTCATTGCAAACTGTCACAAATAGCGAAAGATATAAAAATGCACCTAGTAACATAAACCATAAAATATCAACCACATAAAGTGTCCGCGTGATCACTGTTGAGCTTCATTTTGCACAAAAATTTTGGTCAAGTATATTTGAGGGGAATATGCTCAAACCTCAAGGTCGCAGGTTCTGGTCCCTGGTAGGGTCAAATATCTGCCAACCTGCACTGGACCAACATGGCGGATTATGGCCCATACCCTCAGCTTGGCCTTCATTCTGCAGTGGATTGACAATGGCTGCAGCTTTATCTTCTTTATGCCTCTCAAGTATTGCTTGGAGAGCATCCTATATAATAATTTGCTAAAACGTGTATAACAACGCAGTCATGCGCAGTAGAGACTGCTGTGCGTGCTGCAGTCATTCACAGTAGAGATTGCCCGTGATGAGGCTGATGCAGAGTGGGGAGCTCTGAAGGAGCATCCCTCTCTGTATCAGCCGCAGCTCGGGCAGTCTCTACTGAGCATGACTGCACCACGACCAGCTGGCTCTGTATCAGCCGCGGAGTGGGCTGTCTCTACTGTGCATAACTGCCCCACGACCGGCTGGCAGTGGCACTGTGGCCCATATAACGGGCTCTTCAACTAGTTTATAATATAAAGCTACACATTTAAAGGGATAGTAATACTTCATTTTATCTTTATTTTATTTTGTAGGCATTAAAAAAACATGAAGAACGATATAAGTCTTATCTCTCAAACCTTTATGGTTTGAGAGATATTCACAAGCAAAGTTTCCCCTCCCCGCCCCTTTTACCTAGTGTAAGCCATCTCTTCTCATATGTGGAATATGGTTGTAAGACCAGACAGATAACAGCAGGGGACAATCTTCTTTCTATGAAAACAATGAAGGCCCCCCCCCCCCGATAAGTTTTTCAGGTTTTTCCCTTATCTTAACTGAAGATTGTCCCTCTCTGCAGTCTACCTGGGCACCTCCCTTCTGATCTGGCTGAACAGTGTTACATCAGTAAAAGGGGCGGGAGGGGGATACTTTGTCATTGAATTACTCTTGAACTACAAAGCTGACAGAGCGGCTTTTATTATGAAACATTTCTATGCCTTTAAACACGACTAAAAACAAGAAAGTAAAAGTAACACATCATCAATTATTTCTAGTTATATTTTACAGATTTTAAACGGGCAGATTTAATTGTTTTGGGATATACGATATATAGATGGCTAATGTAGACAACAAATTGATTTTGTTTAACCCACTGAGTAAGAAAGTCATTTCCAGTTTGTAGATGATATATTCTTTCTGTGGCACGGTACTGAACAGGAATTCTTCAGTTTTGCAGAATTTCCAAATAAGGCACATCCAGTGACAGATATACATTATCATATGATGCAAATATGATTCATTTCTTTGATGCACAAGTCAGAGATGATGTCTTGATGTATGATTTATATGTAAAACCTACAGATTTTGCCTTCTAGCTTTCGCCCTCAGCACACAATAAAAGTATTGCTATATAGTAAATTGCTTAGATAAAAAGATTTGTTTCAGATGATGATGCATGTAAGATTGGAATGCAACAAATGTACAATAAATACATACAGAGAGTACCAAAGCTCAGAAAGATAAAAGTAAGATCAAAGATAACAAGATTCCATTTGTATCCACTTATAACATGCATCTGAACAAAAATCCATCTTTGTCAAAAACTGGCATTTTGCAGTCTGACTCTGAAAAAGGCCATTTTTTTCTAGAGAAACTATTTTTCTCCTACAAGAGAGCTAAAACCTTGGAGATAATCTGGTTAGAGATGATCTTTATGATGGAGGAACAAAAAACCAAGTTTTCTAAGTATTTTTAATGCTGGCCCATTTCCTTGCATAGATTATCCCAAATGCAACTCTATTATAAGCGTAGGTAATATACAGTACCCATGAAAAGGTACAAATATTATCTTACAGGACTGTGCTACACACTCAACTACAGGAATTTACTCATGTGTCCTGGAGGGGTAGGACATATTGGAAAAACCTCACAATGTAGTCTTAAAATAAATAAATATATGAGACTAGTGAGTAGACATTTTAAAGTATGCATGCATTCAGAGTCTTAGTTATGATGGCTGGTCCTAGAAGTTTGGAAGTTTCCAAAGATTGGCTGTAACAAAGAAAGGGTACTGCTTCAAAGAGAAATTAGATGGATAGCTTAGTTGAGGGGCCACATATTCTACATTTCCCTCCAAGGAGAGCAGTAACATTGGCTGCTACTGTCCACATGTGTGGTTTTATATATATTGACCAGTGTGTGGCCCAGCTTTGCCCATGCAGCAAACCTTGTTTTTTTTGTTTTTGTTTTTTTACCCTTTGAGTGCCAACGCATTGCAATGCCGATTTGGCTGGGAGATTAATAGAGGGGATGCAGGGGAGCAAGAGGGCTCCCCTTCTTCCGTCTTTTCCCAAGTACCAGGTAGGAGCGGGTGGGATCTAGAAACCCTTGCATGTCAATGAGGGAGGCTTTCCCTCATGGTTTGTATTTTTGCTTTGCAAGCTATTGGTTGAGGAGGCAGTGTCCTACAAAACCAGTTACTAACATTTTTTTTTTTTTTTTAAACAAAGTGGCAGCGGTGGTTGGTTGAGGAGGCAGGAGAGCCCTATCCTAAGCAAGAGAAGACCAATTTTTTAAACATTGAGGATTTGAGTGGACCATCTGCCATCAGTAGTAGATGGCTATCATTTGGTTTATCTGTGTGTACAGTAATGAGGCACTTTAGAGATTAGAAGAGGCACCATGTCGTGAGTAGGATCATAAGGAATGTAATTGCCTATTCCTGATTGATAAATAGCATGGAGTGATCTGATGTATGGTGAGATCAGAATTTTCTGAGAAATGGGGAGAATTGAGATGAGACTGACAATTTGCTGCATCTAAGGAAGCCTAAGAATGCTAGGGTAGTAGCAGCCAAAAGTTTGTTGTTTGTGTGGTGCTCGAAAGGGTGGGTGTGAAGTAAGTTGGAGAGTTTATGGAAGATGGGACCGACTATAGGGAGGAAAGTGTGTCGAGGTAGGAGAGGTAGTTTGGATCAACCTTAGCAAAATTTGATGTGATAGGATGAGAGAATACAGTTGATGCAGAAATGTCAGGAGGATGAAATGCTGGACCCTGAGATATATAGTTTGATTGTGAACTCTGAAGGTTTGAGTGATGAGTGACACTATAATGCAAATTCTAGGGTTACTGGGATGGAGCAAGGACATGAAAGTTAGTTGTGTATAAAGAGTTGGAAGGAAGCTTAGGCTTGGTATAAGCCTTCTAAGTGTTCGGGCCAAAGCTTTAAGGATGATGTTATTGGCCTGAGAAAGGAAGGTGTTCAATGCATAATAAGGAACTGGAGTTGGGGAGGAGACTAAAGGTGAGGTTTGCTAGAGGATTGAAGTGCAAATAATTCCTGATATTTTAAAATAAGAGAATGAGGCCATAAGGGGAAGGGTGTCAATAGTGTCTTATCCAAATATAATATATAAAATACAATACTCGTACAATACATGCACTCGCATGGATGCATTGTTGATAGACAGACTTCTGCCTCAATTCAACTAATCAGACATGCAAAGATTGCTGTCTCTGCTCCTCGTCCAGAGCTGCTTTTTTGGTGGGGGTTTTTGGTAAAAGAACTATGTATAAGAACTAAAGGGGTATTTTAAAGGCCAAAGAGGGAGTGACTTAAGAGGACAGTGGAGTAGGATGACTTAAGGAGTGAGATGGATAAGGTGGATGGCAAGGTGGGAAGTGCATACAGTAACAGGGAAAGGGGGTGGGCCAATAGCTTGTGAATGGACATACTAATTGTGTGGATGAGTAATGATGATAAGAAACTGTAACTGACTACTGATCACAGGGGAAGAGAGGAAGTATGAGCAGGAATAACAGTAATACTACAGGTGGCCTAACCTGGATGAGAGGGGGTGAAAAGAAATGGGCTACAGGAGGGGAATGAGTGTTGAACATGTGATCACTGCTAGTAGAATGGTGATGAGAGCTGATATCTGGGGGGGAATGAGAATCGATATTATATAGTTTATACTTTAAGATATCTGCATAACAAGACCATTAGTGAGAATAACTAGCTCTTGGATGTAAATTAATTGAAACAGACAATGGCAAAATTGAAAGCCAAGACACTGGCTAGTCACTGGGAGTCTGGATGGAAATGATGAGAACCTGAGGAGAATTTTAACACACAGTTTTTGGAGGCATTTTTGTAAGTGTAGAATGACTTTGAGTGAAAGGTGTTCAGTAACAGGAATTGTTCCCTTGGTAAAGTAGGTGAAGTAGTGGTGTGACTGCATCAATGGAATTTGCTGATGATGCAGGGAGATCAGCTAATGAAAATTGTGAGGTGTAATGCAGGATCACATAACTATAACCGTAGAGATAAATGATAAAGCGAACACTGTATTGAAACATACAGATGTATGTGATAGCCTAGCTAAAGACTGTATTACTGGGCCTACACATGCTGAAAGTATCTACACTTATATAAATGCAAACACACACAAACATACACGCCTGGAGAACCTCTTCAGCATACAGATGAAAAATGAAGGTCCCTTGGGATGGCATGCTGCAGTAAGGAAGCAAATGGAGAAGGAATAGAATATCAGGGACAAGTGAAGAGAATAGAGCATGCCCAGTGACATACTTGCTCAAACCAGTTGCCTGCATACCACTGGGACAATCCAAAAAGGAGCTGGAGGGGCAGTAACAAGACCTAAGTTGCCTAGTGGAAAAGGCCTGGACAGAGATGCCGATGCAGATTAAAAGGTAGAATAATGTGGGATAGACTTAAGAAGATGATAGGTGGTGCAGCTTAGAACTACTGGAAAGACAGAATATTAAAATAGGGGTGGAGAAAGATGGAAGGGCCCTGTGGAGGTTATTGGGGAAACCTTGGAAGTGTAATGGGGAGGTGAAGAAGGAGCAAAAAGAAGAGAATACAGCATCCATCATTTGGACATTATTGCTTGCTTCCTCTGGTGAAGGTGGGCTCAGTAAGGATGTATTCCAGGAAGCTGAGCCAGGTGGGAGGGGTTTGGGCCAAGTATATATCGGCTTGCAGCCCCTCCCACAAATTCAGGCGAAGCTTTCCACACCCACACACATTTTATATCTATCTATATCATATCATCATCATCATCTTCAGCCATTGGCAATCCACTGCATGATGAAGGCCACTCAGCAAGTCTCCAACAAATTTGGTCTGTGCCTTTTGTTGCTACTGTGTGCCAACAAATTTTGTAATTTCATCAACTCATTTTGTCTTTGGTCTCCTTCCTGGGCATTTCATATCTAGTGGAATCCATTCCAAATTTGTTTGTTGCATCTACCATCAGGTCTTCTTTGTACATGGTCTGCCCATTTCCATTTAAGGCACTTTACTCTTTCAGTGATGTCATAGACCTTTGTTATTCTGCAGAGGCAAATAAGAGTATTTTGGAGATTATAACAAATAATCAATCTATATGCACCTCATAAAAATTATTCAAAAAGTCAATATATAAATCTGTAAACAAAGGCTGCTTGAGAACAAGAATGTGACTAAATATGTGATGATCAGACTAGGGGTGCCCGATGTGAGATGCTTGAGTTATGCTTTGCAGAATGGAATCCCCACAAAGAGAATATAGATTGCTATTAATATAAATAAAGCAAGACAACAGACAACAAAACCAAATGTACTAGATGAGTAGGTCTCAGTGAGTCAGATGCTAGGGTGCTGTGATGATTCTCACTGGTTTCCTGTCTTTACCAGGTATTCTGGTTCTCTTACCTGTCTCTTGCTTTCCCTGCCTTGTCACAGCAACGCCCCTGTTTGGGCCTATATCAAGCAAAGCACTCTGAGTATCCAGTCTTGGAAGTTTGTTCCTAGTGTTTCCAATGTTTGGCCCGGCTTTCCTCAACTATGTCACTTGTCTCCTGTTTCTGCTACGACTCCTGTGTTGGTTTTGTTCTCGGCCTGTTATTCGACTATTGTCCTGCCTGCTGATTTTGTACCGTGCTACTCATCCGATTTTTGACAGAGGCAACTATACTTCTGGTAGGTTTGATATGTTGATTCCTGACCTGGTGAGTAGCTGTCTGTGTCCTGGGTGGTTATCCTGTTATCAGGCTTCACAGCCTGCACCTCTACCCAGCTTCGGCCGCAACAAGATCTCCTGGGAGCAGCCACCCACTGCTAGCACCATTCTCAAACATGCAAACTCTGCCTCCTGGCTCACTGGGGCCTACCTAGAAAGTATTACGTATTGTCTCCTGTCATTGCATATTGTATTTATATCAAATCAGCAGTTTGCTACTTCTTGTGGAGATTCCCTTCCACAAGGTGTTCTCTGGCAGCTTACATTGGGGGCTCGGGTCAAGAGTCTTACAGGTACTCTGGCTGGGGAGAGTGGCTAGCCGGCGGGGGCTGTTCTAGGGAAAACTTGCTGTGGTCTAGGACGTGCTAATGGTGCTGGCCGAGAAGCCAAATAACAGATCGACAACCCTAGGCAAAGACAGCTACTCACTGAGACAGCAATCAATGAATGGAACCATACAGAAACACAGTTGTCTCTGTTGCTATACTGGAACAGACAGTCATAAACTCGAGGGGTCATAAGAGTCAAACATGACGGGAGGTCAAAGAAATCGAACTCGATAGGGGTGGTCGATAGAGTCAAACTCAACAGGGTGATAGGGATGAACTCGACAAGGTAGGCGCAAAAAAACCTCCAAGTCAATGAGAGAATAGTCGATAAGCTGGTTCTGTAACAAGGCAGACAGAGATGGTGTCAGGGATGAGACAGAAGAATAGTCGAGCAACCAAGGTCAAAACCAGTCAGGCAGGGGCAGTACAAAATCAGCAGGTAGAAGATAATTAGAGGAAACAAAGCAGAGGTCAAACCAGTACAGGAGACAAAGCTGAATCAGGAGATGAGGGAAAGATGGGTCAAACACTGGAATCACTGGAAACACAATAACTCAAGGAACTATGTCACGACAGGAACACTTTGATTGTGCACTGACACAAAGTGCCGGCACTTGATAAAGGCTCAGGAAAAGGAAAAGACAGAATATCTGGCCAAAAACTCCAGGAAAACCTAGAAGAGAAGGGAGTCCCCCGAAGAGACTACCTCCAGGAGTCCACAGAAGGTTTGGATAGAAATGAGCAGTGGAACCGATGAACCTAAGTCAGGGCATGAACATCTACAGCCGGTAGCCACGAACACTCTTCTGGACCATAGCCCTTCCAGTTAAGAAAGTACCAAAGGACTCCCTGGGAGAGATTGGAGTCCAATCTCGCATCAAAGATGAACTCCTCAGAGTCATCCACAGTAACAGGAGGCAGAGTAGAAAAGCAGGGAGAGAACCATGAGCCTTCAAGTAGGGCTTGAGCAGAGAAACATGAAAGACTGGGTGAATCCTAAATGTCTCCAGAAGGGTCAAGCAGTAAGAGACCAAAAAGAAGGGTCGCAACCTTGAATTGTCCAAGAAACCGGGGCCCAATCTGTTAGACAGATGTCAGAGTTTGATATTTTTGGCAGAGATCCAAACCAAATCACCCAGAACAAACCTGAGTGCCACAGACCCATGGAGATCTGCTGCCACTTTTTGCTGCATCTGGGAGGAAAGAAGCATGTGGCGTATCTTCTGCCAGATCATGGGTGTGTGTTTCAGCAGAGGGCACCTCCAATATAGGAGAACAGAGCATAAGACCAGGGGCTGCAAAAAAGCCTTTTACACTTCAAGGAAGTCTGTAAAAGGCAGTTATAGGAAAACTCCGCCAAAGGTGACAGACGTGTCCAATCATCCTTCTGATTGGAAAAGTAACAATGGAGGAAGTTATCACGGTGCCCGTGTTATCGCTGGCGACATTGTGACTCTGTGCTACTTCCTGCTTCCTTTTATTTTGCTCCGCCCAGTGCTAGCCCTTAAATATTGAGCCCTGTCACTGCTGCAATGCCCTTTCGTGGTGTTCCTGTCACTAGCGCTTGTTCCAGACTTTTGCGTGAATCCTGTGTATGACCCGAACTGCCTGCCTACTCTGCCTGATCACGTTCCTGCTCTGCACGTTCCGGATTGGCTGACGTCCTGCTCAGTGTACTGACCCAGCCTGGCTGACGTTCCTGCTCTGTGTACCGACCCGGCCTGGCTGACTTACCTGCTTTGTGTACTGACACGGATTGGCTGACGTTCCTGCTCTGTGTATCGACCCGGCCTGGCTGACGTTCCTGCTCTGTGTACCGACCCGAATCGGCTGACATTCCTGCTCTGTGTACCGATTTGGCCTGATTTCCCGCTCCATCTGGTGATTCGGTTGGAGTACGTGCCTCCAGTGCTTGCACTGTCTTCCGACAATCCTCGGTTGCCTCGTTTAGTCTTCTCCGGCAGTCCTGTTTACTGTGACCCAGTCTTGCATATTCTGCTCCGGCAGTCCTGCTTACTGTGACCCAGCCTCCGGTTATTGTGCCTCGTGATCCGTTCACTCCGGTGGGTGAGATCCATCAGGTTGCACCACGGTACGCTTGATCTGTTCCTTGCTATTACCCAAGGTTGGTTTGTTCCCTGGACGCCTCTGTTGTCCCCACGGCCTTGCAGCCATATTCAGATCTGATCGTTCGTTTAACCCCTTGGGGTTGGTGCGGTTGCTCATTTGGGTCACAGTGTACTGCAGGTTATATTGGTGTTACTCCTTGCTATACAGCCTCAGTCACCCTTGACTGTTCTGGCAGTCTGTCATTTCCAGGGCCTTTGTATACCTCCTTGTGGCCTTTGTCATTTTGTGTCACTCTCTGCAGAGAGAGTGTCCTGTGGGCATCAGTCCTATTACGGCCTGTCCATACATCCTGGCCTGATAGCATCCGTCTCTCCACACTCTCTTCAAGGATTCACACGAACTGTAACCTGACCTGTGGCAGTGTTGTACCTTTGTGTTCCACTGGACCTGTGTGGGTTACTAAGTCTACTTGTAACCTGACCTGTGCTCATAGTATTTGAGCCTTGGAGAGTGTTATTTCAGTTCTGTCAGTGTTGTAGTTCAAGAGTAATTGAATGATAAAGTATATATTATATGTATATATATATTTTTTTTTTGTCTTTGTCTTTTTTTCCCTTACTTTTTCGGCCTCTCCTGGCCACAGGGCTGAGCTCGAATTCTATGGTCCTGATCACGAAGGTGTAAGTACAGTGTTTTTTATTCTTGCACTATGACACAAATAAAAATTAAAATTGGTACTTAATACTCAAGACCTCAATATTCCTGGAGAAATTATCAACTGATATAAGGGATTTTGTGAGAATGAAAATAGATTGCTTTTATTCAGGAAACTTATTTACCACTTGGTAATCACCTTCGGTGGAATAATAAGTCATACCCACAAAACTGGTTTGCTTCTGCCCCTGACAAGCGTAGAGTGGTTGCTATCTTACCTCATAAGCATGTCCACTGGAAATTTATAGAGCAATTTACTGACCCTAAGGGTATTTATTTCTTCATGGCCTTATGTTCAATACTCCCTTCACCCTTGCGGCTAACTATATCCCTTATTCTAACCAAGCTGATTTTGTGAGGAAACCGCTCTCCAAACCTGAGGAGTTTAAAACAGGTCATTTGATCCTCTGTGGAGACCTTACTGTTCCCTTAGAGCCTGCCTTTGATTGTTGTCCTCTAACTTCCAGGCTGTGCTACTATCAACTTATTTAATTTAAAAACATCCTGTTCAGTTTACACCTGATTGATATTTGATGCTCCCTCTAATCCAATACCAGAGACTATACTCAATATTACCATGCATACTAATGAAGCTTTAGTAGAATAGATTAAATATGTTTTTGAAAAATGCCTTCTCTGCCTTATTCAAGTGTCCTATAGAACACTCAGTGGTTCTTTCACCCCTCCCTCATTCTCAGATTTCCTCCACACGGAAACTTAACAAAACTCTACTGGAGGATTCCGAGGTTTGCAGCAAGATTAGGGACTGCTTACTTTTCTATTTTGTTGCTAGTGCTTATGATAATATATTAGCTGAGCCAGTCTGGGAAGCGCACATATACATTGTAAGAGGTGAATTTATTAAAGAAGGTGCTAAATAGAAGCAGCCTCCCATGAAATTTAATTTCCAATTAAAAAATATACATTTTTTTGAGATGGCTCATAAATACTCACTTTCTGAGAAGGACCTACAAGCTGCTAGAGCTAAATTAAATGATATTTTACTTAATTCCACTTTTAAAGTGATAGTAATGTTTCACAAAATCAGCATCTCCAATTAATCCTCATAGCAATTGAGTCATAGAGACTTATCTCAATACCGTGAGAGTTGCAGTTCAAGAGTAATTGAATGATAAAGTTTCCCCCTCCCGCTCCTTTTACCTAGTGTAAACCCCCACACATCAAGGGTCAATATTCTACTGTGAGAACAATGAAGGCCCCCCCCCCCTTGACAGGGTTTTCAGCTTTTTCCCTTATCTTAATTGAAGATTGTCCCTCTCTGCAATCTACCTGCACACTCCCTGCTGCTCTGAGGATACTTTATCATTCAATTACTCTTGAACTACAACTCTGACAGAACTGAAATAACACTCTCCAAGGCCCAAATACTATGATGATTAATTAGAGCTGCTTTTATCATGAAACATTACTATCCTTTAAGTGGCTAAAATATCAGAACTTTATCTCATGCAACAAATGTGGTCATACCCTTGCTGTTGTTAAGATTAAACAACGACAACATTATAATTCACATATTAAACACGTACGTGCACACACTTTGTGATTCCTCCATGATATGGCACAGGTGTTTCATTCTTTCTAGCCTATACTTTGCAACTTAGTGGACTATTGTCCTCCAGAGGATCATTCAATGATTCTGACCAATTTAAGGAATATTCTGAAATTCTGGCAGATGCTCCAACTAATGGCTTCCCTAGTGTTAGATCTGGAGAAATTGTTTACCCAAGCAGCAGTAAAAAGTACTAAGCCAGGAAAGAGTCCTGGCCCCGATGGCTTTACTCTTCTACTACCATAAATTTTTACCACAACTCTCCACTCATCTCTTAAATGCTTACACCAGGATGCTTCTTAGTGCTTCATTCCTGCCTCAAGCTCTTGAAGCTCATATTACTGTCATCCCGTGCTGGGTAAAGACCCCTCCCTGTGAGGCAATTTAGGCCATTTCTCTCCTAAATGTGGACACCAAACACATTGCCAATAGATTAAAATCTCTCCTTCCGCTGCTGGTATCACCCAATCAGTCATGGTTTATTCTATCTAGATAAACCAAGAATAGCCCATCCAGAGGCCTTAAAGGGATAGTAATACTTCGTTTTCTCTTCATGGTATTTTTTAGGCATTAAAAAAACATGAACGATATTAGTCTCACCTCTCAAACCTTTATGGTTTGAGATAGTCACAAGCAAAGTTTCCCCTCACTGCCGTCTAGCTGTCAGATTTGGAATCCGGTCCACAGATCAACAGGTGGCTCTTCAGCAGAACCGAGATCGCAAGATATAAAAATAACTATTTTATTGGAAGGGTCTAAAAAGTGTTCTTGCAAACTATTCGAATGAAGTAGTTCTTCTTATATCTCGCGATCTAGGCTTTGCTGTAGAGCAACGGCCGGTCTCCTGACCGGATTCCAAATCTGACAGCTAGAGGGCAGACTTGACCATTTTAGTCAGAAATGGGAAACTTTGCTTGTGAATATCTCTCAAACCATAAATGTTTGAGAGATAAGACATATCGTTCTTCATGTTTTTTTTTTAATGCCTACAAAATAAAATAAGCTGCTGCACTATGTTCAATGTAAACATATTCCTACCGCATTCATTTCTGCAGATGCAGTAAAAGCATTTGACAGGATTATATTGGTTTGGGTGCCATTTCTCATCATGCTATTATGTCCTTATTCTCTTTCCCTCTTCACATTTGTGTCAATGGTGCTCTAGCCACCTCCTTTCCCATTACTAAATGCATTAGACAGGGTTGTCCTCTTTCACACTTGATACTTGTGTGATACTTGATCTGAAACATCAAAGGAATTTTGTATTAAATACCAAGATCACAAATTTGCTGCTTTCACAAATAACATTTTTATTATTACTAACTGATTCAGCACCTTCTGTCCCTATTCTGATTTGTCTACTAGAAGAGTTTGGCTCATTATCTAATTTTTTAATTAACTGCTCAAAATCAGAAGTACTTAATACCAACTTGCCATATCCCCAAACTAATGCTCTAAAATCTAAATTTTCTCACCAATGGGCAATAAGATATATTGAATTATTAGGGTTACATATTCCTTCTGATTGGTCGGAGTTATTAATCTTGAATTTCCCTCCTCATTTAGATTAGGGTAAGAGGAAACTTTGGATAAAGGTTCTATAAAATAGTATTTTAGTGTTCTTACCTGTTCATTTTTTTTTCTTTAGTCCATAAGGAACACAAGTACCATGGGGTTGAGTTCCTTGTTCTGGAGGGCAGGACACATCTCGACAGTCTTTGGAGTGGCTACTCCCTCATCCTCCACCCACTAACTCCTAAAATTCAGATGACCTCACACATCCCCATAATACCACAGTTCCCTAGGACTATCCAGTGTCTGAATAACCCAAGCAAAAAGTGTCAACAGACACTGTACTAGCACAGCACACGGAACAAGAGCCAACAGGGCTCAGAAACAACTGAACAACAACTGGCAGAAAAAATTGTACAGGTCCTTAGGCAGAATCGCCTGCAGAACCTCCCGGCCAAAGTCGGCCGCAGCCAAGGGCAGAATATTGACATAGTAGTGTTTGGTGAAAGAAAGCAAGGAGGACCAAGTTGCTGTTCAGCTGAGGTCTGAATTTTATAGGCCCAAGAAGCACCCACATACCTGACCTGGTGGAGTGTGATTTGATTTTGAAGGAACTGGATTCTTCAGGATATCACACGCCTGGCATATAGTAGCTTTGATCCAAGAGGCAATGGTAACCTTGGAGACCTCCAGACCAGCCCTGGGACACTTTGGAATGATAAAAAGAGAGAGAGCAAGCCTTGCGAAAAGGCTTAGTACGGTGCACAAAAAACTTAAGGTATCATACCACATCCAATAAATGGAGGTCTTTCTCCTTATCAGACTAGGAGGAGGACAAAAGGAGGGCACAACAATCTCATGATTGATGTGAAACTCAGAGACTAGCTTGGGAAGAAACTCCTGGAAGGTACAAACTACCACCTTATCCTGATGAAGCACCAGGAAGGGAGGTTAACAAGATAGAGCTTGTAACTCAGTGACTCTCCACACCAAGACCACTGCCAAGAGGAAAACCATCTTTAGCATCAACTGGTGCATGGAGATGGTGGCAAGGCTCAAAAGGAGGCATCTGCAACATGCCCAGAACCAGACTGATGTCCCACTGTGAGCCTTAAAGGAGGGAAAGGCATGACCCACCCCATGAAGAAAATCCTTGATATTTGGAATTATGGCAATACGTCTCTGAGACAGCACCGAGAGAGCAGATATCTGATATCAAATTGAGTCCCTTATTCACCCCATCCTGGAAGAAAGACAGCAGCAAGGAAAGGTCAAAGGTTTGTTGAAACCTCCTTTTCCACACACCATTCATGGAAAATGGACCATGCTCTATGGTATGCCTTGAAGAAACATGTTTCCAAGGCCATAGCATGGTGTAAATGACCCCAGCAGAAAAATCTTTTTGCTCCAGAATGTTGCCTTCAAGAGCTATGCCGTCAACTCCACTTTCTCCATCCCCCCATACCACAGGCGGCCCTGAAACAACAGATCCAGTCTGGGAGGAAGGCAGAGCAGATCCTGGACAGAGAGAGACTGACCAGGTCCACTAACAACTCCCTCTTGGGCCAGTGAGAAGCAATCAGAATGACTTGACGCCCCGTCCATCCTGATCTTCCGAAGCACCCTGGGAATGAGAGGCCATAAGGTCTATTGCTGGGAAACCCCACTGTTGTATAATCAAGTAGGATACTTCCGGTTTGAGTTCCCACGCTCCTGGATCAACGTCTTGGCGACTAAGTCCACCAGAACTTCCTCTACCCATGCAATGTGAATGGCCAGAACATAGGCCTCCACCCAACAGAGAATGCACTTCACCTCGGTACAAGTGTCCGCTGTGTGTACCACCCTGATGACTGATGTATATGGCGCTGTCCGTCTGCAGCTTCACTGTTTTTTTCCAAAAGAAGTGATGTCCAGTGAACAAGGGTCAGGCTAATGGCTCGGAACTCCAGGACGTTGATAGACAACAAACTCTCCTCCTGACTCCACCTGCCCTGGACACCCAAGGGACCCACAACAGTACCCCAGCCACGCAGGCTGGCATCCGTAGTGACCATGGTCCATTCTTGAATCAAAAAGGACTTCCCCTTCTCCAGGTCGGGGAGGTGTAACCACCACCTGCAATCTCCCCTGTCTTCCGGAGGGAGAGACATCTGTTGATCCAGATGTTCTGGATTTCCCGACCACGGGCCTCTGCAGCTCCCTTATGTGGAGCTGAGAGCAAGGAATGGCATGTAGGGTTGACACCAAGTGACCTAACACACTTATGAACTCCTTGATTGCAGCCGAGGACCACTCCAGAGCCAGCGACACATCCTGAATCACCCGCAAAATCTTGTCCTCCGGAAGAAAGACCTTCCCATGACAGATGTTGAACCTCATCCCCAGGAAAACCAGAAATTGTGAGGGAATGGGGGAGTACTTCTGTAAATGAAATCCACTTGTGGTGAACTAGAATGTGGGAGCAGTCCTGGATGTGACGGGCAAAAAAGGTCCTCTGAAGGGGCCTTGACATGAAGCTTGCCCAGATAAGGAGTCAGAGAAATGCCTTCAGAGTGGATGAAGGCCTCCAGAGCCATCATAAACAGTGTGAAAAGCGAGGCACCGATGCCAGGCCAGAATTGGTCGGCAGCCGCCGTCTTTCTTTGGACCCACAAACAGGATGGAATAGAAACCTGATTAGCGCTAGGAGGCTGGTACTGGCACCAGGACCTGCTTTTCCAACAGTGAGTCCACTGCCTCCAGGAACAGCTTTGCCTTTGGCTCTTTTGGAACCCTTGACAAAAAGAAGCGATATGGAGGAAGGGATTTGAAATCTTCACAGTACCCATAAAACCCACTGGTCCTTTATGGAAGAAGCCCAGGTGTCTTGAAAAAGGCGGAGAGGAGACTACCCTCTACAGGCATCAATGGACCAGGATTTCGGGAGTAATGCAGAAGGGTGTTTGTCAGACTTAACCTTTGCAGCTGATCGACTGGGCTTCCAGGCTTGTCTGGGCCTTGCTGTGGGGTGCGTATGCGGAGTTTGCCAACTCTGCAGCCTCTGTGCCCCCATTTGCCATGATTGGGATGAAAAAGATGCACCCTCTTCACCAGAAATGGAAGCTTGGTGGAGATTTGAGGTAGCAAATCACTCTTACACCCAGTAGCATCACTAATGATTTGTTTTAGTTCAGGTCCAAAAAGGGACTTACCCTGGAAAGGAAACCAGTGACATTTTAGAAAATTGGTCCACAGACCAAATCTTGAGCCACAGGGTGTGCGGCAAGTGAAAAGGCTGAAGCCTTGGAGGATAATCTGACAGCGTCAAAAAGCGATTCAGACACATAATTGCTGGCCTCCTTAATGTTAACCATAAGGAGCAATAATTCCTCCTTGGGTACATCCTCATGGACAGCACCCACCAGTTGCTCACCCCAGACAGGATCTGCCCTGTTTACCCAAGCAGCAGCAATGACAGGCCTTAATATGCTGCTCTAGTGGCAGTGACTTATAGGATTGGCTTAACTAGTTCCTCTAAAAATGGAGGTCTGGGATTCCCAGATGTCAAGCTTTATTATCTTGCCACTAATCTTGCGAACGTATTAAAATTTCCTGTAAGTACATAGCAAACATGGATTCAACCAATCTCAGCCGTTTTTCCAGATGTTGCTCTAGATCAGCTCTTATCTTTACTGTGATTGGTGGTGCCAAAATGTGTCGCTCTCACCCTATTACAGGTGTGGAACCTTACTCAAGGCATATTTCACACGGCACCTTCCCCTTCCCCTCTGGTTTCAAGCCCTCTCCTAATCTGTCTCTTAATGGGATGATTCAAAATGCATCTTTACTTTAAGTATCATGCCATGAGAATTTCTCTGACCATCACTTCTCGTAGTGGTGGTATTGTCAAGGACCAGGAACCAGACAGGACACAAAAAGGTAAAATGCAATACACCTTTTTTAGTGTAACAAAAATAGAAGCATGATCCAAGAGCATACAACAAAAGACACGCCAGGGTCAGGAACCAGGACAGGTATTCGGCCACGCCGGAGTCAGGAAACCAGAAGTCTGCAATGTCAGGAACAAGCAGAGGGTCAGAAGCACAGAAGTTGGCGAAGTCTGGAACAAACCAAGGGGTCTGGAACACAGCAAACAGGAACGCATGAAAATCCACAGCAGCCAGCAGCAATAGCTCAGCAAACAAACACAAGGACAATGGAGAAGTGAGCCAAGCTGCTATAAATACCCTGAGATATTTGGCTGATAACAGTCATGTGAGCAATCTGAGTAGTCTGCTGATTCAGCCCGAGCCAGAAAACAGCAGCAGTGGATAGCAGAGCACTAGATTAGCTCAGACAGCAGAATCAATAGGCAGAATGGGAGCAGCTCAGGAAAACCTTGACAGGCATTTACAATTCCATTACTTTTTCCAAGGCTTGAACTCCAAGGGAGTCTCCTCTAGAACGTTAACTCCCTTTAACAATATCTTTCCACCATTTTTTGTCTCATTGGTACAGCATGCCAGTGATTTTATCAAAGATCGGCTCTATACTATCCAACAACTGCTGGATATTCTTTCAGGGTGCAGGCTTGATGCTCCATTTATGGCGGAACTGCCCCCCTATTCATCAGTTTTGGGTAGCTATTCATAGAGAATTTGACAATGTCTTTAGAGCTTCTTTACCGCTTGGTGTCTCTTATTCTTCTATCCTGGAAAGCCAATAGTTTTGTCCTCTTCTCAGAAATCTTTACTATACCCCTTACTGAATGCATCTAGATCCCTAATTCCCAAAATGTGTAGCTCTGCAACCCCTCCTACCCTGAATATGTGGAAACTCAAAGTATCCAAATTTGACTCAATGGCTAAACTTTTTGCCATCAAGTCACACTCGCTTCTGAAATATTACCAAATTAGGTTCCTGTGGCATGTCTATGAGGCTTTGGAAGCTCCCCTTTTTGCATCAACCTGATTTGGTTGATTTTCCCACCCTGTTCCACTTTATATTTTGGGTTATCCATGAATGAGCCCCAGTCACTTCTACTTTTCCCCTCCTCTCATTTATATTTCTTACCTGTACACTTACCCTTTTAAATCATTAGCCATATATTTCCTTGGTTTGCTCTTATACCTATGGTACCATTATAGATTATATGGATATACCACATCTGATGACGTACTACTTCTTACCACCGTGATTTCATCTTGTTTTATCACTACAGTGATTACAAATTAACTTATTTTCTGTGTCATATAACATTTTTCTTCTGATGTAATGTGCTTTTATATTTAAGAATACATTTGGGGGGGAAAATACCCTCTGTTCAAGTGCATGGGGATATTTTTTTTTTTTTTGTTCCCTATGGTGCAGCTGCTTTTATAAATATAAGCCAATGGTTCCGTGGAAGTCAAAGTGGTTGGGGCCATGGCCCTGGTGAGATCTTTCTGCTGCCTACAGTACAAATCATAATACTGTCAGTGGCTGTTCATAACAGGAGCACAGTTTTGTACCGATGAATTCAAAAACCAACATTATATATTATGGATCTAGAGTAAAATAAATAATATTTTAAAAGCTACTATTCAGGAAAATCTATTTATGGGCCTTATTTATCAAGCCAAAACTGCAGTTTAGAGTAAAATAACTGCATCATAGATAAGAAATGAAAATTCTGTACATTATATAAATGTTTGAACATAAGAAACTCATTATAAAGCAATGCTTTGGAAACCTCTCAAGAATTCAAGATGTTAAAAGCCTCATTTAAATCAATGAAACATTCGATCACCCCCAATAGTGTAACTGACTTGATCCAGAATTATAAATCTTTTGTATGATGAGGGTGAAGTTGTGACAGGGCCTTACATCCAATGGGGTCCTTCAGCTCTGCATTATCTTGCAACCTCTTGTAACAAGTTTCCCATCTTGGCTGGCAGCTTCTGACATTGTCACACATGGCGGCTGCAAACCAGGAAGATGAAAAAAAACTGAAAAGGCTCAACAACTTTCTTATTAAACCCCTGAGCACCAGAAAGGTGTCCGCACCCCTCTGACACTGAAAAGTTTAACTAAATGACCATGGTACCCTGGTACTGCGGACTAATTGCTTTACACATCCCAGTCATGTGAGGGACCAATAAATCTGCTGGTGGTGGCACCTTGTGCTTCTGTTGAAGCGTGATGGTCAACATTATCCAATCTGGTCAAATTCGAACACGTTGGACACGTGTGTGTGTGTGTGTGTGTGTGTGTGTGTGTGTGTGTGTGTGTGTGTGTGTGTGTGTGTGTGTGTCCATCTGTCTTGTCCTGTGCATTGGTACTTGCAAACCTTTGAGTGGGAAAGGGGTGCACATTGACCCCTCTGGCATTCAAAGGGTTAAAATTCCCATTTAAACAAGTAGTAGCCATCACTAGCAGATTTCACAAGGTCCTCATGTTATTTAAGTTGCAGAGATCTAACGTTATCCCAGCTTGATTTTAAGTGTACTCCCACTGCTGGGAGATGCCTCAATCAAAACTTATTACAGAGCAAATTTTTGATAGGATAAGTGCAATGCTTTTCAGTGCCTTTTTATTTTATGGAGAGTTGTTGCTGTCTATGGAGATATATGGTAAGGAACCAGTGTTTAAGAGGAAGGTGTCTTGAGTCAGTACATACAGATACATGTTCTTATGACATTTTAAGTATAAAATCATGAGACTGTTAAAAAATAGATTAGGTGGCCCTACTTTTATTATATACCATTATATCCTATGTAAATTAATGGCTAATAATTACCACTTAGGTGTTGCAGACAAGATCCTAAGTTGGCTCTGTTTCAAGGGCAATAACTTATGTGCTAAGGAAATTTTCACAAATGACAGAGAGAATCTGCACTCGAACATAATCAGTCACTGACCAGAGGAAGCACATCACCAGGTTTCATCATAGCAACTCACAAGGACTCTGAATCAGCATGGAAACCCTAAAGACAACATATTTTCTTTAGCATTGGTTTTAGCCGCAGAGTTAAACACACCAAATTTACCTCATTGCTGCAGACCAGGCTGTTCACATAGGTACTTTTACCTGACATCTCATATAAAAAGCAACTTGCAGAAACTTTCCTTCATTCAACAAAGAAAAGTTTTAGGAGCACTTTACAGCCTATCAGTTTGCTGCACAGATGGTTCACACAGACAATTGGAATGCTGCATTGTAATAGGAGCCATCCACTCAATGGCCAGCTCACAAGGATGTCTGCTAATGACTTGTCTGAAAACTCTGTGGGCCAGTCATCAGCTCTATCTCCATAACCCACCCAGATCCAATTGGGGAAAAATAGGAACATCACAGGTAAGTTTGACACTGACTGTTTCATCACAGTGCAGTCAAATCGCCTGTGAAAATCCAGCCTTCCTGTGCACCTGACAGACACCAGAACAACTGTAGAGCTTTGGCACATACAAATCTATGGAAGTGCATGCATATAAAAGTAAATGTTGCGCAATTCTGGAGCAAACATGCTGCACCAGTGGGATCAGATACAAACTCCCCATTCATTTAAATTCTGCTTTGAACCCTATGAATTTTACACAAGTCATCATGCTTTGGAGAACTCCAAGTTCAAAAGTCCAATTTAAGTTAATGAGGATGCCTTTGTTTCTTATAATGCAGGTAGTTTGCCTCAGAATCAATCCACTTTTGCCTTTATGCCAGAGGAATTGGTTGGTACTGTTTGAGAGAGCTAAGGCCACAGGTTTAATGCTTAAATACCCAGGTAAATGGTATAATTGGTCTGCATAGTGCAATAAATACATTGGGTTGGCTCATGCCCCTTTGGCATTAGGAAAAGTAGCACATCTCCTGCTTTATACATACATATTTATGCTCATTTTGTGGTGTGTCTGTATTTTCAATTAAATGCAGCCTCCGGGAGAAACTAAGTGTGTAAGAAAAAGAAAGACCTCATAGCTGGGCCATTCTATACTGCAGCTGTTTCTGGTCTCATAGAAAGAAGCGCTATCACCACATGAGGAAGATGGTGCAAATCATCTATTGAAATAACAGACAAATAAAACAGCATGCATTCCACCAAACAACATCAGTCATCCTCATTGGCTATGGGGCCATTTGTAAGGATGACATCATACAAAGCATCAAATCACAGTGAAAAAGGCCTTCAACATACTCTGTTCATGCAGGAATGAAGCTCCTCATTGAACCCAAAAATGTTCTCTAACCAAGGGCTGAAAAACATGAGTCTCTCCAGCTGTTAAATGTACATCAATCTCAGCCATAAACTATCATGGGAACTGTAGCACAGCAAAAGCTGGAAAGATACAGGTTGCATATCCATGATCTAATCTCACAACTAATAATAAGGTTGATGTTGCCTTATTTTTGGTCAATGAGCTACATCAGTGGTGTGAGCAGAGAGAATCCAATAAAATTGCACATCCCAGCTTGTCTCCTGATTTCTACAATGTCAGACTTGAGGCCATTGGAACAGATTCTGCTTCTGTAGGTGGTGCATTCTTTTGACCTTGCTGGTATCTTCAGGAAAGAACACCAGCAAGAGGCTTAACCTCATCCTCCTGAAGAAGGACCTCTCCTGCCTGGTCTCCAGGAACATGTACCTGCTCCTCCCCCAGTCAGAGGGTTAAAGCCTGTGGAGACAGAAACAAACATGATGAGAATTAACCAAACAACTATGTACAGTGGCCAAGAGACACCTGCATATGTAGACACTTGAACAAGAAGAAGCGGGGGTAGTAAATATCTAGACATACACTATATACAGCGAAGGCCTGTGTAAGAGTCTGTTTGTCATACAGTACTCATACGGAGGCAAAGAAACTGTTTACATGAGAAAAAGTGGTCCATGAAGTTAAGACTGTGTAGGAATAAAACTGTGACCAAGCTTTACTAAAAAGACAATAATATAAATATATAAAATTATATTCATTTAATTATTTATATTTTGTGGGGGAGGCATATCGAAATTGTTAGTATTCTCCCCCACAAGTGGCTAGCGACAGCTGCTTGATCAATATCCTTGTATGAAGCCACTATTTTGAAGGCTCTGCACCCTCAAAATGGTGTCTTCATTAGTAAATGCGAAGCAAGGCGTCATATAATTATTATTTTTTTTTCTCCAATGCTGAATGATAATATGAACAATTGTTGAGACTCTCCTTAATGCGCCCCACCTAAGCTTGTTAAACTTTGCATGCTTTCATGGGCCTGTGAGATGTGGACAGTCTGCATGTTCATATGCCTCAAATGAAAACGAACGGTTATTTTCCACTGTGTATATTTTACCCATACAAAACTATTAGCTATTTAAAGTTATAGCGTGTTGCAACAAGGTATTCACTATTGTAAAGGTGACACCTACAGGCTACTAACTATATCACACTAAATTACCATATACTCAAGAAAAAAGTGTTGAAATATTATTAAAGGGTCAGTAATGTCCCCTAAAAAATATTTAGAGTTAGGTAGAGGTTGAAAAAAGAAACTAAATGCCACAAACCCTATCTCTCAAACCGCTATGGTTTGAGAGATAGAGGGATTCAAAGTTCCCCCCTGCCTCCCCTTCTCCTGATGTCAGCATCTAGCTGACAGCAGGAGATCCCGGCCCGGGAACCAGCAGGTGGCTCTGCAGCAGAGCCGGAATCGCATTACTTAAAAAGAAATCATTCATTGGAAAGGTCTTCAAAAGTGTGCTTGCAAACCAGGGACACTTTGTAGACCTTTCCAATGAATTAATTATTTTGCAATAACACGATTTCGGCTCTGCTGCAGAGCCTCGAATCGTACAACTCGAATCTCCTGCTGTCAGCTTAATAGCCGACATCAGAAGGGAAGGGTGAAACTTTTAATCCCTATATCTCTCAAACCATAGAGTTAATGGCATCAAAATATTAAACTCTTCATTTTCATAGCGATAACATCCCTTATTATACCATTATAGGCCATATAGTCTTAAAAATTTTTTACGTAAAAATATTTCTTGTCTTTAAAATTACAGTTTTCAAGGAGATAAACTATTTAAAGGAACACGAACACTAAATGTATTTCCTGAGGCCTAAAATCAAATGTTACCTATGCTCTGGAGGGAGATGCTTAAAAGACGGCGTGGTTAAACAAAGTCACGCTGTAGCAAGTAACTCGCAAGCCTCTGGAGAACCATTGTTTTTATTGTGAAACCATGCTGATGGAATGAAATCTGCCACGTTGGTCCAGCCCCCATGCTCCCCTGGGCCAAATCATCTGTGAAATCAGTAGGGGGGGGCTGATGGCCCACTACGAGGTCCGATTTAAAATAAATAAAACATACAATTTTCCCATTCCTTCCACCACCTTCCATTCCACACTCTCATGCACCTCCCTTACGTTGCCCTCACTCTTTTTTATACCCTCCCCTTCACTCCCTTTGTCTTCTTACCATAACACATGTTCCTTTCTTTCACTGCTGTGGTACCCTCCCCACCCTCTCTCCCTGTCAAAGGTGTCTCTCCACAATGCAAGCCTTATGCTTGCTCCTGCCAAACCCTTCTGTTCGCTGTCGGCACACACCACCTTTCAAACTGAACACAGTGGATTACAGCTGCTTCATGCACTATATAGGACAACTAAAAGACGTGTGCGTGTGTCTGTCTTATTTATTTCACTGGCAAGGTCAAGTAACTCTTTCAGTGCCAGACACTAATTCTAATCAGCTAAATGAAGGATGGTAGATGCTCCACCTACTCCTATTGACCCTTTCATTTTACAAGCAATGTGTTGCATAACCTTCTGGCACTCAAAGTGTTAACCCTTTGAGTGCCAGAGTGGTACGCATTGCAAAGCAATGCATTGTGCACCACTCTGGCACTCAAAGGGTTAATACACGGGCAACACCGTACACACACACTGCTAAGTGGAGAAGGTCTGGGGCAAACTGACTATACTAAAAGGGAACAAATTCAATTCCCTGCAGTTTAACACCCTGAATATTTTGCAATGCACAGGAAACCTTTCTAGCATTCAAGGGGTTAAAAGATCCATATAAATCAACAGAACATTTTGAAATTACATCCCAAAGTGGTTTTGGTTTGCCCCAGAATTTCTCCACTTAATTTTATCCATAAGGCCCAGAGTTCTTATTATTGTTTTGTCAGAAAACAGAAGAAAGATCACATTTTCAGAAGCTATGCTTTTGAACAATAAATTAACCCCTTAACGACATGTGACTTACCAGGTACGTCCCGCAAAAACTGTCACTTAGTGACAGAGGACGTACCTGGTAAGTCACGGAAGTCCGCGTCTCCGTGCGGCTGCACGCCGCTTGGAGACTCAGGACTTCCTTGAGAAAAAAAAAAAAAATGTTAGGCTGGCGTTAACGTGACAGCCGCGTACGAACGCGGCTGTCACTAAGGGGTTAAAAAACACCTGAGTAAATTAAATTTTAAATTTAGATTATAATTTCCCAAACAGGTATCATCACAGATATCAGGTAATGATTTCATTAGAATTAGTATCACTTAACTATATACAGTGACAGTTCTGGGGAATGAGCACATGATAAAAACTTTGGAAATGCTTTAACACCAATTGTATAGCTTTAAAAATACACAAGAGGTTGCAATATTGGTTTTGATTCTCAGAGGAGAAAAGTTCTGCATTAACCCTTTGAGGGCCTGATATGTGTGCAAAGTAATGTGAAAAATAAGTTAGTGTTCATTCATGAACTTCTGTACCACAATGTCAAAGCATGCTCTGTACTCCTTGGTTATATAATAGAGTACATTCTAACAGAAAGTGCTTTGTCTCCCTCTGCTGGTCTGCTTGCTAAATGCTCACAATTTAAAAAGATAAAATGGTTGTGATTAGAAGCTGCAGTACAGCCTTTCATTTTACCAAGGTCACGGTGCACCTCTTTATATCGACTTCTCCACCCTCAGTCTTGTGACAACTGTGATCAGGAGAGCAGATTGGTGAAAAGAGCTAATATAGCAGGACTCAGCATTTTAGTAAAGAAACACACACGGCAGTCATTATCAGTGAATGAGTATGTTACCATGGCTCACAGCAAAATGACATACTGAAGGCCACTCTGTGTTCGCTGCATTAAAATTCCATGTCATACTCACCTCCACCTCTCAGGGGTTTCTGTCCTGTCTTGGGTTTTTGGGCCGAGGATGCAGGTGAGGATGTGGATGTACTTGGTGATGCATCCTGGTGATGAGGAGAAGTGCGTTAAAACAGATTACTGAAAAATCAAACACGTACACTATTAAGTAGTGTATATTTATTTTACAGCTGGTTTGCCTTTTCTTTAATTCTGTGTACTTAAACACATCAGAGGTTTTATATTTTTTTTACTTTTCTTCATCCTACAAAACGTGCACCCTCTACCTGCAGTCTTTAAATAGAGCCAGTGACAACTGTATCAGAAAAGGAATCATAAGAACGGTCTGCATGTATTTTACATTTGGATCATTTTCAACTCTCTTTTCTGCTGAACCAGCAGTGTTCTTAGAGCAAGGATGGGCAATTATTTAGACCTGACAATACCTCTGCCCAAATATTTTTTTAAAGAGTCACAGTTGAATGGCATCTCCAAACAATACTGAGCAAAACAAAGTGAAGTTAGCAATAGAGTGAGAAGGAGAACATTCTATCGATGATTCAATGGAAATAAAACACCTTCCCGATGTAGTAATTTGTTCCTGTTCGTAGCATAGGCTACAGCAGAGTTTAAATGCTAAGCAGAACCCTTTTTAGGGCAGTAATATGTTCCTATTCAGTTATAGGCCACAGCAGAGTTCAAATCCTAAGCAGTAAAAATATTTAATTGAATAATACATGAAAGAAAAATGTAAGGTATAAAGTTCCCTTCAAACAGTTGCGCTGGTGAACAGAGAACAAATCAATTCTCTCTGATTTGAAGCTTTGTGATAAAATGTTTCTACCTTTGAAAACAAAATCAGAACTGATATTTCTCAGTATAGCAGTACTGATTATGTGTATATCCAGACAGATTTGAGGGCCTTAACAATTAAGCCCATCTTATTTTTAAGGGGAGTTTATTTTAAATGGATAGAGAGTTGATAATTTGAATACATATTGGCTATGATTATTTTCCATAAAAAACAAAGAAACAAAAAAAAAAAAAAAAAAAAAAAACCCTCTTTCCTCAATATAAACTGCTCAGGCATGTTACACTGATGCACGGAAGACAGCATAATCTCACCTGCCCCAGTCTGGAGGCCAGTTTGTATCCTTTCCCTTCTTTCATACGTTCCCATTTTTCAATATTTTGGCGCCTCTTCTCCTCTTCTAGCTGGGAACAAAAATATTTAGACAGATGAGGCTTGGTGAGAACTCTGAATCAGAAATGATAGAGCATGAATAGGCAATCTGTAGCCTTCTTGCAGCAAACAACCAAAGGTTGCCAAAACCTGCTTTACAGTCCATGTTCCTTCATCAGCTGTTACTAGACTACACCTCCTATCAACCTAAATCAGCCACTGTGCAGCTGAGAGGGTCCTGAGCAGTGTTTCAGGTGTTGCTCCCAGGCACCTGACATCACTATACTTTTTCACCCTTTGAGTGCCAGGGGGTATCCAACAAAGTGTTAATGCAAATAGTGCCTAACTCTTTAAGTACCAGAGCAATTCATTGGACACACCGCTGGCACTCCAAGGGTTAATGCAAGTTCCCAATGCCTTGGAGACCTTTCTAACAATCCAGCAGTTAAAAGCCCCTATTTACATCAATAGGAAGTTTGGGGAATTTGTATTTGTCCCATGTGGTGCAACTGGTTGGCCCTAAAAAGTCCCAGCAATTCTTATATACACAGTCCCATTAATACACGTGGTGTGTGTTTACATTAGACTTGTATACTACTGTCATTATGATTTGCGGATTACACGATTCCCCTATTTTACACGTCTTAATAAAAATTCTACATATATCTGGACTGTGGGATAATAAAAAAAAGAATTGTACCTTTTACACTGTGGACCGTAGGCACAATAGCGGAGGTGGGGACATCCTGGAGCAAACCGTCTGCACCACAGGGGAATAAACCTCTCACCTATTTAAATAGGGCTTCTAACGCCATCAATGTTAGAAAAAAGTGTCCAGAGCTTTGAAGACATTTATAGCATTTAAGGAGTTAAAAAGCCCCACTTACAGGGGCAGTATAACCAAATTATGGAAAATGTTCTAGGGCTTTGCATATAGAGAAAAACAAGGCTGCTCCAAATGCATGGAGAGGTTTCTTTCAAAAGTTACTAACCCCTTAAGGAGCATGCGGTCTGGGGGTGGGCGGACCTAGAGCACCACAGCATATTTTTTTTTTTTTTTTTTAACCGATGCATTTTGGGATGGTAGTCCGGCATGTAGTGTGCTGCGATGCCAGAATTCCATGCCGTGCCAGGACTGTCACCAGTCCTTAACCCCTTAACGACCCTTGACGGTCATAGTAAGTCATGGGTAGATCCGAGTTAACAACCCATGACGTACTATGACCGTCATGGAATTCCAGGCTCTCCTCGCGGCTGCACGCCGTTCAGGGAGTCCAGAACCAGAAACATTATATATTTAAAAAAAAAAAAAAAAAATGCTCCGTGGTCCTTAAGTGACCGCAATGCGCTGCGCGGCCGGTCGTTAAGGGGTTAACGTCCGGGCATGCATTATGGTCCTGGCACGTCACTCATCGTTAAGGGGATGTTTCACCCCAAAGAGACTATCTTATTTTAATAGTCTACCACAATGGTGTATAGATTGGCGATTTTTTTGGTAAAAAATTCATACCTTAAGAGATACCACATGTTAAATCTTGCGTTGATGCAACCATTTCCGCTTTCTGGGGCACAAGATTACTTCAGCACAGCTCTGCTGACCTTCCCCCCCCCCCCCCCAATCCCAAATTCTCCTCCCACCTCCCTCCCAGCTCTCCCTGTGAGCATTTGAATTGTAGGCTACTTATTCGGTACATTGACGGGAGCTCGCTGTTCCAATATACTACCAAGAGGAGTGTGAATGCCCTCACGGGGAGAGCTGGGAGGGAGGTGGGAGGAGAATTTGGGACATGGGGAAATCCAGCAGAGCTGTGTTGAAGAAATCCTGTGCCGTAGAAAGCAGAAATTTAGCATCAACGCAAAATTTAATATGCAATCTTCTAAAAGTAACGAATGCACAGCAGTGAGCAAGTCATTGCTGTTGGCAGCATTAACTATCTTTAGTTCCGATCTTATACAGCTACTTTAAATCAAAGGGAATGTACATTTCTCCACTATAAATATACTGCAGGTGTGCCCCCGAATTGCTCTACTGTTATTTGTGCATATGGCTTGATGACTGTAGAAACCAACGAACGTACTTCAAGAAGCTCAAAGCGAAGACATCTTGTTACAAAGAAAAAAATAAAATAAAAAAAAAAAAATGAAGAAGTGGCAATTAGTAAATGAGACTCTCTGGATGAGAGGGACCAAGTTTGTGCCAAATGGATAAAAAAAAAAAAAAAATGTTTTTCTCCTCAAAATATCCCATAAACAAATTAGCATAACTTGGCGCGAACTTAGTCCCCATCGCTGTTCCCTTGATTTGCAAAAAAAATTTTTTTTTTTTTACTCAAACTCAAAAAAATTATGTGTGAGTATAAAACGAATCATTTCCCCCCCCCAAAATAAAATCACTCTGTTTAAATGGCATAAAATAATCTAAACTCAAGAAATATTTAACCGCCTCTAATCCCCCCTCGTGCAGAATATTTGAATATAGGGCTGATACATCAAAAGTCAACCATCTATACTCTTTCTGCCAAACAAAATCTGACAAAAGTTCAAGTAAATGGTTTGTATCCTTTAAATAAGCCGGGAGTCCCAATACTAGCCTTTGTAAATGATAATCTATATAGGCAGATAAATTTGCCGTAATAGAATTTATCCCTGAAATTATTGGTCTGCCTGGAGGGCACACCAAACTCTTGTGAACTTTTGGTAGATGATAGTATATTGGGACTCGCGGCTTATACACATAAATATAATCTCTCTCCTGTTTAGACAGCAACCCATCCTGGTCAAGAGATTAGTACACACACATTTTTTAAAAATGTGGATAGAAATAGTTATTTAAAATTTTAATAGCTCTCACCATAAGAAATGGATGAGAAACATACCATATAGTCAATTTCATAGAATAAGGCGAAATTGTTCCACGTTAGATGATTATGACGAACAAGCTGCATTCCTTAGTAAAAGGTTTAGGGATAAGTTATATCCAGAGAGCTTAGTTTTGGACTCCTATAGACGTGCAAGAAATATAGAATGAAAAGCAAAAGTGAATAAACTGGATGTACCTCTGTTTCTTACAAAATTTAGTAACAAAACTCCAGAAATTAGAAATATTTTCCAGAAACATTTGAATGTTTTAAAAATGGATCCTCTTCTCAAGGGTTTGATATCAGAGAAACCGAGGCGGATTTATCACTCAAAAATATTTTAGCACCGAGTCGTTTTGTGGCAGGACAGGGTGATAGAGAGAGATCGTATCAATGTACTTTAAATAGGGATGAATAAATTAAGGATAAAAAGATTTTAGGTTCCTTTAAATGTGGTGGCCCTAGAGGTTATACTTGTTCTTATATTGCACATAGGGAAAAGGGTTTTCACTCAACAGTTACTGGAGAAAGATTTTACATCAAGGATTTTTTAAATTGTAATTCAGACTATGTTATATACGTCCTAACCTGTACATGTGGTCTACAGTATGTAGGGAGGACCACACAAAAGATTCGTGAAAGGTATGGACAACATAGGAGGAATATTTTAAAGGGATATAACCTGCATGGAGTGTCGCGACATTACTCGCAATTTCACCAAAACAATCCACAAGGCTTGATTTTAACCCCAATGAAGCTTTATTAAACAAAATAAAGAGGCCCTACACGGGTCCAGACTTCACACAGAGGAAAGTGATATAATCGGACACAGGTCAGGGCACAAACAGATAACAAAATATGCAAATAATAACTGGCACAGAGACAGGAAAGAAACCTCAGCAGTACAGGTCCGGAGAGGCCGCAAGAGGGAACTATACTGCAGGGCAGGCACCCCAATATAGGGAGGTGAATAGGCTCTACCGGCCTTACCTATAACCGGGTAAGGCAGCCCAGGAATAGCATAAACGGTCATAGAGGAAGTGCCCTGAGGCACACAGGGGAAAGGCACCTACTGCACAGGGCGCAACCGGTGTAAATAGGTAGACTGCTCAGAATAGAGCAACCGGAGATAGCGGGCCGTGTAGCATGACAGGAGGTAGCACCGCTAGAGGCCGTAGCACACAGGCTGGATAGTATGCTAACGGACACTGCAAGGAGTCCCAGACTGAGAAGCAGCGCAACCGGAGGCAGCAAAAAGGAGCAGACTGACAGGTGGTAGCACTGCTAGTGACCGGAGATCACAGGCGTATAGTATGCAAACAGAGACTGCCAAGAGGCACAGGCTGAGATGTAGCGCAACCGGAGGCAACAGGTAGGAGCAGACTGACAAGTGGTAGCACTGCTAGTGACCAGAGGGCACAGGCTGTATAGCACGTAACGGAGGCTGCAATGAGGCACAGGCTGAGAGGTAGCACCACCGGAGGCAACGGGTGAAAGCAGACTGACAGGAGGTAGCACCGCTAGTGACCGGAGATCACAGGCTGTATAGCGCGTAATGGAGGCTGCAATGAGGCACAGGCTGAGAGGTAGCGCAACCGGAAGCAACGGGAAGCACCGACTGGCAAGTGGCCATTAAGGCAAAGGCAGAGGGCACAAGACAGGGACAACAGAAGCACTACGGACAATCGGACGCTAGGAAGAATAGCCAGAGCCTGGAACGGTACACAGAGAGCGGTAGTCAGCCAAAGCCTGGATTGGTACACAGACAGCGGTAGTCAGCCAAAGCCTGGATTGGTACACAGACAGCGGTAGTCAGCCAAAGCCTGGATTGGTACACAGACAGCGGTAGTCAGCCAAATCGGTAACGGGTCATAGTCAGGCAAGCCTGGTCTAGTAAAAAGGCAGCGGAGATAGGAGCAAGGTCAGACGAAACCGGATCATACACGGAACAGGAACACAGCTACAAGCATCAGGTCAGGAACACCACGAAAGGGCACCGGCATAGTGACAGTAGGGCGTACATAAAGGCAAGCCCTGGGAGGGGCTAGCAACCCAGAACCAATAAGGAGCAGCCAAAGCAAACCCAGAAGTAGGAATGTCGCACAGTCAGAATCACGGGCACCGTGATAAGAGTGTTATGTGTGTGTATATGTATGTACCCTTTATTCCACTCAGAATCCGAATTGTCTTGTATGTTTTGTTACATTTTGTTATTATGATTAGATTCTCGATATTGATGGGGTTTTAACTTATGTTTTGGCCTGAGGACGATATGTGATTGGTGGAGGGGGGCGCATGCGTGATATGTCCATTTTTTGATGCGGACAGCACATGCGCCTGTCGTTCACGACAATTGGATGAGTCATCGGGCAATTTGATGAATCTATTGCATGTTTGGAGATTAAAAAGATGGTAATATTCTGTGTTAGTCTAATATAGGTGTTTCTCTGAGAAGATTTTTGGTGTTCTGCCCATGATCGAGATTTGGTTGGATACGGGTGTGTGTTGAGGCTGGATTAATACTGTTGCTATGGGTACGCATACGCTAGCCATCCACATTCGTAATGGTAAGACACAGAGTTCAGTGATTGTCCAATAGATGATCCTAAACGTGTAATATGATCATTGGTCATTAGTGATTGAGATTAACCCAATTAAATGAATGGCGGGGATGTTTAAATATTTGGAACACGAGACGATTGATGCTTGTTTTTTTGTTTGGCTTGAGAAAGCGGTCTATAATCGCGAAACGCTGCCATTTTATAAGCTGAATGTAGCTGTAATGTTTTTAAACTGAATAAATATTTATATTGAATCGGATTAGTTCGAGTGGATAGTGGTGTTTGAAGCAGCCGAACCCTGGGCACAGAGTGGAGACGGTGGGTGATCTCCACAAGCGTGTTTGTCAGCAACGGAATATCCCCCTTTCTGACCTTGAGTAAATGTGAGTACAATGATATATAACTGATGGTTGAAATATATGGTGCAAGCATACTTCACTACTGGGCGCTTCTTCCCTATTGTATTTTGAGATTTGTCTTGAACCGCTGGGAGAGAGACCGTGTAAAGAAGGAGCAACCATACAATATATTTTAAAGTCCTGAGCTGGGTCAGGGAATTAATCCAGCAGGCTTGATTACTGTTTTTTTGTGTGTGTGATAAACAGTCAATATTGTGAGTACCCACGTGTGGGGTGATTTGGTGGAGGAAACAATATTTATCATTTGAATTGCTCTAGGGCGCTCCCTATTGCTCTCCATTTTTTATCGTTACTGCTCATAAGAAAACTGGAGCAGTGCAGGGGAAAACCAGCTGCACCATACAGGACAAAGACAAATTCCCCATATCCCCCACCAATTTAACTGGGAGGGGAGTACTCTTATTGTCGCTTATAGTGCAGACTGTTTGCTCCAGAATTGTGTTTAACAGCCTAACTTAACACAATGGGATTTTTTTTCTGTCCCTTATGGTGCAGATGGTTTACACCAGAATTGCTCCATTTTATTTTTGAGCATAGGGTGCAGTGGGCCTTATGCATAAAGAAAAGTGGAGAAATTTGGGGCAAATCAAGTGAGCCATAGGTGACACATACAACTTTCCAATATTCCTGCTGACTTTAATGGGGAGTTGTAACCCTATGGATGCCACAGAATTTCTCCAAATACTTGTTTTGCACTGCACTGGAAACCTCTCTAGTATTCAAGAGGTTAAAAGCTCAATTTAAATCAATGGGAATTTTTCACAACCTTTCTATTGTAATGTCCACAGTGTTCATCACAGTAGCACATTGACTGCAATCCAGTTTACCACTGTGTGCTGCCAATATGTTGTGAATAGACAGCTAAGGTCCCTCAAGACCAAGAGTAGTCAACTGCTGGACCTCCAGCTGTTGGAGATTACAATTCCCATTATCCCTAAGAGATGGGGATGACAGAAGATGGAGTCCCCAACAGCTGGAGGTCCAAAAATGGTATACATTTGCTTCTAACTCCAAGCTCTCACAAACAGGACCCTCTGATAATTTTGTAGTGTATGTGCTATTTGTACTGCCATAAGTCTTTGTACGTCTATTCTCGTTTGTTCATCTCTTTATAAATGGAGAATAACAATACTATACAATGTATGTGGTCACTCCATTGGGATGTACATTCTACCTACACCATTGTCAAATCCAGGCATACTTGGAGAGATACTATTGGCCAGATCAGTGCTTGGAAATTTCCACAAGACTGTGACTAGAGAACACTTTCAGCAATTAAAAATTTACTTTGATTGGATAGACTAGTAACTTTTCATCTCCTCTCGAAAAAAAAAAAATTCTGGATAGTGAACATTTTTTTCTGACCTGGTCATATGCATAAATAAAAGGGGAGCAATTCTGAGGCAAATTATATGCATCACAGAGGAGGAATACAATGTCCCCAAGTTCTCAATTCATTCAACGTAGTTAGAAATCTCCAACATCTCTGGAGAACGCTCTAACAACGGAGGTGTAAAAATCTCCCATTTAACCCTCTGAGTGCTAGAGAAGTACCAAACACGTACCTCTCTGCCACTCAAAAGGTTAAATCAAAGGGAATCTTATTTCTCTCCTATGGTGCAGTTGGTTCTTCCTTTCACTTTATTCATACGTCCATGTGTATTATGACTGGCAGACACCAGAGCCCTGTTCCTATTCCCACACCCCCAGTGGGTGTGGAAGCTGCCAGAAAGTGGCTGCCAATATTTGTTTTGGGTAAAAGACAGATCTCCTTGGTGCCAACATTACTAGTGCATTGCAGAGTACAGAATCCTGCCAGCACCAATCTCACATTCATCTGCTCTCTGTTACAAAGCATTATGGTAACTGCCCTTCACAAATTCTGACATAAACCAGCAATACAGAGTGGGCACGTACTAAACTGTTTTCTGGAGGACTGTGGCCTGCACCCTCCCTGCTCCTATGTACAATGGTGATCATGTGGAAAATGGAATCTCTGTACTCGCCTCAAAACTAGCTGCACCAGAGGCGGACAGGTGGGTGTATCCGTACCAACGGATATGAGCAACATGCACCTGTATTCAGGCGAAACACTTATGTATATAGGCATAAAGAAATCCAGTAATCTATACACTTGTTTATTTACACTTCGTTCAGAGGCGCAACATGGGTGAGGGAGGCTGGAAAGGACCCTCCTTCTCCGTTGCCAGATTGGCTTGTATTAACCAAAAACTGTCAATGGAAGAGTTAAATGTTAAAAAAAAAAAAAAAAAAAACACACAACCTTTCAATTTTAATATATTTAAATAAAATCTGTGGTGGTGGGGGGATAACATTATCTCCCAATCATGTCCAGATCAAGACGGAGAGAGCACTTAAAATAACATGGGACACCAGATCATGTTTTTTCATTGAAGGCAGGACACTTTCTTTTCCTCCCTTAAAAAATAAAATTGTGTGTGTGTGTGGGGGGGTACATTCACCCCTTATTTAAACAAAATAAATGAATATGGGGACCATATATCCCATATTAATGAAATGAAAACCAGAAACAACAAGAAAAAGTAATATGGTGGACAAAATCCCTCATTAATTCACCAAATGCCCAAGGAAGGGGTCCAAGACCCTCATCTATCCACATACACTGTGTGACACTCCAGCCTTGTTCTTCTGCCTCACCGGTAGCGACATAATGACATACACGGACACCAGCCTTGCCCCCACTAGTAGCCTATAGAGCCTCACATACATTGATGTCCCCAGCCTTATACCATTGGTAGCCACAAAGCCACACATGAAATACTGCTAGCTATGAACTTCCTGTCCCCTACCTCCTTTTCACTATATAATCAAACATAATAGGTTTCTAGTCTTCTAATGAAACAATATCGGATGTATGGACCTCATATTCATTTATTTTTATTAAATATGCTTAAAAAAACATTGTGAATATACCTCATATTTTTCCATTTAATTAATTAAAGGGACAGTAATGTCGCCAAAATTTTTTTTTACAGTTATGTAGAGCTTAAAATATTAATCAGATCGCTGCAAACCCTAGTTCCTCCATCCCTCCCCTTCTCCTGATGTCAGCTATATGCTGACAAGCAGGAGATGCCGGTCCGGGGACCAGCAGGCGGTTCTGCAGCAGAGCCGAAATTGCGGTACTTAAAAATAATTAATTCATTGGAAAGATCTACAAAGTGTGCTTGCAAACCAGGCACACTTTTTAGACCTTTCCAATGAAAGGATTCCTTTTAAGTAACGTGATTCGGGCTCTGCTGCAGAGCCTCCTCAAGTCGTACGACTCGATTCTCCTGCTGTCAGCTTTACAGCTGACATTAGAAGGGGAGGGAAGGGGGAACTTTGAATCCCTATCTCTCTCAAACCACAGCGGTTTGAGAGATAGGGTTTGGAGTGATTTGATTAATATTTTAAACTCTACATAACTGTAAAAAATTTTTTTTGGACATTACTGTCCCTTTAAGCGATGGAACAAGGGTGCCCTCCTTAACAAACAAATCAGAATATAGGGTCCATATGCAAGTTTGTCAATAGATGCATGGTTTACAGAACACGGGGATTGGTGCTCTTATACTGCATCCAGATTCAATTCACCTGGTCTTAATTCATGTCCCCGCAGCAGGTCGTATGCACAAAGTTAAAAGTGAAGTAATTCTGAGGCAAACCATCTACACCAGTGGGGGGAACTCAAAATTCACTTTTATTTAAATGGGGCTTTTTACACAAGGGGATTTTAACTCATTAAAGCTGAACTTTATAAAGTAATCCTTAATCTTCGGAGACTGACAGCCAGGTTAGTGCTGTCTGTGCACCTTAACAGTCAGTCCCTTCCGGTTACTTTAAGGTAACATGCAATGCCTCCTAGAGGAGACGAGGACTGATGGCGCAGGCAAGATGTCTGCGCTGATGCCTGGCTTCTGGTCCCTGAAGATTATGGGTAACTTTAGAATCTGGCACTTCTGAGAAGCAATAGTATTAGTATTATGAAGCTAGTCACCATATGTTTAATTATTTGAGGGCAACTTTATACTATGTGAAAGTTCCACTTTAAATCCTAAAGAGGCAATTAATTAGAGGCCTCTCAAGCGTTCAAGGGGTTCAAAGCCCCATTTGGGAATTTTATTTGATGTCTATGGTGCCGGTGGATTGTCCCACAATTATACTACCCAGTGAATTTCACCTTCACATGACTATGGGCCCTATTTTTTAACCATTTGAGTGCCAGTGGGGTACAGAAAGCATTGCTTTGCAGTGTAGGGAACAATAAAAAAAATTTCAGAACCTTAAAAAAAAAAAAAAAAAAAAAAAAAATTAAAACGGGGCTTTGCAATATGCTGGAGACCTTTCTAGTATTTAAGGCATTAAATCAGTAGGAAGTTTTATTTGCCCCCTATGGTACAGTTGTTTTAAAGCGGAACTTTAAGCTATTACTAAGTCGCCATGCATTCATTAAGCGCATGGCGACTAGCTTGGTAATCAAAGTCTTACCTTTAAAAAAATATCAGACTGTAAAGAAATCCTTGCTATTTGGGGACTGACGGGCAGGTTAGTGGGGTCTGCGCCATCAGTCCCTTCCGGTAACCTTATGGTGCACTGCAGTGCTACTCAATGGAGACCAGAACTGACAGTGCTAAAACTGCTATTTTGTAAAGGTAAGACATCGATTTCCAAGCTAGTCGCCATGCGTAATGAATGCATGTCGACTTAGTAAGATCTGAAAGTTCCGCTTTAACCTACAATTCCAATGCATTTCTTATGAACATAGGACCCAATGTCTCCAGCGAATTACTTAATCCAATAGTAGATGGACTGTACCCTGTGGCAAATTTTACACTGATTTTAACCCTTTGAGTGCCAGAGGGGTTTGCAACGCATTGCAAAGCAATGTGTTGCGTACCCCTCTGGCACTCAAAGGGTTAATAGGACTTTTAACCCCCCCCAGCAATGCTAGACCGGTCTCGGACACATTGGAAAGCAATCCCCAAAAGGGATATATTTATTTGCCTTCTATGATGCAGATGGTTTGCCCAGGAATGACACCACTTTGCTTTGTGCATATGGATCTGCGCATTTCACCCTGCTATAACTAGTGTGTACATTCTCATGAGAAGGTTATGAGCACTGTACTGAGCAGGCATGACAGCATGGGAAATCCATGACAAACACAAATCTGTATGTGAGCAGTATGGAGCGACTGTATCTACATGCTCTAGAGAGAGTTAATGGCCCTTAGTCATCCTGATGAAGGCCAGCCCAGCACTTATCACTAGTATGAGATCAGCATAGGAAGGAAAAGTTCAATGTGTTCTGATTCATACAGGCCAATCTTCTGACTCACAAAAATCTGATAACTGGAGCTGAAATGCTTATTCAGTGAAAGGCTGATGTACTAAAGAAAAAGAGAAGCAATTCTGCAGTAAACCAACTGCAATGTAGAGAAGATACAATTCCCCAAATACTCACAAATTTACCCCATTGACTCCCCATTGTGTGTCCCATGTGTTATAGCTGTTATCATAATATTAGTGCTTTGGATGTTATTACACAAACCTCCAATATCCATTCTAGCTCTTCACATTGCACAGCCCTCTCTACACCAGCACAATGTGTCTGTCTGTGTGGTAGTGCTGTTACCAGGCTACCAACTTGGAGAGCTAGAAAGGACATTGGAGGCTTCTGTACTGACCAAAACACTGGCACCCTCCAGCCAAGTCTGAGCAGAAGTATCTGAGGGATAGAACAAGAAGGCTGGGGTGTCAACTTGTTCAATCGATGCATCCTCAATGGGGGGGGGGGGGGGGGGGCTGTGTGCATATGTATTATATTCAAATTTTAATTTACGTATATTTTTTCTGACTATCAATGATGTAGTCACCTTGCATTAAAGGAACAATATCACCACCGCATAATAAACCCCACCTATCTTAATAGGAATAGAATATCCTGATGGCGGATAACATTTCAATTCTGAGAAGCTTGGGTCTCCAAACCAAATCTTTAATTAGTATTAAATATAACCATGTCCACTGAGAAGGACATGACTTCCTTAGAGGAATGCAGAACCCTAAATGCCTCCCAATGAAGTATTCTTAGGTAAGAAAGAAGAAGACTTCAGTGGGAGGAGTTTGGGGTCCTACTTCCACACAGACTATTAGCATGGGGAGCCCTCTGAATCAAATATGAGAGCCAAGTAGCAGATCCCTACCTGAATCTGCTTCTGTCTGTATTTCTCTGCTTGGGCGTTGAGCTCTTCCTGCATTCTCATTCGCGCAGCAGCCATAGCCTCTTGTCTCCTGGCCACATCATCAGGATCTGTAGATGCAGTAAAAACAGACATACAATCAGAATGTTGGACAACTGAATGAAACCTTAGAGCAGGGATTAGGAACCTCTGCCTCTCTATATGTTTACGTACTACAACAACAAAAGGCAAGTTGCCTGCTTTTTGGAGACTTTAAAGGTTAATTGTCAGGATCCCAAAATGGCAAAATCAGTTCATTTTTTAAAGCACTGACCTTAATACAACTAATCTTCACTCTACCTGCGTAAACAAAAACAACCCACCCTACTCTGCTCGACTGGATCCTTTCACCCTGTCCAAAGAGAAGCCAGTATTTGAGAATATTAGCAAATAGATTTAGTGATCATTCCCTAGTGTAGAGTGTTTAGAAAAAGAAGCCAATCAGATCATGCCCCAAAGTTATAGCTACTAGATCGTTTATAAAGATAGTAATGTCAGCATATAAATGTGAAGATCGATTATTCAATATACTTTTTGTTATAAGAACGGTACCCTTGTAAATGTCCATAACACTGTATTCTTCTTGTAATTTTATTTTAAAGTGTTCCACTCCCACCTCTTTTTTCAGTATGTCACACAGAGTCTCCTCAAGCACGAAAGCCGGTCCGGACGGACGGTTACAAGGGACAATATTGAAGGAGGCAGTGTTTTCCTTATGCTGACACATTATTGTCCCTCACTGTGATCCGTCCAGACCAGCTTTCATGTTTGAGAAGACTCTTTGTGACACTGGGAAGAGAGGTGGGAGTGGGAAACTTACAAGAAAAATTACAAGAAAAATATGAAATGGACATTTACAAAATGTACTATTTTCTATAAAAAGTATATTGAATAATCAATCTTAACTTTATATGCTGACATTACTATCTCTAAGAATTTGAATCACCATTCTCTCCTAAATTATCTAACAACCAATGTACAAACTTATTACCTGAACTAAACTAAGCAACTGACTATTTACACTCAGTTCTCGCAGATCGGTAATACCCATGTTTCACTAAGGAAGGATCCCTTAGTTTCAACTGATCTCCTTGAGTTATACCATTTTATGGACAAAATGTAAACAAACTTGCTCAGAGTATGATCAAACACACTCAAATAACTACACAAAGCAAACAAGACTAGCCAAACCTCAATATTCTTCTTAGCTATTAGCAAAGAGAGGAGTATATTTTTTTAATTCTCATTTATGTGTTAACTAGCAATAATGTCAAGGCTTTGCCTGTGTGGTTAACACTCTGAGTGCCAGAGAGGTATCCAGAGAATTGCAAAGCAATGTGTTTGATACCTCTCTGGCACTCAAAGCGTAAATAAAACAATTTAAACCACAGAGTCCTATGCAGTTTTATGTACGACTAAATAAACATACAATGTTTTATAAAAGGAAGTGTGCTATGAAGACAGACACTACAGAAGACATCCTAAACAGGAGTAGCAATTATGTGTTTTATCCTCCACATTGCAACCCAATGCATTCTATAGGAGTCTTGGAATATTTTCCCTTGACATCGAGGAGAATCCAGGAAGGAGACAATGTTTTTAATGCCTAGCTTGTTGAATTTCAATGAATGTGTATATGTGTATACTGTGCGAGTGATTACATATGTATTGTGTGTGTATGTTTATTGTCTGTATTGATTGCGTGTATTGCGTGTTGCATGTATGTGTATTGTGTGTATAGTGTCTATTGACTGTGTGTGTATATTGTATGTGAGCGTTTGTGTGTGCATGCACATACCTGTTGTGTACAGTGTGTCTGTGTGTTGCGTGTAAGAATGCATTGTGCATTATATTGTGTGAATGCTTTGTATTGCATATAATTTGTGTGCGTGTGTGTGTTATTTTGTGTGTAGTGTGTATCTAGAAGGCCCTGCAATTCCTTATGTGTATAGAAGTCCCTGCAATTCCTTTTAGAGGTTTTGAATGGAGTGGCTATGGTGGCTTGGCCCCTCGGGCAACATGTGGAAAATCAAGCCTCTTAGATGGACCTATGTAACAGACAGTAAGGAGGAGCTTTCCATAACTCCTCCTTACTGCTGTCCTTATGTATAGACATTCCCTTATTCTGCTGACCACCACTATCTAAACAATCACCCAGTGAAGTAGCATAGTTTATGAGGATGGGGGGGGGGGAGAATAAAAGAAAAAAAAAGGCATGAAGGGCCGGATTTGCCATTAGGCAAAGTAGGCACCTGCCTACAAGCGCACGCCAATGAGGGGCGCCTGACATATATTTTTTTTTTTTTAAACAAAACTAAAACTAGACACCTCACTGGCTGCGCCAGCGACACCCACTCACATTACCTGCCCCCCCCAGTCTTGTACCTTATGGAGCTCCCTCATCTCCTCTTTAGGAATGCAGAGCGCTGGGAGATTACATCATCTCCCAGGGCTCTGCATTCCTGAATAGGAGACTACGCGGGAGCTCCATCAGGTACAAGACTGTGCCAAAGGAGGCACATACAGATCTCTTACCAGGGAGGTAGGAAATGTACAACAGGGGGAGGCAATGTGGAGCAAAGTGGAGCTAATGGGGGGCAAGTTGGAGATGGTGGTGGCAAGTTGGAGCTGATGGGGTGGGGGGCAATGTGGAACTGATGGGGGGCATTGTGGGGGCAATGTGGAGCTGATGGGGGCAATGTGAGGGCAATATGGTATATGGAAATGATGGGGGCAATGTGAAGGCAATATGGAGATGATGGGGGCAACGTGGAGATTAGGAGCATTGTGGAGGTATCCAGTGCAGATGGCCCACGGTGTGTGTGTGTGTGGGGGGGCTTCAAATTTCTGTGCCTACAGGCTCCTGAGATGTAAATCCAGCCCTGAAGGCATGCATCCATCAAGTTGAACCCATGCCAGATCACCCCTGCTAATCCAGACCAAGGCAAAAAAAAAAAAAAAAAAACACTGAAAATACCAAAACACCTACTATTCCTGGAGAGGTGAAATGATGGTAGCAACTCCTGCTTGGTTCCCAAACAGTTAATATAGAATTTGGGCAGATTCAAATTTCCTCCAAACTTAAACCCTGTATTACTACGGCGCATGAGTGAAGATGAAATGCAGGATTTGATCTTACCAAGTTGTAATACATGGTTTGAGCAGGAGGGAGGTTTTAAACTGCTCAGATTCCATATTCATTGATCTTTCATAAAGAGGAAGCAGTAGCTGTCATCACCTGAACACTTCAGAATCTGAAGAGAGATAATGTGATTATTTTGGTAGGAAGAGAAAAGATGACTGGAATTGTCGAAATTAACATTCAGATTGCATAATTTTTCTAAACAGTTTTGCAGTTCCTGTAATATACAAAACAGTAAAATGCTTTTAGGAATCAGGCTGTGTGTGTGTGAGGGAGGGTACTGAATAAAAAGAACAAATATAAACTCTATACCTGCTACAGTTCTGCTCGTAGATGTGCCAACCTGGCTGAAGGTCCCTGACACCTTCTGTATCAAGAGGTACAAGATGATGCAGCCAAGTAGGATGTACCAGCCATAGTTGGAGAAAATCATCCCCACTGCAAATAGGAAAAATAAGCAAAGAAACATCAGAACACATACTGATCACAGCCACCTAAAACACAGATACAGCAAAACGATTCACCCCTTGGCATTTTTCCTATGTTGTTGCATTACAACCTGGAATTAAAATTGATTTTTTTGGGGGGTTTGTATCATTTGAGTTACACAACATGCCTACCACTTTGAAGATGCAAACATTTTCTTATTGTGAAACATACAAGAAATAAGACGAAAAAACAAAACAAAAAAAAAACAAAAAAAAACAGAAAACTTGAGCGTGCATAAATATTCACCCCCCCGCCCCCAAAGTCAATACCTTGTAGAGCCACCTTTTGCAGCAATCAAAACTGCAAGTCTCTTGGGGTGTGTGTCTATAAGCTTGGCACATCTAGCCACTGGGATTTTTTTTACCATTCTTCAAGGCAAAACTGATCCATCTCCTTCAGGTTGGATGGGTTCCGCTGGTGTACAGCAATCTTTAAGTCATACCACAGATTATCAATTGGACTGAGGTCTGGGCTTTGACTAGGCCATTCCAAGACATTTAAAGGTTTCCCCTTAAACCACTCGAGTGTTGCTTTAGCAGTATGCTTAGGGTCACTGTCCTGTTGGAAGGTGAACCTCCATCCCAGTCTCAAATCTCTGGATGACAAACAGGTTTCCCTCAAGAATTTCCCTATATGTAGCGCCATCCATCATTCCTTCAATTCTGACCAGTTTCCCAGTCCCTGCCGACGAAAAACATCCCCACAGTATGATGCTGAAACCACCATGTGTCACTGTGAGGATGGTGTTCTCAGGGTGATGAGACGTGTTGAGTTTGAGCCAGACATAGTGTTTTCCTTGATGGCCAAAAAAAGCTCAATTTTAGTCTCATCTGACCAGAGTACCTTCTTCCATATGTTTGGGGAGTCTCCAACATGCCTTTTGTAGAAAAGCAAACATGATTGCTTATTTTTTTCTTTAAGCAATCGCTTTCTTCTGGCACCTCTTCCAGGAAGCCCAGCTCTGTGGAGTGTACGACTTAAAGTGGTCCTCTGGACAGATACTCCAATCTCTACTGTGGACTTTGCAGCTCCTTCAGGGTTATCTTTGGTCTCTTTGTTGCCTCTCTGATTAATGCCCTCCTTGCCTGTTCTATGAGTTTGGGTGGGCAGCCCTCTCTTGGCAGGTTTGTTGTGGTGTCATATTCTTTCCATTTTTTAATAATGGATTTAATGGTGCTCTGTGGGATGTACAACATTTGGGATTTTTTTTTTTTTTTTTTTTAATAACCCAACCCTGATCTGTACTTCTCCACAGCTTTGTCCCTGAACTGTTTGGAGTAGGGTTGCACCGATACTGATACTGGTATCTGTGCCGATACGGCATTTGCACGAGTAACTGTACTCGCGCAAATGCGGCCAATGCCAGCACCGATACCCTGTGTCAGGGTCAGTGATGGAGAGAGGGAGCCCGGGGAGCTGCTCACAATGCTCCCTGGGCGCCTCTCTCCCTCCTGCAGCTTCTGAGCATTGCCATGTGTTACCATGGCAACACTCCAACGCTGACCTCTGCCAGGGCTCACGAGAGAACAGTGAGCACCCGGCAGAGGAGGAAATTACAGCGGGTAGCTGGAGGGTAAGGCAGGCAGAAGCTGCAGCTTGGCACAGACTGGACAATCTGTAAACTTCTTTGCAGCTTTCCAGGGAGACCCTGGCACAATCTCACTGTTCTTATGCAGAAAGCCATGACTTCAGCCCCATTGAGAGCCCCCTCATCTACCACTCAGCCTCCCCAATTCTCCCCCTCAGCCCCCCACTTCTCTCACTCAGTTCTCCCCAGCCCCCCACTTCTCCAATTCAGTTCCCCTGCTTCCCCTCAGCCCCCCCATCTCCCACTCAGTTCCACTGCACCCTCTCACCACCACTTGGAAAACTGTCAAATGGCATTGCAAAAAAGTATTGGTAATTGGTATCGGTGAGTACTTGGGGAAAGTATCGGTACTCGTACTCAGTCTTAAAAAAATGGTATCAGTGAATCCCTAGTTTGGAGAGCTCCTTGGTCTTCATTGTGCTGCTTGCTTGGTGGTGTTGCAGATTCTGGGGCCTTTCAGAACAGGTGTATATATACGGAGATCATGTGACACTTAGATTGCACACAGGTGGACTTTATTTAACTACAGTAATTATGTGACTTCTGAAGGTAAATGGTTGCACCAGATCTTATTTAGGGGCTTCATAACAAAGGGGGTGAATGCATACGCACGCACCACTTTTCCATTTTTTTATTTTTTATAATTTTTTTTAAAACAAGTTATTTCATTTCACTTCACCAATTTGGACTATTTTGTGTATGTCTGTTACATGAAATCCAAATAAAATCCACTTGAATTCCAGGTTGTAATGCAACAAAATAGGAAAAATGCCAAGGGGGTGAATACTTCTGCAAGGCACTGTAGATATCAAAATACATACCTATCAACTTTTCCTAATAAACAGGCATCAAAATGCAATCCAGCTGTTAGACCAGCTATCTGGACCAACACTGTTGCCCACCCATGTGTCAATGGGATTCAAAGCACTACACTAGTCTGGAGGACTAATAGCAACTGATTTATAAGCGTTAAAGGAACAGTAAACCAAATTTATATTCTAACCAGTTTGACCATTTGTTCCCAACTACCGCTACACTAATCTGGAAGTTCAGCAGTAAATGCTTACCTAGTCCCTCATTTTATCCTGCACTGCAGGGTCCGAGGACAAAAACCCCTTATTCTACTGGGATTACTCAGAGCCAAAACAGCCACTCTGCACATTCACAGTAGTAATAGGAGGTATGAAAATCCGGAAGTTTGTCCTTCTCAGACTCATATAACACAACGGCAAATCAAGCAAAAAATGCAAGAGCCAATCACTGAACCCTGCGGAAAACAACACGGGATAGGGTTACACTGGAACTGTCACTTTGTTACAAAGAGGTGATTTTTAAAGAACTTAAAAATCACCTCCTTTATTTCAGCCATTTTGTTTCTTCAAACTATTGATATTTAGATTTATTTATTTGCCAGTGTATGCATCTGAGCTAGTACTGGCTGGCAGGCATTTGCAGGTGACCGTTTTTCCCTCGCATTGCACTCTGCAAAGTCTTTAGCAGGCCTCACCCAATATATCTCTTAAGATTTACAGAGCTTTATTGTTAGAGTCTCTTAGCTGCCACCACCCAGGATGAGGTTGTTGATGTTCTTCTTTTCTACTTGCCTAGGAGTTGGGTCTTCTCCACTTTTGCATTCATTCTTCTCCAGTCACTCCATAAGGTACTTAAGTTCTTCCGCAATACTTCTCCTACATCCTATCAGTTGCAACTTGCGGTTCCACCATTACATACACAACCCCAAATGCATTTCAGAACTCCACACGTTCCATCTTCAGGGGGATTCAATTAACACTGAGTTGATTTGTACTTTATATACTTTGAAATTATACTCTGTGGGGCGACCATGAATAATGCAATCTCCCATCTCTCTATAAAGCCTAACAATCATTCTTGACTATAGTTTGTTTCATTGTATGTAATACATACAGATAGCGCCGTTAGCAATATTTACTAAATATTAGTAACATAAAAATGTCCACTAAACAATAGGCTCTTAATTATATTTACATGTGAACTTTGTAAACTGACACAATTAACGGTAAACTATATCAGTCTGATAAAGAACAGTGTTCCTTACAAGTCATTCAGGCCTATTGATGCCTACTATTTGTTGTAATGGGACTGAGATCTAGAGGCAGACTTGAAAACAGATTACTATATACAGACAACTGTACATATGATGAAATGAATATACACAGAGATACACCTGACTGCTGTATAAACATTATCTACCTTGTTAAATCAATGTTATACAAATAAAAGCCACTTATCCCTAGTTCAGTTTTAAAGGTGAACTAAGTGGCATTTGGACGAAATTTAAAGTGCAGCAATTCTGGCCAAATGTAGTGCCCTGGAGAACTCTCTAGCACTGAAGGTGCTAAACAACCAATCTAAATCACTGGGCGTTTGTATTTGTCCCATATGGTACAGTTGTTTTTCCCCCAAATTGCCCCACTTTTTCTTTATGGATTTGGCTCTAATTTTAGCTCATACCCCCATATATCAACATGACAGTTACAAAACCCTCTTCTCAGGTTTTTACATTATCAGACCGCCCAGTCCATCTTGAATTTAAAGGCATCACTGCAGGGCAAGGGGCCATATGGCAAGGGGGGGGGGTACACAGGTCTATTGTTAGATAGGATTAAAAAAAAAAACAAAAAAAAAAAAAACATTTCAATTAAAACGGTTAAGGTGAGTAAGGGAAAGCACAAAAGATTTGCCTGCTGTCTTTATGGTTGATTCGCTGGAGGGATACCTGCTTGTGAGAATCAGCCATCAAAGCAGGAAGCAAGGGCATGCATAAAGAGGGGGTGAAGAAAAGACAGGCAGTATGCTCTGAGCATCAACAGCAGCTGTTAAGCTCCTCCTTCCTACATATAGATGAATGAAAAGTACATACCTGTGTTAAAAAAAATAAATAAAAATAAATTAAAATAAAATTATATTATACACACACACACACACACACACACACACTATTTTTGAATTGAATTTTGTTAACAGCTGTCGCAGCTATGATATTGATATGGAGAGTTTAACTCCCGACTAATAGGGTGAAGCCAAAATTTTAGATATTAATATAACTGGTTATAGTGTATTAAGCTCAAGCTTACAGGACAGTGCTAATGTATATATCGTTTTTGATACTTTTTATTGGCTAACTAAGATTTAAAGGCATAGTAATGTTTCATAATAAAAACAGCTCTAATTAATCACCATAGTATTTGGACTTTGGAGAGTGTTATTTCAATTCTGTCAGGGTTGTAGTTCAAGAGAAAATCAATGACAAAGTATCCCTCTCCTGCCCCTTTTACTGATGTCACACTGTTCAGCCTGAGAAGAAGGGAGGTGCCCAGGTAGACTGCAGAGAGGGACAATCTTCAATTAAGATAAGGAAAAACCTGAAAAGCTTGTCAAGGGGGCCAGGGCTTTCATTGTTTTCATAGGAATAAGAGTGTCCCCTTCTGTTATCTGTCCAGTCTATGGACTGCATTCCACATCTGAGAAGAGATTGTTTACAGTAGGTAAAAGGGGCGGTAGGGGGAAACTTTGCTTGTGAATATCTCATAAACCATAAAGGTTTGAGAGATAAGACTTGTATCATTCTTCATGTTTTTTTTATGCCTACAAAATAAAATAAAGATAAAACGAAGTATTACTATCCCTTTAAATGCAAGCTTTCAAGACCTTAGGTCTCTTCCTCAGGCATGTTATAGAGATAAATATGAAAACAACTCTCTTAAATACAAGTACACATCACATTGTTTACCATGGAAATCAGATAACAGAATGCAGTCCAGATATCTTTGATCAGTCAATGGTAAATTGCACTCTTCCTCTGAGGCTTTAGAGGTATTTACGATGCTCTTGGGTCTGCTGGAAAAGACAATCAACTAAACTGTATTTTGATAAGAATTCTTTATCTCTATTTAAACCACTACAAATTGCTTTAAATTTTAACATTAATTTTACCTCCCATACCTTTCTGTCCCTCTGAGTGCGGAACAGTCCCATCAATACAGTTAACTTAATATCCTTCACACTGTGCCCATTTTGGCAAAAATGTTCAGGACACCACTCAGAGGGACAGAAAGGTATGGGAGGTAAAATGAATGTTAAAATTTAATGCAATTTGTAGTGGTTTAAATAGGGATAAAGAATTCTTATCAAAATACTATTTAGTTGATTGACCTTTCCAACAGATCCAAGAGCATCGTAAATACCTCTAAAGCCTCAGAGGAAGAGTGCAATTTACCATTGACTAATCAAAGATATCTGGATCTGGACTGCATTCTGTTATCTGATTTCCATGCTAAACAATGTGATGCGTACTTGTATTTAAGAGAGATGTTTTCATATTTATCTGTATAACATGCCTGAGGAAGAGACCTAAGGTCTTGAAAGCTTGCATTTAAATCTGCTTAGTTAGCCAATAAAAGGTATCAAAAACTATATTTGCCTCCTGTATTTCTACGGCTAACACGGTACCAACTCTCATCTGTTAATGTATGATAGGTTAACACATTCTAGTCAATATCAAGAAACAAGTTTTGGCCTTTCCTCTGTTTTCTGGGGTTAATGTTTTATTTCAAGTTATGTTTAAGAAACAGATAAAGTAAATGTTCCAAGTTATGGGTTGCACTCTTACCAAAGGCAAGCTGCTGCCAGAATAGTTCATCTGCTGTTCAAATCCACCAGGACCTACACTGGCTACCTTATCCTCAAGGATCAAAACCTACAAATCCCTCTACCTTGTATATCTCTGCACTAATAACCAAATACACTCAGTCTCCAAGATATTTAGTTTTACGTGACAGGTTATATACAACAAACTAATATTGTCCAGAGGAAGTGGCAACAGGTGATGTAGAGCAGTGTGGAATATCAGTATCTGACAGACATTCCTAGCACATTTGCATTAACTGACAAATAACCAAAGCTAAATAGTTTATAAACTATTAATTTAACCAAAATATCTAACACAAATACAGATGATTTTGAAAGGTCTTTCAAACTCACCTGTTACAAAGTGACATTTCCACTTCAAGAACTCAATGGATAAAGGTTGAAGATAACTAAACTAGACCTATAAATAAAGTGAAGTCCACAAAAGAGAATGGAAAGCAGAGAGACAACTGTCACATTAGCATACACTTCCCAAATATTGTACCCCACTCCATTCACTATTATTGCCCATATTAATATACCCATGACACCACAGCAGTAACAATTTGGGTTTTCTCCACGTCTATTCTGTAGCTGGTATGAACAAGCTAGGACCAACATTGCAGTGTACTCAATATTGACAATTTGCATGTACTTTCATTTGTTATCCTCCATCCCCTTCTAATCCAAGGATGGGCAACTTGCACCCTTCCATCTCTTGTTGGATTTAATCTCTGATCATCCTCACATTGCAGTCCTTCCTCTACCCACAAATGCTAGATTAAGAAGCATCACTTGTATTGATCTGTATATGCATTGGTTTATAGTAATTGGTTCGTAACTGTACAACTCATGGAATATGTTGGATCTTAATAAATAAAATATAGTAATAATGACAATAACCATAATACACATATACACATATGTAAAACAAATGCACGTATTTCGACAACACCCACACCAAAAATGCAAATATACATATATATGCACACCTATGACAGTCAAAACACATCGTATGTTCGTAACAAAAATGGATACATTCAGGTGCAAACAATCTGCTCTATAGGGGCGAACTAAGCATTCACACTGATTTAAAAAGGAATGAAAAGTCCATGAACGCTAGAGAAATGCGATAGACACGTATCTGGCATTCAAAAGGTTAAATCAATGGGCATTACATCCATCTCCCCAAAAGCGCATTCTGCGTCACATTTGAACGTCTATAAGCAGGCCGCCACCACACTATTTCATAACTTTACCCGTCTCGTGCAGATACTGGGACAACTCCATCTCCACGTCAGGCCGGTTCTTCAGAACCTCTCCGTCAACCGTCTCCATGTTGACGGTACCAGATTCGATTACACCATACACAAGTTCCGGCTTCTCTGTTTATTCCTCGTAGACCAATCACAACTAGTGGTGACGTGTCCAGTTTAGCATCGCGAAGGCCCGACAAAGAAGGTACCAATCAATGACGACAAGAAATCTGCGTTCCAAGCCTCGCGAATACATTTGTATGTGATTGGTTAATATAGTATAACCTAATGGAGTGATGAAAGGATAGCGTTATGTTGAGACGCGTAAGGTAGAATTTGGGTGTAGAAGGGTGGGATAGTAGCTGGAGAACATTGTATTCCGAGTATTGCTTCCCAAGGCATATCCCATGTACATTTGACATACTTTTATAAATCAGTGTGTGTAAATAAAACACTTTGGTCTTACGCTAAATAATTCAGCTACACAAAGAGGTGTAAATAGGTTATGAAATAACGTCAAAATTCTTGGTAATGCCCTGCCCCCGCAACAGCACTTAAAGCTCCTGTGTCCCTCTTTGGCCAGTTGAAATGTTGGGAAATATGAAATAAGTGATTCACATTCTTCAGTCAATCTGTTTCTGTGTTAGTCTGTGTAAATAAAATAATTTGTCTTACTAAATCATTTATTCAGTTACAAAAAAAGGTGTCAATAGGTCATGAAATATCTTTAAAGTGGAAGTACCACCTCCACAATACTTAGGCAGGTGGCGACTAGCTTACTAATCATTATTTTACCTATCAAAAGTGCACACGAATAAACTATCCTTAAGGTTATGAGACTGACGGCCAGGTTACTGCAACCTATGCTCCTGTGCCATCACTCTTTTCCGGAGCCATCCGGGCCAGTGCAATGCCTGTGAAGGGTGAAGACGGCTGACTGCGCAGGCATGCATTCAAGATGTCCGCGGTCATGCCTGGCTTCCGGTCTCGGAAGCTTAAGGATAACTTTATTTGTGGGCACTTTTGAGAGGTAAAAAAATGATTAGTAAGCTAGTCGCCACCTGCCTAAGTATTGCAGGGCGACTTTTGTGGAGGTGGTAGTTCCGCTTTAAAATTCTGAGGAATGATCCCTGCACAGGACTTGCCCCGAAAGCACCACCACCTAAAACAAAACTGTTCCTCTTTGCCCATGTGAAATGCTGGGTGGTATGACATTGGGTCACTTGGCACTAGCTCATGTCCTCAGAAAATCTGTTCCTCTGGTCATCTACCTTCATGTGTGTAGTGATTGCAATGTTTCACCAACCGTGACATTCTTTTCACATTGAACCGGAGAACTGTCTGTTCCCGTTCTTCTGTGCCATACAGAAGTTAACAATGGGATTGACAGATCAGTTGATCAGTGACCTATGACCTGATAAGCTGTGCTTGAGATATTTGCTGGAGAAATTGAATAAGCATTTTTGTGTGGTGTAGTGTGGTAAGGGAGAGGTTAAAAAACAAATCTCTTTGGGGGGTGTTTCCCTTCTCTTTGCTGTGATACAACTAATTGCAGTCTGGTGTGCTGGTAGTGGTTAATTGCTGTGTTTGTAATTGGTGGATTCTTGCTTTAAATAACAGATACACAGTGAATACTTGAACATGTGAATTTTGTATCAGTGTGTAAGTGCAGCGGTCTGGTAAGTGTGAGAATTTAAATAAGGGGATTCAAGAGCAGAGGTGTAGTAAGAGTGAGAATTTAAATAAGGGTATTCAAGAGCAGATGTGTAGAAAGAGTGAGAATTTAAATAAGGGGATTCAAAAGCAGAGGTATGGTAAGAGTGAGAATTTAAATAAGGGGATTCAAGAGCAGAGGTGTGGTAAGTGTAAGAATTTAAATAAGGGGATTCAAATACAGGGGGTTACACAGGGGAAGACATTTATTAACTATATTGTGCAGATATTTTTTTCCCTGCTCTTTAGATTGTGGTCACTGGCATAATATGAGTGGTAGCATGATTGTCCATTTAACTCAGTGCACAAGCTGCCATATGTTTGTACACGTGGAACGACAGTTCCAGGGTGCATACCTCTGTGGCAGATGTGAGCAAGTAGTTTCTCTGGAAGCTTGTATTAGAGATCTGAAGGGGCAAGTTGCAACATTGAGAGTTGGCCAATTTTGAGAGGAAAGTGGTGGTAGGTGGTTCTGGGGGGTGGAGAATGCACAAAGAATGAGCAGGTAGCCAGATGGGTTACAGTTAGAAACAGCAGAGGAATAGGGAGGACACTCTTGTGGTTACTAACCCTAACAGATTTGCTGCTTTGAGTAATGAAGTTGGGGATGTTGACACAGGAATGCCTTTGCTGGAAAGGACTGTTCTCTCTAACGGTATCCTTTTCATACATTGAGTCGCGTAAAGCGCACATTTAAATGGCGCACTTCTTATGTTGCGCATCACTGTATGCCGCATTTCTTATGTCGTGCGTCATTATATGGTGTATTATATGGCGCATCTCTATGGTTGCGTGTATTATATGGCGCATCATCTGTCGCAATGCTACATAGCTAAACAGCTATCAATGCTACACCCCATCCTGTCTATACAATTGCGCCATATGGGTGCAAATGGCGCAATGGTTGCAAAAGTGGCGCGACATGGGCGCAAGGGACACGTCGCGCTACAGTGGCGCTATTTGGGTGTAACGTCTTAAGGGTGCAAAATGACGCATTAATGGCCATATAATGGCGCACTGCGTCAAAATACAGTGTCATCCATGCAGGAAGTACAAAAACAAAACCGGAAATACCATTAACACCAGTCTATATTGTACACAGTACTGTACAGACTGTCTACAGTTTTTTCTTATATACTGTGTACAGTTTTTCATTTTTCTGCAAAAATGCCTAGAGAGCCTTCTTTTACAAATGCGGAGCTGGGGATACTTGTCCACTATATGGACAAGTATCTACCAGATTAGCTGCAGGACAGACTGGACTCTGCATTTTGCAGGCGAGTCTTAAACCGAATCGCTTGCAAAATGCAGAGGTCCAGTGGCATCACTAGGACCAGGAGGCAAATTCTTCAGCGGTGGTCCGACCTGAAGAGACGCGAGTCTCGATTGCTGCAGAATTTTTGCGCAGGTATGATTATTCCATTTTGACACATAACTGTACTTTATCTGATGTTGCTTATAACATAACTGTACTTAATATCTTTTATACTTTTCTAAAAATGTCATTTATTACATATCCTCCTAGGTCCAGAACCACCACGGAGAGCATCTCCTGGTCCTCAGCTGGCCACCTATGACCGTTCCCTGCAGCCTACCAGTAAGTAAGTTGTTTTTTTTTTTTTTTGTTTTTTTTTTACATTTATACAATACACAACAATGTTCAATTATGCCACATAAACTAAATACATTGTTACTATTGTTTTTATAGGCCGCTCTGCATCGCAAAGGCTCTCTAGGCCAGCTAATCCGCCTCCTCCTCCTTGTAAGTACCATTGGAACTCACATTGTAGTTCATAAATAAAGAATTGCTTTCTACTAGGTATTCATAGATGTTTTCTATCAATCCTCATAAGTATCCAATAAGGACTGTGGGTACAACCACTAACACACATTTAACCCTTTGAGTGATTGAATGGTACGGAGTGCACTCTGGCACTCAAAGGGTTAACTACTTGCTTTCAACAGGCACACAATATACACATACAGCACTAACAATTATAACCACTATGTATTAGGTATTAATATATTCTATTTTATTTGTAGCGCGAAGAAGACGCCACGGAAGGCCCACTGTAGTTGAGTCGCCCTCATCACCACCTGGTCAGTAACCAATGAACATTATGGGTACTACGATACACTATAACATATTTAAGTCATTGTTTACCACATACACACAATATACACATACAGCTCTAAAAAATACATAACTACTATGTACTAGGTATGCATAGATTTTTTTTTTTTTTTTTTTTTTTTTTTTCTAAATGTAACAAATATTTTTTTCATTTTGGAAAAACTATGTATTACACTTCTTCCACTTCTCTTAAGTATCCTTTTAATGTATTTGTTGCATAGATACTCAGGCAACATTTGAACAGGTCTCCCGTTGTGACAGTGTGTATTTTGTTCACTATGAAGGTGTGACCACAAAACAAAATGTGCATGCAAATCAAAGGCTGGGTGTGTTCCCTGCTTGCATTTTGTACATGTGTTAAATGTTTCATAATCTTAAGTAATCTTTTTGAAGAAGGTGTCAATTGTACACAAACTACATGTAAATACCCCATACACCTTTTGGACTTAAGATGTGTGACTTCAAATGACTTCAGAAGTCGCATATCTTAAAGGGATAGTAATGCTTTGTTTTATCTTCATTTTTTTTAATGTCTACAAAATAAAAATAAACAATATACGTCTTATCTCTCAAACCTTTATGGTTTAAGAGATATTCACAAGCAAGGTATCCCTACCCTGTTCAGCCAGATCAGAAGGGAGGTACCCAGGTAGACTGCAGAGAGGGACAATCTTCAATTAAGATAAGGGAAAAAGCTGAAAAACTTGTCAAGGGGGGCAGGGCTTTCATTCTTTTCATACAAAGAAGATTGTCCCCTGCTGTTATCTGTCTGGTCTATGGACCGCATTCCACATCTGAAGAGATGGCTTACACTAGGTAAAAGGGGCGGGAGGGGGAAACTTTGCTTGTGAATATCTCTTAAACCATAAAGGTTTGAGAGAAGACTTAGATCGTTCTTCATGTTTTTTTAATGCCTACAAAATAAAATAAAGTTAAAATGAAGTATTACTATCCCTTTAAGCCCAAAGGTGTATTGGGTATTTACATGTAGTTTGTGTAGAATTGACACAAAATATATAATTTATATATTAGTATCCTTTTCATATGTGGTATGTTATCTTACACTAATATTCTGATATTTCCATTTTTGCATTTCAGACTTCTCCACTGAACCCTCCACCTCCCAGCCTTACTCTCGCCACCGTCCCTCCCTGAGGGAATTGCAGCGGGCCTTCCTGGTAGTTGAGCGGAAAATTGACACGCTAAACAGTATAGCGCACATCAAATGGTGGCTGTCACGTCACAATCAGCCACACCTGCTGTTGCTGCCCAGTTACCCGCAATAACTAATTTAAAGCAGGTCATCAGAGTGAGGAGAGGTGCCACGGCTCCACTTCCTAACCCAATGACTTTGTAAGACGTAAGGATTGGCGGAGAATATGTAAAGACTCACGGGTGGCAACTTTATTTTTCATGACAGTGGACCCGGATTAGTACGATTTATTATTTTTTTCAACCCTTGCCAACTTAACTGCATTTGCAAACAGCCACAAGTGTGCTAGCAGAGTTGAAGCTTTGTCCTTCATTGAACCCTCGCACCATCATGACTGACTTTGAAGCATCAAGCATAGCGGCATTTAAAAGGGTTTTCCCAGAATGCACAAAGCAAGGATGCCTTTTCCATTTCAGCCAGTGTATTTGGTGTTAAATACAACAAATACCAGATGTGGCAAAAAAATACTGTGACGACGCGGAGTATGCACTCGAACTAAGGAAGCTACTAGCACTTGCTTTTGTACCACCACAGGATATGGTACACTCTTTTGAAAGACTAATGGACTGCACTTTTTTTAGCAATAATTTCGAAGAATTGCAACTGCTCCTCAACTATTTTGAGGACACGTGGATTGGTAGACCTGCTAGAAATACTAGAACCAAACCACTTTTTGACATTGAACTTTGGAACTGTTACCATTCAGTTTTGCAAGACCTGCCCAAAACTAATAACTTGTAGAAGGCTGGCATAGAGGCTTCAACTTTCTTCTGGGGGCATACCACCCAACTATATGGAACTTTATTAATGGACTAAAAAAAAAGACAACGTTTGACCGAATTAAAACTGGAACAGTATGCAGCAGGACCTGAGCTGCCGCACTCAAAAAAGGTGTACAGGGACACTGCAAGAATGAAATTAATTGTAATCAACTATACAACAGATGTCGCACTACCTGAAAGGTGTGGCACACAATGTCCAATTTAATACATAGACTACATACCTGAACTGTTTGGTAAGTTTTGTTTTATCTTTAACCTTAACATGTTTTGGTTTATTTGTTGTATTATATATCCTTAGATTGCACTGTTAGGCTTCATCCTTTGTGTGCCAGAGGGGGTACACAACACTCTGGGGAAAAAAAACATTGTATTGTGCACCCCTCTGGCACTCATCAGGGTTAAAGCATCCCGATTGCACCCCTATTTCTTCCATTTTATGCATACTTTGTAAAATACTGTTTACTTTCAAATAAAGACTACTACAAAACATGTGTGGTTATTCCTAGATTGAGCTGTTGGGTTTAATCCTTTGAGTGCCAGAGGGGTACACAACACATTGCGTTGTGCACCCCTCTGGCACGCAAAAGGGTTACATTTCATGTATATTTTGTGAAACTTTTTGCTTCTTCCAAATAAAAAATTTTCAACTTCACTAACTTTTTGTTACTTGTAATTTTTTTGCACTTCACTACCCCTTTAAATGCGCGTCTTGCTAAGTGCGTCAATCCAAATTATGCGACATACACATTTTGCGACTCCCTTACTCGCACCATATCAAACTCGCCATTCGGAGTGACGCGCCTACATAGATGTACCAATTCAAGACTCTCTATTCGGCAGGCGACATATAGATAGTAAATCCTCTAACAGCCGGGAGAACAGCCCTTCGGGGATCCGGGACTCAGGCAGAACTAGACAGATGGTGGTGGTGGTATGAGATTCTGTTTTTACGAAGATAGGCAGGGTAATCTGTCACCAGGATCGCTACAATCATACAGTTTGCTGTCTCCCAGGTGCGCAGGGTTCAACATTTGGCTGATCCTGTTGATTGTTGGGAGGGGCTGGGCATGACCTGGCTATCATGGTACATGTTGGTACTAATGACAAAGTCAGTGGAAAATGGAGGTCCATTAAGGAGGATTTCAGGGACTTAGGATATAAGCTTAAGCAGAGGACCTCTAAGGTAGTATTTTCTGAAATACTACCTGTGCCACACTATAAAGGCAACAGGAATTTAGGTAGTTAAATGCTTGGCTAAAGACTTGGTGTAAGCAGGAGGGGTTTGGGTTCCTAGAATACTGGGCAGCCTTTTCCCTTGGGGGCAGTCTTTATAGTCGTGATGGATTGCACCTTAGCGGAAAGGGGCCAAGGTGGTGGGCGTTAGGATGGTTAGAGGGCTGGAGGAGACTTTAAACTAGGAAGGGGGGAAGGGTGCTGCAACACAGGATGGGGAAGGCAGTATAATTGAGTAAATGAGATTGGGGAATGGGCTAGATCATCTAATATGGAGTTCCCATTGTTGCAGCCTGATAAAAGGGAGATACATTTGACAAAGAAGGAAATGTTTCTGAATGGTAAAATGATAACATGTATACATGCAAATGCGCTTAGTCTGGTAAGATGGGAGAACTAGAAATGATTGCAACACATGAACAGTATGATCTGATTGGGGTGTCTGAAACCTGGTTAGATGATACATATGCTTTAGCAGTCAATCTAGAGGGTTATTCACTTTTTAGGAGGGATAGGGTTAATAAAAGGGGAGGAGGGGTATGTCTATATGTAAAGCATACTTTAAAACCTAGTTTAAGGGAAGATATAAATGAAGGGTCCAATGAAAAGGTAGAGACCTTGTGGGTTGAAACACACACTGGGGCCATACATAAAAAAAAAAAAAAAAGTTAGTGGGGTTTGCTACAAGCCACCTAATATTGGGGAGTTGGAGGAAGCCCAACCTTTACTGCAAATGGAAAAGTCTTCTAGATCAGCAAACGTATTATAATGGGAGATTTCAACTATCCTGAAATTGACTGGAGCTATGACTTCCGGCACAACAAAGGGAAATCATTTTGGAAGTATGATAAATGATGATTTTATGTCCCAACTAGTAGAGGAGCCAACTAGAAAAGAGGCCTTTCTTGACCTAGTGCGCTCAAACCATTCCGAAATGATAAACAATGTACAAGTAAGGGAACGTTTGTGTAGCAGTGACCATAATGTGATATCCTTTTAAATGTATTATGAGAAACCCAATAGCAGGGGTTTAACTAAAACATTCAAGTTTAAAAAGGCTAATTTTTCAAAGCTAAAAGAAGTATTAAAGGGTATTCTGTGGGATGTAATTTTCAAAGATAAAAATGCACAAGAATCATAGAAAGTATTTAAAATGCTCTTAGACAAATATACATGTCAATATATACCTTTGGGTAATAAGCACAAGAGGAGTAGGGAAATCAATGTGGCTTAATAATGAGGTTTGCAGAGAAATTAAAAATAAAAAACAGGTTTTTAAAGTGTTTAAGTCAACCAGGTCAGATACATCATTTAAAAATATAAATAATGTAATAAAATCTGCAAACAAGCAATTAAGCTAGCAAAAATTGAAAAGGGGAGAAATATTGCTAATGAGAGGGGAAAAACCCTAAAAATTCTACAAGTATATTAATAACAAAAAAGGTAAGGTTGATATTGGTCCTCTAAGGACTGAGACAGGTGAATTGATTAGTGAGGATAAGGTTATGGCTGACACCTTAAATACATTCTTTGCTTCAGTATATTCAAAGGAAGCAGCAATGACAGGCTATGGGCAAACTGACAAAACAATGGAATTTCCTCCATTATTTACATGGCTTACTGAAGATAAGGTCCAAAAGAGACTGGAGTGGGTTATGGTGAATAAAGCACCTGGACCTGACTATATACACCCAAGGGTACTTAAAGGGATAGTAATACTTCGTTTTAACTTTTTTATTTTGTAGGCATTAAAAAATATGAAGAATGATATAAGTCTTATCTCTCAAACCTTTATGGTTTAAAAGATATTGACAAGCAAAGTTTCCCCTCCCGCCCCTTTTACCTAGTGTAAGCCATCTCTTCTCAGATGGGGAATCTAGTTGTAAGACCAGACAGATAACAGCAGGGGACAGTCTTCTTACAATGGAATCCCTGCCCCCTTGACAAGCTTTTCAGGTTTTTCCCTTATCTTAATTGAAGATTGTCCCTCTCTGCAATCTACCTGGGCACCTCCCTTCTGCTCTGGCTGAAAAGTGTTACATCAGTAAAAGGGGCGGAAGGGGGACACTTTGTCATTGAATTGCTCTTGATCTACATCTCTGACAGAATTGAAATAACACTCTCCAAGGTCCAGATACTATGATGATTAATTAGAGCTGCTTTTATTATGAAACATTACTGTCCCTTTAAAGCAGAACTACCACCGCAAAACAACTTTAGCTTAAATAACTCCTCATCTTGCGGCTAGCTGTTTAGTAGCGCAAGTCGCCAGAATTATTACCTTATTCAATAGATTTATCCTTTCTTCCACGGCTGACAGGCAGGATGGATCTCGGACATCTTGCCATAATGACATCCGTGAGCCTGCTCTGTCAGTGCCTTCCGGATCCGAACTGCTTCTAGCAACGCCTACTAGAGCTACCGGGACTGACAGAGCAGGTGCGCAGACGTCACTATGTCAAGATGTCCGCGATCCGTCCCGCCTGTCAGCCGTGGAAGAAAGGATGAATCTATTGAATAAGGTAATAATTCTGGCGACTAGCGCTGCTAAACAGTTAGTCGCCAGATGGGGAGTTATTTAAGCTAAAGTTGTTTTACGGTGATAGTTCCGCTTTAAGGAACTTAGTTCAGTAATAGCAAGACCATTATACTTAATATTTACTGATTCACTTTTATCAGGCATAGTGCCCAGTGATTGGAGGAAAGCTGATGTAGTTCCATTGTTTAAAAAGGGAGCAAGATCCAAACCAGGAAATTATAGACCCGTGAGCTTGACTTCTATAGTGGGTAAGATAATAGAAGGGTTACTAACTGACACTATTCAGAATTATGTGAAGATAAACAATATTATTAGTAGGAATCAGCATGGTTTCATGAAGAATAGATCATGTCAGACTAATTTACTTGCATTTTATGAAAGAGTAAGTAGTAATTTGGACAGGAGAGTTGCTGTAGATGTATATACTTGGATTTTGCAAAAGCCTTTGATACAGTGCCTCACAACAGGTTACTGCATAAATTAAAAGGCATCAGTTTGGGCGGTGTTATCTGTACATAGATTGAGAACTGGTTAAATGATAGATGGCAGAGAGTTGTTGTAAATGGAACTTTTTCAAATTGGTCTAAAGTTATAAATGGGTTTCCGCAGGGTTCAGTCCTGGGCCCAATGCTTTTTAATTTGTTTATTAATGATCTAGACTAGAAGTAGGAATTGAAAGTAGTATCTCAATTTTTGCTGATGACACTAAGCTGTGTAAGGAAATACTGGATGTTTTTTCTCTGCGGAAGGATTTAGATAAACTGAGTGAATGGGCAGAAAAGTGGCAGATGACATTTAATGTAGATAAATGTAAGGTTATGCATTTGGGCCCTAGAAACAAACTTGCTACATATACACTAAATGGGAAACAACTTGGGGAATCCTCATTAGAAAAATATTTAGGAGTGCCGATAGACGATAGACTTCACAGCAGTGTACAGAGTCACTCAGCTGCTGCAAGAGCAAATACGGTACTAGCCTGCATAAAAAGAGGTGTAGATGCAAGGGATGCTAATATGGAGTACAATTTTGGGCACCAGTTCTTAAAAAAGACATTGATGAACTGGAAAAGGTGCAGAGACATGCAACAAAACTAATAAAGGGATTGGAGGATCTGAGTTATAAAGAGAGACTAGCCAAATTGGGTTTGTTTAAATTAGAGAAGAGACATAGAAGGGGTGATATGTTTATCATTTACAAATACATTCAAGATCAATACAAAGAACTAGTCAATGAATTATTTACACAAAGAGCTGAACTAAGAACAAGAGGTCATCCATTAAGACTAGAGGAAAGGTGCATTCAACTAAAGCAACGTCAGGGATTCTTTACAGTAAGGGTGGTAAAGCTATGGAATTCTTTGCTTCAGCATGTTGTACTTGCAGATAATGCAACTGCTTTCAAAAAAGCAATGTTTGCCTATCTGGTACAGAGCAATATTGAAAATTATGACAGATGACTTCAAAGCAGATAGGATGTTGATCCAGGGAAATATCTGACAGCCATTTGTAGTCAGGAAGGAATTTTTTTACCCACTTGGGGCTAAATGAGAAATTGCTCCAGAGGGTTTTTTTTGCCTTCCTCTGGATCAACAGGGGTGTTTTTGGAATGGGCTGGACTTGATGGACATGTCTATTTTCAGCCTCATTAACTATGTTACTATGTTTTTAATGAATATGTTGAAAAAGTGTAACACACCTTTTGGGAACCACTTGCAAAACCTTAAAGTGTAGTATATTTTTCAGAAAATGTAAATCTGCCTACATACAAACCTTACTTTGTTGCACTTTATGCTAATTCCCTGCACGGTATGATAACTACTTCTTTGCTTTTAGAAATGGTTTTTGTGTAGATCAGTGTATGCAATTTTGGCTTGAGTGCTACATCGCTGTTCAAAATGTTGAGGGGGTGGGGCTGTGTATCTATGTGTATATATACAACCACTGATTAATAATTATAATCTTGCTTTATTAGTAACCATCATAAGGGCCTCCCTTATATCATCTCCCATACCTTCATTGGAGTGAGCTAATTCTTCCACTGCTGGATCCGTATCAACTCACAAGAGTTTAGCAATACTTCTCTGTCACTTTAAGGACCCAGCTCACTCCGAACTTATCATTTAGTACTTAGTGCTGTTCTTAATAAAAAAATATTTCTAAAATTCCTATATCTTTATACTTATTATCATTATTATTAAAAACATTTATATAAAAAGCTAATACCTTACTAAAGGAGTGTATATAATCAAAACAATAAATATAATGAATATAACTCTATAATAAATCTAATTCTTAGAAACATACTTTTTAGTTTGTTAAGGGCTACTAGTAAACATACATTTCTACTGCAATAAAAGCTGTTGTACATTCCAGTGTCCATACAACAGAAGTCTCAGCTCAAAGTATTCAATATTAACCCTTCTAAAAATATCTGTATTACCTTAAAAAGTTTTATTTAACCCCTTAATGACCCATGATGGTCCTGGACCGTCATGGGTTGTTTTGCTTTAAGGACCGTCATGGGCTAAATGATAGCAGCACGCCTCCATGCACGCTGCTATCATTAATTCCCGGCTGAGACTGAATGCTCCAGGACCGGAGCATTCAGTCTCAGCCACTTTCACAAGTGCAGATCATGGGATCGCTGCAGCAGCAATCCCATGTACTGGTATTGTGAAAGAATGAATAAGGCAGTGTTGTACACTGCTTCTATTGTCTCTTCTCAGCTGTCTGTCCCTTGCTATCAAAGTAAGGGACAGAGAAGCAGAGAGGAGACTCCTAGTGAACAAATAAAATGCAGCAGCTGGGGGTATTAACCCCTTCACTGCTGTGCTGGAGGCTGGCTAAATGCAGGTCCATTTTCGACCTGCTAAAATTAACTTTTGTATTTTTTTTTTTTAAAAAAGACATAATGTTTTTTTGTTTTTTTTTAATTTTATGTAAATAAAAAAACATGTCAAATACCAAAATAGGAAGTGTGATTGTGGTGGAGCCACGAAATACATTTATACACACCACCTAATGCCATCAATAAAAAAGTGGGAAAATAGGATGGGAAAAAGGGACATGAGTTTTTTCACCCGGGGGACAGTTACCACTTAAATCTGCCCATTTTGTAGGTATGACTGACCATACATAAAAATGTAACCCATTGTGCCCAAATGATTCCTAGAGAAAAAAAAATGGCGTTTTTTTTTACATTTTTTTTTTACCGTTTTATTTAATTTTCCTAAAATAAACGGTGGGCTGTCCATATAAGTATGGTATCAAAATAAAGCCCTATTTGTGCATAAAAAACAGTATATAATTTTCATGGGTAAAATAAAGTACTTAGTGGGAAAACACTGTTGAACAAAGACATAGTCAAAGAGGTCAGAATTGCTCTGGTCCTTAAGGGAAATCGACCTCAGATTTTTCCTTAGGGGTTAAACACTGTTCAAAAATCTAATCAAATAGAACTATAGTAACAGTAAACTCTTTTCTGTACCTACTGGGTCAACTTAGATGAAAGCTGCCAAGTCTATCTCTATATTAAGACCCTTTGGTGTCAGACATTCTAGTTGGTATATCCAATTTGTCTCAAGTTGACTTAGTCGCAACAAACAGTTCTCACCCCTTCTCTCTACTGTATTGGCATATGATCTATAGCTGTCACCCATAATTCATTATGATTTTTCTCATGAATTTCCATAAAATGGAATGATATGAAATGTATGATTATCTGCTCCTATCTCAATATTCCTCAGATGTCCTGTCACTCTAGTCTTCGCAAGGTCTGCCCCACATACTGCCTACAGCTGCACTCTAAAAGTATACTACAAAAACAGAATTGCAGTTTAAAAAATGCTTGATAGCATATATTTTCCCTGTCGTATTTGAACGGAAAGTTTTCTTATTACTAATATTCTTCATACCAGTATTATTTTTCCTATCAAAAACATAATGGGTACAAGTAGAACAATCTTTGCGTCCACATTTAAACATTTCCTCCGGTTTACCTAAAAAAGTAGAAAAACCTACACCTGGCATTCCCCTATCCCTCTTTTTCTTCTTATAAATAACACTTGGGGCTATTAAATCTTTAATTGATTTATTTTTTTGAAATGAAACCCTAGGTTTATCTCCCAGGCTTGGTCCCAAGATTAGGTCTTCCTGCAAGATGTGCCAGTGTTTATTTATCTGCACTATATTTTGTTGTAAAAAGAGGAACATCTTTTTGTGGATCTGTCTTTCTCTCTTATAATGTACCACCATATCTCTTTCCATAGATTTCACCATCTCATATGACCTAGAGGTATATTATTTTTCCAATTAATATGATGGCAGCTGTCATAATGCAGGTATCCATTACTATCTACCTGTTTTCTAAAATTATGACTTAAAATGTTTTTATTTTCTATAAATAAAACTAAGTCTAAAAATAATATTTCTTTCTTATTATGATGACTGGTAAAACTAAGTTTCATATCATTTGAATTCAAGTAGATTAAAAATTCATATAACCTGTCTATTTCTCCTTCCATCCGTGGGAATATGTTGGATGAAACGATTGGTAACACTTACCAATTACAATGTTATGTAATCCATAGTCTGGTGTCATTAGCAAAGATCAGGACACTACTTTCAATAACCATTTCATGATAATCCATAAACAAATTGAGAAGCATACCACTTACCCTCTGTAATCTTGACCCAGTACAGAAACAAATTAGCAACAAGTCCAGTTCTGTGCCTGAACAAATAAATGTTATCATCCATTGTGTTTCTTGAACCAATTCTCACTTCGTCATATGCATATTAATGTCCCCCTGTTAGTTACATACTTTGATAGCGGAGATCTACCTAATTATTTGGTGGTTTTTGGTCTCTTTGATCTGGTGATATTGGTCTTTTTTTACTCCAGGGGCTTCAGAATCTTGTGGTGCTGCTCTTACAGGACTTGTATGTCTTTGGAGTTTTGTCTTTTGAAACAGCTGCACATCATTGCACAGGAGGTCCTTAGTGTGGATTGTCTGTGGCCAAAAGATTATGAGCCACAGTGAATCACAGATTTTATTTTCCCAAGCCTGATTATACTTTTGCTCCAGAAAGTACCTGAAGATTAGGTAGGTTATTTCCAGATTCAGATGTTACTCAAGAATTTTGCAATCTCTTTCTCTTGTTTTATATTAGAGTGTGAAGGTGCTACTGTGGACACTATTGTCAAGCAGCAATCTTAGAGGGATAGTAATTCTTCGTTTTATCTTTATTTTATTTTGTAGGCATTAAAAAAACATGAATAATGATATAAGTCTTATCTCTCAAACCTTTATGGTTTGGGAGATATTCACAAGCACAGTTTCCCCTCCTGCACCTTTTACCTAGTGTAAGCCATCTCTTCTCAGATGTGGAATGCGGTCCATAGACCAGACAGATAACAGCAGGGGACAATCTTCTTCCTATGAGAACACAGAAAACCCTGTCCCTCCTTGACAAGTTTTTCAGGTTTTTTCCTTATCTTAATTGAAGATTGTCCCTCTCTGCAGTCTACCTGGGCACCTCCCTTTCTGTTCTTGCTGAGCAGTGTTACATCAGTAAAAGGGGCGGAAGGGGGATACTTTGTCCTTGAATTACTCTTGAACTACAACTCTGACAGAATTGAAATAACACTCTCCAAAGTCCAAATACTATGATGATTAATTAGAGCTGCTTTTATTATGAAACATTACTATCCCTTTAATAAAGGTTCATCTTTGGAACGAAAAGTGTGGAAAAATTTGCTCTATTGCTTTACCTAGCATTTTCCAGTGTACACCTGCAGAGCCGGCTCATCCATTATTGCAACCTAGGCTACTTCCCAGGGCCCACCACCATATGATGGGCCCTGGCTGCAAATGATGGGTTACAGAAAAAAGCCTTGCTGTTGCTGCCACTATCATGTTGTGTCAGATGCCCTTTTTGTTGAAAAAGACCAGCATGATTCAATTGCTCCAACTTCCATTAGAGCCACAATGCCAGAACATGATAGCAGCACTCTGTGTCTGAAGTGCCCAGATCAAGAGATGTGGGGACCCAAATTTGTTCCCTGCCATGGGCCCTATGGAGTCTTAATCCATCTCTGTGCATAGTGTTTCTTTTGTTTGTTTTTTGGTGCACACCTCCCATATATTTTATTGGTATTAAAACAACTTTTATGATGTACTCGAGGATATGACAAATTATAAGAGTGGCAGACCAACTGATGCAGCGCTTATGATAGGCCTTTGTGGACTCAGCTGATGATAGAGAGATTTTATATATATATATATATATATATATATATATATATATACACAAAAAGGAAGAGACATCACCAGTGGGGCTTCTTAATAGTATATTTAATAGGCAAAAAAAACAATAGAAATGGTCGACGTTTTGGTCCAAAGAAAGGACCTTTATCAAGACAATTTAAACCAAGATGGCACATCATTTAAATAGACACCACTACCTGAAATGCATGGCCCGAGAGAGAGTGGTGACATCATCACCGGGCCGCAAGTATGGAAGCCACGGTGAGAAAACATCATCACACTGCTGTCGCAGTAATGGTCATCAAGGGACACTATTCTCAATATGTACTATGCATTGGGTGTGAACGTGCATATGACAAATCACTGCAATAGTTTCATAAACAACACGGGACCATGCCCAACCCGGGAAACCAATAAGTATCGCGGTATTGGGCATGGAAATCCCTAGGTTACATTACATGGCATTATATTTAGTAAATTAGCATAGACTTTGAGCGGACAGACATGTATTATAAGTGAATGATCCGCCATGTAATACATAAAGACGGAGACACCACTCAATAGGCTATGTATTAAGTAAAGGAAAAGTTGAGCTTGGACGAATCAGTCTTACTGTATATAACGTTCTGTTACGCAGCGGAGCATACCGACTCACTTACTCCGGGATGAATGAAGAGGGAAAATTAGGTAGAACCAAAGGAAAAGGTAACAATGTAAATACTGGGAGGTCGTGGTTATTATACGGCCAACACAACTGCCATTGACAAAAATAACAGTGTTCATAATATGAAAAAGTATTCAAGATGAGCTAAATTGGTCGGATACGCATACCCATACCCGGGAACTTTTGAAATTAGCTCACCCTGAGATCTTTGAACTATTAACCCCTTTTTGCTCATGAGAAGGTAGATTCTAGGTGCTATGCCAATGTTTGGTCTAACCCAGATATGATCCAGTCAGTCCTCACGGAAGCTTTAACATGGTATAGCTCTGAGATATCACTTCTTCTACACTCACAAGACCAGCAGGATTTCTCCATCTGCCTTTCTGGTAGAAATGTCACTAATTTGTACATTAAATAAGAAGTACATTGATGTAAATCATATAGTAGGAAATACTGGACTCTCTCACCCTGAGAATTTGACCCTTCACCCTGAGATTTGGTGCAAAACCGTGAGTCTCAGGGTCAAACCCTGAGAGTTCCCAGGTATGCGCATACCTAGACTTGGCTAGGTTGTCACCCGCACATATAAACCAATTGCATAAATCATGATAAAGTCAAACATTCGAAGTAAAGAATTTATAAGTACATATCTCATACTGTCTCATGGTTGATATCAAGTGAATATATGGCCACTGGAAGGGACTTACAGCGCAGGTGCACAGACCACACTCACCTGCCCGTCAGTCCCGAAACGGGACAGATTACTTTAGACGGGGCTATTGTTTAATAGAAAGATATCTATTTTCAAGCTAGTCACCTTGCGTTTAATGAATGCATGGTGACTTGGTATTACCTCAGAGTTCCGCTTTAAACTTTGATAAGGGTTCAGTTTGGTGTTATGGTGGCAAACTGAAGTCCATCTTATGGTAAGCACTAAGCTGTGTTCACCATCTCTTCTTTGTGGTTACACCTCAAATGTACCCACATTACCATGCTTTCACTACATTTATGGTCTTACAGTGTCTCCTTCTCCTGTGACTCATTAGCATATCGAATTTGACTTAATGATCAATTTTCATATTCCTGTGAGCGTTCAATATGTTAATGTAACTATCGCCACATATGTACTAAGTTCAGATAGCTGGTCAATAATGCTGAATCTCACAGAAACAAATTCCCCACCCTGATGTTGGACAACTGTGTATCTTAAAGCAAATACACAAAATATTGGTGCACATCCAAATTTTAATCACTATTAACCCTTTACTCTGCGGCATTGTGCCTGCATATCACTACTATATTAAAGATGAGGATTTAGTCACATTATATGGCCATAGAATGCTAAGCTTGCCACCAACATCAAGGTACCTAATTTTTGGCAAGTACCCAACCTTAATATGCTTTGTCTTATGAGCGGAATCTCTCCTATTTTAGGCATTTACTAACCTTAATTTACTTTATCCTGAGAGCTGAATCTTTGTCAGCTTTACTCATTAAAGGGATAGTAATACTTAAAATGTAAAAAAAATATGTTGTAGGGGTTATCCCCCTGAGTATAACAAGAGTACTCCCACTGCTGAAAGGTGTTTCATTCAAAAGTTAATTTTTAAAGTTGAATTTTTTAGGTGCAATATCACAGTGGCCTGAAATTGTACAGTGGCGCTGTTGCTACACCATCCTTTGGAGATTTATGGTCCCAGGACCAGAGCTGTCCATAGGATGGTGTAGCAACAGCGCCACTGTACAATTTCAGGCCACTGTGATATTGCTCCTAAAAAAATTCAACTTTGAAAATTAATAACTTTTGAATGAAACACCTTTCAGCAGTGGGAGTACTCTTTTTTTACTCGGGGGGATAAACCCTACAACATATTTTTTTACATTTTAAGTATTACTGTCCCTTTAATGGAGACATTCTCTGAAAGGCATTATATAGAGACATTGAACAGTGCACCTGGGGGTGTGAGGGGTGCTTAAACCAATAGAAGCTGGTTAAAGCTTCCAAAAGTACAATTCCAGTCCAGGTTTTTGTAAACAGGGCAGAGCTATGCCAACATCTGAGGGCTCCAAAAACGTACTGAGCGCTTATATAATATGAGGCTGCATATCATCAGCTCTGTAGTGGCTGAGAACTTTGCATGTGATTTCAAAGCTTATGAAATTGCTTTCCATTAACCCTTTGAGGATTAAAGGACTGTAGCTGTTCTTGGTGCTGAAGTCTGAGGGTGAACGCATCCTCTCTGCTCCCCATAACCTTAACAGCCTTACTCCAAATTCATATGCTGTTGATCAAAGTTTCTCACCCTCCTTTTGCATACTTATGTTTTAGTGCATGCGGTAAAGAGTTTAGTGTTCTCCATGGCGAAGTGATCTCCACACATTGCCAGACACACTGCCATAGCTTTGAACCCTTAATGCATCTCCCCCAGAAGTAGGGATATGCAGCCTACACTTACCCCTTTGAGCAGCAATTGGCACTATGGGATCAGGGACTGACGTAAGCCCTCTTGCTGTATGGGGGGTGCGCTTGAGAGGTCAATCCCAACACCTATAGCTTCAGTCTCCCACCAGAGGCTGTTTCTTCCCACTCTTGGTTTGACAGTGTTGGAAAAGCCGTGTAACTGGGTATTAACCCCAGAGTATGCTAGGGGTAGTAAGGGACACGTGCAGGTTAAGGGTGTACTAATAGTTTAATTAGCGTACGTGCAATTAATAAACAACCCCAGTGCAGGACAACCTTGATAGTTCTCCCACCAGCAGTTAAAAATATGCACCACCCAGAAAGCATCATTTGATGATTTTAACCCAGCAGCCTTGTAAGAGGTGCGCCAGTTTGTTTTGTTCTGTAACTATTTGTTTTTCATTTTCTTAGTGCAATATACCGTTTATGTTTCTGGCTGCCTGTGTTTATTCAAGGTTTAAAGACATCTGTATAGAACATAAGAAGAAAAAGTAGAGTCCAGGGTAGCTTTAAATAATAAATTACTAGAGTCCTTTTGTGAGTGGCTCTCCAATGGGGATAAGCAAAACAGCTGACAATTTTAGTCAATCAGACCTGGCAAGTGTTCCAAATTTATCTGAATAAATCCTTATGTAATAGTGGAGGGACAGCGAGAGAAAGGAACAGGGAGGGTAGGAGAGTTAACATGAGTAGAAGGGCATCAGGAGTTAGAGGGGGATTGAAATTCCTGGAATAGGAGGCAGCTGGGAATGTAGAAGGCAGGTAGGGCAAGAGTTGGGGGAAAACAGGAAGAAGGCTGGGAATAGAGCTAGGGATAAGCAGGACAGAAAAAGGTGGGAAAGCAAAACTGCAGACCTGCAAAGTAATTTGTAACCCACTGAAGTTCAGAAACATTGTTCAGACAAGTGATACTCCAACATTTGAAGGCAAGAGAACCTGCCTTTTCCCCTGGACTTCATTTTTCTGGCTGATTGGTTAAACTGATAAATGTAACTCAAAACCTGTCCTCCTTATGTTCTTCATTGTGCCTGTCCACTGCTGTTAGAAAAAGTGTTAAAGGATCACTAACACATTAAAATGAAATTGGGCTATATAATTTTAAGTACTTTGTATTCCCTGGCTAGCAGATGTAAAATTTAAATATTTTGTTAGATCCCTAAAGGTTAATCTTTTATGCATGTGTACATTGTCCCTGCAGCAGTGCCTGCCTACACTACAGCTTTCAGTGCTGCAATAACAACATCACCATCTCACAATTTTACAGTCAATGACAGAAAGCTCAATGAAAAGAAATTCAATGAGCTTCCTGTCAGGGACATACGTGTAATAACTAAACTGTATAGACACTTTGACTTTACATATTCGACTGCATAATACATAGCCAAAATAGAGATGACTGACTCTTTAAAGAATCACAAACCTCTAAAAATGATCTTGGGTTATACATATAAATACCTTGTACTACATGATAGCCTCTTAAAATTCTATGCATGTTTTCCAGGGACTAAAGTCTACACTTGCATATGCTCTTCCATCCCTGCCTTTACCAGTGCTCCCATTATAATAGCTAGCTTGGTAGTAGGTCTAAGAATTGATCTGTATTGTTTTAACAGACTGAGATAAGGCAACAATCTGTCTGAACAGAACAGTATTATCTCTGCACAACAATTAATGAAAAATGCCTATATAGGATAGTCTACACATGCATTAAAAATGCATGTTTAGGATACAGCTGCTAGATGTAAGTATGATATTTAAAATAGGATTTTAGTCTTACCTGTTAAATCCTTTTCACTTAGTCCATACAGGTTACTGGTACACTGGGAGGCGATCTGCCCCTTTAAGTAGGCAGGAACATTCATCTAAATGTATGCAGGGGGCAGAGCCTCCCCTCCCTCTTAGGCTGCACCTCAGTCAGAACAAGCCAGAATGATTTGAGACACTAACACTGACCAGAGATAGAAGAGAAGAAGAAGACCCCTGTGAGCATGCCCCAAGGACTCCCACAGTGTGCCACAGGAGAGCCAAGCATGGTCCCTTGACAGGATGGGACACCAGTAACCTGTATGGACTAAGTGAAAAGGATTTAACAGGTAAGACTAAAATCCTATTTTCACTGTCGTCCAATACAGGTTACTGGTACACTGGGATGTCCAAACATTGAGTTTTCCCAGAGGCGGGAAGGAGGCAAGGACCAGGCGCAAGGCCCCCAGAGTCACCAGAACCTCCATGAACCGACCGGTCACAGATCCCAACTAGCAGAAGTGTCAACGGACACCAACTAGGGGCAAGAACAAACCCCAAGAACAAAACACAGCACACTGAACCGAGCCAACAGGGCTCAACAGTAAGGAGGCACTGAGAATCTCAGAAGAAGAAGATCCTAGATGGGCAAAACTGCCTCCAAGACCTTCCTCCCAAAGCTGGCATCAGCCGAGGCCAGCACATCCACACAGTAGTGCTTTGAGAACGTGTGCACAGAGGACCAAGTGGCCGCCCGGCACAGCTGATCAGCAGACACTTGATTCTTATAGGCCCAAGAGGCCCCAATTGATCTGGTGGAATGAGCAGTGACCCGAAAGGGCACATGTTTATTCTGCAATTCGTAAGCCTTACGAATAGTAGATTTTATCCAAGATGCAATGGTCACCTTCGATGCCGGTCTCCCTGCCCTAGGCCCCTCAGGAATGAGAAACAGAGCGTCAGACTTCCTGATAGACTCAGTGCGATGAACATAAAATTTGAGACAACGCACAACATCCAACAAATGAAGATCCCTCTCCTTGTCAGAGGAAGGGTTAGGGCAGAAAGAGGGCACCACAATCTCCTGATTGATGTGGAATTCAGATACAACCTTAGGTAAAAATTCCTTGGAAGTGCGAATCACGGCCTTATCCTTGTGGAACACCAGATAAGGAGGTTTACAAGACAAAGCTTGTAACTCTGCCACCCGGCGAACTGATACGATAGCCAAGAGGAAGGCCATCTTCCAGGTCAAAAGGCGTAAAGGAATGGAAGCCAAGGACTCAAATGGGGGACGTTGAAGAACCCCCAAAACTAGATTGAGGTCCCACTGAGGAGCCGGACTCCTGAAGGCGGGCCGAACATGAGCCACACCCTGGAAGAAAACTTTGACATCAGGGAGGATGGCAATGCGCTCCTGGAAAAAGACAGACAGAGCAGACGCCTGAACCTTGAAAGAACTTAGGCTGAGCCCTTTCTCAACCCCGTCCTGTAAAAAGGCCAGGACAGTAGGAAGATGGAAATCAAGTGATAGATCCCTATCAGCACACCATGCAACAAAGGTTGACCAGACTCAATGATAAATCTTGGAAGACACAGGCTTGCGAGCTTTAAGCATGGTAGACACCACAGAAGAGGAAAAACCCTTTTTCTTCAGAATTGAGGATTCAACCTCCAGGCCATCAAATGAAGACGATGAACATCCTCCTTCCACAGGTACCCTTGTAACAGCAGATCTGGACGAGCAGGAAGCGGAAAGGGTTCCGCTACAGACATTTCCATCAGATCCGGATACCAGGACTGACGAGGCCAGTTCGGAGCGATTAGGATGACCAGACAACGCTCCACCTTCAGCTTCTGGGAGACTCTGATCAACAGTTGAAGAGGAGGGAAGATGTAGGCTAGGGAGAAGTCCCAAGGTATGGACAAGGCGTCCACTGCCAGGGGCAGTGAATCCCTCCACCGGGAGCAGAACACTGACACCTTCCTGTTGTGCCTGGTTGCCATCAGATCCACTACAGGAACCCCCCACATCTGGGTTAGAAGGTGAAACACCTCTGGATGAAGAGCCCACTCTCCGCTGTCGACTGTGTGACGACTGAGGAAGTCTGCCATGACGTTGTCTACGCCTGGAATGTGTACCGCTGAAATGACGGGAACATGTGCCTCTGCCCAAGATAAAATGGCCTTGACCTCTAACCAAGCAGCGAGACTTCTTGTTCCACCTTGTCTGTTGGTGTAGGCCACTGCGGTGGCGTTGTCGGACTCCTCTCTGACTGGACAACCCTCCAGTTGAGACTCCCAATGTCTCAGGGCAAGGAAGATGGCACGTAGTTCCAGAACATTGATGGAGAGGAGAGATTCCTCCAATCCCCATTTCCCCTGAGCACTGAAATGACCCAACACTGCCCCCCATCCCAGGAGGCTGGCATCCGTCGTGACTGTGGTCCAATATGGAGTCTGGAAGGATCTCCCTTTCAGGAGAGGAGACAGGTCCAACCACCACTCCAAGCTCAACTCGACATGAGGAGGCAGAGAGACTGACAGGTGCAGATGGTCTGGATGATTCCTGCACGTCTGGATCACAAACCTCTGAAGTTCCCTGGTGTGTGCCATGGCAAATGGCACCGCCTCTATGGTGGAAATGAACTTCCCCACCAGAGAAGTTAACTTCGGAACTGGAATCCGCTCGAGAGCCAAAATCTATGATACTCGGAGAGCAATCTGATGAGCCACCTCTTCTGGGAGAAACACCATGCACCTCTGAGTGTCGAACAGGAGACCCAGGAAGAGTACCTGCTGAGATGGGATCAAGTCTGACTTGTCCAGATTCACAATCCACCCATGTTGAGTGAGTGTCTGAATGCAAGCCTGAACCTGCTGGTGAACGATCTCCACAGATGAAGCTTTCAAGAGTAAATCGTCCATGTAGGGATTCACCCTGATGCCATCTCGATGGATCACCACTATCAAAGCACCCAGGACTATCTGAAAAACCTGTGGGGCTGTAGTCAGTCCAAAGGGAAGAGCCGAAAATTGAAAGTGACCTTTGTGGCAGGCAAACCTGAGATTCCGCCTGCTCTCTAGATGGATAGGGATGTGCAGATAAGCATCCTGAAGATCCAGGGAGGCAAGAAACTCCCCCGGAGACATAGCAGCTATCACAGAGCGCAGGGATTCCTGACGATAGTGGGTACTCACAACAAAGGAATTGAGATCTTTGAGGTCCAAAATAGGACGAGCGCCACCGTCCTTTTTGGCCACCACGAACAGGTTGGAATAGAATCCTGAACCTGTGTCCTCTGTAGAAACTGGTTCCAGGACTTCTTTGTCCAAAAGATCCTGAATAGCATCGTCGAACAGACGCCTTTTTGTAGGTTCCTGAGAAGGACGAGTAAAATGGAACCGAAAAGGAGGAAGAGAGGAGAAAGGGATCCTGTATCCCTCCGAAACCACCTGAAGAACCCAAGGGTCCGCCACTGACTCCTCCCAAGTCCGGCGAAAGATGTGAAGGCGCCCCCCTACAGCCGGATGCGGACCCGGGTTCGGCGAGTCATGCTGAAGCAGTCTTTGAGGTCTTGGCCTTGGGGGCAACTGGGCTTCCAGGACTGTTTGGGCTTGAAGGAGGAGCGCGAAGCAGGCGGAACCGCCTGGGCCGCAGAGCGCGTCTCGGTTTGGAAGGAACGAAAGGACCGATTGCGTTTGGCTGGAAACTTCTTTTTAAAGACTGAGGGTAGAAGAGTACTTTTACCTCCAGTAGCCTCGCTAATCAACTCCTTTAATTCACATCCAAATAGGGAAGTCTCTTGAAAGGGCAAAGAAAGCAAAACTTTCTTGGAAGCGGTGTCAGCAGACCAAATTTTCAGCCAAAGAGCACGTCGAGCCACCACAGAAGAAGTGGAGGCCCTCGCCATCATGCGAACTGCGTCAAAAACAGCGTCAGAAATATAATTCTGAGCTTCAGAAATGTTAGCAAGGAGTTGCAACTGCTCTGACACTGGCGCATCTTGGCGAACCACCACAGTAAGCTGTTCAGTCCAGACCGCAATGACCCGGTTAACCCACGCCACAGCAAAGGCTGGACGCATGGCAGTACCAATAGAGGCAAAAATAGACTTAAGACAAGTTTCTAACTTTGTCCGTCTAATCCTGTAAAGCAGAAGCATCGAATACAGCCAAAGCAGTAGATTTAGCCAATCTAGAAACTGGAGCATCCACCTTAGGAGGATGAACCCATTTAGCCAGTTCAGTCTCAGGAAAAGGATAAAGTTTGGCAAACTTTTTTGAGACTGAAGAGGACTTATCAGGATTTTTCCACGCATCAGAGACTAAGCGTTCAAGAGTAGGATTAGTAGGAAAACATGTAACAGCCTTAGAAGGTTTCTGAAACACGTCCGTTGGGTCAAGAGTAGATTCCTGATGCAAGGGAAGATTGAGGGTGGTCAAAACAGCCCTGATCAAACCCTCCGCACAGAGTTCAGGGTCATACTCATAAGGGTCCCCAATGGATCTGGTAGACTCAATGACAGTACCATCCTCAACATCAGAATCCTGCAACAATTCTTCCTCAGAAGAATCAGAGACATCAGGAGCTCCCTGTGGCTTGGGCAGGGAGGTCCTGACAGTGGAGGGGGTCTGCCATACTTGAAGAGTCCCCTGAACCTGAGAGGGAAAGAGCTGAAGAGTGGATCTGAGATCCCTAGTTGCAGCCTTGAACTCTTTCACCCATGTTGGCTCAATAGTGTGACTGGAAGGCCCTGGGTTGCTGCCATGACCTTCCACACAAGTTGGGCACAGATGACCAGAAAATTCTCTGGGTAGCCCTGCGTGACAGGAGGAGCAAAACGCAATGGGGGAGACAGATACCCCAGCCTCCTTCGTCTTAGGTCTAGTCCCAGGCTCAAGTGGAGTAGACATGCTCACAGCGTCAGATATACCCCACTGATAGGAATCACCCGATTAAAGTGTGAAAGATTAAATATTCACCCCAGAAACGTTTAAAACTAAACTTATCTGGCAAGCGAAAGGTTAATCAGCAGAGGAGAGAGAGAAGGTCCGGTCCCTGCGTAGTATACTCGATGAGAAGAACTCACAAAATGGCTGCCGCGACTGGAGCCAATCAGAAAAAAAGCGCGAACCAAGCGCTCATGGGAAGCATAGTTTTCCTCACAAAGTACCCCAAAACAGTGACCGAAATCCCCCCAGTCCCCCAACACACTCAAACATACAACCAGATGATAGAGCAAGGGAAGACAAATAAAATGAGCCCTCTCTGAAATCGCTATGTGAAGCGGTTCCAGAGATACGTCCCACAGAGTGTAAGTCTATAGAGAGTAAAGGAGCAAAGGCGTCTATGCGGGAAAAGCGCGCTTAAAGGCGCGGAACATATTTTTAATAAATTTTACCCTTAAAGTAAAAGTTCCATAACACATAGCAAACATATATACTATAACCGTAAACATTACCCAACCAAGGTAAACAATGCAAATGCCCATGAAATAGACAAACCCAGCAGAGAGAGGGTTAAATCCCACATAAACTGCTCCAAAACTCAGACATACACATAGCATAGCAAAATATACAAAAACACCCAATGAGCGCTGGAGTGCACAATGAGAACTCCCAAATACAATCCCAATAAAGGGACACTGGGGGACAAGTGGACCTTCGGCACTCAAAGGGTGGCTCACCTTTCCTGCAGGACTTCTGTCTTCAGGTTACCAAGATCAGAAAGGAATCACCACAGAGGATAATTCCCCAGGGAAATACATGACATCAAAATATTCCCTCTTCAGGGCAAAAGATCCACCAGAAGTACCCTGGAAGCTGTGCTATCCACTTGAAATAGGGCATTTGACAGCCTTGGTAACCCGCCTAATGGTGGTATTCCATATTTGTAAAAATAACAAAAACTAAAACTTGAAGCTGTTCTCTGCCTGGTGTGAACACACCAAGGAACAAATCATGCTGGCTTGTTCTGAGTGAGGTGCAGCCTAAGAGGGAGGGGAGGCTCTGCCCCCTGCATACATTTAGATGAATGTTCCTGCCTACTTAAAGGGGTGGATCGCCTCCCAGTGTACCAGTAACCTGTATTGGACGACAGTGAAAGTTGTATAACCCAGTTTTTAGGGGTTTGTATTTCTTTAAATGAGGCTTTAACTCCGTGGAAATTTTTGGTGCGTTTGCTCCAGCATTGCACATAAAGTTAAATAAAGGCGTTCATTTACACAGAGTGCCAGATAGGCATCCCACACATTGCATGGGATACTTGTCCGGCACACGAGTTAAGGCTGAGGTCGCCATCCTCTGTCAGAAATGTGATGCAGATGAATCTCTGACCTGCAGTGACAGCATAGATGACATCACACTTTACTTTTCTAACTAGCATCTGCTGGCTCTGTATTTACCGTATAGTTCTGAAGCAGACTTCGAGAGCTGTAGAGATTTTCATCATAGTGCTCTAATTGTATGCTATTTGCCGCTTTGTAATTATAAAGAATATGTTGCAAAGGTTGGTTGGAGAGTAGTTGTAGTCCCCAACAGCTGAGGTGCCAAAATATTGCTAATCTCTAATATGTTCACACAGTAGACAGCACAAAGCAGATGGTTGCCTGTGCTGAAAAAAATAAAATGGACTTCAATCAGGCTGCTTACATGTGTGGTTGCTCTGTGTGTACAGAGCCTGTTTCTGCATGGCTGAGTTCAATTCAGAATGAAGGCAAGTTGAAAAAGAAATGATTGGCATGGTGACTACTGTGCATAAGCCTGGATGAAGATGAATAAGGAGTTACCTTGTGTTGATGAACCAGTAACAACTTACTCAACACTGCAGACAGATGCACAAGTAGGCCTCCCCCCATTCTGCTAATACTTGTTCTGAATATTACAATCTTGGATGCTTAAGAAGTCTCCAGTATGTTGTAAAGCATTTGCAGTCGAATCTAAAAATAAAGGAGTTAATCATTGCGGGGGGGGGGGGGATTAATAATATATTTTTCTTCCCTATGGTAAAGATGGTTTACCCCAGTCTTTTCTTAATGCATCTCCCTCCATGTGTCTGCAGACACAGTGATATTACGGTGTTTGAGGCCACTGTAGGATTCTAGGGATTAAATATAATGGGGAATAGGGATAATTTTCATTTCACCTCTATGGTACAGCTGTAGTAAGAGGAAAATCTGAAGCACTAAGAATAAATGATGGGGTAAAACACTAATCTATAGTGTGGGTGCCTAGTGGATAATATAATCATAAATAAAGAAGAACGAACAGATACCACTTTATTGGCACTCCCTATTGTCCCATCAATAATAATAGTATGCTATCCCAGACCCGTAGTACAATAGGTCACTCCAGTAGAATTCGCAAACAAAAACAATACTTTATTCTCCGTTTTTAATATAATCACCAATAAAGAAAGAAATTAAAGTTTCACATGTGAATAAAGGATTCTCTACATTCTTTGTACACTATAGGCAGTATCTGCCACTATATATAGACTATTCAGGACTGCCAATCAATGATCGTACATAAAGAGATTATCTAATTATGTATCCTGGAATGAACCAGGAGTATGGTAAATATCCTATGTCTAGATCCCCCTCTATTAATGCTTTTAGGCATGATATCGCTAGTATGGTTCTGAAATATACTTGTACTTAGAATCTGTGTGCTGTTATTTGCAGTCGCTCTATTTTGATAGCTATACAGAGAAGCCACACCTGATAATGGGCTTATCTACGATAGCTTAATCTCATTTAGCATAGGTATTCTAATTAACCCTTAGTATCAACCAAATAACTGGCACTCTAAGTAGTTCACCGTCGCTGTATTTCAAATAGCTATACAGTGATCTTAAGATGTTATACTTAATCAGCAATTTGATTATCTGCAATACCATAGATTTCACTTGAAATAGATATTAACCCTTAGTGTGCCATAAGTAAGATCACCGGTACAATAAACACTAAGAGGGCTGTATCTATGTATCCCTTACGTCATCGTAGTTCACAATTTTCTCCAATAGCATAGATTTCATAAAGCATAAACATCGTGATTGACCCTTAGTGTGCATTAAGGTCCACGCGGCAGTTAATATTGAAAAGGGTTATAACCATACATCCCTTGCGCTATCGTTGATCACAGTATATCCTGCCAAGATAATCTAACCTTATTGGGATTCTAATCTATCTGAGTGCGATATCGAACTATGTGCTAATATAGGCAAATCGTCCCGCCTCATGAAATATAGACCATAGATATCAGTTTCCTATTGGATCAGAATACCATAGGCATAACAATTGAGTAAAAGTCATAAGATCTTCGACTTGTTACAAGGAAAAAAGCCCTATTCCCATTCCATGACATTAGTGGCATTAAATCAAAGGGGCCTAAACAGCACAATGCTGTTTGTCCATACGGACAATTATATGATTATACGAAAAGAGTCTCTACATGTTACAATAGCCTGAAGCGTTTCTCCCAACTTGCGGGCTTCATCAGAGGCAAACACCGACTAAAAGTTAAAAGCCGGTTTAAATAATTCCACTCAGCCGCTCTTTGGTTACACAAATCAGATTGCAAGGATACAATGCATTTCCCTCCTCATCAGCATGATTGACATAGGAGGGGATATAGTTAGCAGAATAGCTAGGAATAGGTGACAAGGTATTTTTCGCAATGATCCATCTGATTATTGTAGACATTTTCAATGTCTCTACAGATCGAAAATTCCGCAACAAGGAATCAGCAAATATTGAGAATATAGATACTGCAAATAATTTCTCATTGAAAGACAAAATATATGTATATGTATATTCAATATTAGAGCAGTGACAATATAAATAAAAAATAAAAGTAACTGTATTCATAAGATATACCTTTAATATTATTAGTCGCTATTAGTCTCTTCTTTAGATAATTATAAGGGTATACTGTGTTGTAAAAAAACCTCAAACATCTAAAGGTAATGGGGACATTCATAAGCCATACCTTTATTAATAGGAGAACCAAATATGATCATACATGTCTCATATTCAGCATGTTTATTGCAAGACAGAGAGAATCATCTTTTATATGTCACCCCTTAGGGTTACAAAAACAAACCATAATTCTGTGTCTCGTTAAAGCCAAATGGCTGAATTGTATTAAGGTTAAATATCCATTGGCTCTCTCTCTTTAGTAATGCCTGAACATAGTCTCCTCCTCTAATACCCAGAGACATTTTGTCCAAACCCCAACATTTGAATGAATCAAGTTTACAGCCACGATACTCTAAAAAAATGATGTGCCACTGGGGATAATTATTTGCCTTTACAGGAGATCTTTGTTGACATTATTAAAGAACGGATATGTTCTTTAATCCGTAATTTTTATGACAGCCATACTGTAAGCAATAGATGACTGCACTACTTTTACAATTAATATAGCCTTTAATATATCTTTTTTTATTGAAAGGATCTAGTATATTATCAGTCTTTTGCATATATTTGCAAGTACTGCAAGAGCAACAAGGATATGATCCCTCAATAAGAAATTTTGTTCCAGCTGTAGTACTTCTGAACTGCTAGTTATTTTGTATATAGGGACCTTAGAATAAATAATTACTGTTTTTCATGCTACCATAAATCAGCTTACCAACTCATGCTCCTCTGTAGTATACAATAGCCTATGTAGAACCTGCACAACCATTGAATAATACACTTCCAAATAAGTTTTTTCCCCCATGTAATTTTAAGCATTACAAAATTTAATAAATGAAACCGCATTTAAATTAAAATACAAAAAGATTTTTATTTGGACTTAAATTTACAATAAAACATTTACAGTGGCAAACTAAAAGCTCTTGTAATAAACACAAGCAACAATGACTAAGATGGACCTCCATTTAGGAACCATTTGTAACCATGTCTTCTTCCATTTCCTCATCACCTTCCTCAGATGTTCCTGTAATGAAAACATCAAGAAATGAGTCAAACCACAATATATTTATCCGCCAGACTGAGATTACTGCTATATTATATACAGAAGAAATGAGAGCAAGGCAATGATGCAACAACATCCATGTCACCACATGATTTACACACTAAAGTTTGAATGTCTTGAAGAGCAAGATAAATGTCCTGTGTTCTTACGAACATCTCAGCCAATCAGTTTAAAGAACAGCCGCTCAAATCTGATTGGCTGGGATGTGAGCAAGAACATCCCAGCCAATGGCTGTGAAACTGTGTGTATAATATTATATATATATATACACACACACACACACACACACACACACACACACACAGAGAGTACTCCGCCTGGGTTGACCCCATTGGATGAGAGAAACAGCACACATCTGGATTAGAACTCAGCGGGAAAGAAGATTTATTTCAGCATGTTGCACAGCCGAACGTTTTCGATCCACAAACGGATCGTCATCAGGCTGAGTACTTTGTATAGTGAAAATGACAATTACATTTAAATGTGTGCCACTATCTGCCTTATTTGGCTGTGTGTGTGTGTGTGTGTGTGTGTGTGTGTGTGTGTGTGTGTGTGTGTGTGTGTGTGTGTGTGTGTGTGTGTGTGTGTGTGTGTGTGTGTGTGTGTGTGTGTGTGTGTGTGTGTGTGTGTGTGTATAATAATTATAGACAGGCTCATTTCCAATTCCCTCAGTGTGCTATGGGCATCGGCCCGTTCAGGACTGAGGGTATTGGTGCGGCTGGTCTATGTCTCCGCCGAATTGACAATAGAAGCCAAGTGAATTTACTTAGCATTTCTGCATAACATATTTGTCTGGTTTATATATTATTTCTATGGAATTTTTACATATTGTGAATACATGGAGGTGTATACGTTCTAGAATACTCATGGCACAATAATACTGTAACCCTCTGAGATCCACCCCTCTGCAACTCCAAAGCTTAAATGATATAATTGTTAAAGCTTTGTAATACTAATTGTTTTATTTTACAGGAAGGAGAAGAAAGAAGAGAAGACTGAGGAGGAGGAGGACAGAAGAGTACCAGGAAGCCGAGAACTCCGCTGAACATCAGGATTATTGGTAAGTGTTCCTTGTAATGCAAATTTTTTTTTTTTTTAAACTTAGGTTAACCCTATGAATGCTGGTGAAGTAATTATACCCCACTGGCACTCATAGGGTTAATTCTACTAACTTTTGACACTTTTTCATACTTTGGATGTATTGAGATGGGGCTTAGAGCCCCATCTCAATACATAAACTGAGGACTTAGAAACTTGAATGAAAAGAAAAAAAAAACAAAACCCTGTGTGGCTGTTTAAAGTGTTAGTAATGTCCACAAAAAAAAAGTTTTTTGCATTTAGAAGAGCTTAAAAATCTGAGCTAAATGCAAAAAAAAGTCTCTCTCAAACCGCTATGGTTTAAGAGATACAGGCGTTTAAAGTTTGACCTCTCCTACTTACAGCTGTAAAGCTGTCAGCAGGAGATCCGTGTCGCCGACACGGAGGCGCTTGAGCAGAGCCGCGATCTTATTATTTACCACAAATCCCTTCATTGGAAGGGTCTAAAACGAGTGCTTGAAAACCAGGTTTTCATGGCTAACGCAGACATTTGAATTTATATTTACAGTGTTTTCATAATTTTCTATGGATGAAAACACCTCTTAACTTTAACACCCGATGGCTCTTTGTTTTGCTGGTATTTTTTCACAGCACAGGCATTTGAATACTGTGCTGGAAAAAAAAAAATGCATCGCCAGAAAAAACAGCCGTCACCGACATTTGGATCGAGTCCTCAGTGAGAAATGTAATGACCTTGGAATGAGATCTCCCAGCAGTGAATGTATCCTCGTTATACTCGGCAGGAAAAGCCTTACAATATAACTCTTTCAATAACAGTAGAGATTTACTACTCCTTTAAAGTAGTGCTATCACCTTGAAACAAATTACGGCATTTTACATCCTCTTGTAAAACAAGAAACAAAATATCTATCCATCTTCTACACAGTCCTAGTGAGCTCTTTGTAAACCCTTGCAGGCCCATTAGCCTCACTGAGCATCTGACTTCTGTTTTGTATATGCAAATTGCTGTTAGGGTTGGTCAACCTAAGAGTAATGGGGGAATCCAGACATGGACCCACGGCACCCCACCAACGAGGCCCAATAAGGATGAAATGTATGTCTGGGGTTAGCCGTTTCCCTTGCCCAGTGAGGAATTGTCTGGCATTTCGTGGCTGGACTGTCATTTTGGCAGAACTTGTATGGTGTGCTTCAGAATATTTCTTCTATGTGTATGGCACTTGTGAGCTACAATATTGCACCCTGGTTGCAGGACACAATCCTAGTGAGCTCTTTGCAGACCCTCATGATCCTATTTGAGCATAGTTGAGCATCTCTGACTTCTATTTTGTATGTCACCTTGAAATAAATTATGACATTCTACATCATCTTGTAAAGCTATAAAAATCCATCTACCTATATAACACAAAAACAGTTATACAAGGATAAAAACATGTTTATATGTGAGTAACAAAGTAACCATAGTGCAGATACCTGCCTCTTGTTGACAAAACACCCTCACCCCCTCCCACTCATTATCAATCTGTCTCTACAAATAACTCCAGTCCAGTTAACACCTCGATTACCAAAGTTATGTGCAACTTTTTTTGTACGCTTCGGACAAGGGTTAAACATGCATTTAAATTCAAAACCTTTGAGTATCAGAGGGGTTTCACACTTCTAATTATAAAACAAACAGAACATACATAACACCAACAAAATACTGCATATAACATTTTTACTTTTCCTACCCCCTGAGGTGGAGAGGGAGAGGGAGAGAGAGAGCGCATGTGTGTCTGATCATCGGATCAGTGGCAGATGTACCATGGAGGGGTGGCTTTGGGGAAACCCACTTTCCCTGGATCAGTTGCTAAATGCCGTAAACCCACTAAGCTCCAAGAGATGTGATTTGCATTGCATACATACAAGGGATGCAAAGGGTTAAACATGGACTTGGGTTGGAGATAGGAGAGAGTGTCCATGGGGGGCAGATCAGGTGAGCTAGAGTGAAGTCACTTGTGCCAGCTGGGAACTGCATAGCACAAACAAGAAAGATGCTATTAGCTTGAAAACCATTTTAATAAAACAGCATACACCTAACAAAATATGGGTAATTTTGCAACATGTTTTAAAGCTTCCTAAATTGTTTTAAGGCGACAGTTCCACTTTAAAGGTCTTTACATGATCTAGCAGTTATGTGCATTTGACAATATAAAACTGCCATCTCCATGCTTCAGCAATCATTTTGGTATAAATCAGTGGCAGTCTGCTGCAGTAGATAGTCAGGACACTGTGGTTAACCCTTTAGCGACAGGCGGTCCTGGGACGTTTCCGTCCCATAAGGACCGCGTTGATGCACGCCGACACGCCGGTACACGTGACCTGTCACGTGTATCGGCACGTCACTTTTGGGCCTGATAGAGATCGCTCCGATATTGGAGTGGTCAATTTCAGGCCCTATTTTTACTTACAGCGCTCCCGGTAGAGCGCTGTAAGTAAAAAGTACATGACGTACTATGACCGTCATCGGTCCTTAAGTATTTCAAGGACCATGACGGTCATAGTACGTCACATGGCGTTAAGGGGTTAAACAGACTTTTTTTTTTTTCTGTTTTTACTCCAGTCAGATCTTGACCTGGTCTCTCCTTTACTGAGCTCCGCTAATAACTACTTGTGATTGAAGGAAAGCTGAACGTTATTAGTGCTATATGCAGTAACTAGATTATTAAAACCATTTAGGCAGGATCCCACCTTTTATATTATAGCAGCACAACTCTGCAAGCACCCCCGCACCCCCAATATAGAGCAGGTTTTCAGGATCTCCTAACGATTGGTAAAATTACAATTAGTATCTCTTTCACACAGAAGAATGTACCTACTATGTGAGGAGATCCTGAAAACCTGCACTATTAGTTAACTGGAGAGCAGGTTTGAACACCTCTGTTCTATGTTAGCAGTTTCTGATTTGCTTACCTGCTACACGGTCTTTACCAGGAATTTGACCAGACTGCAACAAACCTTTGAGCCTTTCTATTTCGGCTAGAGTGGTAGCATTAGCAATGGCAATCTGCAAAACATATGACATGCAATTAACAGAATACTTTCAGGTGAGTTTTTCTAAAAGCAAAACAAAACGCTGTGCACTTATTTGATATAACTACAAAGAAATAAAACATAGCAAATGCTCTCCAAGTACACAATACGTGCACCCTGGTCCACTAAGGCCCATCAGAAGCATCCAGCATTGATATACACTATATGAACTGCATCATTTTGTACCTTGATGGCTTCAACATCACCCGGCAAGGGGCCCAATTTCTTCTTTTCTGTTGGTAAGCCAGCACCTGGTGTGAATCTAAAGACAAGTAGAAATTATGTTAACACTGGCACTTACACCAATTATTTGCTTCTCTCATCTTTCAAGATGAAACCATGAAAGTGATTTAAAACCAGTGTAGTATCTTCTCTTTGTTAACAACTGATACAATTGAGAATCCAATCCTACAGAAGCACCTTGTTTTACACAATTTCCTATCCATGAAGCTCTATTTATTATGCTGCATCATGGTAGCAGCAAGATGTCACCACCTGATAATATTTGTAAATGAGGGAAGCTGCTGCACTGATAAATGTTGTAGATTAGGGGTAGGTAATTTCTTGTCTCCCATTGTTGGAGATTAAATCTCCCCAGCATCTGTAAATTACAAGAGTTAAACCTCTGTGGCAGCAAAAAAATTAAAATCTTCACATTTTTTCCATGTGTATAGAAACTCTGAGAACCAGTGGGGCATGCAGAATACCACTTTGCCCTGGTCGTCAAAGGGATAAACAGGGGTTTATGTATAAAATGCAAGCCCGGGAAATAATTTTTCAAATATTTGTTTTCCTAAATGTACCAAATAGTTAACTGTAAAGGGAAGAAGGGGGAGGAGAGAGAAAAAAAAAAAAAAAAAACAAAAAAAAAAAAAAAAAAAAAAAACAAATCTAAAGGTTTTCAACAGCTACAGAAAAAAATAAGTGAGTTTCAAAATTTCCCGTGTAACACTACATGGATTAGAAAATGCTCCCCACAGATTCTGAGGGCATCTGTACAAGGTGCTTGTGAAGGAGAGTTCCTTATTTCAGATGGAAATTCGTATCTTACGTTTTTGATCTCTTGGCAATATCCTTTGCAAGCTGTGCACCCCGCTTGCCCTTGAACATACTCGCTGCCTCCTCTCGCTCCTGAAGCGATACCATACACAGAATTAAGAATCAGTATGAGGAAATGCAGTGTTGGGATTAAAATGTGCAGCAGACTCTTATTCAGAGGGCATTCAAGAATGGGTTTAAAATGACTTCTGGAAACCTCAAGACATTTTAAAGGACTAGTAACTTTATTCTGAATTAACAGTCTGCAAGCTGCATATATGTATAGTCAAATTGCCTATATTTGTATTGTTTTGCCAACACTTATGTCCTGGACAATAAGCTCCCTGGGTAGATTTAGAGAGCTTACTGAAGGAACATGAAAGCAGGTCCAGTACTACATGTAAAAAAGTAAAACAGAACCCCCCCCCAGCATTCAGAGTTTGCAACATTGTAGTATTACATCCTGCTGTAATGGTAAAAATCAGTTATATATATTTAAAAAAAACAAAAAAAACGCATCAGCAGTTTGAATGTAAATCTTATGCACTTGCAGAATATGTGAAATAAAAGCAAATGGTTACTATTCCTTTAAAGACATGGTAAATAACTGGAGGCAGCATCATCCCACGGATGCACAAGCCAATTGCTCAGGTTATACGTGAAGTTCAGCACAATCCATCGCTTACTTTAGTTTTACATTAAGCCCTCACCCTACACTGTTTTGTATGAAGAACCCAAGAAATATCACCGTGCGCCAGAGTTTCACATAATTCTAAGGCTATGTAGGGTCTGTGCACACACTTGCTTTGCAGGGTAAAAGGCTTACTTTTCAAAGAAACGGCCAGATGCACACAAGTTAAAAGTGGAGCAAATCAATACTTTGGAGACCTTTCTGGCATTTGGAGTGCGGGGGGAGCAAATAGGGAACACCCTTTAACACTCTAAGCTCCCCATTTAACCCTTTGAGAGTTTCGGAGGGGTACAGAACACATTGCAAAGCAATGTGTTCTGTACCTCTCTGGCACTCAAAGGGTTAGATCAATTGACATTTGTCCTGGGACTGCTCCACTTATTCCTTTCTGCATTTGACCATATACATAGATATGACTTCAAATTTACCAAACTACACATCACATATGCAAAAGCAGACCAGTGCCTTAATAAACATACCGCCTGCTTTACTTTCTGGAAATCCAATACTCGAACTTGTGGTAACCTGAAAATCACATACAGTCTGTAATGCCGCTTGTTAATCACTGGATTTTTTAATAGGCTGTGAAAAAGAAGAAAAAAAAATGTACCTAAATAGGGGACCTTCTAGAAGAGAGGGCATTTAAACATACACCATAAAGGTCAAGTAAGTATTGCACAATATGAACGCCAGAGATTATAATAGATCATGTGACTTACCAGAGATATGCAAGGCATTTAACAGTTGCCAGATTATCCAGGTCACCCTAAAAGATATAACTCATTATTAGTGGCTCTTGTGCAATAGTAAAAAACATGTCAAATGTAGGACCATCCAGCATATGAAATAAAAGGTACAGCTACGTTAACAAATAGTAGTAGCAGCAGCAGAGAACCTCTGGGGCAAACCAGCAGCATTACAGGTAACAAGAATACTCAATTTCCACACATTTCAACATGCAAATTATTAAAAGCCCAACTTAACCCTTTGAGTGGCAGAGGGTTACACAATGCATTGCAATGCAATGCGTACTCTGTGGCACTCAAAGGATTAAAGTTAACGGACACTTTTGTCCCCTATGGTGTAGTTGGTTTGCCTCAAAACTGTTCCACTGCTTTTCTGCACATAGGAAACTATCTGCAACACTGACACAGTAGAAGGCACTTTATACCTTTTGAAACTGTGGGTCTTATGCACAAAAAGCCTCAAGCATTCCTTTCCCAGCCAAGTGGACTGCAGGTGTACACCCACCACTACCGATTTAACCTCTTGGATGCGTCTCAAGGACCTCTCTCAGAATGACACTCCTTCCAAGACTTGTTGAGAACTACATCTCTCATCATCCCCAACCAGATGATGGTTATTTGTGGATGATGTCCCATACAGCTGGAGGTTGTCAATTGACTACTCACAGGTTATGATAATTTTTCAACAAATAGCACTGCAGATGTGTGGCATTACTACTCGTGGCCAAGGAACACACTGCCATTATGACTAAGAAACCAGACAAAATCAGATAGAGTAATTATGTAAATGGTATGCTTGGCCAAGTTGGTCCACAAGACTATTTGAATGAATCAAAGGCCATACAACATATTTGTACTTACCAACTCCATAATACTGTTGTTTGTGAGAATTAGCTCTGTTAAGTTAGGCAAAACTTTTTCTAGACCTTCTCCTATCCGGCTAGAAATGTAAAACAAAAATCCAGCATGTTAAAAATACAGTTCCAAAATAAAGAGCCATCCTACAGCACAGTAATTTGTTGTACACTGGGTATGTGCATATAGAAATGTATTCATGTATAAATACATATAATCTGCATCTTCCCCATCGAGTCACTACAAGCTCTATTTTTCCTAACAATGTTTCATTAACTGAATATAGAAATGGTTTTGCTTTGTTTCCACAATGCGAAATATGTCAAGTAATACAAGACATAATGTATATGATATTCTATGCAAAACTTAGTTTACGTACAAAACAGTCGTTTTGGTCCTTAAGATTTGCTGATCCAAGATATATACTTTAATGCAGCTCTCATATCAAACCTCTTCCATGTATCGACAGAAAAATACTCCCCAGAAAAAATAGAAACAGAAATGATACTCATGAGTAAGAGATCAAACAGCAATGAAATAAAATAATATACAATTATATTCAAGAGTAAGAGGTGTTTAAATGGATATCTGTCTACCTGAAAATGCAAGGAGGTTATGCACTAAGGCATGAAAAGATGTGATAGATTGAAAATATTTCTCCAGTGCTATCACTTCTCCAGATTCTATGGGGCCTATGAACCAAGATCTCCAAAGTTGGAGATCCGTAGAACAACAATTTCTCTAACTCCTATATCTGTGAAGAAGTCATCTCCACTTTATCACCTTCATATTACACCTTATTGCATCTCCCTAAAGGTATCCCTAGGAGCATCACAAAGTCTATGTGAATGTAACTGGGTATAACTGTATTGTTTGGTTTGAGCACTGTTACCACAAGTACCATTTCTAATTTTATTCCTCACAATAATATAGTCCAATATATAGAAGCATTTTGAGAGGTATGCTGCCTATGGGTCATTTCTCAGAACAGCAAATATTAAGGACTGAAAGGACTTTTGTAAATGGACTAAGACTGTTTTATAGGCCATCATACATATTTTATTTTTTGACATTTTTGCACTGTGGAAATATTACCACTATAATTTTTACTGTTAGAGCTTAAAGTTTCCAGTATTTGTAAGTTTAGTGGCAGATACTCTTAGCATCAACTTATCCTTTTTAGCTATAATCCATTTTCAGGCTAGTCTTTCTTGCTTTAACCCTCTGAGTGCCAGAGGGGTATACAACACAGTGCAAAGAAATGCTTTTCTTAGCCTTCTGGCACTCAAAAGGTTAAATCTTCCACACAAGCCACATTAAAAAGTTATTGAGATCATCACAACCTCTAATGAATGGCAGACACATGCAGGAGTCAGCCAGTCATTTGGCTGATACTCATTTGTGTTGGCCATCAACCATGCCCCACAGCAACTGGATCTCTGGGAGTCCGTCAGCTCTGTGAGAGACCACCCTAGATTTAGGGGTTGGAGGCTCCCCCCCTTTTCTTATAGGGGGTCAATGTAGATTAGTTAAAGTTCATTAATGTGAACCTGTCACTTAAAATTGAACTTTTGTCTATTCATTTAAAAAAAATAAATAAAACATAACTACACATTGTGCTTATTCTTTGTTCTAATATGCCCTGTTTTATTTAAATTTTAACACAAACTTTGGATGATCTCTCTACTCATTACTCTTGACAGTCTGACATACCGGATTCCCTAACTGTTGACAGAAAACATGATTGAGATAATCTTTAGGGTGTCTCTTATTGAATTAAAAGCCCTAGACATCACTCCGGACAACACCAGCTTACCACCTCATTTTATTTACACACACTTCCCTTAGGAATAAGATGTAAGTGTGCATTTGGATTACATCCAGTAGAGACTCATTGCGTTTATTCTGAGCCCTGATGTAAAGTAACACATTTCAGAGCTGATGTGGTGGAGACCTTATCAGTTCACTCATACATTACATTACATTCACACCACAGCTTAGAAAGGAATGGCACCTGTGACATCACCAGAATGACTGGATATCAGGGTGTGTCCCCCTGACAAGTAAATAAAACAAGGCTGTAAACAGGTGATAAACAGGGACCCCAATATTTAAGCTAGGACATGAAAAGCGTAACTATCACCCCTGTTAAACTTTGGCCCAAATAATGACCCATCTGGCAACTAGCTGCTTAATAGTGCTAGTCGCCAGAATTATTACCTGGTTGTTGTGCTATATTTAAGTAATCACTTAAATATAGCACAATATCTTCGTTTTAATATAAAGATGACTCGACCAAATACTTTTAACCCCTTAAAGATGGCAGATCATGCATGGGGCCTTCACTTAAGGACCATGGAGCATTTTTTTTCCTGTTTCCGGTTCAGGGCTCCCTGAACGGCGTGTAGCTGCGCCGGGAGCCCTGAATTCCATGATGGTCCTGGCATGTCATAGGTCCTTAACTCAAATCTGCCCATGAGATGCCAGGACCATCAAGGTTCATTAAGGTGTGAAGCATACTAACCCTTTAACATAAGCAAAGCAATGACTGGATGAACGGTCCAATTGTTCGTTCCTATAACCATTATAATTGGCCTGCCATATTTGGCCTACACCCAATACCCAAACATACATATTAGAGTACACAAATAATATCAAGGCACACTTTGTTCAGAAAGACAACATTCATAAAAATCAAGACTGACAACATAGATGGTTCAACTTACCATATTCTATTGTTATTTAACAATAATGTTTTAAGTCTTTTCAATAAGGGAAAGCCATCCAACTTTCTTATTTCATTATCTGAGAAGTCAATTGTGTCAAACTGGTCCAACGTTGCACCAAGATTTTCAATAACTGGTAGTTTGTAGCCTGTTTCACAAAAAAACACAACAACATAACAGGTATTCAACTGCTGGACCTCCTGCTCTTTAGAACTATTGTTGCCATCTTCCATAACTAAACACTAGCTGATTTGAAATGATGGAACTGTCTTAGATACCCTTCTATAATACTACTAAAAATTCCAATAAGCTACACGAGGGGCCACTAATGGGTTTGTAATTTGAATGAAGAATCAAACCTATAACTTTACTTAGTCTCAATGTAGGACTCCATCAGAGATCCATAAGAATATTCCCCTTTCAACTGTCTAGTTTGTAGCTGTTTTTCCTGTTAAGTTGTACCTATACACATTTTAAACAGTCTCTTCACTATCAGAGTGGCCATAATTTGCTAGCCCCGACAGCCCACCGTGTTCTTTTTAGACAGCCGATGCTTTCAACGATCCACTACAAATGCATACCTCCCAACATTTCAAATTGCCAAAGAGGGACACTTGTGTTTTAGGGGGTGTTGCTGGGGGCACAGCTCGTGGGTGGGGCATTACAGAGAATTTTTAGGCTATTTCATGACCTATTGACACCTCCTTGTGTAACCTAAAAATTTACTTATAACATGACCAAAGTGTTTTATTAGACAGACTAATTTATAAACACCTATACTGACGTTTATACAAAGAATAATGTGAGTTTTATTGCTGTAGAACAATTGAATACACATATACACATCACACAATCTGATCTCCTAAAAAGAGGGACATCAGGGTGGGAAAGAGGGACAGAGGGATTTGGGTCTAAAAGAGGGACTGTCCCTCCTGCTGTAGAGAAACAATACATACGAGAAATATAGGAAAAACATGGAGACTGAAGTGCGCAAAAATATTTTACACAAGCGCCACTGACGTCTATTATCCGTGCATGTGGTTCTGTACCACTATCTCTCCTACAAGAGGTATGTGGTGCATATTGTATGCATGTTTACAAGGTGTCTGGTGGTCATGCTGATTTGGCAACAAATCTATACAGCTTTAGTCGACTAACAGCTGGTTAGCCACATGTTCCCACCCATGCCTTCCAAAATATTCCTTTTCCACATTTCAGCTCCAGTGTATCCCTCTTTGCTCGGCTACAATTCCTCACCCCTAAGGTCCAGCTCCCGGTCACGCACTGCATTGGTATATTGCGCCGCAAGCTCGATCAGATCGGCCGTAAGTTTCACCATGATCCCTCTGTACTAAGGTACCGTCACACAAACAGCGCGCCGCATACACAGTGTAGGCCTCTATACGCCACTTCCGCCTACCGCCACACAACTAGGAAGCTTGTAAGAAACGTATTCAGGTTGTGACGTTTTGTTGCACAGGTTCTTATGCAAGTCGTTGTGGAAGTACAGCTACTTTTGCAGCTCCTTGTTTAGGTTCGAAATGTATTTTTTTTTTTAAATTGTTATACACAATTCTCTTGTTTTTTGTTACCTTTTGCATAAATGCATATAGTCATAATTTTCAACATTTCTAATAGCCAAAGAGGGACACTTTTGTTTTATGTGGTGTTTCGGGGGGGGTGGGGGGCTGGTAGGTGGTACATTCCTGACAATTTATAGGTTATTTCATGACTTAGTGACTCCTCTTTGTGCACTGAATAAATGATTTGGAGTAAGACTAAAGTGTTTTATTTACATAAACTGAACACAAAGTTTAACCTCTTAATGACCACTGCCTTGCCAGGACTGTCATGGCTGGCTGGCACTTAAAGGGATAGTAATACTTCGTTTTAACTTTATTTTATTTTGTAGGCATAAAAAAACATGAAGAATGATATAAGTCTTATCTCTCAATCCTTTATGGTTTATGAGATATTCTTATATCATTCTTCGTGTTTTTTTAATGCCTACAAAATAAAATAAAGTTAAAACGAAGTATTACTACCCCTTTAAGGACCAGTGACAGTCCTGGCACCATGGAGTTCAAGGCTCCCTGCATGAGCCCTGAACTGGAACTAAAAAGAAAATGGCCCCTGGTCCTCATGTGCATGCCCCAGTCCTTAAGGGGTTAAACTAACATTAATAGGAGTTTAATTTCTGTTGAGCAATGTGATACAATTATATATACACACCACACAGTCTGATCTCCTAAAAAGAGGGACACCAGGGTCGAAAAGAGGGATTTGGATTTCAAAGATGGACTGTCCCTCCTAAAGAGGAACACTTGGAATGTATGTGTATTTGAACCCTCATTACACTATTGGCAAATGGCCTGTAGTAGTTGGCCATTTGATTAGAAAGCCATCTGTGTGATGGACATATTACGTTTTTTGTTGAAAAGGGTGAGTATAGCCGGTCAGCTATTAAATAATATGAATTTACCAAGTTATTGACAATAATACTGTTTTAACAGAATTGTAAGATACTGGCATACCTGGGAACTTTCAAGATGAGCTGACCTTGAGATATTTGGAATATTAACCCATAAAGCTTCCCATATGCAATATGTACCTGTTTGTTCTAATCCAGAGGTGCTCCAGTCGGGCCCACAAGGAAGATTACAATTTAGAGATCTCATGCTTAAAGGGATAGTAATACTTTAATATTACTATTCCCCATATTGTAGCTATTTCAAAAATAATTGAATTGCCCCCAGTGTCATCTCTCAAACCTTTATGGTTTGAGAGATAACTGAACACAAAGTTCCCCCTCCCTCTCCCTTCCCTTAAGTCAGCGTTGTACTGACTGCTGGGATATCCGGTCTTATTTTCATCAGGCGGCTCTGCAGCAGAGCCGAGATCGCGTTTTTAAAAAATAATTATTTCACTGAAACGGTCTTCTACGTGTGTTTGCAAACCAAGCACACGTAGAAGACCGTTTCAGTGAAATAATTCTTTTTCACGAACGCAATCTCGGCTCAGCTGCAGAGCCACAAGCCTGTCGTACGACAGACTTCCCCTGCAGTCAGCTACAACGCTGACTTCAGGGAAGAGGGAGGGGGGAACTTTGAGTTCTGTTATCTCTCAAACCATAAAGGTTTGAGAGATGAACCTGGGGGCAATTCAATTATTTTTCAAATAGCTACAATATGGGAATAGTAATATTAAAGTATTACTGTCACAAGCTAAGGCTATAGGCCCTGCTGAGACAGTGGGGAGAGTGTGGGAGTGAAAGGGTTAATAATGCCAGACCCCTGGTTACTATTCCTAGCAACCACCAAATTAACCCCTGAAATCCCTACTGCACTATCACCCCAGTACTACAATTCGCTGCCACTACCAAGACTTCATATCTGGGCGTCTTAGATTACCCCAAACACAACAGAATACAGTATAAAATTCACCTTAATAATCAGACATATATATAATTAAACCTTTAGTAACTTGTTCTAGCTGAGCTTCCTTCAGAGTAGTGAATTCATATTAAAGAACAGAGACGAGCTGATTAATTGAACATTTAATCTGAAAAAAGGCTTCACAGTGCTGGTTACAAAAATACAGAAATAAAGATTACACATAAGCAAAACAGTCCATAAAATAAAATGGGAGCAACACAAGAAATCCTTAAAAACAATTACCGATATTTTAAGAGTCCTTGCGGGAACTTCGATGGTATATCACCCTTCAGTTGTTACAAAGAAATTCACTGTTTTATCCAAAAAACCCATATTAAATACTTTCCACAGTTCCTTCTAAGAGGCCACACCCCCTGGGTGTTACCTGGGGGGAGGTTCGGCCTGACGGTTTACGGCCACTCAGTCAACTTGTCAGGCATGTCACTGTAGAGTTCTACCTGAAAAATCATAAGGCTTCCCAAAACATTCAACCCACAGCACACCTCTATAATGTTATAATAATCATATTCCTCATATCTGTGTGAATATCTGGACACCAAACATGCTGGATCTAACTGGTTGCAAAGTGGCTATTCTTGTAACTCATAGCAGGAACCCCTCCCCCTGGCATGTTTGGTACCCACCACAAGGGTAAAATCTTGGCATTCTGAATATATATTTGTATTGAACCATTTTACACATATATAAATGTTCTCCCTATTTCACAATATTCGACTGTCCCCTGGATGAACCCCATCAGAGCAGATGGTCCAATATATTTTATGACACTGTCCTGCTCCATTGATCTACTTATTCAGTTTCTGGTGATGTTATCTACTCAGCTAATTTTATGGCATAGGACTGGTGCACTTTGAATAACATACAGGTCAGCAAACAAACAAACGAATTATACAACCCAGAGGGCCAACTCATGCCTTGACATGACAATTACTATTCCTTTAAACAGACAAAAGACAAGCAGGACATCTCTCCTGTCTTTCTGCTACAAATGCGACCAATTTAGAGACTAAAAAAACAATTAATTTGGATAAATCATATAGAACTTTATCATCCTAAGATTTGGATCAAAACCCTGAGTGTCAAGGTAAAACCTAGAGAGTTCCCAGGTATGGATACTGGCAGTCAGTTAGGCCTTACCCATCTATTTGTTCATGTGTGCTAGTTAATTGGGTTTTTGTTAAAAATCTCTGATGGGCCACATTTTGTCTTTGAGCTTCCTTTTGGAACCCCATGTCGTTAAGGGAGAACCAAAGATTTCAGATTGTGAGTTAGGGGGTACCTTGAGCAAAAATAAAAATAAAAAAATAGATAACTGTTATACTACAGCCTGTTACTCTGCCTCTGCTCCCCTCCCTCGATCCAGCCTCCTCTTATGATGGAGGCTTTCTGCATGTAAGCTGGAGTGGAGCGATCCAGCTTACATGCAGAAAGCCTCTGTGATCGAGGGGAGCAGAGGAAGAGTGACAGACTGCCGTACAGAGCTGGTAACCACAGTCTGTCTGGAAGTAGGGAGCAAGGCAATATTTACTCGTTTAAATTTCGCAAAATAGCGATTTTATTAAAAAAAGAAAACGTTTTACCATCTAGTTGCTACATAAACTAACTATTGAAACCAAAATGTATAGGGGTGATAGATCCCCTTTAAACTTCAGTATATGTATTTATAAAGTAGTCTATGCAATATAATACTTTGGTCTTGTTCAAAATCATTTAATCAGTTACCTAAAGAGCTGTCAGTAGGTCTAACTTAGGTCTATACTTAGGTATAACTTAAAAATTCCCATAGCCGGGAACTTTCCGGAATTTCCTCAGAGACTCTGGTTTTTGCTGCTAATTAACGTGTCTCCGTGGATGAGGCTGATTCTCTGGATGTGGGGAGTTTCTAATGAAACTCTGTCCACTTCTGCTACTTCCCAGTGTGTTCCTCCACTTCCCACCCTCTTCTTCTCCTTCCTCAGCCTATTCCTTATACTTTTTTCTTCATTGTATAAGCTCCACCCCACTTGTGATTAAGCCCTGCCCCTTTTGCAGCAAATTGCATAACTTTTCTCCCCCAGCGGCACTTAAAACAGAAGTTTCCCTCTTTGACCATTTGAAATGTTTTGAGGTGTGCAGCAGTTTTGAACTACAGCTCTTGTTGGCTGGTAGGGGTTATGGGAGTTGTAGCCACCAACAACTGGAGAGCTAAAGGTTGCTTACCCCACACTAGAGGAAGAACAGCACATTGACACGTTATAGAAAATGGCCCCAGGACTGATGCTCTGTGGCAAAAAAGGGGCATTTTAATAGGTGAAAGGGATGCAATTCTGGAATAAACAAGTTTCAAAGTTAGAGGTCCACTAAAGAAAAGGATTCTTTGATACATAATGTGACGAAACTTGCCCACATGTGTATGTAGAAACTGGGCTTTTTGTGTGAATATTCAGTACCAGTAACCCCCCCCCCCTCCCAAAATAAATAAATAAAATAATAATTATACATTGCCTTAAATAGCACCAAAATAAGTCAGAGGCAACAAACACTGACATACTTAAAGAGGAAAAAAACAAATAATATCGAAAGGTAATCACCTGCCCTCAACCCTCATACCATCTACAGACTCAACGACAATAGAGGCATTGGATGCTCAAGGTTTTTGTATGACTGTCACTTCCTGTCAGTTAGATCTATCAGGAAGTAAACACAGTAAATTCACTTCCTGATTATTTGAACTGCTATAAATTTTGAATAAAACATCTGACAGCAGTGGGAATGACCTTGTTTTAATCAGCAGGAAAAGCTCTATAAAAATGTGCTTTCATAAAAATAAGTTTACTGCTCCTTTAATTAAAATATAGTCTGGGAAGAAACAAACAGACTGGAGGAGAAATGAGACACTTAGTGATTGATGGGTCAAGCACTTTCCCACTTTTAGATAATTTCTTTTTTGTCATGGGAGACTTGTAAATAACCATTCAGACAGGTACATAAAATCAATTCCACTTTATTGAAAATAATACAAGAAAAGTAATATAGACAATTCCCCAACCTTCCCGGGCCCAGACATGGGGGCAGTGTGCAGTCCACTACCAGGAGATGACACAGAACCTTAACCAGACTGATGCACAAGCTAGGATCCAACCAGTAGCGAGAGCAGAACCACAGAGGTAGCGATAGTGGTAAGCGTGCTCTATAGTGGAGCGGAAGCAGGAGGCCACAGCCGCAATACCCTAGAATGCTAAGGTCCCAGGTACCATGCACCCTAGAACACTAGAGGCACAACAAGCACCGGAGGACTAAGGCGCTTCTGCACTACTGACCGGACTTACCCGACCAAGGATTGAGAATGAGAACCTGCCAGGGAAGGCCAGGCCTCAGGGAGCAAGAGAGAACAACCAGCCAATGGTCAAACGATTCGGGTAGTCAGACAAGCCAAAGTACTTAACAAGGAGTGGGAAGTCAGTCAAGCCACAGTACTTAGCACTGAGCCTCTCCAGAGTCAATCAAGGCCTGAGCTGTGATGGACGATGCATCCCAAGATAATATCACCTCTAGGATAGGTTTTGTCTGTATCTGGTGAAACTCCACCTAGGGTCTGTCCCCGACTCAACCCATTTCCCGGCCGAGCGGAACAAGTGCGTAATAAGTGCCCTGCCTTACCACAGTACAGGCATAGGCCCTCTCTGCGACGGAAGGCCCTCTCCTCCCCCGAAAGGCTCGTGAATCCTACTTGCATAGGATCGCCCTGCCCGTCTCAGCACTAGAAGGCGTGGGAAGCAAGAAAGGATTGCGTGGCAATGCAATGTTAGGCACCAATCGGGAAGGGGGCCTCTGTAACCGTTCCTTGAAAGGGGGTCTTTCTCTGATCTAGTGTCTATTAGTATGGAAAAGGAGAGGAGTTCATCAAGCTCCACAGGCAGCTCACGGGCTGCCATCTCATCTTTAATCACATCGCTTAATCCTTGCGAAAACGTGGCCACTAGAGCCTTGTTCCAGCCCACCTCCGCCGCCAGTGTATGAAATTCTATTACGTACTGGGCTACCATGCGTGCACCCTGACGGATAGTCATAAGTTGTTTGGCTGCTGACATTGCCCAGGCTGGAACGTCAAAGACTCTTCAGAAAGCTGAAACAAACTCAGAGAAATTCAAGATTATGGGTTTCCCTGTTTCCTATAATGGATTGACCCATGGCAATGCTCTCTCAGATGGGAGAGAAATCATGAAGCCCACCTTGCTTCGATCACTTGGAAATGCGTTAGGTACCAGTTCCAGAAATACGGCCAACTGGTTAATGAACCCATGACACAGAGTAGGTTTCCCATCATATCGTTGAGGGAGTGGAGTGGTTCCAGACAGCCCTCGGAACTTATTCCACTCAGTATTGGCCCTTATCACCGATGCTGAGTCAGGAGAGGCCACCGGTTGTCGCAGAGCCCCTTCAAGGTGCACTGTGCGATTAAGGAGAGTTTGCATCGCCAAGGAAAGCTGATCAATCCTCTGATTTTGTATGTCCATCCTGGCAAGGATGCTAGGCACCTGTGGATTTCCTGTAACTTCTGAGGTTATGGCCCTTTCGTACTGTCACGGGAGACTTGTAAATAACCACACAGACAGGTACATAAAATCAATTTCACTTTATTGAAAATAATACAAGAAAAGTAATATAGACAATTCCCCAACCTTCTCGGGGTCAAGCGTGGGGACAGTGTGCAGTCCACTATCAGGAGCTGACACTGAACCTTAACCAGACTGATGCACAACTAGGAGCAAACCAGTAGCGAGAGCAGAACCACAGAGATAGCGATAGTGGTAAGCGTGCACTATAGTGGAGCGGAAGCAGGAGGCCTACTAGCTAGAATGCAAGGACACAACAGCAATACCCTAGAATGCTAGGGTCCCAGATACCGCGCACCCTAGAACACTAGAGGCACAACAAGCCCCGGAGGACTTAGGCACTGCTGCACTACTGACTGGACTTACCCGACCAAGGACTGAGAATGAGAATCTGCCAGGGAAGGCCAGGCCTCAGGGAGCAAGAGAGAACAACCAGCCAATGGTCAAACAATTCGGGTAGTCAGACAAGCCAAAGTATTTAGCAAGGAGCAGGAAGTCAGACAAGCCACAGTACTTAGCACGGAGCAAGTAGTCAGCTAGGCTAGAAGTCATACATGGAACAGGTAGTCGGACAAGCCAAGATCAGCACGGAGCGGTTAGTCAGCCAGGCCAAAGGTCATACACGGAGCAGGTAGTCAGACAAGGCCAAAGTCGGTACGGAGCGGATAATAGCTAGGCAAATGGTTCAGGCACAAATCGGTAGTCAGATGGAGCCAGGGTCATACACAAATCAGATTCAGCGGCCAGGAAAGGATCGCAACGGAAGACTCAGAAAGCGCTCAGGTACACCACGAAAGGGATTAGGATTAGGGACTAGGAAGTAGTCACACGCCATGCTGCCGCCAGCCAATCACAAGAAAGCGAATAGGCCAGTTAGAGCTCCAGAATCACGGGCACCGTGATATTTTTCCTGTCATCCATGCAGTGAGCCAAGTTTGTGCCAGGCAGAGTGAGTCTGTTGTGCGTGCTACAGTCATAAACTAATTCCCCAATTCATGAGCTTAGTACAGACTGGATATGAGCACTTTAATCAAATCACAGAAAGTACTGTATAATTAGTTTACTGCTGTACCAAGTGCCCCAGACCCATCCTGTCGTTGCATAGATGATAAGAAAAAGAAACAAATCTCATGGTGGGGGTACCTGGGATGCCACGAGGGGGTTACAGGCAGTACACATGTATGGGGCTCACCCAAGTAGGAAGGCCAATCCCCCCCCCAATGAAACACGGAGGCCCCCACAGCCCCTGCGATGTAGGGGGGAACTGTGTCAAAACGGGCCCCCAGACAACCAGACTGGGCCATATGTATTCTGGTGTATCTCCTTTTTAAGTATATTCTGTAGGTAGTGTAGCAGAGAACGGCAGCATACCATTGTCACTCTGTCCTTTGTTTCATATCATAACACATAGTGGGTCAGTGCCATGGGCTTAGTCTTTACACATACTTTCAGGTTGCAGTGCAAATGTGTATGGTCCCGGGGGGGCTTGGCTTTATCTTAGTATCAAGTCACAAGACTTCAGCTGGCAGCCCTTGGGACACTGAATAGAAAGAGTGAGTCATGAGAAGGTACATCAGGGAAGGAGCCTGCTTTTTCTGTTTGTGCTCTTCCACAGAACTTGCGGGGAAGTAGGCATTCTGCACCATACACCTCAGATAAGCAGTGAGACACAAAGCATGACAAGCAACACTAGAGTCACTGAGATAACTAATGCTTCTGCCTTCTGGTGGTGGCGTTGATATGGAATAGGTTACAACAGGCTAGCTCCAGTTGCAAGATTTTCTCTGTCATGCTAGTTACTTGGACAATAAAGGTTGTCTCATTGGTGGCACCCCTTATGTATTTTTAATGGTTTCATTTTGTTTGTGTATTTCAGTGGGTTGTCTTGCTGTTTTAGGATATGAGGTAGAATGAGTAGAGACAAGTGTGGATTTATCATTAGGTAAAATAGGCATGTTCTAAGAGCACCATATTTTTAAGGACACCAAGCAAGTGCTTACCATTCTCATTAAAACTGCCTACTGACATATCCACCTGTGATGAAAGCGCCTCTGCCTGGAAAGGATCTCACTGTGGATTTAAGAAGCAGTCACTGGAATCAACGTTGAGATGAAACACCTACACATTTATTACAGGTTCAGGAATACAGCAACACACATAGCAAGGTTACAGGATCTACTTGGGGTTTCAGAATGCAGCCAGAGCTTGCATCCATCCCACAACAATACTATGACTAACACTTTTCAGGACACAGACCGCAACATTATACCCAGGCTACTGGAACACATTGACAGATACAAGTCACACCCCTTCCCCCTGAAAAAGACTAATCAGGAGACTGGGTCAGGGCCAGGGCCAGGAGATCTGAATCTGCCAGTCAGGACATTTCCGGCATCTTCCCTTAACCAATCTTCCTATTCCTGCACCAGCTTCTTCAGCCCCTACCCTGGCGCCACCTCTCTGCAACAATGCAGGACTCCCTGGTGGTAACCCGTTGTCCCAGAGTGCCTTTGCAAGCACTTAGGATATTGTTTCCCTGAGTGAGTACAGCTGGCCTAATGAGCTAATCTGAAGCAGCCATCAGACTGCCCCAGGGATTACTGTTCAATATACAGTCAATACAATTTCAACAGTTATTTTACATGTTCAAATCCCCTTTTGAATTTTGTTAGATATAATTTATATCTAATAAAATCCATAGACATAGCCCCCTCCCCATGCACACATATGTCCCAGTATCATACGAATGCATTAATTCCCTAGCCAGGGACTTGGAAACTGTGATGTGAGACTGAGTACCCCAAGCGAACAGTGTGGAACGGACTTAACCTTTATTTAGGCCTGTTTCATTGAGCAGGGGAGACCTCTGCCTGAGGCACTGTTCAGTCCTATAGTGTTGAATACACACAGCTATTCACAGGACCAGGTGCTACACTGGAGATTGAGTCGCAATAGGACAATAAGTTAAGGGGAACTAGTATCACACTTCTACACACAAATCACTCAATGCCCATAAAGTGAACTCAGTCTGTGCAGAGTCAATGTTCACTGTTTTATCCTTCTCTTCTGTTGCCACCAGCACACAATCCTCACACCACATATCTAAAAATTGTGTTGTAGAATACAGCAGAGATGTTACATTTTCTCGCTTCCTTGGAGAGTGTTAAAATCTAAGTTACCCTTGTCAAAATATATCCTGTTGCTGGTGATATCTGATGATGGTTCGTGTTATTGTTCTAAGGGAAGGTTTTGGCATCCTGAGTTCTGTTTTAGTCAGGTCATCATTATACTCTGTGTTGTCCAGAGTCTCTCCCGTGTGTTTAATCCTAACTAGCTTGTTTTTCTACCTACAGTTTGGCTATGCTTCTGTGGAGGTTCTGGTCAGGTTTCTTCCAGTTACATAGTAAGTTAGGTTGAAAAAACACACAAGCCTATCAATTTCAACCCTCACCAAAGTATAACCATGAAAACAAGAATTCTATAAGCCTTTCCCATTCCTAAATGGGTATGACTCTGTTTAGCAGAACCTCCTGTTTTACCTACTAATACACAATATAACCCAGTATGTTCCCTTCTGCTAGAAATGCATCTAATCTTCTATTCATGAAGCCATTGTATCTTCCATTCCATATCGCTTGGGCGATGAATTCTACAATTTAACAGACCATACTGTACAAAAAAAACCTTCCTCTGGTGAAGTTGAAAAGTCCTTTCATCTAATCTTAAGGGTTGCCCCCTAGTTATTTAATCAGGCCTTGGAATGAAAAGCTCACCAGAGAAATCCTATTATTGACCTTAAATATACTTAAACAGTGTAACAAGATCTCCTCTTAGTTGGCTTTTCTCTAGAGCAGTGGTTCTCAACTCCTGCCCTCAGGACCCACTAACAGGCCAGGATTTGATGATTTCCTTGTTACAGCACAGGTGAGTTAATCAATGTGAATGAGCCTCTCATCACCACACCTGTGCTCTAGCAGAGAAATCCCTAAGTCCTGGCCTGTTAGTGGGTCCTGAAGACAGGAGCTGAGAACCACTGCTCTAGAGTAAATTAACCATTTATCTAGACATTTTTCATACTTTTTGTTGCTCTTTGCTGTTCTTTGATCATTTCTAGAAAATCCTTTTTTAGAACTGGTGCCTAAAAATGCACAGAATATTTGCACGATTTGGGGAATCCTTGTTAGAGGCACTACTGGGCACCCTCTTGTGTTTCTTTTTTCATATATTACTTCTGGATGGATATGATGAGGAGCTGCTTATGAGAGATATTTGAGATCCATATACTTGGAGCTACTGGTTGGGGCAGTATTTAGATCCCACCGTTTCTTATTAAAGACTACACATCTGTGTAGAGTCTTGGAGGTGTTTTTGTGTGTTGGTATGTGGTGACAGTCCTTACTTCACAACATTACATTATGAGCTCCTTGTTTTCTAAACTGGGTGATATGGCATAGGCTGAACTTGGAAGCATATCTTTTTTCAGCCTCATCAACTATGTAAGACTCTATCTATCTATCTACATACAGTAGTGTGCAAGAGATTTAGGCAGATGTGGAAAAATGCTGTATAGTAAGAATGCTTTCAAAAATAGAAATGTTAATAGTTTATTTTTTATCAATTAACAAAACTCAAAGTCAGTGAACAGAAGAAAAACCTAAATCAAATCAATATTTGGTGTGAACATCCCCTTTGCCTTCACAACAGCATCAATTCTTCTAGTTACATTTGCACACAGTTTGTTAAGGAACTCAGCACGTAGGTTGTTGCAGACATCTTTGAGAACTAACCACAGTTCTTCTGTGGATTTAGGCAGCCTCAGTTGCTTCACTCTCTTCACGTAATCCCAGACACACTCGATGATGTTGAGATAAGAGCTCTGTGGCGGCCATACCATCACTTCCAGGACTTCTTGTTCTTTACACTGAAGATAGTTTTTAAAGAGATAGTAATGTTTCATAATAAACGCAGCTCCAATTAATCTTCATAGTATTTGGGCCAAGGAGAGTTATTTCAGTACTGTCAGAGTAGTAGTTCAAGAGTAATTGAATGATAAAGTATCCCCCTCCTGCCCCTTTTACTGATGTCACTGCTCATCTCAGAGCAGCAGGGTGGTGTCAAAGTGGATTGCAGAGAGGAACAATGTTCAATTAAGATAAGGGAAAAACCTGTCAATGGGGGAAGGGCTTTCATTGTTCTCACAGCAAGAATATTGTTGTGAGCTATCTGGTCTGTGGACCACATTCCACATCTGAGGGGAGGTGGCTTACACTAGCTAAAAGGGGTGGGAGGGGGATACTTTATCATTCAGTTACTCTTGAACTACAACTCTGACAGTATTGAGATAACACTCTCTATGGCTCAAATACTATGAAGATTAATTGGAGCTGCTGTTTTTGTGAAACATTACTATCCCTTTAATGACTGTGGCTGTATGTTTGGGGTCGTTGTCATGCTGCAGAATAAATTTGGGGCAAATCAGATGCCTCCCTGATGGTACTGCATGATGGATAAGTATCTGCCTATACTTCTCAGCATTGAGGAGACCATTAATTCTGACCAAATCCCCAACTCACTTTGCAGAAATGCAGCCCCAAACTTGCAAGGAACCTCCACCATGCTTAACTGTTGCCTACAGACACTCATTCTTGTACCGCTCTCCAGCCCTTTGGGAACAAACTGCCTTCTGCTACAGTCACATATTTAAAATTTTGACTCATCAGTCCAGTGCACCTGCTGCCATTTTTCTGCACCCCAGTTCCTGTGTTTTCGTGCATAGCTGAGTCGTCAGAGGTATTGCTTTTTGGCCGCATGTTTTCCATGAAGACCACTTCTGACCAGATTTCCCCTGACAGTAGATGGGTGTACCAGGATCCCACTGTTTTCTGACAATTCTGAGCTGATGGCACTGCTGGATATCTTCCGATTGCAAAGGAAAGTAAGCGTAATGTGTCTTTCATCTGCTGCACTAAGTTTCCTTGGTCGCCCCAAATATTGATTTTATTTAGATTTTTCTTCTGTTCACTCACTTTGCATTTTGTTGACTTCCACATACTGAAGGTTTGGCATTACGCTAGGTAGGGAACAGCCCATCGAGGACGGTTTCCCGATTGGAGCGTGAGGCTGGGTCAGTCTTTGTGGAGGTACATCTGTCTGTGGGAGGGGGTATGATGTATGTCTCAGGCTGTACATCTATGGCATACGCTTTTGGAGATTCTTTGTGACAGTGATTACGGTGTGTTATTTTTTCTTCTTTTTTTATTAAAGAATTTTAAATTAATATTCTTGTTCGCTCACTGTGTCCACTATTCTATAAAAGGGTTACATAGCGCTGATCTTTCTGTGGCTTTTTGCATGTTTTGTTTCTAACCATTGGGAGTAGGGTTATGTAGATTTGGCTGCTGGTTCTGTGTAGGGTCATAATTTGATAACCATTGCACTACAGTATTGTGTTTACTTTTGCTATATGCTATAAGCAGTGCACCAAATGCTATATGCAATTCACCAAATGCTATACCCCAAATGCTATACGCGGTCCACCAAGTGCTATACGCCAATCGCTGTACACAGTCTGCCAAACGCTATACACCATATGCAATTTGCAGTTCACAATTCGCCAAATGCAATTTGCCAAACACAATACGCCACATGCAATTCATCAAACATTATATGCAATTTGCTAAACGATATACGCAGTGAGCCAAACGCTACACACCAAATGCAATACACAGTTCACCAAACGCTGTATGCAATTTGCCACATGCAATACACCAAAAGCTATCCACCATTCTCCAAATGCTATACGCCAAATGCTATATGCCGGTGGCCAAATGCTATACGCCATTAGAAAGTAAATTAGATATTAGAGGCACATTCAGTCCTTGCCTATACCCACAACATTGCAGATACCACAGTCCCTCCTGTGAAGAGGACGGGGGCGAAGCTCCATGGAAGAAAGTAATATAGATTATGATAAACAAGGTGTTACATATGAAATGAACTTCTTCACATAAACTGCATTTCATACCCATGACAATTTAATACAGAAATGTTCACATTTGGACACAATAATATAGTAATATTTTAGGTATATAAACTGTCTTAACTCTTTATGCCCTATCATATTAACAGCGGTTCCTTTCATGGTATTGTTAACATTACACTTACCTATGTTTTTCAACTCCTTATAAGCTCCATTGGGGAAATTCAGCAGCCATCTTTTTTTTTTGCTTGTATAGCTCAATCTCACTAGAATCCACAAATGCAGCACGCTCCTGGTAAATTAGCATTTGTGCACGCACATCCTTACTAAAGCTCCTAGAGGTCTCGTGAGATCAGATCCACCACGATCCCTAGTTCTCTGCCATGCATCTAACATTAGGTCTTGTGACCTACTACATTATATGCTGTAGAAAAACAAAAAAGTAAAAGGAATAGCTCAACTGGGGCTAATACATAAGTGAAGTACATGCGATTAGAAATTGAATTTAATAACCCTTTCAAAGCAGGGGTATGTCATACATTGCAAAGCAATGTGAAATCCGTAAAAGTGTTATTTAATGTAAAACAATGCAATATGCATGTTTTAAAAAAACGTGGACAACCATCCTATATTATAATTCGCTAAGGATGTTTGTCAGAAGCCGTCACACGTAGTAGAGACGGCTGTGTGCGCAGCAGTCATGCACATTACAGACTGCCGGCGCCACAGTTGATTTGGAGGGGGGTTCTCCGAATTCAGACCAGAGTCCTTGAAGGTGCATAGAGAGGACTACAGTCTGAATTTGGAGCGCCCTGCTCCGTATCAGCTGTGGCGCGGGCAGTCAGTACTGCGAATGACTGCAGCGCCGTCAGTGTTGGCCCATGTACACGGGCTTTAAAACTTGTAGAGAATATATAAATAAATGCTACATAAAAGATAGGAAGTTAAAAATGTTAATGTTTGCAGTACTAGTCAAATACTTAAAATCTTAGTACAAAAATATGAAATCCCAAAAGGCACCAGTATCCAGGTATTACTATGCCAGATATTTAACATCCTATTTTATGTATAGGATTTATTTATGTATACATTCTCAGTGGTAGTCCAAATTTTTTAAACATGTATATTGCATTAGATTAGGTACTTCTTCTGCTGATTTCAAATGCTGTTTAATATATTTTCTAATTGCATTTATAATACACTTACATATCTCCCCGTCCCTGTTGTACTGTTCTTTTTCTTCCTTTTTTGCCTTTTTAACAGCTACAAGTAACTTCTGTGGATGAGTTAATCTAGTAAGGAATAGGGTGACCACATTTCCATTCTGCCATTCCGGGACATGTGGTCAACCTAGTCCCGCGGCTGAAGCTCCCGCCAGCACTGACCATCTTTCTGAGGCTGACACAGAGTAAGAGTTTTATGCTCCACACCAGCTGTCTCGCACACACCAGTCCAGCCAGCCAATGAAATGTATTTGCTAAGTGGTCCTCATTGGCTGGGTCCGCCAATAAGGGACAGTCCCAGGCATTCCGGGGAGTGTGGTCACCCTAGTAAGGAATTAAAGGCCTTTACCAGGGAAAATCCTTATATACAGTACAGTATATTCCATCCAGAGACAAGCACTGTGTTTTTCTGTTAACAATGGCTGGACTTGATGGGCACATGTCCTTTTTCAACCTAATCAACTCTGTATGTTACAGGATTCTATTGATACAGAAAATAATCCTAGTTCCATATAAGTTTTACACTGAGTCTATGTCCATTTGGCTCTGTTGTTGCTCCAATGAACTGAAATGACATGGTCTTATGTTTAAAATGTTAGCAATGCCTCAATAAATACTATTATTATACAGAAGATCCAGATAAAGTAATACAGTAAGCTATGTCAAACATCTTACTTCTTTGTAGTTCAAGAGTTATTCAGCTCTGAAGATCGCCCTCCCACTCCTTCTTACGACATCACTCATATGATGTAGGCTGGTGAGGACGGCTGCAGCGAGGGACAATCTTCATTAAGCAAAGGGAAATCCTGCCCTCCTTTGTCAAGGTGGACAGGAATTCCATTATACTTACCTACTGAAATTTGTCACTCGCTGCAGCTGTAGAGTCGCACAACCAGATCTGAGAATCAGAGGGAGGTGGCTACAAAGAGACAGGTGGAGGATCTTTAGAGCTGAAAACTTTTGAACTACAAAGGAGGAAGATATTTGACATAGCACATTGTGTTTCTATTAATATACAGAAGATTCGTCTGAAGTATTTTACTGAGGCATTACTATACCTTTAAAAGTAGCTCAAGAAGAGGGGAGCCATGAAGAAACAAGATTTGTAGGAAAGAGTGCATCACTCTCACCTCACACAGGAGCTTGGTTTCAGAGCTTCAGCTTGGGTCTTTTGCACCTCTCTGAGAGCTTTCCAATGACTGGATTTCAGGTCTGTAGTAGCTTTGGGTGTTATTTCAAATAATGGTGGGAGGGGTAAGGTTGAAGAGCCAGTTGCAGGTAATGTAAACTGTTGCTGAGAATTCAGAGTATGGTCCTTCAATAGAAAACATTACCATAATCAGGTAAGTAAATAATTAGGCAAGTGAAATCAGGCAGCTTTACCCCAGAATTACTCCACTTTTCTTTTTTACTTTTTGCAATTCAAAATGGTTATAAGCCCCATTAACTCAGTGTGAAGTCTAATTTGTCATCTGTGTTGCAAATGATTGGCTTCAGATTTAGTCCTCTTGTCTTTTGTGCACTGAGGTCCTAAAGCTCTGCCTTATTACTTAAAGGGATAGTAATGTCAGAAAAAAAGTGTTAACTATATGGTAGATACAAATAAATGCAAGTACTCTCTTTTAATTGTATCTCTCAAACCATTATGGTTTGAGAGATCTAGGAAAATAAAATTCTCTGCTCCCTCCCCTTTCTGCTTGATTAGCTGTAAAGCTGTCAGAAGCAGATTCTGGTTCCTGGATCAGACGGTGGCTCTTCAGCAGCACCGACATAGCGATACCTAAAAATAAATACTTCATTGGAACGGTCTACAACGTGTGCTTGGTTTGCAAGCACAAGTTGTAGACCATTCCAATGAAGCATGTTGGGGAAAAAGCTATATCCTATAATCTTTTTCTAATACGTGTACTGTACCTTTAAAAGCAGTGCATATGCATGAATACTTTTGCTCCATAGAAAAATAGGAGTTTTAAATTAGTTGCAATATAGAGTAAGTTTGTAAAGTCAGTTTGGTAAGTTTTTTTCTCAGAACAATAGAGCTTTCTTCTGTAGCCCCTCGTCAAGGACAGACAGCTGGAAGGACCAGATAGCACTGCTGAAGACTGCTGGAGGCTGCTGATTGGGCAATAACAGGGGGGTGGGTTACCAGTGGCTTATAGTTAGTGTATAATTAAAGGGGTCCCCTATTGTGTAGGGAGAGAGCTCTCATACAGAATTACCTGTAAGTTGTATGTACATCACTTACATGTTATTGCTATTTTGCTGTGTTATTTTAAATAATAACCAATCTATAATTTGGAACAACTGTGTCACTGTTGCATTATTTATAACCTTTTTGAATTTCCCTTACAAGCATTTATCTTTAGATATCTTTATATATCGGCTCTGCTGAAGAGCTGCATCTGGTCAAATGACCAGAATCTGATTCTGACAGCTTTACAGGTCATCAAGCAGAAAGGGGAGGGAGCGGAGAACTTTATCTTCCTATATCTCTCAAACCGTAACTCTTTGAGAGATATGAATAAGTGCAAGTACTCTCGTTTAATTGTATCAACCATGTAGTTCATACTTTTTTCTGGCATTATTATCCCTTTAAGATAAGCTCAAGATTATTATGGTTTTCTGCCAGCCATATTTAATTGAAAATGAACAAAGGACCTTACAGTGCTTGTACCCAGGGCAATTCTGTCACCCAAAATAGATCAGATTGGCCAGTCATCACCTTGTGTTTGCTCCAGCTCATTCAGATCAGACTGACTAAACTGGTCAACTTTTTTGGCCAGCTTAGTTTGAAATGTTTTATCAGTTGGCAATAAAAATCTCTGTGTATGACCTTAAAGTGTTAGTAATGTCCAAAAAAAAGTTTTTTTTTGCATATAGAAGAGCTTAAAAAGCTGAGCTATATGCAAAAAAACGTATCTCTTAAACCGCTATGGTTTAAGAGATACGGGCGTTTAAAGTTCGCTGTCTCCTGCGGCGCTTGAGAAGTGCCGCGATCTTGTTACTTACAAGGAATCCCGTCATTGGAATGGTCTAAAACGTATGCCTGCTGACAGCTTTACAGCTGTCAGCAGGAGACAGCGAACTTTAAACGCCTGTATCTCTTAAACCATAGCGGTTTGAGAGATACAGTTTTTTTTGCATATAGCTCAGCTTTTAAAGCTCTTCTATATGCAAAAAACTTTTTTTTTGGACATTACTAACACTTTAATAGACCGTTCCACAGCAATGTTTTCTGGTTCTGAGAGAATGTAATGTCCTGATACAGTAAATCTGATTGAGAGTGAGTGTATCACAAGCAGTATGATTACTCAGGGATCTCACTATAACTGTAACATACCTCCCAAGTGTCCCTCTTTGAGATCCAAATCCCTCTGTTTTTCTTTCCCACCACTGAATCCCTCTTTTTAGGAGATCAGAGTGTGTTGTTTGTATGTAAGTATCACATTGATCTACAGCAATAAAATTCTCATTGTCAGTTTAAACTTAGGTATCTGTGTAAATACAATACTTCTAAATAATTTATTCAGTTACACAAATAGGTGTTAGGTCATGAAATAACCTAAGAATTCTTAGTAAAGCCCTGCTCACCAACCACACCTCCAGCAACATCACCTAAAATAAAAGTGTCCCTCTTTGCCCATATGAAAGTGTGTGTGTGTGTGTTATTCTGTAAGTTAGTTTCAATCAAAATCACCCTGTGTTTGGGCTATTAAAGCTTGGATGTTCCTGACGTGAGTTTCATACAGCTTGTGATTTGAAGTAATGGCCAACAAATTCCAGGAGGGGGAAGCAGAGTACAATCTTTCATACTGCCTGTTTTGAACTTGAGTGCCAAGTATAGTGAACAAGAGAATGGCAAGTTCAAAGGAGAATTTGTTAGGTTTGCTACATCATCCTAGCTCTAATGTTCAAATCAGTATTTACACACACTACTCTGATATTTTTCCAAGTAAAAAATGTATTAGAGCGTGTAAGTACCAGACACTCACCATATCCATGATTTTAGATTGTTATTCAGGTTGAGTTCTATTCCAGATTTATTTTCTAATTGGATTTCTTTTTTCTCTTGTCTTTTTAATATGTGAATATAACTTTGCCTAAACAACAGGACCCTTTGCCACACATTTCTAGGTTTAAGCAAATACTAAAACTCTGAACTGGGAGTACCCCTAGCGGGTTCTCTTATATCAGTTGCATGGGCCTTAGGAGCACAAGAGGAAAGGATTAATTTTGGGCCAAACAAGGTGCTTCAGATTACTTGATCTCAACACGGTTTTTAATCCCTAGAATGCGAAGAGAGATCTTCAGTGCATTAACTGGAACTTTGACGATTGCATTATTTACTAAGGTACCTCCATTAACCACCTCATGTATTAATGTGCCCTCCCTGTCTCGTGCCAAGCCCATCACCACTCACTCCATTTACAGCTATTCCCAGTTTCTATTGACAGTGTTTCCATGCCCTAGCTTCACTGAACTGCTCTGAAGTCTTGCGTTTTTGCCACTTGTGAACCTTAGCTTGCCCTTTGCCACCCTGTGCTTGCTCTTGCCGACACTGCTTCTAAGATTCTTAGAACATCCTGTCAAGCATCACTAATACAGGTACTATTTATATTATAATAGCAATATTGGAATTGCATTGCCCATGCGGTTAATAAAACAAATATAAAAAAACAAACACACACAACAAAAAATGTCCCATGTAGTTGTATGTATGACTAAATAAGCATAGCATGTTTTATAAAGGAAGTTTGTTATGAATGCAGACACTGCAGAAGACATCTCAAACAGGAGTAGCCATTATGTATGTTATCCAACACATTGCAGCCCAATGCAAACCAGAATAGGAGTTGGAGGCAAGGATTTTCTTCTAGTTTGTTGCAATTAAGACAAAATAATATCAAATATAATTGGGGTTTTACGTCAAAGTTTAGGATTTGGTGGATGAACCAAATAAATGTATTTGAAATCCCTGATAAACTGGATATCTGGTGAAGGATGGCGAAGTTGGAATTGAGCTCTTGAGTTTTTTTTTTGTTTAGTGGATCTCTGGTTTGGCTTCTTTTCTCTCCCTCTCCTCTTTGGAGGAGATGGGGAAGAGGAATGATGATTGGAGCTGAAAGGGGTGATGAGGATTATATTTGGGTTTTGGTGAAAATTATTGGCGAAGTCCGGCTGACCTGAAACCTGAAGGAGGAGTATGCAGTAGAGGGTAGGAGGTTGGTAGGTGGGTAATAGAGATTAACGGGATTTAATATGCTGTGATTGCACATTGGTATAGGATTAAAGGAAGCTTATCCCCTGGGTGAGTAGTATGGGTTATAAAGAGCAGTGGACGTTGATTATTAAGTTTGTTAGTAGGTTATTAAAGACGGGGGATTTGGGGGTTAGTAATTACTGATTAGGGTACACACTAGGATATTGGGTTAGGTATATACAGGTTTCAGGTCACCGAGATTTGAGGGATGTGAGGTGAGGGTAATAAAGAAATAATATAACTGTATGAAATGTGAAATATGATGAATGGGGTTCATGTAAGGGCTGTACTTACATCCTAGGATGGTTGTGGAGCAAGACTGTAATAAAGGATTGTAATAATGTAAACACAAGGGGGGTGGGAGGGGGATAAAGTGTATTTTATGTATTTACACAAGTACTTGATGGATGTGCACTGTTGTGTGGTAATTGGGGCTGGGGATCTACATAATTCTATTATACTGCTAAGGAGATAGATTTCACATATTGGTTCTTATTCATTATGGTATAGGGCGAGGTGCTGATATAATCCTGTAGCGGTCCAATCAGAAGGTGAATAATATAGATCCATCGGTGGGAAGGAGAGTGTGATTTGGAGGGTAAGAGATAGATGTAGTATTATGCACCTTTTGTTTATCTGTCAAGTTAATTTGGGTTAGGTATGATTGGGTATTGAAGGGAGGAAGATAGACTCACCTGACTTATGGATATTTTGAGGCGGTTGGGTACTTCAGTAGGTTTTGTGGTATAGTGCTGTGTCAGACGGGGAGAGGGTATGGGGTGTGAAGACAGCTAGCTAATTTGGGATATGCTTGGAGGTTTTTATGGGGTGGAGGTGGTGACTTGTGTGGGGAGGTCCGCATGCTCCGCAGTTCCGTGGTCTCTTATGAAGGCCTAGGGGTCGGGGGTGGGTGGTGTCGATGGGGGATGCGTGGATCCACCTGTGATGTTCTGATATAATCTAGGGTGCGTATGCCGAGGACCCAGGTTTCCACCTTGGATGCCGCGGGCTGTCCCCGGGTATGCACGGGGTCACTAGGGGGGTTGTGGACTTGAGTAGGGGACCTGCGTGAGTTTATTAGGATGATGTAGTAGTATGTATGTGGAGCTGCTGTTGATGGAGGTTGCAGAAGGGTGGAATTGGGAGTGCCCTTTCCTTCAGTTTATTAAAGTTAACAGTGTCTGCTGAGTATGTATAAGGTACAATTTTATTATAGCTGATAAAATTAATGATAAAATCAGCCAAACTTAGCGAGGGTACTTTTGGTCTCCACTGTATGTCTGAGAGGAGACATAGGATCTGTGCTAAGGTGGGGATTGCACAGGGGGTTGGCCTCAGGGAGGGTCCCTGTTGATACAGCCAGTCGATTTGGGGGTGGAGGTGTCTTGTCCCCAAGAGAAGGGGACTGGGATATGTGTTATATGTTTGTTTGGGGGTTTGTAATTGCAAAACTACCGATAAAGAGGGTTGCTGGGAGATGGAGATTAGAGAATGGTTAGGTTTTGCTTGGTCAACGTTCAAGGTATGAACTCACCACAGAAGCGCTCCATTGTCTACATTTTTTTGCGGAAAGAAAGAATGGATATCGGATTGGAAGAGGACGGATGTTTTGATCACTATTACTAACCCATTAGCAAAGTCTTCCTTAGAGGCTAAGTTTTCCTGGGCTTCCTACCTCTGTATGGCCGCAGGTTGGCATAGCCTCCGGCCACTTCCTCATTGCTGACATCAGGTAACAGGCACTAGCACGGACGCCTGTTTATGGACCCATTCTGGGTGGCCTAATTGGGTCCCGCTTCCTTCTGCTCTTTTATAAACCTCCTTGGGCCTGGGAGTCATTGCCCTTACGTGATGTTCCTGCTTGTTACTCTTGCTGTCCATTGTGACCCGTGATTGCCTGAGAATCTCGCTCTGTGTATGACCCCGGCTTGTCTGACTACCCACATCAGTTCTGACCTGTGGCTCTGGCTGACTACTCGCTCTGTGTATGACCCCAGCTTGCATGACCAGTGGCCCTGGTTACTACCCGCTCAGTGTAGCCTCTGGATGCCTTTCCTGTGGGCCTGGTTACTCTCGCTCCTTGTATACCCCGGCTTGTCTAACCTGTGACTTTGCCTACTTTCTCCCTACACTACCTGCTTGCCAGACCTGTAGTCTCGGTGTCTCCTGGATCTGGTCTGCTCTCACTCTCTGTTGCCTCCTTTCGCAGACCAAGTGGTGACTTACATATATTCTACCATTCTTTGGTTGTCCCACTTGAGCCACCTCCCTAGTCAAAAAATCTTGAGTAGTGCAGTACACAGCACAATGTGCAGCTCCAGAGGGACCTTGGGTCCTGTTTGCATATGTCTGGGGTTCTGTGTGGGCTCTACCATTATTGCTGTTATAATAAATAAAGGTGGTTATATTTTATCTTTGTGTCTGTCCTTACTTGCCTGATTACCATGACACCCATTGATCTCTGTGAAATATTTGATGGCAGAGATTGAGGAATATGGCTTAGGATGAATGTGAATAAAACCAATATTTTGGATATTAATCTAGAGAAGAATCTAAAACAACAGTTATAAAAAACAATACTAGTTTAGCTGGGTCTTATCTGGATTTAATTATCTGGGTATATATGTAACCAGAGATATAAAAGATATTATGGAAAAATATTTTTTGCTCTTGTTGAAACAATAGAATCAATGGTTGAGGGAATGGAGTTCTATGGAATTTTCGTGGTGGGGAAGGATTAAAATACTAAACTCATATATAGTTCCAAAATGATCATATCTGTTTTATATGCTCCCGCTAGCAGTATCGGATAGTTGGTTAAAGTTGGTGCAAGTTAGTTTTAGTAATTTTGTTTGGAGAGGAAAACGACCTAGATTAAGTCAAAGGTGTTTGGCCTATAAAACTAAGGAGGTGGGCTAGGTTTACCAATTATTAAAGATTATACTTTGGCAGGTATAATCTCGCATGTTTACAGAATTCAATTATTAGACTCTAGAAATGATAGTTGATATGCTATTGAAAGTGAGGCATGTGGGTTTAAAGATCTAACACTCTTGAGCTGGAATACGGGTCAACAAGGAAGTAATGTAATTAAAACTCTTGCTAGTACTAATTTAATTCTGAGCCAGAGTTTGAAGATGTGGGACTTGATTAAAAAAATCTTGAATATTAATAAGGGAGTTCCCCCTTCGGCTTCTATAGTCATTCTTGAACAGAGTATAAAAGACATCAATCTAGATTCGTGGAAGGGGATTGATAATATAAAGCAGTTGATGAATTTAGGTAACCCAAAGTCATTTTCTCAATTAATACAAGCATTTTATTTACCTAATACAGAAATTTTTAGGTACCTTAGAGTTAATATTTTTTTGTTTAAAGAGATTATGAATATAACGGGATATTTCTAATTTGACTGAAATCCTTTTCAAGGGGAGGAATGTGGAAAAAGTATTGTCGAAAGGATTGAATTTGGTTAGAGCTTCCAGACCGGTTTATAAATATCTGGTTATTATGTCTTGGGAACAGGAGTTAGGGTGTGAAATGTCTTTGAAGGATTGGTGTAAGGCTTTCCAGGATGTTATTTCTACTGTACATACTTTAAGTTTATCTGAAACTCAGTTTAAGGTAATAAATAAATGGTACCTGGCTCCTATCCGCTTACAAAAAATGTTTCCTAATAGTGATCCAATGTGTTGGAGATGTCATTGGGCTACTGGAACACATCTTCATATCTGGTGGGACTGTTCTCGAATAAGAAATATTTGGAACAGGATGTTTGACCTGTTGGAGGTTTTAACCTGCATTAAGTTAGTTAGATCTCCAGAAGTTGCCTTGTTACATTTAAGTTGGCCACAGATGGCTGGGAATGTTAGGATGGAATGTTAGGATGGAAAAGGGGCTTAGTTGGAGGTATATGGGTTCAGTTAGGAAATGTGGACAATGGAACGCTTGGATGGTTAAATTGGATACTATTTTTAATACATACCCGAACTGTTGACAATGAGAAAGATCTGCAACAATTGAATGTCCTTTGGGATTAGTTGTTCTCCCATGTCAATCTTCTTCCTGGCAGTTAGGGAATTTTGTGTGTTTATGTGTATACACATATATATATACACTTGGTAAATTGGAAGGAATGGATTATTGTTTGTTTGTTTGTTTGTTTTTTTTTGCATTCATTGCATGTCTTTTAAAACTGATCATAAAAAGAAGTAAAAAAAAAAAATTAAAGAGGAATTATGTGTAAGACTATTTTCCCCTGACATCCACACAAATCCAGAAAGGAGGCAATGCTTTTAATGACTGGATTGTTACATTTTCAGTGCTTAGCCCTTTCAGCTCTGAAAAGGTGTGCAACGCATTGTATTACACAACTGTCCGTCAGTGAGTGAGTATGTGTGTATGCGCGAGAGAGCATGTTTTGCTGAGTGTGTGTTTTGCATATAGAGTCTTGCGTAAAGAATTTTGCATATAGCCCATTGCGTATAGCATTTTGAGTATTAAGTATAGAGTTTTGTGTATTGCATATAGTGTTTTGCATATTGTGTATAGGGTTTTGCGTAGTGTTTTGTGTACAACATATAGTGTTTAGAGTCTTATGTATAGCATTCTTCATTTTGCATGTCACTTTGCATTTTGTGTATTGTGTATAACATTTTGCATACAGGATTTTACATATATACATATAGCATTTTGTGGATTCAGACCCCAAGCCCAGTGATTGGTTCTGTATATTTCTCCCCTTCACTGCGGATCTGTCAGTCCTACGCTAGCTAGCCATCCATTGATAACTATTCGCTGTTGATTTAACTCTTAGAATAGCAGCTATAGTTTTGACCATGTGAACCTGTATCCTTAAGGCTGTAGCAGCTACAGCTATGCAATCCCTACTCCAACCCCAGATATAGCTGGATGAAACATCAGGATCCCTCTTGAAGCCTTCCTCCCATTTGCAATTGATCTCTTACACCATCATGTAAGTGATCATAGTGGTGACTGGCAGGCACTCATTTCCTCCTGTCCCACCCTTCTACTCAATCTGGCATTCCCCTGATGTACAGGAATGCCCACTGACTTCTTCACTGACAACAATACAATGGGTTCTCTGGTCCTCCCACTCAAGGAAATACTGACTTTAGTGTAAGATCTGGATGAAATGCAGTGGTTGCCTTCCAGTCACCATCACTGATTGCTTTCACAATCATGTAAGCAATCAGTACCAGGGGTACATAAGGAGGGGTCCTGATGCCACTACAATGAGGTCTAAACATAATGTGAATGCCAGAGGTAGGGTGGCAACATGTCCTGGATTGCCCAGGACAGTCCACATTTTAAATGTGTCCTATGTCCCAGACAGCCCCCTTAAGGGACAAAGCAAAGCCCCAAAATGAAGACTCCAGAGCACAGAGTTCTAAACATTAGAAGGACAACTGCCCATTGCCACTGCTGGTCTACAAGAAAAAGTCTTTCAAATGGAGCTCTAAATACTAGAGCGAGAACAGACTTTGATCCTGACATCAAATAGGAGGAGCATGGCAATTCTGATGTAATGCTAGGCTAAGGCTTTGGGCATGACGTACTTTTTTTGTAGCCCATCACAGGCATTGCTATCACAGCAGTCAATAGTCAGTTCTCCCCCTAGCATTTACAACTTGATGGTATGCTGGAAAAGGAGCAGGCTGGTCCCTGATGTCCAGTGATATATACTGACCCTTCCAGCATAGCTGCACCAGATCCGAGGACAAGTACTCTGCTTCTTTCCTCTGAGCAATGTGCCTGAATGGCAGAATGTAAATGTGGTCACTATAGTCAGAGGGTGACTTCAAAACATGTTTGAGGAGGGTAAGGAGAGATCTGTCTAAAAGCAGAAGTACCTCTACAGAAAGTTATATGGTTTTCACCTAAATTAAACATTTGGAAGCATTGTGTACACATACAGACTCAAAGCTAAGCATATACAGGCTCCTACAGGATCCACATTTTAATCTGAAGGCAGAAAATCTAGGATTCCAAGCTGTGGAAGACATTCTTTCCAATGTATAAACACGCTGTGAGTTCCACAATACCATTTCTGTGAAAAAGTAATTTCCTGGTGATTCAAGGTACAACTCTAAATTGATAAGACATTGGACACATATCAGGAATTCAATGGGCAGTGTTTATTCCTATATACGTCAACCCTGGTTGATGCCTTTTTAACAACAATCTCTGTTATTAAGGTTGATAATCTTTAAGCATACGCTTATTTTTTACTATGAAATTGGTGGTTGACCTATTTTGAACCTCAAGGTTGGAGTCAGACAGAGAGACTTCCTGTTTTGAGCACATTCTCTACAGAGTTAAGTTTAATCCACATACTATTTCATTGTATCAATTATCCTGTGGAAAACAGCTATACAGACATTTCTTTCCATCTTACCGTAGTATATTTAATAAGACGGTATAGTATGTACAGCAGCAGTCTCAGGTTTTAATTTTTCAAAAGAGAAGATTTATTGAAGATCAACATTTTGGCCAGGCATAGATGGCCTTCCTTTTTTAATGTGTTATCTATTGAACACATGTGGATTATAGTTTACCGAAGTGTTAATTTCCTTGAACAACTCAGTTTGTTTGGTGTCTGGTTGAGTTTATTTTATTTATTTATATTTAGTATGTTTGTAAATTGGACATCTTAACCCTTTAGTGACAGCCGCTTGCGTACGCGGCTGTCACCTTAACGCCCGTGGTACTTTTTTTTTTTTTTTTTAAATGATCCCGGGGTCTCTGAACGGCATGCAGCCGCACGGAGACCCAGACTTCCGGGACTTACCAGGTACTTCCTCTGTCACTAAATGACAGTTTTTACAGGATGTACCTGGTAAGTCGATGCTGTTCAATGACGATGATGTACTGTTTTATTGATATATATTTTTTATGTATGTATTATGATTTGTGACATGTTGGGGTGGTTGAATTGACACATTGAGAGAGATACACTAAGGTGTGATAGGAAGGTGATAAAGTGGATATAACTTATGCAGTGATATTACTTCTCCAATTCTTGTGTTATTCTGTGGAACAAATACACTAAGGTCTCTGAAGTGACAGATATGTTAGTGCATGAACTCAGTAGAGTAACACAGGAACTGGAGACTTTATAACACTGGGCAAGTTATCTACACTATATCACACCCTAGTTCATAACCCCCTCTTGTGTTCTTTATCATGGTGTGCTTAGTTCCTACCCCCAACACATCTATTTTTGTGGTTTCTTTTATCTTTATATATTTTCTGGTTTGTCTGATTTTGTGTGTACACATGCATATATCTCTACAGGAGGATGTTAATATAATTGCAGGTATTTAACAGATCCAGGTATCTGTGATATTTATGCGGGTGTTTTCTTTGGTCTATTCCAATTAGTTTTCTTTTGTAGGTATATGGAGGATAGAAGACACCTAACATCCAAGTATTTTAGGATTATTTTACTGGATTTACCATTACTTCATACTGTGCAGTTTCTGTATATATACACTGTATATTCACAGTTTTCTTCATATATATTTTAAGTATTATATTTTTAGGTATTGGATTTCTGAATACAGTGCCAGTTATTTAGCACCGTTATCTTTGTCTTTGACATATTCAGTTTCTTTGGGCATATCTAGGAGAAGTGTAGGGTGCTTTTCTTTGATATAATCTCTTAAATCATTGATGTGCTTTTTTGAAGTGTATTCAAATAGTAAAAAAAACCCTCTGTGTGTGTTAGCGAGGTGTCCAACAAATTGTTTTGAGTTGGTATAAACATATATATACTGCCTGCTTCCCCAGCTTCATTGCCCACATAATCACACATACACATCTTCCTCAGTCTTGTTCTGCTGGTAGCCACAGAACTATATATATATATATATATATATATATATATATATATATATATATATATATATATAAATTATATGATATATAATACACACACACACACACACACAAACAAACACACAAACATTCACTGTCTGCTTCCCCAACCTTGTCCCACTGATAGCCAGAAAACCACACATACTTTTTCTGACTCCCCACTTTTTACCACTGTCAACTTGTAGACCCAAAAGCCGCACACACTATGACACCCTGTCCTTGTTCTACACATCGCAATTGAATCATACATATGTCTGTTTCCTCGGCCTTATCCCACTGGTAGCCATAGAACCACACATACGCAACACCCCAGCCTTGCTCCACTGCACCACTAATAGCCATAGAACAGTAATATGAACACTGTCTGCTTCCAACACCACACAGAATTCAGCAGCTCTTACCTCCAATTCACGGACCATATCCCTTTAAATGTAGTTGTCAGAACTAAACAGCAGCCTTCAAACAGTATTGCAACAGTGCATATCACAATATAATGATGGAACAACAACGTGGGTGTCTGAAAGTAAGCTTTCCCCATTAGCTTAAAACTGTGACCTTGTGTTACTTCAAAAAACGCACATCCAAGATATTGTTCACATATATAAAAGACAACTTTATTCTTCATCAGCATATAAAACACAGAGTGTACCTCCAGTATGAATATTTCACAATTTCTTCCACCACATGGAGAGACTCAAATCTGGGAGCTGTACATCAGTAGATGCTACTATGCAGCTTCACATCGATCGATGCTACTATGTACTAGTAGATGCTACTATGTAGCTTCACATCGATCAGTGTGATCGGTAATGTCATTCCAAGGGGTCTTATAAAAGGGCTTTGTAAAAGCCATGAAAGATTCAATAATAAAAGATGGGGAGGTAGTGGGTCCCAGCATTGGTGTGTGTGTGTGTGTGTGGGGGGGGGGGTGACTATGTATAGCAGAGTCATTTACGGGGTTTATAGAGTTCGACTGTGTGCAAGTAGAAATTCAGTTTTATTACCCCAACAATAAAACTGTGATTGAGTCTGATGACTCCCCCCCAAAAAAAAGGTTGGTTTGGGCCAAGGCTTCCAACATATCACAGGAGTAGTCACTCCAAATGGCTTACTCTCTGGGCCCCCTTCCATGGTGCTAATGCAGGAATCTGAACTCTGCAGTCTGCTTTGTTTCAGAGCTTGCTTTCAAGGCAGCTGGTTGGGAACCCAGACTGGCAATCGGGAACCCAGACTGGCAATCTGGCACCCCATCTTGGGATTCACCTCTCCCTCCTCAGCTACTTTGCTCTGGAGCTCTGCTTCTCCATTGAATATGGGAAGCTACCATGTCTACTCCCTCTGGTACACCAATTCCTCCTCCTCTTTGAGGACCACTGTGCCCAGGGGTCTCTGCAATTTTTTGGGCTTCCTTCTATATTTTGCTTTCTACAGCTGTATTGGTATTCGCACCCTCTCTGTCTATCTGTTGGTGGATCAGCAAACCTAGAGGGCCTTCCCTTGCCACATCTGTTGTAAATGACAGCTACTCTGTCTATCTTACTATTAAGTTATCCTGCCCCTTAATAAAGTATTCCCCAAAGTCTAAATCATGTAGAAATGCATCTTCCACCAGACCTTCTGGATAGGCCTCTTGCCACCCCTGTGCATCTCGATATCGTGTGCATAGGCAACCAGTAGGGTCTGACACTGGAGAGAACATCTAGCTTTTGCTCTGCTACAGCACAAGCTAAATCCTCCATCAGGTAGCGCCACTCTTTGCAGGAGTCCATCCTCTGGAACAAGGTGGCTTACCAGTCTGGAAGGGCCTCCAGATAAAGAGGTGGCTGGACTGGACTCAGGCCTGATCATGAATAAGAGTACTTCAGATGTCTAATAATGCTCCAAGGGTATCATCTTCAAGCCAAAGGAGATGATAATCTGATAAGCCTCCTAATTGAAATACTATCCTAGAAGGTTGCAAATCTGCAAGACAATACAGAGTTACATGCCACCACCAGAGCAATGCAGAGTTACATGCCACCACCAGATCAAGACAGAGTTTTATGTCACTGGCACAGTAATACAGAGTTATATGCCACCACCAGAGCAAGACCATTATATGCCACCACCAAAGCAATGCAGTTACATGCCACCAGCAGAGTAAGACAAGACAGCATTATATGCCACCACCAGAGCAATAGCTATATGTCACTGGCACAGCAAAACAGAGTTACATGCCACCAGAGTAATGCAAAGTTATGCCACCACCAGAGCAATACAGACAAATATGTCACCAGTCCATCAATACAATTATATACCACCACCAGAGCAATAAAGAGTAATATGCCACCAGAAGAGCAATACAGTTATATGTCACACCAGAGGATTACATGTATCCCACCAGTCCAGCAATTCAGAGTTCTATGCCACCAGCACAGTAATATAGTTATATGCCACCAGCAGAGCAATGCAGAGTTATATGCCACCCACCAGAGCAATGCATTTATATGCCACCCACCAGAGCAATACATAGTTATATGCTACCACCAGAGCAATACAGAGTTATATGCCACCAGCAGAGCAATGCAGAGTTATATGCCACCCACCAGATCAATGCATTTATATGCTACCACCAGAGCAATACAGAGTTATATGCTACCACCAGAGCAATACAGAGTTATATGCCACCAGCAGAGCAATACATATGTTACCACCAGAGCAACATATATATGCCACCAGCCCAGCAATACAGAGGTATAGGCTACCACCAGAGAAATACATATATACCACTTCACAGCAATACAGAGGTATAGGCTACCACCAGAGAAATACATATATGCCACATCACAGCAATACAGTTATATGTCACACCAGAGGATTACATAAATGCTACCAGCGCCAGCAATAGAGAGGTATATTTCACCACCAGAGCAATAGAGAGTTTTATGCCACCAGAGAAATACGCCATTATATGCCACCAGCAGAACAATACAGCATGATATGCCACCACAGTGCCTCACTACCTCCCACAAAAGCATTCTAATTCACATTATATGCCAAAGTTGGACACTTTATACACATGTTGGTACATCTGGCAACAGCAGTGGGTTACTTGTGTAACTGATTTGCCACTCCATTTATATATGTGCCCATTTGGTACCCAGATTTATACTATGTGTGGATGATGATATTTCAAATAATTTGTCCCACATTATTCTAAATATCAACATCCATACCACATGATTAATCTGGACTGGGCACACAACATGTTCAGATAGTAGCAAATTAGTTATGCAGTTTGACCACATTTGAACTATACCTCCCAACATTTCAAATGAACAAAGAGGGACACTTGTGGTTTAGGGGTGTGGCTGGGGGTATGGCTGGTGGCCAGGGCATTACCGATCATTTTTAGATTATTTCATGATCTACTGACACCTCTTTGTGTAGATGAATAAATAATTTAGAACAAGACCAAAGTATTTTATTTACACAGACTAATATATAAACACATATACTGAAGTTTACACAAACATTAATGTGAGTTTTATTGCTGTGGAACAATGTGATACACTTGTATAGACACCACACAATCTGGTCTCCTAAAAAGAGGGACACCAGGGTCGGAAAGAGGGACACTTGGGAGGTATGGCTGAACTTATGAACTTAAAATGCGCCACTTTAGCATATATTGTGAGTTAGCATGGGGGAGGGGGGAAGAGATTTAGTCTCTGCACATTCATTTTTCACGCCACTGTTTCAAACAGCATTTTACAGACAGAAAACAGTAAAATTACTTTTTAAAACAAATTCAAAACTGTATTTTTCAAGTTAAATTCTGTTTAAAATAGAACCACATTTTCTCAGTGAAGAAAATCATAGATCATGCTCTTGACATTGTATTCAAATGATTAATATATGATACTCTTTCTAATTAACCCTTTGAGTGCCAGAGGGGTATGTAACATATTGCAGAGTAATGCGTTGTGTAGCTCTCCAGCACTCAAACCTTGGAGTGCAATGAAAAGAACATGACGATTTATGAATGTATTAAATGAGCACGTGGTTCAGTTTTAAACTGAAGTTAATATTAACCCTTATATCAATGACAAGATCATGTTTTATGAATTTTTATGTTAATTTAACCACACTGAGCACATCTTTTAAACATAAATAAATATTAATTAACCCTTAATGTCAATGATAGAAGCAAGTTTTATGAAGGTCTTATTCATTCAGATAACTACAGATTTGTCAGATTAACTAAAATACATAAAACATGCTTTTGTTATTGACTTGACAACATTAAGGGTTAATATCAACTTCTGTTTCAAATATAACAATATGTGCTCAGTGAACTTACAAATTAAAATATTATGAAATTCTAAGTTCAGTGAGCACATATGGCTCTATTTGGAATAGAAGTTGTTACCTTTCTGATGATTTTTTTCTGATTTACACCATGAGGCTAAAATTATTAATATTAGAGTCTAGATACTGTCCACACCCTGTCCTCCTCACTCCTGCCCACCCTCTCCTCCTCCTCCACACACTGTCTACACCCTGTCCTCCTCACTCCTGCCCACCCTCTCCTCCTCCTCCACACACTGTCTACACCCTGTCCTCCTCACTCCTGCCCACCCTCTCCTCCTCCTCCTCCACACACTGTCTACACCCTGTCCTCCTCACTCCTGCCCACCCTCTCCTCCTCCTCCTCCACACACTGTCTACACCCTGTCCTCCTCACTCCTGCCCACCCTCTCCTCCTCCTCCACACACTGTCTACACCCTGTCCTCCTCACTCCTGCCCACCCTCTCCTCCTCCTCCACACACTGTCTACACCCTGTCCTCCTCACTCCTGCCCACCCTCTCCTCCTCCTCCACACACTGTCTACACCCTGTCCTCCTCACTCCTGCCCACCCTCTCCTCCTCCTCCACACACTGTCTACACCCTGTCCTCCTCACTCCTGCCCACCCTCTCCTCCTCCTCCACACACTGTCTACACCCTGTCCTCCTCACTCCTGCCCACACCGCCCTCCTCCACACACTGTCTACACCCTGTACTCCTCACTCCTGCCCATCCTATCCTCCTCCTCCTCCACACACTGTCTACACCCTGTACTCCTCACTCCTGCCCACCCTCTCCTCCTCCTCCACACACTGTCTACACCCTGTCCTCCTCACTCCTGCCCACACCGCCCTCCTCCACACACTGTCTACACCCTGTACTCCTCACTCCTGCCCATCCTATCCTCCTCCTCCTCCACACACTGTCTACACCCTGTACTCCTCACTCCTGCCCATCCTATCCTCCTCCTCCTCCACACACTGGTCCACCCTATCCTCCTCCACACACACACACACACACACACACACACACACACACACACACACACACACACACACACAGTCCACCTCCAAACTGCTCACATTGGCTCCCATTGTCCACCTCCACACTGTCCATCTCCCACAATAGCACCCACACTGTCCCTCTCCACATTGTCCACCTCCCACATTGGGCCCCCACACTGTCCACCTCCCACTATGGGCCCCCACACTGTCCACCCCCCACAATGGGCCCCCATACTGTCCACCTCCCACAATGGGCCCCCACACTGTCCGTCTCCCACAATGGGCCCCCACACTGTCCGTCTCCCACAATGGGCCCCCACACTGTCCGTCTCCCACAATGGGCCCCCACACTGTCCGTCTCCCACAATGGGCCCCCACACTGTCCGTCTCCCACAATGGGCCCCCACACTGTCCGTCTCCCACAATGGGCCCCTACACTGTCCGTCTCCCACAATGGGCCCCCACACTGTCCGTCTCTCACAACGGTCCCCCACACTGTCCGTCTCTCACAACGGTCCCCCACACTGCCCATGTCCATCTCCCACAATGGCCCCCACACTGCCCATGTCCATCTCCCACAATGGCCCCCACACTGTCCATGTACATCTCCTACTGTTCAGGCATCTCCGTGTTGTGTCCGCTGACGTTGTCCACCTCCAGCTCCACATTAACCCCTTAGCGACCCTTGACGTACCAGGACCGTCAAGGGTAAATGTGACCGAACGACCCTTGACGGTCCTGGTAAGTCAAGGGTTAAACTCTTCCATCGCGGCCGCACGGAGCAATGGAAGAGTTCAAGCCGCTTGTTACTAAGTGTCCCGGTATCGGGACACTTAGTAACAAGCGGCTGAAACATTGTTGCAAAATGCGATTCGCTTCAAAAGCGAATCACATGTTGCAAAACCTGAAAGACAGGGACAGTATTTGTAAATACTGTCCCTGTCAGATCTCTCTGCCTCCCTCCACCTTGCATACTGCTAAGGTGGAGAGAGACAGAGGGAGATGGTGTTCCAGTGTGCCTGTAAAAAAAAAAAATAAAAAAAAATGTTTAAATAAAGAAAATTAACCCTTTGATCACTGTTCTACAGTGATCAATAAGTGCCCCCCCATCTGATCACTCTTGGAGTGATCAATTTGCTGCAGATCAGTGTTTTCTGATCTGTGGGACACCCCCATCCCCCTTGAATTTTTTTAGATTTTATAAAAATTTTTAAAAATTTTTTTTAATTTGTAAAAAATTTTTTTTTTTTTTTTTTTTATAATAAATATAGTTTAGGTATTTTGGTAGGTAGTTGGGTAGGTTTAGTGTAGACGTGTGTTAGGGAAAGTTTTAGGGATAGATTTAGGTTTAGGGGAGAAAAAAAAACAACCCCCCCCCCCCCAAAAAAAAAAATATATATATAATAAGCGCAGTTTAGATAGGTAGTTCAATTGGGTTAGGTAGGTTCAGGATATACGTAGGTTAGGGTAAGTTTTAGGGTTAGATTTAGGTTTAGGGATAGCATAAGAAAAATAAAAAACCCAAAAAACCCCAAACCCCCCCCCCCAAAAAAAAAAAAAAAATATATATATATAATAAGTGCAGTTTAGATAGGTAGTTCACTTGGGTTAGGTAGGTTCAGGATATACGTAGGTTAGGGTAAGTTTTAGGGTTAGATTTAGGTTTAGGGATAGCGTAAGAAAAAAAAAAGCTTTTTTAGTGGGCAAAATGCAGCGCAGGTACAGCGTTGAAGAGGCGTATGCCTTTTTGGCGTCTGACTCTGAGGCAACAGACACTGCGTCAGATTTTGACATAGCGCAGTTTTCAGAAAGTGAGAGCAGCTCTAGTGATGACGCTGGGCCTTCTGTCAAGAAAAGACGCACTGCCCCAAAAGCTGCTCTGGCAACTGCCCCAGCACCTGCCAAAAGAACTGCCCAAAGACCTACCAAAATACCTACCCAAAGAAATGCCCCAAGTGCTGCCCCAAGAGCTGCCCTGGCAACTGCCCCAGCCCCTGCCAAAAGATCTGCCCAAAAACCTACCAAAGAAATGCCCCAAGTGCTGCCCCAAGAGCTGCCCTGGCAACTGCCCAAAGACCTGCCAAAAGACCTGCCCAAAGAAATGCCCCAACACCTGCCACTCCGGATCCTAATGAATGGGTATCAATTTATGCCCACAAATCTCAGAATTCACAGGCAACCCAGGGATTCAAATTGATGTGGAAGGATTTACCCATGATCATTTTTTTTATTTGTTTTTGGGGGAAGACATTTTAGGTGAAATTGTTTCCCAAACCAATTTGTATGCAGCCCAGTATACTGCCGCCAACCCTAAGTGTGAAAAACGCTGTTTTTTTTTTTTTTTTTACTTACGTCATGGTTTACGAGGGATTGGTGGTAAAATGGCAGTGTATAAAATTGGAAAACACACCTAAAACGAGAGCCTGGGGTGTCTACTTTCCAAAAATATACACTTTTGGGGGGAAATCTTAAAAAAAGAGCACTGTTACACAGCCCCAAATGAGACATGGCACCAGTAACGCAAGCTGTGAAGATTCAAAGTGTGAACCTGGAAACGCGCATGTTCCAATTTGGGCCCCGTAGCTCTCCCAAACCTTGAGAAACCTATGCATATGGGGTATTGCCGTACTCAGAAGAAGGAGCTGAACACTAAACAATGCATTTTTAAAAATCTTCACCTATCATGTGCTTGAAATTCACATCAACATTGAAGTGCAAGTGTGAAAAACGCTGTTTTTTTAACTTACGTCAAGATTTACGAGCGATTGGTGGTAAAATGGCTGCGTACAAAAATTGAAAACATACATAAAATGAAAGCCTGGGGTGTCTACTTTCCAAAAATATATACTTTTGGGGGGAAATCTTAGAGTGGATCACTGTTACACAGCCCCAAATGAGACATGGCACCAGTGATGCAAGCTGTGAAAATTCAAAGTGTGAAACTGGAAACGCGCATGTTCCAATTTGGGCCCCGTAGCTCTCCCAAACCTTGAGAAACCTATGCATATGGGGTATTGCCGTACTCAGAAGAAGGAGCTGAACACTAAACAATGCATTTTTAAAAATCTTCACCTATCATGTGCTTGATATCAACAGTAGTATTGAAATGTAAGTGTGAAAACTGCAAAAAAACAAAATATTACCACAATTTTGAAAAATTTTTCTGGAAAAATAGCTGCATGAAAAACTCCAAAATTCTCCTGATTATTTACCTTATGTTGTGTAGTTTTCAGAAACATATACCTTTGTGGGACATTTTTGGTTCTGGCACCGTCAGCTAAGCTATGATCCTCACATGCCAATTGTTGAGAAATTACAAGTTGGAAATAATGGCATCCATCTTGTAATATTTACCTTGTAAATGTGAGGAAGTGATTGAAATACTAGGCATATGGGGTATTCTTATATTCAGGAGAAGCAAATGAATATATTTAGGGGTATTTTTTTGTCATAAACTAATTGTATGCAAATCCTGACACGAAAATATAAGCAAAATGTTGTTTTTTTTCAATTTTTTTCCTCTTTTTTTCTATTTTAATCAAATTAAACAATGAGGTATTCATATAATTGTGGTATCAAAAGAAAGCCCTACTTGTGCTTAAAAAAACAGTATATAATTTATGTGGGTGTACAAAAGGAATTAAAGAGAAAATATGGTTGAACAAAGACATAGTCAAAAAAGTCAAAATTGCTCCGGTCCTTAAGTCAAATCAAACTCAGATTTTCCCGGTCCTTAAGGGGTTAAACAACAATACGCATTACCCCTATTGTTCTCCACCACAGTGTCCTGGAATTGAGGATTTCCCTTCACATTGCTATCAAGTACATGGCATAGACCGACTGTAAGCGTTCCACTTACTTTGTTAGAGACAGCCACCGGATACCGCTGTGCGGGCGGTATCTTGTGACTGCCTCACGGGGTTGCCGTGTTCTGTCTCTCCGGCAGAACCGGTGCGCCCTGGTACTCGTCTGGGTGAACGGTCTCCTTGCTGCTCCCCCTTGTGGCTCCTGCAGCATCTGCTGTGTTGCCTTGCAGGTAGAGAGTCGGGCGCTCGTCACAAGGGATTCCCTTAGTGACAACGCAACACGGCTATTTTAAAGACACAGTACCATTTTTACTCCACCTCTCAGAGGAGGTAGCAGTATTTAAACTGCCTGGACACCACTTCAGTTGCCCTTTCGTGGTGTTCCAGTGCAGTTGTGTAGTTTAAGCTCTGTGTATATTCCCGGTTTGTCTGACTACCCGATCTGGTGCTGACCTGTGGCTCTGTCTGACTATCCACTCCGTGTATGACCCTTGGCTTGTCTGACAACCATTCTGGTGCAGACCTGCGGCTCTAGCTGACTAACTGCTCCGTGTATGACCTTGCTTGTCTGACTACACAATTTGGTGCTGACCTGTGGCTCTGTCTGACTGTCCGCTCCGTGTTTGACCCAAGGCTTGTCCGACAACCAGTCTGGTACAGACCTGCGGCTCTGGCTGGCTAATCGCTCAGTGTATGACCAGGCTTGTCTTACCATCCTATCTGGTGCTGTCCTGTGGCTCTGTCCGGCTTGCCTTCTGTATTGCCTCTCTCCCACGGACATCCATCTGGCGCAGACCTGGGGCTCTGGTAGACTACCATCTGTACTGACTGCAGGTGTGAGTCAGCTATCCTTTCCCGCTACACTGACTGCAGGAGTGAGTCAGTATCTCCTCGTTTGTTCCTGGTCGACGTTATACAGTTCCAGTTCGTGTTCCAGCAGAAGATCATCAGTAGCTGATTCTGTTCCTGTTCCAGTCCAAGTTCCAGCAGAGACTACCAGTGGCTTCTGCCTAGTCTCAGCAGTGAGGTCTATCCTAGGCGGCCTACTATTCCTGATAGTAGTGCTAGCTTATCGGTTGACGTACTGCCTGTTTCTATTGTCCGCTGTTTACACCTTGTTCTGTGCCTTGAATAAAGGCTGTTTTATTTTATACGTTCTGACTCCTGAGTGCTCTGAGTAACTGTGACACCGACACAGGACTCCAGCTGCTTCTTTTAACCTGGCACTCAATGCTTCTGGCGCACTTTGCTTTCCCTATATATTCTGTCATCACGCAGGGCCGTGATTATAGTCTGCTCATGAAGCGCAGGAGACCAGAAGGTTGCATGCACAGTTAGGTGAAGTGAAGAGCATACTGTAAGTGCCAGGCGCTGGCGGGGGGGGGGGGGCGGCAACACCACTGGTGGAATCCATGGTGGGGTTCCCAGGAGCCGCATGCCAGTAGGCAAGTCAATTCACTCTTGCATTGGCTGGGATGAGAATCAACATCCAAATCCCCTCCAGAAATACAGCCAAAACTTGTATTAAGGAGGGTAAAACATAACAGACTACTTGTAGTGACCCATGCCTTTTATACAATCCCAGATGGCATCCTTATGCACATAGTTATATTAAGGCTTGGGACAGTGCTGAAACAGTGTCCAATCAGGGGGAGCCCTAAGGGACCAATCAGAGCCCCCTTTCCAATCCAGAAACAAGTCTTTGAAACAGAACTGCTCTCACAGCAGGTGTTAATTAGCATTAATTTGTTGTCATTCAGCAGGGGGCTTATTGTCACAGTAAGTGATAGTAGTAAGCTCCAAATCCAATGTACACAGAATGCACAGCAAAATACAGAACAGAGGTACATAACACAGAGAAGCACAACAAATATATACATTTATAACACAGGGAACACAACACAGTGGGCAACAACGTATTGGTAGGTGATACAAGGGGGTTTGCCTCCTATTTCTTCCCAGGTATTGTGCAGGAAAACGGAGGGTTTTAGGTATTTAAGGTGATTGGGATCTCTAGTATACTTCAAAGGGGTATTCAGACCAACATTCCACAAGACCAGCTTGATAGAGGGTTGAGTTGAAACATGGTTTGTGATATTTTGAGTTTGTGATGTCATGTAAAGTCACATTTGGCAAATTTAATAGTGGGAGATTTGAGTTGAGAGCAGAGGAATATTATGTCCCAGAGAATGGCACTCCTTGAAAGGATGTTTTGGCTATCAAGATGGTCAGTCCAGTATTGGGGGGAAAGGCTCACACGAGATGAGGTAGATGTTGAGTATAGTACATTGCCTTACAAAACAAGAACAAAAAAAACAAGAAAAACTATCAAAAAACATAACTCAGGAACAGGAGGAATTGTTGTGATGAATCATAGTGAATTAAGATTACAGATTATTTTTGGGTGCATTCATAGTTGTTGACAGATGGGCTCTATCTGTCTCAAAAATATAGAGATATACATAGTTTCAAAAGTGATTGACAGACCACAGGCAAAATATGGTTATGTGATGTACTATGTTGTGTGTGGTGTCCCTTGATTCTGAATAGGCTAGAGTATTCCATGAGGTAGGCCACCTCTGCAGAGAGACCTTGTTTATTTCAGGGTTACTGTGTGAAGAAGGAATTCAAAACCGAGAATACAGCCACGTCCTCAACTCACATTGACCTGGTCCATTGTGAGCAGGCATATGTTGCTTATTTGAGATGAGCCATTAGGTCAGTGTTCAAAATGGTACATCTCCTGCAACAAATCCCAGAATCAGATTGCTTCCGGCAAAGATATATGGTATAATATGCATACTACCACCACCAGCACATCCTCCACGTCTTTAAAATTGGTTTAAATGAAGCAAAGATTAGGCGGCAAGCAGGATGGACTTTACTCCTAGCCCAAGTTAGTAATCAATTTTAAAATGCAGCTGTCCTAGCTGGGCCTGTACTGAAATTCCCTATTATTATTATTAATTTAATTTAATGAATTATTTCCAAGTGGTAGAAATGTAAAAACCAGTATATTTTACCTATACTGTCATGTTATGGAAATATTTGTGCAATCCGGCCTATGGGTAGAAAGGCAAACAGCCACTCATTTGATGTGGGTGAATATCTACTTTGCAAACAGTACATTTTTGTATACACCATTAAGTCTAGCTTAGTCCATTCGAAGACACAGGAATCGTGGGGTAAGGGTTCCTTCATCAGGAGGTAGGGCACTCAAATTGTTTTAAAACAAAGGAACAAACAAAAAATATTCTCCTTCTCTGTTTTACTTTATCCCCTTACCCCATCCTTTAGGCAATTAATGTCAGGGCACCCCAACCCTTGATAACAGACGTGTTTTGCGGATTCTTGGGGTTTAAAGGATGAGGATGTGTTTATCAAAAGTATTTAAAGGGTCATAACTTTAAATGGAGCTTGTCTAGATTGAAGAAGATAATCTTGTTTAATGGTCCATATAATCCAGGAAGCAACAGAAGTCTTCTGGAATAACAAACCAAGAAATCGACTGTTTGAAACATTCTGTTAGGTCAGCTGTTTATCTTTCTTGTTACTAGAGCTGGGACATAAGGAAGGTAAAATTAATTATTGACTGAATTGAAAAATGAGACTGCTATAGGTTGCAAGGCGGCAACCATTCTCAACTCCTGTCTTACTGGAATTCTAGGCGAGGAGACCTGCTTGACAGAGCACTAAGACATGTCCCTAATTTGAAGAGACACCGGAGGAGGTGCTACAACGGAACCGCCGTGCTTCACCAGCCAAGAAAATTCAACCCATATTCAATAAAACACAATTTTATTTTCCTTATTAAAAACATAATTCCATAAATTGACGGATTGTTGATGGACTACTAACAGTGGATGTGCAAGAAGGCGCTTTGTCAGGACTGTGGGGGTGGCTCCGGCTCCGCAGCGGCTGTTGCCGTGGTGTGTAGTTCCATATTGAGACAGGAGTTCTCTTTTGATGTAGATAGGCATACAGTAGCAATCTCTTTTGTATTGTGTCCATGTCCCTAATTTGGCAGATGAAATGACCATGAACATCATTGCCATTTAGGTTGTTTCAAGGACACCTAAGAATGTCTCAAATGGTGCAGTTGTTGAGTCACTTAAGGAGACCAACATGGTCCAACCCCTGCAAGAAAGTTTGAATTTCACACATTTTTGCCACCTTCTGAAATTTTAGTGAAAGTACTGAAACATATACCTTACGATAGCTTAACCTGAGACCTTTCTCAAGGCCCATGTACAGAAAATGAATTAAATGTGGGAGCCTGACATGAAGAGGACTAAGGGCATGGTGTTTACAGTATGTGAAACAAATCCCTCACACCCTGTTCAATTTTGGCCGATATGAGTTGACTTACCTTTAGTATGGTCTGTTTAACATTATCCTTGAAATCCTGGTGTTTTAGGATGTCAACTTAAATTTCATGACTTTAAAGCCAGGCTGGACAAATCCAGATCAGAAACACACTTGTGAGCCACTCCAGGTAATGCTTATCCAAAATAAAAGCTTGAAAAAAGATACAATATAAATAAGCAATAATGGGAGCTTCACTCCACTAATTGGTCATGATTAATCACTCTACGGAACACGTCCAAACAGACGTTTTAATCCTCCCAAGGACGGAGACTCTCCCTATGATAAATATAGTAAACGCTGAAACAATTGTCCGTAACACAGCTACTTATAATTAAACACAGAACTTTGAGAACATTAAAATCATCAGATAAGCATATGAATACAAAATAGCAAAGATATCCAACAGCACCTTACTCATTTTGGACCAGCCGGTACATGCCAGTGATATTTAAACTAAAAGTCCCTTCCCACATCAATCACAAATTTAGTGAATCGCATAAATAAATTTGAAAAAATAAAAGCAAAGGATAATGCCATCAATATAACAGTAAATGTTTGATATAAATCTCTCATACATAACTAAAAAGACTGTAAAAAAGAAAATTCAACACTCTAGATAGATATTTAGGATGTACAAAACTAATATCCCTATGCACAATAACTATCGATCAAGGAACACCAATTGAAATACGAGATATTAAACTAGGATATGTATTTTACACAAATAGACTTAATAACAGAAACTGAGATCCCATTCGGAATTTAGTCTATCAGGCAACCTGGTAAATAAATGATGTATCCAAAATGCCTCTATAGTTTAATAGAGGAAGTAAATATCACCCCCCAGAGGGTGTCCCAACTTTTTCTATACTTTGGAACCTGAAGTGACTCAAATTCAAACTGTGCTCCATAAGGTGTCTAGCTACTTGTATATCCCTATTATAAGTACAACTCAAATGTTCTCCAATTTGCTCTTTTAAGGGACACCTGGTCCTGCCTAGATAATGCTTCAAGCAAATTGAATACATAATATGGTGCACAACAAACGGGATTGCACAAGTAATAAAATTCGATTGAGTATTCCCTAGTAGTTGCACTAGGAATAAGACTTTGATTAAAATGCATGCATGCAAATACATCTGCCTCTGCAATTATAAAAACCCTGAAGTGTTGAGCCAGTTTGTTTTTGTCCAGACCACTTGAAAAAATTAGGCGACAAATACCTTCCAATAGTAGGAGCTTGCCTACTGGCAAACCTATAGCCATCTCGTAATATTTTCCTTTTCCCCATATAGAATAGGGAGAAGACCTTTTACTACTCTACAAATCTCATAATAGACAACTGCACTCTGACAGATGTAATAGGTGCTGTCTAATGGAGATTCAATTTATCATTAGATCTATCCCTGAAAGACTAATGGATGAGGTCTATTCCATAATAATTGCAATCAACCTAATTTCTCACTCTTGATATTTTTTATTCAGAATACTCTCGTTACCAGAGGTGTTCAGGTAATAGATGGGTCTGCTATAAAAAAATTAAGAATTTGCCTTTTGTTAGCATATTTTTTTCAATTTAATAAATTGTCCTTTTGAAATATTATTGAGATGTCGGGGTGGCAACTATTAGCCAATAGTAGGATATTACCTGAATGTGGTTTTCTAAAAATATTGACTTCTGTTCCCTTCTTTATATTCCCAAAAAGTGTAAGATCTAAAAAGTCAATGGTTTCTCTAGGTTCATTATATGTAAACATTAAACCACATGAATTAGAATTCATAATTAAAGGGATAGCAATGTTTCACAAAAACAGCAGCTCCAATTAATCTTCATAGTATTTGAGTCACAGAGAGTGTTATTTCAATACTGTCAGAGTTGTAGTTCAAGAGTAATTGAATGATAAAGTATTCCCCTCCCGCCTCTTTTACCTAGTGTAACACTGCTCACCTCAGATGCGGAATCTAGTTGTAAGACCAGACAGTAACAAAACACAGTCCCTGGAATATGTGTGGTGACATTGTTTTCTGCAGTTGTGTATAACATAACTAGGCATGATGGGCATACCTGGGAACTTTCAAAATGAGCTGACCCTGAGATTATGTAAATAGTAACCCTTAAATTTCCCATAATATAGATTATCCGTGATATATCCCTGATAACTGTAATTGAGAGTCGCTCCAATCAGCATTCAAGGAGCCATTAATACACAAGTTACAGATTTCACGGCATGAACACACACAGGACAAGCAGGACTTCTTCCTCTGCCTTTCTGGTACAAATGGTACCAATTTAGAGATTTAAGAAAGCAGTTAACTGGAGCAGAATATATAACAGGTAGCACTGAACTCTCTCACTCTGAGATTTTGGCTCTTCACCCTGAGATTTGGGCCAAAACCCTGAGAGTTCCCAGGTATGATGATGGGAATGTCCAGATGCATGTATGCCCAAATGCATACTTACCTGTATATCATATGGCATTTTATAATTTTTGAGACTACTGGGACAAGCAAGGCTTCATTTCTAGTTGACTCCTCTATTAGTTATGACCTGAAGTTGTCACCAAGCATGCTACTAATGTTATTTCCCTTTGTTGTTCTGGAATTCTCATTTCCCAAGTTAAGTGCAGGGTAGTTAAAATCTCCCATTAGGATTACTTTCTAACTGACAATCCATTTCCATGTGTATTTGTTAGTTTTTGTTTAAACTCCAATATTTGGTGGCTTGTAGCAAATTCTCATTAACATTATTATATATGCTCCCAGTATGTATTTCATCCCACAGGGTATCTTCATTCGCTCTGGACCTTTCAATAGCATCTTCCCCTTGTACTAGGTTTTTAGGCTTGCTTTACACACAGGCATACCCTTCCACCTCTTATTTACCATATGCCTCATAAAATGTGAACATGCCTCTAGATCTACTGTCCAATCATATATATCATCCAACCAGGTTTCAGTAATACCTTGGTCATATTGCTCACTCATTGCAATCAAATTGCCTGATATCATCCACCAGACTACAAGCATTCATTTTATGTTGCAATCATTGTAAAGATGTGCATTCTTTGAAATATTCTATATTATCCTTTTTTTCTAATCATAGAATCTCCTACCACAATTTAAGACATAACTTCCCTGTATGGATAAGTTAACAGGGCAGTCAGACTGTTGGAGTCAACCTCCCTTCCCCACTCAATCCCCTGGAATTCTAGCGACCATAGGAAGAGCTACACCCCTGGAGATCCAATGTAGGATATACCACCAAGACTCAGTGTTAAAACCATGCAAGAGTCCTGCTGACAATCCCTTACACTATGGCTAAACCTATCTCTACGCCATTGTGTCTTCTAAACAATAACCTCAGTTCTCATGACCCCCTGGAGTGGTGGCATTGTACAGAGGGCTAATGTATGAGCTCAGAAGCAATGTTATCGGAGTACGTGCAGACTGCCTGGTGCCCTGCAAGCTATACTGCAGTGCTGGTGTCCAGGGTTAGATAGCTCCAGCTCATCCTCTGTGCCCAGGGACTTGGGAAAGTGTATGGTAGATTGCATGTGGGGATAGGTATGCAACTGGGCATTATATGGACTGCGGAACTACCTGCAAGTAGCGCACTGGACTTAATCTTTAACAGGTGTTCTGGTTCAAGACCGTATACACAAAACACATCCTAAACCACACCTATGTCCTGAATGACCACAAATTACTTGCAAAAACATGTCAATGTATGGGGCAGTACTAAATTATGTCCTGTTACAATGTATATATCACTTGGGAAGATCAGACTTAATCACTCAGCAGTTTGCTTTCAGTTGCCAGGCTGCTAGATTCAGTTTGAATGCCTTCTAGTGAAGGAATGTCCATTGGGACTCATCAGATCTTTTACATGCAGATGTTTCATTGTAGTAATCCATGCCTTCCCGAGTAGTAAGGAGCAATTATTATGACTGTTTTCACTTGAATTATTTTTTTTAGAACTGATAAGGAGCATCAGTGGAGGGGATATGTAAAGCAACTGAAAGGGCCATGTTTTTAGAAGAACATATATTGCTTCTGGGTGATCTTGAGACATTTAAGATCAGAACCTTGTGAATCTTGCATTCCCTGTCAGGAAATTGTCTCTCTCTTAATTGAGAGATCACACCTCTTCCTGAATTGTTTCCATGCTGAGGCTGTGTGACCACACATTATCCTTCCTCTGATATGAATAGCTGTCAAGGATAACAATTTGTTTCCCACTGAATGACATTCATGGAGAGGTTAAGAAGGTCCCACTTCTTATGCCACCTTATCTGAAACTGTATGCAACCACTGTAGTATTGTCTGATTTTATCTTGACAGAGTGACCCTTGATGAGACACATTGCTGCTTTCAGAACTCTCCAGAGAGCCAGAAGCTGCAGATAATTGGAATAAATTACACTCTCTGAAGAAGACCAGATACCTTGTAATTATCTACTTTGCAGAACAGCTTCCCAACTGTTTTTCCATGTACCCATCATGAAGATTGTCATACATTGAACGGACCAAGGAAGACTTCTGAAATGCTTCTGCTGGACCACCATGTCTGGAAGAGGTTAACCTCAGGAGACACATTGAGAAAAATTGTATTTTTTCCCAGTTTTGCAGAATGACGAGTCCTATTGGTGAGCCCAGTGTTTTGGATCTATGGATGTCATACAAACCAAACATTGACATCTAGGGGTGGGGTGGAAGTCACGCAGCTGTGATAAAGTGGAGAGGATGTCTTCCGTGATTAACATCACTTTTCCAGTTGTTATGTCTATGAAGCCTATGCACTAATATTTCTTAAGAGATGTTAGTGCATAGGCTCTGTAAAATAGAAATTGGAAACGTAATAGCACTGGAGAAGTCATTTCCACTTTATCACCTTCATGCATAACTCCCAGTTGTCATAGAAACAGAGGTGGCTGCTTTGAGTATGCTGATATAGTGAAGCAGCTTGTCTAGCTTCTGGAAGATAAGTTCCCCCAGGCTGGCATCTAGGATAAGACTGAGAAATTCCTTATGCTCTGAAACCAGCTCCTTTTTCACCAAATTGACAAGCCATTCCAGAGGCCTCTAGACAAATCTGCTCGTGTTAGAGAAGTAGCTGAGGAAACATTCCCCAACCAGACAGCCAGATGAAGAAGATATAGCAATCCCTACTCGTCACGAGCTACCAATGATTCATGTTTTCAGTATATCCTCCCAGCCAGAGTCACTTTAGTTAGTCCTACTGTGCTCATTCTTGAATATCCTGAAAATCTGCAGCATGGGTCTCTGTTGAGGACCAGACATCACTACCTCTGGAGCTACAGTATAAAAGATTCCTTGTTCTTAGATGTGCTGCTACTACCACTTTAAGCTCCTCTTGGAGTGGAGTAGAGGAAACAAGAAAGGAAGCTGTGAATAAGACAAAATGCTCCTGTGTGTTGTGTAACCAGGAACATTTAAGCCTACGTACCTTTCCTCTAGTTATTGCCATGACACTGGAACCTGGACTTGGAGTCTACAAATTATTGAATAGCCTAAAAAAGGTATAGCTGATTTGCATTACTTAATAGCTATGTTAAGAAATATTCATCATTGTGGAGGAGCCAGCATCAGAAAAATTACAGAGGTGGATGCAATAATCACTGGTGGGACACAGATCTCAGATGGTTCCCATACTAAAAGCAGAGAAGTTCATAGATTTTAGTTCCTGTGCAACCTTAAAAGTAAAGAGACTGAACTTGATGGATGCATATCTTTCCTCCAACCGCATCAACTATGCATCACAATACTCAATGCAATCCACTAGTCCACAATAGGTTAACAGAAGGACCAATCTAGGTACGTGCATTCATAGTCTACTCATATTTTTGCATTGTATCTACAGTTTCCTATATCTAAAGATCTGTTCTGTCTTTAGCTCATCCCTCCTTAAAGGTATAGTAATGTTTCACAATAAAAGCAGCTCCAATTAATCTTCATAGTTTACAGGCCATGGACAGCGTTATTTCAATTCTGTCAAAGTTTTAATTCAAGAGTAATTAAATGCTAAAGTATCCCCCTCCCGCCCTTTTACTGATTTAACACTGCTCAACTCAGAGCAGCAAGGTTATGTCCAGGTGGATCGCAGAGAGGGACAATCTTCAATTAGCATAAGGGAAAAAACCTGGCAGGGGGCAGGGTTTTCATTGTTCTTACAGTAAGAAGATTAACAGATAATAAGCAAAGGACACATACCTACCCTACTTACTGTTAAACAAAAATTGAGAAACAAATGGCCCCAAGTTAAAACTCCTTTATTATGTAAGAAGAAAAAAAATAACTCCCACTTGTGGGATTTGGTGACCCAGAGACGCTGCAACCCATTAGTATGTTCTGACCCATAGTTCACATTCTGTTATCTTGAGCAGAGTTTCTAAACCATAGTCCTAACTTAAAGTGAACAGTGTAGGTATTCAGGCGTTCCCTGTCCAAGCATAGCTGAACTCAGATTAAAAGATCTACTCCATACATATTTATTTTCAGGAAGGTAAACCCTGAAATCTTGTATTATAAGGGGTACTAGAAAACCATTTTTGTGAAACTCTGATCTAAAGCAGTTTTTGCCAACCATATCCTCAGAAACACATAACATGCCATGTCTATAGGATTTCTCCGCTTGAACTTGAGTGAGTTAATTAAATGACTAAGCCTCTCTTGATAGAATTTTTCTGCTTGAGTACAGGAAAGTAAAAGACAGGCCCCATTGGGGTCCCTAAGGAGAAGGTGGTAAGCCATTTATCTATAGGAAAGACAGATAATATAGCGATTGTGTAACAAGCATTCATAGGACTCTTGCTATGATTAAATCAGATGTTTTGTTCCTAAAATTAGGCAATTAACAAGAGGTCCATGCATTTCCCATAGTCATTTTGTGACAGTCACATGTTTTCAAGTGTAATAAACTTCTCCAAATGAAGACAGATGGACTTGTCCAGCTTGCCTTTCTCCTACAATTTGTAATACCTCCAGCTGTTTTTGACACATATTACAGTACTAGCAAATATGGATTTTAATTTGTTTTACAATATTCTGCCCACCCTACTATACGTCTGAGTAAGGGGACACTGGTCCTTATGTATAACAGCAATATTGAACACATTTTGAGCAAGTCAACTACACAAATGAGGAACAAATTAAAATTCTCCAAATGTGAATTATTTTTAATGGACCATTTAACCCCTTGAGGGCTGGAGAGGACTCTAATCCATATCCCTCCCCCCCATTGTGCAGTTATGTCCATAAAATGTACCACTTTGCATTTATACACAAAGCCTATTGAGTAATTAGTTAACACATATTATATTTAAAGAAATTTAATTTCATGTATTTGCAGCTAAAAAATGCTTTGACATCCTTAATATAATCATAAATTTGCCTTTTTACATCAAGTGTAAATGGCTATAATTCAGGGATATTTGGTTAATTTTCTACTGTAGCACAAGATACCGAAGAAAGGAAGGCTGCAGACCCCAAGAAGAGTCCTCTGCCCAGGGAGGTAAACGCAAGGTTTTTTTCTTTGGGTGGGAGTCCTGTGTTCCATATGGACTGAGAGAAGAGGATTTAAAGGTAAGTGTAAATGCAATCCACAGGGCTAAACTGCCATCATGAATACCTCAGGTTTCTAAGGACCCTGAACTAGCACAGCAAACAACCAAACGAGAACCAACAGGGTTCATAAACTCTGAATATGCGGGGGGGGGGGGGGTCCTTATACAGGACCAACAGCCAGAAAGGGCCTTTTGGCCAAAGGTGCCCTCAGCCAAGGCTAGGACACTGACACAGTAATGTTCGGTGAATGTATGCAAAGATGACCATGTCACCACCTTGCATAGCTGTTCAGCAGAAGCCTCGCTCTTGTAGGCCCAAGAGGCACCCACAGATTTGGTGGAGTGTGCCATAACTTGAAAGGAACTATTTTTTTTTCTGATCACATATACCTGTCATAGTATATTTGATCCAAGCAGCAACAGTGGCTTTGGATGCATCCTGACCTGCTCTTGGGCCTTCTGGAATGACAAAAATGGAACCTGCCTTTGAAAAGGCTGCAGGTGAAGATCAGTGAAAGGAGGAAGAATAATTTCCTAGTTATTTTGAAAGTCCGAAATGACCTTGGTCAAGAAACCCTTATGAGTAAGGAGGGCTGTCTTGTTCTGGTGAAAAACTGGGAAAAGGGGTTTACAAGACAAAGCTTGTAACTCAGCAACTCTTTACACAGAAACAATGGCCAAAATGAATGCCATCTTAAGCTTAAAAAAAAACACAAGGGAAAAAATTAAAAGTTCAAAGGGAGGTCTCAGAAGAATACCCACCACCAGGTTAAGGTCCCACTGAGAAGTGGGATCATTAGAGTAAAGGAGTTAGTGACCCCCCCTGAAAAAAGGTCTTAACAGCAGGGAGATGCAGTACATTTTTGAAAGAACAGTGTGCACCAAGATCTGGACCTTAATAGAGCTCAGACTGAACTCTTTGTTAACACCATCTTGAAGGAAAGCCAAAACCATAGGCAGGATAAAGGATTAAGGAGACATCCCATCAGCGCAACCCTGGTATTAAAATAAATAAATGGAGACCAGATCTTATGATAGGCCTTAGAAGATACGGGTTTCCTAGCATGATTCATGGTAAAAATGACAGCGCCCAAGAAACCCTGTCTCTCCAAGATGTCTGCTTCAAGAGCAATTCTGTCAAGGCCAATCTTTCTAACTGCTAGGAACAGAGAGGACCCTGGTTCACCAGATCTGATCTGGTCGCTCGCCAACCTCTCAGGCTGGAGTCCTTGGTGACCATTGTCAATTCTGGTGTTACAAAAGCACATACTCGAATCAGATAGGGCAACGAAGCCATCAGCTCAGATCTTCCCTCATCCAAGGGGTCAGAGACATGGCATGAAGCAGATGGGAGCTCTGTCTTGGCAATCTCCAGAGAATGCCCAGCTGTAGCTCCCTTATGTGGAATTGCGAGTAAGGGACCACTTCCAAACTAGAGACTAGATACCTCAGGTCTCATAGTGGTTTATGGTCATTCACTGCCATAACAGTGCTGTACAAATGTACCAGAATAGAGTCGATCTTATCTTCTGGTAGAAATGCATTCCTTTGGAAGATATCAAATACCATGCATAAGTAGTAAAGAAAAGGAGAAGGCACCGTAGGGGACTTCCATGGTGCTTCAGGATGTGAACATATTCTTGAACATGTAACAGCAGAATAGCCTCTGAATCAGCCTTGATCAAATGGTTGAGTATGGACATAGGACACCAGAGCAGCCATGCCCATTATGAAGATCCTAGGAGTGGATGCTAGACCGAAAGGAAGAGCAGTGAACTGTGTCACTGTAACTCAGGCAAATAATCACACAACACAGTACAAGTGAATTTAACCAGTTTATTGAAGCAAATAATAATAATAGGAGCGAACACTTCCTCAACCTTGGGGAGACAGGCGTAAGGACAGTGTCTAGTCCACCACCAAAGAGCTGACACTGAACTGCAATCGGTACAGTAGATATAAAGGATACAGAACCAGGCTTGGCTGTAACCGACAGATAGGAACCTGGAACACCTAGGATCAGTAATGGAGCGTACCCGGGCAACCTCCAGAGAGGGATGTCAGACAACAGCTTGCGCAGCTAGAGTACCTGAGTGGTACAGACTGTAGGCCACACAGTGGAGGCACACTAGCAGGCTACCAGAGATGGGATTGCAGTAGCACAGTGAGGGACTTAGGGCGAGTACAGGAAGAGACAGCAAGGAATAGTATATGGTAGTGTACCAAGAGGCAACAGATTGAGAGATAATATACAACACTACCAGCCCGGAGGCAATGGGATCAAACAGTGCGGAGGAAACTTGCAATGCTACCAGGAAGGTAGTAGTTGTACCGGATAGGTAGAGCTCACCTACAGCTATACCTGGAGACAGTGGTAGTCAGACAGGAGCGGGTGTAGCACAAAGCGTAAGTCAGACAAGCCACAGTCAGGAACCAGATCCAGTAGTCAGCCACAGCCGAGGTCAGCACAGAGCGGATAGTTGGACAAGCCAGAGTAATACATTGATCAGATAGCCAGACAGAGCCAATGGTCAAAACCGGATTGGATAGTCATACAAGCCAAGGATCGAGAGCCAGGAGATACCGGAAGCCAAGCAAGGGTCAAAACGAGCAACACTGGAATACGCACAGAAACATCACGAAAGGGTGAATAAGCACAGTTCACGGGCAGATTATAAGGCAGCTGCTGGAAGCCGGAGCACAGTAGGCCACGCAGACAGGAAGCTACAAAATAGCGAGCGTGACGTCAGAGATGTGTGCCTGGAGACGCTCATTCACACTGATTAACTCACCTGTGCTCTAACAAGGAAATCATCAAATTCTGGCCTGTTAGTGGGTCCCGAGGACTGGAGTTGAGAACCACTGGTCTAGGGTGTATGAGACAGGGTTAATCTTACACAGCACCTGGTAAGGACTTACAAAACGAGGGGCCAATTTCCTGCATGGCACCTGGAGGTTAAGATTACACAAGCACAGCCATACCCTCTCTCCCACCTGCAACACTGGGGTCAGCCCTGGCCAACGATCTGCATGTTTCTTGTAGCTCTGAGTGGACCTCTGAAGGGATCTCTGAACGTGAACCCATGTGGAGTGGAGCTGCCTAAGATGCTCGTCTAGATCCGGAATCTCTTGTGCCTCGAACGATTCGGGTAGCAAAGCAAGGTGGAAGCCATAATTAATCAGGAATGAAGAGTTCTGTGAAGAAGAGTTTATGGCACAATTCCTGGCAAACTCCGCCCACAGTAACAAGTTTGCACAGTAATTGTGATGGTCCGAAATGAAATCACTGTAGAAACTCTTCTAGGCCTTGGTTGGCGCTCTCATCAGCACCGTTCGAATGGGGGTGGTAGGCTGAGGAGAATGACAACTGAATGCCCATCTTCCCACAGAAAGCTCTCCAGAATGGGACACAAATTGGCTCCCTCGATTCGAGACCAGTACCTTTGGTACCCCTTGGAGGTTGAATACCTCCCTGGCAAATATCTCAGCCAGATCCTTAGAGGACTGAAGACCCTTCAGTGGTACAAAGTGGGCCATCTTGGAGAACCTGTCAACAATCATATGAATGACCATGTGCCCTTTGGATACAGGCAACTCAACCATGAAATCTATGGACAGGTGAGACCAAGGAAGTTCACCATTAGGATCTGGCTGAGGCAGACCTACCGGAAGGTGTTTGGGAGACTTGCTACAGGCACATGAGTCACAGGCTGCTACGAAGGCAGAGCAGTAATTTCTTAAGCTAGGCCACCAGAAAAGCTGAGATATGGACCAAATTAGTTGGTCACGACCAATATGGCCTGTGGCCTTTGAAGAATGATAGGTCTTCAGCAAACAGAGTACGGGGAGATTCGGGAACGAAACACCTACCACTTGGTTTGTCTGCAGGAGAGGTATCTTGGGATGCCAAAACCTCCTCCCCCAAGGGAGAGGTAATGCTAGTATGAATGGTAGCTAGAATATGATCGGTGGGAGCGATAGGCACCGGAGTGCTATCTACCTTGGGATCCAATTCAAATTGTCTGGAGAGAGCATCAGCTCTGACATTCTTGGTACCAGAAAGGTACGAAACCACGTAATTAAACCTAGAAAGGAACAATGCCCATCTGGCCTGTCTGGGAGACAATCTCTTGGCCTCCGAAAGATATGTCAGGTTTTTGTGGTCAGTGAAAATAAGTATCAGGGAACTTGTCCCCTCCAGCAGGTAGCACCACTCCTTAAGCGAGAGAATAATAGCCAGCAATTCTCAATCCCAGGTATCGTACAGAATTTATGTGCCCTAGACAACTTCTTGGAAAAATACCCACAAGGAATTAGGGTCTTGCCAGGAGCCAAGCGCGGAGACAGGAGGGTGCCTACTCCTGACTCAGACGCGTCAACCTCCAGAGTAAAAGGGCAGGGCAGGACTGTGATGAGACAGGATAGGAGCCTTAGCAAAGGCAGCCTTTAGAACATCAAAAGCTTGGATAGCTGTGGGGGACCAGCTGGACGTATCTGCCCACTTATGTGTCATATCAGTGAGTGGCTTCACCACTGAGGAAATAAATTCTTAATGAATTTCCTATAATAGTTTGTGAACACCAGAAACCTCTGTATGGCTTTCAGACCTACTGGATGGGGCCACTGCAGAACTGCAGACAACTTAATTGGATCCATGGCCAATCCTGCAGAAGAAATCACGTACCTCAGAAATGTGACCTCAGACTTGTGGAACTCGCACTTCTCCAGCTTACAGAATAATTTGTTATCTCGTAAGAGTTGCAAGACCTGTGCGACATCCTCTGATGTGCTTCTATGGTTGGTGAGTGGATAAAGTGGTAATCCAGGTATACTACTACACACCTATGCAGTAGATCTCTTAAAACGTCATTGATAAATTCTTGGAATACTGCCGGAGCATTACACAACCCAAAAGGCATTACCAGATATTCATAATGTCTGCTGAGAGTATTAAATGCAGATTTCCACTCATGCCCCTCCTTTATTCTCACAAGATTATAGGTTGCCTTTAGATCAAGTTTGGTGAACACTTTCGAGCCCTTGATTTGATTGAACAGTTCAGTGATCAGTGGCATGTGGTATGTGTTTTTTTTACCATCAATTTCTTTAGACCTCTGTAGTCAATACATGGTCTCAATTCCCCAGCAGGTGAGGAGGACTTGTGAATGATCCCTCTGGCCAGGGTATTAGACACATACTGCTCCATAGCACGATTCTCCTCCATAGACAGGGGATAAACTTGTCCTTTCGGAGGTATGGATCCTGGAATTAAATCAATAGTACAGTCGTACTTTCTGTGTGCTGGCAATGTACTAGCCTCCACCTTATTAAATACCTCCTTGAACGATTGGTGCACTGCAGGTAATGAAGTAGTGGTACATAGTATTCTAGTAGGGTGTTGTAGACACGCCTCTGCACAATGAGGGGACCATGACACGATGTTGCACATCTGCCAGTCTATCCTAGGATTGTGCGTCTGTAGCCAGGGGAACCCTAGGATGACCGCATAGTGTGGTGAATTTATGATTTGAAATTGTAGGGTCTCCACGTGGAGCACCCCTACCCTTAGGGATACCGGAACCGTCTCGTGAGTGACATGTGATGGCTGTAATGGTATACCGTCAATAGCCTCAATGCCCAGTGGAGAAGAGCGAGGCAACAAAGGAATATTGTGCTGGGCCACAAAGCCAGCATCCATGAAGAATCCAGCAGCTCCCAAATCCACCAAGGCTGGAGCCGTGATAGAGGATGTGGACCAGGATACTACTACTTCAAGAATAGGTTTCCCAGGCTGGGAATCTGGGGACTGCGATACTCCACCTACAGTTTGCCCCTGACAACCCTAGGTGCGAGCGTTTCCCGGCCAGGTAGGACAGGAACGTAGCAGGTGTCCTTCCTTTCCACAGTAAAGACAAAGGCCCTCTCTCCTTCGGAATGCCCTCTCCTCCCCAGAGAGGCACGTAAAGCCCAGTTGCATAGGTTCCACCCTGCCAACCATGAAACCAGGAGATATGGGAGGCGAGGGAGGACAGAGTGGGATCAAAAAGCTGGGAGCCAGTCGATTTGTGAGTTTCTGCCCCTGGCTTCTGAACGCAGGCCTCTCTCTATGCGGGTGTCAATTAAAATCGCAAAGGAAATTAGTTCGTTCAGGTCTCCCGGAAGCTCACAGGCTGCTGTCTCATTTTTAATAGTGTCGCACAGACCCTGTTTAAATGCTGCTACTAATGCCTCATTGTTCCAGCACACTTCTGCAGCCAAGGTGCGAAACTCAATAGCAAAGTCGACCACCGTGCATGTGCCCTGACGTATGGTCATTAGCTGCAGATACTGCTCTGGCCGGAACGTCAAAAACTCTGCGGAATTCCTCCACAAATTCCTATCTACAATAGGCTTCCTTGTCTCCCATAACGGATTAGTCCAGGGAAGAGCTTTGCCAGACAACAGGGAGGTCACTCAGAAAGGCATGTGGTATCATTTCCAGAAAAATGTCCACCTGGTTCAAAAACCATCTGCAGAGTGGGCTCCCCCTCATATCACGGAGGAAGGGGAGCGTTACCTGACAACCCTCGATTGGTATTGCATGCCGGGTTCAGAGGTACTACCAGTGCCAAATCTGGGGAGGCCACCGGTTTATTAGGAGTTTGCCCAAGGTGTGCAGTACGGTTTAATAGGGTTTGCATAGCAAAGGCTAATTGATCTATCCGCTGATCCTGTGAATCCATTCTGGCTAGAATGCTCTGAACTGGTTCACTTGCACTTTCAGTACTCATGGCCCTTTTGTACTGTCACGGTAACTCAGGCAAATAATCACATGACGCAGTACAAGTGAATTTAACCAGTTTATTGAAGCAAACAAAAACAACAGGAGTGAACACTTTCTCAACCTCACAGAGACAGGTGTAAGGGCAGTGTCTAGTCCACTACACAAGAGTGGACACTGAACTGCAATTGGTACAGTAGATATAAAGGGTACAGAATCAGACTTGGCTCTAACTGACAGATAGGAACCTGGAACACCAGGGATCAGTAATGGAGCATACCCGGACAACCTCCAGAGAGGGATGTCAGACAACAGCTTGCGCAGCTAGAGTACCTGAGTGGTATAGACTGTAGGCCACTATCACGGTGCCTGAGATTGCTGCCTTTTCCTGTCAGTTATCTGATTGGGCTCTCCATTGGCTGCCTGTCTTCAGCCTGCCCTGTATTGCCTATTTAGACTGGGCTTGGGCACACTTTGGTTGCCCTTTCATGGTGTCTCTCTGTCGCTAGCACCTGCACTGTTTTCCTGAGCTTCCTGGGCCGTAACTGATTCTACTAAGCTCCAGAGATCGCCTGTGTACTTGCCTGACAGCTTCCTCAGTGTATTGGTTCCTGCCTCTATTCCTGATCCGGTTTGGGATGTTGTTCCTGCTGCCGTTCCTGATCCGGTTGGCTGCCGTTACTGTTTCTGTTTCCTGTCCTGACCTGGCTGTGTTCCTGCTCTTGGATCGCGTGCAGAGTGTCTCCTCCTTCATGTCGCCTTGGGCGACATTCTTATTCTGTGACTTGTGTAGTCCAGTACGCGGGTACTGGTTCGCTCCATATAGAACCGGTTGCTTGCTGCGTTCCATACAGCACCGGTAGAGTCTTGTGTAATCCAGTACGCGGGTACTGGTTCGCTCCATGTATAACCGGTTGCTTGCTATGTTCCATACAGCACCGGTAGAGTCTTGTGTAATCCAGTACGCGGGTACTGGTTTGCTCCATGTATAAACGGTTGCTTGCTATGTTCCATACAGCACCGGTAGAGTCTTGTGTAATCCAGTAAGCAGGTACTGGTTCGCTCCATGTATAACCGGTTGCTTGCTGCGTTCCATACTGTACCGGTAGAGTCTTGTGTAAACCAGTCCGTGGGTACTGGTTCACGCCATATAGACCGGTTGCTCACAGTATCCTTTTAGCACCGGCAGTGTCATAGTTGGTCCAGTACGCGGGTACTGATTTGCTCCATCATTACCGGGTGCTTGTTGACACCTATACAGCCTTGGCAAGGCCTCTGTGTGCTCAGTATAGGCGACTGGTTTACTCCACCAATATTCTAGTCACTGAGGCCTTCTCCGCTTATGCGCCAGTACTTGCAGTTCTCTGGGTCCAGCGAGACTGCCTTGCCCGGTTTATTGGCAAGGCCGGTAGAGTCTCCTCTCTCATTGTGCCAGTCTAAAGGCTGCCTTGCCCGGTATATTGGCAGGGCCGGTAGAGCCTCCTCTCTCATTGTGCCAGTCTAAAGGCTGCCTTGCCCGGTATATTGGTAAGGCCGGTAGAACCTATTTCCATAATATGCCAGTCTTAAGGTTGCCTTACCCGGTATTGGCAAGGCCGGGAGAGCATATTATTCACTGTACCACTATTCACTATTACATTGTACGAATTACGTGTTATATGTGTATGCCAAAACCCACGAGGGTTCTCTTTAAACTTTCAATGAAGTTGTATTTTTATCTTAACTCTGTGTCTGAGTCAAAACAAACCGTGACAGCCACACAGTGGAGGCACACTAGCAGGCTACCAGAGATGGGATTGCAGTAGCACAGTGAGGGACTCAGGGCGAGTACAGGAAGAGACAGCAAGGAATAGTATATGGTAGTGTACCAAGAAGCAACAGATTGAGAGATAACAGGCAACACTACCAGCCCGGAGGCAATGGGATTGCACAGTGCGGAGGAAACTTGCAATGCTACCAGGAAGGTAGTAGTTGTACCGGATAGGTAGAGCTCGCCTACAGCTATACCTGGAGACAGTGGTAGTCAGACAGGCGCGGAAGTAGCACGGAGAGTCAGACAAGCCACAGTCAGGAACCAGATCGGGTAGTCAGCCACAGCCGAGGTCAGCACAGAGCGGGTAGTCTGACAAGCCAGAGTCATACACTGAGCCAATGGTCAAAACCGTATTGGATAGTTAGACAAGCCAAGAATCGAGAACCAGGGAGATATCGGAAGCCAAGCAAAGGTCCAAATGAGCAACACTGGAATACGCACAGAAACACCACGAAAGGGTGAATAAGCACAGTTTGCGGGCAGGTTATAAGGCCGCCTCCGAAAGACGGAGCACAATCTGCCATGCAGACAGGACGCTACAAAATAGCGAGCACAATGTCAGACGCACGCCCGCAGATAGCGGCAGACCAGAGGATGCAGTTCCAGTACTAAACCACCAGAGAGAAATGCAGGCAAGCAAATCACGGGCACCGTGATAAACTGGTAGTGACTGCACTCAAAGGCAAAGCAAAGGAAGCACTGATAATTTGGATGAATCAAGAGGTGGAGGCAAGTTTTCTGAATATCTAGTGCAGCTAGGAACGGCAGCCGCCATCCTTCTTGGGGACCACAAAAATGTTTGAGTAAATCCCTGAAAAACTTTCCTGGGCTGGAACAGGAACAAACACCTGTTTTTCCAACGGTGAGGATACGGCATCTATGAATGAATGTTTATGTAGTGCCACAAGTGTACACAGCATTTTACAATTTAAGTGTTTGCAAAGCACTTGTAACTTTGTAATATGTAAAGTGAAACACTGGAAGTAACGTCCCTGCACAAAAGCTTATAGTCAACCCTGATCTGGGTCCAAAGGAAATCTGGACAAAAAAAGAAATGGAAGCAGAAAGGACTTGAAGTCTGTTTGGTACCCTTCCAAAATGTCCTGCAAAATCCAATGGTTGGTCACAGAAGATTCCCATGTGTCTTGAAAGGAAAAAAAAAAAAAAAAAAAAAAAGAAGAAGATCTCCCCTTGAGGAAGAGACCCTCCTCCTCAATGTTCCTGACTTTTCTGAAGCACCTTGCCTTCTGGATGAGAGGAGCTATTACCCAGGTTCCTGTGTTTTATATAGTGAGGAGAAAAGTTTTTACAAAATTCACTTGGAATACAAGGTATACAGGTATATATTACCCAAGTTATTTTTTTTTTTTGGAAGCGTATGTATGGCTGATCTTCCTTTTTGTTTGTTTTTTTTTGTTTTTTTAATTTTAGTTTTTTTTTTTTTTTTTAGATTTTTTAAAAATATATTCAAATTCTTTGCTGATATGTTTGGGAGGGTTAAGTTATTTTTTGCTGCTGTTTATAGTAGGTGATGTGAATTGGTTCAAAAGCTTCTCTTCCAACTTATGATTAATTGGGCCAGATTTACATCCAAGGTGCCCCTAGGCTTGGCATTCTAGGCACCCCTGTTACAGCTTGCCCTGTTTTCAGCATCATCTGCAGGAGCGAGGCTTCAAGCATGCAGCAGGCCTCTGTTTTATGCGCCATGCTTCCTGTAGTCCCCTCCTACCTACTTCCTTCCTCTGAGCTGCTCCTCCTACCTACTTCCCGAGGAGGGGTTTAAAGGGCAGTCTGAGTCCTGACTCAGTTGCTCTTCTGTTGGTCATAGCAGTTCTATTACCTTGGGCTCTGTGTATGACCTGGCTAATCTTCCATTCAACCTGGTGCTGACCTGTGGCTCTGTCTGACTATTCTTTTGTCTATCACTATTGTGGACACCCAACCTGGTGCAGACCTGTGGCTCTGGCTGACTACCTGAACTGTGTATGACCTGGCTTGTCTGACTACCCCCTCTGGTGCTGACTTATGAATGACTATTCTTACGTTTGCTCCTTGTACCTAGCAGACACCCAATCTAGTGCGGACCCGGGGCTCTGGTAGACTAACTCAGATACAGACTGCAGGCGCGAGTCATGTATCCCTTTCTTTATACTGACTGCAGGCGTGAGTCAGATATCGCTCCCTACTGACTGCAGTCGTGAGTCAGTACTCTCGCTTCATCGGATCAAGATCCGGTGTTCCTGTTCCTGCAGAGACTACCAGTGGCTGAGGCCTAGTCTCCAGCAGAGTGGTCAAGCTTGGCAGCCTACTATTCCTGATAGCAGTGCTCTCTGGCTTGTAACCCTCTGCCTGCTACTAGTGTATTTAGTGTGCTGTAGTTTTCTATTATTAATAAATTTTGCATTTAACTGTACCATACCGACTCCTGAATGTTATTGGTAAACCATGACAGTACACAAGGGCCATGAGTTCAGACGGTGATAGTAATGCAGTCTTTCAAAGCATCCTGGAAAGGTTGGAGACACTGAGTCAGCGACTTGATCAGTTGTCTTTGGCCATGCATACAGTTTCGCAGTGCACTGCTAGCCTCAAACAGCTTTGTACCCAATTCGTGGTTCCCCCAGAGACCTCCCAGGCCCCAGTGGTTCCAACCTCTCCTGACACAGGCATGGTGAAGAGGTTGATGGGTTCCGCTCAGCTCCCACAGAGTTATGGTGGGGATCCTGATAGTTGCCGTGGCTTCCTTAACCAGCTGGGCATATATTTCGAGTTAGTACCAGATGCCTTTCCCACCGAGCGCAGTAAAATTGTTTTCCTTATATCCCTCCTCACATGCAGGGTGCTGGCATGGGCCAATCTGCTATGGGAGACAAATAAACCCATTATTCACAATTTAATCGGAATTTGTGAAATCATTTAAACAAGTCTTTGATAGGCCAGGCAGCGTGGTCTTGGCATCCAAGCACCTTATGACCCTGCGGCAGGGTAATCGCACGGTGGGCGACTATGCAATAGAGTTTCGTACCCAGGTATCACGGTCCCCGTGATCCTGTGTGTCACTCTACTGTGCTGCTCCCTGATTGGTTGAGCTGTGTTGGCCCGCCCCTGGTTACCTGTCTTATTCTGGCCGCTGGCACCTGACAGGTGCCCTTTCGTGGTGTTCCCGAGCCTTGTTGCTGTTCCTGATTTCCGGTGTACCGATTTGGCCTGCTTGACGACTTTCCTGTGTTCCTGCTTGTTGCTGATCCGGCTTGTCCACGAACCCGCTCTGGTATCCGACACGGCCTGGCTGATGTTCCTGCTTGTTGCTGATCCGGCTTGTCTACGATTCTCCACAGTTCCCGGTTCCAGTCTGACTACGTTCCTGCGGCTGTACTACTGGGCAACATTCTGATTCCTGTAATTGCGCTTGTGCTCCAGACTGACCTTAACCCTTGGGTCGCTGTGTTACTGTTAACGCTTCTGAGCTGTACTACTAGCTGAGTCTCCTTAAGCTTGCAGAGCTGTACCATCAGGGCGATACCGATAGCTGAGCCGATTCCTTGCTGTGCCTCACCTCCTACCAGGTGCCATGATTAACCCTTGCAGTGCTACGCTACTACTGCTGAGCCGGCCGCTTGGGCCTGAGAGACGGCGGCTCATACTTTCACCCGTGCAGAGTAGTTGTTCCGGTACCTTACCGGTGGTCTCCTGGCCCATGCACTTGCATTGGTAAAGTTATTATACACCCGTGGGGGCTACTTGGCACTAGCTATTGGCTTCCGTTTACGCCCGAGGGGGCTCGATTCTTACACTTGCAACTTTCAGTCTCCGTTATACGCCCGTGGGGGCTAACTATCCTCGCTCTTGCAGCTTGTAGCCTGTGGGGGCTGACGACTCACGCTTCCTAGTACTGGTGGCATTGTTAAGCCCGTGGGGGCTATCCATTATTGCTCTAGCGTTCTAGGTCAGTTCTGCCGATTGCAAGTCGATTGCTATCCTACAGACTCTATTGTACTCCTCACGCTTCTACAAGCCTTATCTACACCTTGGGCATGCCAACACCACAGCAGAGACTGACGAGGACTGTTTTAACCATTGAGTGCTCATCTCAGTTGTTATCTTCCCTTTGTATATAGGTTATATTCTACTCTGTCTGTATCCAATATACTGGCCTGTAAGGGTCTATACACTTATCCCTTGTTATCCACTGCATATTGTTCATTATTTTCTGCCAATAAAACTGTGTTTTATCATACCCTCTGTCTGAAGTGTCTGAAAACCGTAACACCAGGCAGCAAACGTAGACTGGAATAACGAGGCCCTGATGGCCTTTTTTTTCAAGGGCTCAGTGACACTATGAAAGATGAGATTGCAGCCCACGATCTACCCAATGATTTGGACAGGCTGATTGACTTTTGTATTCTAAAAGGATACCAGAATCAGAGAACAACCCTCTTTTAAGGAGTACTTGCGGAGGTCCTCAAGTAAAGTACCTGCTCATTATTCTGATCCACCCTATCCTCCCTCGCCTCCGTGGCTTGTTTTGGATGATGCCGAACCTATGCAGGTGGATGCCATAGTCAGGGGGAGACCTTTGGTAACTGAGAACCTGAGGAGGACTCAAGGGGAGAAGCCTTCCCATGTTCCTAACCCTCCGTATTCTCTCATGCCTCCTTATCTAGTTTCTGAGAGTGATGAACCTAGGTTGGTGGTTGCCACCTGGCTTTCCAGGGAGAAGAGCGCCTTTCGGAGAAGGGAGGGCCTGTGTCTTTACTGTGGGAGGGCCGGTCATTTGTTGCGGTCATGTCCAATTCGCACTGAGTGACGAACGAATGCGAAGGGCGGTCGGAGACAGATGATAGGGGGCATTTAGTGGTCTCCAGAAAATTTGTCAGATAAGCCTTTGCTAAAGGCCTGTATTTATTGGGCAAACAAATCCGCCTCAGTTCCAGCGTTGCTGGACACAGGGGCTGCCGGCTGATTTATAGATGCGGAATTTGCAGCCTGTAAGAATATTCCGTTGTTGCCTCTTGCTTCCCCATTGGCCGTAGAAGCCATTGATGGCAGACCATTACAGCCTTCACATATCACTCATGAGACCGGACTGTTAAGCCTGAAGGTGGGAGCCCTACATACGGAAACCCTGAAGTTTCAGGTGATTAATTCTCCACACCATGCCATGGTCCTGGGGTTTCCTTGGGTACAAAAACACAACCCCAGGATAGATTGGCACACTTGTGATGTGGTGGCCTGGTCCCCACAATGCGAAAAGTCTTGTTTACCATGTCCGGTGAGAGTCACTCAAGCCTCGACTCCACACCTTCTGGAGTATATGTCATTCATAGACGTTTTCAGCTAAAGTCAGGCTGAGGTCCTTCCTCCTCACAGACCATACGATTGCTCATTGGAATTGTTGCCTGTTACTACACCTTCAAGGTGCCGTGTACTTACCCCTTGTCTGTGAAGGAGATTAAGGCCATGGAGGAATATGTGTCTGATGCGCTGGCCAGAGGCATCATTTGTAAATCCACATCTCCTGTTGATGCTGGATTTTTTTTTTTTGTCAAAAAGGATGGAGCATTAAATCCATGCATTGACTTTTGTGGTCTAAACAAGATATTGGTAAAGAATGCATATCCTATTCCCCCGATCACTGAACTCTGACCAGGTCAAAGGTATTTACGAAACTCGATCTGAGAGCCGCATACAACTTGGTACGAACTAAAGAAGGGCATCAACTGAAGACAGCGTTCAATACCCGGAGTGGGCACTATGAGTACTTGGTCATGCCCTTTGGATTGTGTAAAGCCCCAGCTATCTTCCAGGAGTTCATAAATGATGCGTTACGAGAACGCCTTCAAAGTTGCATGGTTGTATATTTGGATGACATCTTAATTCACTCTCCTACATTGGAGACTCATCAGTCTGATGTATCCAGAGTCCTGAGCCTATTACGCGAGAACAAGTTGTTTTGTAAACCTGAAAAATGTGAATTCCACAGACCTCAAGTCACATTCCTGGGCTATATAACTTCCGCTGCCGGGTTCGCCATGGACCCTCAGAAATTGTCCGCTGTTATGAATTGGCCACATCCTAAGGGACTCAAAGCGATCCAAAGGTTTCTGGGTTTCGCGAATTAACGAAAATTCATTAAGAACTTCTCTACCATTGTAAAACCCCTGATGGACATGACTTGTAAAGGGGCAAAAACCTCGGAGTGGTCAACAACCGGCTATTCTGACTTTTGAAAAGCTCAAGGCAGCCTTCGCTGCAGGTCCCATATTGGCGCATCCCAATCCCTCCCTGCCCTTTACCCTGGAGGTGGATGCATCGGAAGTCTGAGTGGGCGCTTTGCTGTCCAGCGCTCAGCTCCTGGTGAGGCCCTACGTCCATGTGGGTTCTTTTCTAAGAAACTGTTCAAAGCTGAAATGCTTTACCAGATTGGGGACAGAGAATTACTAACTATTGTCCTGGCCTTGAAAGAATGGATGCATCTGCTTGAAGGTACTAAAGCTCCTATCTTGATTTTAACCGATCACAAAAACCTAATTTACCTCTCTGAAGCCAAACGCTTGTCTCCCAGGCAGGCCAGATGTGCACGGTTTCTGTCTAGCTTTAATTTTGTGGTTTCCTATCTTCCTGGCTCTAAAAATGCACTGGCAGATGCATTATCCTGCCAGTTTTGTAGCTCATCCAGAGAAGAGGTTCCAACTTCTCTGATCATTCCGACAGATCGTATTCTCGTTACAATTCGTACCTGTATTACTTCTCCTCTAGGAGAAGAGATTCTAGCAGCTCAAGACTCTGCTCCTCCTGATAAACCTGATGGTCGTTGCTTTGTTCCTGAACAGTTACGCATCAAGTTGTTTGAGACATATCATGCCTCTAAAGTTGCGGGTCACATTGGTCGAGACCAATTGATATGGTCCATGTCACGGGTATTTTGGTGGCCTAGTCTTCGGGCCGACTGTGCCGCTTTCACGGCTGCATGTACAACTTGTGGTCAAACCAAGTCTCCTAGACACCTGCCAGTGGGCTTGCTTCAGCCAGTGGCCAATGGGGAACACCCCTGGTCACAGCTATCCATTGCCTTTATGGTCTAACTTCCAAGTTCCATGGGTTATACAGTCATTCTAATGATTGTAGATAAGTTTTCCAAGATGGCCCACTTTGTGTCACTGAAAGGGTTACCATCCGTGCAGGAACTGGCGGTGGTATTTGCTAGAGAGGTCTTCCGTCTCCATGGCATTTTCAAAGTAATTGTGTCCGATAGAGGAAGCCAGTTTGTGTCCCGTTTCTGGAGGTACTTCTGTACGCAAATGGGTATTCAATTGGCATTCTCCTCGTATCATCCGCAGTCCAACGGTGCGGCAGAGAGGTCTAATCAAGCCTTGGAACAGTTTCTCCGCTGCTGTATCTCTGACCATCACAATAACTGGGCTACCCTGTTACCTTGGACGGCGTTTGCCCAGAATAGTGCTGTTAACTCTACCACTAAGAGTTCCCTGTTCTTGGTCCATTATAGGTTCCAACCCTCTGCTCTCCCCGAGACATTCAAGCACAAGAAATTCCGGCTCTGGATGAGCATTTAAGGGCACTCTGTTCCCCGTGGGTACAGGTACAGCATATTGTATGTGATTTTGTGCAGCAACAGAAAAGGCAGGCTGACCGTAGGTGACTGCCGGCACCTACCTTCCAAGTAGGAGACAGAGTGTGGTTGTCTTACCGCAACTTGCGCCTCAAGGTCCCTTGTAACAAACTGGCTCCTAGATTCATTGGTCCTTTCCGTGTGTTGGGCAAAATTAACCCAGTGGCCTACTGTCACGGTTTGTTTTGACTCTCAGACACAGAGTAAGATAAAAATAAAACTTTATTGAAAAGTTTAATGGGAACCCTCACGGGACCTGAACATACATATATATCACATGCACAATAGGTTCAAACAGTAGCTTTTACAAGATACAGTATGGTAGGCTCTACCAGCCTTGCCAATGTACAGGGCAAGGCAGCCTATGGTATGGAACAACAATATGACTAAGGCTCTACCGGCCCTGCCAATATACTGGGCAAGGCAGCCTGGAAGATGACACAATTGCAGGAATAAGGCTCTACCGGCCCTGCCAATATACCGGGCAAGGCAGCCTGAAGGATGACACAATTGAAGGAAAAAAGGCTCTACCGGCCTTTCTAATATACCGGGCAAGGCAGCCTGGAGGATGGCATGACAATCTGCATGGGGGTCTACCGGCCTTGCCAATATACCAGGCAAGGCAGCCTAAATGACTGAAGGACAGCTCCACTAGTGCTGTATAGATGGAAGCATCAGCATAAGATGGTACAGTGGAGCAAACCAGTATCACGTATAGGAAAACCAGGGAGGCCCAACCAGTGCAATAATGGAGGCAGCTAGCACCCGGTGAAAATGGAGTAAACCAGTACCGCGTACTGGACAACACTAGGAACGCCCTACCGGTGGTGTAATGTATATGCTAGCAACCGGTGTAATGGAGTAAACCAGTACCATGTACTGGGTAACAGGAACGCCCTACCGGTGCAATAATGGAGGCAATAAGCACCTGGTAAATATGGAGTAAACCAGTACCGCATACTGGACAACACTAGGAACGCCCTACCGGTGGTGTAATGTATATGCTAGCAACCGGTGTCATGGAGTAAACCAGTACCACGTACTGGACTACAGGAATGCCCTACCGGTGCAATAATGGAGGCAACAAGCACCCAGTAAACATGGAGTAAACCAGTACAGAGTACTGGACAACACTAGGAACGCCCTACCAGTGGTGTAATGTATATGCTAGCAACTGGTGTCATGGAGTAAACCAGTACCACGTACTGGGTAACAGGAACGCCCTACCGGTGCAATAATGGAGGCAACAAGCACCCGTAAAATATGGAGTAAACCAGTACCGCGTACTGGACAACGGTAACGCCCAACCGGTTCAATAATGGAGTCAGCAGCAACCGGTGAAAGTGGAGTAAACCAGTAAAGCGTAATGGACAACAGTATCGCCCAACCGGTGCATTAATGGAGGCAACCAGCACCCAGTGAATATGGAGTAAGCCAGTACCGTGTACTGGACAACAGTATCGCCCAACTGGTGCAATAATGGAGGCAGCAGCAACCAGCCAATGTGGAGTAAACCAGTACTACGTACTGGACAACGGAAACGCCCTACTGGTGCAGTAACGGAGGCAGTAGCAACCGGTGAATGTGGAGTAAACCAGTACAACGTACTGGACAACGGAAACGCCCTACCGGTGCAGTAACAGAGGCAGTGGCAACCGGTGAATGTGGAGTAGACCAGTACCGCGTACTGGTCAACAGTATCGCCCAACCTGTGCAATAATGGAGGCAGCTAGCACCCGGTAAATTGGAGCAAATCAGTGATCAGAATGTCGCCCAGACGACCAAAGCTGATTGACGGATGACAGTCAGGATCCAGGAGCAGGAACGATAGACAGGCCAGGACAAATACTGGAACAGCAGGACAGCCAACCTAGGTCAGGAATGGAGCAGGAACAATGGCAACACTGGATCAGGAATGGAAGCAGGAACGTCAGCCCAACCGGATCCGGAACGGAGGCAGGAACCACGCAGGAGTGACACTGGCGTCTGGGTGAATCACTGACACTGGTAACTGAGCTAAACCGGCCCAAAGATACAGGTACAAAGGCAGGTGACTACTGACAGACACCACGAAAGGACAACCAAAGGGTGCCTCAGCCCAGTCTATAAAGGCAACACTGGGCGGGCAGTAGACAGGCGGCCAATGGAGAGTGCACACACCTGACTGACAGCAAAAGCCAGCAATCACGGGCACCGTGATACCTATGCCTTGGAGCTTCCTGCCAATATGCACAATCCTAATGTCTTCCATGTTTCCCTGTTAAAGCCCTTGGTCTGCAACCGGTAAACCTCAGCTCCTGCCCGTCCTGCTCCCATGATAGTTGCAGATCACGAGGAGTATGAAGTATAAAATATTCTGGACTCCCGTTTGGTTCAAGGGTGCCTACAGTACCTTATTCATTGGAAGGGCTATGGTCCGGAAGACCACTTCTGGATACCTGCCAGTGATGTCCACGCTCCTGTATTGGTACGCAGGATTTATGCTCTATTCCCTGACAAACCCTGGCCGGCTCCGCGTAGGGGGGGCACTATTACAGCTCCCATTCAGGGCCTTTTCACCTCTGTCTGCCTTCCCTCCCACTATATTCTTCTCACTTGTCTGGACTGAGTGCAATATAAAACATCTATGTGCCTGGGCAGCAGTAGAGAGTTATGCAAACCTCCTCCATACTGCCTCTGCCCTTGATGAAAGCATGGGGGCATGGTTTTCACAGGCTAAGCCCCCCCCCCCCGCCTTGTCCTGTGAAAATCTCTGCAAGGATTTGCAGGGGAGTTATTTTCACGCCTGTGGAAGTCTCTACAAAATTTCACATCCCAGCTAGTCAGATTTGTGTATTCTCCCTCCCTCCAATTCTGCACAATCTCTCCTCTTCCTCCGCACTCCTATTATCACAGTGTCCTTTGCACACCACCTTCCCCCCCCCCCCCATTATAGTCTCACCTGTCTGGGCACAATCCAATTAACCCTGCTTCCCTTCTGTTGAAGCACCAGCTCATTCATTAAACACAAAGAAAAAAAACTTTCAAACTGGGATGAACCATGGCCAAATTGATAGCCAACTGAAGAGGCATGGGGGGGGGCTTAGCCATTGTCCTCATACTGGCAAATTTATAGCCAGCTGTAATCGCCCACACATTGCAGATTTGACAACTCTTCCAACCCTCCCTTCCACAAGTAAAAGTGCATCACCCTCTTGGCCACCCACACTCCCAACCTTCCTCCCAACAAGCAGTACAAGTTTGTTGTCCTCTTGGCCACACCACCCTCACATCATATTGTCACCTCTTCTAAGCCTCCCTCCACAACCAGTAAAACCTCATCCTCTTTGCAATCCAATAGTCACACCACTGCTTCACCTCCCTCTTACCACCATCCCTCCCTTTCACCTCTGCCAGTGACCCTCCCTTCCAATCTCCCTTTCAACACTTCCGGCCTCATCATAGTGTTTAAGTGCTGAGCACAGAGTCTGACTCAACATGCCTACTTGCATTACAGACGCCATAGTCATTGGAGGCACACCTTACAACAGCCTCTCCACCCTTCATTGACACTGCATCACAATGACAAAATATGGGCAATATCATCCTTGCATTGCTGGTATAATATATATTATATAAGCAACACTGGCACGGCTATGGCTGTGCAGTTAAAAAGACAATGACTGGCTTGTTGAATTTCAGAGTTTAGCACTTTCAACTCCAAAAAAGTGTGAGCATTTCACTGCACAAAATGGTGTGCAACACATTGCAAAACACGGAATTACACAACTCTCCATCAGTGAGTGTGAGTGAGAAAGTTAGTGTGTGGGAGTGCGTGTTTGAGCAAGAGTGATGTTTTGCATGTACTGAATTTTTCTTGTATTGCGTTTTGATTATAGAATTTGGAGTATTGAGTTTTTCATGTTGCATATTGTGTTGCATTTGGCATTTAGTGTTTTGCGCTTGGCTTATAACATTTGACATATAGTGTATTTGATGTTTAGCTTTTAATGTACTGCTTTTGATATATAGTATTATGCATCTGGCATAGTGTGTTTTTTATATTGCATATTGTGTTGTGTTTGGCACATGACATTTGGCATATAGTGTTTGATGGCATTTGCTGTATTGCGTTTGACTATAAAGCTTGGTGTTTTACATATAGCGTTTGTCATATAGCATTTTTTCATTTTGTGTATAGTGTTGTGAGTATTGTGTTATGCTTTTGGTTTATGGTGTATAATGTTTGGAGTATAGCTTTTTGCCTACAGCCTTTTGCGCACTGCATGTAGCGTTTGCATAGCTTTTAGAGTATGGCACTGGCATATAGCATTTTACTTATTGTGTATTAGTATATTGTTTTGTGCACTGTGTATAACATTTTGTGTATTGCGTTTGGCATATAGCATATTGTGTATAGCATTTTGCATATTGAGTGTATGTGTATATATATATTTTGTGTGTATATGTATTGTGTATGTGTTCATTGTGCATTTGGCGTATAGCGTTTGGCTATAGAGTTTTGTGTAGTGTGTTGTGGTTTTGGCATTTAGCACATATCGTGTGTCGTATGGAGTTTTGTGTAAGGTGCATAGTTCTGTACTTTTGGCATATGGTGTCTTATATTTGTCATCTAAAGTTTTGCATATTGAGCTTTGCTTATTGCATATATAGTTTTGTGCATTATGTTTTATATATTGTTTTGTGTCTTGCATATAACATTTTGCATATATAAATAGAAAAAAGGGGAACCAGTGCACACTAAAATATATATATGCCAAAAGGGGCAACAGTAATAGGAGAAAACGGTGCTCACAGGGTAAAGATAATGCAAATAATAAAGAAAAAGAAACCCTGTATATGAAGCACACGTCTAAATCACCAACTTCACCTCCCCCTAATGGAATCACATGATCATGGAAAGAACAATAAAATATAACGTTTATTGTTGCTAATTAAAACCAGCGAATTTTAAAAGAAAAAAATATATTCACATTATTCACTGAGGTTAAACCCTCTAATCAAACACGGATTGCTAGAGGTATATATATACAAAGAAACCAAAGTCTCTAACGCTGAAATGTAGACTAGAAATATAAAGACCCATAAATCTCAATAGGTAAGAGATAACATGTGCGGCATATAAGATACTAAATATCTATAATGAAGCTGTAACAGACACAATAGTCGCTATAAAAAGCGATCTAAGTGTCAAAGAAGAAAGATACTATAGTTGCAACTTGCCCATAGGATATAATACTAAGCATAAAGCTGCTGCACAATGATGTCTCTATTTCAAATCACAAAACATCGATGATGCTAAATCTCTCAAGCTTGAAGCCTCTTAGTTCTGATGAAGCTAACACGCTAATAATCAGATCCGGCTTCAAACTCGCTTGCATCTAACCCTAAAAAGACTGGCTCTCAGTGCAGTAACAACTTGCCTATAAGATATAATATTGGGCAAAAAAATATACTGCACAATGATGTCTCTATTCATATAAAAGACATCAATCTATATGGTTCAAATATCGATAATATTGATTCTCAAATACTAGCCTACTGAGCTTGAAGCCTCTTAGTTCTGATGAAGCTAACACGCTAATGATCAGATCCGGCTTCAAACTCACATGTATCTAACCCTCAGGAGACTAAACCTCAGTGCAGTGTGAAAACAGCTTGAAGCCTCTTAGTTCTGATGAAGCTAACACGCTAATAATCAGATCCGGCTTCAAACTATGAAAGTTCTAGATATTGAACATATCGTTTGAAGCCTCTTAGTTCCGATAGTGCTAAATCGCTATCCATCAGATCCGGCTTCAAACTTAATCTTAAGACGCGCGTTTCGCCATGTAGGCTTGTTCACATAGATTTTGTGAACAAGCCTACATGGCGAAACGCGCGTCTTAAGATTAAGTTTGAAGCCGGATCTGATGGATAGCGATTTAGCACTATCGGAACTAAGAGGCTTCAAACGATATGTTCAATATCTAGAACTTTCATAGTTTGAAGCCGGATCTGATTATTAGCGTGTTAGCTTCATCAGAACTAAGAGGCTTCAAGCTTGAGAGATTTAGCATCATCGATGTTTTGTGATTTGAAATAGAGACATCATTGTGCAGCAGCTTTATGCTTAGTATTATATCCTATGGGCAAGTTGCAACTATAGTATCTTTCTTCTTTGACACTTAGATCGCTTTTTATAGCGACTATTGTGTCTGTTACAGCTTCATTATAGATATTTAGTATCTTATATGCCGCACATGTTATCTCTTACCTATTGAGATTTATGGGTCTTTATATTTCTAGTCTACATTTCAGCGTTAGAGACTTTGGTTTCTTTGTATATATATACCTCTAGCAATCCGTGTTTGATTAGAGGGTTTAACCTCAGTGAATAATGTGAATATATTTTTTTCTTTTAAAATTCGCTGGTTTTAATTAGCAACAATAAACGTTATATTTTATTGTTCTTTCCATGATCATGTGATTCCATTAGGGGGAGGTGAAGTTGGTGATTTAGACGTGTGCTTCATATACAGGGTTTCTTTTTCTTTATTATTAACATTTTGCATATAGCATATTGAATTTGGTGTATTGTGTATGGCGTTTGGCATTTTGTGTATAGCGTATAAAAATTTGATTATTGTGTCTGGAGTGATGTTTTTGGTATTGGGTTTTGCAGTGTATTGAGGGTGCGAATGTATGTATATGTGTATAGATAGTGTGCGTTTGTGATCATTGTAGCCCCTGCATCTCCTTACAGAGATTTTGACAGTAGTGGCCAGGGTGGATACAACCCCCTGACCATATTTGTCAAAATCACACCTCTATGCTTACACCAATGGGACAGGCATTATAGAGGAGGGGTTCTTCTCAGCCAGATAAATTAAGTCACGTGATCATATAGATATAAATTATAAAATGGAAAACTACTTGGGAATCCTTGTTCAAGAAAAAACTGGGAGGACAGGTAGACCACAAGAGCGTACAGTGTCACTCAGCTGCAGTGAGTTTGTAAGGTGCCATCATGTATAAAAATGGATGTGATTAATATTCTGTATCTTTATAAATCCTTGATTAGACATCTACAAATATGGAGTACAGTTTTGGCCACTTGCTGAAAAATATATACATTACTGGACTGAAAAGATATATAGATATGCAGCAAATCTAATAAAGTGTTAGAAGATTTTTAGTTATAAAGAACTAGCCAAACTTTTGCTTATGTTAGAGCAGGGGTATCTAAATAGGTGATGAGTTCATGAATTAATATGTTTATTTATCTAGCGCCACAAGTGTATGCAGTGCTTTAGAATTTAAGCGTTTAGGCAATACAGGGTTACAAGTGCTTTGTAGAATGAAACACTAGAAGAGAGGTACCTGCCCAAAAGCTTACAATCTAAAGTGGTAATGGGAGACATACAGAGTACATAAGGGTCAAGTGCTGAATACAGTGCTAGAGTTCTGTGTCTTCTAGCATGTTCAAGTTTTATTAAGGTGGTGTAGTTTCAAGACTGACTGAAAGCATATGACGTGCAGTGGCGCAGAGTGGGAGGTAGAGCATTCCTTAGATAAGGAGCAATGAGAGAGGTTTGATAAATGAGAGGGCTGTAGGCAGGGGCGTATTGTAGGGGAATACCAGCCCGGGCAATTTTTTTTTTTTTTTTTTTTTTTTTTTTTAAAGCAGCCCACTAGCTGGTATTTTTATATATATATATATATATATATATATATATATATATATATATATATATATATATATATATATAAAATTGTGGATACATTTATGGCACTCATAGGCTCATAGGGTTAAATACAACCCTAGCAACTCCCACCCCCTTTCCCCCACTCTCTCTTCCCCAGCCCTTTTCTACACTCTCATTCCCAGCCTATTACCCCCTTTCACTTTCTACCTACAGGCCCCTTTGCCGCTTCCTCTCTCCCTTTTTCCTCCAGTCTATTTCATCCCCTCTTTTCTCTGTCCCCCCTCCACTCTCTGCCATTTCTTTCCCCATCTTTCCTAATATTGCTCAGTCAGACCCCCTCAGTCCCCTGCCTTTCTCCTACCCACCTCCCTCTCCATCTAGTCTTTTTTTGTCTTCTTTTCCTCTGCCTCTCAACATCTCTATTTGATATGTGTCTCTTCCTCCTCTCTTGCATTCCCTGGTGGTCCAGTGTGGGGAATGAGAGGTCCGTGCAGCCTCCAGCACAGACGTCCCTATCGACACCCCCTTGTGGTCTCTGTGCAGCATGGGATTGCAGGTGCCAGGATATTATGTCATATCCTGGTGCTCTGTGTTAACAAGGAGGCCATCACAGAGAGTGTCTGTGCCAGTGGCAACACAGACCACTCCTTCAAAATATTGTGGGACGGTGAGGTGAGATCCTCTGATCTCCCCAACCGGCCTATGATCTAGTGGCCCACCAGGGGATGCCTGATCCCCCGATAGGACAATCCGACCATGGCTGTAGACACAAAACGAACTGAGAGAATAGAATCATTGGCTGATCGTAAGTGGCAGGATGGGGTACAGCGTGAGATCACAGTGAAATGTAAGAAGGGGCAGAGGAGAGAAGGGTCTTGTATGTCGGAATCATGATTTTGTAAGATATCTTGAGTTTTATAGGCATCCATTGGAGAGATTTGAGAAGGAATGGGGCAGGGACAAACCTAGGTGACGAGAGTAATTTGTGCTGCTGTATTCTGCATCAATTGAGGTGACTAGAGTCGGGAGGCAGGAATGCCAGACAGCAGAAGGCTGCTGTAGTCCATGCGGGAAAGGATGAATGCTTATATAATAAGCATTTTAGCTGTGGAAAACCAGAGGAAGGGATGGCTTTTAGCTATGTTGTGCAAGAGAAAGTGACGGGATTTAGCGATGGTGTTAATGAGGAGAGAATGAGAGACGTGTCATTTATCACCTCTTGTCACCATGCTTCTGATACTGGATTTATGGTAGTACCATTTACAGTCACCTGGAAGGGCACTACTGGGCCATGCCTAGATGAGGATTCGCTCCGTTTTAGACATATTGAGCTGAGGAACATATGAGCCATCCAGTCTGAGATAGAGAGGCAAACTTTGACTTTAGATTGAATATCAGAAGTCAGTTGAGGTGCAGATAAGTACATCTGGGTGTCATCTGCATAGAGGTGATATTTCAGTCTGAATGAGTTAATAAGATCATCAAGTGTTATTGTGTACAGAGAACAGAAGCAGTCCTGGAACAGAAGCTTGAGGAACACCAACAGAGGTGGACGGGAGAAGATTAAGAGGTGACAGAGGAGACACTGAAGGATCGGTTAGTTAGATAAGAGGATAGCCAGTCCAGTGCTAAGTTCCATATTCTTCACTCCTTAGGAATCTGTAGGAGGAGAGTATGATCGACAGTGTCAAAAACAGCTGAGATCAAAGAAGGATAACTATTGAATAGTGACCTTTTGGAAATGTGAAGATCATTGACAACTCTTGTGAAAACAGTTTCAGTGGAGCAAGCAGTGCGAAATCCAGACTGTAAAAGGTTCAGCAGGTCGTGCACGTCAGTGAATCAAGGTGGTAAATTATCCCAGATGGAATCCACCTTGGCTTTGAAGAAGTCAGCAAAGTATTGTGGCTGTATGGAGTTAGTGAGTGAGGCAGATGGAAGGCAGGAGGGAGTCAAAGGTAGAGAAAAGGTAGTGAGGGTTGGATTTATGAATGTTAATTTGTTGTGAAAAGTCATTTTTTTTTGCTAGGAACAGAGAAGAGTTAGCAAGAAAGGAGGAACCTGTAGTGGAGAAAGTGTGCCGGAGAACCATACTTTCTCCAGAGTCATTCAACTGAAAGGGTACAGGAGTGGAGGAAGCTGGTGTCTTTATTAAGCCACGGCAGTGGATTAGTTTTATGGGTGCGTGAGAGAGAGAGGTTCAAAGAGGAGGACAGGATTGAATTGTATGTTTTGACAAGGCTGTTAGTGACAGGATTAATGGGATTTGATGAAAGTTCAGTAGCCAGGGAGGACTGGAGAGCAGTGAAATTAAGTGATTTGAGGTTACACGTGAAGCAGGGAGAGGAAGCAGGTATTGCTGAAGATGTATAAGCAATGGGGAATGTTAGAAGATGGCTGCGAGATAGTGGAAGAGGGGAGATATTAAAATCAGAAAGTGCACAGCCTCTGGTAAACACTCCTCTGGTAAACACTGGTGTAACCCAAATACGGATGTTAGAAAAAAAGCGGGATGCCCAGGCGACAGAGGGATCATCCCCCCCAGAAGAAGAGACTGTATCTGATGACAGGAAGAAGGAAAGCCACAATTCAAAGTCAGACAGGAAATGTGACGGTGTATATGTGGTGGTAGGTGGGAGATAAAAAACGGCAACTTGTAGAGAGACTGGAGCAAAAATACAAACAGCATGCGACTCAAGAGGAGAAGCAGAGAAGTGGCAGGAGACAGAGGTCTGTAACAGCAGTGCTTAGAGAGTAGCAATCCCACACCTCCCCCATGTCCAGTTCAGCGTGGAGTGAGAGAGAAGGAGAGACAACTATAGGACATTGCTGCCTCTAAAGCAGAGTCAGACTGTTTCAGTTACAGCAAGTTTAGGGACATTTGATAGGTTTCCTTATTACAAATATATTAAGGGCAATACACACACTCGCAAGAACTCTTTACTATAGAGCTGAGCAAAAACAAAAGGGATCATCCATCGAGACTGGTCTAAAGACACTTACGATTAAACAAGGGAAGGTAATTTTTTTAATCCAGTAAGGATGAGAATATTTGCCATTGGAGGCTGTGATGGCAGAAACTCTAGATGTTTCCAAAAATATTGATTCTGTCCTAGCTCAGAGTAATATCAGAATTGACAGTTGATTTCAATACAAATAGGATGTTGATCCAAGGATATATACTGCATATTGGACTCAAGTATTCTTTTCCCTGTTTAGGGAAAAATTGGAAATTACTTCAATAGGTATTTTTCTTCCACTGAATCAAAGACACTTATAATAAAAAAAAACAAAAAAACTTGCTGAACACATGAGCTATGACTCTTACCTTTCTTAAATAGGCCAGTGTCATGGGGGGGGGGGGGTTCATGTTATACACTATTGCCAGTTTCAGGCATGCACAATATAGCTGGTCAGGCTTGGTAGCCGCACCATGGTACACAACCGGTTCCACTCCAGGGGAGACATGCATGAAAGTGAAAAGTCACTCCAGTAAGATTTCTCCAGTTTCTATATTAATCTATGGTTCCTTCTTTAAGCGTATAGGCTACATAGAATATAGGACCTTTAACCCTTTGAGTGCCTGAGGGGTATGCAATGCATTGCAAAGCAATGCGTTGCATACCCTTCTGCCACTCAAAGGGTTAAAGGTTTCTCTCAATGGAGACTTATTTCAGCTTAATACCTTTCCCTGAGGACAGTGTGTTCTCTGCAGCATTTGATGAGATTCAGATATAAAGCAAACAAGGCAATAGTAGGACTCCAGACACCGCCATTCACTACTACATACAAACATGGACAAATTTCAAAGTTCAGAAAATAAGCAACCCCTTGGTGTTTCACATTTGAGGAGCACCTCAGTGGTGCTGACTATACCTTCATTGACTTGTAGGTGTAGCCAGAGCAATCTCAGATTCCTATGTGCTAGACATCTACTCCATGTTTATGGTGGACAATTTATGAATTTGTCCAGTTTCCTTAATAATTTACATAACCCTTTACTAGTCACAGTTTAAGCTCTTGGATGCTAGAGGTCTCCAAATGCATTGACAAGCAGTGTATTGGAGACCTAGCACTGGTGTTTATAAGTTAAGGGTTTTTCCTATGTCAGCTGTGGGCAGGATAGAGTAGTAAGTGTGGTGGTGGTCACTGGGGTGGGATGGAGTGCCAGAGATGTAAATCCAGCCCTACTTTTTTTTTTTCTGGTCATTTCACTTAAGATTAGAATAATCACCAATAGATTTTTTTATCCCCTTCTTTCAGGGGTAGTCAGTTGTAGTTCCCAACAACTGGAAGAGCAACAACTCCCTTCATCCTCAGCTGAGGTTCATGGAATGGGTAGTCCAACTGCTGGAGCCCCAATAATTGACTACCCTTGTATTATTCTATTTTCCCATCTGGAGGAATAGTAAACAAGTGTACTTTCATGGATATACATTCATATATTGATTCACCCCACCATCTACAGACTATCTTGAAGTAGTAAACTTTTTTTATGAAAACCTATATACGTTAGAGCATATTTACCAGAGTAAAACAAGGGGACTTCCACTGCTGTCCGTTATTTTATTCAAAAGTTATAAAAGTTTAAATAATCAGGAAGTAAATTTACTGTGCGTTAACTTACTGATAGTTGCAACTGACTCAGCAGTTTTTATCACCTCCTATGGAGAACCATAGGTCACTGACTTTCCTCTCAACTAGAATGTAACAGAATAATTGGAATTTGACACCGAATTAAACTGTAATAACTTTGACAATATGCATCTCTCAGCAGTGGGAGTACCCTTACTCAACCAGAAATGCCCATCAATATATATTTAGAAGAAAAAAAAAAAAAAAAAGTTTACTGCTCCTTTAACCCTCTGAGTGCCAGAGGGGTATGCAATGCATTGCTTTGCAATGGGTTGCACACCCACCTGGCACGCAAAGGGTTAAGCCAGACAAACTTACAGACTAATACCCCTGAAATAAAAAGACAACATCTGTGCCATTTCAGATAGGAATTGTTTTATTTGTGAGGATGGAAGTTTTTTTTTTTTTTTTGCTATCCACCTCTCAAGTCCCAGAGTGCAGCCTGCTCCTAGGCCGCAGTCCGAGGTAATGTCATAATGTCCCTTTTTAAAGCTAAGAATGGCATTTTAGAAGGAGGCAGTCATTAGACATTATATGGTTCAGGCAATAAAAGTATATTTTTCAGATGTATTATGAATTCATCTGCATGGTCATTTATCGGGAATGTTTTTAAAGGTGAACTCTACCCTAGGAATAGAGGGGCACGCAACATTTTTTTGCAATGGATTGCGTACCCCTCTGGCATGCATTAGGTTAACAGAAGGTCTAGCCTAGGTAGCCATCATTCAAACAGTGGTCACATCTATATAGTCATCATTAATCTCCTTTAGTCTGCTAATTAACTAAAAGCCATGGTTTCTGTGAGGTGGTGTGATTTAGAGGCAGACATCACTATACACCGGAAACTGCTGATAAAATACAAAAAAAAAACCCACAGATATTCCTGACTGTTGTATGAAGGACACCTTCCTAGGCAAGTTAATCGGTTAAGACCCTTATTCCTAGGGTACTATTCCCCTTTAAAGCAGCTTTACCAAGAAAAGAATTCAACTGCAAAATGATAAACATACCCATTCCTTCTCCTAGCCAAGAGCTCCCTGAAGTCTGAAATGCCTTTAAATGATCCTAAAATTACCTTCTGTCCTAAAAATATAATCCTATATAAATCATAACATGCAACATGAAAATATGTACATTTTGCATACCTGATATACTCAGGCCTGATTTACAAACACAAGACAAAAATATTTGTTATACAAAGACATTTATGAAAATTAAACAAGCAATGATCATATAAGTTAAGACAAATAAAATTGTAAAACAAAAATACAGTGCTGAGTAATTTAAAACTGTATATAAAACAGGATAGAAACCCCTTTCATTCACTGCTAAAGGGTACTTTTCTACTAGAGAAATCAGCAATTTTCTGTAAAAGGGTTAAAAACTGACACTAATCCTGAAATAAACACACTTTCATAAAAAGGCAGGTTGTAACATTAAGAGATGACGTTTTGGAAAATGCCACATGTATATCATACTATGGGCAGAATTCATCAAAGTGGGGGAAGGGCTGTGAATCTCATACCCAGCTCTTTTTTCCCCACAATCATTGATACTGTACATTTGGGTATTTATCCATGACCGATTCCTGGTCTGCCTTGTGTATACGAGATGGGCAAATAAGAAATATATGGCCTATATGTGTTCATTCTTGTGATATGTATTTGGGTTGATGTGCTAAGAAAAAGTGGTTCAATTTTGGAGCAATGACTGGATTAGGTCTTTTAATACCTTGGATTTTAGATAAGTGGCCAAAGCATTGCAGATCAGCGCAGTGGAAAGCTGTCTAGAAATCGATGGGCTGAAATCTCCTGTTAAAGTCAATTACAATTTAAGGTATTTTTTCTTGCTCTTCCTTAGGTTGCAAGTAGGTAGGCCCCAGAACTGTACTATCCTTCTCAGTACAAAAGCCTCAGTGTGTGTGTCAGTCATTGGTAAATGCAAGGAAAGCAACAGTCATTGGCCATTTGATGAATGTACCCCATTATTTAACAGTTTCAAGCATGCAGAGGAAAGCAATTTTCCTTGGCATGCTTCTCTAAGATATAACTGAAGCGACAGCAAAATGTCTTCCCTCAGCCCAATGAAAAACATGCAATATCATGCTAGAGAGGTCTTTGATAGCCAAGGGATTAAATTCTGTCAAGGTACAGGAATATTATAAATGCACCTATATGCTTTATATTAAAATTAGTGACAGTTTCAATACAAATATGAAGTAGAACAGTGGTTTCCAACATGTCACGGCATCAGATAATGAAGTCCCACCTTTCCATATACTGTACATCAATGAGATACATTGTTTTTTCTGCTCACATATGTAGCTGAAAAATTAAAAATCTGACCTGTATCACAACTTTAAAGTAACACATCCTAATAACCCCCTTCCTTATTTTGGCCAGAAAATGTAATGTCCCCTATACATTTTTCCATTGCTGCTTGATTCAAGAGATTACAAAAAATAGATATCGAGCACCGACACCACTTAGACAGGAGAAAGGATAGAAGAGCCAAAACAAGTAGTCTAAAAAGATTTTTTTTTTTTTTAAAAGGGGAACATTCACCTTCACCAAACTTGTGTGTATGATTTACTTAGTAAAACTAAGCTTTGTTTTTTTTTTTTTTTTTTCTTTTAATCCAACTTCGTGTTGAAGATATTAAGGCTTAAAATGCCACTTCCACGTTCTGCGGCACACAGTATGTGCAGCACAAAACAGCAGGATTCCCACCTCCCTCCCAGCTGTCCCAGGGAGCACATTCACGCTTCCCTTCGAGGGGGTATTATGTGGTCTAACGTTACAACAAGCTCCGTTTACCATGCTACTGAGTTTGCGTAGCATGGTAAACAGAGCTTGTTGTAATGTTAGACCACATAAATACCTCCTCGAAGGGAAGAGTGAACACACTCCCTGGGACAGATGGCAGGGAAGTGGGAATCCTGCTGTTTCATGCTGCACATACTGTGTGTCGCAGAACGCGGAAGTAAGCCTTAATATATTCAACACGAAGATGGATTAAAAAAACAAAACAAAGCTTACTTATTTTTACCAAGTAAATCACACGGACACAAAAAAAAAAGGGGGTAAACTACTGCATGTTACAACTCCCTCTCACAAAGCGGGAATAAAGTAGCCTGATTTTCAGATCACAGGATACAAAAACCTAATCAGAAAAAGTCCAAAAAGGTAAGTAGTTCCCATACCATTAGGCTTTTGTCTGAAATCAGGCTACTTTATTCTCTTTGCCCTTTGTGAGAGGGAGGTGGAATATGCCGTAGTTCATGCATTTTTTCATTTCTATGGGTAACCTTAGGTATTATACAATTTCTAGTATCATTTAAATACATTAGACTACTTGTTTTTGATATTTTGTCTTTTATCCTTTCTCCTGTATAAGTGGTGACAGTGCTAGATATATTTTTGTAATCTTTTGTATATATTTTACACTCTGGAAGAAGAGTAATTTAATATTGAGCAGCGTCCATATATTCTAGATTTCTGTGCCTCCATCAGTGCACTATATTATTTTTTGAAATTGGTTCAAGAGGGAACATCTTCAATCAGGTCTGGTGATTGACATCACAGTTGACAACAGGACCGCACAAATTCCACCCACGTGGTAATCTTAACCCTTTAAGGACCAGAGATGTGTGCAATGTATTGCGTTTGCCCCTAGTCCTTAAAGGGTTAAGTATTCGCATGCATTCTGCCTTTTTCAGACAGAGAACTTCCAGCAATGGTAATGTCCGCCTCCACAGACATGACACCCAGGACTCACTGAATAAAGGCCCAATGGTAAAAGTCATTATGATTTTTTGGTCATAGTAAGGTAAGAAGGGATTATTAGGCTGTTATTTCACCTCTACATCAGGCTGGTGACCACTGAACAGAAACAGTAATTCCAGTACAAATGTATATGATTTTAATTTTTGCTAGTTGAAATATTATGACATTTTAGTACAACTAAAAGTGCTTCCTTTTTTTCCCTCTTAACCTTTTGATTGGCACTCAAAGGTTAACTCCTGAGTAACAAAAGATGTATCTAACACATTCCAATGTCTGAGACTTCACTTGCTTCAAAATAAGGTTAACCCTGTGTGTCAGAGGGGTACCCAACACATTGCTTTGCAATGTGCTGTGTACCCCTCTGGGATTTAAATGGTTAAGGGCAGGGTATCTCATCCAGTCCGAGGTATACGCATGGGTCTATCATACAAATCAGCTTTACACCCTCCTCTCAACACACTGATTGCCAAGTGGTATCCAATGCATTGATCCCACAGACACTCAAAGAGTTAAGCCCAACAGTGAGACAAACGCACTTTTTTTTTTTTTTTAAAAGACCTCTGCCCTCCATAACCACGCCAAAAGGAATAAAGCAAAAAAAAAAAAAAAAAAAGTCAAGGTGACAAGTCCTAATTTTCCTTGAGAAATTACTATAAATGTGATGGGAAAGGTGTGTGTTACAGTGAAAGCCCTTTCATTTTATCTTTAAAGGCTGATATAGGGAAAAGAATCTCCTTAGATTGCAGTTAGACTAGTGAAAATAGGGAAAAGAATCTCCTTAGATTGCAGTTAGACTAGTGAAAATAGGGAAAAGAATCTCCTTAGATTGCAGTTAGACTAATGAAAATAAGGAAAATCTCTTTACATTGCATTTAGACTAGTGAACATAAAAGGTAAGTGCTCGAAGTATTAGTCTATCCATTTCATTATGTGCGTTTTATGTGTGTCCAGTCCTAATATTGTGTTTGTGTGAATCCAGTTAGCTTTATAAGAGGTTACTCTGTGCATGGAAGCTGGAGTCAGAGGAGGCAGCTGGGATGTTTTGGAAGAGGTTAACATCTTCACTACTGGAGAGGCTGAGAACACATTGCTTATTAAGGTGTTACAGGTACATTGGTCAGCAAAGTGAGGGTAAGGGTTATATACAAGAGGGAAAAATTGGAGCAATTCTAACTGTACCATAAGCAACAAAGTCCCAGTGGGGCTTTTATCTTCTTGAATGCTAGAGCTGGAGACCTCTAGCATTCCATAGTGTTAAAGCCCAATTAAAAATAATAAGAATGTATTTGCCCCCTATAATGCAGTTTGGTTCCTCTAGAATTTCTCCAGTTTTTCCATGTGTATAGAACCATACATTCTGTGATTTATATCTGTTGATGGATGTATGGAAAATGCAGAAAAACTGCACCAACTTTTTAGAGCACCAAGAGGCATCATTCACAACAGCCCCGACTTGTGCATGATATGTTCCCTTCCACTCCAATTAAAATGCTGAGTCACATCAGAAGAATGTGCACCTCTAGAGTTGTCCTTTACTGGGCCATCCAAAGCACCCTGGGAGATTCCATGTGCAGTTGCCCTTATCCCACAAAGCTATTGGTGAAATGAGTGTCCTGGCATATCCAGAAGTCTCAGGGGAAGTAGAGATCATGAAACCGTTGCAGTGAGGAACCATTCAGAGTAGGGGCTGTGGAAAGTTAATCATGTATTTCCAGCTCTTTACGATGGAAGCACCAGCCTGAGCAGGTTATTCACATATATAACCTCAGAAGAGGAGGCTGCTGAGGACAGCAGTGTTCAGCAATGCAACAGACTGGGGGAAGGAGGGTTAAGTCTCAAGTAAAAACTCAACCCAGTAGTTACCAGAGGTAAAATGATTCTGGCAGCATAAGTGTTAATGCCATCAAGCTTCACACCGTTGCAGCAGCGTTGTGATCTGGATAATGATAACAGCTCCCCACTGTGATGGGAAGCTGCAGATTCTGTCACAGTGAGGAGGATCATCCTGCTAACAGACAAGTCCTGCAGCAAAACTGAATGAAGAGTTTCCGCTCGCAGAGCTTACTGGACTTCACCATCTCGCAGAACATCTCGTCAGCTGCACACAGGGAAAAAGGAGTCAGGCAGTGAATACAGCAGTAGTGGTCAACAGGAGGCCCTCCAGCTGCAGCCAGACTGCAACTCCCATCATTTGTGATAATGGGAGCTGTACCATGGTAGTAGCTGGAGGGCTCACAATGTAGATTGCGGTTTACAGCTAGGTACCTGTTAGCAACTAAGCCTTATGTTCAGAATATATGGGAGCAATTTCTAAGCAAACTACTTACACCAAATAAATTTAAATGGAGCTTTAAACTACTTGAATACTAGATTATTCTTAAACATTACTGAAGGGGTTAAAATCCCATTTTAAATCAATAGGAATGCAGAGAATTTATTTTGTTCCATGTGGAGCAGTTGGTATGCCCCTGAACTACTCCACTTTTCTTTAGAGCAGGCTGACTGCACCGTGGAGACAAAATTATGATTCCCACCATTCCCACGGTAAGTGGGGCGCCTCGGACAGCAAGAATTTTTAGGTCAGAGGAGTGAACAGAATTTTTCCCCCACCAGTTAAATAAGAATTATTTTAATGATTAGAATCCAGAGATCCACAAAAAATTCCTTCTATGCCAACTAGTTAGGGGTATATAATCAGTCATTTAGGTTATTTGTGTGCTGAATTTAGGATTTCAGGTTTGCCTATGTATACATTAGGTTTTATCCAATGTTGCATTGCCTAAGACTTAGTAGCATTCAATAGGGAGCCACGAGGTAGACCTTAATCAATCATTCTGATTCATTGCTTAAGAATCATTGAGCCTGTATGAAGGATATTTATCATTGTATAATAGTGACATGCTATTAAAATGATGAAGTCCATACAGGGATCTCCCATCTAAGCACTGATGTGAGGGAGTCCCACATTGCTTCTATTATACCCGACACTGCCGACACAGACTCCTACTATACTTCTCATAGGAGTCTGACTCGATTATAATCCTTACAGGAAGCAGTGAGTGGGGTTTATACACAAGGACGGAGAATTAATGTGATCAACTAGTGCTGCAATGTGAGAGCACACTCAGCACAGCAATAAGTAAATAAGCCATCTTGAGTCATTGGAGTATGATCAACCTTACTACAAAAGTATCAAGCAAGGAATCATCCTTTATTACAAGGTGCATATATACACTTAATACATTTACGTGTTATACCACTTCAATCCTCAAATACGCAGGTATTCTTATGCAGACTCATTGTCCTCACACAGCCAATTGCCCTAACACCTATTGATAGCACAATGAGGATCAAGTCAGGCTGTCAGTGTATAAGATACAATGATCCAATATACAGGAAGGCACAACTGAAGAGCAGATTTCTTTTCCCTTTGCAATACTAAAGTACGTTGTTCAGGAGCTACAGATCTGAGTAATTTTAAAACAGTTTCTTTGTTTTGTTTTTGAATAAATATGAATAAAGTTGTTTCTTTTCTTTTTAAAAATCAACCACTCCTGTTAACATTTGAGTGCATCCTTACAACATTTCTTTCTTTTTTTGGTATTCAAGTCTAAATCTTAATGTTGGGGTAGTACCTACAGCAGAGAGGTACATATGTGAGCTGATGGCCACCAATATACCATAGGGGTCACCACACACTTCCCCTGGAAATAGTGAAAAGGGGTATAACTTATTGTCTACATGATCAGGAGGGAATTAATAGACTGTGCAGCTTCATCTATCTAAATCCACTGCACTGATCAGCTGCCACTTGCCCTTGGAGGACATATCTCTTTGGTATTCAGCTATTGAGAGTCCGGAAATACAACAAAGTAGGGATGAGAGTAACACAAGCAGCCACTGTAAAGGCACATCTATATTTAACATACATCTCTGTTCTCATATATAACTACATTTTTATAATTTCACCATTCCCATGTATACATCAAAATAGTCTTATTCATCTCAATAATTTCCAATATTTCCTAAAGATCCAATTAGCTTTTTTTATTTTTATATATATATATTTTTTTTTAATAGGCAAAGTGTGTGTGTGTAATTTTGTGAATATCACACTTTGCCATCACATCTTGGTGAGACAAAAAATATTTATACCCCAAGACAAATTGTATGTCCAGAGCTTTAATTGTGCATTTATTTAGAAGTAGCAAAAAGGACACAGTTTCCCATGGGGATTAACTCCTTTCACTTCTTGAGGGGTATTCAACATATTGATTGTCAGTGGTTTGCCTATATTTGTGGCAGTGAAACTGGTTTGTCTCTCAAACACTTAACCCTTACACTGCCACAAACTTAACCAAACCATCGTCAATCACTGCTTTGAACACCCCTCAGGCAGTGAAAGGAGTTAATCTCCATGGGCAATGCTGTGGCCCTTTTGCTAGTTTTGAATAAAACCGACAGCAGTGGCAGTTCCCTTGTTTTATTCAGCAGCAAATGCTCAATAACATAGGATTTCATTAAAAAAGTGCTCCATTAGAGAGACATCTGATCACTATCTATGGCATGCTCTTGGTTTGCTCCACATAAGACCCATAGACTGAGAACCACTGCTTTACCTTGAACATGTTTCTTAGTACTCACCATTATTACATGTGTGATTGTTGACACAGGAGCCACTCAGGAGGCTGTAACCTTCCTTACACCTCACACAGTTCCTCCCAGTGGCTTCACAACTTAAGCAATTCTCTTCACACCTGAAAAACACACAGATCCTGACTTTTCCAATACAGACTCACTAAAGCTGAGGCCTCAGACGGAATTCTGAAAGGGCTGAGACAGCGAGTTTCAGGAACATCCCTGATATTCACATGTCAATCACTGTCTCTTATCTGGATTTCCCAAACCTCAGCCCATCTAGAAGACAATCCGATTACCCTGCAACAAATAACCAGGCGTTTCACTAACCAATCAAAATACACTTTCAAGTTGGAGCTTCCTAATAACCACCACTGACCTTACTATGGACATCAACTCCTAATTGCCCCTATGAATGTTTTGCTTTTTTTGTTGAGGAGAACATTTTCAAATCAGACCATGCTCTTATATCCATGGAGGTGGACATGACTGTTCCTAGCAGGACCACAAACTCCTCCCACTGCATATGGTAATCTTAACCCCTTAAATACTAGACAGGTGAGCAATGCATTGCTTATCAATGTCTTGCGCGTGCTTTCTAGTACTTAAAGGGGGAAATAGGCTGATGCTTTGAAAAACTGCTTGCGGCTGTCACATCTGCCTGAATGGACATGAAATCCAGGATCGATTAAAGAGGTTATTTCTTGAACAAAACACAAAGGCAAACACTGTCGGGCCATTAGGGTTTTCTGACCATTGTGAGGGAGGTGGGAGGACTTATTAGGAGATATTAGTTCTGCTTTATGTGGAGAAGAAAAAAAATATTGGACATGATTTATAACACAGGATTTCCATAAACCTTGGAGTGCACCTGCCTGTGTCCATGCAGTCCCTCTCCAATGCTAGTTCTAAAGAAGTACTAATAGACCATGCAATGAGATTTATTTGCTTGGGTACAGGTGACAATCAAAATGACAGAGCCCCTGAGTAACTCATCTATACTCAAGCAAAAAAAAAAAAAACCTTAAAGGAGAAGTACATTTATTTATTTTAACAAAATTGTTTAGTTGAATTTCATGTTGAGTAAATCACACACTCACACTGCTGGGAAAGGTTTAATTCAAACTATTATAGGACAAACTTGTTTTTAATAAATGGGACAGTTATGTTTAATATTGGGGGAGAAAAAAAAAAAAAAAAAAAAAAAAAAAGTACCTCCACTGCCTGACATGGCCTCAAAATTTCAAGCCATGGAAATACTGCACCCAAAAAAAATGCAAGTCTGGATAGCAATAATGTTAGAACACCACATCTCAGGGGAGTACTACATGTTAAACTGTGCCCTATATAGGTTTTCCATATTAAGCATTTGCATCCCTTTAAACTACACTTTTCTGTTGTGGATACCAGGTGGTACTGTTCCACTCTTACTGTGGAGAACTTGGTCAATAACAAACTCTCCCATAGTGTGCATTATATAATAAAACAATTAAATAAAAATAACCTCTTGCACACCAGATGGTGCAGTTGTCAATAACCTGACCAAAACAAATGTGTTTGAGTTGTAATAACTCTTCAATGTTGAGTCTCCCAACAGTGAGGGTATTATTGTTTTACTCAACCGTAAATGTACCAACATTACTTTTTCTCTTTAAAAAAAAAAAAAAAATCATACTCCTTTAAATCTGGCCATAAATAGAGAACCACTGGACAAGAAAACTACTAATAAATATACTGGCTAAGTAAGGTGTGGGCAACTCCGCTACTTACAGGTGGGGGGTGAAGGGAGTAGTAGTCCACATCTGGAAGGCCTCAAGATACCCACCGCTCCCCTAATCTAGTCTCTACCCTAGAGATGGCCCAAAATACAGCTGGTCTATTCTCAAACAGGGAGATAGTTTAACCCCTTAACGACCACTGGCGTGCCAGGACTGTCACGGCAGTCCGGCACTTAAGGACCAGTGACGGTCCTGGCACGTCATGGAGTTCAGGGCTCCTGGTGCGGCTGCACGCCTCTCCGGAAGCCCTGAACCGGAAAAAAACCCTGTGGTCCTCAAGTGCTGGCCGCACGTGCCGGTCCATAAGGGGTAAGGTGTAGTAACATAATATGCAAGAATATATATATTATAGGGTTAATCCTCCAGAGTCAAACAAGGGTACTACCACTGCTGAGGTGTTTTATGCAAAAGTTATTGCAGCTCAAGCTTGACTTTTTTTGGTGCAGTATCAATGGCCTGAAATGTCACAGTGATGCTGTTGCTACATCATCCTATGGAAGTCCAAGGTCAACTGACCATATGATGGTGTAGGACCAGCTCCACTCTAACATATCAGGCCATTGATACTGCACCTAAAAAAATAAATCAAGTTGAAATAACGTTGGAATAAAACACCTCAGCAGTGGTGGAACCCTTATTTGGCTCAAGAGGATAAACACTATATATTTATTTTTTTAACCTAGTGTTTTAGCATTTGGAACACATGGGTTGAACCTTTGTAACTTTTTTAACCCTTTGAGTGCCAAAGAGGTATCCAACGCATTGTGTTAGATACCCTGTGGCAGTCAAAGGGAGACCACATGGTGGGGCATCAGGTGAAGCAGGGGAGAAATAGGGCTCCCCTGCTTCCATCCAACCCTTAGTACCAGGAAGGAGTGCACTAGATCAGAAAACCCTTTCACATCAATAAGCGAAAACCTCTCGCATTGACGTGAGAGTTTCCTGATCCCGCCCACTACCACCAGGTACTTTGGGCAGGATTTAAGCAGGTTAGCCCTCTTGATGCCACAAGGTCAGTTTTTTTCCCCTAACTACATGCCATGTGTGAGGTGGTTGGTTGAGGAGGCAGGGGACTATCAGTAGTCAACAGTTATCAGACTTGACTGTGCAATATCTAGGAGGAAACAAACATATCAATTAAAAGCCACTTAATATGATAGGTATATATATATAGTTTCTTTCACACCAAGGGCAGGAGAAATGTTTTCCAGGATGTTGGTGGACTGGGGACACTTACCTCCTGCACACCTTGTGTGGCAGCCCAGGCACTTCCTCAGAGTAGAATCCTGGGCTGCAAGCAGGAACACAGTGCCACTCATGTAAGTGAAAGTCTTTGGCACACTGAGTGCACTTCTCCATCCCAGATCCTGGAAGAGAAGGAAATAAGTAATATCCAAAGTCAGTAACCCTTAGAGTGCCATCAGGATGTCCAACAGTGTAAAATGTCACCATAAGCAGAGCTAGCAGAAGGTATGGACTATTTAATAAGCTAAAGTAGAATACTTATGTTGTAAACCAGGTAGATCAAAGGGAAAACATGAAAAACTTACTAATCATTTAAATTGGGCTTTTAACCCTTTGAGTGCAAGACATATCCAATGCATGCTGCAAAGCATTGGATACCTCTCTGGCACTCAAAGGGTTAACTAGCATTCAAGGGCTTAAAGGCACAATTTAAAATCAATTGGAATGTTGGCACTGTACCTCTTATTGATTAAGCAGTGCTTTACCTAGGGGATACCCTGGCCATATGCCTCCTCTACTATATAGTCAAAATAAAATCCACGTTTACAGAAAAAAAAAGTGGGAGACCTGGCAAGAATAGGAACAAACTGCAAAAGGCAACTATGTGGAAAGTAGCCATCATTCCGATGTGAACAAAAATCATTGCTTGAAATAATGGGGATTTAGTAAGAGGCAACCAGCACTATACATGCAAGAAGCTGGGAGACATGCTTACTTTGCATGATTTCCTAATGGGATTACATGTCTAACCAAAACATTTCTGTTCTCACATGTAATTTATTAACACGCATTCAATTTCTTATGTGTATTACTTGAATAAGAATCTAATGCACCAATCTCAGCTTCTAAAGCTTTGTGAATTTTGCAAAATCCAACATGATTGTATGCCTAAGAAAAAATCTTAACATGATAATCACTGGGAGCATATTCCTATGAGAAAAAGTCCTATCCCACAATTAACGACAAGAAAAAGCTCAAAACCAAAGGAAAAAAAAACGCAAATTTTGTTTTCTTATGGATAAAATCTTTTCTTAGTCCTGTTGAGGGATGCAAGGACCAGTTAGTCATTGAGACCTCCTCCAAGTGGCAGTGATTGTGATGAAACGCCTCACACATTCTGTCCTATATAGCAGCTAGTTTAGTTTACAAATAGTTGAGAGCACAAGCCATGGACAGAAAGGAAATGGCAGGAAACTCCAAGGCAAAGTTCTCTTAGGGCGGGATGCCCTGCATCCCTCAATTGGACTAATTTTATTGGTATGCCAAAAATCCCTCTCTCTGTTGTCCATAGAAGAATTCAGGGACCAATGGGCATGTCCTGAAGTAGTCCTAAAGAGGAAAAAACAAAACAAGCAAACATTGGTTATGATTCAAAGTGGAGTGGAACAAGAATAAGATGGGCTTTTTTTAATAGCCCACTTAATCCATGTAGCAGTTGTAGTTTTGGAAGCAAGTCTACTTTTCTTAGTGCCTTCAGGGATAACAAATGGGGTATCAGCTTTCCTCAAAGATTTAGTGTCTTGCAAATGGTAGCCAAGACCCTTAACTACATCAGAGTTGTGAAGGTTCTGAGGATTACGACACAAGGAGGTGAGTATTAACTCTTGATTGATATGGCAGGAACAACTTTGGGCTGAAAGACGGGAACAATTTCTAAAACGGGTTTATCGTGAAGAAAGACAGATAATTTGCAAGACAGAACTCCTAGTTCTGAAACCTGTCTAGCAGAGACAATGGCTGTTGCCATCCCATTATCCCATGATGTAGGATAATGTGAATGACACCTTGTAGAAACATCTGAACTTCAGGAATTATAGCCATCTTTTTCTGGAACTGAATAGATAAGGCAGAAATCTTTAATTTGAGTGAACCTGCACAATCCTTTATTAAAGTCAGTCTGCAAAATGTCCAGAATGCAAGGAATTTTACAGTCCAGCGGTTACATTTTTTGAGATAAAGTTTTCCATCTTTGTTGGTAAATGTTGGCCGACACCATTTTGCATAATTTCAACACTGTTTAACTGGATCACTGATACCTGTGTTTTATTAGTTTGGTTTCAAATTCCAAGCTGTCAAAACAAGTTTAGATGGGACCTTCTGTGAGCAGATCTGGTAGTAGAAGCAGATGCAAAGGGTCTGAAATGGATATGACCTTTAGATGATTGACGCATGTTCTTTTTGGTGAGCCTGTGCTTTCCGATTTTTGCAAAGAAGCCTGAGAATCATGGTAACTGGAGGAAATACATAGGGAGTACTGCCACTCCTCTCAGAGGTCTTATTTTTGTTCAGTTTGGGAAGCTTTCTTGGGATTCTACAGTGATCTGTGATTTGGAGAAAGGTCTCGTTTTAATGCCAATTCTCCTGGATTCAGAGCCTGCAGAGATGGTCCACCTCCAAGCTGTCCACACCTGTAATGTAAATTCCTGATTAGGCTGCAGTGTTTGCTTCTGCCCATAGTAGAATCCTTGCTACTTCTAATCAGGTTGCTTTTGCTTCTGGTGCCTGCTTGATTGTTGATTTATGCTATCGCAATGCTGTTATCAGACTGAATTGGAACTGGATGGGCCTTTAAGAAGATTATCCATGTTTTGAGCATTCAATATGACCTAGATTCCATAATGTTGATGTAAAGGTTTGTTTTGGCTTGAGAAGGACAAGGCTCCTGCGAGTCATGTGGAGGGAGATTGGTCAGTTCTGGGCTTCTTGGTTGCTTGTGTTTTGGAGTGTGATGTGCCTGGGTCTCTGAGGAAAGCTGTGCACTCAGAGTACCCATAGGGACAGGGGTAATAAAAGCCACTCATCTTCCATGGAAAAAAGGAACTTTTAGGAGTAATCTAAGGCAATAAGATACTCTAGCTATCCGCGGCATGTCCGATATCCTTGTCCGAGCTGGGCCAAACAGCTGTTTGTACACAAATGGGAGGGATACCAAGGATCTCTTCGAGGACTGGACGGCTGAACCAACCTTAAGCCACAAAGTGCGACTAACTGCCACAGAGAAAGTACAGCCCTTCCCAGTAAGCTCAGCAACATCAAAAGCCACTTCAATAAGATAAGCATTAGCTTAAAGGATCTTAGAAATTAGGACCACTAGGTCCTCCTTCGATGCATCCATTTTGATGGCATTCAGAAGTGGATCCCCTCCAGGCAGCCATAGCTCTAGTGACCCATACAATGGCAAAAGTAGGGAGTAAAGTGGCACCAGAGGATTCAAAGTCCACCTTCAAAAAGAAATCCAGGTGCTTCACCACATGATCCTTGAAGGCAATGGAATCTGCTAGAGGCAAAACAGTTTTGCTGGTGAGGTGTGATCAACTGCAGGAGGAGTGGTCCACTGAGCTAGAGCCTCAGCAGGAGAAAAAAAAAAATTATACAGGGAAGAGGAGCTAGATATTGAAGGCTCTGAAACCTTAAGGGACAAATAAGATCCTCTGCAGAGTATCAGGGATCTTACTCATAGTTCCCAACACAGAAGGACTAATCTAGCTTATCTGCATCAGTTTTCCCTTCCAACAGAGGATTCCCCAATAACGGGGGTATCCTCCACCAGACATCAACAAAACACAATTTGGGGGAAGCAGGGAATCCCATGGACCAAGAATCAAATATCCCCTTGACAGAAAAGGGGCTAGAACAGAGGCAATAAGGGTCTTCTCCCATGCAGGCTCATGTTGAACAGGTGGAGGCCCCAAAGACTGAGCAGGAGCCAAAGAGCAAATTTGGCATACAGTACCAGAAAACTCCATAGGAAGCCCAATCTGGAATGAGTAGCAATGGTTTAAAGGAGTTAAAGAGACCCCTGAATCCTTAGTGGCCCTGGACTTGCCCACTTTTCCACTGGAGTCTGACATAACCAGGAGACTCCTGAATTATAAGATACATACAGGAAAAGTAGAATAAAAGGTACTCAAAAAGCGTCAGACGTACTTATTTGACAGCAAGGATTAATGTGGCAATCGGGAGGGAGAAACCAGCCTCATCATAAGCAAAAGATTCCAAAAAAGAAAAAGGGTCCCCTTGCCAAAAATCCTGGGAATAGAGGGATGCTTGGAAATGTAGTTTCTCAGTATTCAGAATGGTACAGTGGCTCTCCAGCCATATGGCATTCCCAAATGCCTCCTGTAGTGAGAAATGAGGAGTACAAACGCCTTTTTAGCCCCCTACTGCCTCTGAAGTGCCAGCATACCATTCTATGTCCCAGACAATATGGCTGCCACTTGTGCCTGTTCTTAAAGGCACAGAGACCCAAAGCCCATTAAGTTAAAGGGAATAAGTTATCAAACAACTGCTGAAAAGCATGAAACAAGAATAAAAAATACAACTGCCAAATTGTCAATGAGAAATCCCCTAGAGCAAGGAATGTCCAAGACAGGCAGCTAAGGGGCTAAAAACCCACTAGTGCTAGAAAAGGACCATAGAAATGCAACCCAAGATATTCTAGGTAAACCATGGTACCATGCTGGCCACAGAAAAAGCAGGACACCAGAAGACTAAATGACAGTCAATAAAGGTAACAGAGCGGCCCTAATATTCAAGCTTTCAAGACAATTAAGTCTCTTCTTTGGCATAATTAAGAGACCTAGTTGTCTTGTAAGCTTGCATCCTAGATCAATTCAGTAAGCCAATAAAAAGATAGATTTTACTCTACTAGTCTCTTAAGATATTCTAGAAAGGTTAGAAATAGAATGCACTATACGATCTCAAACCACAGCAGTAAACCGATCCTGAGACTTCAGTTTCCTGATTTTACCAGGATATCACCGAGCAAGGAGGCTTATAGTAACCTGCTAATCCTATACCCGCTGTGTGAGTACACATACCTTTTGATTTTTATTTTCCTATTCAGTAGTGTGTATTCTGTGCCTACTTGTTTTCTCTTTGTTATGAAGGATTCTTGGATCACTTCTTATTGATCAGTTCACTGAGTGAGGGCAGGGAGTCTCCACAGGAATACTTGGCAGCGTAGTGGTTCTCAAGACTGAGTATTTTAGTGTTCTGTGGAGGTCACACACACACAGCTGTGTGAAAGATAAAGTACACCCTCTTTGAAATCTATGGTTTTACATATCAGGACATAATCATCTGTTTGGCAGGTGTAAAAATTAGGTAAGTACAACCTCAAATAAATAACAACAAATGACATGTTACACCGTGTCACGATTTAACAAAAATAAAACCAAAATGGAGAAGCCATGTGTGAAAAACTAAGTACATTCTTACTGCCTCCTATCACGTTGCCAGTGATTCTGCGACAGGGCGACATGTTTTCTTCTGGGTTTTCGGTGCACGGTTCTTATTGGCAATTGGGCGCTGGCTCCGCCCAGGGTTAGCCTTTTTAAACTCTCTCCTATCATCCTTTCAGCACCATTTCGTGGTGTACCTGTACCTAGCGTTTGTGTTGCTCCTTGTTCCAGCTCCGTGTTTGACTCAGTTCGCCTGACTATTCTCCTGTTGCTCCTGTGTTCCAGTTCTGTTGCTGACTAGGACTGGCTGACTACCTCCGTGTGTACCGACCTGGCTGAGGCCGAGTATCCGATTCCGTTACGGACTAGGACTGGCTACTACCTGTGTGTGTATTTGTCAGTTCTGGCTTCAGACCTATCAGGGTGCGTACCCCTGAGTTCCGTTCTGCCTACTCTCACTTACAGTATCCTATCAGTGTTGCCTCCGCTATCCCTAGCATTCTAGGGACTTGGTCACTTGCCAGTGTCCTATCTGTGCTGCCTCTGCTATCCCTAGCGTTCTAGGGACTTGGTCACTTGTAAGCGTCCTATCAGTGTTGCCTCCGCTATCCCTAGCGTTCTAGGGAGTTGCCCTGCAGCCACCCACAGCTTTAGTAGGGCCTTGCCGCGGTGTGGTGCTTTTGTGGTTTTCTTGTTCCAGTGACCTGTCTACGGATCAAGCCAGTATATTCCTACTGTTATTACTTACTGATATTTCTGTCCATCCTGACCTGCGTCCGATTTGGGAAGTATCACGGTACTGACCTCATCTGGACCAGAGTAGGGTGATTGCTTTTATCATTTATTTTTCAATAAAGCTTTCCTTAACCTTACGTAATTGTCTCAGTGTTCTTACAAAACCGTGACACCTCCATAGGAATTAAGATGCCAAGTAGCAGACAGGTGCTGCTAATCAAATGCCCTTGACAATTGATCATCAGCAAGTGTGATCACCTCTACAAAAGCCAAAGTTTTAGCAGTTTGCTGGTATGGAGCATTCCGGTGTGTATTAAAAATGCCAAGGAGGAAATACATCCGCAATGATCTTAGAGAAGCAATTGTTGCTGCCCATCAGTCTGGGAAGGGTTATAAGGCCATTTCCAAACAATTTAAAGTCAATCAATTTACAGTGAGAAAGATTATTCAAAAGTGGAAAACATTCAAGACAGTTGCCAATCTTCCTAGAAGTGGACATCCCAGCAAATTCACCCAACGGTCAAACCGTGCAAGGCTCAGAGAAATTGCAAAAAAAAACAAGAGTTACATCTCAGACTCTACAGGCCTCAGTTAGCATGTTAAATGTTAAAGTTCATGACAGTACAATTAGAAAGACTGAACAAGTATGGTTTGTTAGGAAGGGTTGCAAGGAGAAAGCCTCTCTAAAACAACATGGCAACATGGCTTAGGCTTGCAAAGTTGCATATGAACAAACCGCAAGACTTCTGGAACAATATCCATTGGACTAGACTAGACCAAAGTGGAGAGGTTTGGCCATAATACACTGCGCCATGTTTTTTGGCATAAACCAAACACAGCGCACACACCTCATACCAACTATTATGCACGGTGGTGGAGGAGTGATGATTTGGGCTTGTTTTGCAGCCACAGGACCTGGGAACCTTGCAGTCATTGAGTAGACCATGAACTCCTCTGTATACCAAAGTATTTTAGAGTTAAATGTGAGGCCATATGTCTGACAGCTAAAGCTTGGCCGAAATTGGGTCATGCAACACGACAATGATCCCAAGCACACCAGCAAATTTACAACAGAATGGCTGAAAAAGAAAAGAATCAAGGTGTTGCAATGGCCCAATCGAAGTCCAGACCTCAACCCAATTGAAATGCTGTGGCGAGACCTTGAGAGCTGAGCATAAAGAAATGCCTGCAAACCTCAATGAATTGAAGCAACGTTTTAAAGAGTCGGCCAAAATTCCTCCACAATGATGTGAGAGACTGATAAAGTCATACAGAAAAAGATTATTTTAAGCTATTGCTGCTTAAGGTGGCTCTACAAGCTATTGAATCATAAGGTGTACTTAGTTTTTCACACACGGTTTCTCCATTTTGGCTTTATTTTGGTTAAATAAATCATGACATGGTATAATATGTCATGTGTTGTTCATCTGAGGTTGTATTTACCTAATTTTTAGACATGATAAGGAACAGATGATTGTTATGTCCAGACATGTAAAACCATAGAATCAAAGAGGGTGTACTATATATATATATATTACTGCTCCTTTAAAGGCAGTTTATTTCCTATTATCCCTGGATGGTTTGAGTTTAACCCCAATGCATTCCACACCCCTCTGGTCCTTAAGGAAACAGACCCCAATGTGTGTGAACTCAAAACCAATGGCATAAATTACAGAGAGGAGAGGTAAGCAGTCTTACCTATACACGAGTGACATGTGGAGTGGCAGCGGTCACATTTCATTAAAGCTGTATTGTAGAAGGTCCCGGGCTCACACTCTGGAACACACAGGGATCCTGAAAGGCTAAGAAGGAGGCACTTAGAAATGCATACTCAGAAGGTTATCGTGGTTCACTATCAAGGGACAAGAAAACCTGTGATAACAATCTAAGACTGAAGTAATGTGAAATCTTTTTTTCACATTTATTGTAAAGCTCTTATAAATTAGTACACAGACTAAGGACATGACAAAACATAAAATGATGTAATAGTTTAGCAATAGTCGCACGTGTTTCATGCTTATCATGGAGCTTGCATTTTGGGTGGTTACTATAGAAACAGATTTTGACAGACAAGATTCAGTTAGCCCACCAGTCTGTCCATTTTTCTGTGTAGATAAAATGCACAACCTACATCAGTCTCTGATTAGACTTGTGTCTATTCACTGTGTTTATGAAGGCAAATATACATTCACCAAAGGGTCTTATGTATAAAGGCAAAGTGGAGCAAGAGTGTGGCAAACCAATAGAGACTTAGGGAAGAAAAACATCACCATTCATTTAAATATGTAGCAATGCCTTTGTGACCTCTCTAGCATTCAAGGGGTCGAAACCCCCATTTATAATCAATGTAGAATGTCCTTGAACTCCTATGAAGCAGTTTATTTGCTCCATAATTGCTACACTTTAGCCTCCTATATAGTATTGTGTGTCAAAGTCGTCACATATCTTCTTTCTGCATCAGCTGCTTTGTAATCTACTGCATACTTCCACTGTATGTCAACTTCCAAAACTCACTTAGACTCTCCTCCTCTCTAGACTAGATTAGTATAACTACTCTTTGGTCTTGTTGCCTCTCATCCTTCTCCACTTCAGTCTATTCTTAGTGCAGTTTTAGAATAACTACCATTTCTCCCAGATACCTGCTCTCATCTGCTACGGAATTCCCCCTTGGCTACCAATACAGTCTTATTTCTTTCAAATTCCTCTCTTCTCCTATAAGTCTCTCTTGAACATCCTCTTACATTTCAGACCTCTCTCGCTACGCACCTTCCCACCATCTGTGTTCTTCTGAAGGATTCTATTTATTGTTAGACAACTCCAGTAATCTCTCGGCTGCAATCTTTTTTTTCACTAGCTGCCTCTTAGTGTTTGGAATGCACTCCCTATCACCATTCACCAGTCATCCAAACTCATCACTTTCTCTTATAAACCCACCTGATCAAGGAGGCATCCCAGTAACCATATCTGTTTGTGCACACGGATATTCCCATTTTAAAACTAGTAATTGAATGATTAATGTGCAACATTTCTCTGACTAAACTCACTCACCCCTTTGTAACAAAATTAGCCCCTGGAATGCAAGAGTGACATCATAGGAAGAGTTGTGTCCTGCTACACCCTCTTGTGAACCAGATGTATATGTGATGCCGTATATGTTAAAGGGCCTAGCTGGCACATATGGTGTTAGTTTTGAGTGTGCATGTGTTCTCATGAAAACCCCACTATATATCTAAGGTTTCCAAAGGGGGCGAGGGCGTGCAAGCCCAAACAGCATGCTTCCATCTGCTTATAAACATAAGACATTCTCTCCATTACATCTGTAAAGTGAAAGGGAATGTACATCCAAGAATGTAAGAAAAAATGCTTTGACTTTCGTAACATTTTTTCACTTCAGTTGAAGAACTCGATGTGAATGTAACATACCTAAGACAGGAGTACAGGACTAGAAGGATATTAATAGCACAATGGTAAATATATTTTTCACTACTGGTGAACATTTTACACACATGAAAATTTTGCACTTCCCTTACAAAAGCTTTGTACCCACACTTACCTGCTCTCTGTATTTTGTCACAATTACTAATCAGATTGTAAGCTCTCTGGGACCCCTTCCCAGTATATAATTCACCAAGTTACACTTTTGTTTCCTGCTAATAATGCAATGATTGCACTTCAGCTTGATTCTCATATTCACGTCCTGTATTTTTTATAATGAACTATTAGTGTTTCTGTAAAGCCCTGTGTAAAGGTGTAGTGCTATATAAAAAGGTACATACATAATAGACTGAACGCTACATTACTAAATCTGAAGCTGCATCCTGTTCTAGAGAGAAGAGATCTGCATGGTTTGAATGAAGGACAGATTCTCTGGCACTGACTGGGTCAAAAGATATTCTGTCTTTGCAGCGCCTCAACCTACATTAACAGTCCAGCACAATAATACTTTCAAATCTACTACTCTTATTACCTATTTGCTCAGCTCCATGAAAATATTTGCTCATGTCAAGGTGAAATGAGTTTTCATTTCTTTGAAAGGAAAACATTTCCATCTTCTGGAAAAAAACACTCACTAAGATGAAACAAAGTTGAGTGTTTCTCAGATCAGACACACTAATGATTTAATGGTGCCTCAACCAACGGCTGGACCAGTCACATTATCTCACCAGGTTTGGGAAGCTAAAATTAAATTGAAAGCATAGATTCGTTAATTGGAGGCAAATGAAAGGAAATAACAGACTGTCAGTCAGCAGCACCCAGAAAAAGCCTTTTTATTTTAAAAGAATATACCTTTAGGGCTTGTTCTCACTTGCACTGAACTAATAGCAAGTACGGTACAAAACAATGCTGTAAATGAACACTATATATATATTATACATATATACATATACACACACACACAATGAAAGCAATAAATGAGACTAGAGCTGATCCGCACCATGGACTCTAAGCCACAGTGAACATCTTTCTTACTTAAGACCTGGACATTGCCACATGCTTCCCAATGTCCAATGAATGGGTGGACCCCTGTAAGCATCAAATGGATGTTCAGCTGAAGCTGACAATTTAGGCAACTCATCAGTAATTCCTTCATGCCCATCTCTGTTAAGGGATCACTCAGGCATTGGGGGAAGTGGACATTTTTTTTGGGGGGTGGGGAATCAAAATAGGTAGTTTGATAAGAGTTGTTTTGCAGCTCCATTCATGTCACAAATGTGAACACAGGCTTAACAGTAAATGGCTATAAAAAGGGATAGTACCTCTTAAAATGGAAGATCAATATACTGCCGGGTTTGAATTTTTGGGGTTTAGAGCCTTCCTGGCCTGAAATTTGATAGTGGTATAGTTGCTACTGCAGGCTGTGAACAATTATGGTCAGATGATAGTAACCCTACATAGGACCCTATAGCAGCACCATTAGAATTTTAGGCAAAGAACCTTTAAAGGAGCATAAACATTTTTTAAAGGGATAGTAATACTTCGTTTTAACTTTATTTTATTTTGTAGTCATTAAAAAAAACATGAAGAACGATATAAGTCTCATCTCTCAAACCTTTATGGTTTAAGAGATATTCACAAGCAAAGTTTCCCCCTCCTGCCCCTTTTACCTAGTGTAAGCCATCTCTTCTCAGATGTAAATCTGGTTGTAAGACCAGACAGATAACAGCAAGGGACATCTTTATATGAAAACAATGAAAGCCCGACCCCCCTTGACAAGGTTTTTCCCTCATCTTAATTGAAGATTGTCCCTCTGTGCAATCTACCTGGGCACCTCCCTTCTGCTTTGGCTGAGCAGTGTTACATCAGTAAAAGGGGCGGGAGGGGGACACTGTTATTGAATTACTCCTGAACTACAACTCTGACAGAACTGAAATAACACTCTCCAAAGCCCAAATACTATGATGATTAATTAGAGCTGCTTTTATTATGAAACATTAATATCCCTTTAATGAAAATCTGTATGTTATAAAGCTTTTCCTGATTAACACAAGTACACTTCCAATGTGTCAATTGTTTTATGAAAACTTAACAGTTCAAATAATCAGGAAGTGATTGTACTGTGCATTTACTTCCTGAATGTTCTGACAGGATATGACCCAATACAGTTCTCCATAGAATGTGACAATCTGTCATGGACTTTCCTGTCCATTAGAATGTAAAAAGGTAACCAATTGTAATTTGACCGCTAGAGGGCACTGCTAATAAAAAAATGGAGTTTAAACTGTAATAACTCTGGAATGCATCTTTTAGCAGTGGGAGTACCCTCATTTTACTTATCAGGAAACACTCTACAATATATATGTTTTCATTAAAAAAAGTTTGCTGTTCCTTTAAAGTTATAACTTTGCAAGCTCATCAGGAGACATGATGGTGGATTTAGTATTACATGGTATGTAGGGAAGGAGTTCAGATGCAGTGTAAACAGAATGGATTCAGCATGCAAGACTTCTGAGCAGTATAGCACAGGAAGGCTGATAAAAGGAGTTGCACATACTGGGGTTTATAACCCCTTGAATACTAAAGAGCTTTCCAATGCATTGCAAAATGTCAGCACATTCTATGGTCATTACTGGGCTCTTCCATCACTGAAAAAAAAAGAACACACACCACTCCTAATTTACTTGAATATATTTGGCATACATAATAAAAAGCAGCAATTCTAGATCAAACCAACTGAACCACAGAGGAAAAAAATGCCCCAAATTTCCCTTTATTTAAACGGAGCTTGTAACCCCTTGAAAGCTAGAGATCACTAACGCATTGCTTCTAGCTTTCAAGGGGTTACAAGCTCCATTTAAAGGGGAACTTTCACCTCCTCATTATCATTATTGTATCCCTTCCTTTGTGTCCCCTCTGTACATTGCGGTGTTTTTTTGCCTACAAATCTGTTTAAATGAAGCAAAAAGATACTTGAATTGTGTACCTGATGATGTTAGCAGCCGCGCACCGTATGGTGCAGAAGACACTCCCACAGCCTCAGCTCCTTTCACTTGCCCCTGCATCCTCCGATGACGGAGGCGTTCTGTTAGTAAGCTGGAGAGAGATCTCATTGGCAGAGATCGATATCTAGCCAATGAGATCTCTCTCCAGCTTACTAACAGAATGCCTCCGTCATCGGAGGATGCTGGGGCAAGTGAAAGGAGCTGAGGCTGTGGGAGTGTCTTCTGCACCATACGGTGTGCGACTGTGCAGCTGCTAACGTCATCAGGTACACAATTCAAGTATCTTTTTGCTTCATTTAAACAGATTTGTAGGCAAAAAGAAACACCGCAATGTACAGAGGGATCACAAAGGAAGGGATACAATAATGATAATGAGGAGATGAAAGTTCCCCTTTAAATCAAGGGGAATTTGGGGCTTTTTTGTCCCCTGTAGTTCCAGAATTGCTTTCAATGTATTGGAGACCTCCAACATTCAAGGGGGTTAACTGAGTGCCAGAGGGGGTACACTCAGAGGGTTAAAAACCTCATTTAAATCAATAGAATGTAATTAAAACAGAGAACCAAGCCATGAAACCAGGATATGAACTTATATGGCTGGGTGACATCACATCATTCTCAATCTTCAAGCTGTAGATTCTACAGGGTCAGGGAAGAGTTGGATCTCATAGTTTATAGAAAGTGATTTAAAAAAAAACAAAACAAAACTCTGCATCATTAGAGCTGCATAAACCTGAGGTGGGTAACATGCAATTATTCTGCTGTTTTGGGACTACAATTCCCATCAATCCCCATCACCTGGTTGAGTATGGTGGAAGACTCCAAGTCACCCACCCCTACATATGTCTGTACAGTAGCAACACTTCACTGAGTGGTTGAAGCCATGTCTGACAGGAGCAAAGAGTGAAACAGAAGTTTCTAAGAAACTGTAATTCCTTACTCTATTAGCCCTTGATCTATGCAGTAACAGTTGATGAGGATAAACAAAAAAACAAACAAACAAACAAACATTTAAGCCATTTCCAATTAAGCCCAAGTGAGAAACAATTCCTTCCTGACTCCAAATTGCAATTCGATAGTTCCCTGGATCAACAACCTATCTGGTTTGAAGCGGTCATAATTCTCAATATTGTTCTGTGCTAGATCGGTATCTATTATGTTTTTAAAATTGGTTAAAGTATCTGCAAGCACAGCATCTGGAGTCAAAGAATTCCATAGCTTTACCACCCTTCCGGTAAAAAAATCCCTACCTCTAATTTTAAAGGATGACCTCTCGTTCAATAATGTCAATAAAGAACTGGTGCCCAAAACTGTACTCCATATTTTAGATGAGACCTTACCAAGGATTTATATAGAGATAGAATTACATTTGTATCCCGTGCATCTATTCCTCTTTTTATGCAGGATAGTACCCCATTTGCTCTTGCAGCAGCTGAGTGACTCTGCACATTGCTGTGAAGTCTATCAGTACTCCTAAATCTCTCTCTAATGAGGATTCTCAAAGTTGTTTCCCATTTAGAGTATATGTAGCTTGTTTCTACAGCCCAAATGCATAACCTTACACTTATCTAAAAAACAAAAAACATCCAGCTCTTTATGTATTACCTTACACAGCTTAGTCATCAGCAAAGATTGAGACACTAGTTTCAGTTTCCACCTATAGATTAATAAACAAATTAAATAATTGGGACTAGGACTAAATCCTGTGGCACCCTACTTACAACTTTAGACTAACTTGAAAATGTTCCATTTACAACAACTCTGCCATCATTTAACCATTTTTCAATCCATGCACAGATAACTCCCAAATCAAAGCCTTTTAATTTATGCATTAGCCTGTTGTGAGTTACTCTATCAAAGGCTTTTGCAAAATATAAGTATACTACATCAACAGTAATTTCCTTGTCAAAATTACTACATAACCTTTCATAAAATGCACGTAAAATTAGTCTGACATGATCTATTCTTTATAAAACCATGCTGGCTCCTACTAATATTGCTGGTCTTTACACAGTTCAGAATACTGTCAGTTAGTAACCCTTCCAATATCTTACACACCATGGAAGTCAAGCTCCCAGGTCTAATTTCCTGGTTTGGATCTTGCCCCCTTTTTAAACAATGGTACTACATCAGCTTTCCTCCAATTACTGGGCACTATGCCTGATAAAAGTGGGGGATGTATAAAAAGCCTTCTTAGTGTATACTTAAGAATTGTCGCTAAAATTCCCAAAGCCTGATCATATTTATAAAGAAGTCACATTTATAAAATATGTCTATCTGAGAATATTCAGTGAAAATTTGCACCTGAGGATATATTTTCTCACACCTAGCCATCACTATATACTTCCATTAAGAACAGGTTATACCTGCCATTAAGATTTAATCCCTAAAACTGCCTTTATTTTTGGTGCAGCTAGCATCTTTATAAATAAATTTGGACAATTCTTATTTGGCAAAGACCAATTCTACTCCACTTTATATAAAAAAAAAAAAAAAAAAAGTCAACTAACTGGAGTCAGCACTTAGAGAAAATGTTGCTAAATGTTTATATACACACTTATGTCACTTTGAGTCACTTTTACAGACACTTTCTTTAGAATTCCAGTTTTATACATCTCCCCCTAAGTTCCTTAAGTATCATTGGGTGTATATCATAAGGTCCAGGTGTTTTATTCACCATAACATTTTCCAGTCTGTTTTGAACTATGTCCTCAGTAAGCCATGTACATGGAGGTGTAAATTCTGTGGTTTTGTCCGTTTGCCCATGGCCTGTCATTGTTGATTACTTTGTATATACAGAAGAAAAGAACGCGTTTAAAGGTGTCATCCATAGCCTTATCCTCATTAACAATTCACCTGTCTCAGTCTTAAGAAGGCCAATATTACTTGCAGAATCATTTAGGATTATTCTTGCTCTTTGCAATACTTCTCATTTTCAATTTTAGTTAGCCTAATTGCTTGCAGATTTTATTACATTCTCTATTTTTTTTTTTTTTTTTAAAGGATGCATCTGACCAGTCTGACAAACTTTAAAAGCCTGCTTATTTCTCCCTTCCCTGCAAATCTCACTATTAAGCCACATTGGTCTTAATCTGCACCTTTTGTGCTTATTCCCCAATAGTATATATTGACATGTGTATTTGTACAAGAACATTTTAAACAAATGCAAAGATTATTGTGGATTTTTATCTTTGAAGATTATATCTCACTGAATATTCTTTAATACCGGTTTTGTAAAATTAGCCTTTTTAAAATTGAAAGTTTTGGTAAACCCTTGCTTTTGGGTGTATCAAATTTCAAAGCATACCTTATTTCAGTCACTACTGCCTAGACTTGGTACAATGAGGGAAATGTTACATCACTTTTACTTTGTCATTAAAGATTCCACTTTACTGGCCTCACACCTACTCCAGTTGTGCCTTTCTGAATGTTGTACGGGTCCTGGACAGAAGTGACTTACCTGAAACCATCTCTGCAGATTGCGCATTTATCGGGACTCCCAACACACTTCTTGCAGTTTTGTTGGCATCTGAGGCATCGTTTTAGACCTTCAGGAATAAGTAATTGTTTAGTACAGAACAAAAAGCAGAGGACAGGAAAGCTTCAAATGTCAATATTGGAGATAATTATGGCAGCATAAATGCTTTTAAATGGTGTACGGAATCACTCTCTTACCCGCTAAGCCCCTCCTCCAAAAAAAGAATATCAATCCGCTATTTAAAGGGCAACGTTTACATGGATAATGCCATATCAAAAGATTGCTCCCCTGGCAACAGTCAATTAAACTGGGGTTGCTTTTTTGAGCCTCATGGACCAGAGGGGAATCAGTCCAGACAAAAGGGATAGTAATACTTCGTTTTAGCTTTATTTTATTTTGTAGGCATTAAAAAAACATGAAGAACGATATAAGTCTTATCTCTCAAACCTTTATGGTTTAAGAGATATTCACAAGCAAAGTATCCCCCCCCGTTCAGCCAGATCAGAAGGGAGGTGCCCAGGTAGACTGCAGAGAGGGACAATCTTCAATTAAGATAAGGGAAAAAGCTGAAAAATTTGTCAAGGGGGGAAGGGCTTTCATTGTTTTCATACAAAGAAGATTGTCCCCTGCTGTTATCTGTCTGGTCTTACAACCAGATTCACATCTGAGAAGAGATGGCTTACACTAGGAAAAAGTGGCTGGAGGGGGAAACTTTGCTTGTGAATATCTCTTAAACCATAAAGGTTTGAGAGATAAGACTTATATCATTCTTCATGTTTTTTTAATGCCTACAAAATAAAGATAAAATGAAGTATTACTATCCCTTAAGGATGAAAAAGGAGAAACCACCCCTCCCCTATTGCTTTCTTGCTGGTCCATGACAGAATGTCTCACAGTCCAGTCTTGTTGGGCAGCCTCCACAGACCCTAATGAAGGGCTTACAAGGCAATTACCAAGTGTCTATTAGCGTTGCTTACACAACCTGCAAACTTTGTGACTTAGCCACAAAGTTCTGTGTTGCATTCTCCTGATACCAGCCAGCAACTTCCTGCCAATCCTCCTACTTACTCTTTGCCTTCACTGATTACTGAAAGCAAATAGCAGCTGTTTGACTTTTATTAATACAAGACACACCTCAAGTGCTCAGGAGGGTAAAAGCACCATTTAAAAATAAATGTATTTTTTCTGTCTCATACGCCGAGGTTGGTTTGCCCCAGAATTATGCCTTCTCTGCTTCATGCATATGAACTAATGCGAGCAGACCAGTGAATGAGAGAATACAGTAAACAGTAATGTACACTACGGAGGACCTTTACTAAAGGGCAAATTGTTTTCTTCTTCACACCCCAATTTATCCATAGATTTCACCCAGTTTGTGTCCCCTTTCATTTTGCCTTTTACCTGGATTCGTTTAGAGCAAATCTCATTCATTTCAATGAAGAATCTTTTCCAGAAGCATTTGAGCAATTAAGTTATTCACAATACATGGTTTAGATCTGCAACTTCCTTTTCATGCATTCTTACCCCCTTGGATGCTAGATAGGTTTAGCATTCAAAGGGAGGTGGTTTTGGTAAAGTTGTGCAAATATAGGTCAGGTTTTTATTGAGTGGTAGAATTGTCCCTTGCCTTGTGAATACATCATGTAACAAGCCCTGTGCCATCTAGCTCTACTGGTGATATGCACCGAATCAGAAGTGAAGCAATTCTGGGGTAAAACACCTATGCCATAAGCAACAATTGCCATTGGTTTTTGCTTGAATGCCAAGTCTCCAACACATTCCTTCACAATACATTTGACACTTCTAGTATTCAGGAACACCAATATCTCCTAAACACCTACTTGGCAATCTGTGAGCAAAATCCAAATATAGTCTTACTCATTTGTGACTGGTTTCACAAGATTAACCTTTAATTTTCACTGGATATTATGTACATGGAGGCAGACATGTCTTCATTGCAGAAGAGTCTTGCAAGAAAGAATCAGGCCTGCAACCTGTACTTGATATCCAATTCCAGCTACAGATTCCATGCAACATTAATTCATAGTGGCCATTAAGAGTTTATGGTCAAATTGAGATAGATGAGGGTTTATTAGGAAGTTTTCACGTTCCTTAAAAAGTTCCTTTTTATTTACATGTGCTTTTAAATTTGTTCCCTTTTGTGCTGTTAGTTTTCCATCAAAGTGTTCCATATGTGCAGGTCAAGTCTGCTCACAGGTCTCCTATTCTCCTGTAGTATGATGCATTGAAATAAATACATTTCCCATGTTTGAACCTTCTGGAACTGTCCAGAAGAGGAGGAGCAGTGGGTAAGGGAAGAAGAGAACCTGGAAAAGAAAAGTAATCAGTCCCAGTCTAGGGCATGCATCCTTACTTTCATCTGTATAACTCCCTGCTGGGCAGGAGATGGCACAGGAGTTGCTATCTAAAAGGAGGTAGAATCCTCTTTTGCAGGAACTGCACTGGTTGTGTCCTCGGCCAAAACAAGTCTCACATCCTCTGAAACAGCGCCTGCACCTCCTGACAGCCACATCTGTCATGAATCCAGAGGGGCAGGCACTCACACACCTCCTGCATCAAAACAAGAATGGAGAAGATAGAAATGAAGATTCTATAGACAAAGTTTTACATTAGAAATGTTAAGACACTGGAACTTCCAGTGATACTAGATATCTATAAACCAAAAATTAAGTCACTTTAGATTGTCTTTATATAGGTTGGTGGATAGTAGTATTCTAGACTGTTAGGGCTGGATTCAAATGCATGTGCTAATTTTATCTCTGCTTTTATCTCCAGGTATCCCCATAGACTTCAATAGGAACATTTTTTGATAAAACGGGAGGTGACATTTATCTCCTGCATTTGAATCCAGCCCTTAACCTGTGTATGTAAGCAGCATATCTATCCTTGACCTTTACACCTCTCTGGCACTTAAATAATAAACAGAATGAAATGTGACTTTTCTGGCACTTAAAGGGTTACATACACTAAGCAGGGACTATCATTTGTGTGTTAACCATCTGTAAGATTAGAGGTCTTCTTCAGATTTCTATAACACTCTGGGAGTTAGCATGTGGATTGATTACTAGGCATAGCCACAAAGCAGCGTGGTTAGTTATAGGGCAGGGGCAGGAAGAGACACCCTGGTGGGGAGGGGGGTTGTGACTGACAATGGGGTGTCTAAGCAGAGAGACTTCCTCCACCTGTGAGTGGGAGCTCCATGCAGATATAATATGCCCCTTGACAAAATCGCAGGAAGCTCCTCACTCTGTAGCTTGGCACATAGTGGGGAACTCCGTCATGGCCTCTCAGAGTGACAATCTGCATCATTTGGAACATAGCAGGAATGTCACCATGAATTCAGTAAGATTTTTCTCCCAAAAAGTATTCTATGGAATGGTTATTCCATGTTCATACTATTGCCTCACCCCAAATTGCTATAGATGCCTCATCCACTACGAGATTTGAGGCAGTTCACAATGATCAATGGATGGCAAAGCCACTGCCCCCTGAAGCCACCTATATATCCCACATTTCAGTCACACTTTATCACGGTTCAATATGTATCCTATTGTGGCAGCTACAGTTATCGAGGTCCTATGTGGACATACAACAAGGTCATTTTGGCTACAAGCAAGCTATAGAACACTAACAATCTACATCATATTCTCCAGCCACAAGGTTATTTGTGTGGAAGCTGACCTAGCCATCAGTTTACTACATATTTATCCCAGGGATAAAAAACCTTGCAGCGGACGTCAGATTTAACTTTCAGCAACTACAGGACCCTACATAACACACCCCATGCCTCAGTTGCTCCAGTACACCAAACTCTCATTTTGGAATAAGTCTAAAGCCACCACCATAATATGGAGAACCTACTACTAGAACCTATGATTAGCATTTGTGTGTTTTTTTGTTTTTTTTTTGTAATTCATTCTCCACACGTTCACAACTCCATACCAGGTTTTGGTAAGCACTCCCAAAGAAAAAAATAATTCAAAAATTGCAACCAATTTTGACCAAAGTAGCTAAAAGCAGATACAATAAATATTGATACACATCCATATTTAATCAGTATTAACACTTTACTCTGCGACATATTGCATTTTAAGGTTAGGCCCTGCCTATAATGGCGTACCTTGATTTGGTGGCAAGCTTATAATACTGTGGCCATATTATGTGACTAAAACCGCATCTTGAATATAGTGGTGAAATACAGACAGTTAATTTATCATAAAACTTAACTAGTCATTAGTTTTCCCTCTCAGGCTTACCTATAATAGCAGTTATGGCAATCCTCAAGTAGAATTACTGCAGCACCCACATGGCAATCCCTCATGGCCACTTGACACCTGTAGACCATTACCCCAAATAGTAATGCTAATCAGCCCATAGCTGTGGGAGTGGTCAGAGGTCTTTATATACACCACACAATCCCACTGCTTGGTGACTTTTCAGTCTTCAGATGCTGGTTACTTAATCCTCCTTTTTATTCCTTGAGTACTTTAACACTGAATCATGTCTGTCTCCATGGACAGGATATACAAAATACATTTTGGAAACCAATCAAACAAATGAATCAGAATGTATTCAAAACTGCAATTAAAATTGTCCTGCCCTGATTAGGATTAGTAGGGTTTGTTAGGTATTAATTAGTGCTCCTTTAAAGAAAGGAGACATTAAAAAAAAAAAAAAAAACTATAGCATCCAGGAGGTTAAAAAAAATCACCATGAGAATGTGTGGCAGTACTTCTCTGTTTACAGTCAGACGAGTGGATTTAAATGGAAATGAACAGAGCATGACCATTTATTTATTTCCACCATTATTTTTAATAGTTGTCAATTATCAGTACAGACAATTTAGTGACAGAGTGGTATGTCTTGCACAGCCCAAGATCTCATGTACCTAAACAAAAAATGGCTAAAGGAGAACATTTAAATGTAAAAGTAGCAAATGTACAGTATAATAAATTGTCAAAATTACCATAAAAGGAACATTAACGTTTGCATTACTGTTCTGCTGGTTCCACTTCTGCTACTTGAATTGCCCCAGGACAGACAGAGTAGATGTGGAAATGTGGAAAACTTCCTTTCCTCTGTGTAATCGTGATTTTATACATCAAGTTAGTTTTACATTCAGAGAGCCTAAATGTGGTTGCTGCTTCATCAGTTAGAGATAATGGAATATGGGTGTCAAGTGACAAATTTGACAAGTTATAAGGCTCAACCCATTTATGCCAGATTAATCTTGGAAAGTCTTGGCTGCAGTTTCCCTTGACATAGGAAAGTTTTAATACAAATTTCTCTTTGATTAGACCACGGACAGAAAGACACTGGGGGCACTCAAATTAATCTTTTTTTTAACCCTTTAAGGACTAGGGGTGTGTCAAACATTGTAAAGCAAGATATTGCACATCTTTAGTTCTAAAAGGATTTTAAAGAATATATGACTGAATTGATATGGGATGGTGCAAGCAGTGTGAATCAATGTTTGCACAGAATAAAGCTCAGTTCACATACAGGGTTCTCGTTTCTGCACTATTCTGCATTCATGGGAGGAAGGGGATGGGGCAGATGGCAGCATGACTGAAGGCTGATCCACATCTATCACTGGCAAATACCCACATGGGCAGGGAGCGATTGCCTTTTAGGCAGAATGGGCACCTGCCTAGAACATAACATTCCGAGGGAAATAATCTCCGTTTTGCTGGTCACACTCATATCCAGAGTTGTTTGTGTGGCCAAAACAATCCCATTTCCCCTACGTAATACACTCACTCCTGGTTTATGGGTTATCAGCTTACATACCTTGTTACTCCCCATTATTTAACACTTTGGATGCTAGAGAGGTCTGAATGCATTTCAAATCAATATGTTTGAGACTTCAGTAGTAGTAGTGGTGGTGTAGAGGGGCTAAGAGTTTTTTTGTGCTGGTCTGCCTCTCCGTTGTCTACCCCAGGATATAAATTGCTACTAGCAATTGAATGTTTTCTCCCTCCCATTAAAGGAAGTTTGTAACTTTTTTGTCCAGGTAGCTTTGCTCCTGTGGCACTTAAAGGGATAGTAACGTTTCATAATAAAAGCAGCTCTAATTAATCATCATAGTATTTGGACTTTGGAGAGTGTTATTTCAATTCTGTCAGAGTTGTAGTTCTAGAGTAATTCAATGACAAAGTATCCCCCTCCCACCCCTTTTACTGATGTAACACTGTTCAGCCAGATCAGAAGGGAGGTGCCCAGGTAGATTGCAGAGAGGGACAATCTTCAATTAAGATAAGGGAAAAAAACTGAAAAACTTGTCAAGGGGGGCAGGGCTTTCATTGTTCTCATAGGAAGAAGATTGTCCCCTTCTGTTATCTGTCTAGTCTTACAACCAGATTCCATATCTGAGAAGAGATGGCTTACACTAGGTAAAAGGGGCGGGAGGGGAAAATTTGCTTGTGAATATCTCTCAAACCATAAATGTTTGAGCGATAAGACTTATATCGTTCATGTTTTTTTAATGCCTACAAAATAAAATAAAGATAAAACAAAGTATTACTATCCCTTTAATAATTTATTTAGGCTACTACTGTGGCATTATTGAATTTAATGTTGAACTGGAGTATTCTTCATGAGAGTTGTCTATGTTTTAAGTGTTGAAGATAGCTCTAAGTGCAAGAATATTGATGGGAAGGAATATATCTACTGGGGACCAAAACCTTGAGCAGATAGGTTATGGAGCCTTGCCCCCCAGCAAAGTGGTCTGGCATTGGTTTTTATCACCTTCCAATCCAGGATTGAGAAGGGACATCTATTGGTAAGCGCTGAAGTGGTCAGCCACCAGTGGAGTGATTGTGACTTGAGACAAGAACACTGAGGTGAAGATGAGGATTCCTGTTCTAGTGCTGGAACATATTAATTTGTAATGGTCTGACATGATACTGTGAAAAGGGAAATGCTGCCATAGTGGAAACCATCTTCCCTATCAACTTCATACAATTTTTTGACAGAATGGGTCACTTTGTAATGTTGGTTTGTAATGCTGGTGTTTTTTCAGGATGAAGAGATGTCTTGAAGGCCAGACCCAGGAACTCCAGATAAGTGGGTAATAAATGAGACTTTTCTACAATTATGATCAGTGTTCCTGCCGATCTTGCATTAATTGAAAGTGGTCCTGTAACAACTGAAATTGAACCTTGATCAATAAGGGGTCTATTTAAGGAGTCTGTACACCCAGGGACTAGAGATATATGTTACCAGAGGTGCCAAGAGTTTCGTGAAAACTCTTGGATCTGTAGCTAGGTCAAAAGGGAGAGCCACAAACTGAAAATAAAAAGGAAGATACTTGTTGAGCTCTTTTTAAGTCCAGGACTAGTAGAAATCTTCCAACTTTTGGGTACTATAAAAGGTTTGGTAGCAACTAAACATTTTTGATAATACTGGACAGGAAAAAGTTTGGTGGAGGAAACCTGATGAACATTCGATATCCTTGATTGCCTGTGGTAGCCATTCATCCAAGATGGAATTTCTCCATTGTGGAATGAAATATTGGAGTCTTCCCCAAATGGATAATTCAGAGAAAGATGTGCATGCACACCTTCAGACAGAAGGAGGCTTGGAATCCTATCTTGGTGGTAGACCGCTTTGTGTGCGAATTGGTCTTAGATCAGCCATTGTAACGAAAGGAAGAAGGTAAACTGGTCTGTCTTGAATAGGCACCTTTGTAATCTTTAAACACACAGAATATGTTGCATCTTCTAGAGAGATGTGGACACCTTTGCTTGTTATGAGAAAGCAATGAACTATTTCCACCTGTAGCATGAGAGAATGGTTGTCAAATTCTACCCCAAAAAAGTGTTTACCTAAAATGGTGATGGTCCAAAGGATTTCTCATTTCAAATCCTCAGCCATTAAGCTGCTATGTATGCAGCAGAACAGTTGGCTGACATTCAAGCAATTTCCAGGGCCTTTTCCCCCATTATAGGTTGTTTTTCACCCTTCTGAGATAGATAAAATGAGTATGCAAGGATATACTTGGTAAAAAAAATATAAATGAAAAATGCTTATATTATATATCTATCTATAGCCTAATAAAGGAGAAAAGACCAGTTTTTGAGTCATCTGGCTCTGAAGAGCTAGTCTTACCATACTTCTATAGCTTTGCATGCCGATTCTGAAGCAAATGCCTGGCAGATAATGGATCCTAGAGGTTTCAGAACACATTCAAGTTTTTTTTTTTTTTTTTTTTTTTTTTTTTTTTAATTGTTCAGAGCTACTATATTTTGCACTGGAATAGCAAAGATCCTCATAGATCCTCCGCCCCTCAGGGACTGAGAAAACAGAAGGACTCACCGCTTGCTCTCAGAAATCAAATTTCCTTGCATATAAGTATTCAGGTCCTCTGCTCCTCAGCTTGCTAGCAAGAGAGTAATAGGCTCAGGGAAGCAGTTTGCTCTAGTAAAACCTCTGTTCAAGCCAAGAATTTCTATATAGAAGTGAGGGCAATGATCAAGCCCCTGGACACTAAAATAAGAGGAAAAAATTCCCCTTTATGTCCTGACACTAAAAAAAAAAAATGAACCAATCTTTTCAGAGGGCTATACGAGGCAGAATATGGGGGGAGTCTCACCATCAAGTGCCCTGCTTCCTGGAGAGGTCTCAGTACCCTACTGGTCCTACCTTGACTACAGAAATGAAGTTATTTTTTATGTGAAAGGACTGGCACTCTACAAGTTTTTACCCAAATATTTAAGGATAGAAGGTTCAGGTCAGATTTCAGCTGTGATCAAGATAAGACAAAAAGGCAGGAAAGGGGCCATAATGTTGACCTCTATCTCATCATTAAAGGGATAGTAATGCTTTATTATTTAAAAAAAAAAAAAAAAAAAAAAAAAAAAAAAAGTATACACATATATACACATATATACATACACACACACACTAGTTAAGTGGGACAGGGTTGCCCATCATGTTATGACCGTTGGGCATGTGTGTCTAATGTAGACATACTGATAAACACAGACATATGCAACGCACAGGCCAATACACACACACAGCTGAGTGGCAGAAACACCCCATGTGTGGAGGTTCTGGCTCTTGCTGGTGCCCTGGATCTGTAGGTTCTGAATATAGAAGTGTGGACTTTGGCCACCCTGGGATTAGTGTAGGAGCTTTACAGTACTGTATACGTAATATTATATTGAAGTGAATATCTGTAGTATTCAGAGAGTTAGAAGCCAAATGTAGCCCTCTAAGGACATCTCTTCACAATGTCTTGCAGTCCCCCCTCTGGTCTTCAAATCGTTAAATCAATGGTATGGGTTATTTCCTTTACTTTGGGGCATAAATGCAGTATTTTGCCTTGTGTGTTTGGTGTGTAGCAGTGGAAAGCAGAAAATAAAAGGAGATAATAAGAGAGATACTTATACTAGCACGTTAAGCCATAGCGTGCTGTGCAGTACACAGTGGTGTGTCAAGTCACACGGAAAAAGTGAAGAGTCTAAGGTTTTAACCCTTTGACTGACAGAGGGTTTCTGAACGCATTGCAAAGCAACACATTGCATACCCCTCTGGCATTCCAAGGGTTATCCGAGTAGCATAGGAGTCATACATCCCTCCCTCCCTTGTACATTCCTTCCCTTCATGTCAAGTGTCTATAAGGGTTTAACCCTCTGAGTGCCAGATTGGTTTGCAATAGTGCAAAAGAATGCATTGCGTACCCCTCTGCACTGATCGGGTTAACAGGAGAAGGTTAACAGGAGAAGTGCGGGTAAGTGAATTTTGTGTATATGTGTGTGTGTGTATTATATATTACTATATATCTATATATCTATATCATATATATATATCTATATATTATAGCAGGTGGTCATTTGGCATAGAAGAGGCGCAGGTGAGGGATGTTTTGTGTATGTGTTTGTAGCAAGAGGATCTTTTGGGCATAGGAGAGGCGCTGGTGAGGCCATTTTTGTCTGTATGTGTCGGACATATTTTTTTGTTTGTTGAGGGTTGTTGAGGCAGATGTTGGAGGGCACAGTCCTTGCAGAGATTTTGACCACTCCTGAATCATGCCCCCCGTTTATCCAGGATTGGCAGTATGTAAGATATCAATATGTCCTCCTTACTGCCTCCCCTGTGGGATGGTGTTGCCAATCATACGACTGTTGGACGTATGTGTCTGAAATGTACACATCTATACACCCAGATATATGCAACACAGGCAGCAACATACACACATTGAGACAAACACATGCAACAGACATGCACACAGACACACCCATGCATCGGACATGCACACACAACAGATGCACACACGCACGCACCAGATATGCACAAGCGCTCACACATAGGTAGACAGTGATAGGACTCCCATCTCTGTAGGTTGTGGCTCTTGCTGGTTCCCTGGATCTGTAGGATCTTAGTATGGAGGTGTGGGTTCTGGCCATCCTGGGATTAGTGTAGGAGCTTTACACTATGGTGTAGGTAACAATCTTTTATTGAAGTGAACATGTCCAGTATTGAGAGTTAGAAGGTAAATGTAGCGCTCTAAGGACCAGAGGACAATCGCTTCACAATGTGTAGCGCACCCACCCTCCGGGAACATTTACGTCCAATGTTATTTTTTATTTCTCCTTTACTTTGGGCCAGAATTGCAGTATTATGCTTGTGTGTGTTTGGGATGTACAAAAGGAAAGCAGAATATAAAAGGATCATTATAGCAGTATGTCAACACCGAGTGCCAGAGGGGTTTGCAACGCATTTCTTTGCAATGCATTGCACACCCCTCTGGCACTCAAAGGGTTAAGGTATAGAGTGGCATGCAGTATACACTGGTGTGTTATGTCAGAGTAAAAATGGAAGTGGGAAGTGTATTCATGCCTGGGAACTTTGTCTTCTGGAGTCCCTGGAGGGGACTCCTGTAGTGCTGCTGGGAAGAGATCAATGAGTAAATTTGGGATTAAAAGTGGGTGGGGCTTGATCATGAGTGGAGCAGGGCTTCACAAACATACGTGTGTGTGTGTGGGGTGGAGTGTTAGGAATAGGCTGGGGAAAGTGGGAGTGAAATGGAAGTTTACAGAGGGAGCATTTTGAGGAAGCTTCCCCCTATGCTGCTGGTCTGTCCTGCGGGGTAAAAGTTGATATACCACACTGTAGCAGTCAGAGGGTTAAGTGTGCCTGCCCTGTCTTGCATGGCAAATGTTGAAACCTATGAAATAACTGAGCAGTGAGAGCCTACCTTAACTCCTTGAGTACCATTACATTCCTACAGGTGCTGCAGCTTCCCTTCAGCAGCTGTACTACAGGTCTAGCTGAGGCCACTGAGTAAAAGTGAGTAAGTGTGCAACTGCGTGCGTGTGCCTGTGCGTACATGAGCCATGCTTTTTTGGTTGAGGAGGAAGTCAAGGGAGGGCAAACTCCTTGCAGAGTTTTTGACAGAATTGGCATGGGGCACCTGTCCACTCCAGTCAAAATCACGCCCCCCATATGTCCAGGTCTAGCAGTATAGAGGAGCTATGAATTGTTCCTCCTTACTGCCGCCCCTGGGTGTGTGTGTGTGTGTCTCCTGAGGAGACCAATTATGTAATGCGGTTCTCTGTTTTAATAATTATATATATTAGTTTGAATGGTTTATCCTTCAGAGTAAAACAAAGATACCCCTACTGCTGTTTTATTCAAGTTGCTACAGCTCAAATTTAAATTTTTTTGGTTGCAATACATCCAACAGCTGCACAATAAAATTTTAAATTAGCAGGATAAAATTCACAATATTTTTCCCCAATATTAAGTATTACTAACCTTGTAAAGGACAACTGGGAGTAGACCTGTAAATTAAGCAGATGTGAGACCAAACGGGAGAAGGAGGTCTGAAGAGAGAGAAACTCCTGATGCTCCCTTGCAGAATTATTTGGCATTATGTAGGACAAGTTTCTGCCAAGAGAGATACAGGACCCATACAACCTCTATGGCAGATAAACACCCAATCCAGTAATTTGTGGCAGAGAGCCACACACTTATGGTAGCACAGATTTGAGGAAGACCGTTTTCTGATCTCTGCCCCTCTCAGTTTTTATTATACCTCCTGAAAATTAAGAGGCGGGTTGTGGGGGTAAAAGGACATTGCTCACACATACTTGCTGGTGTTCTGCAGTACGTTCGTGAACTCTTTACCCGTAACAGTCAAAATATTTCTTCCCGTATTTAAATTTAGTAGTTTTAATTAAAACGCTGCTATGGAATTTTCCTTTGCACGTTTTCCCCTTTCAAATTAAAGGGATCATTTACAACTCCCTCTCCTTTTTGTTTTAAAAGGGCCCATAAACTGCAGTCTACATTTCCCGTATATGTGGGGACACTACATATTTTCCACTCTTTCCCACTCTACATACACAACACTACCTGCCAGTTTTGACACTTCCCAGACTGTAGTGTACACAGTTCAGACACTGCTCCTCACTGGGCCCATCACATCCTCTGTCACCACACTCCTGGTGGCATGGCCCTGTAACACAAAACATTTAATCAGATCAGAGTCCAGCAGAAAACACACTGGTCCTGCTAGGGCAACTATAACCCATTAAGTAAATAAAATGAGGTCTGTTCTACTGCAGAAAGCTTGCAAAATTTAACTCTAAGGCCCAGAGGGGTATGCAGCGTACTGCAAAGTAATGTGTTGCACACATCTCTGGGTCTGTAAAGGGTTCATTCTAGTGTAGAATTCCTTGGGCAGAAATGCAGAAGAAAGGCGCATGCATGGTTAGAGATGCTAAACTAGAATATGGCTTTTAACTCTTTAAACTGCTAGACAGGATTCTTTATTACCTGCCAATACCTTTTCCTTTATGCCTCTAAAGGTAGTAAAATAAGAGAACGCTTCACTCTACAGAGAACAAGTGCATATAAAATTAAAAAAAACAAAAACACAAAAATAAAGAAACACAAAAATAAAGAACCTTAGGGAGGGAAGTCTGTGTGCTACCTGCAGAGTCAAAGGGAAAGGAATTGTCAATTAAGAAAAAAATCCTGTCTTTCCTTCAGGGTCTCCTCGGTAGCAGACCAAGAGAAGAAAGCTAAACAAAGGGCGAGATACAAAACTGCTTTAGTGACTTACTGAATCCAGCCTCCTCATATGACTGAAGATCCAGCATATAGTGCTTTGCACTATGGAGATTCTGCCCAGTAGGAGCTTTGCATATTTGCTTCTCTAATGCATTTACATTTTATGCCCAAGATATAGTGACTGAGCATAACCGGTGTAGGAGGCAGGTGGTGGGTTTTATAAGCTTCAATGGCCAAAACAGGTCCACCTAGCAATAATCCATTTTGCCTTTTTTATGCCCTTTTCTCTTTTCCATAGTTTTTTTTTTTTTTTTTTTTAATAAAAAACAAAGGGCGGAGGAAGTTGAAGGTTCTGAAATCTATAGATTTGTCTGGACAGAACAAAGGGCAATGTAGGATATCCAGATTATGAAGTAAAGCCTGTTCCTCTGACCCATAATTAGGGAAAGGTAGGTAAGCAGACTTCATGGTATCGAAAACTAAGTAACCCTTGGAATGAAACCTGGAAGAATCCAGATGTAAACAGAATCGGGCTTGAAGAACTGAAAAGGCTCATTAATGAAAAATGCTTGCAGTTCTTCCACTCTCCTAGGTAAGTAAACTCTGACAGTAAGGCAGACTTCAAGCATAACATCTTCAAGGAGGTTGATTTAAGTGATAAACAGATCCTGATCCAGAGTAGTAGCCACAAAAACCGGGGAGTAAGGAAAGACAATGCTCTAGGTCTTAATACTCTTAACTGGAATGTCATCGGCAAACTAACAACCTAAGACTACCTTAGGCCGCCACCTGAGTATTAGCACTCAGGCATTTCTGAAAACGCTCAGCCAAGAAATCAAAAATTGCTCAGACTTATGGAAAGAGGATCAAGATCCCACTCCCCATGCCATGTGCAGAATCTATTCTAGGAGTGGTTACATACAGCAGCTAAGGTTCCCAGCTTTTGGAATTAAACAGAATCTCAATATACTGAGGAAGGCCTTAAGTACTGTAGTCAGCACTTGGATTCCAGATACCATGCTGTAAGCTTCAGGTTGCAAGGCTGATCGTGAAGCAGTGGTACTTGTCATAATCAGATTCATCTGATCCAGAAGCCCTAAGAAATCCTCCCAGGACAGGAAGCCATTATTGGCCTGTATGGGACTATGAAGATCAGTCATCCAGTCCTAAATTATTTTACTCCGGGTAAATCGAGATTACTCTCAGGCAGAAACAGACAAGCTAAAAGAACGTTATGTCTTCAACAGAGCAGCCACTGCCAAAGTGAGACCCTGAAGAAATACAGAACAAATGGGGAACTATAGTGCTCTGTCCTGTTGCCATAAGATCTATACACTACATCCTCCGTTTTGTTTTTCTTTTTTCAAGTTTCAGAAAAACCTCCAGATGAAGTGCCCATTCCACTTGCTGAATGGTTTCTGAGCTCAAAGAATCCATCCAGGAGTTTATCTTCCCTGGAATTTAAACAGCTGAAAGGTACCAGGTTACATTCTTCCCACTGAAGAATCATGTTGTACAGATGGAGGAGGGAAGGACTCTTTGTCCCCTCCACCCCGTCAAGCCAGGTAAGATAATGTAGTAAAGGCATTTGACTGGATCTTTACCGCCTTATCCTTAACCAGGGATCATGCTCAGCAGTCTCCAAACAGCCAGCATCTCCAGGTGAGTTGAATGCAGAATGGCCTACAAGGGGGACCAAATTTCTTGGAAGGACTTCTGCTGAATAACCGCTCCCAATCTGTGGTCAAGGTGTTACATTTCAGAATGACCCAAGAGACCTGTATAGGTACCCCCCCCCCCCCCACACACACACTGGATTAGTTGCACTTTCACTTTAAGAATGAACAGGAGAAAAATGATTTGGGTCCCTGTTCCATGTGCACAGGATACACTGTTGCAAGGGCTCATTTGTTGCCTGGCGATTGACAGCAGCAACAGATGCAGTTCCGTCACAAGACTTACAGAAATTTTAGAGGCATTTTCTAAAGCCTCTGTCCTGGACACAGAACAGACTTCTACCAATTTATTTGCCAGCCCAGGGGTTTTAAGACAGAAATTTCCAAGGTTGTGTGGCTTCAGATAAGGGACTACCAGAACACCTCTTTCTCACAGGAAGGCTGCCACTACTACCATGAGCTTGATAAAAACCACGGGGGCAGATGATATTCTTAAGGGCGAAACCTTCCTCTCAATGGCACCTCTTGGCCTGACACTACAATTGTTGCTGGATCTGGAGAGTATCTTCTTGGAGTCTTGCCCAATGCTATAGCAAGTGCCAAAGACACAGCTGCCATATGGACAATCTCCATTGAGAGATCACACAAGTAGATCACTGCCAAATTAAGAAAATAAACAAGACTTCAAAAGTTATTTCCTAGGAACTTTATTAACCCTTTGAGTGCCAGAGTGGTACGGAATGCATTGCTTTAAAATGTATTCCGTACCACTCTGGCACTCAAAGGGTTAATATCCTCATCCAACTGAATGAGCCAGAGACAAACTGTCCTAGAAACACAAGTGGAAGCCACACTAGAATGAAATACCAGACACCTGATAGCACTTCCAAAGGGACATCTTAACCCACTAAGCAATGCACTGGATAACCCTCTTGCACACAAAGGATTAAACCTCTTGTCCACAGGATTCTTGAAGCAGGAATTCTCCTCCCCTGAAAGGTTGCCTTCTTGGATAGCTTTGACATGGACATCGACTTATGGTACTGGATCCTCATGATGAGACTCTTTAGGATCAAAAAGTGAAAACAATTCTTTAACTTCCTAGGAAAAGATAGGTCTTTTCTGGAGTTGACCATTCCTTCCGAATATGATTAACTATGTAATGAATGGGAAAGTCCAGGTACAAATCATCTACAGATCTAGGGTTTTCATCCTCCTTAAGATCCAGCACCACTCATACTCAACAAGGGAATCAGCACATTCTACAGTAAAGAAACTAATCCTCCTCGTAGTTTCTGAAGAAGACTTAAATTTAATTCAGAGTTCTCCACTCTTCTGAGAAAGGCCACCTCCTCCCTGCATCCAGGACCCTCCTGTTCATCTCCTGTTTCCTCTGACTTCCAAAATTAGAAAAATTAGAAGGTCTGAGCAGTACGAGACCACCTTTAGGACAGGCAGGGAAAAGCTTCCTCACATAACCAGAGATAGGAGAGACTTGAGTAACAAAGAACACCAATTTGAGACTCCAAAGTGGGAAAGAAAGCTGGAGCTTGCCTAGTATTGGACAGCCTCCAGTGAAGGCTAGAGGGATCCTAACTGCCAAAAGGAACCTTTAAAGTAAGAAAGTGCATCAGAGAGGAGCTCACCCTTCTCTAGATGCGATAGAAGCTAAATTCCAGTCTGTAGAATGTGCAGATCAGAAGTAATATTATTGCTAAATAATGTATGGTTATTTTTATTACGGCTTTTCTTTCAGTGTTTTTTTCTTGTTATTTTGTGTAAACTAAACACATGATTCAAAATGTGATCTGTAAATAAATTTAAATGCAGTCTTCCATAATATAATAACCATCACTATGGTATGAAGAATCCCTACCTAATAAAGTCTGCATTAATCAGTTAACCATTTTCTTATACGTGTAGTTTCACTGTAAGGTGTTAAGCAGTGGAGGGAGCAAGAAAAGGTAAAATAGGTTCAAGCAGGAAAGGGTCTCACAATAAATGTTCTTAGCAGGAAGGGGGGGGGGGGACAAAAAAAAAAAAACAAAAAAAAAACCACACCTGTAAAAAGACAAAATGACCTCCATCATCCAAAACTTGATACATGTGCATATTTATTTAAAATATATACTAAAAAACTTTAGAAGACTAGACAGGTAAGGTAGGAAACATTTATTGGACATTGTGCTTTTTTTTTTTTTTTATTTTTTTTTTTTTTTTACCATTCCATGTGTGACCTGTATTAATCAAGTACCTGAATACTCTTCCTCCTCTTCTATGAATTCCAGGTGACTTTGGAACAGCGCCGCTTTGGATGGTTCCAGATCAGTAGCAGATATATCAGGGGTTCTGGTTCTTGAGTGCTGAGCGCTGAGAAGATTATACGGGTGCTCAGCTGTTCCATACAGAATCAGAGTCCACTCTTTCAGTTTCCCTGAAACAGATTTAAAGCAAAATATAAGCTACATAGCATAATTAGGTGCTAGGTGTTATAGTCCCATCACTTATGAATACAGTGAAAGCTAGCACCAGACAGGCCTTGATCCTCTTGAGGCCGTTAAGACAGCCATCAGGGGCAATATTGCCTACCGATATCAAACTGTCCTACCAGCTGAAACCACAACAGACATGAGACCATTGTGTGAATAATTAAAGGAAAAGAGCCAACGATCGGTGCCTTATACTGTCAAGCACCAACAGGTAGTTCAAACTCACAGTCACCCTCCCAAACACAAAACGCACACTATCCCTAAAAGTAAAAGTATAACAATACTACCCCTAACACTAGTCTAGCACATAGTGGAAATATATGTAACCCTTTGGAGGCCTTTAACATTTTTAACAATGGAATGCTTTTTTTTTTTTTTTAAACCAATCACCAGAATGTCAGCATAATAATTTTTAAAAAACGCCTGAATGCATTGTAATCCTTAGAGGGCTGGAGGGGTACCCCCCTGGCACAAAAAGGATCAACTTAAGTATCTCTGGGGCATTTTTTTTATTTATTTATTTTTTTTAAAGGGGATGTTTACAATGTTTCCTAAATCTTTTCCTTATCATAAATAGAAAGTGTATCTTTTTTTTTTTTTAAATCCACTCGTTTGGCAAAATTAAAAGATTAAATGTAGCTCTGTACCTACTTCCGGCAGACAGTGTTGACTGGATCTGTACTGTAGTCTGCGCTTCTATCCGGCCTCCTCTGATGACGGGAGGCTGTGTCTAATTTGGTGCGTTCTCATTGGCCAGAAATCGATCTCTGCCAATGAGATCACTGTTGGCCGTTTGTTTTTTTGCCAGTGGGGCAATTGGATCGAACCCTAAATATTTTACCTTCAACGTCATGGGTGGGAAACCTAATACTTTCCAACCCACTGGCTGGCTGAGGATGATGGAAGTTGCAGTCTAGATGGAAATACATTTCTTAATCATGTTCTACTGCTTCCCCAAACTTAATATTTATTAGTAATGGCTATGCCCATGGAGAAAGACTTGATTCTTTGTTGCCACACTCCAGGACCCCAAACTCCTCCCACTGAAGTACTGCTTCCTTCAACTGCAGTGAAATAATTTTGGGGTCCCTGAGTCTGTCAAAAAATCCTGTCCTCTTCTATTGCATTATTTTCAGGACTAATTACAAATGAATTTTGGAAAATCAGTTCACAGAGTTCCTTCAGGAGTGGACCTTTAGATTTCCCAATTGATACTTAACCCTGAAAAGGTATCCAACATGTTGCGTAGCAACCAAAGAAAAATGGGGGGAGGGACTGCTAAGAGTGTTGCTTGAACCTTGAGCCCAAAGAAAGCATCTTCTGCTGAAAGGACTTTAATCCTAGAATACCTACAAAAGGAACGGACACTCATAAGTGGCTGCTCTGCAAATCTGATCCTATGTTGCGTGCGCTTTCTGTGCCTAAGAGGCTGCCATGTCTCTGATCAAATGTGCCTTAATGAAGGAAGGAGGTTCAGTATCAGGTGCTTCATAATCTAACAGGATAACTAATCCAGCAAGCAATGGACCTCTGTCACGGTATTTGAAGACTCTCAGACTTGAGGTTTGGTAAAAACGTAACTTTATTGAAAGTTAAGGCAGTCCCCGTAGGGTATCATACATATATAACAATACAACAATAAATGACAGAATATAGGTTCTACCGACCTTGCCAATAATACCGGGCAAGGCAACCGAGCGACAGTTGTAAATGGTGATAGGCTCTACCGGCCTTGCCCATACCGGGTAAGACAACCGTGAGATGACATGTACCGGTTCTACCGGCCTTACCAATACCGGGCAAGGCAGCCCAAGAAGTACTGATTAGAGGCTCTACCAGCCCTGCCAATACTGGGTAAGGCAACCTAGGGTGGCAGCAAGAATAGGTTCTACCGGCCTTACCAATACCTGGCAGGACAGCCTGAGGAAACACAGTTGACGTGTTCTACCGGTCCTGCCTATACCGGGTAAGGCAACCTGAAGGATGGTAACGTACTTAGGTTCTACCGGCCTTACCAATACCGGGCAGGGCAGCCCAAGAGAGGAGACCTTGCTGTCAGGTGACAATGACAGTAGTGTGGAAAGGTACAAGGATCTCCCTCAGCAGAAGTCTTTTAGCCTGAGAATACCAGACAACTGCGTAAGGAGTTGGACAGCAACCTGTCCTCAGGATCTGAGTAATCAAGGAGCAAACCAGCGTCCGCACGCTGGGACCAACAGTAACAACGCCACCAGGTGAAATGGAGCAACCAGCGTCCGCACGCTGGGACCAACCGAGTGAGAGCAACCAGATCAATAGAGTAAACCAGCGTCCGCACGCTGGGACCAACAGTGTGAGCGCAACCAGGTTAATGGAGTTAACCAGCGTCCGCACGCTGGGACCAACAGTGTGAGAGCAACCAGATTAATGGAGTAAACCAGCGTCCGCACGCCGGGACCAACAGTGGGAGAGCAACCAGATAAATGGAGTAAACCAGCGTCCGCACGCCGGGACCAACAGAGTGAGCGCAACTAGATTGATGGAGTAAACCAGCGTCCGCACGCCGGGACCAACAGAGTGAGCGCAACTAGATTGATGGAGTAAACCAGCGTCCGCACGCTGGGACCAACAGTGTAAGCGCAACCAGATTAATGGAGTAAACCAGCGTCCGCACGCTGGAACCAACAGGGAGGATCGCCGGAGCGAAAGAGAACAATGTTGCCACAGTGACAGCAGGGAAAGTCAGATGCCAGAATCCAGAAGGGTACGCCGGAGTGAGCTCCGCCGTCCTGACAGATGACCGGAACAGACTGGAGACTTGCAGACAGGCACCACTGACACTCAGGAACGATAATCTGGAACACAGGAGCACCGGAACAACGGAGTACTGGAACACAGGAGCACCGGAACAACGGAGTACTGGAACACAGGAGCACCGGAACAACGGAGTACTGGAACACAGGAGCACCGGAACAACGGAGTACTGGAACACAGGAGCACCGGAACAACGGAGTACTGGAACACAGGAGCACCGGAACAACAGAGTACTGGAACACAGGAGCACCGGAACAACGGAGTACTGGAACACAGGAGCACCGGAACAACGGAGTACTGGAACACAGGAGCACCGGAACAACGGAGTACTGGAACACAGGAGCACCGGAACAACGGAGTACTGGAACACAGGAGCACCGGAACAACGGAGTTCTGGAACACAGGAGCACCGGAACAACGGAGTACTGGAACACAGGAGCACCGGAACAACGGAGTACTGGAACACAGGAGCACCGGAACAACGGAGTACTGGAACACAGGAACACAGGAGCACCGGAACAACGGAGTTCTGGAACACAGGAACACAGGTGACTCAGTATCACAGTGCCTGTGATTATTCTGTCACTCATCTGTGGCAGACTGTGATTTGTTCACTTGGTTTGGCCCGCCCCTTGGTGACCTTTTTATACCTGACTCTTACATCTGTCAGATGCCCTTTCGTGGTGTTTCTGAGCCAGACTTGCTGTTGCTGTGTTCCTGTATCCGGATTCCTGTGTACCGACTTTGGCCTGTCCTGACTACTCTCCAGTGTTCCTGATTGTGTATGACCCGGCTTGTCTGAGAATCCTATACGTGCCACGACCCGGCCTGTCTGAGAATCTTCTGCGTGCTACGACCCGGCTTGTCTGAGAATCCTCTACGTGCTACGACCCGGCTTGTCTGAGAACCCTCTACGTGCTACGACCCGGCTGGCTGACTTCCTGCTTCAAGATCATCGCGGCCTGCTTGGCTTGTTGTCGCCGCCGCGACATTCTGAATCCTGCATTGCTGTGCCGATCGAGTGTGACCATTACCCTCCTGGGTAACCCATCCATCAGTGCAGAGTTCCTTGCTGACTTGCATAAGCTGTGCCTCTTGTACCGAGCCTCTATACGCTGCAGAGCTAAGCTACTATACCGAGCCTGGGAGATTCAAACGTACCTATTAACCCTTGCACTGCTGCTTCTCTCTGACCAGACCTCCTTTCTAAGTACAGAACCGTTACCTTGTAAGTCTACTGCTGCTGAGTTGGCTGCTACTTGGACAGCGACTCCCTGTTACGTTTGCAGAGTAGTCTATCCTGTTAGGCCGGTTGGGCGTCTTTGGCTCTTGGTCTCACGGTTAACCACGGAGGTGTCCGGTACGGCTATTGGTGGCAAGGTTAGGCTCCAAGCTCTTGCTAGATCCGTAGGTAAACGCCCGTGGGGGCTATTGGCTCGTGTTGTGCGCACATTGGTCTCCGGTTATACGCCCGTGGGGGCTAAAAAGCCAGCTTCGCATCTCAGGCTAGTCTCGATCACGCCCGTGGGGGCTACATACTCTTGCACTTGCAGGCTCAGTGGTCTACTGACGAACGCCCGTGAGGGCTATTTTGGGTCACTGTGCTGCTATAACTCACATTGGTCACTGAACATCTACTACCCATCATTATATGAACTCTGTGCTGCGCACATTTGCTCAGTTTATCACTACACCACACGGGCGTGTCAAACCCCACAGCTGAGACTGACAAATTGTTCTCATTCACCCTTTAGGAGCCAGTTCCCTATTCTCTGTTCCTATGTTGGGTGCCTTCTATCCATTATATTAAAGCTATGTGTACTGTGTAATAGCTTGCAATTGTTGCTGTCAACTGTAGAGGGCGATCATTTGCATTTATTTTCTTTCAATAAAAGATTGTTTTATTTTACCTGCTGGTCTGAGTGTCAAAACAAACCGTTACACTCAGGCACAACAGCCTGACAAGGCAGATCAGGAAAGTGATGTCAGAAACACCACTAAAGGGCAATCTGGGAGTGCCCAACCTGGGTTTAAATAGGCTGTGAGAAATGAGACAGCCAATGAAGAACTACAGCAAGTGATAGAGTCTAGCACGAATCACGGGCACTGTGATGCTCTTAGATACTACTTTGCCGTTAGATGGCTCAGAGAAAGACTGCAGCAATGCCGAAGATGTCTCCATTCGCAGGAACTTATCTAGGTAAATCTATAGGCAATGTTTGAGGTCCAGATTATGAAGGTTGGAATATTCAATTTTCGTTAGAATCTGGTGAAATGTGGGAAGGATAGCCTCCTGAGAACGATGGAAAGCCTAAGAACCAGCTCACCTGTATGAAACACTGTCATAGAGGGGGGCTGGATCTCAATGATTCTCCATGAAGACATAATTGCAATCCGGAAGGCAACTTTCAGAGTTAACTTCAGGGAAACCTGATACAGAGATTCAAATGGAGTTGCAGAAACTGGTTAAAGGACCAGACTGAGGTCACAGGGAGGCACAGAATAGACAGTATGAGGGTTTAGCTTCGAAATAGCCCTTATAAATATGTGTATAAGATGGTTTGCCACAGAAATGTTCAGCAGGGATCCAAAGGATGAGACCTGACAATGTTGCAGGTTGGAGGTGTTTCTCAAAGCCCTGATGCCAAGTCTCCTGCTGACTGAGGAAAGAACGGATTGGCACTAAGATGAAAGATCTTTACCAGACAGATTGTAAAGTTGTTCATTTATTCTTACTATGCAGGAAAATCTCAGCAATTGAAGATGATATTGCTTGAGATAATAAGCTCCCTTTCAGCGTCCAGGCTGTCTGAGATCTCTTCTGTGGGGGAGCTGTGCAGAACTATTCCACTGTTGAAGCAACCCATTCAGAGGAAGCCAGATGAATTCCACTACAGAAAAATTAATGATTCCCAAGAACCAAATTCTCCTGGGTCAGAAAGAAGCGATCAGTGTCTTGGTCCCATATAAACCTTCTCAGAACTTTCAGGATTGGAGGAAAAGTATAACCGACAGAAACCCCAAAATTGAAGTGCGTCTAACACCTTGAATTGGTCCCTTGGATTCACGTAATAAAACAATTAGCACTAAGCTCTGTCATGTGACCATAAGATCTCTGGGATTCCCCAAGATTGAGTAAACCCTAAGACTGCCTATTGGCTCAGGGACTATCCCCCTTAGAGCAGCTTGCATTCAGATAATCTGTTTAAGTATGGAGTCTGCCCTTCAAAAGCAACTGTCACAGCCAAGAGTGTAACCTCTGCCCAGGAGTGGATCTGGACAGCCAAAGTGGGCACATAACTGATTTTGGAGCCCCTTGGTGTTTCAATAAGTCACTACCAAACAATCTTCCAACAAAATCCTGACTGCTGAACCCCATAACAGGCTGCGCCAATCAAGAGATTGACTCCACTGAGCACCAAGTTTCTTGGACTGAATGACAGAGAAAGTGTGATACCCAGCCGAGGCTACTAGAATCCATTGTCAGAACATGATGAACTGGTATATTCCACAGGAGCCCTTGAGAAATATTCCTTTTCTTCAGGCACCTCTTGAGAGAGATGCTGATCCAAGCTGGGATGGAAAGCACCGGCTGAAGGGACTAAGGGCCCGTGTCCCAAATGGCAGGTGCAGAAGGGGCATGGAATGGTATACATTAACCCAAGGAATGACAAAAGATCCCCAGTACTGGAGTGGAGTGGTGGGAGTATAGAAAATGGGAAGTCTTTGAATTAATGTTGACTATTCTTGCACTTCAGAGAAAGGTTCTCCCTATTTGAGTTTGTGATTAAGCCCAGAAATTGTTTGTTGGGCCAGGGTTAAATCTGAAATCAGCACTGCAGGGAAAAAGATGGAGCTTTCACCATCCAGTCATTTAAGTCCAGAATGACAGTAATTCCCATATGGCAAAGATATACTGTCACAATGACTAGAATTTGAGAAGAGAGGATTTTAGTCTTACCTGTTAAATCCTTTTCTCTGTTAGTCCATACAGGTTATTGGTAACTTTTAGTAGGCGATCTGCCCCTTTAACTAGGCAGGAACAATTGTAGAAATGACTGCAGGGGGTGGACCCTACCCTCCCTCCTTGGCTGCAGCTAGCCAACCAGCTCCAGAAAGATTTGAGACACCAACTATTGACTAGTGAAGGAAAGGAAGACTCCTGTGAGCACGACCCCGAAGGACCACCACGATCTGCCACAGGAGAGCCAAGCATGGTCCCTTGACAGGGTTTGAGACCAGTAACCTGTATGGACTAAGAGAAAAGGATTTAACAGGTAAGACTAAAATCCTCTTTTCTCTGTTGTCCAATACAGGTTACTGGTAACTCTGGGATGTCCAACCACTGAGTTCCCCAGAGGCGGGAAATAAGACAAGGACCAGGCGCAAGGCCCTCAAAGTAACCAGAGCAGATATGAACCTTCAGATCAGATATAGCCCAACAAAACAAATGGAGTGTCAATGGACACTGAACAGGGGTAACACCCCAAACTGTTACACAGCACGCTGAACTAGAGCCAACAGGGCTCAAGAGAAAGAAGCACCAAGAACCGAAGAAGATCCTCGCCAGGCAAGACTGCCTCCAGGATCTTCCTCCCAAAGCTGGTGTCAGCCGATGCCAGCATATCAAAATGTTAGTGCTTTGAAAAGGTGTGCACAGACTACCAAGTGGCAGCCTTGCACAACTGATCAGCGGAGGCCTGATTCTTGTAAGTCCAAGAAGCCCCAATAGATCTTGTAGAATGAGCCGTGACCCGAAAGGGGACAGGCTTTTTTCCTCAGCTCGTAAGCCTTACGAATAGTGGACTTGATACAAGAAGCAACAGTCACCTTGGATGCAGGTCTTCCTGCCCTGGGACACTCGGGAATGACGAACAGCGCGTCCGGCTGCCTGATAGACTCAGTGCGATGTACATAAAACTTGAGACAACTCACCACTTCTAACAAGTGGAGATCCCTCTTCTTGTCAGAGGCGAGGTCAGGGCAGAAAGAGGGCACCATAATCTCCTGATTGATGTGGAACTCCGAAACCACCTTGGGAAGGAACTCCTAAGAGGTGCAAAGCACCGCCTTGTCCTTGTGAAACACCAAAAATGGTGGTCTACAGGACACAGCATGCAACTCCGACGACACTCCGAACAGACACGATCACCAGGAGAAAGGCCATTTTCCACATCAGAAGGTGTAGAGGAATAGTAGCCAAGGACTCAAAGGGAGGGCACTAATGGACACCCTGAACCAGATTAAGATCCCACTGAGGAGTAGGAGCCTTAAAGACAGGGCGAGTATGGGCAACGCCCTGGAAAAACACCTTGACATCAGGAAGGATAGCTACGCGTCTCTGAAAGAAAACAGAGAGCAGAAGTCTGAACCTTAAGGGTACCCAATCTGAGGCCCTTATCCACACTGTCCTGCAAGAAGGCCAAAACGGTGGGCAGATCAAATTCCTGAGATAAGTCCCTATCGGCACGCCAAGATAGAAACGTTGACCAGACACAATGGTAGGCCTTTGAGGAAACTGGCTTGCGAGCACTAAGCATGGTAGCCACCACACCGGAAGAAAAACCTCTTCTTCAATATTGAGGATTCAATTTCCAAGCCGTCAAAGCTAGACGATGAACGTCCTCTTTCTACAGGTAACCCTGGAGGAGAAGATTTGGACGAGATGGGAGTTGGAACAGCTCTGCCACGGACGGATCCAGAAGCTCCGGAAACCAAACTTGTCGAGGCCAGTATGGAGCAACCAGAGTGACTGGACATCGTTCCAGTCTCAATTTCCGTAACACCCTGTGCAACATAGGAAGGGGAGGGAAGATGTAAGCCAGACAAAATAACCAAGGAATGGACATGACATCCACTTCCAAGTCTAGAGGATCCCTCCAGCGAGAGCAGAACCTTGGAACCTTCCGGTTGTGTCTTGTCGCCATCAGGTCGATGTAAGGAAGACCCCACTTCTGAGCAATGAGGTTGAACACCTCTGGGTGCACTTCCCACTCTCCGCTGTGTCGACTGAGGAAGTCTGCCATGACGTTGTCTACTCCTGGAATGTGCACTGTGGATATGGCAGGAACGTGTTCTTCTGCCCAGGACAAAATAGACTTAACCAAGCGGCAAGACTTCTTGTTCTGCCCTGCTTGTTTATGTAAGCCACAGCCGTGGCGTTGTCGGACTGAACCCGGACTGGGCATTCTTCCAGCTGGGGCATCCAGTGACAAAGGGCATGAAATATCGCCCGAAGTTCCAATACATTGATGGGAAGGAGAGATTCCTCCAGAGACCACCGTCTGAGCACTCAGGCGACCCAGGGCCACTTCCCGGCCGGAGAGGCTGGCATTCGTCGTCATTGTGGTCCAGAAGGATATCAGGAAGGACTTGCCCTTCAGGAGATTGGAGAGGCCGAGCCACCACGACAAACTCAGTTCCACATGAAGAGGGAGTGATACGGATGTCTGCAGAAGGTCAGGCTGACCCTTGCATACCTGGATCACAAACCGCTGGAGGTTCCTGGTGTGAGCCATGGCAAAGGGGACTGCTTCCATGGTGGAGAGGAACTTCCCCACCAGAGAGGATAGCTTCTTGGCTGGAACAGGATCTTGAGCTAGAACAGCTGAAATCCTGTACGCGATCTGGTGAGCCACTTCCTCCGTGAGAAACACCATGCTCTGCTGAGAGTCGAAGAGAAGGCCCAGGAAAACCAGATGCTGGGATGGGACAAGATCAGACTTGTCCAAGTTGATGATCCACCCATGATGGGTAAGAGTATGAATGCAGTCCTGAACATGCTGATGAAGAAGTTCTGCAGAGGGGGCTTTCAGAAGCAGGTCGTCCATGTATGGAGTAACTCTGATGCCGTCCCAGTGGAGGACAGACACTAAGGCTCCCAGGACACGGATGAAGACCTGAGGCACTGTAGTCAGACCAAAGGGAAGATCTGAGAACTGAAAATGCCCTCGGTCGCAGGCAAATCTGAGATACTGACGGCTCTCTGGATGAATGGGGATATGTAAATATGCATCTTGAAGGTCCAGAGAAGCAAGAAATTCCCCCGGAATCACAGCAACAATCACCGTCCTTAGGGACTCCTGGTGATAATGAGACCGGATCATAAAGGAATTGAGATCCTTCAAGTCCAAAATTGGACGACAACCGCCGTCCTTCTTGGACACTACGAAGAGGTTTGAGTAAAAACCCGTACCTCTGTCCTGAACTGGAACAGGTTCCAGAATCCTTGTCCACAAGAGACTGGATAGTGCCATTGAAGAGACAGCGTTTTTCCATGCTCTGGGGCATATGAGAGGGGAAAAAGCGAAAGGGAGGAAGAGGCGTGAAAGATCCTGTACCCTTCCGCCACTACTTTTAAAACCCACGGGTCCGCCACTGAATCCGCCCAAATGCTGTGATAGTGACGAAGATGACCACCCACAGCTGAATGGGAACCCAGGTTCAGCGAGTCATGCCGGAGAAGTCTTGGAAGCCTTGAGGTTGGAGACCTTGGGCTTCCATTGCTGTTTCGGCTTGGAGGAGGCACGTGGAACTGAGGGAATTGCCTGGTTCACAGGACGTGTCTCAGTATGAAAGGGACAAAAAACCCTATTATGCTTGAGAGGAGGTTTCTTCCCGTGGACCAAGGGCAGGACTGTTCTCTTGCCTGTGTCTTCACCAAGGAACAAATCTTTCTGGAGCTGGTTGGCTAGCTGCAGCCAAGGAGGGAAGGTAGGCTCCACCCCCTGCAATCATTTCTAGAGTTGTTCCTGTCTACTTAAAGGGGCGGATCACCTACCCAAAGTTACCAGTAACCTGTATTGGATGACAAAGAAAGTTTGATAGCCCGAAAGGAAGAGCTCTGAACTGAAGATGAAATAGGTCAACTGAGAAGGGCACTGCTAGTCTTAGAAACTGTTAATATATATAGGATGCAAAGTGATATGTAAATAAGCATCCAGTGGTCTACAGTGGTCAAAGTCCCCTGAAGGGAAAGAGTCTATAGAAGACTTTGGTATTTCCACCATAGGAGGAATTTGTGGATGCAACTGCTAACCCTTCTGCAGTTTATCACAAACCAAAAATCTGAAAACTGAGTTGACAAGGAGGATGTATGATTCCGTGATGAGCTGTAATTGGAAACAGGATCCTTGAGTCATTGAAGGACAGAACTGCATGACTGAGTGCCTTTTGATGACTAGTGGTGATTAGAAGTTGTGTGGTAAAGAAACAGCATTCTGGCGGGCAAAACAACTCTAGCTGGTATTCTTTATTGTTCAGAGCCAAACGGTCTTAAGTGAGGTCTTCCCAAGGAGAGACTACCTCTGGCCGGTTCTTGGCCCTTGAGGACTGAACTTGGGCAGCCCTGCTCTAGTTTATCAATTACTAGCTCCAACTACAGGGTAAGAGGCTGTGTCTGTCACCCAAGATCCGAGTCAGATTGCCCTGCAGGCTGTGACAGAAAGCTGATGCCTAGAATGACATCTGTACACACTCCTGGGAATCACCAAAGTCCACTGTCAGACAGACAGACTATTTTTTTTTTTTCCTCTCAAAGGTTTCTACCTAGACACCATAAATGAAATGTCCTCTTGAAAGTCTTAAAGCCAGACTCTTAGAGATCTGCTCACTGATATGGATGCAATCCCAGGCTTGAAGCTTGCTGTGGAGTCTTCAAATGCTTTTTTACTGCAGACTTTGCATTTCTATCCATAGGCTCCTCAAAGTTGGAGCAATTCTCAAGGAGAACAGTAAAGCATCCGGGTCCTGTGGATTGCAGCACCCACCTTATTGTGGGGTGTGTTGTAGCTCTGCTCTGTTCTGACCCGAGGGGGAGGGGGATCCTCAAATGTGTTCTGCATTGGATGGTAAGGAAGTAAACATTTACTTTGATTTAAATGGGACTTTTGGCCATTTGAATGCTAGATAGGCCTCTAGCATTCAAACTAGTAAAAATTCCATTTAGATCAACATGAATTTGGGGATTTTTATCCCCTAGGGTGTAGTTGGTATGCCACTGAATTGCTCCATAGGACATCAACCTAATTTTAAGACCAAACAATGACTGTACAAATATAGGACTACATTTATGGAAACACACATAGGTTAATATACACAGTGCACCCCCTCTTGGTCAATTAAGTTAATTATGATGTGGTTAGTAAGAAACTCCACATAATGAGCCCTCTGTGTTGCGACTGCAAACACCATTTTGAGGCAATAGCAATAAACCTATTTCTGACTTCCCAGAGGATGAAATAAATGGGCGCCAGTGTCAGGAGTAACAAAGGTGCCAGTGACATGATGTTCTATCTACAAAGAACGTCCCTAAAAATCTGAGTTTTATTAAAATGCTCTGTGTCAACATTATTTGGGAGGGACAGATTTATAGCTGGAATAGAATAAACAGAAATGAAACACTAGTAGCAGGAACAGCAGAAAAACAAGATGCAAACCTCACATAACCCGGAGTCAGGTAAGGAGGTAATGGATCTCATAGCAGAACTGGGAAAAAATAGCTCTTAAAATAACTAACAAGCAGATCTCTCAGTGTAATTGGCTTCTACACAAAGGCTTCACCATACAGTCTTATAAATAGGATTATTATAAAAATAAACACAGGCTAATAAAGGCTTTATGCACAAAACAAAACCAGAGCAATTCAAGAGCAAACCAACTACATCACAGAGGAGAAATACAAATTCCACAAACTCTCATTGATTTAAATTGGATTTCTAATCCTTTGAATGCTACAGTGGCCCCAAAACAGACTCAATGCCTTAGAGACCTCTCTAGCATCCACTTAAATCATTGGGAATGGTTTGTACTTTTTTCCTACACTAACTGGTTTGTTCCAGAATTACTCCTCATCTCTTTTGTGGAAATTTCTCTAGATCAGTGATTCCCTGTGTTAGCTCTAGGGACACCACAACAGTTCATGTTTTCAGTTTGATCTCAGGAGGATATCAGGGACTTCTCTGGATTGATTTGAATGTACTTATGTATGTCCTTAACCCTTTTTTGCTAGAGATTTATCCAACAATGAGTTGGATATACCACTGGCACTCATAGAGTTAAAGGTAGACTTGCTGGTGTGTTCCAGATATGCTCCAATTCTCAGTATATCTGTTTTGCTGGTTTGAAACAACTGCAGTCACAAAAGCATACTTACACAGACCGTTTTCACATATTACAGATATAAATTGCAACACCTGAGGGGACACCATCCCCAAGAATAAAGCTGTATTCATTCTGTGTGCACGTGTCACACCAGGAATGAGATCCTGCACTCCTTGTGCTTTGAGAGATTCAGCTGCACCCCATTGAAAAGGCTCACTAAAGGCAGAAAAACATCTGGGGTTTTGCCATTTGTCCCATCTGTAAACAGGACCAGACTGATATGAATATGGATATTTCTCCTCTGTAATGAGAAAAACATGACAGAGTACCACCTCCGCATACGTCCCACTTTTTTTTTTTTTTTTTTTAGTCTGCAAAAAACATTTATATACACCTCATGCAAGTAATTTGCTTTATGGACAAATATACCAAGCACAGGCACAGTTTGCAAACTCTTCCTTTCCTGATAACAGTCCTAAATAGCTTGCGTTTACAGTTAGACCCTGCAGATGACCACAAACACAATCTGTTATACAGTACCTTGCAAAAGTCTTAGACAGGGGTGAAAAAATGCCATAAAGCAAGAATGCTTTCAAAAACAGACCGAATAGTTTATATTGATCAATTAACAAAATGATAGTGAGTGAACAGAAGAAAAATCTAATTCAAATCTTTTTTCATACCTGCTTAAGACCTTTGCACAGTACTGTATGCCTTGTGGGGTAAACTGTCCTAAAGACTTTATAGCAGTCTGCATGATTAAACTGCATGTCCCCCACCAGTCATTTGGGGCTTGCCCCACAGTTGGTGTCCCACTTCTTTAAGAACTTCACTCTAGTGATAAGTGGCTCTGATTTTGTTTAATACATTTACCGAGACAAGTGTCCTTCACACATCAGTCAGGCACAGCTACAGAGAATGTAAAAAGAGAATTTTAGTCTTACCTGTTAAATCCTTTTCTCTTAGTCCATACAGGTTACTGGTAACTTTGGGAGGCGATCCGCCCCTTAGTAGGCAGGAACAAATTCTCAAAGTGTATGCAGGGGGTGGAGCCTCCCTTCCCTCCTTGGCTGCAGCTAGCCAATCAGCTCCAGAAAGACTTGAGACACTAAGATGACTAGATAGTAGAGGGGAAGAAGACTTATGAGCTTGACCCCAAAGGACCCCCACGGTCTGCCATAGGACAGCCAAGCATGTTCTCTTGACAGGGTGGGAGACCAGTAACCTGTATGGACTAAGAGAAAAGGATTTAAAAGCTAAGAGTAAAATCCTGTTTTCTCTGTCGTCCAATACAGGTTACTGGTAACTTTGGGATGTCCAACCATTAAGTTTTCCAGAGGTAGGAAGGCGGCAAGGACCAGATGCAAGGCCCCCAAAATCACCAGAGCATATATGAACCAGAGCAGAGATAGCCCAACAACTACTGAAGTGTCAAAGGACACAAAACAGGGGTAACGGCATCCCAGGAACGTTACACAGCACACTGAACTAGAGTCAACGGGGCTCAAAAGTGAGGGAAGCACCAAAGAACTGAAGAAGATCCTAGACAGGCAAGACTGCCTCCAGGATCTTCTTCCCAAAACTGGCATCAGCCGATGCCAGCACACCAACACAGTAGTGCTTTGAAATGGTGTGGACAGACGACCAAGTGGCAGCCCTGCACAACTGAGCAGCAGAGGCCTGATTCTTGTAAGCCCAAGAAGCCCCAATAGATCTAACAGAATGAGCCGTGACCCAAAAAGGGAACAGGCTTCTTCCTTAGCTCGTAAGCCTTATGAATAGTGAACTTGATCCAAAACGCAATAGTCACTTTGGATGCAGGTCTCGCTGCCCTGGGGCCCTCAGGAATGACGAACAGTGTGTCAGACTGTCTAATGGACTCAGTGCGATGTACATAAAACTTGAGACAATGCACCACATCTAACAAGTGGAGATCTCTCTCCTTGTCAGAGGTAGGGTCAGGGCAGAAAGAAGGCACCACAATCTCCTGATTAATGTGGAACTCAGAGACCACCTTCGGGAGAAACTCCTGCGAAGCAACCGCCTTGTCTTTGTGAAACACCAAAAAGGGTTGTTTACAAGACAGTGCATGTAACTCCTTGACACAGCGAACAGACACGATTGCCAGGAGAAAGGCCATTTTACACATCAGCAGGCATGGAAGAATAGTAGCCAAGGACGCAAAGGGAGTGCCCAAAACCAAATTAAGATCCCACTGAGGAGCGGGAGACTTAAAAGCAGGATGAGCATGAGCAATGCCCTGGAAGAAAACCTTGACATCAGGAAGAATAGTAGTGCACCTCTGAAAGAAAACCGAGAAAGCAGAAGTCTGAACCTTAAGGGAACTCAAACTGAGGCCCTTATCCACACCGTCCTGCAAGAAAGCCAGGACCATAGGCAGATCAAAATCTTGAGAAAGATCCCTATCAGCACACCAAGACAGAAAGGTCGACCAGACACGATGGTAGGCCTTAGAAGAAACTGGTTTGCGGGCACTGAGCATAGTAGCCACCACACCAGAAGAAAAACCCTTCTTCAATATTGAGGATTCAATTTCCAAGCCGTCAAAGCTAGATGATGAACATCCTCCTTCCACAAGTAACCCTGCAGAAGATCCAGACGGCAAGGGAGCCGGAATGGCTCCGCCACTGACAGATCTAGAGGTTCCTGAAACAAAGCCTGTCATGGCCAGTATGGAGCAATCAGAATGACTGAACAGCGCTCCAGTCTCAATTTTCCGTAACACCCTGTGCAACATGGGAAGGGGAGGAAAGATGTAAACCAGAGGAAATGACCAAGGAATGGACATGGCATTCACCGTTAGAGCTAGAGGCTCCCTCCAGCGACAGCAGAACATCGGAACCTTCCAGTTGTGTCTTGTCGCCATCAGGTCGATGCAAGGAAGACCCCACTTCTGAACAATGAGGAAGAACACCTCTGGGTGCAGTTTCCACTCTCCGCTGTCACCGTGTGTCGATCGAGGAAGTCTGCCATGACGTTGTCTACGCCAGGAATGTGCACTGCGGATATGGCAGGAACAGGTTCTTCTGCCCAGGGCAAAATAGCCTTGATCTCTAACCAAGCGCCAAGACTTTGTTCTGCCCTGCTTGTTGATGTAAGCCATGGCTTTAGCATTGTCGGAATGGACCCGGACTGGGAATTCTTCCAGCTGGGGTGTCCAATGATGAAGGGCTTGAAATATTGCCCAAAGCTCCGGCACGTTGAAGGGATAGAGAGATTCCTCTAAGGACTGCCGACCCTGAGCACTCAGGCGACCCAGGACTGCTCCCCAGCTGGAGAGGCTGGTATCCGTTGTCACCATGGTCCAGAAGGATACCAGGAAGGACTTGCCCTTCAGCTGATTGGAGAGGTCAAGCCACCAGGACAAACTCAGTTCCACGGCTACACACCTGGATTACAAACATCTGGAGTTCCCTGGTGTGAGCCATGGCAAATTGGACCACTTCAATAGTGGAGATGAATTTCCCCACTAGAGGACAGCTTCTTGGCTGGAACTGGATCCTGAGCCAGAACAGCAGAAACCCTGTGGGCGATCTGGTGAGCCACCTTGTCCGTGAGAAACACCATGCTCTGCTGAGTGTCAAAGAAAAGGCCCAGGAAGACCAGACGCTGGGAATGGACACAATCCGACTTGTCCATGTTGTTGATCCACACGTGATGGGTGAGAGCATGAATGCAGTCCTGAACCTGCTGAAGAAGTTCCGCAGATGGGGCTTTCAGAAGCAGGTCGTCCGTGTACGGAGTAACTGATGCTGTCCCGATGGAGGACGGATACTAATTCTCCCAGGACACTGTTGAAGAATTGAGGATCTGTAGTCAGACCAAAGGGAAGAGCTGAAAACTGAAAGTGCCCTTGGTTGCTGGCAAATCTGAGATACTGCCAACTCTCTGAATGGCGATGTGTAGATACGCATCCTGAAAATACAGAGCGGCAAGGAATTCCCCGGGGACATAGCAGTAATCACCGTCCTTTGGGACTCCTTGTGATAATGAGTCTTGGAATTGAGATCCTTCAAATCCAAAATGGGACAATAGCCACCATCCTTCTTGGAGACCACAAAGAGGTTTGAGTAAAAACCCATACCTCTGTCCCAAATTGGAACAGATTCCAGAACACCCTTGTCCAGAAGGGCCTGGATAGCGCCATTGAAAAGACAGCATTTCTCTACGCTCTGAGGAGTATGAGAGGGGAAAATCCAAAGGGGAGGAAGAGAGGCGAAAGGGATCCTGTACTCTTCAACCACCACCGGTAAGACCCACAGGTCTGCCACTGAATCTACCCAGACCCTGTGGTAGTGACGCAGACAGCCACCCACAGCAAAGTGGGGACCTGAGTTCAGCGAGGCATGCCGAAGGAGGCTTGGAAGCCTTAGGCTTGGAGGAGACCTTGGGTTTCCATTGCTGTTTGGGCTTTGAGGAGGAACGTGGAGCTGAGGGAACCGCCTGGTTCTCCGGACGTGTCTCAGTCTGGACGAAACAAAAAAGCCGATTATGCTTGAGAGGTATCTTCCTCCTGGGGACCATAGGCAGAAGGGTACTCATGCCCCCTGTGGCCTCACTAATCAGATCCTTAAGATCTAGCCCAAACAAAGAGGTGCCTTGAAAAGGCAATGAAAGCAAAGCTTTCTTGGAAGCAGTGTCAGCAGACCAGATCTTAAGCCAAAGAGCTCGTCTGGCAACCACAGACATGGTGGAAACCCTTGCCGCCAAACGGATGGCATCAAGGCATCAGAAACATAGTGCTGGGCCTCAGAAATGTTAGCAAGGCGGCACAACATATCAGAAGTCAGAGAATATCTGACGGAAGAAGGGGGTCTGCCAGGAGAGGAAGACCCCCTGTAAGTGGGATGAAAAGAGTTGTAATATAGACCGGAGGTTTCTAATAGCAGCCTTGAACTCTTGCACCCAAACTGACTAATGCATGGCTGCAGGTCCCTGGAAGAGACTCAGGGACATCAGAACATGCTGGGAATAAATGACCTGAGAATTCTCTAGGGAACCCTGAATGACATGAGGAGCAATGCGCAATAGGGGACACAGAGACCCCAGCATCCTTAGTCTTAGGTCTGACCCAAAGCTCTAACGGATTAGACATTCTCAGTGTCAAAACTTTTAAAGTATAAGGAATCCCCAAATACAGTGTGTAAGATTAAAATTTCATCCCAGAAATCGCTAAAATGCACTTATCTAGCAGGTAATGGGTTAATCTGCAGAGGAGTGAAGGAGTCCAAGCCCTGCGTAGGATACTCATTCAGGAAAAGGCACAAAATGTCTGCCGCAGCTGGAGCCAATCAGAAACGAGCACGCAAAGCAAACTCTCATGGGCAATGTAGTTTTCCCAGAAAAAGTACCCCAACTTTGCCCGAAGCCCCATATGCCCCCCAACACACACAAAACATTGACCGGATGACAGAGCAAGGGCAGACAATTAAAATGAGACACCTCTGAAGTCGCTACGTTGAGCAGTTGCAGAGATATGTCCCAAACTGTACAGTCCCATAGAAGTGAATGGAGCAATAGCGTCTATGCGGTAAAGTGCTCCACAAATTTTGCACAGTTGAAACTGTGAATTAAAATTACATGAAACATCCCTAGAACATGTTAGCAGACCCAAAAAACACTGAACCCAGTAGGGAAAGTGCCAATAAACCCCCAAAGGATGCAAAACCAGCAGCTAAAGGGTTAAGTTACCACAGAAACTTGCTCCAAAACACCCAACAGACATACAGATAAACCAAATGAGTGCAGGAGTGTGCAATAGAAACTCCAAAGGAAAACCCCTGTGTGGAGAGGCACTGTGGGATATGTGGACCTGCAGCACTCAAAGGGTTGCTCACCTTTCCTGCAGATCTTCTGCCTTCAGATTACCATGTATTAAGAAGCAGCCTCGGGTGGCAACTCCTGAGGAAAGAACTTGAACCCAAGATTTTCCCCCCAGGGCTTGAAGGTCCACAAAAAGCACCTGGATACTGAGCTACCCACATCAGGCATTGTTATGGTAATCCGCCTAATGGTGGTATTTAATATCTAACAGAAAAATAAAAAATTAGCTAAAACTATAGCAGAACTGTTCCCTTGCCTGTGACTTCACCAAGGAACAAATCTTAATGGAGCTGATTGGCTAGCTGCACCCAAGGAGGGAAGGTAGGCTCCACCCCTTGCATACACTTCTAGAATTGTTCCTGCCTAGTTAAAGGGGTGGATCACCTATCCAAAGTTACCAGTAACCTGTATTGGACAACAGAAAAAATGTGCTATTGTATGTTAGATCCTAAAGTTAAATTCTATACTTGTCTTTTTTTAATATGCATGTGTAGACTGTATTATACAGACCCCGTTTGGTTAATTTTCTTGCTAGGTTTGTATTGAGAGATATGAGCTAATACAGTTAATATATTAAGATTAGTACCCACAAACCTTGTATTCAGAAAAGATGCTAGTTTAAGCCAATTTACAGAGACACTGCACTATGACTCCTGCAGAAAAAAACCAAAGGGGAGAGCAAAAGGGAGCGCCCTAGTGCAATAAATACTGCATCATGTTCCACCACCAAGATCACCCCACACGTGGGTACTCACAAAGTAGCTGTCAGTCACATATATATCTGAACAGCAAATTGCACAGACTGGGTTTGTATTCTGCAGACACAGATACGCACACAGCCTTGGGCAGCTACTCTTCTCCTCGCTCTGTAAGTGGTACCAGGAAACTCCAAAAAGCAAACACAAAAGGAGAGCGCCCAGTAGTGTAGTATGACCATAAAAATTCTTTTAAATTAAAAAATATCAGAATACATTTACTTATGGTCAGCAGAGGGGATAACCTAAGCTGACATACAGGCAAATGGGGAAATCCCACCGTCCCCACTCAATGTCACACAACCCATTGCTCCACTCACTGCACGCACCAAAAGTGTTTCCACACCGTCTGGACTCCAAAAGTTTATTGTAAATTCAATAAAATCACCAACATCGATGCTGTATAAAAACAAAGGGCAAGGCTGTGCGTTTTGCAGCATCCAACCGATTCTACAAGACACAATTTACAAATATGTATAGCAGTGAGTAGAGCAGCAGGTTGTGTGACACAGAGTGGGAACGGTGGGATTTCCCCATTTGCCAGTATATCCGCTTAGGTTATCTCCTCTGCTGACCATAAGTAAATATGAGCACTCTGGATTTTTTTTTTTTTTTTTTTTTTTTTACATTTGGAAGAATTTTTTTGGTCATACTACACTACTGGACGTCATCAAGATTGTTATGCTAATGGCAGTAAGTTAGGTCTGCAAAAGGCAGGAATGGGAGCTCATATGGAGGATATGAAAGACTAGAAAAAAAATACAATACAAGAGTAGTGCACATAGTGCCCTATCAGCACATACACAAAGTTCAGTGTAAGCAATGAGAAAACACATTCTTACGAGACAAATTGTGGTAAATTGTAATTACTGATAATGTGTTTGCAGGGCCAACTTGTGCAGGTCCTCCCTACCCCAGACTACAGTGGAAGGCACAGTACTGAATATACAATTTCCTCTCAGATGGTCTCCCACCCCTCCATGGTCATTCTCCTACAAGCCTAAAGGGGAACTACCACCCGGGATTAACTTTACATGAATTAAGTCTTCATCTGGCGAGTAGCTGCTTAGTAGCGCTAGTCGCCAGAAATATTACCTGGTTTGAAAGATTTTGCAGTTTTTCGGAGGCTCACAGTAGCAGGAAGCACTGACATCTCGTCATAGTGACGTCCGTGCGCCTGCGCTGTCAGCCCCTTTTGCAGCCGGACGGCTTTTCTAGTCTTACTGTGAGCCTCCGAAAAACTGCAAAATCTTTCAAACCAGGTAATATTTCTGGCGACTAGCGCTACTAAGCAGCTACTCGCCAGATGAAGACTTAATTCATGTAAAGTTATTGCGGGGTGGTAGTTCCCCTTAAACCATAATGTATGCCAATCCTGAGCCATGGCAACTTTGATAATTAGCTTCTCCAGATTGTAGTGGAATATTTGAGAATTATGGTTTGACATATGTCGCCATTTAGAAAATGTATCCCTTAAATGTCTACTCTCCAAGGATAATATAATGCTATTTAGTAAACAACTCTGTAGTTTTGTTGAGGTTGCTTACATAGATGGGCTGATTACGATGACTATGTCATGAACCCACATAGTGATTTATCATTTTCAAAGATCCATAAGCCTCTCTCTGATCATCACATCCTGTTTGTCACTGATTCACTAAACTTCTAACCAACATTCTCAGAAGAGTTTATTAAGCTTAGATTCTTACCTCAGATACTGCTCACCCGTTTCAATAATGGAAAGGATCTGAGAGGTCAGAGCACTGTCACTGGTTGACATGCAATGCATCACACTGTATTCCAGCATTCCACATCAAGGCTGTTTACAGGCAGCAGTAGAATTTGCTGATGCTTAGACCTTTAAGTGCCATAGGGGTATGCAACACATTGCTTTGCAATGCTCTGCGTATCACTCTGCTACTCAAAGTGTTAACACACTGTATATTTTCAATGATATCCAATGGAAGAGATTTGTAACACACTCTGCCCACTTTACATGGGGAATTCTACTGGCGACAAGATTTGCTCCAAGATACACCAACCAATTTTATTTTGTTTAATTTTATAAGCGTAATATCTGTGGCATAGCCATCTGTTTCATGCAAATCTGTTTTTCTAATGCAGCTTCATTGATCTCTTAAGTTGGAAGGCAATTATGCTTCTTAAAAAATCTCAACTCCATGTAGGAGTTAATCCTCTGAGTGCCAAAGGTGTGCACAAGGCATTGCAAACCTCAGGCACTCAAAGGGTTGAAATGTACATACAGTTCTGATACTAATAGAATGTTATTACAATTGGAATTGACTGTAGGGGTACACGGAAAGATCAATGCTATAATTTAAGATTACAATCTGTCAGATTTTTTTGTATTAACTATACCAGTTGTCATTGAATAGTGGTTAAATAATGTGACGTACAGTCAATGCCTGTGCTTATGCAGGAATTGTGATGAATGAGAATTTTAGGATTCAGAGCAGTTTCTGAAATAGGAGATTTAGAGACAAGTCTTACCCCTGAGACTTGGTGAACAGAGCTCAGTCCAAAGCCTTGGAAAGGAATGAGAAAATTAATTAGCATATGGAAATGGTGTCAATATGGTAAGGGCCTTTATTTTAAATTTGTAGTGCCCATGGATAGATTGTATTTTCCAAAACCACTGGCCTTTGTATAGAAAAGACAGCATTTTGGGTTGAGTTATACCAAAAATCCCTTCTAAATGGATTTGAATTTAAGACTTAATGTGTTGGCACCTAGCAAATGGAGATCAACAAGAGGTCCAGTTGTGATGCCTCTCTTTCCAGGACAAACCTGCTTTTATATTCCCTATGGTCCTATTGAGTTAAAGTCTAATCAAAATGGAGTTTTATATAATCAAATCCTTCTTCAGCTGTGCCTCTGGATTTGTGCATTTATTGAACTGCAAACGCGGGGCACATTATGTAGAGAAAAGTACCCAAACTGAGAACACACTTTGTATATTTCACCCATGTTGTCCAAAGGGGTTTCTACCTCCTTACTCTTTTGAAGCATTGCAGCGAGTTACAAGACACCCTAGGGTCCTTTCTGTTATTCCTATAGAATTGTAACAGGAGTGTGAGACTGAACAGCAGCAAATCCACATGGATATTTAAGCTTAAAGGGATAGTAATACTTTGTTTTATCTTTATTTTATTTTGTAGGCATTAAAAAAACATGAAGAACGATATAAGTCTTATCTCTCAAACCTTTATGGTTTAAGAGATATTCACAAGCAAAGTATCCCCCCCCCGTTCAACCTGATCAGAAGGGAGGTGCCCAGGTAGACTGCAATCTTCAATTAAGATAAGGGAAAAAGCTGAAAAACTTGTCAAGGGGGGGGGGGAGGGCTTTCATTGTTTTCATACAAAGAAGATTGTCCCCTGCTGTTATCTGTCTGGTCTTACAACCAGATTCACATCTGAGAAGAGATGGCTTACACTAAGAAAAAGGGGCGGGAGGGGGAAACTTTGCTTGTGAATAGCTCTTAAACCATAAAGGTTTGAGAGATAAGACTTACATCGTTCATGTTTTTTTAATGCCTACAAAATAAAATAAAGATAAAACAAAGTATTACTATCCCTTTAAAACCTTATAACTGGAAGGACTACAGATGGCTGAAAAGCACCGTTTACAAATGTATACCTCCTCCCTTCTTCTAGATATTCTATTTTCACATTCAAGTAGATCATTATTTATAGAATCGTCCAATATTTAGAGTTTTAGTTACATTTGTGTCTATTTTATCTGATTACATAGGGTGAATGGGTGCACAGTGGGTTTATATACACAGGCTCATCTGATTGCATAGTGTGACTGGGTGCACACTGGGTGGTATATACGCAGGCTCATCTGATTGCATGGTATGACTGGGTGCACACTGGGTGGTATATACGTAGGCTCATCTGATTGCACAGGGTGACTGGGTGCACACTGGGTTTATATAAGCAGGCTCATCTGACTGCATAGGGTGACTGGGTGCACACTGGGTGGTATATATGCAGGCTCATCTGATTGCATAGTGCGACTGGGTGCACACTGGGTGGTATATATGCAGGCTTATCTGATAAACTGGGGGCACACTGGGTTCATATACGCAGGCTTATCTGATTGCATAGGGTGACTGGGTGCACACTGGTTTTATATACATAGGCTCATCTGATTGTATAGGGTGACTGGGTGCACACTGGATTTATATACGCAGGCTCATCTGATTGCATAGTGCGACTGGGTGCACACTGGGTGGTATATATGCAGGCTTATCTGATAAACTGGGGGCACACTGGGTTTATATACGCAGGCTTATCTGATTGCATAGGGTGACTGGGTGCACACTGGTTTTATATACGTAGGCTCATCTGATTGCATAGGGTGACTGGGTGCACACTGGGTTTATATACGCAGGCTCATCTGACTGTATAGGGTGACTGGGTGCACACTGGATTTATATACGTAGGCTCATCTGATTGTATAGGGTGACTGGGTACACACTGGATTTATATACGCAGGCTCATCTGATTGCATAGGGTGACTGGGTGCACACTGGGTTTATATACGCAGGCTTATCTGATTGCATAGGGTGACTGGGTGCACACTGGTTTTATATACGTAGGCTCATCTGATTGCATAGGGTGACTGGGTGCACACTGGGTTTATATACGCAGGCTTATCTGATTGCATAGGGTGACTAGGTTTATATACGCAGGCTCATCTGATTGCATAGGGTGACTGGGTTTATATACGCAGGCTCATCTGATTGCATAGGGTGACTGGGTTTATATACGCAGTCTCATCTGATTGCATAGGGTGACTGGGTGCACACTGGGTTTATATACGCAAGCTTATCTGATTGCATAGGGTGACTGGCATACCTGGGAACTTTTGAAACAGTGCTACCCGGAGGGTAACCCTGTCAGTGCGGACCTGGGAGGAAAATGACGCGATTCGCGTCATAAAAGGGGTGAGGCTTAGTCGCAGAGGGAGGGCGGGACAAAAAAAAAAAAAAAAAACCCTGCAAAATGTATCTAAGAGGGCAGTGAGTGGGCGGGACCGAGCACAAGTGGGCACAGTTTCTATTTAAACTATGCCCTCCCGGTGATCCACACATTGCCCCGGAGACCCGGTAATTCAGTCTGAAATCCGGAGTCTCCGGGGGAAAACCGGAGAGTTCCCAGGTATGGTGACTGGGTGCACACTGGGTTTATATACGCAGGTTCATCTGATTGCATAGGGTGTCTGGGTGCACACTGGGTTTATATACACTTGCTTATTTGATTGTATTGGATGATTGGGTGCATATTGGGTTTATATACCAAGATGTACGATGTGGTAAAATTGATAGCCTCTGGGGAAATGACCAGTCAGGTGAAGAAGCACATACAGGATAAACCAAGTTTTTTGTATGGACATCAATTCAAGTTTGTATCCTTTATCTCCCTGGTGTGCCTGTTACTATAGTCTGAGAAGGGGAGGACTTGCTGAGACCACAAACATATAACCATCAATTATCAATTTCATTTGGCATACGAGTATTTACTCTGTTCATCATATTGCGGACACGGAACCTTGTGTGTGTATTTATATTATATTATATATATATTTTGATAGGCACTATTTTTTTCTTTATATTTGAGCATTACCTCACTTTAGATGGAAGTCTGTCTTATTAAATGGAGAAGCAGCCCGTTTGAAAGGATGAAACAGAGACTAGCATAATCTGTGTGGAGGCATTTTTATATTCTCAACATGCACTATCAGGTCACCTGACTGATCTTTATGAGCATCTAAATTTATGTCTGGATTCATACTGTTTTAATACATGCTGAAGAACCCTTGTTTTTCTCCATTTTGTATGCAAGACTACATTCTAGGCCTTGGGAAACAGAGAATGTTTATAGAAGGTAAGAGGGTATTTCAATTTATATAACTCCAGATTATGTAAATGTTCATGTTCCCTTTAAATAAATGTTACACTATAGAACTGTACTTTGATTTTCAAGTTTTATGTAACCCTTTGAGTGCCAGAGGTATCAAACACATTGCACCTCAATGCATTGGACATTTCTGGCAATCAGAGGGTTAAACATTTATGACCATTTCATAAACACTGCTGTAGTGTTACTCCAAGTCTCCAGGACTCAGGTTCCAAACAAGTATCCAATAACTCACTTATTTAAGTCTCCCGTATTTTATGCAATAGCCTCTTATCAAAGTAAAGGGCTCTATTGTATAAGCATAAACATTCTACAACAATAAAGAAGAATACAAACATTCCCAGCCTATACAAATGTTGGAGAGCCCTATAGTTATGGATGCTTATTGATAGAACACAGACATTTGATTGCTACAGCAATATAAAATGGAAGTTCCATAAAGTGCCAAGAATGAAAGCAACAGTAAGGATCATATTTTGGAAGCTAAAAAAGGAGCAATTCCGAGGCAAACCAACTACACCATAGGGGGCAAATGAAAATGCACATTCATGTAAATTAGGTTTTTAATACTAAACCATACCTCCCAACATTCGAAATGTCCAAAGAGGGAAATTTTTGGTTTTAGGTGTTGTTGCTGGGGGTGTAGCTGGTGGGCGGGGCATTATCAAGCAGTTTTAGGTTATTTCATGAATACCTGATGCCTGTGTAGCTGAAAACACTATTTAGAAGAAGACCATAGTATTTTATTTACATAGACTAATTTATAAACACACATACACTGAAGTTTACACAAACATTAATGTGAGTTTCATTGCTGTATAGGAATGCGATACACTTACAGACTACATAGTCTGAACTCCCAAAAGAGGGACAGAGGGACATGGGTCTCAAAGAGGGTCTGTCTCTCCTAAAGAGGGACACTTGGGAAGTATGCTAAGCCTCCCATGCATTGTGAAGTATTGTGCTGAAGACCTAACATTACAAGGGATAAGAGTCCCATTTAAATTGGGAAATCAAATTTGTCCCCTGTGGTGCAAACAGCTGACAATGATGGGAGTTTGTAGATCAATAGCTGGAGAGCCATATGATTATCACTAGGAGTACTGCATACCTCCCAAGTCTCTCTCTTTAGGAGGGAAAGTCCCTCTTTGAGATCCCTGTATGTATATAAGTGTATCACATTTCTCCACAGGAATAAAACTGTTCAGTATATGTGTTATTAATCTTCTGTGTAAATAAAATACTTGTTCTAAATCAATTTTTCGGTTACACAAAACTGTGTCAACAGGTCATGAAATGATTGTTAATGCCAGACCCACCAGTAACATCCCCAGCACCACCACCTAAAACAAAAAAGTGTCCCTTTTTGGCTATTTGAAATGTTGGGACATATGGTATTGCCAGAGGCGTAACTAGAAGCCACCGGGCCCTGGTGCAAGAATTGCCATGGGGTCCCCCGACCCACATTGGCCCCCTCATCCACATTGCCCCTTCCACAATGCCCCCTTCATCTCCACAATGCCCCCTTCATCTCATCTCCACAATGCCCCCTTCATCTCCACAATGCCCCCTTCATCTCATCTCCACAATGCCCCCTTCATCTCATCTCCACAATGCCCCCTTCATCTCCACATTGCCCCTTCCACAATGCCCCCTTCATCTCATCTCCACAATGCCCCCTTCCACAATGCCCCCTTCCATATCCACAATGCCCACTTCATCTCCACAATGCCTGCATCTTCACATTTCCCCTACCTCCAATCCCTAGTGGTCTAGCAGAGTGTCTTTACAGATCTGTGCCTCCTTCGGCACAGATCTCTGCAACCGGAGCTCCCGCGCGCCGCTGTAGTAATCTCCCAGTGCTCTGTATTACTACAGCGGCGCACCGAGTGGGAGATCAGGTAAGTGACTGCTGCAGGCGAGGGGGTTGCAGGCGGTGGCCGGGCCCCTGGAGTGACGGGCCCGGTCGCAGGTGCGACCGCTGCGACCCCTATTGTTACGCCACTGCCAGTTACTGGCTGAGGGGACTTACTTGCCCCCATACTCATGGGCCTTTACTGCCAGCTGGGGAATGTACTGGTGCAGTTGGGCTGCACTGGCCATTAACCCTATAAGCACCAGAGGTAGCCAATGTGAAATTCCTCTGGCAAACAAAGGGTTAATAATTTATTAGGATGGCCCAGGCCACAGGTCTTTAAGGAACACTGCTGCCCACCCTTGATTTAGGGTCAGATTTCTGGATGTTTCAAGTGCCTTTGTTATGTTAGGCGTATGTTCCAAGCACAAACATTTATCAGATGTCCTCCAACGTACAACATTGCTGTGAAATTAATTCTGGTATCACGCCCTGTTCCTGGAGCGCCTTTATTATGTTTGCATGGATTAAAAAAATATACATATAATAAATTCCTCTGCAGTTGGACCTGAACAGGGCAACAATTGTAACCATTTGTTTTGATTGTTTTGACTGTTTGCCAATCCATGAACATTTGTTTTTTCTGCAAAGCAGACCCCAAAGCAGCAGGCGATATAATTGTGTTTCCACTTAACCCACAGAATGCCAGAGACGTGTGTATCAAATTGCTCTGCAATGTGTTGGCCATCACACTGGCAAACAAAAGTATGACTACAAGTGTATCTCAGTCAGCCTTAATAGCTTTGCTTTGAATGTGAGATTTTACGGCTGGTTCAGCAAAACATTTTTTTTTTATATTATATATAATGCTTAAATTACTTTAACACTTTAAAGCTCAGAGGGGTATGCAGTGATTTGTAAAAAGTGCGTTGCACACTTATCTGGTCCTTAAAGGTTAAAAATGGTTTGACAGTTTATATTTGTACACTTCTCAATGCACAGACACAAAACAAGGCCTGGGAAATATTCTGTTGAGAGATTTGTGTGTGTACACAGCTCCAACAAGATGCATACCCAACTAAAGAAACAGACTCCAGGATTGTCCAATACATTAAACATATTCCTGTCTTAAGCCTTTGAGTGCTTGAGGGGTGCACAACGCATTGCAGATCATTGCTTTGCGTACCCGTCTGGCACTCAAAAGGTTAAACAAGTTATTTCTGAATAACGTTTTTAAAGGGGGAGTTAAAAAGTTTTCATAAATTGCATTTGTATAACAGATTATAACGTTACTGGTCTAACAAAGTCTGTATACAATTCCTTAAATGGCAGAGACATCCTCAGTGCATTACGGAACATTTAAGATATCTAGCATCCAAGAAGTTGCGCTTAAAGGAGAAGTAATGCCTTCATAAACCCCCTCACTTACCCTTCTATGCCCAGAAAATACTAATATTCTCTACTGGCACTGTTCAAGAGACGTGTGAATGAGACTGCTAAAAACAATGTGTTGATACCATGTTAGCAGTAGTTTCCTCCTGCTAAAAACAATGCATTGTACACGGTGCTGCTCCTTAACCCTTTTGAGTGCCAGAGGTATGCAACACAATGCACTGGATACATCTCTTGAGCTCAAAGAGTAAAGGGCAGAACAATCAGAGTGAGGTCCTGTGGCCCTGCAAGCAGCTGGCAGGTTTGCTTCTATAGAAAGGACACCCAAGACTGACTGAAGATGTGAGGAAAGGCAAAATGCCAAACAAGAGCAAAAGTCATGAAGGTCTTTAGGATTTTCATATCACAATAAGATGTGAGGTGTTTGGTGGGGTTATTTCTTTGAAAATATATAAACACTGAATAATATAACCGCTGCAGTTATATTGAAGACAATACTGTGTGCTGGGATTTCAAAGGGTTAAATCTCTGTTTGCAATCAGTAATGTGATGGTTCCTGTATATTTTCTGTCTGAATGTTTTGTTTTCAGGGAGAGTAAACACTTCATATGAACGAGACGAATGACTAATGCTCCATGTTCTCACCCATTTTGGCCCACTGCTTGCATACTGCCAGATGTTCACATATCCCAGTTTGATCTGGCCTCAGCACGTGGGCTGACACTTCATGTCCTGTTCAAATTGGCCACCACTTGTTCACCCACCGGAGTATATTGCATGTGGTCAGCGACCTCATGGGGGCCCTCATCTGTCAAACTATTTGGATGATGTCAGACCAGACTCCTCCCCAATGACTAATGTGAGCCAAGTATGAACATGGGATAAGAGATAACTAAACACACAAGGTTGTGTGCTGGGGCAAACCCATGATTTACTGAGGGGTTTCCATAAAAAGAAAGTATGCAATAGCAATATCTATTAATTTTGTACAGATGTGTATATAAAAAGCCACTTCCTGAGCAGTGACAAGTGATGGGCACCTCCCAGCACTCCCAAGGGCTTAGAAGTCCCAGTTATTGTGGGGGTATAGATTTTAAGAAAAATACCCTACCCAGGTATCTGGTCATTCACCACCTAGTTACAATTTTAGGCTATGTCACTGTAGACTAAGTTTCTGGGATACAGGTTTGCCAGATATGTGCTACACTTAAAGTTGCCCTGGCACCTTGATTCACGTTTGCATATCTGAAAAGCGCATTAAAAACTACCTGTATGTCATGTTAGCCAAGAGATAAGTACATGTATAGTTTAGGAGATATTCTTGATACCATATGCTAATGGAGCATTCAGTGTGGTTTCATATGCTAAGGAAACTTTTCACTGAGATTTCAGATAAGGAAGTTTTTCAGTGTTAAATGCCAGTTACTCAGTTGTCTGTACCAGGAGACTTCCTTTCACTTTTCCCAGAAAGAAAGCATGGATCTCTCCTAAACTATACAGCTGCTGGACATTTGGCCAACATTAAAGGGATAGTAATACTTAAAATGTAAAAAATATATGTTGTAGGGTTTATCCCCCTGAGTAAAACAAGGGTACTCCCACTGCTGAAAGGTGTTTCATTCAAAAGTTATTCATTTTCAAAGTTGAATTTTTTAGGTGCAATATCACAGTGGCCTGAAATTGTACAGTGGCGCTGTTGCTACACGATCCTATGGATAGCTCTGGTCAGTTGCCCATAAATCTCCATAGGATGGTGTAGCAACAGCGCCACTATACAATTTCAGGCCACTGTGATATTGCACCTGAAAAATTCAACTTTGAAAATTAATAACTTTTGAATGAAACACCTTTCAGCAGTGGGAGTGCCCTTGTTTTACTCAGGGGGATAAACTCTACAACATATTTTTTTTTACATTTTAAGTATTACTACTATCTCTTTAAATCTAGCTAAACAGCTGACTTGACTGTTTGGGAGCCGGAAAGAATAACTGTTGCAAGAGCAGAATTAACCATTTGAAGTATGGGGTATTAACTTCTCTTGGATCTATAAACTAAAGAGAGTAAATTATCTGACTAGTTGAAAAGCCCGTTACACGGGCCACAGTGCCACTGCCAGTTGGTCGTGGGGCAGTCATGCACAGTAGAGACTGCCCACGCCGCAGCTGATACAGAGCTGGATGCTCCTTCAGAGCATCCCGCTCTGCATCAGCCTCGTCACGGGCAGTCTGTACTGCGCATGACTGCATCGTTACAAACTTTCTAGAGAATTATTATATAGAATAACGGAGTGTGCTTGGATACTTTAGAGGAACAGCTTAATGGCACTTATCACACTAGTATACATGTACCAGGGTTGATGTTTTTATATCACTTATCTACCCACTCCTTCCTTTTAATATGCAGGTGATTGTCACATAACTTTCATATTTTAGTTAATCTTTTATACTACTATACTTACTAAGAGGAGAATACTTTTTGTTCTCTTTTTGAGTAAAAGATACGTTTTATTACACTGATTTCTTTAGGGCTTTTTTGAAACAAAACTGATCTCTTTGTTGACCAGTTGGTAAGGATATGAAATTTAGTTTGCCTAACTCTGAATCAATATTTTCTTTTTTGTTCTGTATTATTAGCCAAGATCTGCTGTGTCACATTATATTTTTGTCTATATATTGCTACAACATGAAACAAAGACAGTTTTGAATTAAGTTTTCAAATATACACAAATTCAAAGTGACAGGTCCACTTTAAACTGATTATAATCCATCAAGTCTCCTGGACTGTATTGGTTATCTCACTGTCATTCCAATACACACAAAATGTACAGCAGCCAGGCATCCTGTTGTTCATTAGCTCTTTTTGAACTACAAAAAGAGGTTGGTCAACAGCTTGGCTGGCTGCAAGTGCGATTGAGAAAAATACTGGGATCCAGAGACTTGGTTGGTCAGGAGAAAGGTGGATTAGCATATTAATGGGAAAGACAGTCAAAAGGATCTAAGAGGGTAAAGGCATCAAGCACAAATAGGTAACAAAGTTATGCCAATCCTAGCCTCCACTAAGATTCACACATTTACTTTAGTTATCATATACACAATCCAGCCATCATTTTTTCGGTACAAATTATGAAGGTCACCATACTCAAAGGGAACTTTAGAATACAGGAGGAAAGAAAAAAAATAATCAAAGGTTCCCCAAGCTGAGCAGGCCTTCTGGCCTTTCCACTAACTAGGGACCCATATGAGAAAATGACTAACGCACAGAAGATTATGTACCCGAGGAGAAGGTTAAAACTTTAAGGACCCAGGGGAGTGTAACTCATTGCAAAGCAAGATACATTTCGCTTTGCATTACCCTCTGGTACTTAAAGGGTTCATACCGCTTGCAATCAGTTGAAACACCCACTTCTCCCAACCATCATTAGCAAACAAATGTATGCCAATAGCCAGTCCCGACACGTAAATCGGCACAATATACAGAGCCAGCAGGCTGTCCTCATCATTTACTGTAGAATGTATACTGGCACTGCATGCAAAGAGTGGTCTGGCTCACAATATGCAAGCTAAAGCTCACTACAACATTATTGTGTGTCTCACGCAGTGAGTGAGATTCAGCTTATACAGTGTGAGCAAGAGCCAAGTCAGGTGAGACTGATTTACAACAGAAAAACCGAGCACTGCTGGGGCAATCCACTGATACCAGAGAATAAAAATGTAATTTCATTAAAACAGGAGTTTTAACCCTTTGAGTGCTAGAGGTGTTGGATGCCACTCTGGCACTTTAAGGGTTAATCCTTGGAATGCAAGAGATAAAGATCTTCAGCGCAGTGCATTGGAGCACTCTCAAGAGGTTAAAAATGTATTTAAAGCAATGGGAATTCTGACAGGACTTTCTTGCTCTCCAGTGTGCAATTAACAGTTGCAGCATTCTATCTGTATAGTCCCCAAAAGAATGCCAACACTTGCCTGCCTCCTCTTATCCAATCCTTGCAAACTGCAATAAAAACACCAATACATGTAACATGGATTGGATCAGAGGCAGCAGGCCTGTCATTCTCCTGGGGGACTATACAAGTGTTCAATACGACTAAGTTCAAATAAAATGCTCTACATACAGTCTGTCACCCGCACTTAGGTGGAGCATTAGGAACTCCCCCACTTTGGTGGCAGTGCCTTGTTAGCTCATGCTCTGTCATGTGACTAGAGTCAGCACATATATACAGTTTTCAATAGAGGGGGAGGGTGGTGGAACGGCAAGTCACAGTGACTTGGTCCCCAAATCTCAAGTTAACAGGCAGCAAGTGGAACCAGTGAAAATGGTCTGATGTCAATGCCCTTCTCCGGAGCCTTCACCCACCTCCCAAATCCTAAATTAATGTGCAGTCAGAGCACAGATTGGTGCCAGTGAGTGGAGAGGCACCACAGGCTACTTAACACAGTGCACAATCACAACTATGCTTCTCTAAGTGCAGGGCTGCTAAAACCATGGGGTCAGGTGCACCACACCATGACACCTTCTCAATTCCCATCACACCAGCATGCCACTGGCCAGCTATGAATGACGGAACTTTAGTGCAACAACTGGAGATCTTCAGGATTTCCACCCCTGGCATAAAAATATACATGGCAGTAGCAAACACTTCTCATAATTGGTATACTAAAGTTATATCATCTGATGGACAATAGACTTTACCAGGGTATTGGGTTCTCAGTAGGAATGAACGAAGGCTCTCCCCGCACTTATCCACACGCTCTATCGATATATTTCTGGAAAGGTCTGTATTTCCTCTCAGACTATGTATGGCTCTTATTCACAAACAGGAGCAACTTGGTTTCAAAAACATACCATCAATTTAAATGTGGTTTTCAGCCCATTTAATACTTGCAAAGTTAAAAAAAACTTTTAGAAAATTGGTGGGGTTTTTTTTATTTGTCCTCTGTGATGAAGTTTGTTTGTCCCAAATTGCTCTTTTTTTGTACATACGGTCGATAGTTTGGAAGGGAGTAAATGATCCAGAACTGCCCAATCGCTAGTTATTACTGTATAAGGTCCCGCTGTTTTTGCTAAATTTTAGTAACATTTAGAAAAATATGCACAGAAATTGTGGGATAATCCAACTGCAGCATAGGGAGCAAACCGGTGATAAAACGTTCATTGATTTAAACAGGGTTTTGTTCCCTGAATGCCAGAAAAGTCTTAAAAGGCATTGTGACTTTACCAGAGAATGCTGAGAAGGATCTGGGAGAGTTTATGGATCACAGACACATTAAACCTGAAGTGTGCATCTTTGCCTATCAAATCATGTCCAAGACCAGTAGTGTTCCTAGTCAATCGAAGGCCCCTTGCAAACATTCTGCTAGAAGCATAAGTAGACCCTACTGGGCCCTGGGACCAATGTGCTCCCTTAGATGCTGGACTGTGGCACAGCTGCACCTGTGCACCCTTTTCCTTACATCCCAGCAGAGTGCTCTGATTAATAATTTAGGAAACACTGAAGTGGCACTTTCACCTTAATTCAAGCTTGCATATTTAAAAACTGCCTGTATGTCATGGTAGCCAAAAGATCAGCAAATGTACAGTTGAGATATTCATATTTGTTTCATTTGCTAATGAAGCCTTTTCAGTGACGTCATATGCTAATGAAGGTTTCCATGCATTTTGCATGCTAATGAAGCACTGTGCTGTACCAGGACATTTTCACTTTCATTTTTCCCACAACTAAAAGTGTAAAGATCTCAAATTATTGATCAGTTTTGAATTTTGGTTGACCCAACAGGCAGTTTTGAAAGAAGCTTTCAAATATGTAAAGAGATTTCAAGATGATAGGTCCACTTTAAGAGAAGGTGATAATGATGTTCCCATGCAGAAATACACCATGTTTATCTAAAATTTTGTTAAAATTGTGCCAAATTGAGGGACTGAATGAGGTCACAGGGGCTGGAGATACAACAGGATTTATGTTTAATCACATTTTTTGGGCAAACCAATTGCATCATGGGAAACAAAAAACCCCCAACGACTTTAGCTTTTAACTGCTTAAATTCTATAGGTCTATAGGCACTCAAAGGGTTATACACCCCATTTAAGTCAATGGAACATTGTATTTATTTTTACCTTATGGTACAGTTTTGTCCCAGAACTGCTCCAGGCCCAGCTTTCCTGAGCAACCAGAACCTCACAGTACTGGAACAGTGTCTCTGCTGCACTTTTTATTCCTTATACAGACCTCAAGGGGGCAGCAAAGACGTGGGATTAAGTTATGTTTGTATAACCCAAAGTGCTGTACACTTATTTTGCAAATATCAATGTTATGTTTTTGCATGTAAAGTCAGACTGGATATCCAATTAGCCTTTTTTTTTTTTTTTTTTTTTTTTTAACTCTCTCCCCTTTAAAGGGACTAATGTCTAATAAAAAAAAATATTCTTGTTTTGTAGATGAAAAAAAAAAAATGTATATATATATATTTGCAGCAAACCCAATCTCTCAAACCGCTATGGTTTGAGAGATATTCACATTGAAAGCTCCCCCCTCCCTTCCCCAGATGTCAGCGCTGTGCTGACAGCAGGAGAACCAAGTCCGAGGACCAGCCGGCAGCAGAGCCGAAATCTCATTCTTTAAAAAATTGCTTGATTGGAAAGGTCTAAGAAGTGTACCTGGTTTGCAGGCACACTTTGTAGACCGTTCCAATGAAATAATTATTTTTAAATAACGCGATTTCGGCTCTGCTGAAGAGCCTCCTTGAGTTGGCAGACTAATCTCCTGCTGTCAGCTTTACAGCTGACATCAGGAAAAGGGGAGGGAGGGGGGATCTTTCAATGCGAATATCTCTCAAACCATAGCGGTGTGAGAGATGGGATTTGCTGCAAATTTATTTTTTTCATCTACAAAACAAGAATATTTTTTTAGGGGACATTACTGTCCCTTTAAAAGGCAAATGCTTTGAAAAAAACAAAAAGGAACACTAACACCAACAAAGAAATGGGATGATAAATTTAACCCCTTAATGACCACCCAGATCTGGGGGTGGATGGCCATTAAGGACCATAACACTTTTCACAATGAATTCAGGGATGGCACAGCAGCATGCAGCCACGCTGCCATCCCAGAATTCTATGATGTGTCAGGGCCATCACCGGTCCTTAAAGCACCTCCACCAATGACTGTTCTGGCACGTCATTTAAGGGGTTAATATCACATACTTACAGCTAGTTTATGTAAAAATAGTTTACAACATCTCTAAAATATATTCCTAAATTTGCTTTTTTTAACGTGTGTGTGTAAATTGTCCTGTTCAGAGAGCATTAATGTCTGTTTGGTTTGTATTGAGAAATGAGATAAGTCAGTCTATTTATTGAGGTTAGTGCCCTCTGCTCATGTATTGAGAAAGGTTGTTATCTTAGTTCAGCCAATTCAAAGATAATCCTGGGCAATCAATGATGGTCATGTAGCCCTTCAAAGGCAGGAATGTCTGCCAATACTAGAGTTTAAGACTCTGAAAATAAAGAATATTTACAGATGTTAACAAACTACAGGGTATTTAGGTGTTCGTGTTCATTTTACAGTTAGTTTAAAAACACGGCCAATATAAAACAATGTTAAAGCTCAACCTTACTACTTAATTACCTCTTCTTCCACTGCTGGTAGTAATAACATTGTAAACATACAATTTTACAGGTCCAACATCACTATGACACCTCCTACAACTGGTTAAGCAGGTGGGTGTAGGAGAGGAGGGGAACAGGTCGGGGAGGGGGAGAGAAAGTGGGGAACAGACTGGGGGAGAGAGGGGGAGAACAGACTGCAGAGATAGAAAGAGGGTTGGGCACAGATTGGGAGAAAAGAAATAGGAAATAGATAGGGGACAATGGTAAAGACTGGGGAAAATGTGGGTCTATGACTAGTATTGAACAGTGGCACAAGGCTGAGGTGTCAGTGTATATGTAGATCTGTGACTACTGATGGACAGTGAGACAAGGCTTGGGTGTCATATAGAATAATTGCTTGTGATTCCATTGGAACAAGACTGGGATGTGTGAAGGGAGAACTGGGGTGGAGTAACAAATGGGGAAAGAGGGAAAAAAAGACTGGGGGTGGAGGGGTAATTTGTAACATGCAAGGACATATTGTCCTGCTAATCTCCTGCAAATGAGTATGGACTTGTGGGTCTGCTGTAACAGTAAACCCTGCAATGGAATCAATAGGAGTGTATTTTTCACCCTATGGTGCAGTTTGTTCCAGAATTGCTCTTATGCTTTCTGCATACAGCTGCAAATAAAGAGAAAAGTGAGCAAGGATTCTGAACCTGCAAAGTGCAGCTCTTGTACCTAAGGCACTGGATGTACCTTCCACTAACACTTTACCTTGTGTTTCTGGATTGCGCTGTTGGGATGGGATATCATGAATTTCCAGTGTCCATTCCCCTTCTGCCTTCTCCCCCCAGCAGTGAACGGTCATAAACTCCCAGTTCTTAAAGCCTTCGTTTGAGTAATCAAACGTCCTGCAAAAAGATTAGCCATTAACTCAGACTAGTGTCTAGAGAGGAAATACACAAATATTAACAGACTAGTGTAGAAGCCCATGTACACGGGCCAAGATATGGGTAATGTTAACCCTTTGAGTATCAGAGGGGTATGCAACGCATTGAAAAGCAACGCATTGCGTACCCCTCTGGCACTCAAAGGGTTAAGCAGCTGCTACCTCACTGCTCAACGCTATGCAGTATTGCGCAGTAGAGACTGCCCGAACGCGCACAGTCTCTACTGCGCATGACGGCTTCTGACAAACATCGCTAGCCTTTTATTATAAAGGATTGGATGGTAGAGAGATCTCTGATGTTTTGCTTCTCAATGTGCTGGAGATCTCTCCAACATACAAGAGATTAACCGAGCAAAACCTTTTTTCGTCCCAGATGAACTGAAAGCAATATAAACATTTAGGGTCTAATGTATATAAAAATAATAAGATGTTTAGACACTCATATTTAAAGTACGTTTTAGGTTTTTTTTGTTTTTTTTTCCCTCTTTTGAAAGGCTGAAAATTTAAGGGCATAATGTCACTTAGTAACGGAGTGCTAGAAGGGTACACAATGCATTAGTTTGCAATGCGTTGCATACCCCCTCTGGCACTCAAAATGTTAAATTTGAAGCAGGCATGGTATTTGTATTGTAAGGCTCATGGCTACAGTTTGTCAAACTGCAAAAGGGAGCACACAGACATATATACACATACAGTATATATGCTTTGAGAGATTCAGCTGCACCCCACTGAAGAGGCTCAGTAAAGGCAGAAAAAACAAACATCTGGGGTTTTACCATTTGTCCGATCTGTGAATGGGACCAGACTGATTAATATGGAAATTTCTCCTCTGTAATGAGAAAAATACACAACTGAGTAACACCTCCGCATTAGTCACACCTTGTTTTAGTCCAATGAAAACATTTATATACACCTCGTGCAAGTTATTTGCTTTATGGACAAATACACCAAGCATATGCACTAAGTTTGCAAGTTCTTAGTTTCCTGATAACCGTCCTAAATAGCCTGTATTTACAGTTAGACCCTGCAGATAGCCACAAAAACATCATCTGTTATACAGTACTGTGCAAGAGTTAGGCAGGTGTAAAAATTGCCGTAAAGAAAGAATGCTTTCAAAAATAGACATGTTAATAGTTTATCACTTAAAATGCACAGTGAGTGAACAGAAAAAAAAATCTAAAGTAAATCAATATTTGGGGTGACCACCATTTGCCTTCAAAACCACATATAGCCAGGTGTATGATTAATTATACCAAACAGGTGCTAATGAACATCAATTTATTTTGTAGGTTGAAACACAATCATTTACTGAAACAGAAATAGCTGTGTAGGAGGAATAAACAGCCAAACTCAGCTAACAAGGTGAGGTCGCTGAAGACCGTTAAATATCAAAAGTCACACAGCATGGCAAGACTGAGCCAGCAACAAGGCACAAGGTAGTTATAATGCATCAGCAAGGTCTCTCCCAGTAAGAAATTTCAAGGCAGACAGGGATTTCCAAATGTGCTGTCCAAGCTTTTTGAAGAAGCACAAAGAAGCTGGCAACTTTGAGGGCCGTAGACACAGGGGTTGGCCAAGGAAACTTAGTGCAGCAGATGAAAGACATATTTCGCAATCGGAAGATGTCCAGCAGTGCCATCAGCTCAGAACTGGCAGAAAACAGTGGGATCCTGGTACACCAATCTGTCTGGAGGAGTCTGGCCAGAAGTGGTCTACATGGAAAACATGAGGCCAAAAAGCCAAACCTCCAAAGTGGAAACAAGTTCAAGTGACTCAACTATGCATGAAAACACACAAACTGGGGTGCAGAAAAATGGCAGCAAGTGCTGTGGACTGATGAGTCAAAATGTTAAATATTTGGTTGTCGCCAAAGGCAGTATGTTCGCCGAAGGCCTGGAGAGTAGTACAAGAATGAGGGTCTTCAGACTACAGTGAAGCATGGTGGACGTTCCTTGGAAGTCTGAGGCTGCATTTCTGCAAATGGAGTTGGGTAGAATTAATGGTCTCGTCAATGTTGAGAAGTATAAGTAGATACTTATCCATCATGCAATAACATCAGGGCAGTGGCGTAACAATAGAGGTCGCACCTGTGACTGGTCCCGTCACTCCAGGGGCCCAGCCGTCCCCTGCGAACCCATCGCCACTCGCCTGCAGCCCGTGCCCGCAGCAGCTCAGTTGATCTCCTGGCGCTCTAGTAATGCAGAGCGCTGGGAGAGGACATCTCCCAGCGCTCTGCATAACCGAGAACCGCGCGGGAGCAGGTGATGGAGGTAGGAGAAGGACATGGGGCAATGTGAAGATGGGGGTGCCCCCACTGGGCCCATGGCAATTTCTGCACCAGGGCCCGGTGGCTTCTAGTTACGCCACTGCATCAAGGAGGCATCAGATTGGCCCAGAATTTATTCAGAAGCATGACAATGACCCCAAACATACAGCCAAAGTAATTAAGAACCATCATCAGCGTAAATAACAAGGAGTCCTGGAAGTGATCGTATGGCCTCATCATTGAGTCGGCCTGGGATTACATGAAGAGAGAAGCAAATGAGGCTGCCTAAATCCACAGAAGAACTGGGGTTAGTTCTGCCAAGTTCCTTAAAAAACTGTTTGCATATGTACCTAGAAGAATTAATGTTATTTTGAAATCAAAGGGTGGTCACACCAAATTGATTTGATTTAGATTTTCCTCCTGTTCAACCACTATCATTTTGTTAACTGATGAAACTATTAACACGTCTACTTTGAAAGCATTCTTACTTTACAGAATTCTTTCACACCTGCCTAAGACTTTTGCACAGTACTATTTATTATATTTATTTATATATATATATATATATATATATATATATATATATATATTACACACATACATACACACACACCATAAAATATATACGCACAATTTTGCCCCTTTTCACCTTATGTAAAGTGGGGAGTGCGTATTATGCACAAGAATTTTATTTATTTAAAAAAAAAAAAAAAAAAAGACAAGTTTCCCTCTTTCCTCGCCATGGCCACCTCTGCCCCTCCGGAGTTCAGATTCTACATCCCGACAGGGTCCCAGCATGGCCTTATCAGGACCTCCTCTGCCTAGCCAATGGTAGTGTCTTGCGAGGACCGCAAGGTCCTCACAGGGCAAACACATGAGTGATAAGTGTCATGAGTGAGGTAAGTTGCATCAAAATCTGACAGTTATTGCTCTGACAAGCTTGATAACAAAAGGTAGCCTTTAGCCTCCATGAATAGTATAACTTTTTTTTTGGATGAAAATACATGATTTAACGACTGTTGGCATAGGTGATGATTCCATTATGCCAAGCAGCCCACGCTTACTTACCTCCGATTTCCAGCTTTCCACAGCAAATGCTCTTTCAAAGGGAGGCATGGTGGTTGTGTATTACAAGGCTGGCACACATGGTGCTAAACTGTGCAGACCAGCATGCTGAATCTTGGATGTGCCCAAATGAATGACTGCATCCAAGTTGCAACATGCTGCATCTGGGTACATTACGTCAGAAGAGAACAATCAGTGTGAACAGCACACGCTTTGCCAATATGTTTCATAAGGGTGCATTTAAAGAACTAAGCCTTTGAGTGCCAGAGAGTTATTCAACATATTGTCTCTGGCACTGAAAGGGTTAATATCACTTCTCTGAAGTCACCTGTCTGAGCATAGCCACAAACAAGTACAAACAAGTAAATCATAACAGAACTTTCAAAAGCATTAACACAATGCACTGCACACCTCTGGCATGCAAAGGGTTAAGGCCATGGCTAAATAAAATGGTTGTCCTCAAATTGCCATGCAGCCTGCAGTTACCATGGCAATCGCAGACAATGAAGATGGAAAGCAACAATATCTACAGATTAAACATTTAAGACTAGCAAAGTGTTCAGGGGCAAAATGTAAGAGCGGCTGGTCAGGGTTATTCATAAAACAACTCTGGAGGGAACTGTAGACCATTTGTAATGGTGCCACATTTTTCTACAACTTTCACATTATATTTAAAGGAATGCTAACGTTCAACGTACTATTATAGGAAAGTGTGTGGGAAGATGGAGAACCTGTAAAATGCATCCATGCTGTAACAGAACTTCTGTTTAACCTTTTGAGTGCCAGAGGGGCAATTCAATTCCACCATAGGTATAAAGTAAAATGTATATTAAGAGTCAGATGCTCAACTAGGAATGAACCTACAAGTTTGCAGGTTCTATAGGAAAGGTGTCCTACCCAGGGTGCAGTCTCTTTTATCCCACTAGTGCCTTTCACAGAGAGGAAATATCCTAAAGTATATCATATTGGTCCTGCCATTACAGCAGTCCAACCATGAAATGCCAGGCAGTTCCACTCTGAACAGAAGCAGCCAACCACAGACGTACATTTCCTAAAATGGCCCATTAAATTTAAATATGGCTTTCTCTGTGGTCCAATATAGGTTACTGGTAACTTTGGGTAGGCGACCTGCCCCTATAAGTAAAACAGGAAACTTTCTTGAATAAGTAGTGCTGGGTGGAGCCTACCGTCCCTCTCAGCCTGCAGTAGCCAGTACTCTCCAGTTAGATCATTTCCTTTGAAGAGGAAAGATAGGAGCCGTTCTGCTTCAGTTTTAGTGTTTTATTGTTTTCTGTTAGATATGGAATACCACCATTAGGCAGATTACCATTTACTGACAATTCCCAGTGAATAGCTCAGTTTCCAGGTGCTATGGTGGACCTTTTAGCCCTGAGGGGAAAGTCTTGCTGGACAAGTTCTTTCCCAGGAGTGGCCCACGGTGGCTCTCTCTTAAATACATGGTAATCTAAAAATGTGAGTAACCCCTTGAGTGCTGAGGTCCACTTGTCCCACTCTTACTCTCTGCACAGAGTTCTCCATTGGAGTTCCTATTACATACTCCTGCACCTTTGTATGCTATCTTGACATGTTTTTGGTACTTTAACACTTTGCTGGTTGGGGGCAGTGTTTTTTTTTCACACTTTTACTATGTTTTCTGATGTATTTGCTAATTTTTTTTACCTCAGTGAAAATTTTGTAAAATTTGTGTTACTGCATAGACGCCATGCTCCATTCACCTCCATGGGACTGTTTGGGATATATCTCTGCAACCGCTCATTGTAGCAACTTCAGAGATGGCTCATTTTGTTTGTCTACCCTTGTTCTATGATCCGGTTCATGCTTTGAGTGTTTTGGGGGGGCTTCGGGTACTGTTTGGGGTACTTGTACAGGGGAAACTACATTTCCCACGAGCTTGCTTCTCTCACTTGTTACTGATTGGCTCCCGTTGCGGTCACCATTTTCTTTCATCCCTTCACGAGTAGCCTACGCAGGGCTGGAGCTTTCCTTCTCTCCTCTGCTGATTAACCCTTCGCCTGCCAGATAAGTGCATTTTAGCTATTTCTGGGGATGAAATTTTAATCTTAAACACTGTTTAGCGTATACCAGATATATTGAGATGTTTGATACTGTGAGAATGTCTAATCTGTCTGAACTTGGAGCTAGGCCTAAGGCTAAGGACCCTGGGACGTCTGTGACCCCCATTGCGCATTGTTCCTTATGTCAGTCAGGATTACCTAGAGAATACTCAGGTCATTTATGCCCTACATGCGCTGCTGCCCCTAAGTCACTTCCAGGGACCTCCAGCCATGTATTATAGCCAACTTGGTTACAGGAGTTTAAGGCTACTGAATCCATTAAGAGTTCCTCTTCAGATGACAAGGGTCATTCTGTGGAGGTGTCTTCCTAATTTTTTGGGGACCCATTTGAGGCTGACCCTGAACCCTCTACTGAGGGCCTGATCAGGGCCATCCTCACTACTTTGAATATTCCCTTGGCATCTGGGGCCCAATGACCCTTCTGATGCGTTTCAGGAGCCTAAGATGCAGTCTACCTGCTTTCCTCCCAATCCCACTCTTGACTGTCTGGTCTTGGATGAGTGGAAGCTTCCTGACAAGAAGCTTGCTGTGTCTAGAAAATTTGCTAAATTATATCCCTTCTCTGAAGCAGCTTTGGTACAGTGGGCTCAACCTCCTAAGGTGGATGCCCCAGTTTCTAGACTCTCCAAGTCCACTGCTCTGCCAGTGGCGGATGCATCTGTTCTCAAGGATTGGACTCGTTGAAGTCTCTTTTCTGCTGCTGGTACTTCCTTGCGTCCTGCTTTTGCGGACGCTTGGGTGAAGAGAGCCATTGCAGTTTGGACTGAACAGCTAACAGTGGCTGTCCGTCAAGGCGCTCCAACTTCTGACTTGTTGCGGCTCTTTGCCAATATTTCTGAAGCCCAGCATTATGTGTCTGCAGGGATTTTTGATTACATACGTTTGGTAGGAAGAATTTCCACCATGTCTGTGGTGGCCAGACGTGCTCTTTGGCTTAAGATCTGGACTGCTGACACCACCTCCAAGATGACACTTCTTTCCTTGCCTTTTTTGGGAACCTCTCTGTTTGGGCCTGAGCTAAAAGACATCAGTGAGGCTACTGGGGGGGAAAGAGCACCCAGTTGCCTTTCCTCCCTAAGAAGCTACAGTTCAGATGGAATGGGCTTTTTCATCCCTTTCAGAATGAGGCGTGCGCAGCGACCCAGGCGGTTCCCCAGGCTCCTCGTGCCTCCTCTAAGGCTAAACAGCGGTGGAGACCCAAGCAGTCCTCGGCTAGCCCAAGACTGCCAAACCTCCTTCGGCATGACTCGTTGAACCCCGGTTCCCACGAATTAGTGGGTGGCCGCCTGCTTTTACCACTGTCTGGACAGACGCCGTGGCAGATCCGCGAGATCTTCAAGTCGTGACAGAGGGGTACAGGATCCCCTTTACCTCTCTTCTTCCGCCCAGGTTTCATCTTTCACACACTCCTTAGGCGGCAGACAAGCTTCTGCTTTTCACAGGGGCGGTCCAGACCCTTTTGGACAAAGAACAGGGTTTCAGTTTATATTCCAACCTGTTTGTGGTCAACAAGAAGAATGGCAGATGTCGTCCTATCCTGGACCTCAAGAATCTCAATTCCGTTGTGGTCAAGTCTCATTATCATTAGTAGTCTCTGCGGATGGTGGTCGCCATGTCTCCTCGAGAGTTTCTCGCCTCCCTGGATCTTCAAGATGCATACCTGCACATTGCCATTCATCCAGAGAGCCAGCAACACCTCCGAATTGCCTGCGACCAAGGGCACTTTGTTTTCTGCTCTTCCCTTTAGTCTGTCTACTGCTCCACAGGTCTTCAATCGGGTCCTAGGTGCCTTGATATCACTCTTGCACAGGACCTGGGTCAAGAGTTACTTCTTACATGGACGATCTCCTGCTGAAGGCCTAATCTCCGGAGCGTCTGCATCACCAGGTCCAGGAATGCATTCATGTTCTCTCCCATCATGGGTGGATCTTGGACATGGACAAGTTGGATCTGGTTCCATCTCAGCGTCTCGTTTATCTGGGACTTCTCTTCGACACAGTGAAGGGCATGGTGTTCCTCAAGGACGAGGTAGCTCACAGGATTGCATGCAAAGTATCCACTGTCCTAGAGTTGGATACGGTGCCAGCCAAGAAGTTGACATCTCTGGTTGGAATTCATTTCCATCATGGAAGCAGTCCAGTTCGCATGGCTCATGCACGAGACCTTCAACAGTTTGTGATCCAGGCCTGCAAGGGTCAGACGGATCTCAAAGATATCAGTCTCTCCCCCTAGATGTGGAACTGAATCTGTTGTGGTGGCTCTACCTCTCGCATTTCCTAAAAGGCAGGGCCCTCCTGATTCCCTTTCTGGATGACTACCCACAGATGCCAGTCTGTCGGGATGGGGTGCGGTCTTGGGTCACCTGAATGTCCAGGGCCGCTGGTGTCCAGAGGAGAGTCTCCTTCCCATCAAAGTATTGGAGCTTTGAGCAATCTTCCATGCTCTCCGGTATTGGACAGTCCAGTTGGAAAGTTGTCCTGTTCGAATCCAATCAGACACCACCACTGCAATGGCTTACATCAACAAGCAAGGAGGCACATGAAGTTTTGCAGCTTGGTTGGAGGTCAAGGCTATTTTGGCCTAGGCAGAAGATCGTGTTCCGCAGTTCACATTCCAGGCGTGGACAATGTCCTGGCAGACTTAAGTCGACACACCATCGACAGAGGAGAATGAGACCTGAATCTGGTGGTGTTCCATCTCATTGTCCAGAAGTGGGGTCTTCCTCAGATTGACCTGATGGTATCAAGACACAACAGGAAGGTTCCACTGTTCTGCTACCGTTGGAACGACCCTCAGGCTCTAGCAGTGGATGCCATGTCCAGGTCCATGGATTTTTCTTCTGGCATACAAATTTTCCCCCTCTTTCCATGTTGCACAGGGTATTGAGGAAGCTTAGTCTGGAGCGATCTCCAGTCATTCTGATTGCTCCACATTGGCCTCTCCAGTCTTGGTATCCGGAGCTTCAGGATCTGTCGGTGGCGGAACCGTTTCAAAGACGTTGAACGTTTGGGTTTGACGGCTTGGAGGTTGAATCCTCAATTTTGAAGGGATTTTCTTCTGAGGGCATTGCTACTATGCTTCACGCTCGGAAGCCTGTTTCTTCTAAGGCATACCATCGGGTTTGGTTATCTTTCTTTCTTGGTGTGCTGATAGGGATCTTTCCCATGACTTTGATCTACCTACGGTCCTGTCTTTTTTGCAGGATGGGGTTGATAAGGGTCTCAGTTCGAGTTCCTTGAAAGTTCAGACTTCCGCGCTCTGTTTTCTTCCAGAGACGTCTTGCCATTATCCCAGATGTCAAGGTTTTCTTCCAGGGTGTTGCTCATGCTCGCCCTGCTTTTAAGAGTCCCACTCCTCAATGGGATCTCAATTTGGTCTTAGGTGTTCTCCAGCGTCCACCTTTTAAGTCCCTGGCTACCATTCCTTTAAGTATCCTAACTTGGAAGGTGGATTTTCTCCTGGCAATTGTGTCTGTTCTCTGCGTCAGAGTTGCATGCTTTGTCCTGTAAACCCCACTTTTCGGTTTTTAATAAGGACAAGGTGTTACGGATTAGTACACTCAGAAACGGAAGGTTTTGGTAAAACACAGTTTTATTAGCACACAAGGAATAACAGTAACCCTCGCAGCATACAGATAAATGGTAAACTGACACAGGACAGGTTACAATGATATGATTAACCCACACGGGTCCAGTATGTAGATACAATATACAATACTGACACAGGTCAGGTAAATCTCATATGATAGTGTAAATATGACAGAATGATACTTATTAGGCAAAGGACAGTAGTTGGCCCTAATAGTGGAAGGCCCAATGTAGCTCTATGCAGAGAGTAACAATAGCGACTGGAATCACAAGGAACAGGTGAAGCCAGAATAGAACTGGCTACAAGGCACCACAGGAAGGTGGCTGCCAACGATATAGTGAACGTCCACCTGAGACTGCAAGGATAACGTGACCCAGTACTTAGCACTGTAAGGAGCAAAGTACACCAAACTGAGACTACGGATACGAATGCCCAGCACCATGTCGCAAGGCGTTAACGAATGCTCCGGTCTGCAGATATGAAGTAGCCTGAGGCGCCCAACAGTAACCCAACCTCAGGGACAGCAGAAACAGACCAAACGATCGTGGTGCAACCGGAAACTACTGGGAAGGAGCAACAGGCACTATGAGTGAGGGGATCACGGACTGGACTACTGCACAGAGCCGAGGCAACTGGAGGTATGGTAAGACCACAGAAAGCGTGAGCAACTCGGCCACACAGCAGGAGCAGGAAGACTAGCAAGCAGGAACAGTGCAGGAAAAGGAACTTCAGCCCAGCCGGGTCGGTACACAGTACAGGAACGTCAGCCAAGCTGGGTCGGTACACGGAGCAGGAACGTCAGCCAGGCCGGGTCAATACATGAAGCAGGAGAGTCAGCCAATCTGGGTCGGTACACAGAGCAGAAACGTCAGCCAAGCCGGGTCGGTACACGGAGCAGGATCGCCAGTCAAGCCGGGTCGGTACACGGAGCAGGAACGTCAGCCAGGCCGGGTCAATACATGAAGCAGGAACGTCAGCCAGGCCGGGTCAATACATGAAGCAGGAACGTCAGCCAATCCGGGTCGGTACACAGAGCAGGAATGGTAAACAGGCAGAATAGTCAGGCAGTCCGGGTTATACACTGGTATCATATGAGAGTAACGGAACAATCGCTAGGCAACGGATACACCACGAAAGGGCAGCGCATAAGTGACAGCCCAAGGTATTTAAAGGCTGTCACTGGGAGGAGCAAAGACAGCGTAGCCAATAAAAGATATCAGGAAGTAAACATGTCAAAATGTCGCCCATATATCACGGGCACCGTGATACAAGGCGGTTCTTCGCACTTCTCAAGAATTTCTCCCAAAGGTGGTTTCTGAGTTCCACATTAACCAGGAAATAGTGGTGCCTTTTTTTTGTCCTGACCCTACATCTGACAAGGAAAGGAATCTTCACTTGTTGAATGTTGTGCTCTGCCTTAAGTTTTAAGTCCATCCGCCAGTCTGACGAGTTGTTAGTCATTCCTGAGGGTCCTAGGGCTGGTGAGCCGGCTTCTAAGGTTACCATTGCTTCCTGGATTACGTCCACCATTCGTAATGCTTACGAATTGAGGAAGAAGCCTGCGCCCTTTTGGGTTATGGCTCATTCTTCCAGGTCTATTGGAGCCTCTTGGGCTTACAATAATCAGTCCTCGGCTGTTCAGTTGTGCAAGCCGGCTGCTTGGTCATCAGTGCACAACTTTTCCAAACACTACCGTGTTGATGTACTGGCATCGGCTGATGCCAGTTTTGACAGGAAGATTCTAGAGGCTGTATTGCCTGTCTAGGGTTTTGCTAGGTACCTTTAGTACTCCTTAACTGTTGAGCCCTGTTGGCTCTAGTTCAGTGTGCTGTGTTACAGTTTCTCGTGTGTTTACACCGGTTTTCGTGTCCGTTGACACTATTTTTAGAGGGCTGTGTATGATCTGTTTAGCTCATGTATGCTCTGGTGACTTGGGGGGCACTGCGCCTGGTCCTTGCCTTACTTCCCACCTCAGGGAACTCAATGGTTGGATATCCCAAAGTTACTAGTAACCTATATTGGACGACAGAGAAAATAGGATTTTAGTCTTACCTGTTAAATCCTTTTCTCTTAGTCCATATAGGTTACTGGTCTCCCACCATGCTTGGCTCTCCTGTGACCGAACGTGGGAGTTCTTTCAGGTTCACGCTCACAGGGGCCTTCTTTTCCCTTTGGCTATCTAGCCAATAGTTAGCGTCATCAATCTAACTGGAGTATTGGCTACTGCAGGCTGAGAGGGAAGGTAGGCTCACACCCAGCACTTCTTATTCAAGAAAGTTTCCTGTCTTACTTAAAGGGGCAGGTTGCCTACCCAAAGTTACCAGTAACCTATATGGACTAAGAGAAAAGGATTTAACAGGTATGTTAGAAATGTTAGAAAGGTCTCCATTGCATTGTGGGATGTAGACCTCTTTAGCACTGAAGGGATTTAAATGCACTGGTTAAATCAATAGGAAAGTTTGATACCTATGGTTCAATTATTTTTATGTTATGATGTTTAACCTTTTGAGTGATAGGTGTGTGCAACTCTGGTATTCAAAGGGTTACATTTCTTTATATATCATATTTCCTTTCATTTATATTAAATGAAGAACAGCAAACACTGCCAGTGATTCTCAGACCTTAGCATACACAAACATTGCAGCTTTTCAAAATACCCCTGCTTTATCTCTGATTGGGAATCTGTGGATTAGTCAGTGTTCAGGGGCGGTTTTCTAAAAGTCGCACAGGGCGACTTACCTGTCTGAAAGTCGGCTCTGCCGTTATTAACCTACCTGTGATTAAGTAGGAGTAAAATGACCCGTTTGTGTGCCCTGTGAAGCTGAGAATAAATTGTACTATGCAAACTATACAGCTGCCTAGGCTAGAAGTATTAGGGGCAGATATAGGACAATTTCTATAGGTGGACGAGGTTGCCAAGTAATCTCTTTAAAACTGAGCACATGAAAATTACATGCAGTATGGAAACATGACAACCACTGTAGACCGGTAGCAGTCAAAGTAGCCCTGCAGCATGCAGTTTTGATAATTATTCAGTTTTAAATTAATGATCTGGCAACATAAGTAGGCAATTCCCCTTCTTGCTCTTTTGCCTATATTCTAATTTTTCAGATAAAATAAAGGTAGTTATTACTTTCACATTTGTATTCATTATTAAAAAGGCACTTTAATTCTGATGGCTCATTTAGAGGGGTTGGTTTGAAGGGGGTAGTTTGTAACAGGGATTAATACTGTGGATGAGCACAAGGGTAAAGTTTTGCCTCAAGTTCCAGCATGAGAGATGCCAGTCCAGTGGGTACACCATCTGTGATGGAGATAAACCATGTGTATAGTGTTAATACCTACATGGATCACTCACTGACGAATCTAACATTTACTTTAAACTGGATGTTTGTAGTTCGTAGGAAGCAGAGAGAATAAGCAGATTTTTGGCATGCGTGTGACACAGCTTCTACAGAAGCATCCAACAGCTCAATACACCAAGTAGAACAAAGTCTAAATTTAGCCAGAGGAATAAGCCGAGGTGTTAATTGTAATACCGCCGGGGGGTATTCAGAGAGTATCATCATCAATCCATTTCTAGGCAATTAACACGTTATTGTAACTACACTTCATTACATATGCATAAGCACACAATTCTGAAATACTGCTTTGTTTAAAGGGATAGTTATATTTATTATGCAGGTAAAAAATAAAAAAAAGTTGTGGGGTTTATCCCCTTGAGTAAAACAAAGATACACCCATTGCTGAAAGGTGTTTTATTCAAAAGTTATTGCAGTTCATACTTGAATTATTAGGTGCATTTTCTCAATGGCCTTAAATTGTACAGTGGCGCTGTTGATATACCATCCTATGGACAGCTCTGGTCAGTTGACCATAAATCTCCATAGGATGATGTAGCAAACGCGCCACTGTACAATTCCAGGCCACTGATATTTCACCTAACAAAAAGTTTGAACTGCAATAACTTTTGCATAAAACACCTTTCAGCAGTGGGAGTTCCCTTTTTTAGTCAGGGGGATAAACCCTAAAACTTTTTTTTTTTTTTCTACATAGAGTATTACTATCCCAGTGTGCCACAGGCGGGTGCCCATTGCACTGGAGCTTTTAATTCCAAGGATGTTCATCCAGGGAGATAGCCAGCTGCCTACTGGAGACCAGAAGGACTTTTTTTTTTACCCACTTGGGACTTAACTGGAAATGGCTTTAACCCTTTGTGTGCCAGAGGGGTATCCAATGCATTGAGCCGCAATGTGTTGGACACCTCCCTGGAATTTGCCTTACACTGGATCCACAAATCAGACATTAGATACTAGAGATGTCTCTAGCATTCAAGGGATTAAAAAGTACCACTTAAGTCCATGTGAATTAGGGGAATTTTTCTGTGTGTCTGACAGTACAGTTGGTTTGCTCCATAGTCATTCCTCTTTTCTTTGAGGAAATGACTCCATGTTCCCCTACCCTCCTGTTCCCCTTCCCATTGGCAGTAATGTATACTGTAGCTCCTCCTGTTAGGTGACCGTAATCAATACATTAGTCTATATGAAGCAAAGTGAACACACTTGAGAAAGCCAAATGTGCCTCCAAAAATATCCATTGTTTTAAATTCAGTTTTTAACCCCTTGAATGCTAGAGAGGTCTCCAACACGTAGAAAGGTTTATTTATTCCTTATAAAGCAGTCGATTTGACCCAAAAATTACACAACTTTGCTTTTCTACATAAAGGACCAATTTGTTCATATCAGGTCAGTATCTACTTTGTGTCACTTTTCATGCTTTCAATATGTGATGTTTCCTATACCCAGGAAAGCAATTACTTCTTAACCTTCCAGTTGCCTTGAATCTGAGTTTGGGTTTATAGCCCACGAAAACAAAATCTCTGCTGTCCATGTACAGAAATTTGATGGCTCCTTTCCTAATCCCTTTGAGGTTCAGAAGTTTGAGAAATACAATGCAGAAAAATGTGTGGCTCCCGCCACTAGCACTTAAAGGTTTAAAGAATGGACCAACCATTGCATAGTGATGCCCATCACCTTGGCAATCAGTGTTTTGTGGCCAGGAAATTGCATATGTTTCCACACAATGCCTCACTTCTCTGGCAGAAGAGAAGTTAAAAAAGGCAGTTCTGGATTTTGTGATTAAAGGCAAATCAACCAGAGCCAAATTATCCACAAGGCAACCTAATCTAGTGCCTAGGGCCCTTGGCAATGTGAGATGCCTGGCCACTGAGTTCTCTATCCATGGCCCAGGCTCTTTACAGGCTTCATGCATGTATGGTAGAACTTTCTCATACACTGTAGGGCTTTAAATTCATTAAAGCATGGGACTGTATAATCCCACAATTAAACCCCTCCACAGGTGTATAACGGAGGCCCCTGCATCAAAACGGGATCCCCGGATCTCTTTTCTGGAGGGAGCGGAGAACTTAAGCGCGCCATTTTCACACTGTTCTCCCTTTTATCCACCAGTTCCTTCCAGATGCACAGAGGTGTATATGGGGATCTGTGACTACCAGTGGAACATGGCTGACAATGTATGTGGGGGTTCAGCCTGAGTACCACTGGAAACTGGTTGGGGGCTCAGATAGTGTATGTGGGAATCTGTGAATACCAGTGGAACCAGGCTGAGGGCAAACAGTGTATGTGGAAACTGTGATTACCAATGGAATCAGGCTGGGGGGCAGACAGTGTATGAGGATCTGCAATGCTTTGGTTACACCTCTTCTATTCAAGGGGTTAAAGCATTCATTCTGTCTTTTATTAAGTTGGTACTAGAACTTCTACCCGCAACTGAAAGACCTGTTTTCTGCAGGTGTGGAGTGGCGGGGAGACCCCAGTAAGGGATCCTGTCAAGGGCCCTATGAAGATCAATATTTCTTTAAGCCTTTGTGTTTCCTACCCAAAAGGAGTGCAATGCACGGCAGGGCACTAAAGGGGGTAAATTAATTTGACTATAAAATGGCTTTTACGCATTTTCCGTTTGTAGGAGGATCCAACATTGCCTAAAAGTTGAATTTCTCATGGCCACAGTAGTTCATTTGTTCTGAGGCACGCTTAGTTGCTAGTTTCTCGCTATCACTGCAGAACTAAAGGACACCATACATTTGAGCTGTAAGAAGACATTTAGTATGTACAAATGTGGCACAGAGTATTTCAGTTCAAAACATCATTCATAGGCACAAAGTGGGCACCTATGTATAAAGCCCTATTTGTGCCAAGGGCAGGCAACATGGATGTTTTGCAACATGGCTTTCCTTTACTCTGCACAGATTACTGGGCTCCTGCAATAACCACCATATTTATGGATCTGTTTCAGTTCCAGTCGCTTGCTTTCCTCTAACCCAAGAGGTTAAAGGGGAAGTGCCTCCTAAGATTAAGGGAAATAAGGCATACATAAACTTCCCAATACTGTATTTTATTTATTACTGACATTCCTGATTGGCCCAACAAATGCACATTTAATGTTTGGCATTTTACACTGTCTGAATTTCTTTTGGGCCTCTACATTTAGCTAGTATTCTTCCTTACAATTTTTTGTTACATTAAACATCCTTCTATTGATCAAAGGCAAGCAGATTTAACAGCATGAACAGAGAGCTAGATGGGATTTAAAGGGATAGTAATGTTTCATAATAAAAGCAGCTCTAATTAATCATCATAGTATTTGGACTTTGGAGAGTGATATTTCAATTCTGTCAGAGTTGTAGTTCAAGAGTAATTCAATGACAAAGTATCCCCCTCCCGCCCCTTTTACTGATGTAACACTGCTCAGCCAGATCAGAAGGGAGGTGCCCAGGTAGATTGCAGAGAGGGACAATCTTCAATTAAGATAAGGGAAAAACCTGAAAAGCTTGTCAAGGGGGGCAGGGCTTTCATTGTTCTTATAGGAAGAAGATTGTCCCCTGCTGTTATCTGTCTGGTCTTACAACCAGATTCCACATCTGAGAAGAAATGGCTTACACTAGGTAAAAGGGGCGGGAGGGAAAACTTTGCTTGTTAATATCTCTCAAACCATAACCTTATATCGTTCATGTTTTTTTAATGCCTACAAAATAAAATAAAGATAAAATGAAGTATTACTGTCCCTTTAAGCAGTTAAGATATCTGGTGAATAAGATATGAAAAGACAAAAAGGGGAGAAAAAAAAAAAAAAAAAAAAAAAAAAGGGATCTGATTCCCCCCACATGCTAATGTAAATTAATTCAATTTTGTCTCCAGATTCTGTCCCTTCAAGCAGTTCTTTTGAACTTTCTACTGTACCTTTTTGCCAGAAGTTGAGACTTTGTTCCCGAGGGGGATATAAGGTGGATCTGCAGGTCCCCCCTACGTGGATGAGCTATGGTGACTTTGACAACCACGTGCTCCAGATATGTCACATGCTGCAAACTGTGATCTGCACAAGCACTGGTGTGAGTTGTAGTGCGGATCAGCTGATCAGCTCGGATGAACCTAAAGAGAATAATAAATGGACAGTCAGCACTTCACATCTACTTTGGGGACTATTGTGAGGCTGCAGATGTAAGAGTGTTGTGTCCTGCTAAAGTGTGATAGGCTGCATGAAAGTGCACAGAACATAGCCTCCTGGCACCAACAGAAGACTGAACAAGTGAAGAATGCTTTAGTAAGTGACAAGAAGTGGCTCTCAAACCACTAATAGACAGGAGTGATTTACTAGAAAACAGTAATTTGGGGTAGCCAACTGCACCATAGGATAGATAAAAATTTCCATCTTTTTAAAGGTCATAACCCCCTGAATCCTAGAGAGTACAGGGTTTGTAGCGAAGTGGGGTACAGCTACAAGTGCAGAATGGCTGCAATCCCTTAATGTCTCCACGCCCTGTGCTCCAGGTTCCTATTTGAACTTGCTGCTGTGATGCCTTTTCACTATTCTGGCCTGCTTGCAACCATTTAAACCCTCATTTTTTATTTACTGTAGAAATTTCAAGGATTTGACTGAATATAAAGTAGTGTTTGTTTGTTTTGTTGTTGTTTTTGGCTCAAGACACCCTGAAGACTCAGTCTGGTATTTTCAGGGCACCCATAAACATTTTATAAGTAATGTGTCATGCAGTAAAGAAGGGTACAAATACATCAATATATAGTTATTTTAGGTCTCAAACAGAATACCAAAAAACAAACATATTGGGCATAACACTTTCCAGAATTATAGATTAGAAATTAAAAATTAACATTTTTGCCCAAGTCTTTATAGAAAAGAAAGGGCAACTCTGGTGTGCCACGGACATCCACTTAAAGTGCTAGCGCACCCTAGTTGAGAACCACTAATCTAATAGGAAGGGATCAGTCTAATTATAAGGTTGTCAAAATGGTCTGTGGATTGTCAAATATACATTTTTATTTGTATTAAAATAGAAACAGATGTTGATTGCAGACAGTAATCATAATAGCCCCTTGAACTTTAAGCCATGCACATTCTAGTATTCCTCTTTCTGAAAAATGCTTCCCTCTGGGATTTTACAATCCGTCCCCTTTTTCCACTTTACATATTCTTAAAGGAATAGTAATACTTGAAAATAAGTGTGTGTTATATTGTAGCCCTTAAAAAACATGCAAAATGATATAAGTCTCATCTCCCAAACCTTTATGGTTTGGGAGATAATTCACATTTAAAATATAGTAAAATGCTCTTTTCCTGGCTGTTTCGGCCAAGTCTGCCATCTAGTGGACAGATTTGGAATTTGGTCCACAGAGCAACCGGCAGCTCTTTAGCAGTGCTGAGATCACGATCTTTGAAAGGAACTACTTAATTGGAACTATCTACAAAGTGTGCCTGGCTTGAAAGCACACTTTGTAGACCATTGCAATTAAGAAATTCTTTTTAAAGATGTTGATCTCAGCACTTCTGGAGAGGCACATCCAGTCCCGGGACCGAATTCCAAATCTGAGGGGCCGAGCATTGACATCACTCCAGGGGAAACTTTACTTCTGAATATCTCCCAAACCATAAAGGTTTGGGAGATAAGACTTATATCATTTTTCAAGTTTTTATAAGGGCTACAATATACAAAAACTATTTTCAAGTATTACTATCCCTTTAAAGTGTATAATATGTAAATCAAATTGTCTGGACTTTATTTTTCATCCATATGACCAAGTTTGGGACCAAGACAATGTAATACCTGATACAATGTAAAAAAGATCATAAAACATTGTAGAAAATCCTGTTTCTACAGCACAAAAGCACTCAATGCTGCAGAAAGACATTAGGCGAGATTCACTAAGTTGTGATAAAGAGGTGATAAAGTGGAGATGACCTCCAGTTCCTATGTTATTTTATGGATAATTTGTACTAAGATTTTTTCAGATTTGGAGATCTTCATGCATAGGTACCATATAATAACAAGCACTGGAGAAGTCATCTCTGCTTTGTTACTGCTTAGTGAATCTCCCCCACTGTGTGACTATCTCAGCTTTGAGCCAGGGACTATTAAAGCAATCTGGAAACAGATTCAGGGAACTCAATATCAAGGACATAAGTGTAAAGGAGGCAGAAGACAAAAGCAAAGGTAATTTTGGTACTTTACATATTTTACAAGTGCATAATAAGTATTAAAAAAAAAAAAAAAAAAAAAAAAAGGAGTCCATCTGATATTTAAGAGGTTTCTATCATATCCCTCCCCTCATGGCCGGCGCCACCTATAGGAGAGGTAGGCGCCGGCCTAGGGTGCACATTCTCTGAGGGTGCATCGGCTCCCGCCGCCGCTTACCACATACTGCCAAAGTAAAAAACAAAAAAACAAAAAAAAAAACAAAAACAAAAACGTATGTTTCGGTGCCCTCCCCTGGCTGGCTATTTTTTTTTAATGTAGCACAGTGATACCCGTTTCTCTCTCCCCCTCCGCTCCTTCAATCCTGGACCAAGATTGAAGAAGCGGAGGGGGAGAGAGAAACGGGCATCGCTGTGCTACATTAACCCTTTCAGTGCCAGAGGGGTACGCAACACACAGTTTTGCAATGCGTTGTATACCCCTCTGGCAATGAAAAGTTTAATAAAAGCCAGCCAAGGGAGAGCACCGAAACATACTCACTGGGGGAGAGTGTGCACCGGGAAGAGTAAGTGAAAGGGGGGTCAAGAGGGGATAAATAGTGAGAAGGGGAGAGAGAGAGAGAGAGAAAGAGTCAAAGGGGGGATCAGCAGTCAAGAGGGGGATCAAGAGTCAGGCGGGGGGAGAGAGATTCAAAGGGGGGATCAGCAGTCAGGAGAGGGATCAAGAGTCAGACGGGGGGGAGAGAGATTCAAAGGGGGATCAGCAGTCAGGAGAGGGATCAAGAGTCAGACTGGGAGAGAGCGCGAAAGGGGGGATCAGCAGTCAAAAGGGGGATCAAGAGTCAGACGGGGGAGAAAGTCAAAGGGGGGATCAGCAGTCAAAAGGGGGAGTGTGTCACATATAGAGAATATACACTGTCACACTGATACACATATAGAGAAGCACACACACATACTTTACACACTGATATCCTTACAGAGACTCTCACACCCTGACACACTTATATACATACAGGGAACACATACTGACACACATACACATATAGAGAACACACACACAAACTGATACATATAGGGAACACACTGACACTTAAACACATACAGAGGCGAGCATAAATGGGTAGGGCACAAGGGGCGGCAAAATTAGGTTTTGCCTAGGGTGGCAAAAATCCTTGCACCATCCCTGCCTCCCCTTTCCCTCATCAGTTCCAGGCAATACTTATTAACATTTTTCAGGCTATCCATGAATAGCTTGCCCCATTTTATTGGCCCTTCTTTTGGAACTGTCTCAGATTGTTTAATATCCATCTGGAGAGGTGGTATCCAAAACTGCAAATAGTACTACTACATGTGAGGTTTTACCAGTGATCTATAAGATGACATTAATATGTATCTCTTTCTGCTGCAATGACCTCTTCCTATAAAGCCCACCACTGGTCACTTTCCAAACCGCTTTACTGCATTGCTTGCCTATCTTTAAGTCACATGGAATAACGCCCAACTGTTTCCTCTAATGTGGTCAAAGTACTATTATCCTGCATTCCTACTGAGTTGTTGCGCCTGAAATGCATTACCTTACACTTTGCAGGTGTAACCCCTAGATTACCAAGTGGGTACATTGTACTAGTTTGAACATCTGTACCTGCTGTGCCAAGCTCCTACAATGTACATGTAAAATGTGGTCACTGCATAAGCCGGCATAACTGGCATGCAGTGGCCACATTTATAAAGAAAATGACTGTCATTCTTGGGGGGCATGAGTATCACTTCTAATGCCCCCCCCCCCAGTTATTGATCTACCAGCCGATCGCGCAGCTTCTCCTTCACTCTCCTACCCAAACTTCCGGGTAGGAGTGGGTGGGATCTGGGGAAGCCTCCCAACATCATCGAAGACATGGTCACCGGTGACGTTAGGTAACTTTCCCCAATCCCATTCACTCCTACCGAAGGTAGGAGAGAAGGCAGGAGAGCTTATTGCTCTCCTGCATAACCATATTGATCTCCTTGCGCAATTGCGCTGGTATGTCGGTTCATACCAACGGGGTGCCATTTTTCTCCTAAGAGCACTAGCTAATAAATACATTTGGAAATTCCAACAGATTTCACAGATTTTAGTACATTTGAAAGGGCAGAAAAAAAAACACACCTTTTTTCCTATAGCACTACATTCTGGAATCATTTGTGCACACCAGGATTGGGGTAAGAGGGCAAGTGACCCGTCATTTGATGCACTAGGTTATCTTCTTTCCAAAATGGTTTGGTTTATGTTTTCTTCACTTTTGTCGGTGTTATAACCATTTTCATACAGGCAAGTCAAGTTTGAGAAAAGCATATAGACACAAATCAGAGGTTGTAGTAGGTGTAGTTTTGTACTGCTAGCACTCCCTAAGGTAGGTCAACTCACACCAATGAGGTGTCATTTTTCTCCTCAGAGCACTCACTAAGGAATACAGTTGGAATTTCCATGGTTTTCACATTTGAAGGGGCAGAAATGTAAACAAAATGTAATTTTCCTATAGCTCCACCTTATGGAAACATTTGTGCACACTAGGCTTGGGGTAAGAAGGGAAATTGCCCCTCTTTTGATGCGGTAGGATGTCTAATTTCCAGAAATATATAATTTTATATAGTTATTCCCGTTTTAGGGTAGTTTTACCACAAACACAGTAGAATGCGCATATTAGTTTATAAAGTTGAAAATACCATTGTGCGCTCCTGGCAATTAGGGCTCTACGCTAGCCATGAACATAAGTAACACTATACAAATTTGGTATTTTTGTACTTGGGGGACTCAGATTTTTCAAATAATTTAAACTTTCACAATGAAGGTAAATGTTTTTGATATATAGTATGTGATTTTAGCAAAATCATTTTACACATTTTTTTGCAATTATGACATCATAGCTTCTTGCACTATGCCAAATTCACTTCATGTAAGGTACCATGAAGAAACAATTAGTTCTGAAAAAAATGCTATATAGTTTTCCATATATAACGAGAAATTTCACAGCGGAAATCAAGCCTAAAACAGATGGATAGCAAATATGCTGAAGAGGTGTCTGGCCTATAGGGTATAGGAAATGACTGAAGCCTCTGGCACTGAAGGGGTTAAACTTTAGATTCCCATACTTTCGTCCATTCCTCCAATTTTTCTCAGTCATTATGCATGTGGCTTACTCTCCCTGGAGTGTCAAACCTATTACAAATCTTTGTTTTGTATTTAAACAGGGACTTTTATCTTGAATACCATTAGCAAGATCACCAAGATATTAAAGGAGCAGTAAACTAATTTATGAAAACACATTTTATAGAGCTTTTCCTGCTGAGTAAAACAAGGTCACTCCAATCGCTGTCAGATGTTTTATTCAAAATTTAACACAGTTCAAATAATCAGGAAGCGAATTTACTGTGTTTATTTCCTGATAGTTCTAACGGACAGGAAGTGACAGGCAGCTTCTATCACATTCTATGGAGAACTGTATATCACTGACCTTTCTGACTTTCCTCTCCATTAGAATCTAACAGGAAAACGATTTCGAATTTCACCAATAGAAGGCACTGCTAATGTAAAAAAAACATGGATTTAAACCATAACAACTCTGGAAATATAAATCTCTCAGCAGTGGGAGTACCCTTATTTTACTCAATAGGAAAATTCCTACAATATATTTTCATACAAAAAGTTTACTGCTCCTTTAAACTGAAACGCACCAAGCACCAACCCCTGAGGAACCACACTAGTAAGTCATCTTTCCACAATGTATTCCATTGACTGACATACTGTAACCTGTCCAACTAATTTTATGGAGTAATTAGTTTTTTTTCCAACCCAGGCATACTATTTCTGTTTAGTTGCCTAGGCATGTTGATTTGTATACCAAATACCCCCCGTTTCTCCATGGATGTTTCTTGGGTCTACAATATCCCCCTTCCTTCTGTTCTTTTGATGGTCAATGATATACAAGCCTGGATCATACAATATACACCTTCAATTACAAAGTCTGATCTTTTTATTTCTATACAGGCACACAAACATTTTCAGAGGCAAAACATTCCTTACACAAAACCTTGCTCAGACTGACTGGCCCCCTGAACATAGGAATATTTACATTGCTCTTACTCCGTGCTAAACACATTGGTTGTAAATATGATTGACATTACAGCTAGCTCAATCAGGATTATAAACTATCAATACACTGACATAATAAAGTACCAAGAAAAGTGATGACATGAGGCACCAGATCAGGGAGCTGGAATAGGGGCTTCAAGACAGCTGTTATAATATTGTCTTAACCCTTTACCACCCAGTGTTGTATAATGTGTGATCTGTAATGTATGCCAGGATTTTTTCCAGTACCTACTCTCAGTGGAGCCATGCAGAGCTTGGATGTATAACAGATCAACTAATTATTTCCATCAAGGACCCCAGGTGTTTCACAGCATAACCTCATCAACTCCAAAAATAAAGAGACCCCCATCTGCAGCTTTGGGTACCAATCATCAGTTTGAGGTTTCTGTCAACAGAGCTGGGGTTCCCTGGGCTGTGCCCCACCCATTATCACCATACAGGGAAAGGCAGAGCAACAAGATTTGCTGATCTTGTAGTTAGAGAGTGCTGACTGTGGAGAATGACCCTTGGGCTGCTTTCATTTGAGGGCCAAAGCATTTTGTAACAACTTGAGTTCCAGATAATTGAGCAGCGTGTTGCTTTGCAAAGTGTTACTAGTGACAGGGATGTTCAAAACATTTCAGAGCAATGCACAGCACAAGCCTCTGGCACACCAGTTTTCCTCCTTCAACGGGAAGGTTGTGATGGCAGATAAGCTATTAGCCCATCCATTCTGCCCCTACTCTTATCCAAATAAACATTATCACATACTTCTCAGAATACACTTCTCTATTCAAGGCATTTTTTTAATTTATTTTTTATTCCCTAGCAGCAGACGTCCTTACCACATCTGGTGGGAGGCTGTTCTATGAGTACGTATGTACATTACATTTCAATGTTCTACCCTTTAACTTTAGGTCATGACCTCTTCTAGTATTTCTTTTATCTGGAAAAAAATCTTTCCTGAATTATATTCAATTCCTTAATACATTTAAAGGTCCCTATTATATCACCTCACTCCTTTCTTCTAAGCTGTACATATTAAGTTCATTGGGTCTGTTCTGGTCCCCTGTTTCATGAAGTCCCTGCACCATTTTAGTGGCTCTTTGAGCTGTATACAGTATATTAATGCCTTTCTGGAAACTATCTGTACACGGTACTCCAGGGGAGATCTACAGAGTGGCATTAGCACTTCTCCCTTCCTGCCACAAAACCTCTTCCTATACAGCCAAGACCTCTGCTTTTCTCACTGCTTTACTGCATTGCTTGCCTTCCCTTTAGGTCACTGGAAATATTAATTACCAAGCCCTTTTTCTCTGACGTTTGTCAGCACAGCACCATTAAAGCCTGTATTTTACATCCCTGGGTTGCTGTGTCCTAAATGCATTATCTTGCATTCCCCAGCATTAACCCCTTAAGTAACAGGATGTGGTGTTTTACACTGGAGCAATTTTGACCTTTTTGACTTTCTTTGTTCAGCATTTTCAATCTAAGTATTTTATTCCAGCCACACAAATGATATAACTTTTAAGCAGGGATTTATTTTGATATCACACTTATATGGATAACCCACCATTTTATTAAAAAGAAAATAAAAAAGTTGAATAAATAACCACAATTTTTATTGGTTCTCTTGTGATAATTCGTGCCCAATGGGTTAATTTTTATGAAGACTACATAAAAGGTATAACTGGTCATTTATACATACAGAATGTAGTGTTTTAGGTTGGCATTGCCCCTCTGAGGTGAAAATTCCCAGGTCCCTCTATCCCTCCCTAGTTTCCCACTTTTTGGGGGATAAGACTGCAGGGTGTGTATAAAAGAGGATTTTAATCTTACCTGTTAAATCCTTTTCTCTTAGTCCATACAAGTTACTGGTAACTTTGGCCAGGCGATCCGCCCCTTTAAGTAGGTAGGAACAATTCTAGAATTGTATGCAGGGCGTGGAGCCTACCTTCCCTCCTTGGCTGCAGTTAGCCAATCCGCTCCAGTAAGATTTGAGACACCAACTATTGACTAGATAGTAGAAGGGAAAGAGCATGTGAGCATGACCCAGAAGGACCCCCACGGTCTGCCACAGGAGAGCCAAGCACGATCCCTTGACAGGGTGGGTAACCTGTATGGACTAAGAGAAAAGGATTTAACAGGTAAGACTAAAATTCTCTTTTCTCTGTCATCCAATACATGTTACTGGTAACTTTGGGATGTCCAACCATTGAGTTTCCTAGAGGCGGGAAGTAAGGCAAGGACCAGGCGCAAGGCCCCCAAAGTCACCAGAGCAGATATGAACCATCAGATCAGAGATAGCCCAACAAAACAACTGAAGTGTCAGACACTGAACAGGGGTCACACCCCAGGAACTGTTACACAGCACACTGAACTAGAGCCAACAGGGCTCAAAAGTGAAGGAACACCAAAGAACCGAAGATCCTAGACAGGCAAGACTGCCTCCAGGATCTTCATCCCAAAACTAGTGTCAGCTGATGCCAGCACATCAACACGGTAGTGCTTCAAAAAGGTATGTACAGACAACCAAGTGGCAGCCTTGCACAACTGATCAGCAGAGGCCTGATTCTTGTAAGCCCAAGAAGCCCCAATATATCTAGTAGAATGAGCCGTGACCCAAAAGGGAACAGGCTTCTTCCTTAGCTCATAAACCTTATGAATAGTGGACTTGATCCAAGACACAACAGTCAATTTGGATGCAGGTCTCCCTGCCCTGGGGCCCTCAGGAATGACGAACAGAGCATCAGACGGTCTAATGAACTCAGTGCAATGTAAATAAAACTTGAGACAACGTACCACATCTAAGAAGTGGAGATCCCTCTCCTTGTCAGAAGTAGGGTCAGGGCAGAAAGGCGGCACCAAAATCTCCTGATTAATGTGGAACTCCGAGACCACCTTCGGGACAAACTCCTGAGAAGTACAAAGCACCGCCTTGTCTTTGTGAAACACCAAAAAAGGTGGTCAACAAGACAGAGCATGTAATTCTGCAACACGAGAACAGACACGATTGCCAGGAGAAAGGCCATTTTCCACGTGAGCAGACGTAGAGTTATGCTCCCACTGAGGAGCGGGAGTCTTAAAAGCAGGAAGAGTATGAGCAATGCCCTGGAAGAAAACCTTGACATCAGGAATAGCAGCAATGTACCTCTGAAAGAAAACAGAGCAGAAGTCTGAACCTTAAGGGATGTCAAACTGAGGCCCTTATCCACACCGTCCTGCAAGAAAGCCAGGACCGTAGGCAGATCAAAATCCTGAGAAAAGTCCCTATCAATACACCAAGATAGAAAGGTTGACCAGACACTATGGTAGGCCTTAGAAGAAACAGGTTTGCCGGCACTAAGCATAGTAGCCACCACACCAGAAGAAAAACCCTTCTTCAGTACCGAGGATTCAGTTTCCAAGCAGTCAAAGCTAGACGATGAACATCCTCCTTCCATAGGTAACCCTGTAGAAGATCCGTAAGGCAAGGGAGCCGGAATGGCTCCGCCACGGACAAATCCAGAAGCTCTGGAAACCAAGCCTGTCTAAGCCAGTACGGAGCAATCAGAATGAATGGACAGCGCTCCAGTCTCAGTTTCCATAACACCCTGTGAAACATGGGGATGGAGGAAAGATGTAAGCCAGAGGAAATAACCAAGGAATGGACATGGCATTGTCACGGTTTGTTATGACTCTCAGACACAGAGTTAAGATAAAAACACAACTTTATTGAAAAGTTTAAAGAAAACCCTTGTGGGTAGCATACACATATAACATTAGCCACCATACATAGTAGCATGAGTAGTGGTACACAGAATGTAAGACAGGCTCTACCGGGCTTGCCAGTACCGGGTAAGGCAACCTTAGGTGGCACAAGATGGAATAGGTTCTACCGGCCTTACCAATATACCGGGCAAGGCAGCCCTTGACTAGTAACTAAGGAAAAGGAGGCTCTACCGGCCTTGCCAATATACTGGGCAGGCAGCCTGGAGACTGGTACAACAAATAGAAATAGGCTGTACCGACCCTGCCAATGTACCGGGCAAGGCAGCCTTGAGACTGGTACTACGAGTACATAAGGCTCTACCGGCCCTGCCAATATACTGGGCAAGGCAGCCTTGAGACCAAGACAGCAAGTATTAGGCTCTACCGGCCCTGCCAATATCGGGTAAGGCAACCTTAAGTTGGTACAATGTGGAATAGGTTCTACCCGCCTTACCAATATACCGGGCAGGGCAGCCTGGACTGCAAGTACTGGATAGTAGCAATGGTCACCTCAGTGACTGGCTTAAGGTGTAATAGACCAGTCGCATGAGATGTACGGACTGAGGCCCACTGGATAGACAGGATGGTATAGGCACCATATAATGCTGGAGCGAACCAGTACCAGTGTACTGGAGTACACAATCTCTGTCGGTGCTGGCAAGCAACCGGTTAATACATGGAGCAAACCAGTACCCGCGTACTGGAGTAACCAAACCACCGCTGGTGCTGTCTGGATGACAATGAGCAGCCGGTATACAGGGAGCGAACCAGTACCCACGTACTGGAGAGACTGAACCTCTACCGGTGCAACGAGCAGCCGGTTATACATGGCGCGAACCAGTACCCGCATACTGGAGAGACTGAACCTCTACCGGTGCAACGAGCAACCGGTTATACATGACGCGAACCAGTACCCGCGTACTGGAGTGACTGAACCTCTATTGGTGCAGCAAGCAACCGGTTAATACATGGAGCGAACCAGTACCCGCGTACTGGAGAAACCAAACCACCACCGGTGCTGTCTGGTTGACACTAAGCAGCCGGTTACAGGGAGAGAACCAGTACCCGCGTACTAGAGTAACCTAGTTCTCTACCGGTGCACACGCAACCGGTTGTCAGTGGAGAGAACCAGTACCCACGTACTGGGGAGTGAAACACAAGTGAATGAAAATGTCACCAGGGCGACTGGAGGAGAGGTGCACACTTCAGGCGATCCAGGAGCTGAAACACAGTCGTAGATGGACAGGAAACAAATCTACTGGCAGTCAACCGGATCAGGAACGGCAGCAGGAACCAGCAGCAGGGACAGCAACCCCAAACGGATTAGGAACAGATGCTGGAACCAGGGAAGCTGGTGAACAGGAACTCAGGCGATCACAGACGAGTAGGAACAGAGGAATGGCCCAGGGAGCTCAGGAACCCAATGCAGGCACAGGCAGCATAGAGACAACACAAAAGGGCAACCAAAGGGTGCCCAAGCTCAGTCTAAATAGGCAATACAGGGTGGGCTGAAAGCAGGCAGCCAATGGAAAGCCCCCTACAGGTAACTGACAAGGAAAGGCAGCAATCACGGGCACCGTGATAGGCATCCACCGCTAGAGATAGAGGATCCCTCCAGCGACAGCAGAACATCAGAACCTTCTGGTTGTGTCTTGTCGCCATCAGGTCAATGCAAGGAAGACCCCACTTCTGAACAATGAGGGTGAACACCTCTGGGTGCAGTTCCCACGCTCCGTTGTCCACACTGTCAACTGAGGAAGTCTTCCAAGACGTTGTCTACGCCAGGAATGTGCACTGTGGGTATGGCAGGAACATGTTCTTCTGCCCAGGACAAAATTGCCTTGACCTCTAACCAAGCGGTGAGACTTCTTGTTCCACCCGGCTTGTTGATGTAAGCCGCGGCCGTGGTGCTGTCGGACTGGACCCAGACTGGGCATTCTTCCAGCTGGGGTGTCCAATGGCAAAGGGTATGAAATATAGCCCGAAGCTCCAACACATTGATGGGAAGGAGAGATTCCTCCGGAGACCAACTACCCTGAGCACTCAGGCGCCCCAGGACCACTCCGCAGCCAGAGAGGCTGGCATCTGTCCTCACTGTGGTCCAGAAGGATACCAGGAAGACTTGCCCTTCAGCAGATTGGAGAGGTCCAGTCACCACGACAAACTCAGTTCCACATGAAGAGGGAGGGATACTGACATCTTCGAAGGTCCTGCTGACCCCTGCACACCTGGATCACAAACCTCTGGAGTTCCCTGGTGTGACCCATGGCAAATCAGACCGCTTCTATGGTGGAGATTAATTTCCCCACTAGAGGACAGCTTCTTGGCTGGAACTGGGTCATAAGCCAGAACAGCAGAAACCCTGTGGGCGATCTGGTGAGCCATCTCGTCCATGAGAAACACCATGCTCTGCTGAGTTTCGAAGAGAAGGCCCAGGAAGACCAGACGCTGGGATGGGACAAAAGCTGACTCGTCCATGTTGATTATCCACCCATGATGGGTGAGAGCCTGCATGCAGTACTGAACCTGCTGATGAAGAAATTATGCAGAAGGGGCTTTCAGAAGCAGGTCGTCCATGTATGGAGTAACTCTGATGCAGTGACTATGGAGGATGGACACTAAAGCTCCCAGGACACTGTTGAAAACTTGAGAAGCTGTAGTCAGACTAAAGGGAAGAGCTGAAAACTGAAAGTGCCCTTGTTCGCAGGCAAATCTGAGATACTGCTGGCTCTCTAGATGAATGGCGATGTGTAGAAATGCGTCCTGAAAATCCAGAGAGGCAAGGAATTCCCCCCGGGGACATAGCAGCAATCACCATCCATAGGGACTCCTGGTGATGAGTCACAAAGGAATGGAGTTCCTTCAAATACAAAATGGGACGACAGCTGCCATCCTTCTTGGAGACCACAAAGAGGTTTGAGTAAAAACCCATACCTCTGTCCCAACTTGGAACAGGTTCCAGAACATCCTTGTCCAGAAGGGCCTGGATAGAACCACTGAACAGATGTAATTTCTCTATGCCCTGAGGCATATGAGGGGAAAAACCAAAAGGGAGGAAGAGAGGCGAAAGAGATCCTGTACCCTTCCTCCACCACCTGTAAAACCCACGGGTCCGTGTAACGGTTTTTAGGACACTCAGACCAGTTGGTAAAATAAAACACAATTTTATTTTACTAGCAATAATGCAAACGAATGCCCTCTAGAGGCAGCAGGAATAAACACACAGTGATGACTGATATAACACAGAGAGTCAATGCACAGTATAATTGACATACAATATCTCTTCACAGAGAATGGTGTTCAGTACCCAAAGGGTTAAGAGCATAAATCAGTCAGTCTCAGATGTGGTGGTTTGGCACGCCCTAGGTGTTAAAAGGAGGTGCTGATAGAGAGAGTTCACAGTGTTCTGGAAATGTAAATGCCTAGCCGAAGTGACCAAATAGTTTAAGCAGAACAGAAATCCAAATAGCCCCCGCGGGTGTACCTAACAGGAAGACTGCTTCTGCGAGTGCGGATAGCCCCCACGGGCGTAACGGAAACCGGCCTGCAATGCAAGAGCTGGCAATAGCCTCCACAGGCATTAACCGGATACCAGCAATAGTAGTGATAGAGCCAATAGCCCCCACGGGCGTATACAACGAAAACCTGCCAGAGCTTGAGCCTTCCCTTTGCTGCCACACGAGCCCAGAGGCCACAGTCGATATCGCCCAGTAACTAACGTAAAAGTGAGAGCCAATGACGCCCTACCGGACCAACATAACGTGACTACTCTGCAGTAGGATAGATAGAGTCGCCGTCGGTAAGCAGCCAACTCAGCAGACGTAGCACAGCGAGAGAGGCTCTATACTGGGAATCGAGGTAGCGAGAGTAAAGCAGCACTGCAAGGGTTAATATGCACGTTTACACACAAGGCTCTGTAAGGTATAGAAGCTCTGCAAGTGTAGTGAGGCTCACGGAGGAACGCACAGCTCTGAAAGACAACAGGACACTGCACTGATCGAAGGCAACACAAGGCAGAGTGGTCACACGGCAGCTGGCAACAGCAGGTGAAAAATGTCGCGGCGGCGACAATGGGAACAGAGGTCACTGGAACAGGCTGGAAGTCGATCTCGGAGCAGGAAGTCAGCCGGGCCGGGTCGTAGCACACAGGAGGTAGTCATACAAGCTGGGTCATACACAAGCAGGAACATCAGCCAAGCCGAGTCAGGAAACGGAGGTGGTTCGCAGACAAGCCAGGTCAAACACGATCAGGAACACTGGAGCATAGTCAGGACAAGTCAAGTCGGTACACGAGAATCAGGAACACAGCAACAGCATTACTGGCTCAAACACCACGAAAGGGCATCTGACAGATGTCTGGGCCAGGCATAAGAAGGTCACCAGGGGCGGGCCAAACAGACTCAGCAAATCAGAGAGAACCACAAGAGTGACAGAGAATCACAGGCACTGTGATAGTCCGCCACTGAATCCTCCCAGACGCTGTGGTAGTAATGCAGACAGCCACCCACAGCCGAGTGGGGACCTGGGTTCGGCAAGTCATGCTGAAGGAGGCTAGGAAACCTTAGGCTTGGAGGAGACCTTGGGCTTCCATTGCTGTTTGGGCTTGGAGGAGGAACGTGGAGCTGAGGGAACCACCTGGTTCACTGGACGTGTCTTAGTCTGGAAGGATCAAAAAGGCCAATTAAGCTTGAGAGGCATCTTCCTCCTGGGGACCATAGGCAGAAGGGTACTCTTGCTCCCTGTGGCCTCAATAATCAGATCCTTTAGATTTGGCCCAAACAAAGAGGTGCCTTGAAAAGGCAAAGAAAGCAAAGCTTGGAAACAGTGTCAGCAGACCAGATCTTGAGCCAAAGAGCTCGTCTGGCAACCACAGACATGGTGGAAACCCTTGCCACCAAAAGGATGGCATCAAATAAGGCAAAAGAAACATAGTGCTGGGCCTCAGAAATGTTGGCAAGAAGCCGAAACATATCCGAAGTAGGAGCACCCTCACGGACAGCCTGGGTGAGCTGTTCAGTCCGGACTGCAATGGCCTGGTTCACCCATGCCGCAGTGAACGCTGGACGCATGGCAGTACCAGCAGTGACAAAAATGGACTTGAGGGAGACCTCAAGTTTCTTGTCAGTCCAGTCTTTCAGAGCGGAAGCATCAACTGGCAAGGAAGTGGACTTAGACAGCCTGAAGACAGGAGCATCCACTTTGGGGGGATGAACCCACTGAGCAAGCACCGCCTCAGAGAAGGGGTAAAGCTTAGCAAATTTCTTGGAAACAGAAGGTTTCCTGTCCAGAGACTTCCACTCATCAGACACAAGGCGGTGGGGTTAGGTGGAAAACAAGTATAGGGCATTTTAGGCTCCTGAAATATATCAGAGGGATCCAAAGAAACCTCCTGAACTAAGGGAATGTTTAGGGTAGTTAAGACTGCTCTGATCAAGCCCTCGGCTGAGGGATCAGGATCAGCCTCAAAGGGGTCCCCAAAAAAACAGAGGAGCCCACAGCATTCAACATCCGAATCCACCAACAGTTCCTCCTCAGAGGAATCTGATACGTCAGGTACTCCCTGCAGTTTCGGCAAGGAAGATCTGATGGAAGAAGGGGTCTGCCAGGAGTGAAGACCTCCTGTAACTGGGATGGAAAGAGTTGCAATGTAGACTGGAGGTCTCTACTAGCAGTCTTGAACTCTTGCACCCAGACTGGCTCTAATGCATGGCTGGAGATCCCTGGGAGAGACTCAGGGACATCAGAACATGTTGGGCATAAATGACCTGAGAATACTCTAGGTAACCATGAATGACGAGAAGCAATGCTCAGTGGGGACACAGACCCCAGCGTCCTTTGTCTTAGGCCTGGCCCCAAGCTCTAATGTATTAGACATTCTCAGTGTCAAAACATTTAAAGTATAAGGAATCAACCAAATACAGTGTGTTTAAAATTTCACCCCAGAAACCTCTAAAATGCACTTATCAGGCAGGTGAAGGGTTAATCTGCAGAGGAGAGAAGGAGTCCAAGCCCTGTGTAGGATACTTGTTCAGGCACAAAATGGCTGCCACGGCAGGAGCCAATCAGTAACGAGCATGCAAAGCAAGCGGTCATAGGAAATTTCGTTTTCCCAGAAAAAGTACCCAAACAGTGCCCGAAGCCCCGTTAGCCCCCCAACACACAAACATTAACTGGATGACAGAGCAAGGGCAGACAATTAAAATGAGCCCTCTCTGAAGTCACTACATTGAGCGGTTGTAGAGATTTGTCCCAAACTGTACAGTCCCATAGAAGTGAATGGAGCAATGTCATCTATGAGGTAAAGGGAGCCACAAATTTTGCAAAGTTGAAACTGTGAATTAAAATTACATGAAACATCACTAGAACATGTTAGCAGACCCAAAAAACACTGAATCCAGTAGGAAAAGTGCCAATAAACCCCCAAAAACAAGTAGTTAAAGGGTTAAGTTACCACAGAAACTTGCTCCAAAACACCCAGCAGACATACAGATAAATCCAATGAGTGCAGGAGTGTACAACAGGAACTCCAAAGGAAAACCTCGGTGTGGAGGGGCACTGTGGGACATTTGGACCTGCAGCACTCAAAGGGTTGCTCACCTTTCCTGCAGATCTTCTGTCTTCAGATTACCATGTAATAAGAACTACCTCAGTGAGCAACTTCTGAGGAAAGAACTTGAACCCAAGATTTTTCCCCCAGGGCTTAAGGTCCACAAAAAGCACCTGGATATTGAGCTAGCCACATCTAACGGCATTGTCAGTTATGGTAATCCGCCTAATGATGGTATTCCATTTCTAACAGAAAAATAAAAAATTAGCTAAAACTATAGCAGAACTGTCCTCTTGTCTGTGTTATCTTCACCAAGGAACAAATCTTACTGGAGCTGATTGGCTAGCTGCAGCCAAGGAGGGAAGGTAGGCTCCACCTCCTGCATTTACTTCTAGAATTGTTCGTGCCTACTTAAAAAGGCAGATCGTCTACCCAAAGTTACCAGTAACCTGTATTGGACGACAAAGAAATATTACTTTGCTCCACAACAACACTCCCATTAATGTTTGTTTAACCTTTTAGCCATATGTTTAAAATTAGTCTGTGTAATTAAAGTATTTGGTTTGCTCACTTTTTTTGTTAAATAAAAAATTGCTGTCAGTAGGTCATAAAAGGACCTACACTTAATCCAACCCCCAGCACCAGCACTAAAAGGGTTAATACCACTAACTCTGGGCTATTACTGTTTGCTTTTAACTTCTCTCTTTCTTACTCTCACATTAAGCAAGAGGCACAGAAAAGTGACAAAGGTCACGTGTAAAACACATGGCCTTTCTCAATGAAAAAGCCGGTACACGGGACCATGTAGTAGCGGTCACATGTACTGGCAAAACTGTGAATGACAAAACCGAAAGCACTGGTCCTGGTGCTCACAGTTCCAGCCTCCCCAGAATGATAGCAGTGTGCCCTGAGGTGTGCTGCTATCCTTTAACGTGCCAGGATAGTCACTGGTCCTTAAGGAAAGTTTTCCTAAATCGTTATGCAACTGCTTCTCTCTTGGTGAGGCCACCCTATTGCAGCTGTTTGTATCTGCTAAAAGGCACCCCTTATTATGGTACTACCAGTCATACCATGAAGATGTTGAAGAGCATAGGTCATAGCACCAGCCCCTGAGGCACTCCACACATCCTTCCTCTAAACCAATACCATTAACAATCCATCAGCCAGATTCTTATTCAATGAAATGAAACCATTTCTAAGCTATACATCTTATAATAGAATGTCCTATGTGGCACGATGTAAAAAACTAAAATCCGGATACTAAATCCTGATAGTCCACATCTACTTCTCCACCCTTGTCCATCACTTGATTATCAATACAAAACTTCAAACAAGGGTCCCAATGCTAGGAGATGCACCTTTCCAAAGTTACCAGAGCTCAAATGGTTCTATAATAATTGTAGTTAGCAACAGTACCACCTGGTGTCTAGATGCTCTGCTACTTTCTATGTGAGCCACTGTGGCAGCTTACACCGATAACTTTTGAATGAAAATTCTCCCAACATGGAGTACGCAGATCTATTAAAAGCAAAACAGTAAGCAATTTATATATTTTATACAAGTCCTAAGGATTGGTCTTCAATCTATGTACTTCTCTTGAATTTTGAACATCTGCATTGTGTCAGTTGCAGACCAACATAGAGATAGATTTAAATCAACCCAGTTACAGGAGCACCTTACCCTGAATATCACCAGTAATATCTCTTGAAGAAATTGGAGAACAGACCTTAACACTAAGGGCTGGTGTTGGCCACACCCACATTCTGAATTGTAGGTGTGGCCAGAGCAATCTGCTTGTCCCTGCACCCCTTTACAGGCTATTATTTAACCCCTTGGATGCTAGGGAGATCTTCAATACATTGCAAAGCAATGCTAGGAGTTCTCAGGTAACCAATGGGGTTAAGGTTTTTTTTCTGCTCTTCATTTGTTATAGGCCAAGGTTATTTTCTGTGCAAGGAAAAAATGGATGGGACTGTGGGCAGGTCCTGTGAGGAGTGGAGGTGTGGCCATGAATGGAGCCAAGGGCATCTGGGTTTTAAACCCTGCACTGCTACCACCACCCCCTAAGGCACTCCACTAGTAACCTATCCTTCCTTATACCAACTATGATGCACTGACACTTGTCATTCAGCTAAATTCTTAGACATTCAACAATCCAAGGTCAGTCCTAAACTATGCATTTTATAAACCAACTTTGTATGTGGGACAGTATCAAATGCTTTACTAAAATCTGAACTAGTCACATCTACTACGCCAGCTTTGTCACCTGAGAAAAATGCAACAAGATTTGCTTGACAGCATGGCTTTACAAAAGGATCCTACCACACATCTTGCAAGTCAGACTTCATATATGCAACAATTCCTCCCTTCAACAGTGTTGACATTTTTCAAACTACTTATGTCATTTACCAGCCTATGGTAGCTAGTTTTTCCTACTGGTTTTTTGTGAAGGGCAATTTTCCTGTCACCAGGTCCACAGTTCAATTTTCTTCATAACCTGCTGTAAAACCAAAGCAGAAATAATTCATTATTTAGGTTGTTGCCATTTTCTTACCTCCATTCACAGATCTACCAGTTTCTGAAGTAAATCTTATTATGTCGCCTTTACCTTTTCTACACCACCTATGTTACCCCTTTTATGTCACTGCATTCACTCCTTTCCCTCTGCATTAAAGCATTGTCTGGTACTGACCCATAAATGACCACTTTGTAATAGCGCAGATTTCATCTGAAAGAATGTTATAGGTAAAGTGAGGCTACAGTGAACAGTAAGCAGAGATTACATTAACTGTTGAAGTGCCGGAGCGTACAAAGCATTGTATTGCACCCCTCTTCATAATGCTTTGGGGGACCACTTTGCTATTCAAGGGGGAAAAAAAAAAAAAAACAACTTTAAAACAATGGAAACTTAAACATTTCCTCAACATGGCGCAGTTGGTTTGCCCCCATCTTCTAAAAATAAGGACCTACAGACTTCTGACACAGATCAATTTATGCACGTAATGGGTTATTCTTACACAATTCATTGTGTACCCCTCTGGCATTCAATGATACAGCCCCGTGCACTCACCTGGGCCGTCTGTCTGAAGCTCCAACACAGACACGCTGAGCTGGGACAGTCTTCCACTTCTTGGCTTCCACCACCATAGATTCGGCATCCACCAAACCGAAGCCATAAAGATGGCTGACTGAAAAAATAGAAGGCTGACATTTCCACCCCAGAAAACTGGTCCCGGTGCCATGACACGAAGGACCGACCTTACCAAGTCTGAGCTACAGAAGATTTAACCAGAACCCCTGGTGAGCATCCTGTGGTTTTTTCCCTCTTGTTACACTACAACTCCCATCACTGTCAGCTCAATTGTGTAACAACTAGAGAGCTACAGGATGCCCACCCATGCAGGTTTTTTGACCACCACAATGTCCGTACCTTGGCGTTGATACAAGAGGGATGTACAAAGCATTGTACTCAGCTCTGGTCCTTAAAGCAAAGACACCAAAGGACCTGCACACACACATTCACAATCATCACATTAATGGAGCACCAACACCTCTTAAAGAAGAAAAAATTGGGACACAGTTTAACAATGTTCTTTTTAAGAGGTCCCAATGCCTACCTAAAATATTCTCAAATAGGTGAATGTGTTTTCATGTGTGAATTCACAAAGGAAGCAGCAGTGATACTGTGGAAAAATCAGAGTGTGGGAGGATTTGCCCCCCACCTCCCAAGCTCAGACATGGTCTGGCATTAGTCAGTCAACTCCACTCAGTGTAACTATGAAAGTTGTTTCCTACAACACTGTGTTCCTTGAGTCTCTTCTGCATCATGTTGCTCCCTTTTGTGCTTTGATACCTGCTAATAACCCAACTCTCATTCATTTTACTATGACCAGAAAAATCCTAATATCCCCTATGATTTTTGCTCTTGTTCAGTCAGTCCTGTTTGTCATGTACATGGAGACTGACTGCTACAGTTTGACATCAGCTGTCAAGTCAATGCATGGGCCTACCCTTTGCGTGCCGGAGTAATGCATTGCGTACCCCTCTGGCACTCAAAGGGTTAAAGATCAGAGGGGTATGCAGTGCATTAGAAAGTAATCGGGCATCCCTCTGGTCCTTAAATGTTTAAGATTACCATGAGTAGAGTTTGAGGTCCTGTTAGCAACTGTCATGTCTGCCTCCATGGAAGGGACATCCAGGACTGACTTCTGAAACAAGACCAGGGCAAAATTCAGGGGGCATTATGATATTCTGGCAATAAGGTAGGGGAAGGTAAATACGTAGTGTTCGTTCTCCTTTAAAGTTTCTACTGTGAATTTGCCACTATAACAAAAACAGACTCCCATATCCAGTGTCTAGGGCACCTGTAGTGTTGCCAGGAATATGTAGTGTTTTAGGACTGAAGTAACCAAAGCTGAATGAGCTCAATTTGACCTGATCTGAGGCCACACACGCAGCTCTGGAAACTAATGTTTTATCAGCTGAAGCTAGTGTACAATGAACACAGATTCACTGGAGCTTTATGTAAATCTTTGCTCTCACTGTGTAACAATCGGTGTCCAATTTCATTAACTTGCGTCACAAAGATGACAGAGGGGGCAGGAGCTGTCAGCACCATTGGGGAGCAGGGGATGTCATGGCAGGAGCCAATGGCAATGAAGGAGGGGGCAGGGAGAGTTCTAAAGGAATTTATACTGTAACATTTAAGGCAGCTCTTGCTTTTCTGACCTTTGCGCCCAGCTCCATTTGTTCTCCAGTCAGGGGCCCGGAGGTGGACAGAGCGGGAAGTCTTCACAAGGAGATGCTGAACATCTCGCCAGTTGAGCATTGGGCTGCAGAAGAAAATAAAAGCAGACATAGGTCAGCAAATAATAATAATAATAATAATAATAATAATCCTTTATTTATACAGAAACAGATGTACTTATAATTGGAATTGCACCAAAGTACACAAAAATTTGCCATGGATATAAATGGGGTTTTTAACCTCGAACACTTTGGAGACCCCTCTAGCATTCAAGGTGTTAAGTGTTCCATTTAAGTCAATGGTAAGGTTTCTCCCCCGCCCCTTGGTAGGGCTGGGTTGCGCCAGAATTACTCCAAGGGGGTTATGCACAAAGTTATAATAAACATGGGATAAATCAGATACAGTGTAGTCTAGAAGTAATAAGGGCAGCCTGACAGCTTTAATGTGAGTGGATTTATATCCATCAGAAGTGCAACGATTACAGCTCTTTTTACATATAGTCCCTCCATTTTCGGGGACCTAAAGTAATGGACAATTAGCAGCTTTTTCTTGGCACGATGTGTCATCATATCATTAATTCATCATGCACAAGATCTAACAAAAGGTCTAGGGTGACATTAGGGGTGTGGTATTTGCATTCTAATGCACTTGTCTTAATAGGTCTGTAGACACCAACCAAGTGTAAGAGCATAACGGATCTTTACTTTGACCCAACACCTGCTTGTCAGTTGTATGAGGAATTGGCTTGGTTTCTCCCCTGTGTATCTATTTTCTATGTCACCTCTGATGAGGCTCCTGTACTCAAAGGGTTACAATTTTCTGCTCCTGTACTCAAAGGGTTAGAAATTCTAACCATTTCAATACAGGAGGAGACATCCCTGGTTATGAAAGGGTTAAGGTGGTGTCCTGTGTGAAAGATTGCTATCTAACACTGCTGCAAATGTAAAAAATGGACATTTTGGGGGGTTTTTTGTGACTATTTTACCAGAAGAAAACGAGAGACAATCTCAGTGTATTCTAAGTATCTCCTGGACTCATCTGCCTCAGAGGGGTGAAAGGCTGAGCCGACCTTGCTGGGACTACTCCCTGCAACCGTATGGCTTGGAGAGATTCTACAGCTGGCACATTAACCACCTGAGCCATCTCACCGGCTCAATTATAAAAACAATCTAAAATTTTTAATTATATTTTATCACTTTTTTTTTTTTTTTTTTTTAAGGCTTGACAAATTTGATTTAACCTTAGGAGCTAGCCCAAAAACTTAGGAGCCAGACATCAAAGCAGAGAACCTCCCCCCAGCTACTAGCACAGTGTTTCAGTTGGATTCACATGAACCTGCGCTGTCATTTTAATCCTTACAACAAAACGCATGATTTGTAGGGGTGCTCAGCCTGTTGCTCTCTAGCTGTTTTTGGACTACAACACAAACTATCTTGAGTATTACAGCAGTTGTAATCAGTAGCTAGAGAGCCATAGGCTGAATAGTTAAGTATATTCTGTTACAATCTCTCATACAAGCACCTAGTGTGGGTGTCTACAAGAAAGTGCAGGATGACAAAAGGAAAATTATGGCAAAGCGGACCAATAATGGACACAGGCAGTTGCAGGATTGTACCTGGGAGATCCAGGGCAGCAACTGAAGGTAGAGAGATGTACCAAGGGACACAGGGTGTGTGCATGTGAGTGTTTGTGTGTGTGGGTGGGGTTGAATTACATGGGCAGGTAACTTTAGGAGCCAAGGACACCATAAAATAGGAGGAAAAACAAACAGAGGCCACTATGGGGCATGCAGAGAAAAACTGGGGCACAATATATATAAAGCCTAGATTTACAACTTAGGAGCCCCTAGGCATGAAAAACCTTTGCCCTAGATATGAGGTGACGGGATGGGAAATCTGGAAAGGAAAGGAAGGAAGGAGAGGGGGATGCTATGAATGGCAAGAAGCAGAGGGAAGACATCATAAAGAAATGGGATGACTAAGCTGGTGAATAAGGAAGGGGATATATCCTATGGGTTAAAACAGAAGCAATAGAGCAGGTAGAAAGAGGAGGAAAAGCCAGCTCTCTCACCCTTATATCCCAGTTTATTTGTAGTGGCGTTGCACAGGCTCCCCAGCTCACATAACTATAAGAATTTACTTCCCTAAGACTTCAGCCACATTATTAACACATTCATTAGCAGTACTGTAGTTGCTCATTGAGATCTCAGTTTCAGAGCTTAATGTGTTAACTGCCCCATCTAGGTCATAACATATCAGTGCACACATAAGAACTCCTTTAAACGGAGTTCACCATCAGCTTGGAATTCACCAGATTTAAAGAGGGAGCTCTTATGTCCCTACCGACATATATTATGACTTGGTCCTGCACAAGTGGGCAGCTGTTAACACATTAATCTCTGATACAGCTACAGTAGGGGTTAACTGAATCCTAAAATGCAGAGATTAATGTGTTAACAGCTGCCCAATCATGCAGGACTAAATCATAATTTATGTCAGTAGGCACATAAGAACTCTGTCTTTAAATCTGGTGCACCTCCGAACTGACGGTGAAGATGATTTAAAGATGCAGTTCTTATGTGTGCACTGCTACTTCAAGTTTTAAAAAAGGGATTGTAGGCTTGGAGAGGCAAAGTGTATAAACTGGAGCAAAGGTGCAGCTTACCCAAGATCTTCATGTGGAGAGACAGAATTCTGTAAGTATTCATGTGAGCATGGCAAAAAAAAACATGCAGTGCTTTTCTCACATTGCATACAAGGCAAATTAAACATTATCAGACCAATTACAGGCGGAGATCTTGATCTCAGGGTAGTTGCCAGCCAATCCCCTATGCAGACTGAGAGACATGCCAAACAAATGGATTGTGAAAGTTCCAGCTGTTCCTCCAAATAAAACAATGTATACTACAGCTCTGAGCCACAGCACAGGAACAGATGGGAGTCAGGACTCTTTATCCTTGGTGGGGGGTGAAGCGGGACACAGACCTGGAGGCTGGTGCCTGAAATAACAAGCCTTCAAAGTGCTGCCTGGGTCCCATGGACCCACCGGGACCCATGCAAGGGCTGGTACTGCGTATAATAAAAGCACCCTAGGGCACCTCGTACTGACACACGTTCACACCTTAGGACATGTCACACACACAGACATTTTCCATTGATGCAGAGATACATTTCTAACGAAATAATGGAGAGATTACTACTACATACCATGTAGTGGTAGCGTCTCACCTTTGAGGACTATTAGAAATTGGCACACCTGAAGTTGCCAAATACTGTTGCTTTCTTTGAAGAAGAAAAAAAATGCGGTGTGTGACTGCGTGATGGTACTTGACAGACTCCACAATACTCCCTAATCCTAGTTCCAACACCTGTCCCCAATCACCACTATGTCTCAATCAGGACATGAGTTGGGCAGTACAACGGCAGTCTGCAGAAAAATGAACTACAGATACACTGATACTCCAGCCTTGTTCCACTGGTAGCCACAGAACTACACAAAGTCTGTTACCAACAAATCTTTTTCCAATGGCCATTGATAGCCACAGAACCACACACACTATTCTGCCACACTTTGTGCCAGTGGCCACAGAACCACACATACATTGATATCCCAGCAGTGTGTCACTGGTAACTACAATCACACACATACAGTGACTGACAGTATTGTCCCATTGCCCACTGGTAGCCATAGAATCAAAACACGTGTGACAACCTTGTGCTACTAGCCACATATCTAATGTGATACCCCAGTGTTGTGCCTCTGGTAGCACCAGACCCACACACGCCTATATCCCAACCTTCTTACACGTGCAGTCACAGAACCATACAGCCACTGATACCCCAGCATTGTTTCACTGATTACTGGAATCCTAAGAACCCTACATACAGAGTGTGATACCCGAACATTTTTCTACTGGTTACTAGTAGCCACTCACACTGTCTGATCACCAGCATTGTTCCACATGCAACTTTAAGATACCCTAGCTTTGTTCCATCACCAGCCACAGATTCCCCTTGTTAATGGTGTGACCATACCAGTATTCTTGTCCTGTACACTGGTAGCCACAGATCTTCATATACACTGTGTGACTCCTGAAGCCTTATTCCCCTGACCATTGGCAGCCACATATTTCTCACCTACACTGTGTGACCCCCCCACCTTGTTCCCCTGCCTACTGGTAGCCACAGATTCCCCACATACACTGAGTGCCCCCACCAGCCTTCTGCCCCTGTGCATAGCCAGAGACTCCCCTCATACACTGTAACCTGCCAACCTTGTTTTCCTGCCTACTGGTTCCCCTCCTACAATCTGTGACCCCATCAGCCGTATTCCCCTGCCTACTGGTAGCCACATATTCCCCACCTACACTGTGTGATTCCCCCCCTAAACCTTGTTCCCCTGCCCACTGATAGCCACATATTCCCCACATACACTATATGACCCCCACCAGGCTTGTTTCCCTGCCCAATTGTAGCCACTTAATGGTATCTTTAGAAGCCCATCTAATGGCAAGAAAAAAAACAGCATATGGTTGTTTTAACACTTCTACTGTGATTAGTTTTAATTTTCCTCTTACTCACTTAATGTAACCACATATATTATATACAGTTTTTCTTGCCATAAGATAGGCTTTCTAAAGATGCCATTATTTTCATCAAAATTTCCTGAAACAATTTATAAAATATGATGAAACAAATGAACTTTTTATTTTAATTTTTGCACTAAAAATCTTTTACATATCTACAAACGCTAAAAAAACCCTGCTAAATAGATTAGAATATTTGTCTTGATTTTAGAAAAATCCAATGTTTACATGTTTTTCTAGTGTTTTTGTCAAGTTATATGGCAATAACTAAAAGTAGCAAAAATTGAGGTGTCCCAAAACTTTTGACCCGTAGTGTACACTGCTTCCTCTGGTACTTCCAAGTGCATTATGATGACCTCACCGCAAAGCACTCGAAAGTGCTAGAACCACCAAAGTGGAGAGAAAAGAGGAGTGAGGCAGTAGCCTGCTGGGAGGGCCCAACACACTGGATATACTTATGCCAACAGATTTCTAGGCTGGCCCAATAGAAAGCAGGAGATGGTGGGAGGCATTAGACCACATTTATGACTGGCCCTAGGAAATTAATCCCCTTGGTCAGCCTGCCCATGACAAAAACAAGTATAAACTGAAGATGACTGCAGTACAGGCCTGGTAAGCTATCACCGGGGAAGATTAGGTCTATGGGTTGCCGACTGCAGACAGACAGTCATTGAATGCAATGGATTTGCAACAAAGTACTAAATACAACAGTTTTGTTTACGGTTATGTTATTTGTCCCCTAAAATGGAGGAACTATGCATAAAAAAAAAAGTTCAGTTCAGTTAATGGATAGAATACCCTCAAATTAAAGTTAAAAGTCTGCATTTTATCCTCAATCATAGTTTCATTTCAAATCCAATGTGATGGAATAGAGTTAAAAAAAAAAAAAAAAGTCACTGTCCAAATATTTATGGATTGCACTGTAACAGTGTGATTCTGTCTCCAGTTCATATTTTATTCTATGAAACCTATGCATTAAGGTCTGTTCAATTTAAGATCATGGTTGAAAGGCTCCATAGAATAACATAGGAAATGGAGTGTTTCAGTCACTGGCTAAGTTCCCCCTCTCAAACAGTAGCAGATCTCCCCCCAGTTCCTCTTCTGTTTTAAGTTCATTATACTCCCTGTCTACTGTGACTGATCACTTTCCAAATGATGAACGTGGCTAGATTATAACAGGGACCATGGAGTAAAGTATCCTTCACTAGGAGGCAGGGCACTTATGGAAAGAGACTGGTTTGGATTTAAGGGTATATGTTTCTCTGATAGTCATTATTGCATTACTGATTAAATTGACTATGGAGGAAGGTTTTCTTTTGCCAAGAGGTTCTAGAATGAGAGATATTTTGTATAGAGACTTCTGGAACTTGCAACATTAATATCTGAGGCACTATAAAACATCCAAGGAGAGCAGTCTTTGTTAGAATGTTTAGGGTACAAGAGTGTAGAATTCCTGGTTAATATGAGAAGGTGGAGACTACGTTAGTCTGAAATTAACAAAACATTTGTAAAGCCACTTTATAGATGACAGATTATGATTATATATGTTGATCTGCACAACAGAGCTCTGACATTCTTCTGGCTAAAGAAATGGCAGTTAAAGTGTCTTGTATATAATAGGCTTGAAGTGGGTTCTGTTATCGATAGATCCATCAAGGTGCTTTATCCTTCTTGATCTTGCCAAGAATCTTGGAAGAAAGGTGTCAAATGTTAATACCACTGGATCACCATTACATCTATTGCTGCAGCCTTTATCTTCTGCATAAAAGCAAGGAACCCAAAGTTTTGAGTTGCATCTGGACACCAAATTTTATTCTGGGCACCCCTACTTGGCTATACATCTTTCAAGGATTTTTTTGCCCAAGTTCTTATTTGCCAGGATCTTTGGGTTCAGTCTTGGTGATTTATGTATGCTGCTGCTGTGGTACCAGACTTAATAGGAATAGGATATCCCTTCCATTCTTCCACTCATCTAGAATGATCTGTGCCAGCTGTACATACACTGGAAACATGGAAGGAGACTTCAAACATTATTACTGGAATCCTCCAGCTGTTTCTTAAACACTTGGAAGTTTTAAAAAAAATGGTCTAAGTCCATATTAGCAATATCCTGCTCTTCAAATACATTTTATTTGGACACAGATTGAACATCTCCCCCTTCACTTTATGAAGAGACTAAACCATCTTGTTTTAATGATAGTTTGTTCATAGTAATAGATTAATTATTGTCAGCCCTAGAAGAAGTAGCCCTCTTCCTTGCAGGATGTGGCAGCTTAGCCAGCCATTTTCTCAGAAGCTTGTCAAGAGTCTGGTAAGGTAAGGATCATGTGAGAATCGCTTAGCCCAGTTGGGTTCTGTGTGAGAAGAAAACTGTAGACACTTGTATAGTCCTATCTGGGACAGAGGCTGGAGAAGATAAAGAGGCACAAAGACGCTCTTGGTCTTTTGCACTTTATGCTTGTCTAAGGGGCAAATGTAAAAAGTAGCAATAGTAGGACTGGATTTGCTCCCTTCAAACATTGTATAAGCCTTCCTAGACATGGTGATTTAATCCCCCACAAAAAAGCAAGGCTCAGGAGGGGAAGGGGATGCACGAGCGAGAGGGGTGAGGAGATAAAACTAAACTGCATGTCAAACAATACGGAGCTGGGTGAGTGTTATATACAGGAGTATTCTTCAGAAAAGTACCCTGTAATAAACCAAAAGCCAGAATGTGGGTGACAGGTGGAACAAGACCAATGGTGAGATGCAAAAAATGTTCACATCTGCTAAAGGCATTTTTGTGCGCAGATAGCTTTTGCACATGTTCTAATCCAGGAAGCTGAATACCGAATGCTTCTTGAATTGCGAATAAAAAGTTTTTACGACAACACTACACAGACTTATAAATTCATTCACAATAGCACTTCCTGCATTAGGCGCATTCGCTATTCCACTCACACAGATTTGGTAATCCTGGCTACGGCCACAAAAAATAAATATGCGCAGCTGTTCGCCAAACTTGATTTTTTTTCATGCGCAATTCAAAAAAATCATGAGCAAACCTATTCCCTAGTGGTTTTCACTCGGGAGATTGCACGTGTTTCTTGCATCGTGCCATATGTCCCTCCTACCAGTATACCACTGAAGAGTAAACAGAATACATATCATTTATGAGAGTGGTCAAATCCCAAAAATCGGAAGCCAGATACAAGAGATGACAGAAAAATGCTTTGATATGTATCGAAATACCTTAACCCTTTGAGTGCCAGAAGGATATCAATGATTGAGAAGCAATGCGTTGAATACCCCTCGGGCACTCAAAAGGGTTAGCTCTTGCACTGAAGGAGAATAGACTGTTGCAGATGTGAGGATGTGCAAGGGGACTTCAAACTCTAATCCATGAGGATGGTCCCATGAGACTTCCTACATTGTATGATGACATTCAATGCACTCAGAAGCATCCTAGCAGGAAACAGAAGCCAGAGGGAACTCTCCTGTGTGAGACTGGAAGGCTAGAGGCTTATGTTGTATATCAAAGTGATGCATTCGGAGGAGATCACTGATAGGGCACAGCAAACACTACTAATGATGTGAATATTGGAAAACGAAGTTATCAGAAAAATTGCCAAAAACCCTACAAAATAAAGCTTCTACAGATGTTTGCAATTAAATAGATCATATGTATGGTTTTTATACAGCCAGACCAATATATGAACCAAAGGCCTTAAGAGGTCTCATGGCAAGACAGCATTCTGTATGGATTGTAAAACAACAAATTAAGTAGTCAATCATAATTCAAAGAGAATCAAAGTGACAACTGAAAGGCACCTAGAAAGACCGATAATATCTAAAGCCTTTAGAGGACGTATACAGCAGAAGCATGGATATACATGCGTTACTTCTGTGATTCATTCATTGTAAGATCTAACAGGACGGTATGAACAAAATATTACCTTATGGAGGCAAAGGTCCCTGCTTTTCCAGGTTACTTACTCTACCCTGGTCAAAGGGAACGTAATGGCTTCCAGCCTCCAGTATATTCTGTTCAGTATGGCTGAGAAAAGCCTTACAGGATTCATATTGCTAAGATACCCAACAGTATCCCCCATGGGCAGAGCTGTTTTGTCTGGAGTATACAATGGGAGAATCATAGTGGAACAATCTCATGTAGCAGAGAGACCAGAGGTGCAGAACTGACTCTGGAAACTCCAATAAGGCCTTCTAGGAATTGCATTGAAGAAACATACATCTTCAAATTTCCAGAGAGATTGCCCTGTACCTATGTATGGGGATCCAACTAAATGGACCTCTGTTATGAGTAGAGGGGTTATGTAGGGAAGAGGAAGGAGACAGGTTTATTCTAGTTTTAGAAGTTAACTGTTAAGTTCCCCGAGTGCTAATGGAGGATACTTTACCAGCATGGTCCCTGTGTCTCCCACTGGACTCTATATATACACACACACACACACACACACACACACACACACACACACACACATACAAACACAGATGTGACTGATTCAAACACTTAATTTACCCGATAAGAGAACATACAAATTCAGAAATGTGCCTCACCGCTTGATTGTGCATCAAACCTTGAAAATTCACTTCTAATGGTATTAAGGCCAGAGAAGCCTATTAAAATCTGCAAATCATTTATTTGAGCATCCCTTTCACCCTAAAATATGTTTAGCTGAATTTCATGATTATTTAAGGCAGTCAATATGTTGTGATAGCCATTTGTTTGCAACTTCATTTGAGAAATTAGCCTTTGTTGGTGGCACTATAGCAATTAATTTCTATACTGGGACAATATTGCCAACATACCATGGGTTGTGAAGGAAGCTCAGCAGCGGCCACAAACTAGAAGCATTTCTAACACAGTGAGCAATAAGTTTGGCCTTAAGCAGAACTAATCATCAGACTGTGGAGGGAATTAAAGTGTCACACTGTCACAAAGCCATAAAGATTAATTTCTCAAAATTTCTTTAGAAAAAATGGTCAGTACAATATAAAGGCAGATTCTAATTGTCTGCAAAATAAACCAAATTTGTCATTAGGTGACAGGTCCACTTTATCAGATATGAAAGTGAATTCACAGAAAACCGGCCAGAACAGCCCAACTTACTTTGCTTCCAGTGCTAAAGCTATAACACCAGCCACCATAGGAGCAGAAACTGAAGTACCCGTGTGGTCATCTGTACAGCGATGTCTGAGGTCCGTGGTGAACTACAGGCAAGACATGAACAATACAGAGAGTTGAGCAATTTCCCATGACCACTGACTGAGGAGCAGATGCAGATCAGCGTTCTACAATGCAAACTGAAGCGCAATAAAGGAGTTTTGAGCTATGGGCACTCTGTTCCCATAGCTCTCGTAACAGACCCAGATTCAAGATAGTTTTGTATGGACCCTACACTGCCCCACTAAGTTATAGGCTATAGCACAGTTCAAATCAGAGGAGTAACTAGAAGCCACCGGGCCCTGGTGCAAGAATTGCCATGCCCCCCCCGAACCACATTGACCCCCTCATCCACATTGCCCCTTCCACAATGCCCCCCTTCATCTCCACATTGCCCCTTCCACAATGCCCCCCCTTCATCGCCACAATGCCCCCCCTTCATCGCCACAATGTCCCCCTTCATCGCCACAATGCCCCTTCCACAATGCCCCCCTTCATCGCCACAATGCCCCTTCCACAATGCCCCCCCTTCATCACCACAATGCCCCCCTTCATCTCCACATTGCCCCTTCCACAATGCCCCCTTCATCTCCACAATGCCCCCATCTTCACATTTCCCCTTTATCTCCACATTTCCCCTACCTCCAGTCCCTGGTGGTCTAGCGGAGTGTCTTTACAGATCTGTGCCTCCTTTGGCACAGATCTCTGTAACTGAAGCTCCCGCGCACTGCTCTAGTAATGCAGAGGTTGGGAGATGATGTCATCTCCCAGCGCTCTGTATTACTAGAGCGGCGCGCCAAGGGTGAGATCAGCTGAGGACTGCTGCGGGCGAGGGGGTCGTCCGGGCCCCTTGAGTGACGGGCTGCGACCCCTATTGTTACGCCACTGGTTCAAATGCAAGACAGTAAATAGATAAGAGATTGCTGCATGGGGGACCCAACTCCTGAACAGTGATATTAAACACATTAAAGAGATAGTAATAGTTAAAATGTAAAAAAAAAACCCATATGTTGTAGGGTTTATCCCCCTGAGTAAAACAAGGGTAGTCCCACTGCTGAAAGGCGTTTTATTCAAAAGTTATTACAGCTCAAAGTTGTATTTTTTAGGTGCAATATCAGTGGCGTGAAATTGTACAGTAACGCTGTTGTTACACCATCCTATGGACAGCTCTGGTCCTGGGAACATAAATCTCCATAGGATGGTGTAGCAACAGCGCCACTGTACATTTTCAGGCCACTGTGATATTGCACCAAAAAATTCAACTTTGAGCCGTTATAACTTTTGAATAAAATACCTTTCAGCAGTGGGAGTCCCTTTGTTTTACTCAGGGGGATAAACCCTACAATACACACACACACACACACACACATACATACATATATATATATATATATATATTTTATTATTATTTTTTTTTTTCACATTTTAAGTATTACTATCCCTTTAAGATCTATTTATTTTAACACTGAGTGCCATAAGGGTATCCAACACATTGCTTTGCAATGAGTTGCGTACCACTCTGGTACTCAAAGGGTTAAGGGTATGGTTGCGAATATAAAGGCACTCCAAGAGAATTGGTAGCATTAGAAAGCACCTTTAGGGATTGACAAGGCGAACTTGTACTAGTCTGCAGATTGTGGTAAGAGGAGGACTGGTTAGTTCAGAGGATTAGTGACACTTTGGCCAGGTTAGTTTTGAATTTATTTTTTGGGTTGTTAGAATTAGGGTATGGCCAGGTTAGGAGGAAAGGCAACATTTTACACAAGCCATAATGTTAGATGTGGTTTTAATGACATGAATTTTAAATGCAACATTAGATGCAGTTGATATTTTAAACGATATTGTGATGCACACTCACAAATCCAGCTACATTGTGTTACTCAACCCTCGTTGCAGAGTGTGAAAGCTTACTCATTACCAGCAACAGGACCTGGCAGCTTCCTCCAAAAGCATGGGTATAACCAAGGGCAATATGAAAAAAGATCAAGAGGTGCATAATTCTGGTGCAAACCCCAACAGTGCATGTTATCAGTATGCCCACAATTAACCCTTTGAGTGCCAGTGGGCTGTCCATGCATTGTGGAGCAATGCATGGATACCCCTCTGGCACTCAAAGGGTTAAACTCAAGAGAATATTGTTCACTCAGACAGATCCTTCAGAATGAGGAGATCCTGAAATACTTATTGTTGGGGGGGGGGGGTCTGAGGGCAGGTTTTAGCAACCCTGCCATAAAGTGTAAATAAATATTCAAAATTATCAGGTTTAAATGACACTTAACCCCTTCAGTGCTTTGAAATACACTGGAGACAACTAGCATTCAAGGGGTTAAAACCCCAATCTAAGATTTTTTTCATCTCCCCACTATGATGTAATTGCACCACATTTAGGAGGGTCACAGACACGTTGGGAAGAAGGAAGTGCCATGATGAGTGTTTGTTCTGTTTAGTGTATGCTTCACTCTTCCTGCATGTACTGTATTGTGTGCTTTCCAATAGGTTTGTCCTGTCATAAAATATAGGACCTTATGCAAAAAAAAGTGACTATCATATGGGCTAAATAAAAATTCCCATTGGATGCTAGAGGTCTCCAACATATTGCTGAAAACCTATCTGGCACTGAAGGTGTTAAGACCCATTTTAACTGATGAAAATCTGGAGGAGTTGTGTTTCTCCCCTATGGTGCATTTGGTTTGCTTGGAATTGTTCTTCTTTCGTTGTGCATAAGGTCCATAGGATGAGTTTATAGCAGGGGTAATCAAGAGCTACCAATAGCGCATGTTTCATGATCTCCCTGCTCCGGCACAGTTAAATCAATCAGAGAGACTGAGCCTCTGATTTACCTGTGTTCTACCTGGGATAACCTGAACTGTTTGTGGCTCAAGGACCAGGGTTATCTACCCTTGTTTTACAGTGTTACCCTTCTGAATGGAGGAACTGCACAAGAGGAGAGTCTCATCTACATACAGTTCCAGTTCATCCAATTATGACAATCAAAAACTGATATCAGCAGGTATCCCGACAGCCCATTTGAGAATCACTCAGGGCTCTAAAGGGTTATCTATACATACATTGTTTTTTTCATCTGAATTAACATTTGCTTTGATACCAGCATTAATGTCTGTGTAGATTAGACTACTGCACAAATTGCCACGAAATTTGCAATCCACCAATTTGTAACTTGAAAACTACACACAGTGGACATGGGCTTACAAGGTAGCAGTTATTAGGTTGCTACAAATTAGGCGCTGCACTTCTTTAACACTTCTAAAGTGTTAGTAGTGTCTAAAAAATTTTAATACATTTGTAGAGGGTAAAAAAAATAATCAGATCGCCACAAACCCCAGTTGGAATCAAAGTTCCCTTCCCTCCCCTTCTCCTGACGTCAGCGTCTAGCTGACAGCAGGAGATCCCACTTCGGGGATCAGCCGGTGGCTCTGCAGCAGAGCTGAAATCCCGTTATTGCAAACAAATTACTTAATTGTAAAGGTCTACAAAGTGTGCCTGGTTTGCAAGCACACTTTGCAGATGTTTCCAAATAAGTTATTTTGTTTGCAATAATGGGATTTCGGCTCTGCTGCAGAGCCTCATCGTGTCGTCCAACACGGATCCCCTTCTGTCAGCTTTACAGCTGACATCAAGAGAAGGGGAGGGAAGGGGGCACTCATTGCCAATATCTCTCAAACCATAGAGGTTTGAAAGATGGGGTTTGTGGCAATCCGATTTTTTTACCCTCTACAAATATATTATTTTTAGACATTACTAACACTTTAAAGTATAATTCCAACTTTGTTAATTCAGATTTGTTTTAATCTTGTAAACCAATGCAATAGCTTCAATATTGATTAATGCATTAAATGGCTGAGGGCTTTCACTTTAATGCTTCTCCAATTTATGCTACTCATTGAAGAGACCAGAACATTTAAATACTTTATCTTTAGTCATAAATTCATCTCTTGCTGTGCTAGCAGCTTGAACCTGAAATATCAGGTACATTAATTATCACACATTCTGCATCCTTCCAGCCAATTAGTGAGGCAGAAAGTCTGGCTTCAATATTTAAATGAATGCATCCAGCAACACTGTGAATCCAATATCCAGAAATAGAGGCTCAGTAATTGGATGCCAGCAACTGTTTTTGAAGTGGATAAGTGAGTGATAAAGAGAAGGTGGATGATCGTGTCCTCATAATAAAACTATGATCTTTATTCTAGCACCAAGGATTGGGAAGATATGTGTAATAGTTATTCATATGAGAGTAAAAGGATCCTGAAAGTGTAATGGGCATACATTAGACTATGGCCCTAGAAGTTTTATCCACCCCTCCCCCCGAACGGTGGGCCATATAATCATGTATATAAGATATGATTATTGATAAAATGGTGATCAGTCTGTTAGCAAATTAAAATTAGGCAAAGCTAAAATATATATATATATATACACATACATACATACATACATACATACATATATATATATACACACACACACACGGCTGAAATTTCCACTCGCCACTAGAAAATGACAAGTGAAAATTTAGCCCTGGCGAGTAGAAATTCAGCCCTGGTGAGTATGTTATTGCTTGCAGTGGCGAGTAACTTTTCAGGTCTGGCTAGTAGCAAAGGACTTCACATTTTAAGCCCTGTATATTATATTAAATATTATACACACACATTATATATCTCTATCTATCTGTATATACATATATACACATACATACACACATATACACACACACACACACATATATATACACGTGCGATATTGGCACAGCTTTTCCCGTGCGGCTAATAAAAAAAAAAAAAAAAAAAACCAACACAAGTCCCATGTAGATGTATGCATAACAAAAACACAGAATGTGATATGTGACTGACACTAATGAGGATAATAAATGAAAAGTGGATTTACGTGTAAGACTTTTCCCCCAATGGCAAGGTGAATCCATAAAGGACACCAGGTTCTTAATGACTGGATTGTTGTATTTTCAGTGCTTAGCTCTTTCAATTCCAAAACTGTGCGCAACACATTCAAAGCACAGCGTTACACAACTCTCCATCAGTTAGCATAAGTATGTGTGTGTGACCAGGGGCGTAATAACATGCGTGAGCATGAGCGGGTGTGTAGTGTCTGTTTGCATGTAATGTTTTGCATACTGCTTTGAGTGTAGTGTTTTGCTTATAGCATTTTAAGTATAGCTTAGAGAGTTTTGCGTATAGCATTTAGCGCTTTGTGAATTACGTTTTGCTTGTAGAATTTTGCATCTAGCCTATTTTATTTTGTGTATAGAGTTTTGCATATAGTTTATAGCATACAGCGTAGCATTTTGTGCATAGTATTTTGTGTATAGCATAGAGTTTTGCAACTGCAGTTCATGCATTGCTTTTTGCTTATAGCGAACACAGTTTTGCATATTGCATTTTGTGTATAGCATATTGCTTATAATGGTTTGCGTATTTCATTTTGTGTAGATTATTGTGCATAGCCGTTTGCATTTAGCAGTTTGTGTTTTGCGGATAGTGTATACTGTACTGCGCATAGCATTTTGTGTACATTGTGTATTTATGCAAGGCCTGTTTGTGTTTTTTTTTGTGTGTGTGTAGAAGTCCTGCAATTCCTTGCAGAGATTTTCACAGTTGACTCCTGTGAAAATCACGCCCCCATGACTACTGTAGAATATGGGAGCCTCAGTATAGCGGAGATTTGAATAACTCCTCCTGGGTATGTGTGCAAGACAGGTAGAAGTCTTCTTTATTTTTATATTATATTATGTATACATATACACACACAAACATACACAGTACTGTGCAATAGTCTTAGGCAGGTGTGAAACAATGCTGTAAAGTAAGAATGGTTCCAAAAATAGACGTTACTATGTATTTTGTTAACTAAACTATTGAGTGAACAGAAGAGAAGTCTAAATAAAGTCAGTATTTTGTGTGACCACCCTTTGCCTTCAAAACAGCCAGGGATTTTGTATGCATATAGTCAGGTAGAGGATTAAACAATTATACCAAACAGGTGCTAATCATCAATTTAATATGAGAGTTGAAACACAATCATTAAGATACACAGAAATTGCTGTGTAGGAGAAATAAAAATGGGTGAGGAACAGTCAACTAGGTGAGGTTACTGAAGACCGTTTAATGTCAAGTCATGCCATGGCAAGATTAAAAAGAGCAACAAGACACAAGGTCAGGGCCGGATTTGCCATTAGGCAAAGTAGGCACCTGCCTACAGGCGCACGCCACCTAGGGGCGCCTGCCACTGTGATTTTTTTTTTTTAATCTTTTTTTTTTAATTAAAAAAAAAAAAGTAGGCACCTCGTTGGCGCTGCCAGAACTGGGCTTCCCTGGGGGCCGTCCGGAGCGTCGTAAATAAAAGTGCTACATTTGCCACGCTTGCAGGCCATCACTAAGTAGACGCGACCGGTGGTTGTTCACATCTCGCGGCCGCCTGTTACCTTGCGGCCGCGAGATGTGAACAACCGCCGGTCGCGTTTACTGAGTGATGGCCTGCAAGCGTGGCAAATGTAGCACTTTTATTTAAGAAGCCGGGTAGGCTGGCGGTGTGACAGAGCGGGATGCTGGGAGCAGAGACAGAGTCAGACGCCAGACACGATCACAGGCAAGGGGCATGGGGGGAATCAAGAGAATTTATATAGAGGTAAGAGGGGGAAAAAGGCAAAAGGGGGACCAATAGCGGGTAAAAGAGGCAGAGGGGGGTCAAGAGGGAGAAAAAAAAAGGCAAAAGGAGGGGGGATCAGGAGGGGGAGAAAGTGGCAAAAGGTTGGGATCAAGAGTCAGGAAGGGGAGAGAGAGAGGCAAAAGGGGGATCAAGAGTTAATGAGGGGGAGAAAGAGGCAAAGGGGAGATCAAGAGAGGAAAGTGGGGGGAGGGGAGAAAAAGGTAAAAGGAGGAGGGTCAAGAGGGGGATAAAGAGGCAAAAGGGGGGCATCAGGAAAGGGGAAGAGAGAGGCAAGTGGGAGAGAGAGAGGCAAAAGGGGGATGAAGACAAGAGTCAAGGCTGGATTAAGGCAAGAGGGGGGAAAGAGGCAAAGAGGGGGATCAAGAGGAGGAGAATGGCAAAAGAAAAATCAAGAGGGGTAAAGAGAGGCAACTTGACAAGAGGGGGAATCAAGACCGGGTGAAAGAGGCAGAGGGGGGTCAAGAGTGGGAAAAAAGAGACAAATGGAGGGGGGATCATGACTGGGAAGTTAAGTTGTTTCGCCGTGTGATATTACATAACCCTCTCCCGTGAAGCAGCATAGAGACAAGAAGCACTCTGTTGCTGTCATCTTGGCAATAATGTTCCTGAATGGCAGAAAGGAAATGTGATCGTCATAGGTCAGTGTGTCTCACTGGGGCTTTTTATTTGCTCTCCTTGTAGCAGTTTATTTTCCCAAGAGTTGCACATGACCCTTATTAGTCTAGCTATGCAGTGATTCTCAGCTGCAGTACTCAGAGCACACAAACAGGTTAGCTTTTCAAGATATCCCTGCTTAGTAACAGGTGGGTGAGCAGTGGTACAGCCGTTGCTATTTAGTTGCCTTTGCTTAACCCTTTGAGTGCCAGAGGGGTACAAAACGCATTGTAAAGCAATGTGTTGCATACCCCTCTGGCACTCAAAGGGTTAATTAGGGATATCCTGAAAGCTGCACTGCCCTAGGTGGAACAATAAGGGCCATATGCAAGGGGCAAACCAACTGTTCCAATGAGGGGGGCAAGTTGGAGCTGATGGGGGCAATGTGAGGAGCAATATGGAGATGATGGGGCAAGTTGGAGCTGATGGGGGACAATATGGAGCTGATGAGCATTGTGGAGGTGTCTAGTGTAGTTGGCAAATCGGGGGGGGGGGGCGCTTCACAGTTCTGTGCCTACAGGCTCCTGAGATGTAAATCCGGCCCTGCACAAGGTAGTTATACTGCATCAGCACAGTCTCTTCCGGTTAAACATTTCAAGGCAGACAGGGGTTTACAGATGTGCTGTCCAAGCCCTTTTGAAGAAGCACATAGAAACAGGCAACGTTGAGGACCATAGACGCAGTGGTCGGCCAAGCAAACTTAGTGCAGCAGATAAGACATCATGCTTACTTGCCTTCGCAATCAGAAAAATGTCCAGCAGTGCTATCAGTTTGAAACTGGCTGAAAACATTGGGACCCTGGTACACCAATCTACTGTCTGGAGAAGTCTGGTCAGAAGTGCTCTTCATGGAAGACTTGCAGCTATAAAGCCTTACCTCTGACGTGGAAACAAGGCCAAGTAACTCAACTATGCACTAAAGCAAGGAACTATGGTGCAGAAAAAAGGCAGGTGCTCTGGACCGATGAGTCAAAATTTTAAATATTTGGCTGGAGTAGAAGGCAGGTTGTTCACTGAAGGGCTGGAGATAGGTACAAGAATGAGTGTCTGCAGGTAACAGTGAAGAATGGTGAAGGTTCCTTGCAATTCTGGGGCTGCATTTCTGCAAATGGAGCTGGGGATTTAGTCAGAATTAATGGTATCCTCAAAGCTGAGAAGTACAGGCAGATACTTATCCATCATGAAATACCAGAGACGCATCTGATTGGCCCCAAATTTATTCTGCAGCATGTCGACCCCAATCATACAGCCAAAGTCATTAAGAACTACCTTCAGTGTAAAGAAGAACAAGGAATCTTGGAAGTGATGGTATGGTCACCACAGAGCCTTGATCTCAACATTGATTATGTCTGGGATTACATGGAGAGAGAAGCAATGCAGGCTGCCTAAATCCACAGAAGAATCATGGTTAGTACCCCAAGATGTTTGGAAGACCTTACCTGCCGGGTTCCTTAACAAATTGTGTGGAAGTGTACCTAGAAGAACTGATGCTGTTTTGAAGGCAAAGGATGGCCACGCCAAATATTGATTTGATTTAGATTTTTCTTCTGTTCACTCGCTATGTATTTTGTTAATTGATAAAAAAAAACTATTAACTGTACTATATACGATTATATAGCAAATATATTACAAACCACAAGTAGAGGGCACCCATCAAGTGGGTGTATGTGTACATATGCATTTTTGCAATTTGTGCATCTCCAGATTTTAGACTAAAACTCCCATCACCATTCCTCAGCCAGAAGGGCAAAATCAGCATGTGGGTCAATTTTAAGCTAACCTGCCACTTCACATTTTACAAAGTATTAAGACCTTCCTATTTATTATACTAACAGTTTATGTAAACTAGTTTGAGAAATTAAACTTTACACATTTTTAATTCTTATTGTTTGGGTATGTTTATTAATTAGGAATTGTACGTAAGCATACAGTTATCATATGCACATTGTGTGAAGAGGCGGGGGAAGGAAGAGAGATCGTACTGGTAGTCACAGAATCACACAGTGTCAGTCATCCCTGTCTTGTTACATTTTCCATTTGTACACACAGCAGCACACATACACCGACATTCCAGCCCTTTTCACCTAGTAGCTGCAGAACCACACAAACTCCAGCTTTGTGCCACTGATAGTCACATATTCATACATAAGCATAATATGCCTGAGGAAGAAACCTAAGAGGTCTTGAAAGCTTGCATCCTAAATCTGCTTAGTTAGCCATTAAAGGTACCTGTACTTCAACAGCTTACACAGTGCCAACTCATCTGTTACATTCATACATACACAGTGACATCCTGACCTTGTTCTGTTAAGAGCCACTGAAGCGCACACACACACACTCCATCTGACTTCCCAGGCTTGATCCACTGTTCAGATTGTGGGGGATGGCAGGAGGATGTGATGGCAATGTCCCCTTAGTCTCTTCTCAGCCCCTCACTGTCCCAGATAATTCTCTGAGTGGCGGTTGGCGTGATAGCACTATGAGGATGGTAGGCACAAGGTAGTATGGAACAGGCATGGGAGGGTTTAACAAAAAAGTGCAGAAGCATATAATGGGATAATATGGATTAAAAAGGAGTTAAGGATTTGTGGTCTTGTCGATAACAACCTCCTCTGAAGACCTGTCACTACCTGTTAATGATAAATGGAGTCCCAGAGGAAAATACAAATCATTGCTCTGGAATGCACTGCACGATTCTGATATTCAGCGTTAAATGTAGAAAGTGGATTTTATTTTACTCCGTTAGTGTATTTTACATATGCATTTGAATGAGTCATATAAGAGCAAATAGTATTTTTAGCATTGCTTTAAGCAAATAAGAACCAGGGGTGCAACACATTGCTTTGCTCACCCACTCCGATCCATATTGGATTGCATGTCTCCAGAATGGTGATATACGTACAAGTAACACCAAAAGCAAGAGTGCTGGAGATTGTAACCCAAGAGAATAACCCCATGCAAAGTGTTTCCCCAATACAAGGCAACTTACTATCTTCCTCTCATAGAAGGCTCCACTGCTGTATGTTGTGGCCAGTGTAGAAGCACACTCCTCCAGGTACCATGGTTTATACCCATTCTCCGTGGTACTGCTGATTGAGATGGTATAAATGCTGTTGGTATAGCCATCGCAGGAGCAGTAATCCCCTTCTCTACCTCCATTCCCAGAAGCCCAGACAAAGATGGAGCCCAGTCCTTTGCGACCCTATGATAGGTTACAATGTAGAATTTCAGTTAATTCTATTGCTACAAATCAACCAAAACATTATCCATTTCATAATTGTTTTGTTACAAACAGCAATGCATGGCAAACATTTTGAGGATAAGAAAACTAAAACATATATTCCTTTAACATTTTAGTTCTTTAAGCGAAAGCTGTAACTGACAACGTAAACACCTTATCACATTTTAGATTCATTTGAAAGCTTTCAAAATTACCTGTATGTTATGTGAACGGTATTTTGTATAAAATAAGCATTTTAAATGTATTAAACATTTAGCTCTCAGTGGCGATATTTCTGGCTGACCCAGCCATGTGCCAGATGATAACATTCTATGCTACTCTCCATCCCAACTGCCAAACCCTTTTGCTCTTCCTTCTTCCCTCAACAGGAGGAAGGAGGTTCATAAGACACCTCTCAGTCAAAGGGAGTCACAACTGGGAGAGAGATCACTGTGGAACCTTCCCCAACACTGTTTAACTTGCATAAACCAACAAATAAAGCTATATATTTCATAAACTATTACTTTGAAAGCTTTCAAATGTTTGCCATTTTTATTTAAAGTCACCCGAGTTGTCATAGGGTGTTATTTCGAATTTAACCCTTTGAATGCCAGAGGGGGTATGCAACGCATTGCTTTGCAATGTGTTGCATACCCCTCTGGCACTCAAAGGGTTAACCCTTATTAAAGTGGACTAGTCACTTGAAAAAAAAGCTAATTTAATTATAAAAAGATTTTTTCATCCTTTTATTTTTTTTAACCTCCTTTATATGTTGTGCTGTTTATTTGTTTAGCACTTTATTTTAATTAGTTTATGTGCCGGGCCAGTATATTACCACACTGTACTGTAAATTAATCTAGGTAGAGCTCACCTACATACATGCAAGCTGTTTCTAACAGCACAGTGAGCAGTAAACTCTGACACTAACAGAAATAATTAGCATACGTGTCAAAGTATAAGAATAAGGTGCCACCATGTACCACCAAAACCAATAGTTTCAATCCTGGTAAAATTGCTGCCCCTGTGAAATTCACCACTTCCTGATTTGTTGCCTGTGGCCAATCTCTGCTCTCCATGCCTCCCTTGGGCAGGATGGACAGCAAAACAGAAACAGATCTTAGATTACATATTATATATACATACTTAATTATAAATACATTAGTGTGTGTGTGTATATTTATTTATATATATATATATATATATATATATATATATATATATATATATATATATATATATATATATAGATATATATATATATATTTATTTGGTGTTAATAAGAACACATTGGTTACTTATATATAGATGCACATTAGTTAAAAGGTTCAAGAATGTAAGCAGTAGCCTGACTAGGTATATGCTGTATGGTTAACTAGGAACCCATTTCCTCTGCAGGCCTCTTTCACATAGGCAATGGTGCGCTGTATTTGTCACCTGTGGTGAAAGGCAACATGCAGGACTACAGTGCCTTTCACATGGCTGATGCACACCTTGTGTGATCACACCAAAGTCCAACATGCAGATCGCAACAGCCCATTACACAGTTTTTTTTTTGTTTTTGTTTTTTTAACCATTCCTACCATTTCTGCTCCATGCAATTCATGAGAAATTGTTAAAAAAAGGAATGATATTTTCTACATCTGTACATTTAGCTTATGAACCAAAAATTGAACGTTTTTTTATTAAAGGACTCAAGTTAATCCACATAATTTAAATGTACAATGGTTAATGCTGACTAAATATAAAAAGCACTTAAAACGGCACGTTGTACAGTTAAATACCATGTCTGCATTGTAATGTAATTTAGATATGTTGCACACACCAAACAAGTGCAGGGAGCCTAATTAAGAAATTCAGGATGGTCTAAACAACTGTTGCTAGACATTCTTACAGCAAGATTTATGGCTCTGTATTTATGAAAATGCAAATTCTCACTAGTTTAAAATGGCAAGTAACCCAAATAAATGCATCTCATCTAGCTCATACCTGCTACTCCCACCTCTGGGGGGGCAGTAAAAACATTAAAGACTTTCATGTTTGCCTTTAGGGAAAAACAAGAATAAAAAAAATCCATTAACACACTGGTTCAATCTTAACCTTTTGTGTGCCAAAGGAGTGTCCAATAATGAACTTACAATGTCAAATGGAAATTATCCCTAGTAATAAGTAACCTCATTGGAATTATCCAATAGGAATAAGACTTAATTGGTTTAACAGGACGATTTACCTACGTAGTTGCCCTTGAAATAGATTTTTGAGCTCTCCTATTTTACGGACAATTGCTTAACATGAGATAACTTGTATCCTTTATGTTCAATTGTAGTCCATTGGTCTATTGTCTACTGTGACAAAAGCAAGAGATATAGACTTCAGTAAAGATCAACTATTTGTTTGCATTGTATCTGCAGTTTTCTATATAAAGACTTGACTGCTGTTTGAAGAACACCTACCTAGACAATTTGGTCTTAAAGAATTCACCTTTAGGAAGGAACTCTTTTTATTCAACATCTTAGAGAGTTACAAAACATTCTTTCCTGCAGCAGTCAGAGTCCTAATGAAGACCTCATTCAGCACTGCTAGTCAGAGCTTCTTTAAGGTCTACTGAAGGTGCTTTCCTTTCATTGAAGTGCCCAGAGATTAGACACCACACAGACTGACAAATGAAACTATGAACAAGACCAGACATTGAAAAAGAATGATTTAGAGAATGTTCCAAAAATGCTAGTGTTGTGTCAGAAGCTGCAGTAATGTTTTATATCATCCCAGCAGAGTGCTAACATTGAACACATGCAAGGAGCGCTTTACACGGACAAATCATTTTGGTCTCTCCTCTTGCCAAGCAAAGCTCTGTTTCCTTCCAAACCATCTTTCAGTTTTATTTTCAAAGTCCCCAAGAAAGGGAGGGGAAGGTAGAAGTCATGATGCCTGGTGGCTCACAGCCAAGACCACTCTGACGGCCCTGGAATAACATCAGCCTTGCACAGCTGCATCTGTGCTCTTCTCCATTGAGAGTAAAGGGCTTGGGAATTAGTCTGATGGCCTCTACAGGACTCTGGCTAATGACCAGGATGGGAGGGTCCCTCTGTGACTTATCACACTGCATTTAAGCATGTGACAATCATGTGTCAGCTGTATTCACACCCCAACCATACGGGGCATCATGTAATGGAAAAAGTGTTACATTATGTCAAAATCTCTGTAGCAAACTGCTGGAGAGCCAAACTTTTCCTAGACAACCACTAAAATTATGGATGTCCTGTTTATGGTGATATCTTGCTGGGTTTGGGCCTCAGAATGGAAACTCCCAGCTAACAAGGGTTTATTTTAGTTTAAGAAATGTTAACACCTCATAATAAATAATAATAATAGCAACAACAAATCCCCTTACTTTATATATTAGGGCAGAGAACCACAACAATCATGAGAAACCAATTCTCTGGACTAGTTGGCCAAAGTTAACCCTTTAAGTGCCAGAGGGGTACGCAAAGCACTGCAAAGCAATGCGTTCTGTACCCCTCTGGCACTCAAAGGGTTAAAACAGATACCGCCCCACCCTATTAGTTGATTTTAAAGACATTTAAAAACGACCTATATGTTGTACCAGCCAATTGTTTGTAACACAGCTGGTTTTATTTTGAAAATGTAATCTTTATTTGTTCTGGTGGAGTTTGTGAGAGAGTTTGGCACTTCATGCTAATTCATTTCGTTGTTGGGTCATTACTGCATAGAATCAGTTATAACAGCAAGCCCCCACACACAGGAGTAATTTGTAATTGTGTGGCAAGCCGTATGTTTTGCCTCAAAAATAATTACCCTATGGTGCAGGAAATTGGCATAAAGTACCACTCTATGCCATCAAAACAAAGCACATTTTGTTTACCTGTATAACACTTGGCTGAAGTAGGCAGGAATACTAACTGAGAGCCAGAGAGGTATCCAATGCATCATACTGGCACCTCTCTGGCACTCAAAGTGTTAACATGTATCAGATTACAGCTACAAAGATGTGATTCTGTTGCCAGAATATGGAATGCCAAATCCCTCTGGATCCCTGAGTCCAGCATCAAGAATGTGGTCCACTTCCACTGACGACATATCCATTACCAATTGAATAATTCTGAGAAACCAGTCCACACAGTTGGAATTACGATTTTTCCCCAAATTAAGGTAAGTAGGAGTTCATTTTGGATATCTGGATCATGTTGACATGAGGCTTAAAGTACACCAGGTTGCAGATCCAAGGTGCATTGCCATGGAACCATGACCTATGATCTAGCTGATGTCATGGCTATCTATGGGAGGCACTTACAGTAGCTATCTACCCTAAAAGTTAAAAGTATACTGGAAGAGGAGTGGCACAGAGGTGTATGACATATTGTGAAGCAATTTGTTTGACAATCCTATCTCAAAGGGTTAAACTACTTTATCCCATCAACACCTGAGGACAAGGTTTGTCACAAGCCAGCACAGATCTGCACTTAGGCTGCTGTACAAAGAAAACGGGGACCAACCAACTGCACCACAGGAGACAAATCCACATTACTACTAAAAAATACCCCTTAAAGTGATAGTAATGTTTCACAAAAACAGCAGCTCCTATTAATCTTCATAGTATTTGAGCCATGGAGTGTTTTATTTCGTTACTGTGAGCGCTGTAGTTCAAGAGTAATTGAATGATAATGTATCCCACTCCCGCCCCTTTTACCTAGTGTAAGCCCTCACTCAGATGTGGAATCCAGTCCATAGAACAGACAGCTCACATCAAGGGACAATCTTCTTACTGTGAGAACAATGAAAGTCCTGTCCCCCTTGACAGGTTTTTCAGCCTCTTCCCTTATCTTAATTGAAGATTGTCCCTCTCTGCAATCTACCTGGACACTCCCTGCTGCTCTAAGCTGAGCAGTGTTACATCAGTAAAAGGGGCGGAAGGGGGATACTTTATCATTCAATTACTCTTGAACTACAACTCTGACAGAATACTATGAATATTAATTAGAGCTGCTTTTATTATGAAACATTACTATCCCTTTAAATATTAGAGTCTTCAATGCATTGTGAAACTGTGTTGGCGATCTCTAGCACTAAAGGGGTTAAAAACCTAATTTTTATCAACAGGAATTTAGGGAATTTTTTTATTGCTTCCTGGGGTGCCGGTGGTATGCCTCAGAGAAGCCATATGCATGTTAGTACAGCTGTTCCAGTGTAAATAACAAATACATTTGAAAATATAACCATTATGGTATTGAGCTGTAACGATAAAGACACTTGTTTGGCATTTTATGGGGTATATAATCTGTTTCCTAGGCCTACAACTGCATTTCATATTAATCAAATCTGCTCACTCGGAGATAAGCATAGCACTATTTTAGGAATATTAAAATGAGGATTGCTGAGGATCATACACCAAATGTTGCAATTAGGTCAGTGGTTCCCAACCCTATCCTTTGCCAATAGCTTTAGTATTTGCCTGCTTGTGCACAGGCAAGTTAATTAAATGACAGCCTCTGATTAACACTGGCACTCAAGCAGGAAAATCCTATAGAAATGGGCTGTTTAGATACCCCTGAAGACCTGCTTGGGACCAGTAGAAGTGAGTGCTGCAAGGCAATCCAAAATGTTTAGTCCAAGGAGTACTGGGCCATAGGCATGTCAATATATTAACCTCTTGGCCAGAGGGGTGTGTAAGGCATTGCTCTGCGCCTGCTAATCCTCAAGGTTTAAATTCCATTTACTGTTATAATGGAGGTTGCACATGTGATGTCCCAGGGATCTGGTGGGTGAAAATTTAAAGTAAAAGCACCCAATTGCAATTAATTAAATGACCATTAAATTGCAATAAATATACATGTAAAAACTCCAACAAAGTAGATTACATTCCTATATTGGTACTCAAACACAGAATTTGTGATTTCAGCAAAATGTATCATTCAGTTCAAAATTATAGGTATTTAAAAGTTTGCATTTAACAGCTCTGGGCATCAAACTTTAACCCCTGAAGGACCAGAGGTATGCCACACATTGCTTTGCATGATGTTAACCATGGCCACTTGACAACAGTGTATGTGCAAGATACAAATATTATTCTTTATTTATATAGCGCCAACCAATTCCGCAGCGCTTTACAACTGGGAACAGACATACAGAGGTATTAAATAGTATATGTATGCTAATGGGAGCCAGCGTAGGGACTGACAGAGGAGTTTGGTATCAGAATCGATGAGTGAGGTAGATTAGACTTGCAGCAGAGTTCATAATGGACTGTAGCAGGGTTAGTCGGGTGAGGGGAAGGACAATTAGTAATGAGTTACAGTAGTCAAAACGGGACATGATGAGTGTTTGGATTAGAATTTTGGTAGTGTCTTCTGTGAGAAAGGGTCAGATTCTACAGATGTTGCGGAGGTGGTGGCGTCATGAGTTGGAGATTGACTGGATGTGAGGAGTGAAGGATAGGGCAGAATCAAATGCGACCCCCAGGCAATGAGCTGTAGGGGTTGGTGTGATGGTAACATTGTTAATGGTGAGGGTAATTTCTGGGGTAAGGAGGAGATTGGAGTAATAAAACATTGTAGGCTTGTCCTGTACTTTAACCCCTTAAGGACCCATGACGGTCCAAGACAGTCATGGCTTGTTTTCAGTTAAGGACCGATGATGGTCCTGGACCGTCATGGAATTCTGGGCTCCCAGCGCTGTATCGGATAGTGTGTGTGTGGGAGTCCCTGGTCCTTAAGTGACCGCACCGTGCGTGGCCGGTCCTTAAGGGGTTAAACACAAAAAGGAGCATAAAGTACCCTGTGTAAACTTTGCCTTTAACGCATTGCTTTGCACTCAAATGGTTAAGGAAAACCATATATAAGAATGAAGGACCCCACACCTATAGCAACTAACCAATTCTGCTGTTAGAGGAACAATGTAGGACAGGAAATGCATGTACCCTAATGTAATAACCTTTGAAGACTTAAAAGTGCAAGTTTAGATAAAACTGTGTAGATCTGGATTCATAATATTTTACAGCTTTGCCAGTCTATCAGACAGTGATGGGAATAGTCCAGCATCCAACAGCAAACAAGCTACTCACTTCTGATGTAGCTTATTACAAACATTCTATACACATACCCACACACATATACAAATCAGATGGACCAATTAATAAAGTAATGTACTGGGGACCAATTGGATTTACACATTAACACTTTGAGTACCAGAGGGGAATGCCATGCATTGCATAACGATCTGGTATGCCAAAGGTTAAAAGAACTCATTCTGAAATGGAATAGTAAACTGAACACAATCATACTCAACCATTCACCCATCCAGATACAGCAAGAGACGTCACATCTCCATCACCTTCTTAATGCCATCTTCAAAAGCTTTTTTGGCCAGCGGACCAGGCCCATCTACAGTCCTCCCATCATCGTCTGGGCCCCAGCTTGCACTGTAGATGTCAATGTGGTCCGGACGAATGCCCAGTGATTTTGCCTCCACAACATCAGTTACGTCCCCATCTAACATGCGGATTCCTGGAAGAACAAGAGAAGCACAGCTCCGGCTTAGCATCTGTACATGAAACCTAAAGTCACTGAACTGGAGTGGCTTTTGTGGGACAAAACAAAAAGCAGAGAAGCCTTGTATAAAGAAAGGCCATATGTATATTGCTTAATATGGAAAATATATACAAAAACAATTCTGCGCTCCTCTACATGCTGTGAATGTGTACCCTGTAATGTGCATATTTGAGAATTCTTAATAAATATAAATAAAATAAGTGAGAGTTTCGTCCCACAAATTGGCCAATCCGTGTGTAAGCTTACCAACCACACCAAGGTATCTCACTTTATGGTAAGCCCTACTCTAATACACCTACAAAATCTAAATTACTATCTAAATTAAAATTAAAAATCCCTAAAGAAAGATGTTTTTTTGAAACGCGTCTATTAGTGGGCCTCTGTGTAGTGCAATTAAAAACAGCAGACATACAATAAAATAAAAAAGGTGTAGATAAAGGACTTACCTGGTGCAGGACCCTTATGAGCCTGCATTGATAAAGTGATTACTTGGAAAACATGTTCCACTTATAACCTTCCCCACAAGCCATGTGAAGAATGGTTGATACCAAACAGACCGGGGGTATACACATTGGGAATATGGAAAATATGCATTACATGTTTTATCTTGCCGAGTACATAGTAACATAGTAATTTAGGTCGAAAAAAGACTTGCGTCCATCTAGTTCTACCTTTTCCTATTCCTGTTTACCATCGTTGATCCAAAAGACGACAAAAACCACCCCCCTCAATTAGCAATTTAAAATTCTGCCTTGAATGGGGGGGAAAAAATTCCTTCTTGATTCCAAATGGCAATCAGATTTCTCCCTGGATCAACAAGTCCCAACTAAATATTCATCCCAATACTAACGTACATAGCCCTCTATGTTATGCTCTTTTAAATAAGTATCCAGGCCCCTTTTAAAGGAATCTAATGTTTTCGATAGCACCACCTACTCAGGCAGTGAATTCCATACCTTTATTGTCCTTACGGTAAAGAAACCCTTCCGCTGTTGCAGATTAAATCTCCTTTCCTCAAGTCTAAGCGGGTGGCCCCTTGTCCTGTGTACTGTTCTGTTAATGAACAGGTCTTTGGAGAGCCCTTTGTATGGGCCCTGAACATATTTATATAGTGTTATCATATCCCCTCTAAGATGCCGTTTCTCTAGTGTGTACAAGTTTAACTTTTTTTTAGAGTACGCTAAGGAAACTCTGACTGTTTTAATCAAAAGTGACTACAGCCCAGACATTTTTTGGGTGCAGTACTTCAATGGCCTAAAAACATATGGTTGTGCTGTTGCAGTCTATGGACCGCTCTGGCATTAATCCTCAGTAGGATACTGCAGCCACAGCTTCCCTAAAATTTCAGGCCACAGAGGTACTGCCCCCCCCCCAAAAAAAAAAAAAAGTTAGCAGTTCAATAACTTTTGAATAAGACCTCAGCAGTGGGAGTAACCTTTTATTATTCATGGAGATAAACCCTACAATATTTTATTTCCCTTATTAAGCACCATTATCTCTAACAACTTAAGTGCTAGAGAGGTCTCCAAAGCAATGCATTGGAAGCCTCTCTAGTAGAAAATGTGTTAAGACATTTCAAACAAAAGGGATCTTTTGTTCCCAATGGTTTAAGTGGTTTGCTCCACAATTTCTCAGTTTATCTTTATTCATAATTTCCACCGTCTGCAAAGCTTAGCAATGTAGTTTTGTGGCTGTCAAAGATTTATACAGCATTGTAGTCTGATCTACATGCTGTATTGGCAGGCTTTTCTACATGGTTTCACCAAATTTCTTGTATATTATATATTTACATTATTGCATCCTCTCTGCTTTCACACTACCTGACTGAAATCTCTCTGCAAAGAGATTGAGAGGGCACACCTTGTAATTGACATAAGTGTAACGTGAATTTAAAAAGTATAGGGAAATTGACTTTACATATTATACACTTGCATAATAGGAGTAAAATAAAATACTATAGTTTGTACACAGAACATTGGACCATATTCAGTGAAAAGTAGACGAATTCCATTAGCAAAGAAGCTGCACAATAAGAAAAATTAACCCTTTGAATGCTATGAGGTCTCCAATGCATTGCTCTGCAATGCACAGAGATCTCTATAGCAGTCATAGGGCTAAAAGCCCAATTTAAATCAATGGAATTTGCTCCCTATGGCAGTTTGTCTCAGAATTGCTCCACTTCTGCTCGGATGTGAGGACATTGTATTTGAATTGCAGGTTCTCCTGAGCACAGGGAATGAATAGTTTGAATCTGTGAAAACACAGTCTGGGGGGTCACATACATGTCTCTCCATGAAAGGCTGCAACTTGGGCCCACCATGGCAACTAAATTTGGGGAAGAAAAATATGGGAAATAGAGGGATGCAGAAAATTAGGTTGGATTGAGGTAAGGACCAGGGAATAAAGGCAGGGAGATGGAAGGAGTAGGGAAAAGAAAGATTGAGACGGGACAGAGTTGCGCATGGGAGACGGGATGGGGTAGAGTTGAGCGGAAAAAAGTATTGGAGGGTTGAGAAACAGAGGGGATGGGGAATCTGATAGAGAGGATGAGGGTGAGAGTGATAAACTGCTTAGTTAGCCAATAAAGGCATCAACTTGACTAAGTTTAGTGCATTGCCAACGGGCATCAGTACAGCCTGGACACAAGTGAAAAGGCAGTGGGGAATAAATACCATCCATACATGATCCAGTGGATTTATAGTTAAAAGGAAAACTAACATGTATTACTTTTATTAAAGGCAATAAGCATCCTGGAGTCGGCTATAGTATTCTGGGGGTCTGTGTGTGAGAGAGAACCCAGATTTACAGCTACCTTTAGGAGCACGTCCATAAACGAGCATAGGCAATGCAGATTTTTTTTGTTTGTTTGTTTTTTTAATTTAGAAAAGGATTTACCAGGATGAATATATTGAGATTTATCTCATTTTCAAAAGTCCAGGAAAGCTTTAATAGAAAAAAAACAACCAACCAAAACATTTACACAAAAGATAAACGATATATACACACACACATACAACCAACAATTTCTATAAAGATTTTATTATATATATATATATATATATATATATATATATATATATATATATATATATATATATAAATAAATAAAATTAGAGCAGCGGTTATAGTTTGGATGGAATGCTGGAGCAAGCATACTACCCAGGTAGTCTGGTATCTTTCCAGTGGAATTATAAACTAGGCAAGAAAGGTGGAAGGTACATCTAGAGTGTTTGCTAGTTTAGTTCTTTAAAGGGATAGTAATACTTCGTTTTATCTTTATTTTATTTTGTAGGCATTAAAAAAACATGAAGAATGATATAAGTCTTATCCCTCAAACCTATATGGTTTATGAGATATTCACAAGCAATGTTTTCCCCTCCCGCCCCTTTTACCTGCTGTAAACAATCTCTTCTCAGATGTGGAATGCAGTCCATAGACTGGACAGATAACAGTAGGGGACACTCTTATTCCTATGAAAACAATGAAATCCCTGCCCCCCTTGACAAGCTTTTCAGGTTTTTCCCTTATCTTAATTGAAGATTGTCCCTCTCTGCAGTCTACCTGGGCACCTCCCTTCTGCTCTAGCTGAACAGTGTGACATCAGTAAAAGGGGCGGGAGGGGGACACTTTGTCATTGAATTACTCTTGAACTACAACTCTGACAGAATTGAAATAACACTCTCCAAAGTCCAAATACTATGATGATTAATTAGAGCTGTTTTCATTATGAAACATTACTATCCCTTTAAACATATCATAATGATGGGTAGTGTAATTACATTGGAGGCCAAAATGGAATAATGAATTGCACAGAGTGTAGAGTTTAGTAAATCAAAAATCTAAACTACCAGGAAATATGCAAAATAATTATAGTGATGGTAATATTAAATAATAGTTGGCAAGAGTGAAACAAAAACTTAAGATAAAAATTGTCATATATAATATAATTGGAAAAAACACAAATATAGAGAAAATATAATAATAATAATGAGTTATTAGTTGGTGATGATGGATATACAGATAATGAAATTAGTAGATATATGAAGCTGATAAATCACTTGATGGAGTTCCAGCTGATGAATGGATAACTATGAGTGACAGAAAAGATATGAGAACTTCTATGGTGTTTGCTGCAGGATGAGATGCAACAGGTGGCCTGGTCCACCCTTTGTAGAATTTTGATCCAAGAAACCTCAAACAGCGCAAACACAAGAAGAAAAACAGTATCTAAGTGTAGTAATAATTTAATGAAACAATGTATAAAAAGAAATCAGCTAATTGCCCCGTGAAGAAGCAGACAGTACGCCTGCGAAAACGTTCGGGCTCCCATACCTTGGCCCATTTTTTGTCTCAGTCAGGTCCCCCCCACGCCCCCTGTGAGTTCCACCACTCCGCCCATCTCCCAACAACGGCGTTCTTTACAAACAGCCGCCACGAGGTTTCCGGTAACTTGGCTATACCGTTACCGGCTCACTTTCATCTATGATTGTTTCCCTTACCAACACATTGCACTTATATTAAGGGAATACATCCACGCTGATGACAACCTTAATCAAGGATTTTCCCAACATTGGTTACACATCTGGATGAGAGATAGAGAAGAAGTTTTATGGTGCATAGGAGCAATGGAGGACACAGTCCGTCGGCTACCAGGGGAAGGACCTGTTTTATATGCATTAAAGGGATAGTAATACTTCGTTTTAACTTTATTTTGTAGGCATTAAAAAAACATGAAGAATGATATAAGTCTTATTTCTCAAACCTTTATGGTTTAAGAGATATTCACAAGCAAAGTGTCCCCCTCCATCCCCTTTTACTGATGTAACACTTCTCAACCAGGGCAGAAGGGAGGTGTCCAGGTAGACTGCAGAGAGGGACAATCTTCAATTAAGATAAGGGAAAAACCTGAAAAGCTTGTCAAGGGGGCAGGGATTTCATTGTTTTCATAGGAATAAGAGTGTCCCCTTCTGTTATCTGTCCAGTCTATGGACTGCATTCCACATCTGAGAAGAGATTGTTTACAGTAGGTAAAAGGGGCGGGAGGGGGAAACTTTGCTTGTGAATATCTCATAAACCATAAAGGTTTGAGAGATAATACTTATATCATTCTTCATGTTTTTTTAATGCCTACAAAATAAAATAAAGTTAAAACGAAGTATTACTATCCCTTTAAGCCCAAGAAGGGCTATTGTAAGTGCATTACCTATATCTTTTATACATTGTTTCATTAAATTATTACTACACTTAGATACTGTTTTTCTTCTTGTGTTTGCGCTGTTTTTGAGGTTTCTTGGATCAAAAGAGTGTAGAGTTTAACAAGATAGATTTGTGACACAGCAGAATGTACTATGTCCCTGTAACACGGCTGGCATTAGCATCTGTTGAATAATGTGTTTCATTACCAAGGGTCTTAAACGAGATTTGTTTATAAACAGAGCACTTTTTATGATAAAAAGTTTGGATGTTAATTTATCAATAAGAAGACCAAAAGTGAGGTTAAGGTCAAGCCACAAAGATATTTGTAGGAGTTGATGGGAGTCAAGTTACAATTAGACTGTTACAATTGTTAAATTGTTGTGGCGTTTAAGTGGTTTGTGTTTTGTACCAAATGCTATTGTACAGATAGGGAACCCGAGAGCCCAAAAAACAACGGAAAGCTTTGGGCAGCTCCATCTGGCACAGAACCACCAAGACGACTTTAGGAGCCATCAGGATATGTATTTCCTTTAATAAAGGGTAAAAGGGATACACCTTTTGGTTTTGGCATTCGTGACCCATTAAGTCAAGCACATTTTCACTCCTAAGAACCTTTTCCCTAAATGCAATTTTATAAATTACAGATAGATTTCCCATCTTTTTGCGCAAAATAATTCCACAAGGGGTTTATTTTTGAGAGGCATAAGTGGACAAGGGCAGAGTTTCAGAATGAAGGCTGAATACACAATACATAACAGTTAAACACTCATGCAAATTATTTTAACATTTTAATTCCACTGGCAGTGAATATAGTTATCAGTATTGTCTATAATTGATTCCCTAAGCTGCATTAGAGTGTCTTCGTAGTTTGCTAAATGCTAACAAGATTTATTACCTTTTTGATGCTCCAGCCAATTTAGTCTATAGCCAGAGATGGCCAAGTCTATAGAATATCTGGGTTAATCCTCCATGTGCCAGAGGGGTGTGCAACCCATCACTTGCAATGCAATATGGGATAACGTAACCAATTCCTTGACAAAGTTCAGGCCACAGTTCAGAGTGTGTTAAACTTGGTTATCAATTTATACTCCCAGATCTTTGTGGACTAAAATTTCCCATCAGTACAGTTAACTTGAGATCTTTAATACTGTGATCAGTTCTGCAAAAATGTTGACCCATTGGGCTGTCTTGTTCATACTAAACCTATGAGAATTAAATCAGTTTTCTTAGGGTTTCTCCTGTCTCACCTACATATGGCCCTGTTTTGGGAAATTTACACAATGTAGAAAACAGATGAGCCGCAGGAGAATTTGCCCTAGATATTGTGGTTTTGGTGGGAATGGGGTATGTGCACCTTATCTGTGGTACATATGTATGCACGTTTCACTTTACTTTTGTAGGCCGGGAAAAGTAACATTTTCGGTTGCATTAAGCGAATTCTACACCACCAGTTTTAGGTTGGGGCTGTTTATAGTAGGGGAATGGAGGTTTCAGCAATTTTGTTTCATCTGCCATCAGTATGTAGTATTGTTTAGAGCACTTAAGATTTTACGCAGTAGTTAAAGCTGGGGGTTGTAGAGGACTACCAGTGGGACTCTGTTCTCTCTCTGTAGTTTGTATTCTAGGAGATTTCTTCTGGGCACACAGGTGCTCTCTGAATTTGGAGGTCCATTACTTAAGCATTATATTCTTTTTGACTATCTAGAGACACTGATTCTTTGTTTAAACAAGCTTTATTAAGTATCCATAATCCTCAATCCTGTTCCACCAAAATGTCAGGATGGTCATGGCCTAGCAGCTGGCTATCATCGGGAGTAGATACAGCCTACTGACTAGAAGAAACCATGGATTTCTACTTAGACTCTCAGAGTATAAAGCTGGGGTGCATAGATTGAGAGTGTTGGGGGAGGGGACTGACCTTGCCAAGGCAAAAACCATGTTCAAGTTACCAGCTACAAGGCCAGATACCAGACACCAGTTGAGCTGTACCATTGGCAGGATAGCTAGTGTGGAGTCTGTTCAGAGGCTAAAGTACACAGAGGTTAGCAAGGCTGGTTAGACAAGAATATTACTCTAGGTGAATTTCCAGAAGCTGCCACTAGAGGGAAACACAGACAAACAAAAAAATAACTAGAACCCAAGAAATGGCTGATGGAAACCAAAGACACAAAGCAGAAGAAACATCTCATCACAAAATTTGTGGAGCAGCTTCTAAACAAATTGGCACTGCCACTCATTACAGATGGCCCTAAAGAAACATAGGCAAGATGTGTGTGGGGGGGGGAATCCAGACTGTACCAAATAGAAAAAGTTCAGCTGGCCTGACATACGTGAACCTCAGAGCATGATCAGACCATGCAAAATATACAGTATTTCAAATAGTAACTTTGGAGTATTTAAGTTTCTAATAGAATGATGCTCAATTCAAGAATAAGAAATGCTGTTTTTGATAAATTGTACTCTCTGCCGGGACTGGATTTACAGATCGGTAGAGTAAGCTACTGCCTATAGCGCCATATTTTGAAGGGTGCCTCAGCTGTATTGGCCATACCCACATCCTGAACTATGGGTGAGGTCAGAGCAATTTCAATGCCCCACTACCAGTTTATTTACTCCTTTACAGGCTATTATGTAATCCCTCGGTTGCCACAGAAAGTTTCAACACATTGCAAAACAATGCATTGGAGATCTCTCTAGAAACCAAGGGGTTTAGCCTTTGGTGCCAGGGAGGTACCCAAAAGCATTGTGTTACAATAATTTGTATACCGCTGAAGCAAAAAGCTCTGACCCTTTGGGTGCCTGTTATAGGCCAAGGGTACTTTCTGTGCCAGGAAATAGTGGATGGGACTGGATGTGGGGCTGTGCGACGATTGGGACTCATCATGGGTGGAGCTCAGGGCACCGAGATGGTCTTCCCAAGGGATGCCTGTGATTTCAAACTGGCCCTGATCTCTGCTAAAAGGATTCCAGAAACAAAGCATCATAGAGCCGATAGCTGCATAGCAAGTCTGAATTCAGTTGAAGAGGAAATGGTTTATTTACCAGATTTCACTGAAGTCAACTGGGATTTATCGGTGCTAAGATTACATTTCACAGACTAACACCATCAATAAACAATGTCATCCCTTAGGGCTTTGGTTGGTATGTAATATTGTGCCTCAAATAACGTAGCTTGTGACAAATCAGCAGGGAATGACAAGTTATCAAAGTACTCTGTCAAGAGCAGTTTCCTTGCGGTTGCCTTTAAAGGGTGGAAAACAAAAAAAAAACCTCTCAGTTTAAAGAAATGGGAATTCTTTAGTTTTGGTACCTGATGAATCCAGTCAAGCATTAGTTCTGTTGGATCAGTAAAAAAATAGTTATTTCTCCCTGTTCAACAGTTCAGTCCTCCAACACAGCCTTATTGAGAATTTGCTGTAAATATGGTCTGAAATCTTAAACGTCCTTTCATCATTACAATGTTTAAGCCTCATGACGCAGTGCTCTGACAGAGAGTCATCCATATTGCATAGCTGCCACTTAGGTGGGCTTCGGGAAGGGAGCACCATCTTTGTTTAACTTCAGTTTAGGTTTCATTGTAAGGCTATTTTTATCCGATGTCACCCTGTCCTGCACTCTGGTTCCCTTTATGGAAATTTCCAATTTGAAATCGGCCCATTCAACTACACTGCCAAGCCATGACCCCTAGTTTTGTCATTTAAATTGGTGTGCTTGAGAGGTCACCTATCATCCAAGGGTTTAAAATAAAACCTATTTAGGTCTAATGAGGATCAGTGTTACGAGAAAAGGCCTCCTGCAGATGTTGGAAGTTTTCTAATAAAAGCTGTGGAGCCACACATTGGACAGTTTAAACCCAAAATGTCAGTGTATAGATACCAATCCACATTCCAAAAGTGCCAAGTGAAAGTTTTTTTTTTTTTTTTTTTTTTTAATAATATTTCAGGGATATGCCAGAGAGGTACCCCCCAATGCTCAAAGTGTTAAATACAGTGTGATACTCAAAAGGTTAACTGTCATATTTTGGGGGAATTTTTTTTTTCTTTTTTTTAATGCAACTGTCATTGGATTATTTTTTATTAACCCCTTAAGGACCATGCCGTGCCAGGACAGTCACGTCTATACTGCACTTAAGGACCAGTGACGGTCCTAGCACGTCATTGACTTCAGCAGTCCCTGCGAGGCTGCATGTTGCTCTGGATCCCTGAATCAAATGGCCAAAAAAAAAAAAAAATTGTAAAAATGCCCCGTGGTATCACTGTGCCCGTGATTCTTGTGTGACATTCTGACCTCCGGGTTTGTGTTGCTGTCTCTTATTGATGCTTTATATATGCCCTCCTGTCACTGGGCCGGTGCACTTTCGTGGTGTTCCTGACCTTACGTTATTCAGTGCTCCTGTTCCGTGTTGATCCGGTTTCAGTCTGACCTTGCTCCTGTTCTGCTCCTGTGTACCAACCCAGGCTGTGGCTGACTACCGCTCTCCATGTACCGACCCAGGCTGTGGCCAGCTTCCGCTCTCTGATACTGATCCAGGCATTGACTGACTTACGCTATCTTGTTGCCCTCGCTATTATTGTCAGTTCTGTCTGATTTTGTTGCCTCCAGTTGCGCTCTCCCTGCCTGTGCATCAGTGTGGCCTCTGTTAAGTACACCCAGCCAGTGCTATCCGGTCACTAAGCGGTTACTGTTGCCTTCCCACTATACGCTCAGCCTGAGACTCTCTGTAGCCTCCGTTTGTACAACCAGTCAGTACAATACGGTCACTAGCGGTTACCGTTGCCTACCCACTATACGCTCAGCCTGTGACTGTGGCCTCCGTTAAGCACACCCACTCAGTGCTATCCGGTCACTAAGCGCTTACCGTTGCCTTCCCACTTTACGCTCAGCCTATGACTATCTGTGGCCTCCGTTAAGCACACTCAGTCAGTGCTATCCGGTCACTAAGCAGTTACCGTTGCCTTCCCACTATACGCTCAGGCTGTGACTATCTGTGGCCTCCATTACGTTTTCCCAGTCTGTGCTGTCAGGTCACTAGCGGTTCGTTGTCAGCTCATTTCACTCGCTCAGCCTGTGATCGGTAAAGCCTCCTCAGTTCCTTGTTGCACCAGATATTAGGCTGCCTTACCCGGTATTCGGTAAGGCCGGTAGAGCCTCCTCAGTTCCTTGTTGCACCAGATATCAGGCTGCCTTACCCGGTATTCGGTAAGGCCGGTAGAACCTCACTTTTGTATTGTTATTTTGTATGCCCTGTCCTGTGTCAAACTTTCTTACTGCTGTTTGTAGCGTTTGGACCCGTGAGGGGCCTTGTGCGCTTTATTTTGCCTAATAAAGCTTTTCTATTTTATCCTACCCAATTGTCTGAGTGTTCAATAAAACCGTGACACGTGGTCTTTAACGGTCTGCAGCACAACAGTCCTTATATTGTAAAGGAGAAAAAAAAAGAAGAATGAAGGAAGAGAAGATTGAAGACACAGTGGATGACAGGTAAGTGTTACATTTTTGGGTGTTAGGATAGTATTATGGGTAGTATTGTTTAAGTGTCATGTTAGGGGTAGTGTATGGGAGGTGGGGGGAGGGTGACTTGTGCTTACTCTTGTTTGACACGGTGGCAAACAAGAGCTCACCATTTTCCTTTGATATTCCCACAATTCACGCTATTTAGCATGCGTTGTGGGAACAATAATCTGCAATGAGTGTTTGGCCATAACGTGGGCAATGGCCACCAACGCTTATTGCTCCATGTACCAGGCAGGCTATAGGATAGCTGTGGTACAAAAGTGGGTTTCTTGTTCAGGGTTCATATTTGCCTTACCAGATGTTTTACTGGTAGGAATAGTATCGAGCCTGTAGCCTCTAGCAGTGTGACAGTCAAAGGATACTTACTCCTGTTCTAAAGCAAAGTGCTTCCAAAGTCTCTGGCCCCTAGTGGGTTAATATATCAAACTCAACTTTTTTTTTTTTTTTTTTTTTTTTTTTTTTTTTTAAACAATTTGCTTTTAATGTAAAACTAACAATTCCTTATTTTTGTTCTCAAGATTCTGCAGAGTTTGCTACAATGCGGTACAGACCAAACCACAATATGTTATATACTTTGTGCTCACCTTGGACATTATGTTTCTTCATCTGTAAAATACGAGACCGTTATGGATTGAGTTCATTCCCAGCGTACACATGAAATGGAGTGCATCGTTCTATGACCCAGCAGTAAGGGAACACATTCGCCTGTAATTTCTCTGCACCGATTCCCACTGGCATTCAATACTTTTCAAATAGGGGTGGTATTAATGGAGTGTCAGGGGATATCCATACCCTCTAGTTAGAATGTACAAAGACATTTTCAAACTATTTCTCAACCTTTATGTAGCAAAGAAAACCAGAATGCTTATTACAAAGTGTAAGCCATAGAACAGAGCAAAACTTCCCATTATTCAAGCATTGATGTGTGAACCAATGGCCAAGAATAGGCTGTTAAACTTTGCATTTCAATTTCGAACAAATCTAAGGCAGGGGTTCTCAGACTGTTCTGTGGAATCCCAGGGTTGCTTGAAGCAGCCCAAGTGCTTCCCTGGAACAAACTAGTAATAGCAGGCCTGGATAATTTGATAGACACTGTGTGGGTGGTTCTGCGACTTTCTATGGATGTGTGGAAGCGTGAATCATTTCACACACTGCAGTTGTGTTTGCATATCCAAGAGAAATCTTGCAAGTCATTTGGTCCCAAAGATAAAAAAAAAAAAAAAAAAAAAAAAAAAAAAAAAAAAGTGCTTGTTAGTACTTTTCATCATGTCCATGGAGGCAGACATTCAATGGTGCAGGATTTCAGGACCCCAAACACTTCCCACTGACGGTGCTTGGGCCAACACTGGTGGTGCTGCAGTCATCTGCAGTACTGACTGCCCACACCACAGCTGATACAGAGCAGGGCTCTCCGAATTCAGATCATTGTCCTCTCTACGCACCTTTGAAAGGTGCACAGAGAGGACTCTGGTCTGAAACCGAAGCGCCCAGCTCCATATCAGCCGCAGCACGGACAGTCAGTACTGGCATGACTGCAGCTCGTGCAGCCGTCCCTACTGCGCATGATGGCTTTTTGCCAACACCCTTAGTGAATTATAATATAGGATGGAGGTTTGCTGGGAGTGCAGGATGTGGAACACCATTTTGTTTTTAGGAGATCTTGTCCATATTAACACCACCTTTTTGCTTCTCAAACAATGGACCTTATGTATAAAAGTAAACTGGAGTCTATCTAGAGCAAAGCAACTGCATTACATAGGACAAAAGCATTCCTTTTTGCTGCAAAAGGTTTTTTAACCCCTTGAAATTAAAATGCATTGGAGACACCTAGCATTCAAGGATAAAAAGATCCACTAAAATAAATGGTAATTTGGGATATTACTATTTGTCTTCTTTATAGCTATTAGTTTGCTCCATTATTACATAAGGCTCATTGCCCCATATTAAAAAAAAAAAAAAAAAAAAAAAAAGACACAGTTGTTCTGGAGCAATCCAACTGCACCATAGGAGACAAATAAAAATTCTGATTACATTGGGGTTTTAACCCCTTGAATGCTAGAGTGGTCTCTAGTGCATCGAAAAGCACTGTACTGTAAACCTCTGGCATTCAGAGAGTTAAAATGCTCTGTTCAAGTGCATGGAAATTTAGAATTTTTTTGTCCCCTGTGGTGCAGTTGGTTTACTCTGGTATGTTTTTTTAACTATGGGGCAATGAGTATGTAGAATTAGGGTAATTCTGGGGGCTAAAGCAGTCTCCAATGTTTTGCATCAAGCACATTTGAGCCCTCTCTAGCCTTCAAGGAGTTAAAAGCCAAATTTTAATGAATGGGAATATATATGGTTTCCCTGTGGAGCAGATGGTTCGCTCCAGAGCGACTCCAGTTCTTAGCAGAGCCTTAATTTCACTTTATCCCCAATGGCAGACCGCACCCAGCAGTGAATGGTGAAAGACCACAGACCTGTACAAGAACCCAGACCAATACTCCTATGGTGACAATATGAAATTAGTTTTATGTTAATTTAATCCATTCTAGCACAATGTGTTAAACACCCCTCTGGACAGTGACATAACTAGTCCTTGGAGGGCCCTGGGGCAAAATATTTTTGGGACCCCTAACACAATTTTCACATTCCTTATAGCTCCATGTACACTAAGCACTGTCACCACTGCACCCTCTGTAATTACACCCTGGCTCTGGCACTGAAAGGGCTAACCCAGATTGGCGCTGGGTAGAGCTGCACTGTTCTGCACCTCCATGCCCCTAGGCTCTTCAGGCCACAGCACAATTAAGAATGAGTAGCAGCAGGGAAAGCTGCAACTTGTCTGAGTGTGACTCACAAACACTGTCCCCTGGTAAATGTTCTAGCTCATTGCCCAGGAGCAGGTGATGCCCTAGTCAGACATTTCCAGCTGCATGTCCTCACACTCCAGAGCACTCAGCAGCAAAGTGAGATTAGAGGAAAGGAGGTTTAAACTTCAGCAGAGGAAGGGTTTTTTTTACGGTAAGGTCTGTCAAATTGTGGAATTCATTGCCCAGGGAGGTAGTTATGGCAGATACAATTGATACATTTAAGAGAAGATTAGATACATTTCTTTCAAAAGGGAACATACAGAGTTATACTGTTTATCAGTAGGCTGAGCAGGAAGGTCTGATAAAGACTAATTTAACTGGTAGCAGGAAAGCTATAAAATTCTCAGTTACTGAGGTATGAGGTGAAGTTTGAACTTGATGGACTTGTGTCTTTTTTCAACCTAATTTACTATGTTACTATGTAAAGTGGATACACACTAACATTTCAATAGTGCTGCAGAGCATCTGGACCAAGTCACACTGAATATAAGAGCAGGTCTGCAGCAATTTTGAAATAGGGCCCTAAATGTGCTCAATGTGGCCCATATTTATAAAAGAAATTGGATTTATTCTGCTGTAAACCAACTCCACCATAGAGGACAAAATTCCTAAATTCCCATGCACACGGCTAGAGCTTTCTATCCCCTTTAATGCTAGAGAGGTCATGCACTGGGGATGTCACTAGCATTCAAGGGGTTAAAAACTTAGTTTAAATTTAACAGGAACGTTTTAGGTGTCCCCTGTGGCCCAGCTGGTTTACTCCAAAGTAACGCCAGTTTTCTTTTATAAACGTGGGCCTGTGATTTAAAAAAAAAAAAAGAAAAAAAGAATAATAAGTGTTATTCTAGGGCAAACCAATTGCATCATAGTGGGACTCAAACATTCCCCAAATTTCTATCAATTTAAATGGAGATTTCAACCATTTCAAAGGTTGTAATTGTTCCTATGGCGCAATTGGTTTGCCCCAAAATTACTCGTTTTCTTTTGAACATAGTGTCCTTTCAAACCCAGAGGTAACATGTAAAGACAAAAATGCATTTGAAAAATGAATCCCTTTGCTGCTAGCAATCAATTCTTTGGAGACTTCTCTTGCATACAAGAGGTTAATAGTACCATTTGCATTTATAGAAATGGTTACATATGATGTAGTTATTTCTTCAGAATCGTTCTACCTTTGTCTTTATACATATGGTGTCTTGACCCCTTGGTCTGACCTCGTACCTGGGGTAGGGCCTCAGTGCATATGTATTGTAAGGGCTTGATTTTTCAGCATTTCCCATGTCTATCCCAGAAATGTGAACTTGAATCAATTTCACTAAATCTCAACAATGAGTATACTCATACCTCAGAACTTTCAAAATAAGCTGACCCTGAGATGCTTGAAATATTAACCCTTAAAGTTCCCAAAATGTAGATTTTAGGCAATAAGACTCTGTGGTCTAACCAAGAGGTTCTCCTATTGATCCTCAAGGTACCATTTACAGGCTACAATTTAGCTATATCACAGTTTGAACCCACACAAGACAAGCAGGACATCATCTTCTGCTTTTCTGGTACAAATGGAACCAAATTAGAGACACATAAGCAGCAGTTATTTGGTGCAAATCAGACAGGTAACACTATGCTCTCACCCTGAGAATGTGGCCCTTCACCCCGAGATTTGAGTCAAAACCCTCAAGTTCTCAGGTATGAGTATACTGCATACAGTGGGGTAACTAGTTAGTGGAAGGCCCCAGTGCAACACTTTTTTGGGACCTCAACACAAAAAAAGCTAACTTGGGCATAAATAAAACTTGTTGGGCCTGGGATATATCGGGTCCCCTGGGTGCTGTGCCCTTTCATAACTGCACCCGCTTTGGTTATAGCCATTACGGCATAAAACCGCAACATTTGTGCAACAGGTAGAACGCCTGTGTTTTCCTTCAGCCTACAACCCACATTTGAGCTCAGGAATAAAAAAAAAAAAAAAAAAAAAAAAAATCAGTCCTCAAGAACAGCAAACTGGTTCTAACTCCCATTCCAAAGGAAGAGCGAGCAAGGACAGAGTGAGATGAGCTGCAGCCAATTATAAACAGAACAATCTAGGATGCCTATCACAGACAAATACAACAAAGTACAGAGTAAAAATATATTTCAAAATAAATTGTTGCATATAGATTGTGAGCACAGTTTTACTTTTACTACAGGTAAGCACCAGACCATCTGGGAGAGTAACAGATCATAACCAGGTCATGACAAGGCTGGCCTCTTTTGTATTGTAACTATGCTTTCTACACTCAATGCATAGGCAACCTTCACCCACTGAGGACCAAAGGTGTAAATCCAAGGGGACATTTCCACATTTATGTTTGGCTTCTAAATCATTGTTTGCACTTCCGATGTAAGACCCCATATCTTTACTGTAGACACAAATAGCTATTTTAATTTTTAAACATTACTTTATTAATATTAATTGAGAATTATAAGCTTATGAATGTTAATCATTTGTACCAAAAATGTTATGCATTTTTAAATTAATTTAAATGTAATTTGTTTTACTTAATTTTGCATGTTTGCTTTTCATGTGAGTTAATTATACTACACTTTGTGCTCTACCCTCTTGTGTTGTCTCATTACTCAGTTCAAGGACGTCACTACTGGAGTACAGTTGATCAGTTAATATGGCTTTGCATTTTGTGAGGCTTTGGCTCCTTGTACGTTTTTTTAGTTGCTGTCTGCACAGTAGTTTTTCAGTACAAGGGGGCCATAGTATTGATATAAATAGCTCTTTGTTAACAAAAGGATTTGCATGGAAAGCTGTTATTTATAGAGAGTTCAGTTATATGTGTTTACTATATTTGCATTTGAGCTCTGCACTTTACTCTAGCCTATAAATGAAAAAATACTAAACTGAGGTTTTCGTAGTTCTTTAGAATCACAGGTGGGGCTCTATAGCTAGTTTCAAGAAGTACTGTAATTTGTTATGTGGAGGTGAAAACTATGCAGACATATGCTATTAGATATGGCCAATGCTATATTAAGAACACCTACTTAGGCAAGCGCCTTTGTTAAACACATTAAGATACCTTTTTCCTAAAAGGTACAGTTCCCTTTATGGAGGACAAAGGTGTTACATGTCACTCTTGCAAGATGTGTTAAAAGGAGTAGTAAAGTTTTTCATGACTAAACACCAATTTAGGCCTTCCCTGTAAAGTAGAACAAGGATGACCCCATTCATAAGTCGTCACCATTTAAAACGCACACATGCATATTAATGGCTGTGAAATAGACGCTGTTACCGAAGGCACACAAAAATGTAAGGTTACACACAGAAGTATGGAGCTGCAAATTCTAAACATAGCAAAAAGACTAAAAAATGTGTGCATGGTTTCATCTGCAAACAAAGATCTCTGATGTAAAAGAGTAAAGTGCCTGAGGCAGGCCTCATAGCAAGAAAATCTGGACCTAGATGTACTAAAGGTTGATGAGGTGTCGATATGATATTGTCGGTGTTCGAATCACTCCAACAATTCGATCTGCACCCACCGACATATTAACCAAAACTGTTGGATGGAAGGGGAGGTTGCAGAAGGTCCTTATTAGCATACAGGTTTTTCAAAGTGTTGTCGGTGTGGAAGAGATCTCCTCCCCTTACGCATCACCAACACTATGACAATTCTGAATAGCATTCTCTGTGCTTCCCTACCCAGCCAGTATGGGAATAAAGAGAAGGCTTTCAGCACCAAGGACAGCATTTAATTCCATAGGGATATGAATTGCTCAACCCTGTGGCATTCAAAGGGTTAAAATAAACTGAAACAGTACGCCTAGCACTACACAATGTTCCCCCCCTCGACATGTCCCCCAACTTAGTATATCGAGACATTTTCATGATTCTCATAACAAATAGGAAAGTTTTACATGTTGGGGTCTTGATAAGATCTCTTTGGGAATCAGAGGAGGGGACTTGGTTCGGTCACTTTCCCACAGAGAATGTAAATGGATCTTCATTTTAAATTCATACCCAAATGGAATAAATGAAAATTTTAATTTTGGTGTCTTAACTATTTGTGTTTTTTGGATTTCATATCATATTAACAATGCCTATGCATCAGGACCCGATCTGTGGTATTCTCTCATTGCTTAGATTTTATTCTCCGTTTATCGGAGGATAGGGTAAACAAGAACAATTAGATCTGATCCGTCATTATTGACATCATTAAGCAGATGGAACTGGATTGGCGCAATTCCTGTTAGCAGGGATATTTAAACTTGCTCTATCTAAAGAACAAGTGTTTGCCTCTGATGAAGCCCAGGTAGTGGACGATATGCGTTAGGTGTATTAAAATATGCAGTGTATTGTGCTTTGAGGATCTCCTCTTCATTTTTCATTTAGCCACCAGTAACTTAGAACATTTTAGCTTTTAGCTATCAGGGAGCTGAACATGAGTGATAACAGGCATTGGACCCATGCCGGGGAGTCGCTATGTTGTTGCAAGCTCCTCATTGCAGGTGTAGCCGAGTATTGATCTGTTCCTAAGAAATGGCTAAGGTTTTTACTTGCACTGTGCGAAATATATAGCTCTATGGCTTATTAGCAAGTATAGGACTCTGTTTTGAACACACACGGTGTACCTGTAAAAACTAGTGCTATAACTTAAGCTCATGGACCGCCATTGTATCCCTGGCATTTTGTTGAGCAAATGTGCCTGGGAGCCTCTTTAAGCACAGTGTTAGTAGCCTTGCCCCTTGAGTGTCTGAAATATAAGGACACCTGATATAAGATTCTTGTTACTAGGGTGGTGTTAATGTTCATTATATATATGCCCATTTCTCTAGATTGACTGTTCCTTTAAGGAGAGAGATTGACTGTTCCTTTAAGGAGAGAGATTGACTGTTCCTTTAAGGAGAGAGGTGAGAGTGATAAGTGACCGTTTATATGGATAATTCGCCCTGATATATATCACTATTTGAGAGATAAATCTTAGAAATGGAGACAAATGGGCATTTGACTTCTGACCAACCGTTCTGTGCGGGGAGATAATTAACGCATATGAAAATACTGCATATTTTAAAGTTTTTCTTTGATTTTTTGTTTTTACAAATTTTAATACAAATCTTAATAAATATATTGGATACGATAAATTTGAGATTTGTCTAAGGTACACTTTATAATATGATGAAGGGTTACAGAGTGCCTATAAAATAGTTTCTTTTTCTCTATATTTTTTTTTTTTTTTTTTTTTTTTTTTTTTAATATACACCAAACAATAAGCAATAAACCTAGCTCACATGCACATACTCGCACACTGTTGCTAAAACATGTTGGCACATGCTGGTGCTAAAACATGCTGGCACATGTAGAGTTGTGCAACGCAGTACTTGGCAATGTGCTAAACACCTTTTTGGACCTGAAAGGACTAAGTACTGAAAATTCAACAAGCCAGTCACTCTTATTTTATTTTTTATTAACAGCACGGGCAACGCCATGCCAATATTGCTAGTATATACATATGTATTATATACATACATTTTGTGTTGCCATTCTTTTACACACTATATTCAGAAGAAAGTCCTGTAACTTTCTCTACATACGCACACTGACTATGTGGATATGGTACTATCAAATAGGTGTTAGAAGATCTTTATAGTGAGACTGAGGGGCAGATTGCGGAGCCTGCCCTGATGCTGGTATAGCCTCATGGCCTGTTTGTGACTAAGACAGGTGTGACCTACTCCTGGTCTAGCATACTATCATGAACTTCCTATGGATGATAAGAAAATGATCTTACGTTTTCATGTTAAATTTAATTTTTCCCTGGTAACAGGCATTTTCAGCTCCAGTCCACTGGAGACACAAACTGGTCATGTTTTCTGCAGCATAGGTGGCTCAGTCGCAATGGAGAAGCTGCCTACGATTAAGGGTGGAATCTTAAAAAGCCAACCTGTTTGTGCCCCCCGACAAGTAACACTGAGAAACACTGCTGTATAATGTCATCATTGTTGAGCTTGGGGGGGGGGATAATCATTGTTACCACTTATTCATGAACATTTCTAGTTTCACATTTCTGCTTCTAAAATATTGGTCTCAACTTTAGAAATGTCCTGAAAGCACCAGTCTAATTTTTGAATTCATTTTCAGAATACATAATAGGTCTCAGTGTATGTATAGTTTTACTTCAAGTAAATAGGTCTGTTCTTTCCACAGAGATTTCCAGGTTCTATTCTATCCCATTTAGGTTATGGCATCCTACTAATTGGTCTCTGCTTCACTTTTCTTAAATTCAGCTGCAAGAATCCTTACACACGCTAAAATGAACCTGCTAATGTCCCTTTGATTTGCCTCATGATTTACTATTAAGCACTACATCGCCTTAAATTCATCCCTTCTAGTGATGATCGAGCACCCCAATGCTCGGGTGTTCGGGTGCTCTGACCGAGCGCCCCCGGAGGCTCGAGTGCTCGGCCGAGCACCCGAGCCCCATTGAAGTCAATGGGAGGACTCGAGCATTACACCAGGCACCCCCTGCTCTGATGAGGGGAGGGTGCCTGGTTCATAGGAAAAGGGCAGAAAAGGATGGAAACACCACAGAAATGGTTCAGGGACAGCATAGGGAGGATGTCTGGATGCATCTTGGACTCCAACATCGCTGCTGGGAACGATCTTTCGCCCGTAGTACGCCATTTTTACAGACTGACCGTAAAACACACAAAAAGGAAGATCAAAAACGACTTTAGGCGAAAAATTGTTACCAAACAGTATTTGCTGTATATTTACTTGTATATCATCTGCAAATTCTGCAAAAAATTTCCTCGATTTTTCTGAACTGGGGCCATGATTAAGAGGGAAACGTGCGCAGAGGCAAATTCTCCCAAAAATTTCCTCGATTTTTCTGAACTGAGGCCATGATTAAGAGGGAAACGTGCGCAGAGGCAAATTCTCCCAAAAATTTCCTCGATTTTTCTGAACTGAGGCCATGATTAAGAGGGAAACGTGCGCAGAGGCAAATTCTCCCAAAAATTTCCTTGATTTTTCTGAACTGAGGCCATGATTAAGAGGGAAACGTGCGCAAAGGCAAATTCTCCCAAAAATTTCCTCGATTTTTCTGAACTGGGGCCATGATTAAGAGGGAAACGTGCGCTGAGCCGACCATCTAAAACATTATGGGTGAGGGTCTGCTGCGGAGCTGACCATCCTAAACATTATATGCGAAGGCCCGCTAGTGAGCTGACCCAATAAAACATTATATGAGAAGGCCCGCTGGTGAGCTGACCTATACAAAAATTGTCAAACTGCGCCCGCTGGTGAGCTGGCCCTATATAAAAATTATATCACAGGGCCCGCTGGTGAGCTGGCCCTATATAAAAATTATATCACTGGGCCCGCTGGTGAGCTGGCCCTATATAAAAATTATATCACTGGGCATATGGAAGAGAGTCAACCATATACCCGTTTTTTGGGTGGAAGGGGTGAATGGGAATACAGAGTATTCCCATCATTGTAAATAACATATATAAAGTGACTTTATGTTCCCCCGGGGCTTTCCTCCAGTGGAGTGGAGAAGTCAGGGGAAATCCAGGCCTTGTTCATTTTTATAAGTGTCAACCTATCAGCATTTTCGGTGGAAAGGCGGATACGCTTATCTGTTATGATGCCACCAGCAGCACTAAATACCCGCTCAGACAGAACGCTGGCGGCAGGGCAGGCCAGCACCTCCAAGGCGTAGAGTGCCAGTTCATACCACGTGTCCAGCTTGGACACCCAGTAGTTGTAAGGCACAGAGGGATCATTGAGGACGCTGACACGGTCTGCTACATACTCCTTCACCATCTTCCAAAACTTTTCCCTCCTTGTGACACTAGGCTGCGCATCAGGGTGAGGGTGCTGGCGGGGTGTCATGAAGGTGTCCCACGCCTTGGAGAGTATTGCCCTGCCTTTGTCGGAACTGCTGCGTGCTCCCCTTTTCTCCCCTTCTCGGTTGGCCAAGGTAGCACGTACTCTGCCGCCAGCGTTGTCAGATGGAAAATTTTGGAGCAATTTTTCAACAAGAACCTTCTGGTATTGCACCATTTTGCTTGTCCTCTCCACCGGAGGAATGAGAGATGAGAAATTCTCTTTGTAGCGGGGGTCCAGAAGGGTGAACACCCAGTAATCCGTGTTGTCTAAAATGCGTGTAACGCGTGGGTCACGGGAAAGGCAGCCTAACATAAAGTCAGCCATGTGTGCCAGAGTACCAACAGGCAAGATTTCGCTGTCCTCACCAGGAGGATAACTCTCAATCTCCTCATCCTCTTCCTCCTCTTCTGCCCACCCACGCTGAAGAGATGGAACTAAAGTTCCATGGCTACCCTCTGTAGCGGAGGCAACCGTGTCTTCCTCCTCCTCCGCCTCCTCCAATTGTCGCTGAGAAGACGAAGTGAGGGTGCTCTGGCTATCACCTTGTGTAAGCTCTTCCTCCCCCATTTCCACCTCTTCCACATGCAAAGCGTCGGTTTTAATTGTGAGCAGCGAGCGTTTCAGTAGACACAGAAGTGGGATGGTTACACTGATAATAGCGTTATCGCCGCTCACCATCTGTGTCGATTCCTCAAAATTGCGTAAAACCTCACAGAGGTCTGACATCCATTCCCACTCCTCACTTCTGATTACAGGAAGTTGAACGGAGAGGCGACGACCGTGTAACAGCTGGTACTCCACTACTGCCCTCTGCTGCTCACAAAGCCGGGCCAACATGTGGAAGGTGGAGTTCCAGCGCGTGCTCACGTCACACAGCAGCCGGTGAGCTGGCAATTGTAAGCGCTGCTGCAGCTTCAACAGGCCGGCTGAAGCTGTAGATGACTTACGGAAATGTGCACACACGCGGCGCACCTTGGTCAAGAGATCATGCAAATTGGGGTAGGTTTTTAGAAATCGCTGAACCACTAAATTAAATACATGCGCTAGGCATGGTACTTGTGTGAGCTTGCCGAGCTCCAAAGCCGCCACCAAGTTACGCCCATTATCACACACAACCATGCCTGGTTGCAGGTTGAGTGGCGAGAGCCACTGCTCGGTCTGGTGACTAATCCCCTGCAACAGCTCTGAGGCCGTGTGCTGTTTGTCCCCAAGGCAGATCAGCTTCAGCACGGCCTGTTGACGCTTCCCCACTGCAGTGCTACACTGCTTCCAGCTACCGGCTGATGGGTGAGTGGCGCTGCGCGCAGAGAATTCGGAGGTGGAAACGGAGGAGGAGGAGCCAATAACGTAGGTGCTGGCGGAAACCCTGATGGAGGTAGGGCCCGCAATCCTCGGCGTGGGTAGCACCCGTGCCATCCCAGGGTCCGAGTCGCTCCCAGCCTCCACGACATTCACCCAGTGTGCCGTCAGGGAAATGTGGCGTCCCTGGCCACAAGCACTTGTCCATGTGTCAGTCGTTAAGTGGACCTTCCCAGTAACTGCGTTGGTCAGGGCACAGGTGATGTTACGGGACACATGGTGGTGTAAGGCGGGGACGGCACACCGGGAAAAGTAGTGGCGGATGGGGACTGCGTACCGAGGGACAGCTGCTGCCATCAGGCTGCGGAAGGACTCAGTCTCCACAAGCCTAAATGGCAGCATTTCAATGGCCAGTAATTTGGAAAGGTGTGAGGTTAGTGCTATGGCCTGTGGGTGGGTGGCTGGGTATTTTCGCTTGCGCTCAAATGCCTGGGGTAACGACATTTGGACGCTGCGCTGGGACAGGGAAGTGGATGTGGTCGCTGATGGTGCTTCAGATGGTACAGGTGCAGGGCGGGAGGTATGCGGGCCTGCGCCTTCGACAGGCGATTGGCCGGCACCGAAAACAGGGGAAGAGGAGGCAGTGGTGTGGCCTGCAGACACAGATTGGCGATCCGGGCGTTCCTCCCACTTATTACGGTGCTTGGATGCCATGTGTCGGATCATGCTGGTGGTGGTGAGGTTTCTAGTGTTCATGCCTCGGCTCATTCTGGTGTGGCACAGGTTGCAAACTACAATTCTTTTGTCGTTGTTACGGTTTTTATGACACTCAGACCAATAAGTGAAAATAAAACACACTTTATTAAAGTGAATAATGACACTCACGCCCTCTAGAGGCGGTAGGTAATATACAGGTAATGTAAACTGAGAGAATACAAGGAAAATAGTATTATGGACATAAATGCAAGTCAGTATGCCCTAGGATGGTATAGGCCCCAAAGGGGTTAAAGTCCAAATATACTCAGTCTCAGATGTGGAAGTTTGACACGCCCTTGATGTTAAATAGGCTGTGCTGTACAGACGAAGTTCATCAGGTGCAGAGGAACGAGCTGCCTTGCCAAGGTGGTAAATGATAAGCAGAATGGGTAACAACTTAGCCCCCACGGGCGTAGCTACAGGAACTGCTTTAGTATGTGCAAGTGCGAATAGCCCCTTAGGGCAATATGGAAATCGGCCTGCAATGCAAGAGCTAAGAGCCTCCTCAAGTGTAATCGAATGCAGTAATGCTAGAGCCAGAACCACTAGCCCCCTCGGGCTTAGTACCGAATAGCCAACACTGAACCTCTCTGCCAACACTCTGGGTATACGATCTCGTCGGTAACCAACACCGGAGAGCCTTAAGCGCCCAAACGGCCCAAGCTTCGTGAACACTCTGCAACGTAAGACTAGAGTTGCCGACAGAGAGCGGCCAACTCAGCAGCAGTATCACTTGTAACAAGGCTTGTACTGGAGATATAGAGAGTGAATATGAGGCAGCACTGCAAGAGTTAAAATGCACGTTTACTCGAGGCTTCAGCGCTACTGCAAGGCTCTGTAACGTTACTCGAGGCTACAACGCTACGGTCAGGCTCTGCAAGGAGAGGAAGGCCCACAGAATACACACAGCTCTGCACTAGAACGAGACACAGCACTATCGAAGGAATCACCAGGCTAGGCAATGGCACACTCGTGGGCAGCAAGGACTGGAAAATGTCGCGACGGCGACAACTGGAACGCAGGTCACTGGAACAAGCTGGAAGTCGATCTTCGGAGCAGGAAGTCAGCCGGACCGGGTCATACACAGGCAGGAACGTCAGACTAGCCGGGTCAGGATCCAAGGGTGGTCCGCAGACGAGCCGAGTCATACACAGGCAGGAACACTGGAGAATAGTCAGGACAAGCCGAATCATACACAGGCAGGAACACTGGAGAATAGTCAGGACAAGCCGAATCATACACAGGCAGGAACACTGGAGAATAGTCAGGACAAGCCGAATCGGTACACAGGAACTCAGAACACAGGAACACAGCAAAAGCACTACTGGCTCAGGAACACCACGAAAGGGCAACTGACCAGAGAGATAGCCAGGTATAAAAAGGTCATCAGGAGGCGGGTCAAACTCAGTCAGCAAATCAGTGACATCCACAACAGAGAGTGACAGGAATCACAGGCACTGTGATAGTACCCCCCCTCTCAAAGACCCCCTCTCCTAGCCTGAGGTTTGGGTTTCAAAGGATATTTAGAGTGAAAGCTGCGTACTAATCTTGGAGCATGGAGATCCCCCTGATCAATCCAAGAGCGTTCCTCAGGACCATAGCCCTTCCAATGAACCAAATATTGCAGCTTTCCTCTAAATCTCCTGGAGTCAACAATACTCTGGACTTCATATTCCTCTTGACCCTGGACGTCCACCGGCCCAGGAATCACTGGCGTAGTAGTATATCGATTGCACACCAAGGGTTTCAGAAGAGACACATGGAACACATTATGAATGTGCATAGAGGGTGGAAGCTCCAGAGCATAAGAAACCGGATTAATCTTGCGGATAATCCTAAATGGACCAATGAACCGGGGAGCCAGTTTATTGGATGGGACTTGTAAGTTGAGGTTTCTGGATGACAGCCATACCCTGTCCCCAACTTGAAATGAGACCGCTGGAAGGCGTCTGCGATTAGCGTGCCGTTGCTGCCGTCTGAAAGACTGACTGAGGGACCTCTGAACCTGTGCCCAAGTGGAATGAAGTCGTGCCAAATGCTCGTCTAGAGCAGGGATCTGCTGTGCCTGAAAGAAGTCCGGGAGCAGACAAGGCTGGAAACCATAATTCACGAAAAATGGGGAGCTCCCGGACGATGAGTTAACCGCACAGTTCCTGGCAAACTCTGCCCATGGCAACAGGTCAGCCCAATTATCATGATGATCGGAGACAAAACAGCGCAGGAACTGTTCCAGTCCCTGATTGGCACGCTCAGCGGCCCCATTCGTCTGGGGATGGTAGGCGGAGGAGAATGACAATTGAATGCCCATCTGACCACAAAATGCCCTCCAGAACCTAGAAACGAACTGGCTCCCACGGTCAGAGACAATTACTCTGGGCACTCCGTGCAGACGGAACACCTCTCTGGCAAAAACTATCGCCAATTCCTGAGCCGATGGAAGGCCAGTCAGAGGCACAAAATGTGCCATCTTAGAGAATCTGTCGACCACCATAAGAATGAACTTGTAACCTCTAGATGCCGGTAATTCTCCCAGAAAGTCAATGGATATATGAGACCATGGACGGTCTCCGTTAGGCACAGGTTGTAATAAGCCCACAGGGAGATGCCTAGGGGTCTTGGCACGGGCACATGTGGTACAAGCTGCCGTGAAGGCAGCGCAGTCAGCTCTCAATGTAGGCCACCAAAATAGTTGCGAAAGAGACCATACTAATTGGTCCCTACCAATATGCCCAGCTGCTTTAGAGGCGTGATAGGTCTCCAAGAGACGGGTACGGAAAGACTCTTCTACAAAACACTTCCCCACTGGGGTTCCTGGAGGTGCCCGTGATTGTGATGCCAGTATCTCCTCCCCCAGTGGCGAGGTTATAGTAGTGCGAATAGTAGCCAGGATCCGATCTGGCTGAATGATGGGTACCGGGACTTCCTCCCTCTCAGTGTCAGAAGCGAACTGACGTGACAACGCATCGGCCTTGATATTCTTAGAACCAGGGAGATAGGATACTAAGAAATTGAACCGGGACAGAAACAGCGCCCACCTGGCCTGTCGGGAAGACAGTCTTTTGGCCTCTGAGAGATAGGTTAGATTCTTATGGTCAGTAAGAATTAGTACTGGAGTCTGAGTGCCCTCCAGGAGATGTCGCCACTCCTTAAGTGCCAGTATGATGGCCAACAGTTCCCTGTCACCAATCTCGTAATGACTCTGGGCGCTGGACAATTTCTTAGAAAAGAACCCACACGGCATCAAAGCTCCACCTCCCACAGGACGTTGGGAGAGCACCGCCCCAACCCCAACATCTGAAGCGTCAACTTCCAAAGTAAACGGCAGGGAGGGATTAGGGTGGGACAGTACAGGAGCAGATGCAAAGGCAGATTTCAGGGTAACAAATGCGTTTTCAGCTGCCTCAGACCACTGAGAGGGAGAAGCGCCCTTGTGAGTCAAGTCTGACAATGGCCTTACAATTGTGGAAAAGTTCTTGATGAACTTCCTATAATAATTCGCAAAACCTAGGAATCGTTGAACGGCTTTTAATCCCTTAGGCCGAGGCCATTGCAGAACTGCAGCCAACTTCTCCTGATCCATGGCAATGCCATTTTTGGATATAATGAACCCCAGGAATGGTACTTGAGAAGTATGGAATTCGCACTTTTCCAATTTACAGAATAACTTGTGCTTGCGAAGTCGGAGCAAGACTTCTGAGACATCTTTAATGAGTTGGGCGAGGTTAGCAGAATGAATTAGTAGATCATCTAGATACACAACCACACAGGACTGAAGCAAGTCACGTAAAATATCGTTAATCAGTTCCTGAAATACTGCAGGCGCATTGCATAGGCCGAATGGCATCACCAGGTATTCATAATGCCCTGTTCTGGTATTAAACGCCGTTTTCCACTCGTCACCCTCTTTAATTCTGACTAGATTATAGGCGGCTCGTAAGTCAAGTTTGGTAAAGATCGAAGAGCCCTTTAATCTGTCAAATAATTCAGTAATAAGTGGAATGGGATAGGCGTTCTTGGGCATCAGCTTATTCAACCCACGGTAGTCAATGCAAGGCCTGAGTTCCCCATTTTTCTTTTTTACAAAAAAGAATCCGGCACCAGCCGGAGACGTAGATTTTCGAATGATTCCCCTCTCCAGGGCGTCTGTGATATACTCCTCCATCGCCCTATTTTCCTCACAGGACAGTGGGTAAGTACGCCCCCTAGGAGGCACGGCCCCTGGAGACAAATCAATGGCGCAATCATATGGCCTATGGTCAGGCAATGCGCTGGCCTCTCCTTTGCTAAACACGTCACTGAATTGTCCATATTCTGTTGGCACAGCTGGAGAGGTACACATAATCTTAATAGGGAGAGAAAGACAATTCTTGTTACAATACTCCGACCAAGAGTTAACTTCACACCTTTGCCAGTCAAATTGGGGATTGTGTGTCTGCAACCACGGGAACCCCAAAATAACTGAATGATGTGGGGAAACGAATGATCTGAAATTGTATCTGCTCCCTGTGACAAGCCCCCACAGTCATAGACACTGGGATAGTCTCGAATGTAATGAAAGCAGGATCCAGGGGTCTGCCATCAATGGCCTCTATAGCCACAGGAGAGTCCTTTTTACATAACGGAATGCCTTGCAACTCAGCAAAGGACTGATCCATGAAGTATCCGGCTGCCCCGGAGTCCACCAATGCTAAGACTTCTATGACCTTGTCAGTCCAGGCAAAAGCCACCTGGATGGTGGGTTTAGTGGTGCAAGTCTCTAGGGACTGTTCAACACCACCTAGGGCCTGTCCCCCAAGGTACCCTAGGTGCGTTCGTTTCCCGGCCTTACAGGACAATTGCGTAATATATGACCTGGTTTGCCACAATATAGGCATAAGCCTTGCCTTCTACGATACAGCTTCTGCTCTTTTGTGAGCCTAGTAAAACCTAATTGCATAGGTTCAATGCCATCAGCTGTTTGCTCAAGCAGCACGGGTGGAGTGGGTGGGTTAAGGAACTGGTTCTGACCATAACTCTTTGCTTTGGTCCTTTTAGCCAAGCGTCTCTCCCGGATGCGAGAATCTATTAGCATGACATAGTCAATGTACTCGTCCAGCTCGCTGGGTACATCTCGAGCTGCTATCTCGTCCTTGATCTGTTCAGCCAGACCCTGAGAAAAAGCAGCAAGTAAGGCCTCATCGTTCCAGCCAACCTCTGCTGCCAAGGTCCGGAATTCAATAGCGTATTCGCCCAGAGTGCGTTCGCCCTGCTGAATCTCCATCAGCCTTTTGGCAGCAAAGGCAGACCTACCAGGAACCTCAAACACACGTCTGAACTTCGCCACAAATTCTCTAAAGTTCAGTGTGCAGGGTCTGGCACTCTCCCATATCGGATTTGCCCAAGCCAAAGCTTTGCCCGTCAACAGAGATATCATAAAGCCGACCTTGCTACGGTCGTTAGGGAATGCCTGAGGTGCCAATTCCAAAAATATCTCCAACTGGTTAATGAAACCTCTGCATAAGGAGGGTTCGCCATCATATCTTAGGGGTAACGGTACCGCTGCCGATAACCCTCTTGTGTTAGTACTGATGGGTACCGAGGGATTCTCCGGTGTCACGACTGGGGGGACCACCGGATTCGGACCAGACTTGTCCAAATGTACTGTACGTTCAAGCAACGTTTGTAGAGCCAGTGCCAATTGGTCCAGGCGCTGCTCTTGGACATCCATTCTCCAGTGGATGTTCAGAGGATTACTTTCACCCTTACCGTCTGAGGTCATGGCCCTTTCGTACTGTTACGGTTTTTATGACACTCAGACCAATAAGTGAAAATAAAACACACTTTATTAAAGTGAATAATGACACTCACGCCCTCTAGAGGCGGTAGGTAATATACAGGTAATGTAAACTGAGAGAATACAAGGAAAATAGTATTATGGACATAAATGCAAGTCAGTATGCCCTAGGATGGTATAGGCCCCAAAGGGGTTAAAGTCCAAATATACTCAGTCTCAGATGTGGAAGTTTGACACGCCCTTGATGTTAAATAGGCTGTGCTGTACAGACGAAGTTCATCAGGTGCAGAGGAACGAGCTGCCTTGCCAAGGTGGTAAATGATAAGCAGAATGGGTAACAACTTAGCCCCCACGGGCGTAGCTACAGGAACTGCTTTAGTATGTGCAAGTGCGAATAGCCCCTTAGGGCAATATGGAAATCGGCCTGCAATGCAAGAGCTAAGAGCCTCCTCAAGTGTAATCGAATGCAGTAATGCTAGAGCCAGAACCACTAGCCCCCTCGGGCTTAGTACCGAATAGCCAACACTGAACCTCTCTGCCAACACTCTGGGTATACGATCTCGTCGGTAACCAACACCGGAGAGCCTTAAGCGCCCAAACGGCCCAAGCTTCGTGAACACTCTGCAACGTAAGACTAGAGTTGCCGACGGAGAGCGGCCAACTCAGCAGCAGTATCACTTGTAACAAGGCTTGTACTGGAGATATAGAGAGTGAATATGAGGCAGCACTGCAAGAGTTAAAATGCACGTTTACTCGAGGCTTCAGCGCTACTGCAAGGCTCTGTAACGTTACTCGAGGCTACAACGCTACGGTCAGGCTCTGCAAGGAGAGGAAGGCCCACAGAATACACACAGCTCTGCACTAGAACGAGACACAGCACTATCGAAGGAATCACCAGGCTAGGCAATGGCACACTCGTGGGCAGCAAGGACTGGAAAATGTCGCGACGGCAACAACTGGAACGCAGGTCACTGGAACAAGCTGGAAGTCGATCTTCGGAGCAGGAAGTCAGCCGGACCGGGTCATACACAGGCAGGAACGTCAGACTAGCCGGGTCAGGATCCAAGGGTGGTCCGCAGACGAGCCGAGTCATACACAGGCAGGAACACTGGAGAATAGTCAGGACAAGCCGAATCATACACAGGCAGGAACACTGGAGAATAGTCAGGACAAGCCGAATCATACACAGGCAGGAACACTGGAGAATAGTCAGGACAAGCCGAATCGGTACACAGGAACTCAGAACACAGGAACACAGCAAAAGCACTACTGGCTCAGGAACACCACGAAAGGGCAACTGACCAGAGAGATAGCCAGGTATAAAAAGGTCATCAGGAGGCGGGTCAAACTCAGTCAGCAAATCAGTGACATCCACAACAGAGAGTGACAGGAATCACAGGCACTGTGATAGTCGTCCGCACTTTCCTTAAAAAAACGCCATACTGCAGAACACCTACCCCTTGGCAAGGGAGATTTACGCAAGAGGGTGCTCCGTGGAACATTTGCGGGCCGGTTTGGTGCGGTCCGCCTTCTTTCTGTAGCCACACCACTGCCTCTTCCAGCCTGTTGCGGTGCTGCAGATGGCTCACCCTCAGGACTGCTGTCATCGCTCGGCTCTCCACCTTCCCAGGTGGGGTCAGTCACCTCATCGTCCACCAAGTCCTCCTCCACTTCCTCACTCTGATCATCCTCCTCATGTCTTGATCCCACCACATACTCAGTCATTGACAACTGTATATCATCCTCCTCATCAAGGTCTTGAGACAGTAATAGTGGTTGATTTAATGGCAACTGTGTCTCATCATCATCATCATCCACTTCCTTTGACCTTAAATGCCGTTCACCTCTGTCATCTTCTTGTGATTGGGTACCCTCTAGAGGTTGTGAATCAGGGCACAAGATGTCATGTTCCTCTGCAAGCGTGCTTGGAGAGAGGTTCAAATTAAGGATTGGTGATGAGACGAGCTCCTCACTATATCCCAGTGTGGGATCACTTCTTTGACCAGACCCTCTATGGTGGGAGGAAGGATGATCAGGGTGAGGATTATGTTGACCAGACTCTTGGCTACTGAGAGTGGACTTGGTGGAAGACAGGGTGGTGCTTAACCGACTGGAAGCAGTATCAGCTGAAATCCAACCGACCACCTGTTCGCAGTGGTCTGACCTCGAGAGTGATGTCCTGCGACGCCCTGTAAACTGAGACATGAAGCTAGGTATGGTGGATGTCTTTCTTATGCTCTGGCACCAGGCACAGTTTCTACGCGTCCTGACCCGCGCCCTGAACTATCAGGATCACGTCCACTTCCCCGTCCCTTTTTACCCGCCTTCTTCATATTACATGGAATATGTGCTGCAAATCTGCAACTTTGCACACTAAACAGAATGTGCTTCTTATCTGCGGCTAGGCACAGTGAATGGAATATGTGACTTTGATATTTTACACTTTGCACACTAAACAGAATGTTCTGCTAATCTGAAACTTTGCACACTAAACAGAATGTGCTGCTAATCTGCAACTTTGCACACTGAACAGAATGTGCTGCTAATCTGCAACTTTGCACACTAAACAGAATGTGCTGCTAATCTGAAACTTTGCACACTAAAAAGAATGTGCTGCTAATCTGCAACTTTGCACACTAACCAGAATGTGCTGCTAATCTGCAACTTTGCACACTAAACAGAATGTGCTGCTAATCTGCGGCTAGGCACAGTGAACGGAATATGTGACGTTTTTTTTTTTAAATCTCTGCCCCCCCCAAACAAAATAAACTGCTGCCCCCACACACAGTAGTCCTAAAAAGGACTTTTGGGTCTTTTTTTTTTTTCAAAATCGCTTTTCTTCTCCCTACACTGACTTTCCCTTCCTATCCTCATCTCTCCCTGGCTAAGACTGAGCCGAACTCGCTGGTCAGGTGCTATACAGCACCCGATCACGGGTTCTGGCCAGCCAATCAGTGTAATGCCAGCAGCCAACATGGCTGCTGGCATTACACTGATGTCAGAGCCTCCCTGCACGTTTATTGGCTGCGCAGCAGCCGCGAAACGTGCGGGGAGGAGACCCGAACATGGCGGGCAAGCACATGCGGTACTCGTACGAGTACCGCCATGTGCCGAGCAGAGCGATGCTCGAGCCGAACCGAGCTTCGGCCGAGCATGCTCGCTCATCACTAATCCCTTCAACTCAGCAGCTCCCAAAATATTGTTCCCTCATCTACACTGTAGTTACTGGTCACCTCCTATCCTCACCCACTGCCCTCTTCAACCTCAAACCATTCTCCCATTCTTCTCCTTAGTTGTGAAAAGGCATACATCTCCCCCCTACATCTAAAACGGTCCCCTTCATCTTAAAGAGTCTCATTTTACCTTTTAGAGCCCTCATTATGCAGAGCCTATTTACAGTACCAGCAACTCAAAGTACATCACTTGCCCACCTTTTACCAGTTTCCCATTATGCAATTAGATGAAGCTTTGTGAGGCAAGTGGACTCTGACCATTTGGTTATTTGATTGTGGCACTCCACAGAACTCCTATTTTTTATTGTAAAGGAGCTGCATACTCCGTGTGGCACCATATACATAAAATTATACATTCAACATGGCTGTGTCACTGAATGGGAATTTACCACTGGCGAATCCCCTCATCTACAACCTATAAGGACAAGTTATAAAGCATCTTAACACTCATTTCACTTGCGTGTCCCACTTACCTCCAATCTTGGCATTGTATGCGATGCCCACAATGCAGTATGAGTTATTGGCAGAGGCTGCTACTTCACCAGCACAACGAGTTCCATGCCTGGAGAGGGAGAAGCACAGAGGAACAGCAATTACAATGTAACACCTGCCCCTTGTGTACACACTGATATACCAGTCAGATATTTATGCTCGGCTTTTAGCATAAATTCTACTATAACCTTTAGTCTGCCAGAGAGCTCTGCCCTGTCAGAGAAGGCACATAGGACAGTATTTAATAAGCTGAAGATGAGCAATTCTGAAACAAACCAACTACACCATGGGGACAAACACTCCCAAAATTCCCATAGATTAAAATAAGGTTTAACCCTTTTAAAAGGATAAAGAAGTCTTCAACATATTCCAGTGCACTGTGTTCAGAACCTCCAAACATTCAAATGGTTAAAAGCCCTTTTTTAGATTAATGGGAATTTTCATCTTTCCCCTGTGATTCAGATGGTTTTCTCTAGAATTACTCCTCTTTAGTGGCCCATATATCTTATTGTAGGCACTTTATAGCAGCTGCTTCCCAACCCCCCGCCCCGATAGTATCTTTAGTTAGACAATGAAACTGGCTACACTATAGTGGGGTGGGCAACCTATGGCTCTCCAGTTGCTGCAAACTTATCATCCCCAGCCAGTCAGTGAACTGAGGACGAAGATTAGATTTATAGTCCAAAAGCTGGACAACCACACATTTCCCATCCCAGCACTTTGAACATCCAGCTTTGCATGTCTTAAATGGGAATGAAATACAATCATCCGCTGCTGCTGTGAGCACAGTAAAAATTTACAACAGCTCTAGTGAGAGTAATAATGTTATCTATGAAATGTTATTTTCTAGAATAACTGTCAGAGCCACAGAAAAGAAATGTGGTTAAGCACTCACAGGGTGAAGTGGAAGGATCTTCCGAGGATGACAAATCTAGGGACCACTATGTATATTTAAGTTCTATGTTGTTGCTACATTGCTCACGGGCTGAACACAGGCTCCTGCACAGAGATAGAAGGGGATGCTCACCCAAACAGGCCATACACCCATTTACCCTGTTCATGTCAATAGGTAGAAAACATGAGCAAAGGAGGAGGTTTCCATTGCATCTGCTTTTTGGCACCCACCACAGATACAAAGCTATTGCTCCCCAATAATGAGATCCTTTCAATTGGTGCATATTTCTTCGGTAATATAGGATCACTTGCACTTCCCTCCCAGTTGTTCTTGGACTAGAACTCCCATCTTCAGCCAGCTAACAGCTTTATGATCCAGCTTATACACAGTTGTGATGACCAGTTTATTTAACCCCCTTGGTTACTAGTAAGGTCTACACTACAGGGGGGATTTGTAGAATTTCAGTGGAACAAAGATTCTGTGAAAATTCCTGCTAATAGAAAATCCCTGAAGAATACCACCTTTTGCTGCAAACACTAAAATTCTCACACAAATTTGGCAGTTTCCACCTATGCTTTCTATGGCAATGAGAATTCTCACTGCTATACAAGTGATGCAGAGCAAGTAAGCAGAAGCCTATGGCAATATACATGAGTCTTGAAAAAGTTGTTAGCAGTCTGGTAGGGGCCCCCATTTTAATTTGGTAATGGGGCAGGTGTTTGTGCTCTTGTAGGAAATATGATGTATTATTAGCACATGGAGTCCTACTGTAAGGCAAGCTTTAAAAAATGTTAGTACTTAGGACAGTTGGTGAATTACATCATGATTTATCAGGGTATTCAGTCTCCCTGCTTTACACAACATTTCTGGGCCTGTGGCAAGGCATGAGCAGCAGCAATCTGAGGGGATTCCATGCAAGAAAAATCCTTATAGATAAAGTGGAAGATTGCTTTATGGAGGATGAGAGCGAGAAATGTAGGGGTGAAAGTATTAGAAAGGTTAGGGAAAGGGGAGTAAGCATTATACCCTCAGTAAAAATTAATAATTGTTTTAGATCATCACAAAAAAGCATTTACTATGTCTCAGACAGTGGCCTAACATTTGTTGTGGTAATGCTGGCACATCTCTAGGTGACTTTCCCAGAATATTGGTTGCCAACAGAAGCACATGAACACTATCTATAGCTATAGAGAGGTTGCAGCATATTTGCAGGATAATTAGATTTTAGGGCAAAATAATGACCTACTTCAGTACTGTGGCCAGAACTTATGCATACCGCTTTGGAAACCTTTAGCTGCCCACCAGCAGTCAGTGTAGGTTTTCAGTGAAGCTGGCTGTAAGGTTATTGACTGTAGGTCACATTTATCCAGCAACAGTGTAGGAACAGTGTAGGATGTTTTCAAAAGTGAGCCAGCATCTAATACCATAAGAGTATGTAGCATAAGTGGGGGATAAAAAAAAGACCAGACAGAGGCCATGGCAAATCCTCTAATAGCAGCACGGAGAAGGGATTTGCATAGCTGCCGCCATCCAGGACAGCTGGCACCAGTGCTTTGAAAACTGATGAATGGCTGGCAAATGACAACTATGTAGGCTTTTATTAGAATCATACAGCATATATTTTTCTAGTAGGTATAGGAGAGGTACTGTAATGCAGTAACCTTTCATAAACATTATAATTTTTTGTAAACAAGTTTATGTAAAAACTAACTTCAAGAAGGTTTTACAGATGGATCACAGGCCAAGTAAATCAATAACTGCTTTACACACTGGTTAGCCTTGGCAAAATCAATTATAGTTATAGATAAAACCTTTAGAGAAATTTTAGCACAACCCAATACATCAGGCAAGCCTTTAAAAAGTTGTTTCCAGGCCTACAACCAGGTAAGCCACCACCAGTACATTATGTGTCACACTCCAGTGATATTAAGGTGTTTGCCATTTAAGTTCCTGCTGCAGAGCTCTCAAAACCAAATGTCACATCACATTATCTGTCTGCTGTATCCACCATGCCCATGAGTAGCAGTGGTGGTAATAGGGGTGGTTCTGGAATAATCATCCTCAGATAGTGGTGGAACCAGTACCAGTGGTGGCATGGGACAGGTGGCCCTAGTGCTAAGGAAGCAGCAGCACCAAACCAAGCCAGACCACTTTATGTGCATATGAGTTGTCCAATCACCACAATCTTCTTTCATCTCCCATTAAAGCAGAACTTTCATCCTAATAGAACTTCCCCCAAATAGATTACCAACCTAGCGATATGCAAAGTTATGCTAATCTTAAGCTCAATAAGTCAGTGGTATTGAACAAACACACATCTTCGGCAGGAACCAGAGGACAGACAGTGCAGACATCTTAGAAGAAATGTACCACTGAGTCTGCGCTGTCTGTCCTGTTCACTGCCAGCATTGGTGGTGATGTTCCTTGGTGCCTTAAAGCACTGGAAGGGACTGACCTCGCAGGGGCACAGAACTTCTCTTGTAAGCTCTGTGGAGCCCGATGCCTACGGAAGATGTGGTTTTTCTTCAATACTAAAGTGCTGAGTGAAAACGTGCAAAAACATACCAAAAATTATTGCATGATACCAATGACAAAACAATACTTGTCAGTGTACACTAATATGCAAACAGGTCAAAGGTAGGAAATAAGGCCTCCTAAGCGTCTCCTCCAACTCACACAACCCATTTGCAATAATTTTTTTGTATGTTTTTGAACGTTTTCACTCCGCACTTTATTATATTATACACTTATTAAATGTCATTAGGTATATATATATTGTTTGTACTGCTTTTGGGAATATGAGGTATTCCAGGTAGTGTTGGTTATTACCACTCTCCCTTTTACTATATTTACATGTGTATATTTCAGTTATGGCTCTTGGGATTTGGAGAGTGGATTATTTGTTGAGAGCCCCCAGCTGTTCTCCTCCTATATGTTTTATAAGTACTTTTTTCTATGTTTTGTATCCAATAAAATTGATTTATTTTTGTATTTACTGACCATTGAATGCCTCTTAAGGGTCTTGCTTGGTGTCTTTTTCCTTGTGTGTATTAAAGGTTAGTAATCTATTAGGGGGCAGTTTTATTAGGATGAAAGTTCTGCTTTAAATCATGGCTGTCAAATACATTCCCTTGGGAATGTAGGAACTGGAAAGTTAACTGCAATGTGCGCAGTGCGAGAAAACTATGATAAGGAGAGGGAAGGACTGGGAGTGCCCATCCTAGCACATCTACTCCACATGCATGTTGAACATGTTAAAATTTCCCAAAAAATCAGGTGGAATCAGTGTTTTTTGTCCTTCAAGAGCTACAGAAGGATCTTCTTGACTACACACCTTTTCCCCTGGATGCATCTAAAGTGGCTTGTGGTGCTGCTGCTACTTCATCATCAGCTCTAGTTGTAGAAGATAGAATGTCCAACTGTCTCATATCACTGCTGGTACTTTTACTATCACCTCCACAATTTGTGTCCGGGATGACTCCTCTACTCACAACAGTATCCAGCTTGGCGGATAACAATCTGATCATCCTTTAACATTTGAGGATGCTGGTAGGACTGAGTTGCACAATTAAGCAGCAGGAAGTTACTAAATCAAACATGTAATTTCTGGTAATACTCATTCCCATCATCTCTCCCCCCAACTCCTCAGAATAATCACCACAATATTGTTCCTCCTCTCTTGCTTGTGGTGATGGAAGGCAACAGTGTGTGACATAAGTGTAGGTGGTGCACAGAGTGCGTGTGTTTGTGTGTTCTCTGGTGCTCATCCTCTAATTACACAACTACTCCTTCTCCATAGCTCTTGCTGCTTCTGCAATTGTCTCAACTATACTTCACAGCATGGTAGGAAGATCCAGATTTCAAACAGTAGTGTGGGGGATTCTTGCAGTCTCAGAATGCATAGGTAGGAAACTGCAGAGTTCTCACGGTAAATTCGTTGGGAGCAGCAAAAAGGTGGACATTTTATGTATTTTTTATGTGCAGGAATTTCCATGGAAAAATAATTTTTCAAACTGATATTTAGCCCATTTTGTGAGCAATGACATCACTGTGTAATGCACTGCTCACCCCTCTAGCTTTTAAAAGCTAATCTGGCCCTCTGTGCTATACCAGTTTAAGTCAAAAGAAAATCCACATGAGACAAAATAATTTAGATCTGCTTGACCAACCTAGGCTGCTCATTTCCTCCACATATTAAATTATTAAAATGTTGAACTGAACATTGTTCAGCTCCCATCTGCTTCAATTAAGCACAGTAAAATATATTTAATAACCAAAATCTGAAAGCAGTTTCAGAAGGAAACAGTTTAAAATTCTAGTGTGTACGTTCTACAACTAAAAAAACCTGCATTTGAATTTGAGAAATCCGCATTCAATGGAATTACACCTAGTAAACGAATGTTAATGGAAAGACTGACTTGGGTAAGACTCAGTCCTTTATACATCAGTATATGTGTATAATAGTGGTGTATTTAAAAACAAAAAAAAAAACCACTTCCCTAGGTAGGAGTCCTTCACTCAGCCAACATTGCTATTTGTTGCTAGAATGAAAATGTGTCTTCCTGGCTACTGGTTAATCTGTTTAACCCTTTAAGTACTAGAGGGGTATGCACCGCATTGCTTCGCTTCTGTTTGTTCACCACTGGTGGCCCCTCATTTCTTAAAAATATTTTGAACGTAGAAAAGAAGACTTCATTTAATGAAAATAGATTTTACCTGTGGTTCTTAAAGGGGAAGCAGAGGGTCAGGAGTGTTACAAGTATATGAAGTCACCTGACAGATATGAGAATCAAGCTCCCATAGCTTAAAACTCTGCCATACTCCTATTTTACCCTACAGATCTGTGATCTGAAGGGCTAGATGATGTCTTATTTCCCACTCAGGACTTCAAGAGGTAGAAACATCTCTAAAAATGTGTTTCAATGTAGAAAACAGATCTCATGAAAGTGCTGATGTCACCCAACACTATAGATCAGAAATCTAAAGGGATAACAAGGAAATGGTTGCACGCCTTTAAGCTATGATAGTCCTATTCCCATAGTGGTCAGGTAAATTCTTACATTTATAAAGCCCCTTTCCCTGAGCTTTCTATCATCAGGCAGGCAAAATCCATCTCAGGAAGATAGGAGTTTTAGTCCAACAGCTGGAGAGCCACATGATGTCTGCATGACAACCTCACATAGGAACACTAGTGCCAACATGTGTATATCAATGTACAGTTTGCGTGCATTACACACACACACATTTCTTTACCCTTTTACTGCCAACCAAATGACAAGCACATTGCTTTGCAAGGAGTTCTTCATCCCTCTAGCAATATATGGATTAACATTGTTAAAAGAAGTAGGGACCACGCACTTGTTTTCGTTGCTGGAATCATATCTTGGGCTAGGGTCCTGGTCTTCGCCATTGACATCATGGCTCGCAAGTGGATCCTAAAGACAGATCTTTGGTGAGATTCTCCCACAATGCACTTCAATCAGATCCTTCCAAACAGAGCTTAGGGCCATATTCAGTAAGTAAAAGAGGAGCACTTCTATGCACCATAAGGGTCAAATTAACATTTCTTTGGTGCTTTAACACCTCGAATGTTAGGGAAGCCTCAATAGCGTTCAGTAGGTTAAGACAATTTAAATGTAGGGACTTCACAGTGTATGGTGCAGTTGTTTACCCTAGAATTACACATTTTAGCTGAATAGGACTCCAGGGGTCTCATTTTCAAAAATAGTTCTGGGACAAGCCAACTGCACCACAGGAAACAAAAATTCTGATTTAAATGAGACTTAACCCCTTGAATGCTATAGGTGTCCAACACAATGCAAATTGACGCAATAGAGAGCTCTAGTATTTAAGGAGTTTAAAATCCCATGTACATTTTTAGGTCTCCCCTACAGCGAATTTAGTTTGCCCCATAATGGCTCCACATGTCTAAGTTGTTTGTTACACTTTTTAGTGGTCATGGAAATTTATCTAGATAAATTTTGGTTGTAGAGTTACTTAGTTAATGCCAAAGGGACAGTACAGAATACAAGGGTATTTGCATTAAAAGGCATGCTGCAACACAACTTCCCTTAAAAATACCACTTTAACTGAAGGACTAACCTATGTAGGAATCCATATATCAGTCTGATTTTTTGGTATTTGTACTTTACTCCACACTGAAAGTATGTAGTAGTCTATAGCAAAAATTTCCAGTTAAACCATCCTACAGACTCCTGCACTGGTAAGTTCTAATGTTACACTACTTCAAGTGCTGTTGCCTTCCATCCCCATAAAGATGTCATGAGTCTATGCAAGGTGACAGGGTGCATTTTCATTAAGTCTATGGCTAGGCACTCCCTCCCCTCAGGTTCCTCTCCTGTATGTAGTATTACTTTGTTCATTTCCCAGCTGTTTCCTATTTGCCTCATAGCATATACTGCTTGGCAATACTGGTCAGGATTGAGCCCTTTTTCAGGACCATTGACGGCATGAATGCCATCGAGATGGGACAGGAGCCACACACTGGCCTGTATGCATGTATTCAAGGAAAGTTCTCTCACACTGTTAAGCGGATTCTTGGAGAACTAGTGTCCAGGAGGTCTGCTTAATTACTGGCTGCCAAGAGGGGTAAGATTTTGGGTGAGGTATGAGCAAACCCTCACTCAGCAGGGAGAATGCCAGAAAATTCTATCAGTCTTTTGTACTACAAGGAAACATCAGTACTCCTGACTGGCTAGATCATATCTCTTAGGGCAGTGCGCTAGTTCTGGGCTATCCAGAATCCCATCTGATGGACCTGTAGGGCAATGGTCAATTTTGGGCTCCAAGAGAGAAACTGATGAATTAAGAGCAATATTTGGGCAAATAAACTGCAGAAAACTGAACAAATACAATTCACAAGGCTTCCATTTATTTAAATGGAGTTTTTAAAGTCTTGAACAATAGATGTGTATCTAATGCATTGCTTAGTTTGACATATTTAGATTTATTTGTAACTGTAGACACATGAGCTACAACTGGTCAGTAGGAACTGACAGTAATGTGGAGAAGTGTGGAATGTAAATATTGACAGGCATGTCTGGCAGACTTGCACTGACAAAAAGCCATCTCAAAAATATTGGTTTTAGATTAAAAGGATTTAAAAAAAAAAAAAAAAATCACAAATGTCTTACAAAGAGACAGTTCCACTTTAACCCTGTTTAAGGCCACACTCAGTTTCTTGCAACACAAACCTTCCAGCCCCAAGCACTGTTGTCTATCAGTGGAGAAACGAACATACCCACACACACTATGGCTGATATGTATAACTGCAAAGTAGGGCAAATCTGGAGCAAACATACTGCATCACAGGGGACAAAAACTTCTGATAATAAAGTGGCTTTTAACCCCTTCAATGCCAGATGTCTTCCATGCAGTGTTAAGCAATGCATTGTAGACATCTCTACCACAGAATGGATTAAAGAGACCCTTTTAAATGAAGGGGACTATTGGGAATTTCTATTTGTCCCCTACGATGGTGTTGGTTTGCCCCAGAATTGGGCCCCTTTGCTTCAAAACAAGGTCTTTTGGGCCCAATTTATGAAGCTAAAGACATGCAATTCCAGATCAAACTGACAGCATAATATCTGGGAAATGAACATCTATTTTTTCCAACAAAGCTTTTTAGGCAAGAGTTTGAGACTTAGCATTCAAGGTTAACAGCCCACCTTTAAATCAATGGGAATGTACACAACTCTGTGGCACAGCAGATTTGATCAAATTGCACCTTTTTAGCTTGATAAATAAGGACCTTTATCTTTGGGTGCTACAGAGCTCGCCAATGTTTAGCATCCACAGGGTTATATAAGCAGAACAGTGCAGGAATATTTAAACTGGGGGTAGCACAGGGCACACGATTGCACTCTGCAGGCAGGATAAGGATCTGTTTACTTTACACACCCTCTACCTAGTGGGAAGATCCAGCCCTGACCAACAGACAACTGAAAACTGCTCAGTTGTCAATGTTTTTTGATACCTCTGGCATTCAAAGGGTTAAAACCCTTGAATGTTTGATGATTCCAAGATATTGCAGAGTGATGCGTTGGTGACCTCTAACATTCAAGGGGTTAAAAGTCCCTATAGTCCAGTTAGTGATATTTCTCCACTTTTGACTATGCATATAGTCCAATGTACCTTGTGCCTGTAACGCTTGGTGCCACACAATGGGTTGTAATAATTTTTAGCATCCAAGGAGATAGTTAGATCACTGGTACTAGTTCACCTATAAGTGTCTCTGGCACATAAATGTTAACTATTACTAGAATGACATGCTTTCGTAGCAGAACTGCAGAGTTACAGGACAAGGTGGTGTTCCAATCTCTTTTGCAGTTGGAAATAAAAGGCCATTACTGCTCTAGAACCACAATGTGCAGAAAATATGAGTATTACAAAGGAATGGCCAATCACTGGTACATGCAGGGACCTTTGTTACAAGGTATGCACAAAGGGACAGTGCTGCTTTATATGGAAAGGTTACTGCAGCTGAAACCTGTATTTTGTAGATGTGGTACTTCCATGGCCCGAAATTGTACTGTAGAGCTGTTGCTATTAGCAGGCGATGGATAGCTATTGTTAGTGACAATAATTCAAGGGTAGAGAGCTTACGGACATCAGACAAATTTATCACGGTGCTGAAGTTCACACTTGCCTGGTACCTACTAAATCGACTCATACTTACGTAGTTCTGTATAAGATCTGGGTGATTCTTCTCTACTCCATCATCCAGGATACTGACTACCACATTCTTGCCAGTGTAGCCTCGCTGCCAGGCAGCCATAACATTCATTTCTGACCTGCAGCGGCTGCTCTTGTCTCCACAATGCTGAAAAACATGGCCCAGAAGAAAGATCAAAGACCTGGACCAACAGTACGGAATGTGTCATAAGAAGTCACCAAGGCCTCTGATTCACAGGCACACAAACCATGGTCACTTTATCTGCAGCAGATGCTTCAGTCTTAGAACTCTACTTGGCAGTGATCTCTCAGGAGCAGAAGGTAATGTCTCTAAACCCTGGACCTTACTGCTTACAAAGAAATTACTATCACCAAAGATGAGCCAAACTCTAAACCAACACAGATAACCAAATACTCCATCCACTGAGGTGTATTATGGAATTACTGCATGTCTGACAAATATGCCTAAGGCAGAGCAGGGTATCTTCAGATTTAAAGTAGCTCTACATTTTATTATGAAAAAATACAGGGCCCATCTTGCTAGTTAAAACTAGATTATTCACATTGTTGGTAGATCATGTGTGTTTTAATTTATTTTTAATTTATTAGCAACACTGACATTGTGTATGGGTAGATTTTTTTTTTGTTTTATTCTATGGGAGGGTGACCTTCAGGATACAGTGCAATAGTAACAACTCTACTACTCCATGACAGTTTGAAAACGAACAACTTTTGAATAGTCCCTTAACAGTGGGGAACACATTCTATTCAACAGGAAAAGCCCTTAAAATGATTTTTTCCATAATAAACAGTAATGATCTTTGAATCCTCAATGCTTAAACACATAATGCAATGTACCATGGCACTCAAAGCGTTAGTGGGCCAACAAAACCACCAAGCCTCAAGTCTTCTTCAGAGATGATCAATAAATTGTGTGGACTTTGACCCTTTGAGTGTCATAGTATTACAAATCTATGTCTTGCACACATCCACTCTAAATCATGGGTTTAAGTGTGTACCCATCTGCCACCATCTTGTTATAAAGTGCAAGACTGGATATATGTCAGTCATCTATGGTGTCAGAACAAGTTCAATCTGCCAGACGTGCCAATGTCACAGCAAAGAGTTCAGTACTCACCATATACCACATGTTCGACCAGATGGGATCATTGAAGTGCAAGAGGTTTGGATCTGCCCGGACGTGCCTCTTAACCCTTTTCTTTACTTCTTGCTGCTGCACCCATTCTACCTGCAGTGGGGGAACAGTGTCCAGAAGCACATCACTGCCCTGTGAAAGGTTTAGCGCATATCCAAGAAAACAGACTACACTGCAGTATGCCAGACAGTCAGAGGCTCAGAATGCACTAGATAGTTGGGTGTAAACACAAGATATATAATACATATCTACACACACACACACACACACACCACAAAGAAGTGGTACCACCACCAAATCTTCCACTTATCTACTATGGCCAGAAAGGCCATTTGAACTTTGCACCTGTGCCTTTGTTCAAGAGAACATCTTCAATTATTCCTTGTTGTCCTGGGCATTGAGGTGAACCATTGCTAGCCAGACCACAGGACACAAAGTGAGCCCATTGCACATGGTAATGGCTCCAGAGGGCTTTTTTGCTTTCCTCTGTATCAACAGGGCTGTTTTTGGCATGGGCTGGACTTTATGGACGCATGTCCTTTTTCAGCCTTATCTACAACGTTACTTTAAGTAGACCTGTATTTCTGGAAAGCTATAGGAGTGACTGCAGAGCAATACATCCACCACTAAGGTGGATTCAAAATTTCCTTTAACCAGCAGTATGCTAGACACAGGTCTGAATTATTGCTTTGCAACATATTAAAGATCTCTAACTCAGGGGTAGGGGGAGAGATTCACTAAGCTGTGATAAAGAGGTAATACGGAGATGAAGTACAGAGGGCTTCTCCAGTGTTCTGAACTCTCCAAGACCTATGTTCTTCTATGAAGAAAATTCACTAATATCTAAAGTTGGAGAAATGTTAGTGCATTGACTCCAAAAACAGAACATGGAATAGTTCTCTCCAATTTATCACCTGTATAAACATCTTAATGTATTTCCCCTATGGTGTCAAAAGTCCTATAAAAATCAATACGACTTTCAACCCCCCCCCCCTTCATCCCTCCATAGTGGAGATGGCTTGCTCCAGAATTTTGCAGTGCACTGTGGGGTACTGGGGAATGTTTGTCCCCTGCTGTAAATTTTCTTTGCTCTAGAACTGAGCATAGCTTCCTAAGTGTAATTCTATTTCCCAATTTAGATCTTAACATCCAAAGATCAGCTAATATGCAGACAAACTAACTTCAGATTCTAGTACTACTTTAGTAGCTCTGCAATCTAGACCTAAGCAACCCCAGCAGCCAGAGTAACACAAAAAGCTGAGAGTGCCATGTCAACATTTTCATGGTCAGAAATTGGAGGGAAAGTGATTAGCTATGAAAATGAGCAGAATGAGGAAGGAAGTATACAGGGATTCCAGGGAACTCTATAACGCAGAGCACCATAGGCACCCTAACAGTTGGTAAGTTACATCCTTTGCAAATAATAAAAGGTGTGTGTGTCATTGCTCTGCAATGTGTCAGACACCCTTATGGAATTGTGAGTGTTAAAATGCCATTTCTACCTCCTTTGAACATGCTGGGTGATATAATTAGACCATTAGGATTGGAAAACTAGACATAAAACAGAAGGAAAAAAAATGAAGACAGTAGAGCTAAATCCACCCACATCTCAATCTGTACATGCAAAACTGCATATGCTCAAGCTGCTTGGTGATTGGATTTGCATATAATTCAGACAGATGAATGAGGGGGACATTCAGTTCACCTTCAATAATCCTCAGTAAAAGTTTTTTTTATATATATATATTTTAACTACAAAGTTAGTTTTTTTTGCAGCAACAGCCAGTTGTGCATCAAAGCCCTTTAACACTATCCACAGTCAACTACCAGATCCTATGACTCCATCCACTACGGACAACCAAAGAAAATACTTATATCAAGTAACATGCATATGTGTTTGGTTTTTTTTGTTTTTAAACACTGTACGCGCCAGAGAAGCGTGCAGTGCATTGCAGAGAAATGTGTTGCACACTCAGACTTGCAGGGTTACATAAAATTGCCTGTACAGGGGAATAAAAAGTGGCCAAATTTATTTGGGAACTTTACATTATAGCATTAGATCAACTGGTAAATAAACAAATAGTCATAGGGCCTGGTTTGCAAGCAGACTATATAGCGCTCCAAAGTAGTATCTCTTTTTAGATATCGCTATTTTGGCTCTGCTGAAGAGCCGCCGGCCGGACCCAGGACCAGGATCTCCTTCTGTCAGCTAGAGGCTGTCTGTGAAAGGTGAGAGGGTGTCTCTTGCATGGTGACAGGAGTAGCCTGAACAGTTAAAGGGACACTAATGTCCCATAAAAAAAAATATTTTTGTAGAGTATAAAAAATAACTTATGTTGTACAAATCCTCTCTCAAACCTTTACGGATTGAGAGATATTCTGTAAAGTTTCCCCCTCCCTCCCCTTCTCCTGACATCAGCGTTGTGCTGACAGCAGGAGATCCCAGTCCGGGGACCAGTTTGGGGGCTCTGCAGCAGAGCCGAAACCAAGTCATTTAAAAATAATGACTTTATTAGAAAGGTCTACAAAGTGTGCCTGGTTTGCAAGTCCATTTTGTAGAGCGTTCCAATGAAGTAATTCTTTTTAAATAATGCGATTTGGGCTCTGCTGAAGAGCCTCCTCGTATCGGCCGACTAATCTCCTGCTGTCAGCTTTACAGCTGACATCAGGAGAGAGTGAACTTTAGCAGCTGGATTTCCTAGGCACTGAGAGCAAGGGGTCCATGTCTGGATTACCCTTCACAAGTCCCCCTAAGAGTATTCAAAATATATTAAAACGTGAGGCTTCTGAGGACGAACAGCATCACAATATTCATCCTCAGAAGCCTCTCATTTTGTATGCTTATTTTGAATAGTCTTAGGGGTCCCCTAAGAGTGAAGGGTAATCCAGACATGGACGCATTGCCTTCAGTGCCTAGGAAATCCAGCTGCACCTCCCTGACAAGGCCCAAGAAGGCCGAAATGTACGTCGGGAGTTAGCGGTGTTCTTATGCAGAGAGTACTTGCCTGTCATTTTGGAACTGGACCACCCTTTTGGGTGGGATTAGTCTAATAGGTATGTGGAAATTTCTCCTCTGTTAACGCACTAGAAAGCTAAAACGTGATGCTTCTGAGCGGTGACTAGCCTAGAACAGGCCATTGTGCTGTTCATCCTCAGAAGATGACTTTTGTGTGAGTATATAGCGTTTGTTTGATCAGACACCAGATCAGGGATAGAAGCTAGCTTTTAAAGGGATCTTCTCATGCAACGGTGATTTTGGGGATAAGACCATCATTTAGATAGCACTGCTGAGCGCCTTTTTAGCCACTTGTTTTCTATAATTCCTAGGCATAGTTCAGATTCTAAAAATGTAATACACATTCCCTCTAACCTACAAAGGCACTAGGAACTCTAACACTGCAGATACCTTCCTTGGCAGACTTCTTCACAGTTTTACGCCTCCCGTAAACCTCCATCTCTGCTCAGGCAGTTCATTCAGGCCCCTTGAGGAAACCTCAGATATTTGCCTCACTCTGCACCTCATTGAAGGCCCAGACTTATGGATTGCCCACTCCTTTGGGAACTTGGTGCCGCTATGAGAGCCTATCTTCTCTGGAACCCATGCTCCACTATGCACCATGGACCAAGTAATCTTCTGTGTAAACCAATATATACACATACTATAGTCCCCAACTAGGCTATGGCATATCATGGGCTCTCGCACTATCCAGTGGAAACCTGTTCAGGTAAAACTTTACACAGTGGTTACCAATTAACAAGAATTAAAAAGCAAAGAGGTGGAGAGCTGTTTAGCATACAAAATACTTATATATCAGGAATGTTAATACTGCTGCACAACACTGCAGGCATAGAAAAGAAAGTAAAAAAGATAAAGAATAAGCTTGTTCTGCATAAATGGATATCTTAGAAAAGTGACCTATGATATTTGAGAAGTATCTGAACATTAACTTGGCTGCTAGAATAGCAGGGTTTTTATCAATTCTTCAAATTAACAAAACAAAAACATCCATGTAAAGGAAGTACTGTTTAATTTCCTGAATAAAAAGATGCACTGTTTTATGTTCAGTATGCTACTCCAGGACAACACAATGCATATCTTCTTGGGAAGGAAAGAAGGGATGCTCCAAAAAACATTCTACCTTTTGTGTGCAATTTCGGAAGCCAAAGCGTTACAAATTCTGTAGAAAATTAACAGCTGCATGCTAGGGAACAACCTAAAACATCTATCAATTTCAAATGTACTTTGGCCACTTGAATGATAGAGAGGTCTCCAATGCATTGTAAAGCAATGTGATGGTGATCTTTGCAGTAGCCAAAGGGTTAAAAGCCCCAGCTAAAAAGCAATATGGTGCAGTTGATTTGCTCCAGAATTATACCTCTCTAGCCTGATTTGTGAACAGTTTTTGCCCCTCATACCTTGCACTATGGTAAGAAACTGGATAACCAGATTAAGGTTGAAACGTAAAACCTGGAGCTGGCCATGTGTGGTTTTCCATGCAGGAACTAAAATACAGTCATCCTCACCTGGCCACTGGACAGGCAAGGATGATTTTTTTGTGGTCCAACAGCTTGAAAGCCAAAAGGAAACCCACCCCTGCCTTAAACACATCCTAATCATATCCCACGTACAATTTGTAGGGATGGATACTAGTAGAATTTTAGTGAGCTTCCCTTTAAATCCACTTCTCTTTTGTCCAGTGTGGAACACAGGAACCATTGGGATATACCAAAGCTATCCACCAAGATTCCAAGCAGGGAATAGGAGAAGCCACCCACCCTGACCAGTGGCAGGGTTGTTCTTCTGGAGCCACAGATGCCCTACTAATCCCAGTGACCTTAGGCTAAGATATTAAATCAAAGACAATGTCTTGGTATGAGAGGAACCAGCCACACAGTCTTGGGGAAAAAAAATGAATACTTAGGAGTAACCTGAGGTATTTACATCTCATAGCATCAAGCTACTAGTGTCCCTTGTGGTATGCTTAATAACCTTCTCCAGTTCAAGTCCAAACAATTGTTTGCCCGCAAAGGGAAGAAGAAACCGTTACCTTGAAATATTGGTCAGATGGCCAAATCTTAAGCCACAGTGTGTGATGCTCAGCTACTGGAGAAAAAAAAAAAAAAAAAGTATTTCCATAAGAACTTGGCAGCATCAAAGATAAGGATTAACTTCAAGGAAGTTTGAGAGCAACATCACCTTGATCACCCCGGATGGCCATAGCCCTGGTAGTGGAGAATATGAATGCCACACATACAGGGCATAGCACTCAGAGTTATACTTACAATGCTTCAGTTTTCAGACTCCTCTTATAATACGTGGAAAAACTTCAGAGAAGTTAGTGAGGTAAAAGCTGAAAATCAAGAACACATCCACATCTTTTGAGGTCCTGAAAATATACCTGTGAACTGGACAATCCATGAAATTGGACAATGGCAATAGGAGTCCGTCTAATGGGGGGAGGGGGTTTATACAGCCCCATATGCTAGGAAATAGAAATGAAGACTAAAAACAGTGCCTGTATACACCCTTCCGTTGAAGAGGTCACTTAAAACTGAATGTTAGCTGGAGGGGGTACATTTTTTGGAAATGCCCTACCCTTCACAAGGAGTACACTATATCCCATGGGTAAAGACTATCTGAAAAACATATTTTGGGCCTGAGAGTGAGAGGCCAGCAATTTCTGAACAAATGATATGAAGAACATTGTATATTTCCATCTGCACAAAACAATGGTACTCCCACTACAGATAGGGTTGTCAAATCATCCCTTTATAGAAGGGACGTGAAAAAGGCTTGTTGCATGGTTTCAGTGATTACTAATTCCATTGCAGCATTCACTTTCATGAAAAGGATGATCTGGCAACCCTAACCCCAGAACAAACTTTCTTAAATTCAAAGGGTGGCTAAGTACATAAGGAAACAATTGTATCCGTGTATTCTCTACTCTCAAATTTATGTCAAGTCCGTACTTATCATATTCGAACAGCAAGTACTACGTAAATTCTATTTTCAACCACCAGATTAAGGCCGTCAGATCCCATATACACTTATGGGCAGCTTGAGGCCCTCCAGTTGTGGACTACAACTCCATGCTTCATGTTGCACAACCCTTCTCTGTATATGCACATGTACCACTGTTATAGCAGCATTTACACCTTTGTTCATACTTCCCCCTGCCTTGAAAAAGCAAAGGGAAATATGGCCAATCAATTATAACTACCCAAAAGGTATCTGCCAGTGATGGCAAGTACAGAACATAATGGATATGCTGCTCTGTTTGCCATTTCACACCTGGAAACTCTCTGGATCTGTCCTGGAGACTCTGGTTTACAGATTTACTTACCAGGTCTCCGGTAACAGAAGCAGATTCTCCAGTTGGTTGAGTTCAGTAGGAATCCTACTCGCCTCACTTTCCTATGTGTTTCACCCACTCCCCTCTCCATTCCAGGGCAAACTCTCAACCCTCCATACTTGCTCACCAAGGTTAAACCAAACAAATGATGAGAATGGCTTAATTTGGGAATTCATTTCCAGTCCTGTGTTTTGTGAGGCCAGCAACAAGAACATTCCCAGCTGTGCCCTTTATTAATTATAAGGTTTTACCTTTCCTTTAAGAGCTCTTCACCCTGCAGCTGAGTGGAAGGATCCAAGATTCAAAACTAGGGGGAATCAACCATCTAATGTCAGTCAGCTATGGTTGCTAGAGTAATAGGTCAAAATGGCAGTCTCCTCATAGCAAAGGCCATGATGGGAGGTGTATGGAGGGGATACCCATAAAGTGGCCACAATGGATTGCCAGGCTAGGAGGCTGTGGAGGCTCTTCTTAAAGGGCTAAAATGGAGAATGAAGATGGGATCAACAGGATTGGAAATCTTTATTCAGCTATGGCATCCAAAGGGTTAAGAATAAAGCCTCTACCTCTAATTATCGGCCCATGTGCAGAAGAAAACTGGAGGGGTTAAAACTGGGTTAGACAACCCAAGGCACTCCAGCTGTGGAGTATCCAGATTCCAATCCCTGGCTAGCCTTTGTTAGCAGGGATGATGGGAGGTGTAGTCATTTACAACTGGAGGGCCACAAATTCCAACTCCAGGTTAAATGAACCATGTGAATCAATGGGAATTTGTACTGACCCCCGATTGCACATTTTTTTTTTATATGGAAATCTCACCTTTAACCATTTAAGCCAAGTGTTTTAGGCACACAAAATGTTATGTTTTAACGTATGACATTCAAGTATATATTTTTGGTGAAAATCCCTAGCACCCAGTTGTTTTCACACCATGTTACTGTAAATCCCAGACAAAATAGGAAAATGAACCTCACCTGATTAGATCCCTGCACCTTCTGTCAACCAGTGAATAAGCACCCAAAGGATATTAGACTCAGAGGATAGCAGTGTTAAACAAGTTGAACTGTTTGCTTTTGAATGAAGCACCCCCAAACAGAGCAGTATTTATATATATTTATTTAAAGCAGACTGGTATAGGCAATTTTCCTTTTCACTCATCCCTTCCTGGGCCAGGAGCCTGAATTCTTCTATATACGGCATAGCACGAGGACAGAGAGGAGAACTGCCTTCCAGTACAGATTTATACACAGTACTGCACAAATGCAATTATACTACAAATACAGTGGTGTAATGAAAAACATTTTAGTTATCAACTGGACATTTAACATAGGTTTTTACTGAAGAATAAAGCAAAGATACTAATGCTTCCTGGAAAAGTTAAACGTCTAAGTTCTGTGCCACAAATCCATCTTGTCAAACTCGGCACTCTGTATAATTCATTATGCTGTTTTGTCCTCCTTTGTAATTAAAATACCTATTATGATATGTTTATAGCACTAGATTGGTCAACACAAATATAGACTCTCTTCACCTTTCTTATCTAGTTTTAACCACTTCTCAGGAAAGCCACTAGACCACCCAAGCAGTGTATTCACGCCACCTTTCCATGCTAGCTATAACCTCTGCTCCACTGCTAAAACTCACTGGGTGTCCATGCTACAAGAGAAACCGGACAATCTGCCTTCTCATTCAGCGCTGCGAAAGCCTGGAATAAACAAAATAAACACACAAACAGATCAGACCTTCTCCCAATATAAAATCCCTAAAAATAACTGCTGCCTTGTATTTAAAAAAAAAAATTATATAACTTGTTATTTATTTACATATGCATTTGTTTCTCAGTGTAATTATAATTTTGTACTGTAAAAGCCCTCCAGGGAATGCTTGAAAATGTGAGAAATCTCAATGTAGTTTTCAGAGTAAAAAACACTTTCTAAATAAAGATAAAATAGGAACCCCCCCCCCCCATTTACCTTGCCAGAAAATCATAATAGTTCCATGATTTTTTCCCTTGCTAGCCTTTATTAGAGAGTTTAGCCTTTTAAGTTTGATTATATATTGATTTATATCAATTCTGAGTTATTATATTAGTGTACCAGGTTTTTAATTTCCACATTGTCATGTGCTCTCTGTTCCTTTGCTTCCTTGACCGTCTGATCCTGCTTACATGCTCATTGGCTGCTGTGGGTTTCAAGTACTCAAGTCTTCTTTCAGTCAGAGCTCATTCTAAGAATCCTCCCGTCAGTAGTTCCGCCTAATGATGGTTTATTGATAGTTTATGGATACTTCTGGTTCCTGATCCGGCTTCTCCAGACCTTGTTTTGCTTCTCGACTTTGTACCTTGCTCCATGGATCTTGGCTACATCAGACTATCCTGTTATGACCCAGCTGCCCTGCTCCTGGTACGACCAGGCTACATCCTACTACCCTGCTCCTGGTACGACCCTGGCTATGTCAGACCATCCTACTCCTGATACAATACAGGCTACGTCCAACTACTGCTGCACCCGACTGACTCCTAGTAGATCCAACTTTCATATCAGCATTAGTCAGATCTAGCTCTACTCGATTACTGGTACTCATTCTTCTGGTAGAACACAGTTTGGCTTGTCTTTTAAATCCGTTTATCCTTGCTTGGCATAGGATCTGACCCTCAGAACCTCCCAGGGAAAGCCGGCTGAAAGAAGTGTCTATCCAGTCATCTGAATTTATGGTCCGCACCTTTTGCCACAGCAAAGGGAATGAGAAATAGATTGTGTTTTGAAGAATGAACTGGCATCAAGTATCTAAGCCATGATGCTCTTCTAGTGCAAGAATTGAGCTTGATCAGTTCACGTGATGTTTCTACCACAAAATAAGCTCCCAGTTTGTTATTCAAGGATATTAATAATCGCTCACTCCTTGTGCCAAAGCGTATTCAATTTCAGTTTCCTAACCAAAGACTCACGTCACTGCAGACCGCTCAAACTGATTATAGGGCAACAGGCTGTAGCTGCTGAAAGGTATGATTTAATTGAAGCAATTTCCAAACAGCTATACATGGAATTAAAGGAGGATGCATCATTCACAGAAAAACAAAAAACAAAACAAATAAAAACAAACAAAAAACACTTCACGGCAATGAGGCTAAAAGGTGGCACCCACTTTTGGAGGGGGGTGAGACACACTTTGGCAAGAAAGCAAGTGTCCCATCTGAGACTGGATAGTTGATTCCCCAATGCATGAGTCAGAAGTTTTAATTCTAAAACTTTCCCATCTACCAGAATCAATGGAACCACCAGCTCGAAAACGAAACCTTTATATTTCTGAGCCACCGCAGAGTCCATTCAACCATGTAATCTGAATTATAAACTTGTTCTTCTAACCAAGCTTTGAGATACTTGTCTCTATTCTACAGGATTATACTTCAGTCAGGCAATGAGATACAGATTGCTTGACCAATTCAAACAGACTTTGGAGCCAGATCCATTGAAATCTTTAAGGTAGGCTTCAGAGTTTTGCTTAGGGCTGGTTTATCACAAGCGTAACACTATTTTCTTTGTGGACGTCGTCTCTTCAGCTTTGTCCTTCAGCTCATTGTCAAAAGTAGGAACTCTAAGAACAGAACAAAAGGTTTTACATCAAAATCTTGAGCCTTCCTTTGTTTATATTAACCCTTTGGCTTACATAGATATGTTGAATATCAAAATCTTTAGATGCCGAGACATGAATGCTGAGCAGCAAACATACATAAGACAAAGGGGAGAAAAATATTTTAAATAACTGTGAGAATGCTGCACAAATAGAAACAGAATACACACCAGCAGGAAAAAACAGAGGAATGAACCCATTCATGTCCAGTTAAATCCGTCTCTAATTCTCCCAATAATGGTGGAGTAACCACATTTTCAATAATAATAAAGCACCTGAAAGGCACATATAATGTTACCAAGTCCAGTCCCAGTCGGCAAGAGTTTCCATAACTCAACATTTCAAATGGCCAAAGAGGCCAAATTAATTTTATTTACACAGACATTTATAAACACATAATGAAATTTAAACAAACATTAATGAGTGTTTTATTGCTGAGGAGCAGTGTGATACACATATATAACCACCAGTCTGATCTCCTAAACAGAGGGACACCAGGGTGGGAAAGAGCGACAGAGCGATTTGGGTCTCAAAGAGGGGCTGCTCCTCCTAAAGAGGAGCACTTGGGAGATGCACATTACTTGTGTGCAAATATAGCCACAAGGCTTCAGTATGACTGCAAACTAGGTGAGGTTTTACATGAATCCTCCTCACGTGTGTAGTCACATTACATATAGACCCCTTTATATGTAGGTTGTTTTTATTTGTGAGTACTACACATGTATATTCATTTTCATATAGATTTTGTTTTTGAGAAAGGGTATAAAGGTATATTCACTAAGGCAATATATGATTGTGGGCTGTGAGATGTACACAGTTTAGGTGTTTACATATTTATTACAGTGTATATACCCGCAGGTGGATATGCAATTTTTATAATTTTAAATATATTTTTTGTCTACTTGTGAACCGGGTGTTTGTTGCCATTTAACAGATCGTAGTCATCTTTTATATTCAACTCATTATGGAGCTCACATTTTTGTGTAAACTTTATCTAGTTTATTATTTGTGGATTAGCCTAGCCCTCTCCTTTTGTTTTTTCTCATACAAGCTTTACAGATATACCCGACTACATGACACATAAGTTCCTGTTCATCCAGAGCAGCCTGGTCTATCCTGTGTGCTGTTTACTTAGGCATGCATTACAAGGAATCTGCAGGTGGTGTGGGCTAAACAAGGATTGGCTGGCTGAGGCAACGTCAGGCAGGAAGCCTCAGCCAGTCAAAATTGTATTTATTTATTTTAAGTTTGGCAGCAACCAGAACATCAATTCAAGGCTGGTGGCCACCTGCAGCCAGCATTTCCACATTTCTCATGGTGGCCGCACAAGAACCTGCTGGTGGCCATATGCGACCATGGTGGCCGCACTTAAATGCTTTAGTGCAGTGTTTCTCAACCAGGGTGCCATGGAACTTTGGTGTGCCTCGGACATCCATATAGGGTGCCACAATCTTCTAAAAGGTTGACAAAATTATTAGTGTTGAGTTTCAAAGGCTTATTTATGATACTTGTGCATAATAGATTTGGTTTTGTGTTTTGGATTGTGAATAACTGTATATTTATATATTTGCACCCTTCATTAAACCTTTGACAAATTACACATTTTAGGGGTGCCCAGAAAATTCCAGACTGAATCTTAAGGGTGCCTTAAGCAAAAAAAAGGTTGGGAACCACTGTTCTAGAGTGTGTTACACAGACTTTTCACAATTGCTCGGAAATAGGTGAACAACTCTTACACATCTTTAAGAGACATGGTCATAAAGAACCCCTAACAGGTTAGCTCCTCCAGGGTGTTTAGTGAAAGACTAAGGGGGAGAAAGTACAAATTAGGTGACAGAACAAATGGGCCAGACAAAATCAGGAAACAAAAAATAGAAGGCTTCCAAAGCGCCTATACATGATGGGCTAACTGTAACAGATACCCAAGTCCGCGAATGGACCCGTCGTGCCGGGTTTTCTCTCGCCTGAGGGGCTACAAGCAGGTAGCCTCGCCAGTCATTCTTCCAACATTCCTTCCTAGGATGGGGGTCAAAAGGAGACCCTTGATACCATCCAGTGACAGACACAGGATGCAGTTCAGGTTCCAAAAGTAACACTTTATTCAACTTCAGCTTTTTTATACATGGTAAATTACATCAAAACAGCATACTGAACAAAGGACACAAAAAGTAGTGACAAAGGATGCATGCATGATACAAAGGTACAGACATGTTCACATTATTTAGACAAAAGGGGCTGATGAAGTATAAAAACTAGGACAAAGAGCTGAGGGGCTTGAATACACATTTTCACACAAAGGCCAGGGGTTGGAATAATCTTTGAATATTCCACTTCAACCCCCGGACAATTCGAAGCCTGGAACCGACTAACCAATCTTGGCCCAGAGTGTCATGACTGGCTCGGCCAATCAGAACCTTTGGGAGGGCAGTTACCAGACCAATCCCTGGGTGGCCTTCTCTCCCCCATGTTAACTCCACGGGGGACATTTAAACTCGTCACCCAGGGCTTTGGGCAATCAGGAAGCTGCCTACTTTCGAACCAACACAATGCTCAACATGATGTTGAGTCTTTACGGTAACAAGATAGGGAGACCCCCACTGGTTGTCTTGCAGATCGTCGACAATCCAGCGTCATATAGTTTAGTCACTTGGCGCCTGTGGCCAATCCGAGAGAAGCCTACTTTTCCTATGCAAAGTCAATGGGGGCCCTTTAACTTGGGCTGGCCAATTAGGAGCCAACTGGTGCTTGAATTTATGGCAGCCTGTATTACTTTTGCAGGCTCTCGCTGGCCAAGTTAATTGTCTTCTCTGAGAGAGGGGAGTTTTGTCTAGACCATAGCAAAGTTTCCAAGTAACGGCCTACGGCCCGTTACACTAAAAGTCCAAGTTTTTCTGCAGGGAGTTTGTTTTGATTTTTGAACACCTTAGATGGTACAGGTCAAAATGGAGGAAGAGGATGGGCATCAGGCAGTATATTCATTCCCAACATTGAGATATAAACCCCGCTTATGCAATATTTATTAAAAGACTTGCTAGATTGTAATAACACAAAAAAATCTGTCAATCAGGGCCAACATCTTATAGACACTGTTTTGAATGTAGGAAGATTTAAGGACTATGTTCCAAACATTGGTATTAAAAACTCAAAAGTATTTAAATAAAAGTGAAATATTTGTCAATATGTTAAAGTGAAGTGGTTATATATTACACACATATATATTTATATACAAGCACTTTAACCCTCTGAATGTGTTTGATGCCTTACACTCAAGAGGTTAAAATAAAGGACAATAAGGGGCAGTCACACGCAGTAGAGACTGCCCTCTGTATCAGCCGTGGCGCGGGCAGTCTCTACTGCACATGACTTCAGCACGCGCAGCAGTGTTTACTGTGCAGGACGTTGCGTTACACACGTTTTAGCAAATTATATAGGATTCATTATACTTTTTTATAATGAAACGCACCTTTCTAAGTATCCATAACGTTGTATTCTGTTTTAAAGTGTCCCCTTCCCACCCTTTTCGCTACATCACTGACTTCCCCTCAAATCACAACTAGGGAAAATATCAGTGTAAGGAAATCCCAGCCTCCCCTTGATGGACAGATTTTTCCTTATGCGGAAACAAGATTGTCCCTCGTTGCAATCCATCCGCACCAGCTTTCTGATCTGGGGGAAGTCAGCGTGATGGAGAAAAGGGGTGTGAGGGGGACACTTTAAAATAAAATGAAGACTACAAAAAATATGGACACTCTCAAAGACAGTTTTTTTTTTTTTTTTAATAAAAGTATAATTAACCAACTCCATATGCACACAGTATTATCCATTTAATCCCATGAATGCTAGAGAGGTGTCCAACATATTGTGATGCAATGTGCTGCAGACATCTAGCATTCAAGGGTTTAAAAGCACATTTTAATCAAGGAGACCTTATATTTGTTCCCTATGGTGCAGGTGTTTTGCCCCCACAATTGCTCCACAAATGCACTATTGACTTTGCTGCCAGAAGGGAACTTAACAAGGCAGGTCAAGCTGCTTTATCAGGCATCAAAATCTGTCTGATCTGAACGGCTTCCCATTAGTTACAGGAACACAGACTGATTTCCAGGTCTCATCTCACTCAAATTTATTATTAATAGTCATGTTAATGCTTGACAAGGAACAAGACCCTCCAAAGCATGCTGGAGCCTTGAGCGATGTCTTTTTTCAGTGCTTCTGTGATTCTCCAGGGGTATGGGAGGGTGAGCATCATGCAAGCTGTGTGCACCACCCTGCAGCTGCTGAGCCTGCTGTAACATGCACAGGCGAGGTGTGTGTGTGGGGATGACAAATGGCTCAAAGGTCTTTCATTATTGAATCTAACACCTGATAGTACACGCACCTCTGCAGCTTATACATAGTAAGAAGGGGGGAGCAAGGCAACCACAATGCATTGGTTGAAGAGGATAAGATTACAAGAGACAAATGAAGCACTTATTTTCTGTGGTCTGCAAACACAGCTCATTCATTTTTGCATCAGGGTTCGCCCTCTGTAATACACATTTCAATCCATTTTTATTTTATTTATTTAGAAAATGTTTTACTAGGAATACATTGAGATTTCCCTCGTTTTCAAGTATGTCCTGGATAGTTTTCAGTAAAGGGTTACAGATTTACACAAATTGAGAAACATTATATACACACAAATATACACATATATTAAATTATATACAGTTACAGTTAGCTTTCTAGTTCCTGTCTTTTTACACAGAGAAGTACAATCTGCCTATAGTTGAAATTCAAAGTGCAGGAAAAGCAGAGCATCAAATACACAACTTTATCAGCCCTTCTCCACAATCACTGACTGATACCTGCGGGTGTTCAATGATCTAGTGAATTTCCCTGCTATGTTGTATGTTCTATTCTTCTGTAATAGAATTTGAGAAGTTATCCTTTATATTTTGGTGACACTGGACACTATCAGAATTCCCTGCACCATATGCTTATTTGTCCTGTTGGAGACCAAACATCTCAATCCATTAGAAAACCCCCAGTGTGTGGTCACTATCTAGATCAGGGTCTCCAAGCTTTTCTTTAATGAGAGTTCCTTTTATGTGATGAAACTTCTTTATCTTCTGTAAAACATATATTGAAAATACATAAATTTATAATGGTACGTATCAAAGCATCTCCAGAGCTGCACTTACAACCTTCCTACACCTTCCAATAAAGTGCTGCACAGGAAACAAGTGTCCATCTTAACAGCTCAAGGTGATACAATTCTGTTAAGACATGTTTAGCAGGAGCAATTCATCTTCACTATAGAAGACAAACCTGTGGCTTTCCAATGACCCACAGATTTTCCCATGGCTACTGCCTTCCCATTGTTAACCCTCTGAGTGCCAGAAAGGTATCCAGACTGAAAAAAAAAAAAAAAAAAAATTGCTTCCTGACTCCAAAAGGCAGTCAGACATTTTCCCTGAATCAACATCATTGTTGCTTTGAAGCCAGTGGTCAATTCAATAGTATTTTTTGTGCTAAATAGATATTACTGTAAATGCTTTAAAAAAAAAAAAAAAAAAAAAAAAAGTATCTGCAAGCACAGCATCCCAAGCTAAATAATTCCATAACTTTACTGCCCTTACTGGAAACCTCTGCCTTTTTTGTTGAAAGCACCTTTCATTGAGTCTTAGTGGATGACCTCTTGTTCTTAGCTCTGCTCTATGAGTAAATATTCAATTGGAGAGTTCTATTGACCTCAAATTTATATATATATATATATATATATATATATATATATATATATATATATATATATATATATATGGTAATATCACCCCTTAGAAGTCTCTTCTCCAATGTAAAACCCAGTTTGGCTTTATAACTCCGATCCTCCAATCCCCTTTTCAGCTTTGTTGCAGGTCTCTGCACTTTTCCCAGTTCAATAATGTATTTTTTTTTTTTTTTTTTTTTTTTTAAGATCTGGTGCCCAAAACTGTACTCCATATTCTATATGAAGCCTTATCAAGGATTTATATAGAGGTAGAACTATATTGGCATTCAGTGTATCTATGCCTCTTTATGCAGGCTAGTACCCCATTTCCTCTTGCAGCACCTGAGAGACATTGCACACTGCTGTAAAGTCTATCAGTATTCCTAAATCCTCTCTCTCTAATGAGGATTCCCCAAGTAGTTTACTGTTTAGGTGTATATTTAGCTCAATGCATAACCTTACACTTATCTACATTAAGTGTCATTGAGAAAAATTATCCTGCTCTGTATGTATTTCCTTACACAGCTTAGTGTCATCAGCAAAGATCGAGACATTATTTTCAATTCCCACTTCTAGATTAATAAACAAATTAAAAAGCAAGCTTACAGCTTTAGACCAACTTGAAAAGGTTCAATTTACAACTCTCTACCATTATTTAACTAGTTATCTATACATGCACAGATATCATCCCCCCAAACCAAAGCCTTTTCATTTATGCAGTAACCTGTTGTGAAGCAATGTATCAAAAGTCTTTTGCAAAATCCAAATATACTACATCAACAGCAATTCCCTTGCCCCAAATTACTACTTACCCTTTCATAAAATGCAAGTAACTTAGTCTAACATGATCTATTCTTCATAAAACCATGCTGGCTCCTAATATTGCTCGTCTTCAGATAGTTTTGTATACTGTCAGTTAGTAACCAATATCTTATGCACCCAAGCTCACAGGTCTTTGATTTCCATGATTTGGATCTTGCCACCTTTTTGAACAATGGTACTACATCAGCATTCCTTTAATTACAAGCACTATGGCTGATGAAAGTGAATCAAGTATAATGTTCTTGCTATTACTGAACTAAGTTCCTTAAAGGGATAAAAATGTTTCCTAAACACAGCACCTTCGATTAATCTTCATAGTATGTGGGCCATTGTAGTGCTGTATTTGAATACCGTCCGTGTAGTAGTTCAAGAGTAATTGAATGAGTCTCCCCCTCCTTTTACCTAGGGTAAGCCGCCTCTCCTCTAATGTGGAATCTGGTGACTGGACAACTGGCATCAAGGAATAGTAGTCATATACTGAGTACAAGGAAAACCCTGCCACCCCTTGACAAAGGAGGTAAGGTTTTTCCTTATGCTCAGTGAAGATCCCTCTCTGAGCTCCATCCACACCATTTTGCAGAGAAAAGTTACATCAGCAAAAGGATCGGGAGTGGGATACCTTCTCATTCAATTACTCTTGAACTACTACACGGACGGTATTGAAATACAGCACTACATGGCCCACATACGATGAAGATTAATTGGAGCTGCTGTATTTGGTAAACATTACTTTTGCATAACTGCCCTTAGGTGTATACCATCAGGTCTAGGTGCTTTATTGACCATAACCTTTTCCAATCTCTTTTGGACTTTGTCCGCAGTAAGCTATGTACATGATGGAAGAAACTCTGGTTTTGTCGGTTTGCCCATAGCCTGTCATTGTTGCTTCCTTTGTATATACAGAAGAAAAGAATGTTTTTAAGGTGTCAGTCATAGCCTTATCCTCACTAATCAATTAACATGTCTCAGCTTTAAGGGGACCAATATCAACCTTAATCTTTGTCATTTATATACTTGTAGAATTGTTTAGGAGGATTGGATATCTCTCGAACTCAAATGGTTAACACTATCTCATATTACTATGCATTTTTATGTCACGGTTCCCTAAAGAGTTCAGGAGTCAGTACGGTATAGTTAAATGCAATTTATTAATAGAAAAGTAGCACACAAGATATACAATAGGAACAGGCAAAGGGTTACAAGCCAGCAAGCACTGCTTGCAGGAATAGTAGACTACCAAAGCTTGACCACTCTGCTGGAGGAGTAGGCCTCAGCCACTGGAGTCTCGACAGGAACCAGAAGCAGGAACAGGAACAGTGGATTCTTGATACGACAAAGCAAGATGACAGACTCAAGCAGTCGGTACTGAGTGCTTACTGACTCAAGCCTGCAGTCAGTTAGGGAAATTGCAACCGACTCACGCTTGTAGTCAGTTTAGAGCGAGTCTACCAGAGCCCCAGGTCCACACGAAATTGGATGTCTGCTAGGTACAAGGGACAAACATAAGAATAGCCAGACAGAGCCACAAGTCGGCACCAGAGAGGGTAGTCAGACAAGCCAGATCATACACAGTTCAGGTAGTCAGCCAGAGCCACAGGTCTGCACCAGGTTGGGTGTCCATTATAGGGGTAAACAAAAGAGTAGTCAGACAGAGCCACAGGTCAGCACCAGGTTGGATGGAAGACTAGCCAGGTCATACACAGAGCCCAAGGTAATAGAAGTGCTATGAACAACAACACAAGGGCAACTGGTTTACACTTCAGTCTGCCCTTTAAACCCCTGAACAGGAAGTAGAAGGGAGGAGCAAAAGGAAGATAGAGCATAAAGCAGGGTCTACGATATTCTGACTTCACGCCCGTAATTAACGCACCCATGCGTCCTGCGTCATGTGAGCGACACAAATCTGTATTTGATGCATCTGGGCGATGCGCCAAAATCCCGCGTCTATTCAGCAGCTACACCTAACTCCACACCCTGCGCCCAGAACAGGCACCCAGCAAGATGCCAGGAACACTGCTGCGTCTTTCGCACATAGGCTATTTATCCAGCAGTGCCAGAAGTGCCTGCTGGATGCTAGGTACTGTAACAAGTTATTAGAGTGGCATATTAAATCATTTAATGAATATAACAAAGCTGGCAAATTTCTTCAAGTGAATATGTAGTCAATGTGGCTCATACCCACTTGACACATATTTCTCACAAAACTTACTATACAAGTCTTTACAAAGCATGCAAGATAATCTATAAGCAGCTATTATGGGCTGTAAAACCATGAATATTCTGTAAGCCATCGTATCTGCATTACTATTAGCTCTGACTGACCACGCTAGGTACCACACATGAAGCCTGTTACCAGACTGGCTGCATCCAATTCAGAGAGCAGATTTCAACCACAGGAACTATCATTGGCAGGACAGATAGTTTGATTGATCCGAGAATGGAATAGAGAGAAACCAGTAGTTCCCCTGGGGCATAATTGCAGTATTATGCCTCTGCGTGTTTGGAGTGTCTGAAATGTAGACACCCACGCACCAGAAGCACGTGCACGCAACAGACACGTGCACCCACACATGCATGCAACAGATGAGTGCACCCACAGAGAGGACACAGACACAGTGATAGGTGCCCCCCCCCCATGTGCGGAGGTGCCGGCTCTTGCTGGTCCCACAGATCTGTAGGTTCTGAGTGTAGAAGTATGGTCTGTGGCCACCCTGGAGTTAGTGTAGGAGCTTTACAGAGCTGTGGTACCAATCTTGTATTGAAGTGAATATCTGCAGTATTCAGAGAGTTAGAAGCCAAATGTAGCTCTCTAAGGACCAGAGGACATCAGTTCACAATGTGTTGCAGCCCCCTGTGGTTTTGAAACTGCAATGGAATTTGTTCCTTTGGGCAGAATTGCAGTATTATGCCTCTGCGTGTTTGGCGTGCAGAAGTGGAAAGCAGAAAATCAAAGGAGATTATGTGAGAGACTTATACCAGCATGTTAAGCCATAGAGTGCCATGCAGTATACAGTGGTGTGTCATGTCAGAGTTACCCCTTTGAGTGCTGGAAAGGCATCCAATATGTTGTGGTACAATTCTTTAGTTACCACTCTGGCACTCAAAGGGTTAAATAGAGTGCTGCTAATGTATAAATAAGTTGTCCTGATTACATAATGTAGATTCAGCACCCCACTTTACTGGCCCTGGTACAGTGGAGGCACTTCTTTCCACAATGTCCAGATTCAGTGCGAGAGAAGGAAGAAGCTGTTGAGACTGAGGGAGCAGGCCTGAGCCTAGCGGCTGGTGGGGGTAGTGGCAATGGAGAGGCCGTGCTTGGCGTTTGGGAGTTGAGGAAAGACCAAGGATCCTGGGCACCCACTGTCCAATTACAAAAAAACCTCAATATGGTCACGCAGGAAAAAGTCAAGAGTATAATGTTTTAACCCTTTGAGTAACTTTAATGTGATTAACTTTTACAAATATATTCGAGATCAATGCAAACTGACCAAGGCACTATTTACTGAAAGAGCTGCGCAAAGAACAAGAGGTCATCCATTAAGACTAGAGAGAGGGAGCTTTTCAAAAAAGACAGGGAATTTTTACAGTAAGGGCAGTAAAGTTATGGTATTCTTTGCCTTGGGATGCTTTGTTTACAGATACTGTAATTTATTTAAAAAAAATTAATGGATACTGGCCTAGCACGGAATATTGAGAATTATGACCGTTGGCTTGTGGGCAGATAGGATTCTGATCCAGGGAAATATCTGACTGCCTTTTGGAATCCGGAAATAATCATTTTACCCACTTGGGGCTTAAATTGAAATGGCTTCAATGGAGGTGTTTTTTTTTGCCTTCTTCTGAATAAACAGGAGTGTTTTGGAATGGGTTGGACTTGGACATGTCCTCATCAACTATGTTACTATATTAACTTGGTCCTAAGGAGAGTCCATGTTCCAAAGCAGGCTGCAGACTACCAGTGGTTCTGGCATTCTCAATTAGAGATGACAACAGCGAACACGAAGGACAGTGCCAAGGAGTTCTGCCTAGCAAAAAAGAACATACCAATGTGGACTTTGTTGCTTTTCTTCAGTGCCCTAGAAGGAAGAAAGCATATTATGATCACAAAGATCATGCAAGTAAAAGTTACATATAAAGGAGCAGCAGCCGCTGCCTCATTGGGGGGGGGGGGGATGTCTTCTCTGGCATCCACTGCTCCACCAAGCAGATATCTTTCTTACCGTGTGATAACTTCTAATAATAATCGTGGCTATTTCTTTTTCAGTTTAAAATTGCATTACTGTATATTAAAGGGATAGTAATAATTAAAATGTAAAAAAAAAAATGTTGGATCCCCCTGAGTAAAGCAAGAGTACTCCCACTGCTGAAAGGTGTTTCATTCAAAAGTTAGTAATTTTCAAAGCTGAATTTTTTAGGTGCAATATTACAGTGGCCTGAAATTGTACAGTGGCGCTGTTGCTACACCATCCTATGGAGATTTTTGGTCCTGGGACCACAGCAGTCCATAGGATCGTGTAGCAACAGCGCCACTGTACAATTTAAGGCCACTGATACTGCACCTAAAAAATTCAACTTTGAAAATTAATAACTTTTTAATTAAACACCTTTCAGCAGTGGGAGTACTCGTTTTACTCAGGGGGATAAATCCTACAACATTTTTTTTTTTTACATTTTAAGTATTACTATCCCTTTAACCCCTCTCCAGACTATGGTGAAACACTAGTGGCTAATTTCAGATAATGATCCCAGCAAACCCATATCATAGGGTTTGGTTTAATGACAGTAGGATATAGCTCACTAGTGTTTGTTTTAAATTCATCAGTATTCACACAATAAGAGGAAAGACACTGATTTTACATTAAAGGGTTAGTAATCTACTTAAAGTGGAACTTTGTTAGTGCTAAGACGCCATGCAGTCATTAAGCACATGGAGATTAGCTTAGAAATTTAGGTCTTAACTTTAAAAAAAATGCCACATTATAAAGAAATCCTTCCCGTCTGGGGACTGACGGGCAGGTTAGTGCGATACACGCGCCTGCGCCGTCAGTCCCTTCCAGTGACCACCCAAAGGAGACCGGGACTGCCAGTGCAGGCAATATGTCTGCGCTGTAGCCTGGGTTTTGGTCTCCAAACGGAGAGGATTTCTTTAGAATGTGGTATTTTTTTTTTAAAGGTAAGACTTTGATTTCTAAGCTAGTCGCCATGAGTTTAATGAATGCATGGAGACTTCGTACTATCTGAAAGTTCCACTTTAAAAGTATGTGGCTGAGTCTTTATATCAAAGATAAGATTGCGCTATTTTTAAGTGCTTATTTTCATTTAGTTTAAAACTTATGCAGAGATAAAGATCTACCGCCCGCTCCTTTCTTGCACATCCCTGCTGCAGCTCTCTGGTCCGGACGGATGCAGCGAAGGACAAGCTTCAGTAAGAAAAGGGAAATCCTATCCTTTATCAAGGGGGAAGGATTTCCCTTATAATTACTTACTGAAATTTGTCCCTCGCTGCAGCAGTCGAGTTGCACGACACGAAGAGAGAATCCATGGGAGGTGGCCAGAAAGGGGCGGGCGGGGGATATGCATCTTTGTATAACTTTTGAACTACACAACAGTGAGCACTTAAACATAGCACAATCTTAGTTTTAATATAAAGATTCGACCAAATACTCTTAAGTAGACATTACTATACCTTTAATATATAACTTAATGCTTCATTTAATAGTGCAGCTTTTAACTCATTCAGTGCCCAGGGGTACATCACTATGGCACTGAAAGGGTTAAGGGATGGCAGCTGCCGTCTCTGCTCTTTAGCAGAGACCGCAAACTCCATAGACAGCTCGAGAGTGAACCCACCCTCAGGTAGGAAACATTGGAACGGTCAACTCAAACAGCAGAGGCAGCATTAGGCCCACTAATGCAGTTTACCATGAAGATTAATTTAACCTTTAGAGACTAGAGAGGCCTTCAATGCTTTGCTTCACATTGCATTGGAGGCCTCACTATATATCTGTGTTAAATTACATAAAGCTTTTAGATTCGTTAAAATGCATGAGACAAAGCAAATCTACCCATTCTTGCCATCAATATAGGAACACACTGTAAATACACTAATTAACTTGACATTAATGGTATTAGCCAGGAAATATAAAGCCTGCAGCATTACAGTAGATCTTTAGATAACTGCACTATAATTTTAATCTATACTACTAATAAATAAATTGTAAACAAACATGAATCTGCAACGCAATTAAAAACTAGAGCACAGATCTATGCTTTTCAAGCAGATAATTAGTTACTATGTTCCTAAGGGTATAAACTGCTCCAAATAGCTACAGAATCAATGTGTGCAGGAGCCATAAAGACATACTTACAGATGCCCCAGATTACCATGGACACCAGGGCCGGTGCACGGATTTTTGCCACCCTAGGCAAAACCTAATTTTGCTGCCCCTTTGGCCCCGCCTCCTGTGTCTCCACCCCTTTATACCCTGTCCATTTATACCCCACCTCTTAATGATTGATACCTTAAGTGCCTTATGCGCAAATTGCGCTGCAATGTGTGGATACATATCTGGCACTCCAAGGGTTAAAGCCTAAAATAATCTATAATTTACCCTACATGCCCCAATGCAACTCTGGAGAAACCCCCAGAAGTTTCCCTTTCAGCCTATTAGGGAGATGGTGAGTGTTGGTATTTCAACCCCACCACGAAAAAACAAAGTGCCACCTGGTATTCCCTGCTGCACTTTTAGCCCTTAGTACACTTATTGCACATAGGACTGAGGGAAATTCACATGTAGCAGGAGTGCTGAAAACCCCCACCATAACCACCCTTGGCCCTTTGTCTTTGTGATGCAAAGAAGGAGGTGCAGAAAGAAATAACTACACAAGAATGTTACCCATGCTCACCTAGCACCACATTGTCCCTTATCTAATGTTGCTCACATTTGCTGCCCCTGCATTATCTTTAGCAGTATGTAGTAGGTAGATCTCACCTATGTATTGGGTTAGTTGTAGGGTTTAGGCTAATGATTAGTTATTAGGCAAAAGTATTAGGCTAGATGGTGACAAAGTATTAGACTAGAATAGTGGTAAAGTATTAGCTTACCTGAGTATTAAGGTATTACCCTAGCTGGGTATCTAGACTATTGATTAGGCTACCTGGGTGAGCGGTCTAAACTGGTGATATGGTATTAGGACAGTGGAACAAGGCTACAGCGTCAAACAGTATGTGTGGTTCTTTGACTGCTCTCACATTTTATATTGGTAGCGGTTTCACAGATTATTAGCCATAGAGCAACACACACACTCTGCGCCTAGGCAGTGGACTTCCCCTCCTCTTCAAATATACTAGCCATCTGGCCCATCTGCAGACTCTTTGTTTAGGACATTTGCATACTACGTTCGCTTATCCCCAGCCCTAAATAAAGCACTGTACCCTTCCATTCTAACAAATTGTCACTATCTCACCTTATCACATCAATCTCTCCCCCACACCAGAAATCACCTCACATCAGTTGCCTCACTTCCCATTAATCTCCTAACCATCTCTACTGCACTGCTGCCGCCTTCCATCGCTCCCTGCTCCATCCTGTAACTCATCCTTTCCTCATATTACATGAAGTTCGTTGGAGGCTGCTTTCTAGGCGCTCGCTCTTTTCAGAGCGGCACCTGTCTCTCTCTCTTCATCCAGCAGCCGCCGAGATCCGTGCGGCTCTACTGCGCCCCCAGTAGATGTGCACCCTAGGCCAGCGCCTATCTTGCCTATAGGTGGCGCCAGCCCTAACAGACATCTCCTGATTTTAAACCAGTGACCCTGGGTCCTGCTGTCCGTTTTAACATTTTGAGTGCCAGAGGGGTATGCAATGAAATGAAAAGTGTTGTGTACCCCCTCTGGCACTCAAAGGGTTAACAATTTTAACCTCAGTCTGGCCTGTGGTAGTAAGTCAACAGCTGCCTGGTTTGAGAGGATGGGAGCTGTAGTTCCCAAAAGCTGGTCCAACAAATGACTATGCCTGGTCTCATTTAAAAATAGGTTAAAAGGCTATGAAGTTCCAAATATGAATGAATATTCCTTATAGGATTTCATGTACTACTTTTGGCAGTGGTAAGGTCTACTCTCCTGCACAAGGACAGCTATAAAGGCCATGTGTTCAAAACAAATGGAGTCATTCTGGTACAAACCAATTGAACTATATGTTATAAATAAATCCTCCAAATTCCCATCAAGTTAAATGGGGTTTTACTACCTTAATGCAGCAGGGATCTCCAACATGCTATGCCATGTGTTGAAAACCGCTTATCCCATCAAACAACGGACACCTGAAACACAGCCCTGCCTGCACTAGGGCACTCAGGGATGAAAAGAAACAAGTTTGATTAGGGGAAAGGCTTTGTGTGATAAATGGAGCACTCCAAGCACCTACCTCCAAAACAATGAAGTTTCTACCTATGAGCTGGCGTAGAAAAGGAAAACATTTAGTGGAACTCAAACAACCTTAGCGGGAATCCCTACAGGAGCTCTCAAAAACACCATCAGAATAGAAGATCAGAAAGAGTAATTTGGTTACACTCTTAACAGAGTTGTAAGCAGGAAGGCTGAAAGTCAAGGATCAAGTCAAAAAGTCTACTGAAGCAGTCCCAGACCAATGTCAAGGCCCACAGAAGTTTAGGAACCCAAAAGACTGAGTGGGCATAAGCCACTGCACAAAGAGCACAACTGATAAGGCAACATGCCTCTGAAAACACACAAGAAAATATGGACCTTAAGAGCAAAGACTTAGCCCTTGATGAAGGAAATCCTGAAAGAAAGGCTAAGAACAAGAAACGGATTTTAGCCACCACCTCTGGTCTTCATACCACTTGTAGAACAAGGATTGCACCCTATGGTTACACCTTGGATGACTGATGCATTGACAGACAGAGGAAACTAACGCTGGATGCTGGCTTCAAGAGCCAAGCAATTAAAAAAAAACACAAAAAAACAAACAAACAAACAACTTGTTCACATCTGGCTATACTATGGTTAGATTGAAAAGAATAGCGAACCAGGCCAGTCAAGTCCAGAAATGGATGAGGAGGCGGCCATGAACAGCTCCAACCAGACTTTCCTGAATACCTGGAGAGGTGGTAGAAATGGATGCAAAAATATGACTGCAACGTCTGAGAATTGACAATGGCATAAGAGTTGTTTTTTTTTTTTTTTTTTTTTTTTTTTTAAATTCTGATTAGACAATTTGTTCCCACAACTTTCTAGAAACATTTAGGGAGAGCTGTTCAGAAAGTCCTGTATCCAGAACACATCCCTCTTCTTTCCTCTTCAAACAAATTCACACTATTCCCTGCAGGTCACCTAGAAAAACTCACCTTAGTACAAAGAAGAGGTTTACCAGTCTGGCTTCACTTTAAAGTAGCAAAACTTGCAGGAATACAGGATAAAGAGTCAACACATACGTTCTTAAGTACACAGAAAGGTCTTCTGAAGAAAGCAAGAGATGAGCAATTCTGAAGCCCACAAATAGCACCCTAGGGGACAAGTAAAAGTCCCAAAGTTCTCACTGATTAAGAGGACAGGTTCACCCTGTGAATGATTTGTAATGCACTAGAGACTTCTCCAGCTTTCTAGGGTTTAAAAGTCCCATTTAAATAAGTGGAAGTTGTTATCCTATACATCCCCCCTCCCGTGCCATTGGTTTGCTCTACAGTTTCCCACTGTTGGATTGCATACAGCCCAGAGGCCTAGTTTTCATGTAGCTGGCAAGGAAATGGAGATGTGGGGTGAAGTAGATTTAAGGTGATTTGAAAAAGCATTGAGTTTTGGAATTTGATTTGTTCTAGTAAAGAGTTAAACCATAAGTGTAAAAAAACTGAAATCAAATCCAAAACTGAACAGGGGCAGCTAGGTAATGTAATCACCTGTGAAGAGTAGATAAAACTCAAAGCTATAGCTGGATCAGAGATGGGTGACCTGTGACTTATACACATAATATCAGCTGGACGGGCACATGTTGGCTTCCCACAACCAACACACACTTGCCGAATTTGCTCGTGATCAAAGTTTTAAGTTACAATATGGAACTTTTAGATTATTTTATAAATTAGAAGCATAATTACCTTCTACAGTTATTTTTCTGTTTCTAGATGGGCAATTTCAAGAGAATGCACTGGATAAACCTAGGATTCAAGGGGTTAAAACATGACTTTTTGCAATTATCTTTCAAAACAGAAATTTGTTCTGGAAAGCGGGAACTTTTTTTTTTTTTTTTTTTGTCCAGGATGAAAGAAAGTGAAGGCAATTAGTGAAGAAAAAGAAAATTCAAATGGAACGGTGCCTGTAATATTTTTGGAAGGTGATTACAGCGCAGTTATGATCTGAAGTGTTATGGCAACAACAAACAAAATAAATCTTTCGTCAGACAAACACTTTACTTTATTCTTTCAACTTGGCACAGGGAGATGCCAGAGCTTAATCACTTGTTAAGTATTGTGCCCTCAGTCTCTGGCAGGAGAGTACAAGTGTGTCACTTTAATTACCTTTTGCTGAGGAAAGCAGATTGTACTTCAGTCCACTCCAATGAGGTTACAGATGAAAAAGGCATCTTAGGTGCGAGAACAGCCTGTGAAATTCCAAGGAATCCTGCCTGTGATAAGCACACAGTCCAAACACTGTGCACGGCTCTATTCTGCAAAGTTTTTTGCTTAGATTTCATCGAAGCTAGTGGAAACACAGTTCAGCAGCACCTGAAGGTCCTGTCATTGCCCATGCCTTGTCTAGTGTATAGTGTGCCGTGGATACCATTTTAAGAACGCCCCACTCTTTCTATGAAGCGTGACAACAATGTTAGAGTTTCTAATGTATATTTATGGAAATGATCATGCACAATATGCTCGTCCATCAGAGAACTAACCATAACTATACGTTTATGCATTATACCCTTCATTAAGCCCTTGATAAATAAAATGCCAAGGGTGCCCTGAAAATTCCATATTCCATATTAAGGGTGCCTTGGGCCTACAAAGATTAAAAGCCATTGGATAAAGTAAAATCAGTGTTCAATGCCTTGTTTGCATATTTCTAACCTACTTTAACCCTTTACAACACACTGTGTACCCCTCTGGCACTCAAAGGGTTAAACATTGTTTATTCTTTACAGATAGTGAGTTTTGAGGAATATAGTTGGCTAACAGTGCACAGTTTATAGAATCTGTTTCCTCACTTGTATAGCGTTAAAGTGAGACTGTTTGACACCTGTGTTCAAGCATGTGAAAATCTGTACCGATTTTAAAAGAGCAGCACGTTTCTGAAAATATATTTTACAGCTTTTCATGCTGAGTAAAACTAGGGCAATCCCACTGATGTCAGTCTTATTCAAATGTTATAACTGTTCACATACTCAAGAAGTGAATTTACTGCCCTTTTACTTCCTGAATGTTGACAGGAAGTGACTCAGCAGTTTCTATTAAATTCTATGGAGAATGGTTTGCCGTTGACTTTCCTCTCAAATAGAATCAACTAGTAAATAAGGAGTAGAGCACTGTGCACACCTTTTTCACATCGAGAGACAACTGTATTTAAACTAATACAGGGTGCCATTGAATCCAAGAATACCATAAAAACTGTATATAAGATTGAACAGTGGATTAACTACAGGCACTCAGCTCTTCAAAAATAATAAAAAATATAAATCACACAATATAAGTACAAAAAAATATATTAAGTTTTAATTATACCAAAATATTTTTGTATAATTAAAACAATATATTTTTTGTACTTATATTGTGTGATGATTTATATTTTATTATTATTTTTGAAGAGCTGAGTGCCTGTAGGTAATCCACTGTTCAATCTTATATATACACTCAAATAGAATGTAACAGAATAACGAATTGGAGGTTGACCACTAGATATCACTGTTATATATTATTATATTATGATTCGCTAAAGATGTTTGTCAGAAGCAGCCATGCGCAGTAGGGACAGCTGCGTGCGCTGCAGTCATGCACAGTACAGACCACTTTGACTCAGGAAGGTGCGCAGAGAAGACTACTGTATGAATTCGGAGCGCCCTGCTCCGTATCAGCTGCGGCGCATTCGGGCACTCAGTACTGTGCATGACTGCAATGCCTCCAGTGTTGGCCCATGTACACAGGCTTTAAAAATAAAATAAATTATATATATATATATATATATATATATATATATATATATATATATATATATATATATATATATATATATATACACACACACACACACATACACACACATACATACATACATACACACATACACGCACACACACACACACCCCAAAACTACAGAAGAGGGCTAGACCCAAAAAAAATCCTATATAATAATTCAGTAAAACGTGTGTAACGATGCAGTCATGCGCAGTAGAGACTGCTGCGCATGCTGCAGTTACGTGCAGTAGAGACTGCCCGTGACAAGGCTGATACAGCCACGGCGCGGGCAGTCTCTACTGCACATGACTGCCCGCGATCGGCTGGCAGTGGCACTGTGGCCCGTGTAACGGGCTCTTCAACTAGTTAGATATAAAATATATACTATCACACTTCAATATCTGCAGTGTTTAATTCATATTAAATCTTTAAAATATCACAAACAATACATACATAACACTTTGAGTGCCAGAATGGTACGCAACACATTACTCTGAAATGAGTTGTGTACCACTCTGGCACTCAAAGGGTTAATAGTGATATCACTAAACAATAACACTACTCCTATTAAGGAGTTAAAGTATAAAAATACCAAAAATATAAAAATAAAATTATGTAATGTGTAAAAAAATAATGTGAATAGTCTCTTATAAATCTGTATATAAGCTTATGATATGGACCCAATATTTTGTTGCTAGCGGGCAGGTACCAATATTATAGCTGGCAGTTGCAAAATATTTTGCACTACCTGAACCATATGTTTCCACCTCTCCGGTATAGAGATTTCAAATGTTAATGTCTCTGAGGCAAATTCTGAGCCTTTTAGCAGGTAGAGGTGCATTCCGGTTGATCCACACTGTGTGGCCCTTCTGATGATCTAGCAATACCTCTGTCTTTATGATGCGACTCTTGATATCACCATTTGGCTCCGCGGCTCATCTTCAATATACAATGTATCAATACGGTACCTCCCATCTGTCTTTGGGTGGGTCTAATCAATATCAAGGATAATATCCAGAAGATACAATGTCCATCCAACGCGTTTCGTAACCAACAAGGCACTTCTTCAGTGATATGCAGATACTATACAGTTTGCAACAGGAGCTTGTTTTTATCTACATGTCAAGTAATCAGCATTCCTGTATTCTCTTAATTGGCTGGAGGATTTCCGGAGACCTGTTAGCTCCGAATTGTCTTCTTAGACATGGAGGCAAATATTAAAGGCATACAGACCATAAAATATATGAAGATACAATAATAATATATCTAATCATAAAGTAACCCCAATACATATATACATAATTGCGCCTGCATAAACATGGGTTTATACTTTAATAAGTGTGAAAATATGCATCTCTCAGAAGTCGGAGTGTTCTTATGCAACAAGGAAAAGCCCTACAATATATATTTTTTTCATTAAAAAAAATAAAGTTTACCGCTTCTTTAAGTTCTGATGATCAGACGTGGCTACCCTTGCCATACTGTAGCCAAGTAATACAAAAGGCTTTGTTTTAAGAAGTTTCTGTCATCCAATGGGGGGCACAGACCATGAGTGTTAGTGTCCCTTCATTTAGTAGACAGGGAACTTTGACCACTTGCCTTCTAAGACATTACACACACACACGCCAAGTATGTTTTCACACTTTTGTTGCAGTTTATACATTGAATTACCATTATGTATCTTCCTTTGACCACACACGTTATACACCATTGTCCAGGAGACCCTACACTTTGATTTGTAGATATCCCCTAATATGACCAAGAAAGTTTACCCAAAACAAAAATACTGAAACTCTAGTAAAGCAAATAACAATCTGTAAGCGTCTTTCTATATTCTGGTAACACATGCTTATTGTCTACATTTAGTACTAACCCTCCTTTCCAAAATACCAAGTGTTATAGTTATAGTGTTACTATTAAAAAAATTGCATTTGAAAAATATAAAAAGGAAAAATTCTTTGTGACCCCCCATGTTCTATTATTCTGCATTTCAGGCACAAAGTAGACAAATTCAAACCAACAATGCCTTGTTGCAAAATATATAGAATGGAGTTTTTACATTTTCACTACTTTACAGAAAAGAAACTGAAAAACATGGAATTCCTAACAGCTTTTTTCAAGAGGCCTGTCAAGTAAAATGGAACCTCCTTGATATGGGTTAACACCATGGGGGTCCCAGAGGCACAAAACTACCCCTACCATAATAGGTTTATTTTCTGACTTTTTAAAATGGCATACCTACACTAAATGGCTTTAAGAGTCCAGAAAGGTGGACAAGGCATTACCATTTGGAAAGAAGATAACCAGTTACAACCAGAGGTTGGTTAACTTTCCTTTCACTGAGGCTAGTGTGCACACATATTTCAATAAAGGCAATATTATAAAGAAAATTGCACTCTCAAGGGGTTGAGGAGGTGACATATTGAATGTCTGATATCACTGCTTCCTACTTATTCAAAGTAACTAAATCTTTTAACGCCATGGAATTCTCTACAGTATTCCGTATATGCTTCCAGCCTGAGCAAAAGTGGAAAATGCACTAAACTGTGATAGGAATAAAGGAGAAGGAGTCTATGCAATTCTGGAGATCTTAGCGCATAGGTTCTATAGAATATCACAGGAACTGGGGAAACGTTATTAGAGAATTCATCTACACTTGATCACCTCTATCTCGCCTTAGTGCATAACCCCCAAAGCCTACCTCACTTGTATGGGATGACATATGTGGGATGCTAGGCGCACTAACATCCATCCCCCCACACACTTTCTTTTCTTAACCTTTTCAGTGCCAGAGGAGTATACAACGCATTGAAAAGCTATGCGTTGCGTACCCCTCTGGCACTGAAAGGGTTAATTACCTGCCTGCACTAAGGTCATAAGGAACCATTACTGATAAGAAAAGGAGATCTGGTAAGTAAGGTGACCCCCATTCCTCACTTTAAAATCAAGGAGGTTTATAAAACACACAGATTCCTGCATAGTAATTTCTTAAGCTTCCTCTTCCATTCTATACAGGTGATCTGTGGACACCTTAATTGCAAGGCATTCTATTATGGGAAGCAGACATTAACTTGCATCAAGTGAGATCTTTCTTACCTTTTTACCCCTAGGCTGCTGTGCACAGAAGGAAATGCTATAGCCACAGGAACACTTCATGTTCAGCCAGCAAAGAGGTTAATGGCATGGTTTAAAAATATTCTTTCTGAAGAACCAAAAGAACGAAGTGCATACACCAGGGAGATGTAGGTGCTCTGAAACCAGTAGTAACGCACCACACCCCATACAAAAGTCTGAACTTCTGGCATCACTGATTTTCTGCTGGAATAGAACTTATAGTGCAGAAATTTGATGCAAACTCAGTTTTCTGCAAACCATCTTGGAGATTTCAGCACATAGCTTAACTCCTGTAGAACTTAACTGGTGCATATGTGCATTAGAAAGCATGGTATTATAGCATGTGTTATTTAGGTTCTGTAGGCTGCGTGACAATAGAAGAATTGACCTTAGAGTTGTTTAAGTTCTTATCCTAGCTGACAGCATCATTCAGAAACCACAAATCAATTTGGGATTGGATGTAAGGACACCAGAGTGTCAAAACGTCCTCCAAATCCCCCTTGATTTAAATGGGACTTTAACCCCTTGAGTACTAGTGGTTTCCAAAGAATTGCAAAGCAATGCATTTGAGACTTCTCTGGAATTCAAGGTGTTACAATCCCCATTTAAAGCAATAGGCATTTTTATCTATAGAACAGTTGGTTCGCATTATAACTGCACCTCATTTGTGTTCATTTTTTTTCCTCAAAATGGAGAAAAAAATTTTAGTCCACATTTGATGATGTAATTTCCACTGGTCACCTTAATCTGCCTTGCACCAGCTACCACTGGATAATGAGGAGGCAACAACTAATTCAATACGTCGCCTCCTCAATTAAACCCTTGAGGGCTAGGCTGGTGTGCACAACATTGTTTTGAAATGCACTAGGCAACCTATGACGCAAAATGATTTACCACACACCCCAGGAATCAGTGTGCAGGTGGAAGGAAAATCTCAGGTTGTAGTAGCTGAAGGCATGTGTTCTGCTGGAGTTCAAGTGGAAAATAAGTGCAGAGGTGAAGATTATTGTGGAAGTGACTGCACAATGAGCTCCAGATTCACAGTAGCTTTTCATGTAGGCAGCTTGGCGGACTGCCACGCTTTGCCTGAATTCAAAGAATGTGCAGCTGCATTCGGAGTACAGTGTTACATTGAGAAGTACTGAATAAGCCTTATAGCATATATAACAGGTAGCAATGCAATATAAAAATGCATATAGGATGTGGTATGGAGGACACGGCATCAGTTGAGTGATGACAAAATGGCCAAAGTGTTGTTGTAATGCCTGGGTGCACCCGGCATGCATCGGGGGCCTCAGGCTGTGTGCGCACCTTGCTGGGCCAGATCTTAATGGGACTGCCTATTATGCCAGTGGGCAGCCTGATCTAACAGCTTTTTTTCCTGTATGTGGTGGGGTCAGAGAGCAGCATTCACACTTTGCCCTCCATTCCAAACAGCATAGTGAAGTAGTTTTTCCCATGTGTTCCCTTCTAACCATGTATTTCTGGGTTGCACACCAGAAGTACCTTGTAAAAAGTGAGGCTGAAGAGCCAATCCACTGTGTTTGAAATGGATGACAGCATTGGAACTTTGCTTTATACCACTACATACAGAAAATGGAAAGTATGGGGAGGGGCATCCGTGCTTTTGGGGATGTGTGACCAGCGGGCAAGATAACAAGGCTGGGGGCAGACCATGAGTTTGTGGCCTGCTGCCAGTGAGCAGGGGAACAAGTTCTTTACGTAGGGTCTGCCTTGTTCAGTTAAACCAGGGGCCGCAGCTGGCCTTACACAGCCCAAGAATGGCAAATATGGTAGATTAAAAAGGGCAGAATACCATGGAAGTAAATATTTTATAAATTATGGGTTAAAGTCAGTGATTGCTGGGGGTTAAGGATTTTCTAAGAATAAATCTGGAGAAAAAAAGGGGGGGTATGAATCAATGTAGTAACGCTATACAGCTTTTCTTTTATTAGTACTGCTTATGCTAATGACAATCAGTTATCTTGCATCAGGAATTTCTATAAGTATTTCTATAAGCCTCAGGTATTATTTAACCCCTTGGATGCTAGAGATCTCCAATGCATTGCCGAGTGATGCATTGAAGATCTCTCTAGAAACCAGGAAGTTAAAGGTTTTTTTTTTTTTTCCATTCTTGCTTGTTATAGGCCAATGATGTTTTCTGTATCAGGAAGAGCCAAGATTGCCCTATACAATGTCTTTAGTAGTGGAGCCTCAGATGTTTAGAGACGTTTCATTTAGTAGCTGGGGAACCTACACACAGGAGAGCAGAAAATGCATGCTTAATTACATGTACAGAAAATCACCTCCCTCCACCTTCTTAACCTTCTAAAACCCAACATTTTCCATCCCTCTGGTGGAAACTGAGGAAGATGAATTATCAGGAAAATTGTAGACAGAAGGTCCCACTGAGATGAAGACTTGAATACGTGATAAGCCATCTCAAAGATGAACTACACCCATCTGAAGTGTCTCTCAGATGAACCCAAGTAGGATTTCTTCATTCACCATTTTTGTATGCGTTTGTAATATAAATATATACATACACACACATACACACATTTATATATATATATTTATTATATATTTATATTTAATAAATTATATATACACACACACATACATACACTGTTCATATTCTCACAATAGGCTTATGCTGCCTGAATGAGGATATCTGAGGTTCTCAAACCTGTCTGCAGGGACCGCAAACAGGGTAGGGCTTGAGGATTCCCCTACTTGAGTTGACCAGAGGCAAAGTCATTTTGTTTAAGTTGCTTGCACTCAAGCTAGCAAATCCACAGAATCACTGGTCCCTGTGGAAAGGCTGCCAAAGCAAAAAGTCCCATCAATGTAACAGAAAGACTCAAGTGACATACCACACCAAAAGAGGATTTTAGTCTTACCTGTTAAATCCTTTTCTCTGGGTCCATATAGGTTACTAGTAACTTTGGGTAGGTGATCCACCCCTTTAATTAAGGCAGGAGCAATTCTAGAAGTGAATGCTGGGTGGAACCTATCTCCTCTCCTTAGTTGCAGATAGCTAATCCCCTCCAGTAAGATTTGAGACACTAACTAGTGACTAGGTAGTAAGAAGGGAAAAGACTCCTGTGAGCATGAACCCTGAAAGAGCTCCCACATTCTGCCACAGGAAAGCCAAGAATGGTCCCTTGACAGTGTGGGAGACCAGTAACCTATATGGACTAAAAAGAATTTAACAGGTAAAACTAAAATCCTCTTGTCTGTAATCCAATATAGGTTACTGGTAACTTTGGGATGTCCAACCATTGAGTTTCCCAGAGGTGGGAAGGCAAGGACCAGGCGCAGGCCCCCAAAGTCACCAGAGCATATATGAACCATTAGATCATTGACAGCCCAACAAAGTGTCAAGTGGCACAAAACTGGGGAACACCCCAGGAACTGATACACAGCACACTGAACTGGAGCCAACTGGGCTCAAAAGTGGAGTACTGAAGCGATGAAGGAGATCCTAGACGGGCAATGCTGCCTCCAGGATCTTCCTCCCAAAGCTAGCATCAGATGATGCCAGCATTCTCTAAACACGATAGTGTTTAGAGAAGGTGTGCACAGATGAATAGTTGTGCAAGGTGGCTACTTGGTCAAGTGAGGCCTGATTCTTGTAAGCCCAAGATTCCCCAATGGATCTCATGGAATGAGCCGTGACCTGAAAGGGAACAGACTTCTTCCTCAGGTCGTAAGCCTTACGGATGGTAGACTTAATTTAAGACACAATGGTCACCTTGGATGCGGGTCTCCCTGCCCTGGGACCCTCTGGAATGACAAACAAGGCATCAGACTGGCGAATAGACTCAGTGCAGTGAAGGCAGCACACCACAACTAACAAGTGAAGATATCTTTCCTTGTCAGATGTAGGGTCAGGACAGAAAGAAGGTACCACAATCTCCTGATTAATGTGAAATTCAGAGACGACCTTCGGTAGAAACTCCTGTGAAGTGCGAAACACAGCCTTGTCTTTGTGAAACACCAAAAATGGTGGTTTAAAAGCACATGTAACTCCGTGACAAGGCGACCAGACAATCGCCAGGATAAAAGCCATTTTCCATGTCAACAGGCATAGAGGAATAGTAGCCAAGGACTCAAAAGGAGGGCGCTGAAGGACGGTCAAAACCAAGTTAAGATCCCACTGATGAGCAGGATTGTTAATCACAGGACGAGTATGAGCAACGCCCTGGAAGAAGACCTTAACATCAGGAAGAACAGAGAGGCGTCTCGAAGACAGAGCAGAAGTCTGAACCTTAAGGGAACTCAAACTAAGGCCCTTATCCACTCCATCCTGCAGAAAGGACAGGACTGTTGGAAGATCAAATAACTAGGAAAGGTCCTTAGCACACCAAGAGAGAAAAGTAGACCAGACTCTGTTTCTATGTTTCTTAGAGGAAACAGGCTTTTGAGCACTGAGAATAGTAGCCACAACACCAGAAAAGAAATCCTTCTTCAATATTGAGGATTCAATTTCCATGCTGTCAAACCCAGACAACGGACATCCTCCTTCCACAGGTATCCCTGTAGAAGATCTGGACAAGGGGGAATCCATAAGGGCTCCGCCACAGAGATACAGAAGCTCTGGAAAAAAAGCCTGCCAAGGTCAGTACAGAGCGATCAGAATGACCGGACAGTGCTCCAGTCGCAGTTCCTGCAGCACTCTGTGCAACATGGAAATTGGAGGAAATATGTACACCAGAGAAAAGTGCCAAGGTATTGACATGGCATCCACTGCTAGGGCTAGAGGATCCCTCCAGCGAGAGCAGAACGTTGGGACCTTCCGGTTGTGTCTTGTCGCCATCAGGTAGATGCACAGAAGTCCCCACCTCTGTACAATGAGGACTAACACATCTTGATGTAGTCCCCACTCTCCGCTGTGTGACGACTGAGGAAGTCCGCTAGAATGTTGTCTACGGCGGGAATATGAAGTGCGGATATGGCAGGAACATGTTCTTCCACCCAGGACAAAATAGCTTTGACCTCTTACCAAGCTCGAGATTTCTTGTTCCGCCTTGCTTGTTGATGTAAGCCACTGCCATGGCATTGTCAGACTGGACTCTGACTGGGCAACCCCCAGCTGGCAGCTCCAGTGATGAAGGACATGAAAATGCCCAAAGCTCCAACACATTGATGGGAAGGAGAGATTCCGCCGGAGACCACCATCCCTGAGCATTCATGTGGCCCAGAACCGCTCCCCAGCCGGACAGGCTGGCATCTGTCGTCACAGTCATCCAGAAAGACACCAGGAAGGACTTGCCCTTCAGCAGATTGGAGAGGTTGAGCCACCAGGACCAACTCCATTCCACATGCAGAGGGAGAGACACAGACATCTTCAGGAGGTCCGGCTGTCCACTGCACACCTGGATCACAAACCTCTGGAGTTCTCTGGTGTGAGCCATGGCAAACGGGACCGCTTCTATGGGGGAGATGAGGTTCCCCATCAGAAAGGTTAACTTCTTGGCTGGAACTGGATATTGAGCCAGAACAGCAGACACTGACGATCTGGTGAGCTACTTCTTCCATGAGAAACACCATGCCCTGCCGGGTGTCAAAGAGAAGTCCAAGGAATACTAGCCTCTGAGATGGGACAAGGTCCGACTTGTCCATGTTGAGGATCCACCCATGATGGGCAAGTGAGTGAATGCAGTCCTTGACCTGCTGATGAAGGTCAGGAGAGGGTGCCTTCAGAAACAAGTTGTCCATATACAGAGTGACTGATGCCGTCCCAATGGACGACAGACACTAAAGCTCCCAGGACTCTATTTAAGACTTGGGGAGCTGTAGTCAGACCAAAGGGAAGAGCAGAGAACTGAAAATGCCCTTGGTACTGCTGGCTCTCTGGTTGATTTGCAGGCACGTGTCTTGAAGATCCAGAGAAGTGAGGAATTCCCCAGGAGACATGGCCGCGATCACTGACCGTAGGGAATCCTGGTGATAGCGAGTCTTTACCCCAAAGGAACTGAGATCCTTTAGGTCCAAAATTGGATGACAGCCGCCATCCTTCTTGGAAACCACAAATAGGTTTGAGTAAAATCCCAAACCCATGTCCTGTACCGGGACCAGTTCCAGAACCTCCTTGTCCAAAAGGGTCTGTATGGCACAGTTGAACAGATGGCGTTTTTCTACACCCTGAGAAGTGTGAGAAGGAAAGAAGCTGAAAGGAGGGAGGAAGAGGTGAGAGGGATCCTGTACCCCTCCGACACCACCTTCAAAACCCATGGATCCACCACGGTGTCTGTCCAGACACTGAGGAAGTGGCTCAAATGACCACCCACCGGAGCATGGGGACCGGGCTTCGGCGAGCCATGCCGAAGGAGGCTTGAAAGCCTTGGGCTTAGCGGAGGACTTGGACCTCCATTGCGGTTTGGGCTTGGAGGAGGGACACGGAGCCTGGGGAACCTCCTGGTTTGCCGGGCGTGTCTCAGCCTAGAAGGGACGAAAAAACAGATTAAGCTTAGTAGGGGTCTTCTTCCTAGGGACCATGGCCAGAAGGGTACTCTTTCCCCCAGTGGTCTCACTAATGAGGCCCTTAAGCTCTGGCCAAAAAAAAAAAAAAAGAGAGATGTACCTTGGAAAGGCAACAAGAGCAAGGCTCTCTTAGAAGCATTGTCTCCAGACCAGATCTTAAGCCAAAGAGCCTATCTAGCAACCACAGACATAGTGGAGACTTTGCCCACCAAACGGATGGTATCAAACATGGCAGCAGAAACAGTGCTGTGCCTCAGAGATGTTAGCAAGGAGCCTTAACATCTCAGCAGTAGGAGCTCCCTGAAGGACAGCCACAGTGAGCTGTTCAGTTCAGACCGCAATGGCCCTGTTCACCCAAGCAGCAGCAAAATCAGGGGGCAGGGAGGTACCAGCAGTAGCAAAGATGGTCTTGAGGGAAGTCTTAAGCTTCTTGTCAGTCCAATCTTTAAGGGCAGAAGCATTGACAGGCAAAGCAGTGGACTTAGAGTCTAGAAACAGGGGAGTCCACCATAGGTGGATGAAACCACCGAGGTAACGCCACTTCAGAGAAGGGATATAGTTTAGCAAACTTCCTGGGGACAGAAGGATGTCAGGACACTTCCACTCAGACACTAGATGATCAAGAGTGGGGATTGGGTGGAAAACAGGTATACAGCCTCTTAGGCTTTGAAACACAAAGGGTTCTGAAGGAACCTCTTGCGCCAAGGTGATGTTAAGGGTTTTCAACACAGCCCTGATCAGGAGCTCAGATGAGTGATCTGGATCAGCCTCAAAGGAGTCCCCCAAAAATTGTGAGGAACCACCGTGGAACATTCCCCTTCATCAGAATCCACCAATAGTTCCTCAGAGGAATCTGATACGTCAGGTACTCCCTGCGGTTTTGGCAGGGAAGATCTGATAGGAGTAGGGGGCTGCCAAGACTGGAAGACCCCCTGTAATTGGGATGGGAGAAGTTGTAAGGTAGACCTAAGGTCTCTGGTAGTAGCCTTAAACTCTTGCATCCATATTTGCTCTAGTGCTTGGCTGAGGTCCCTGGGGGAGACGCAGGGGCAACAGTGCATGCGGAGCATAAATGACCTGAGTATTCTCTAGGTAACCCTGATTGAGGAGTGCACAATGGGGGACACAGACACCCCAGTATCCTAAGTATTAGGTCTACCCCAAGCTCCAACGGAGTAGACATTCTCAGTGTCAAAAAGTATAAGTAATCACCCATATACGATGTGTATGATTAAATTTTCACCCCAGAAATCACTAAAATGCACTAATCTGGCAGGCTAATGGTTAATCTTCTAAGGAGAGAAGAAGAGTCCAAGCCCTACGTAGGATACTCATGAAGGGAAAGTACAATATGGTTGTGGCAACGGGAGCCAATCAGAAACTAGCAAGCAAAGCACTCGTGGGAAATGTAGTTTTCCCCGTAAAAGTACCCCAACAGTGCCCGAAGCCCCCCAACACACAAAACTTTGACCGGATAGTAGACCAAGTGCAGACAAACAAAATGAGCCGTCTCTGAAGTTGCTACGCTGAGCAGTTGCAGAGATATGTCCCAAACTGTAAAGTCCCATAGAGGTGAATGGAGCATGGCGTCTATGCAGTAAGGCGAGTGGAACTCAAAATATGCGACGTTTTATCAAGTATAATACATCATAACCCTAGTACATGTCACCAGACCCAATGAACACTGAAACCAGTAGGGAAAAGTGCCAACAACCCCCCAAAAGATGCTAACTAGCAACCAAAGGGTTAAGTTACCACAGAAACTTGCTCCAAAACACCCAACAGACATACAGATAAACCCAGTGAGTGCAGGAGTATGTGTTAGGAACTCCAAAGGAGACCCCTGTGCAGAGGTGAAGCGTGGGACATGTGGACCTCAACACTCAAAGGGTTGTTCACCTTTTCAGCAGGTCTTCTGTCTTCAGATTACCATATATCAAGAAGCCTCAGTGGGCAACTTCTGAGGAAAGAACTTGTGAAAAGAGATTTTCCCCCTAGGGCTCAAGGTCCACCAAAGCACCTGGAAACAGCTATCCACTAGGGAATTGTCAGTAATGGTAATCCGTCTAATGGTGGTATTTCATATCTAACAAAACAAAACAAAAAAAAAAAATAGCAAAACTATAGTAGAACTGTTCTCTTGTCTGTATCTTCCCCAAGGAAAAACTCTTACTGGAGGGGATTGGCTAGCTGCAGCTAAGGAGAGGAGGTAGGCTCCACCCAGCATTCACTTCTAGAATTGTTCCTGCCTAATTAAAGGGGCGGATCGCCTACCCAAAGTTACCAGTAACCTATATTGGACGACAGAGAAAACTAAACTGTGTTCTCAATACTTGTTAAAATTCTTCTGAAACTTTAGACAAGGCTACAAATTTAATAAAACATTAAATTGGTTAAGTTTCAGGATAATACCATAAAAAAAGAGAAAATTACTATAGTTGAGATATGTACAGCTGATCCAGCACCTATAATTTACACTAGTATATTGCAATTTACAGTGAAACACAATCACAGAAAACCTTTTGGAGGAAATGTCATGGTAGGCTAATAAGATGACATTTTATTTATGTCTTTGTCCCTAGAGCACAGCACAAACATTATCTACATCAGTAAAGGCTACGAAATGTATACCTTCTGAGTACAGGAGATTTCTCCAAAGTATTGCTTTCAGCTTCTGGTAGACATCTCTAGGAATCAAAGTGTTTAAATAAAATGGCCTATATTGTAAATTATGACCAGTGTTTAATATGTAACAATTTTATCACTTGCCCATTGTTCCCCTTGTGCATACTGATGTATTTCATCCTCAGATAAATAAACTTTACTGCCCCCCATACACAGCCAAGATTGATTCTTAGCAAATGCCCCCAGTATCAGTGGTCTGACACCTGAGCACCTCCACTTGTTGTGGACTAGGATACTCATTACCAGCCAGACATTGGCTGGCTGGCAAGAAGCAATGAAAATTGCAGTCATCAACAGCTGGAGGGCACCAGGTTGCCCACACTTGTCTTATCAAAGAATGTGACATCTACAGAAAAACAGGATAACATTTTCATTGATTGATGGAATTTAAGTTACACAAAATTGCAGCAGAGGTTTTTCCCCAGGCTGAAGGTGGAGGCACTGACTTCCCAGTCAGGAGGCTCTAGTTTACTATTCAAACTACTGGTTCTGTGATTATCTGTTTCAGAAACACAATAATTTCATACAGTACAATTCTTTTACTTGAATGTGCATAATATCACAGTCCCCAAAAAATGAAAAAAATACAGTCCGTTTTAGCCTATGTGGTTTTAAATTACAGAACCAATTTCAAGTGTGTTTGTATTTTGATACCTTGAATGTTAAACAGGTCTCCCAGCATTATTTTGCAAAATGTTTGTATGTTATAACCCTTTGAGTATCACAGGAGTGTGCAATGCATTACAGAGCAATGCACTTCACATCCCTATCACAATCAAATGGTTAAGGGAGAGCTGGTGCTGAAGTCTGAGTACATCCCATCAACTCCCACCTTTTCCCTCCCCAACACATTACCAGTTTTAAGCTAAAGTCATTTGCCAATGATTAGTATCTTTCCCCTTGCATAGGTAAGTCTTATTGCATATGGTGAAGTGTCATTCTCCATGGTGAAGGGATCTCCACATACCGCCAGACTTCACCATTGCATCAAACTTTAGTTAATCTCCCCCCAGGATTTAATACCCAAAACACGTTTTGGTGTAGGTTTGCAATATTAACAGTTGGATATTAAAACCTGCTTATGACCCAAAGTGATGATCTCAGTCAATGTGGACCTACACAGCCTAACAGAATATAGTGACATTTTTTGAGTGAAAATGTTACAATAATGACTACTAGATCTATATACTATACCTAGTATTGATGTAGACCAGACGTGAGTAATAATTGCACAGACCATGGGAAAAGGTAATGGAAGCAGTACTACACTATTAGCAGGAAAGCCACATGTTGCCTGCCCCTAATATAGATGTTGTCCAGCAGCATGCTCCATACATCAAAGACTTTCAGGTATTTTAGAATATCAGCCTGTTGCTGGAATATAACTCCCATCATCCTCCAGCAGCAGTTGGGAGTCTAGCAACAGCAGGATGGCTCCATGCTGTCCAATATTGGGCTACAAAAGCTACAGAACATACAACAGTCTATAGTTCTAGAAGCACAGATGTCACACTAACCTTTGGATCCATCCGGAGGAAGTTGTGAGTCCCGCGGCTACGGTAAGTGGAACGTTTTATGGTCTTGCTGTGGTAAAAGTGGTAATAATTCTCCAAGTTTCCAATCTGCAAAACAAGATGAAAACCTTGATAAATCACAGCTCTCAAGATTAACCCTTTGAGTGCCAGATGGGTATGCAATGAGTTTCATACCTCTGTAGCACTCAGGGTTAAAGGCAACCACAGGGGATCAAAAATTCACAAATTCCCAAGTGATTTAAATGTGGCTTTTAACCTATTGAATGCTAGAGTTATCAAGCATTCACAGGGTTAAATACACTTTTATAGACATTTGGCAACTCCTGTTCATACTGGTTGTATGATACGGTTCTCCTTCCAGGACTTTTATCTACTGTGTTATTTATACTGTGTGTATGACATTCATGCATTAATGCTGGGGAGATGCTCCTCTCAGATACCTTGTGCACTGTGTGCCTTATTATCGATTTCTCTTATTGTATTTATTTGCCATGTACTGACCTTTATATGCCCACTCCATTGCCTCCTGTTTGTAATTGAAAGTCTTTCTTCAATAAAGTATTTATAAAAAAATAAAAAATACCCTTTTACATCGATGTTGGTGTTAATTTGCTAAGGCACAGTTTGCCCCAGGATTACTTTAACACACACTTTTGGAGTCATGAACATTTGGTTGCTTTTTTTTTTTTTTTACCTACTTATAGAATAAGCTTTCAAGATATCCCATTTTACTTAATGAGTAATTAGTAGTGGTCAATGTGATTGTTGATCTGTCTATACTTAGTGATATCCTAAAAACCTGTCTTTTTGGTGTGCCCTGAAGACATGAGCAGATCATGAGTAAGCGCTATATGTGTGAAACACATTGACCAGAGCTGTTGGTCTACTACACCTGACTGGTATCCAATACAGAAGTCTCTTCTGGCTTATAATATGGGTTGTAACTGTATATGATACTTTTTCTGGATTTCCTTTGTTTAATAAAGCTGCTTGAGGTTTTTAAATTACCAGACTGATGTGGTGAGATTTACTATGTTGGCGCTGACTCAATTTAATTTCCCTTGACATAAGCAGAGACTCACTGCTCTAGACCAGAGGTAATTTAACAATTTGTTGGTAGCTCCCCAAACAGGGTGATCGCTGAATTAGGGAAGGTATAAATGATGCCTCCCTCATTTCCGTTACAATGGTTTTGTTCACAGTAGAGGTAAGGTGAAATCACTGTTTTTAACAGCATTATGCAAAATACATGTTCACATATCTGAGGCAGATAGGGACTTTCCTTAAAGGGACAGTAATGTCCCATAAATAATTTTTTTTTTTTTTTTTTTTAGTTTTGTAGAGATTAAAAAATAAGCTAAATGCCACAAATCCTCTCTCAAACCATTATGGTTTGAGAGATATCCTCCGTTAAAGTTCCCCCTCTCCCTCTTCTCATGACATTAGCCGTAAGCTGACAGCAGGAGTTCCTGGTCCAGGGACCGACAAGCGGCTCTTCAGCAGAGCCGCAACAGCGCAATTTAAAAATAAATACTTCTACAAAGCACACTTTTTAGACCCTTCCAAAGTAGTTTTTTTTAAATCGTGCTATTGCGACTATTGAAGAACCTCCTTGTGTTGGCCGAAATGGATCTCCTTCTGTCAGCTTTAAAACTGACATCAGGAGAAGAGGAACTTTATCAGATGATATCTCTCAAACCATAAAGGTTTGAGAGATAGGATTTCTGGCATTTAGTTTATTTTTTTTTTAACCTCTACAAAACTCTAAACATTTTTTATGGGACATTACTGTCCCTTTAAGCTGGGGTGCCTTGACAGGGGAGGCAAGCTTTCCATATACTTGGCCAAAAATATGACACTAAACCCCACTGTTTCATTTGTAGCAAGTCATAGGTTGCTTGTTTGTAAAACTCTGGGTTTTATGAGCAGACAACCTTTGTGTTCACTTACTACTGTAGCCAAAATATTGTTCTTGCTGCTCTCCTGACTATACACATATGTAACCAATTGAACACTAATAATAAAAGCCATTTTGAGCTCACCAGGAACCTGTATGTTTCATATTTTAACAAAGGTTGAACTTGATGGATATAGGGGTTTTGTTTGTTTGTATTTGCTACCTCATCAGTAATGTTCTTGTGAATCAAAAAAATGACTGATTCACCAGAGCCTATGGAAATCCTCTAGGTGGTACCAGAGCAGATTTGGTCACACATCATCCTCAGCCAGCCAATGGCAAACCAAAAACATCTGGAGGGCTGCATTTTACTCACTCAGATACAGGTATCACTAAGCCCCATGGGATACAGCAGGTTACAATTAAGGGCCATCCCTCAATGAGCATAGGAACAACAGCAGTTACAAAGGAAAATTATTGATGCCAATTTAAATAGAACTATAAAAAAGGCAGGGAAGTATTTGTAAGCACTCATTCCTGTACAAGAGTTCTAAAAACTAAATATGTTGGGAGACTAGAGGCTACATTTGCTCTTTAGCTTGTAAAAACTATGATCTAGTTTAGTTTTTCAGTTACAATGCTTATCTTAACAGTTCAGTTAATATTAAAGAATTAACAATGTTGTGGCAACAATTACCCTATAATTGTCAGCTGCACAGTGCTATACTTTATGCTAAATAGCTTCTGAGATGGGCCAGCATATCCAGTAATTGTGTATGAATAAATCTAGGCAGAGTCCAATATGGTGGGGGGGGGTTCTATTCTCCCAGTAAGAGAAGTTTGAGCTCAAACAAAATTTGCATACTGTGCAGGAAATTAGAATGAAGCGGCACACTGTGCAAACAAAACATCTCAAAACCTATCTTGCAGTAAAATGGGTCGAACATATAGGTTAAAAGGAAAAAAAGGGAAAGGGGGCACCTCACAGAGCAGTATCATTTTCAAAAGTATATTAGCCCTTACTTTGATCCCACTTCATTGGTTAATGTCACATGCATATAGATTCTAACGCCTACTGGCATCTTCTTTTTTGTTTTATACTGCAAGTACAGGACCTTCTTTTCTGGAAAGACACTTATCTTATGTTTTTCTTCAATAATTACATTTAATGCACTTATCACTTGCACAACCAGTGCAAGTGATAAGTGCATTAAATGTAATTATTAAAGAAAAACATAATTTTTTTTTCTCCCCCCCCCCCCCCAACACACATCACCTGAAGTAGGATGAACTGCACTAAATAGAGCTGTTCAGATGGCGCCAATGACTGTGGACATCTGGAACATCTTTTTGCAACTCCCTGATAACTAGCATGGTTGCTGCAGAGCTGCAACAGTGAAGTTCTACATTGCGGCATACGGGGGCTTCAATGTAGCCCTTTGACAAGACTGGTTTTAATTTAGACACATCACCTAAAATCACACTTTGGCGATTTTGCAAAGTAACTTTTTTTAGAAAACTAGTTTGAGTTATTTGCAGTTAGCATTATCTCTAATGAAGGCATGCTGTGTAGACACTTCCTGTCTTAGCCCTTGTGGAGATGATCCACTGGTTCCTTGGGGTTTTCCCTTCAGTATCCTTTTCCGGGCAACCCCATCAGCCCTAGCCTAGGTACTGTCATTCTTCCTGTGAGCACCCACAGCATGGACAGTTCCATTCAGCACCCCTCCTCTGGACAGCTCTCGGGTCCAGGACAGCAGCACTTCATGGGGTAAGTTCATCCTCCACACTGAAAGTCCCTCAGATGTGGCAGTAGAGGGTATGAATAAAGGAAGCCCACACTCCACCTATTGGTCAGCCCTTCTAAAGAGTTTCCCTGGCCAGCACCATGTTTTCCTGTATGCAGTCTTGTATGTGTAATTAAAATGTATGGTAGATGTGTGGGAACTGTAAAGTGGATTTCATTACATATAATAAACTTCTGTTGAAACACAGTGGTGAAGAATTCGTTTGTGCTGTAGTTTTGTATAATTTTCCTGGTGTTTATTGTACCAGTCTGTTGATTTAGCACTGGCCTGTTAGTGGGTCTTGAGGACAGGAGTTGAGAACCACTGCTCTAGGGTAACCAGCAGGCAGCGGTGACTGAATCCCTAGAATGCTAGGGTACCCAATGGCCTAGAGTGCAAGCAGACACAGTCAGCCAAAGCCAGGAGTCAGACCGGAGCGGCTATTCAGCCAAAGCCAGGAGTCAGACCGGAGCGGTTATTCAGCCAAAGCCAGGAGTCAGACCGGAGCGGTTATTCAGCCAAAGCCAGGAGTCAGACCGGAGCGGTTATTCAGCCAAAGCCAGGAGTCAGACCAGAGCGGTTATTCAGCCAAAGCCAGGAGTCAGACCGGAGCGGTTAGTCAGCTAGTCAGGGATCAACAGAGCTGAAGTCAGAACATAGCCAGGAGTCATCCACGGAAATGGAGCATTGGAAATCACAAGAGCTGTATCACACAGGTACACCACGAAAGGGCCAGGGAGAAGTGGCAGGCTGAGGCTTTTAAGAACTAGTATATAGGGGGAGACTCATTCTGGCAATTAACAGCGGCCAATAATTAGCAACTCTGCTTCAGCACGACAACAAAGAAATAATGCAATGTCACCTGTACACACAGTCGATGGAGGCAATCACGAGCACCATGATATTACCCCCTCTCCCCAACAATCTCTCCCCCGTGGAAGAGAACCAACTTTATTAGGAAATTTAGCATGAAATCTGCATAGCAGAACAGGAGCAGGAATAGCACACAATCACCCAGGGCCACAGCCCTTCCAATGTACAAGATACTGAATGCACCACTGGAGTAGAAGTGTAGCGATTACAGTCCAAAGGCTTCAACATGGAATACATTGTGGATACACATACCCACAGGGAGGTCCAAGGCATAAGTGACAGGGTTCACTCTGCAAAGTACCCAGTATGGACCTACAAAACGTGGAGCCAGCTTATTGTAAGGTACTTGGAGATTCAGGTTTCTGGAGGACAGCCACACTCTATCCCCAATTTGGAAAACAGGAGCAGGACACCGCCTGTGGTCTGCATGCCTCTGATAGCACTCTGAGGACCTTCACAGGGTATTCTAAACCTGTGTCCATGTGGAGAGGAGCTGCCTAACATGCTCAACCAGAGCCAGAATCTCTTGCGCCTGAAAGGAGTCCGGGAGCAGTGATGCTTGGAATCCTTAATTGATCAGGAAGGGAGAGCTCCCAGAAGAGGAGTTTATGGCACAATTCCTGGCAAACTCAGCCCACAGCAACAGGTCAGCCCAGTTATGATGGTCAGCGATAAACAGCGCAAGAATTGTTCCAACTCCTGGTTGGATCTTTCAGCAGCACCATTCGTCTGGGGGTGGTAGGTCGAGGAAAATGACAGTTTGATGGCCATTTGGTCACAGAAGGCCCTCTAGAACCTAGACACGAACTGACTCCCACAGTCAGAGACCAACACCTTGGGTACTCCGTGGAGTCGGAACACCTCTCTGGCAAACACCACAGCCAAATCTTTGGAGGAAGGTAATCCCTGGATAGGGACAAAGTGAGCCATTTTGGAAAAGCAGTCCACTATCATTAATATGACCGTACACCCCTTGGACACTGGCAACTATGCCATGAAATCTATGGGCACTCGCCATTCAGAACCGTCTGGAGCAGCCCCAAAGGAAGGCGTCTTGGGGTCTTAGCACGAGCACAAATGAAACAGGCTTCCACAAAAGCTGTACAATCTGCTCTTAGACTGGGCCACCAAGAGAGCGGAGATACTGACCAGATTAGTTGGTCATGCCCAATATGTCCAGCCACCCTTGAGGAGTGGTGCATCTCCAACAATTTGGTACGGAGAGGCTCGACTAAAACATTTGCCACTAGGTTTTTCTGCTGGAGCACCACCCTGGGATGCCAAGATCTCCTCGCCTAATGGAGACGTGATGCTAGTGTGTATGGTAGCCAATATGCGATCTGGAGAAATAATAGGCACAGGTGAACTTTGACTGTCTGGCCCAAATTGCCTAGACAGAGCATCAGCTCGAACATTCTTGGACCCTGGAAGATATGAGACCACAAAATTAAATCTGGACAGGAACAGTGCCCAACTGGCCTGTTGTGGCAACAGTTTCTTAGCCTCAGATGGGTATGTCAAATTTTTATGATCTGTCAAGATCAGGATTGGAGCATTCGTCTCCTCCAGGAGGTGACGCCATTCGCGGAGAGTGAGAATAATGGACAAAAACTTGATTGCCCATGTCATATAGCTCTGGGCCTCTCATCTTCTTAGATAAGAACCCACAAGGCATGAGGGTCTTCCCAGGATTGGGTCTTTGGGACAGCACTGCCCCCACTCCTGTCTCAGATGCATCCACCTCCAGGGTAAAGGGCAAGGCAGGGTTAGGATATGACAAGACCGGAGCTACAGCAAATGCAGACTTCAAAGCTTCAAAAGCCTCATTGGTCTCAGGGGACCAAGCCGAGGGATTAGCCCTTTTATGAGTCAGGTCAGTCAAGGGTTTGACTACCGTAGAAAAATTCCATTTGAATTTTCTATAATAGTTTGCGAATCCTAGAAATCTCTGTATGGCCTTCAGGCCCACCGGACATGGCCACTGCAGTACTGCCGAGAGCTTCTGATCCATAGCAATGCCGTCAGCAGAGATTACATACCCCAGGAATGGCACTTGATCTTTAAGGAATTTGCATTTTTCAAGTTCACAATATAGTTTGTTTTCGCTCAGTTTTTGCAACACAGCAGCAACATCTCTCCGATGTGTCTCAAGGGTAGGAGAGTATCAGGATATCATCCAAGTAAACTACTACGCAGGACTGTAGTAGATTTCTTAGATCAGTTATAAATTCTTGGAATACCCCTGGCGCATCGCACAGCCCAAAGGGCATGACCAAATACGAATAACGGCCACTACGAGTATTGAAAGCGGATTTCCACTCGCCTTCTTTAATACGGAATAGGTTATAGGCTGCCCATAGGCCATGAATACTGAGAAGCCTTTCAAGCGGTCAAAAAACTCAAAAGGAATGGGGTACGCATTTTTCACCAGCTTGTTCAGATCTCTATAATCAATATAGGGTCTAAGCTCCCCATCTTTTTTCTTAACAAAGAAAAATCCAGCCCCCGCAGGCGAGGAAGATTTCTTGATAATGCCTCAGGCCAAGGCATCAGAAATGTAATCCTCCATTGCTCAGTTCTCCTCCACCGATAAAGGGAAGGTGCAACCCTTAGGAGGTATCGTGCCTGGCATCAAATTAATAGCACAATCGTATGCCCTATGCTCCGGCAAAGTACTAGCCTCCCCTTTACTGAATACCTCACTGAACGACTGGTACTCTGAGGGCATAGAGGGGGAGGTACACAATCTTAGTGGGCTGCTATAGACAATACTTCTGACAGTAATAGGGCCAAGATATGATGTCACATGTTTTCCAGTCCATTCTGGGGTTGCGTGTACGAAATTCAATAGTGTATTCTGTTACTGTACAGGCACCCTGGCAAATGGTCAATTTTTTTGTGGCAGAGGTTGCTTGGCCTGGAATGTCAAATACTTTACGGAAGGTATCCACAAAGTAAAGTTCGACGTTAGGGGTTTAGCCATCTCCCATAATGGGTTGGCCCATGCCGATGCTCTGCCAGTCAACAAGGAAATCATAAAGCCCACCTTGCTTCTTTCACTCTGGAAAGCATTAGGTACCAGTTCCAAAAAGCTTCCGAGCTGATTTATGAATCCACGGCACAACGTGGGTTCCCCATCATATCTTGCAGGGAGTGGAGCAACGCCAGACAACCCTCTATAACTTGTGTTTTCCATCTAAGTGGTTACTACTGGTAGTTGCACAGGCTTATCGAGATGTGCTGTACGGTTAAGGAGCGTCTGCATCGCCATAGACAACTGGTCAATACATTGTTCTTGAATATCCATTCTGGAAAGGATATTAGGCAACTGTCTGCTACCAGCATCTGTACTTTCAGAGTTCATGGCCCTTTTTTACTGTCACGGAGTGACTTGAAATATAAACACTGAGAAGTACAGATACAGTAAAAGAACTTTGAGAATCAGCATAAAATAAAGATAGCACTTCCCCAACCCTCACAGGGCCAGGTGCAAGGACTGTGCTGGAGCACTACCCTAACCCTCACTAGCCAGGTATGGAGGCAGCACTGGATCACCCGACTGTAAGGAAGCAAACACCAACAGGCAATGGTGACTGAATCCCTAGAATGCTCTAGGGTAACCAACAGGCAATGGTGGCAGTGAATCCTTAGAGTGCTCTAAGGTAACAAACAGGCAATGGTGACTGAATCCCTAGAACACTAGGGTACCCAATGGCCTAGAGTGGAACAGACAGCAGGAAGGCCAGTGACAGACTGACGCAGAATAAGCACCGCTCGAATGAGGCAGCTCTAGGCAAGGAGTGTGCAAGCGGACACAGTAGGCCACGGGTAAAGGATAATCGGAAGTGAGCCGGAGCAGGGGTAGTCAGCCAAACCAGGAGCCAAACCGGAACAGATAGTAAGCCAAAGCCAGGATTCAGACAGGAGCGGGTAGTCCGCTAGTCAGGTATCAACGGAGCCGAAGTCAGAACGTCACACACGGAAATGGAGCAACGGAATCACAAGAGCTATAGCGCACAGACACACCACGAAAGGGCCAGGGAGAAGTTGCAGGCTGAGGCTTTTAAGGCCTAGTATGTAGGCGGATACTCACTCTGGCAAGTAACAGCAGCCAATAAGAATAGTAACTGTCCTTCAGCACGACAACCAGGAAGTAATGCAATGTGTCCTGTACACTCAGTTGCTAGAAGCAATCACAGGCACTGTGATAGTGACCTGGCCAAACTCCCCAGATGGAGCACCAGGGTCTCTACATGTACACAGGGTGAACAATGCCCTGAATACATACAGACTGGCCTTGTAACAGTAGGAGATCCTCTGTACAGAGGGATGATACTAGCCTAGGAAGTAAACAGACTGCAGAGGCTCTGACTGGCACATTTGTATTTCCCGGCCTAAATGAACTCTGGATTGGTCTGCTAGCCTCTGGAGCTCAGTAGGAGGGAGAACTGTTTGGAACCCCAGGGTGGCCACAACAGACACTGCTATAAAGAGTGGTCAAGGTTGCTAGGCTTTTAGACTAAGTGGGATGGCTTTGACTTTGTTCAGCCTCTCACATGCCAAGCTCGTGATCTACTATGAATAAAGAACTCCTCTTGGTGAATTCAGTCACATTTGGATGTGTTTCTTTATCTCAAGAAGGGGACTCCTGGACTGGCACCACTGGTTGGGCAAGCACCTGCTCAGCTGAAGGTTACCTCCTCCATTGACACTGCTCAGCAATTCACTGCACACCTTCCCAAACAGTGAAATGGTTAAGAGTCAGTGAGTGAGGGAAGTAATCAGGGCCAAGACAGGACAGAGGGAAGCAATGCAGGGTAAGACAGGAACTAACTGAAGGGCACAGCTAAATCAGCATAATCAATAACTAAATCACTTTCCAAGTAAAAACTACATACAGACACTCAAGGTCCTCCCTACGTGCACTCTTGCTTTGCCACTTTAGAGATCCTATCTAAATGTCTAAGACAATCACTGAATGATTTCAAGCACCAATCAATAAGATCAGGACGACTTCAGACATCAATGGGCATATCTGACATTTCATACACTTAGATTGATAGGGTACATCCTCCCAGACATTACTAAATATCTTTGCTCATATACACACACATCAAATTTGTAAGATACAAATGAAATAGACCAGTGCCATTAGTCATCAATACATTGATAGTAAAGTTATGATCAATTCAGCAATTCATTAGAACAAAAATAGATCACAGCAGAAAATTAAGAGCATTGGTATAAATTGTCCTCAAAGTGTTTTTCAGCAAAATGATGCAATTAAATGCTTCTCTTCACATTTAACTTCCTTAAATAGAGATGGTCCATAATCCAAGATGGGTCCATGAAGTAGGACTATAAAAGTCTATAGTTACATTGACCTGCTATTTATGAAACAATACATCCAATGTAAAAAGTCTATCAAGAAAAATTGAGGAAATGTGAAAATTTATTCAAAATTAAGTTACCGAAGGATCATTGTTTGGTAAGTAAATTATTTGAATATATTTACATTTCAAACAGGCCTGGTTAGAACTGCAACATTCATATGTGTTTATTACTTGTAGAAATGTTGTATTGGTTACTTACTATGTTAATGTGCTCACATATATGATCTTTCAATTACTTAAAGGGATAGTAAGTTCTTAATTACATAAGTAATATTTTAGACCATAAAATAAGAAATCCATCAATACAATTCTTATTTCTCAAACCTTTATGGTTTGAGAGATAGAGCATTCTGAAGTTCCCCTTTCCTTCTCCTGATGTCAGCTGTAAGCTGATAGCAGGAGTTCCTGGTCCAGAGACCGACAGGTGGCTCTTCAGCAGAGCCGCAATAGTGCAATTTAACCCCTTAAGGACCCACTTTTTAGTCCATTCCAAAGTACTATTTCTTCTTAAATCTCACTATTGTGGCCATGAAGCCTCCTTGTGCAGTTTCATAATGTTAAAGGGATAGCAACACTTATGTAACAAATTATATATTTTAGGGTTTATCCTCCTGAGTAAAACAAGGGTACTCCCACAGCTGAAAGGTGTTTTTATTCAATAGATATAGTAGGTAAAAGTTGAATTTTTTTGGAGCAGTATCTAAATGGCTTGAAACTGTACAGTGGAGCTGTTGCTACACCATCCTATGGAGGTTTATGGTCAACTGACCAGAGCTGTCTATAGGATCATGTAGCAACAGGGCCACTGTACAATTTCAGGACATTCAGATACTGCACCAAAACAAATTTAAACTACTATAACTATTTGTCAGCCCCCGGCAGATTGGCGTTACTAGTTACGATGTCGGTCTCTGCCCGTTGGGCTTTGACACTTCTTACTTCCTCCCACCGGTTCCCTCGTTGGCTGATCGGAGTTTTTTTATGGCGACCAGCCCTAACGCTGGCGCCCGATTATTGAGCTCGCTCAGTTGCGTGGCTTCGTTTCCTTGTTCTGTTGACCTTGGAAGTCCTCTCGCAGTTCCGGTCCCGTGATCCCTGTCTGTTTGATGTTGCTCCTGACTCTCTCCGTGTTTGGCGCTCCTGTCCCTCCTCACAGCCCAGTCTGCTGTTTGCTGACATTGCCTTGCTCTGCCCTTCCCAGTCTCTGCCAACGTTGCCCTCCCGCGGCTGTGCTCTGTCGCCGCCTCCTCCAATTATCTTTGAAGGCTCCTCTTCTTTCTGATGGGCGTCCGGGTTGCTGGAGTGGTTGGGAGCCGCTAGCAGGTGAGCGTTCCCAGGGGTTCTCTCCTCCCTTGTCAGGGGTTTTTCCCTTTGGTGGTACAGGGTAGGGGGTTCTTCCTGCAGGATTGTCTCCCCGTTGTCTTTGGCTCCCGTTGAGTCTCTGCGGCGGCTCAGTTGGCGGTTCGCCAGACAGTCCGTTTCCCTCCACTAGGGGGTTCCCCAGCTGTTCGCCCGTTCCCTTGGCGGCTGGGTCCCTTCCTCTTGGCCCGATCTCATGAGGCGGTTCTGGCCCAGTTGGTTCTCTGGGGAGGGTTGGCAGACATTCCTGCCCACCTCTTTGGGGAATTATCCTCCCTTGGGAGTGCGGGCAGAGATTGTGGCTTCTTGCCAGTGTTCCCTCCTCACGTTGCCTGGGTTCTTGGTAACCCCATTTTGGTAGGAGGGGAACTGGGGGTCTTTGGGCCCTTTTGGATCTGGGATAGGAGTGGCTGCTTTTCTCAGGGTTCAGGAATAGGCTCCGTCAGTTCTTGGGCTCTGGGGTTCGCACCGTTGCTGGTTCCCGGTTTCCTCCGGCGGCTCCGGTTCGTCCTGGGGCAGCAGAGGGCTGGTGGTGTGTTTGAACCTTCCCATGCGGGCCGGGCTTCCCTGGTCTGGGTGCAGGGGCTAGCCATCTGGATTCCCTCCATTGCCATTCCCAGCTCCTAGTGATAGGTCAGCTGGTTCCTTGTTTTCCCCACTTCTCTCTTTGAGGGGGGCCTCTTGGATCTCCACTTTCGTGTGGTCCTCCACTCGCTCATTCCTCCTTAGAATAAGGTGGGCCTCCCACTCCTCTTTGGCTTTCTCATTGCCTCTCCACCTCCGGCGTCCACCTCCCTCCGGTGGCTGCCGCCGGTGGATTGGCACATCCCTTATAGAAGAGTACCCGCAGGACCCATCTCTGCAGTCAGGAGTCCAGGAATGATAGTTTGCGACTTCCCCTGGTGGCGGGTGGCCTTTGGTCGTGACAGAATAAATCGGGCCATATGGACCCCACCGATCTAGCCAGAGTAATGGCAAGACAAGAGCATCAGGAACAAGTCCTCTCCTCCCATGAGAGCCACCTGCAGAAATTCGAACAAAAAATGGATGCGGTTTTGGAGTTAAGAGGCATGACTTCCACCGCCGGGGTGGCCAAATCTACTCCATCATTGCCCTCGGAACACAGGTCCAACGTGGAGGTCAATAGCCTCACTAAAAGGGACAGACCTCCTAGGCTTCCATTGCCGGAGAGATTCAACTGCAGGGCTGAGAATTGCAGAGGATCAATCAATGCCTCTTGCATTTTAACACCAATCCCCAGGGTTTCAGTTCACATGCCGCAAGAGTTTCGTTCATCATCTCTTCTGTCAGATAAAGCCTTGGAATGGGCATCCCCCTTGGTGGAACAGAATTCCCCACTACTGAGGGATACGGATGCCTTTTTGATTACATTTAGAACGGTGTTTGACATTCCAGGTAGAAGATCCTCCGCTGAAAAATCATTGTTAGAGAGCCGCCAGGGTTCCAGGTCTGTTAGTCAGTATGCTATCGAATTCCGTACCCTGGCCTATGAAACAGATTGGAATCAGGGAGCCCTCAAGGCGGCCTTTCGCAAAGGACTCAATGACAAGTTAAAGGATGCCTTGACTTGTAGAGAGTTACCGGAAGAACTGGAAGATTTCATTAAGGTCTGCATAGAGTTAGATCGACGGATGTCAGAAAGACAGACTGAACGTGAAGGTGGTAGGTTCAAGAATTCCCCACCCTCCCGCCCATTACAACAGGGGGTCTCGAGTCAGGAACAACCCATGGAAACTGGGGGAGTTATGAGGCTTTTCGATGCCGAAAAGAAGCAGCGCAGGTCCTTAGGCTTATGCCCGTATTGCGGTATGAAGGGACACTATTTAAGACAATGCCCAACTAGGCCGGTAAACACCCTGATCCCTGATCAGTCTGTACAATTTATTTTGGAGGTGGACACTTCAGAACTGGGGGCAGGGGCAGTCTTATCTCAAAGGGATCCCACCACTTCGAGAATCCATCCTTGCTCCCATTTCTCTAGACGTTTTTCCAGTGCTGAACAAAGTTATGACGTCGGCAACTGGGAATTACTGGCGATTAAGATGGCATTGGAGGAATGGAGGCATTTATTGGAGGGTTCTCCTCTCCCGGTGATAATCTGGACTGATCATAAGAATTTGCAATTCCTGGAATCGGCCAAAAGGTTGAATCCTCGTCAGGCTAGATGGGCGTTGTTTTTTTTTTTTTTTTACAAGGTTCAATTTCATCATTACCCATCGTCCAGGTTCCAAGAATGTCAAAGCTGATGCCTTGTCCAGATTGTTTGACCCGGGTCCTCCGTCCGACCCTGAACCCATCATTCCTGCCGACAGGATTATTGCTGCTCTCTTTGGAGATTTTGGAACGGATTCTGCTTCTGCAAGGCCCTCCAGCTCCTTCCCAACCTAGGAACACCCTGTTTGTCCCACCTCAATTTCGGATTGATATTTTACAGTGGTCTCATGAGTCGAAAGTCTCCGGACATCCTGGGTTTCAGAAAACCTTTGACTTTATATCCAGGCAGCTTTGGTGGCCATCCATCCGCGAGGACGTGGCGGATTACGTTGCTGCCTGTGCTAACTGCGCCCGTAATAAGCCCTCACATCACAGACCATCAGGATTTTTATGTCCCCTGCCTATTCCTACGTCTCCATGGTCTCATTTGGCCATGGACTTCATTGTGGACCTCCCAGCTTCTAAAGACAAGACTGCTATACTGGTGGTGGTGGATCGCTTTTCCAGGATGGCTCATTTCTTACCTTTAGAGAAGATCCCTTCAGCTAGAGTATTGGCGGATATCTTCATTAGACATTTTTCGTCTTCACGGTGTCCCGGCCCACATAGTTTCTATTAGAGGCTCCCAGTTTGTCTCCCGTTTCTGGAGGGCCTTTTGCACTAGGCTTGGCATCACACTGCATTTTTCTACAGCTTATCACCCGCAGTCTAATGGACAGACTGAGCACACTACTCAGTCATTGGAGTTGTTCATTCATCAATATGTCAATCCTGCGCAGTCTGACTGGGTGGATCTTCTGCCTCTTGCGGAATTCTCTTTCAATAACCGTCTTCATAGTTCTCTTCAATGTTCCCCATTTTTTGCGGCCCTCGGATACAACCCTCGTGCCCTACCCTTGGGATCTCCTCAGGGAGTTCCGGCGGCTAATAGGATGGTGGAAGACTTGTACGACCTATGGACATCCGTCCGTTCCGAGCTCCAGAAAGCTGTTGAGGGTCACAAACGTGCCGCAGATAAACGCCGGTAACCTGCTCCAGTACTGCAAGCTGGGGACGAGGTATGGTCATCTACTAGGAATCTGCAGTTGCGCATGCCATCCCTCAAACTGGGTCCTCGTTTTGTGGGACCATATAAAATCACTAAACAAATTACCCCAGTAACCTTCCAGTTGGAATTACCTCCAACTTGGCGAATCCCTAATAAATTTCATGTATCACTTTTGAAGAAGGTTATTAAGAACCGGTTCTCTACGGCTGAAGGGCCACCTCTGCCTATTATGCTTCATGGTGAGCCTGAATTTGAAGTCAATCAAATCCTAGACTCCAGAAAGGTCAGACGTTCTCTTCAGTATCTCATTGACTGGAAGGGCTTCGGTCCTGAAGAGTGATCCTGGATTCCAGCCCGGGACATGCACGCTCCAGCATTAGTGAGGGACTTTCATAGAACTCATCCTGACAAACCTGGTCGCCCGGAGGGCTCTTCTATCGGAGGGGGGTAGTGTCAGCCCCCAGTGGATTGGCGTTACTAGTTACCATGTCGGTCTCTGCCCGTTGGGCTTTGACACTTCTTACCTCCTCCCACTGGTTCCCTCATTGGCTGATCGGAGTTTTTTTTAGGGCGACCAGCCCTAACGCTGGCACTCGATTATTGAGCTCGCTCAGTTGCGTGGCTTCGTTTCCTTGTTCTGTTGAACAAGCAGAGGGCTGGTGGGGTGTTTGAACTTTCCCATGCGGGCCGGGCTTCCCTGGTCTGGGTGCAGGGGCTAGCCATCTAGATTCCCTCCATTGCCATTCCCAGCTCCTAGTGATAGGTCAGCTGGTTCCTTGTTTTCCCCACTTCTCTCTTTGAGGGGGGCCTCTTGGATCTCCACTTTCGTGTGGTCCTCCACTCGCTCATTCCTCCATAGAATAAGGTGGGCCTCCCGCTCCTCTTTGGCTTTCTCATTGCCTCTCCACCTCCAGCGTCTACCTCCCTCTGGTGGTTGCCGCCGGTGGATTGGCATATCCCTTATAGAAGAGTACCCACAGAACCCATCCCTGCAGTCAGGAGTCCAGGAACGATAGTTTGTGACTTCCCCTGGTGGCGGTTGGCCTTTGGTCGTGACACTATTGAATAAAATACCTTTCAGCTGTGGAAGTATGCCTGTTTTACTCAGGAGAATAAACCCCATTATATATATATTTTAATGCCGACATTATCAGGCTACACCAGTTCCATAACACTGACTCAGTTCTACAGATCTAAGTGCAGATTCTTCCCAGTTCAAACAGTTCCTACAAACTGATGAACTGGCAGACTGGGATGCCATGCACCAGAGGAGGATGACAGGGTTTACCAGAATGTTTCCTGAGAACTTTTTTCTGTAGATAGGACAAGTTCAAACTAGGAGGACTTTAATGATCCAAGGATCATACTGGATATTTACCAGATTCCATAGTAAATCAGGGGTTCAACATTCAGTTTGCGGGTCAAACAAAATATCCAAAATTCCCATTTATTTAAATATGGCTTTAACCCCTTAAGGACCATGGATCTGCCAGGACAGTCACAAGTTGCAGTCCGTTAAGGTCCAGAGACTGTCCTGGAATGTCATGAGTTTTATGATCAAAGTGCGCCTGAGGGTGCGCTGTGATCATGCCGGGAGTCTAAAATGGACAGCTCCAAGATAACAGCAGTAAGCTTCAGCCTCTCATTCGGCAAGCAGTTACATGTGATTGCTCACGTGCGGGCTCTGCAAATAAAATGGTGCTGGTCCTCAAAAGTAAAAAGGCACTGGTCCGCCTGGTCTGTAACACCTTAAGGACCATTGCCATGGCAGGACAGTCACAGCGGTCCAGCACTTAAGGACCAGTGATGGTCCTGGTACATCACGGAGTTCAGGGCTCCCAGCACGGCTGCACGCCGCTCTGGAAGCCCTGAACCGTGGTCCTCAAGTGTCTGCCGCGCGTGTGCCAGTCCTTAAGGGGTTAAGAAGAAACCCCTGGAATGTTTCTTTAGCATTCAATGGGTTAAAATACCTTTTTTTACCTCAAGTAACATTTTTATTTCTCCTGTGGTACACAGGTGATTTCCCTTTTGTGATTTTATACCCAATTTCCAACAAGCTTAAAAAGGTCAAGAAAAAGTCTTTTAACCCCTTAAGGACAGGCCTCGAGGCTGGCCATTAAGGGCCACAGGGCAGTTTTTTGGCCCAATTGATTCAGGGGACCCCGAGCAGCGTGCAGCCAGCAGGAACCCCTGAAATCCATAACATGAGAGGACCGTTATGGGTCCTTAACGAACATTTTCCCATGCTGGTCCTGGGAAGTCACTGGCCCTTAAGAAGTTAGAGGAAAATCACACTTTGTTGTGAAGACCAATATAAGATCAGCTCGTAAAGTAAAAGTGAATAGCTATAGACTAGAAAAGTTCCAATGCAAAGAGAATACAGTCAGTTCAGATTGTTCCATACACCCCTCTGGCACCCAAAGGCATGAAGGAACAGTATATTGTTATGAAAATCTATATGTCAGAGCTCTTCCTGCTTAGAACAAGAGTACTCCCACTGCTGTCAGTTGTTTTATCCAAATCTAACAGTTCAAATGATCAGGAAATTAAATACAGTGTGATTGCTTCCTGTATGTTATGACAGCATTACTACAGTTTCTATCATTTTCTTTGTGGAACTGTTAGCCTGCATCTCACCTCTCCTAGAGAATGCAAAAGAATAATTGGAATCTGACCACTAGAGGGTGCTGTTAATGTAAAAATAAATAAAATGTAATAACTTTTTTCAGATGCAAGATTACTCGTTTTACTCAACAGGAAAAGCACTACTCTATTTATATTATTATTAATATATATATATATATATATATATATATATATATATATATATATATATATATATATATATAATAAAACTGAATCTTTTATTTTTTTTTTTTTTTTTTTTTTTTTTAAAAGAAGTCCCTACTGTTCTTATTGGGAAAGCTTTGCTTTAGTTCTTAACCCGAGAACTTTCCTTTTACATCCTTCCCTTAACCCACTGAGTACCAGAGGGATGTGCAACACATTGCAAAGCAAAGCACTGACCATCCACCTTTGGTACTCAAGGGCTTAAACTACTTTGGATCCAAATGGATTAAAATTAACCACTTCCAAATTCTCTTTAAAGGGCAAAAAAGCTGGAAGTAATTAGGTAATTATACCAATAGTAAACATCAGCACTGGAAAGCTTATACCACGCATCCTGAAGGTAGATCTAATTAATTAGCACTTACTACTGGAAAATATTTCTCCAACAGAGTCATTCTTGGCAGGAGGTTTACACCACAGGTTTAGATCACACAAAAATAATATCTGAAGCTTGTGTTCATATCAAGTGATCCAACTTTAACTACATAGGCACATTGGATCCATGTAAAATGGAAAGAATCCTTTACATTTTTATTTACCAACATAAAAATGTAATTTTGAAAGATAACTGTCTCATTACCAAACTGATGAAAGGAGGCATTGAACCCAAGAACAGTACAATGTATGCAACCTGCACTGTGACCAATTAAATAAAAATGCAGCAGATGCTGTAATAAGCTTATTTCCTTGTGTTATACAGTAAGTTAATCTGTGGCTGGGCAGCACCATGACTTTGGCTGGGTAGGGCAATCTGTGGCTGTTGATCTGACTATTTGCAGATGGAACTCAAAATGGAAATAGGCAATTAACCGTTTGAGTGCCATAAGGGTGTGCACAGCATTCTTAATGTTAAAGAAATACTATATCTCTCCTAATAAACCTGCACTTACCTTAATATGCTCAGAAAATCCTAATGGCCACTACAAAGTTACTCCTTAAAATTAATTTGATGTCCTCAAAAGGCATCACCATTGCCTCACAAGAAAAGATCCTTATAGGGTATTGCTGGAAGCAGGTGGCAAATGCAAGCATGCCACCTGCTGTGCAGAGACCACAGCTAATCTGGAGGGGTGTGAGTGAAAACTGGGCAAGCTGGAAGCAGAGTGGAGGGAATCAACACAAACTTGTTTTTTGCGAGTGGACTGGGAAAACAAGGGTGCGTGTTCTACATAGCCACACTTGTCTTCCCCTAAAATCGTGGGTACAATTTACACCTGCGTATTACACACAGGTGCATATTATACCAGAGGTATGTACGTCATGGGTCTTAGTCACATTTACTCCATGATGTACATGTATGTCCTTGGTCCTTAAGGGGGTAACAGTGGTAATTTTTTGCCACTAGAAAGATAATTTAAATGTTTATTAAGAGGTATTAGCTTTCATTGAAGGCCCCTTTCACATATATACTAATGCAGCGACACTGCACTGGACCTGTTTCCTGTAGTGAAAAGTATCATCCTGAACTATGGTACTGCAAGAAACTACTGTCTTGTGTAATCAGCAACTGTACGGCTTTCCCTCATATGCACTGGCCATCAGACATGCATTTACAGTGTCCCTACAGTTGTATTGGTGAAGAGTGGAGAGTACAGATACATAGGATACAGAACTGTTACAAGAGACTGCAACAGTTCTATTATACATGTAAAGACGATCACCTGATTACTGCACCATGTCTGCACCTACTGATTAGATTTGAAGTCAGAAAAATTGCCCCTAGTGGCCGTCTAGCCAGAACCTTAATGAACCTAACATGTGGAAGCTGGATTTTGGATTTCAGGCAGCAAAGGGGATGGTCCAGTCATAACAAATGCTATGGGAACAACACTGCATCAAGTGAAACTAGACACAAGTGGAACTGTCACTTTGTAACAGAGGTGATTTTGATAGCTTTTTATGAACCTATGCTAGGTTTCAACTTTAGTTTTAAATATTCATATTTATAAGTGTAAGCAAATAAGCTAGTATAAGCCATCAGGAAGTGGCAGAATTTCAAATTTTTTTTTTTTTTTTTAATTAGATATTGCCTGCTTAAATGTCCAGGAAAGAACTGGAAAAATCCTGTCACCTCAGTATTACCATACGTAGTAACATCTTTCTCCTACTCTCAGAAACCCAAGAAGAGCTAGTATTGTCATATTCCAGTTATGTAAATTAGTGGATGAGGGAGGGAAAACCAGTCACTGAAGTGGGCATATCTCTGACAAGTTGGAATAACTGTTCAAGACCTGCTGGGGTGACTTGGAAACAGTCAGAAATAGGTTGTCCCTGGAGTTTCAGTGCTGAAGCTTAAAACCAGAGTCACGGACAAATCCAGACAATTCCCCAAAAATCAAGAGGACAAGGAAGCAATCCTTTTTAAATAGATACAGGAACTTTGCCAGTGGAGTATATAAAATAAAAGCCAGAACAAATTGCATCACCAAGGAACTGCACCCTTCACATGCTGTAGTAACTATCACATCCAAGAAAATAAACCGCATGCAAAGTTATCTTGTGATCAATACAAAACATGAGGAATAGCAAATGTTGGAATAAAACACAGACCAAAGGGAGATGCACTACAGTGTGATAAAGATAGTGAAGATGACTTCCAGTGTGATACACTATCCAGTTCCTATGTAATTCTATGGAGCCTACGCACTAAAGATTTCTCCACCTTGATGGATCTTAGTGCATTGGCTTCATAGAACAGGGATTGGAGCTTCATAACGGGAAAAGTCATCTCCACCTTATCACCTCTACCACACTTTCATTCACAACACCTCAGGAGATTAAAGGATTGCAATGCAGAATACACCAAGGAGCAGATATAGAAAAATAGTGATATGTAAGGGATAAGAGGATTCTAGTCTTACCTGTTAAATCCTTCTCTTCGTCCATACAGGTTACTGGTAACTTTGGGTAGGCGATCCACCCCTTTAAGTAGGCAGGAACAATTCTAGAATTGCAGGGGGTGGAGCCTACCTTCCCTCCTTGGCTGCAGCTAGCCAACCAGCTCCAGAAAGATTTGACACACTAAATATTGACTAGATAGTGGAAGGGAAACTCGTGTGAGCATGACTCTGAAGGACCCCCACAATATGCCACAGGAGAACCAAGCATGGTACCTTCACAGGGTGGGAGACCAGTAACCTGCATGGACTAAGAGAAAAGGAATTAACAGATAAGACTAAAATCCTCTTTTCTCTGTCGTCCAATACAAGTTACTGGTAACTTTGGAATGTCCAACCATTGAGTTTCCCAGAGGCGGGAAGTAAGGCAAGGACCAGGCGCAAGGCCCCCAAAGTCACCAGAGCAGATATGAACCATGAAATCAGAGACAGCCCAACAAAACAATGAAGTGTCAATGGACACTGAACAGGGGTAACACCACCCCAGGAACTGTTACACAGCACACTGAACTAGAGCCAGCAGTGAAGGAAGCACCAAGAACCGAAGATCCTAGACAGGCAAGACTGGCTCCAGGATCTTCCTCCCAAAGCTGGCGTCAGCCGATGCCCACACATCAACACTGTAGTGCTTCGAAAAAGTGTGCACAGACAACCAAGTGGCAGCCTTGCACAACTGCTCAGCGGAGGCCTGATTCTTGTAAGACCAAGAAGCCTCAATAGCTCTGGTAGAATGAGCCTTAACCCGAAAGGGAATGTGTTTCTTCCTCAGCTCGTAAGCCTTACGAATAGTGGACTTGATCCAAGATGCAGTAGTCACTTTGGATGCAGGTCTTCCTGCCCTGGGGCCCTCAGGAATGATGAGCAGCACGTCAAACTGTCTAAAGGACTCTGTGCGATGTATATAAAACTTAAGACAACGCACCACATCTAACAAGTGGAGATCCTTCTTGTCAGAGGTAGGGTCAGGGCAGAAAGAAGGCACCACAATCTCCTGATTGATGTGGAACTCAGAGACCACCTTCTGGAGAAACTCCTGAGAAGTGTGAAGCACAGCCTTGTCTTTGCGAAACACCAAAAAGGGTGGTTTACAAGACAGCGCATGTAACTCAGACATGGCAAACAGACACTATCTCCAGGAGAAAAGCCATTTTCCACGTCAGCAGGCATAGAGGAATAGTAGACAAGAACTCAAAGGGAGGGAGCTGAAGAACGACCAAAACCAAATTAAGGTCCCACTGAGAAGCGGGAGTCTTAAAGACAGGATGAGCATGAGTAGTATCCTAGAAGAAAACCTTGACATCTGGAAGAATAGCAATGCACCTCTGAAAGAAAGGAACTCAATCTGAGGCCCTTATCCACAACGTCTTGAAAGAAGGCCAGGACCGTAGGAAGATCAAAATCCTGAGAGAGGTCCCTATCAGCACACAGAAATAGGAAGGTAGACCAAACACGATAGTAGGCCTTAGAAGAAACTGGTTTGTGGGCACTAAGCACAGTAGCCATCACATTAAAAGAAAAACCCTTCTTCAGTTTTGAGGATTCAATTCCCAGCTGTCAAAGTCAGATGAACATCCTCCTTCCACAGGTAACCCTGTAGAACAAGATCTGGACAGCAAGGGAGCCGGAATGGCTCTGCCACTGACAGATCCAGAAGCTCCAGAAACCAAGTCTGTCAAGGCCAGTACGGAGCAATCAGAATAACTGGACAGCACTGCAGTATCAATTTCCATAACACCCTGTGCAACATGGGAAGGGGAGGAAAGATATAAGCCATAGGAAATAACCAAGGAATGGACATGTCATCCACCACTAGAGCTAGAGGATCCCTACATCGAGAGCAGAACCTCAGAACCTTCCGGTGTCTTGTCGCCATCAGGTTGATGCAAAGAAGACCCCGCTCTTCTGAACAATGAGGGAGAACACCTCTGGGTGCAGTTCCCACTCTCCGCTGCCCACTGTGTGTAGACACTTCTTGTTCCACCCTGCTTGTTGATGTAGACCACGGCAGTGGTGTTGTCAGACTGTACCCGGACTGGGCATTCTTTCAGCGGGGGAGTCCAATGACGAAGGGCATGGAATATTGCTCGAAGCTCCAACACGTTGATGGGAAGGAGAGATTCCTCCAGAGACCACTGACCTTGTGCACTCAGGTGACCCAGGGCCGCTCCCCGTCCGGAGAGGCTGGCATCCGTAGTCACCATGGTCCAGAAGGATACTAGGAAGGACTTGACCTTCAGCAGACTGGAGAGGTCGAGCCACCAGGACAAACTCCGTTACACATGAAGAGGAAGGGACACCGACATCTTCAGAAGGTCTGGCTGACCCCTGCACACCTGGATCACGAATCTCTGAAGTTCCCTGGTGTGAGCCATGGCAAATGGGACAGCTTCTATGGTGGAGATGAATTTCCCCACAAGAGAGGACAGCTTCTTGACTGGAACTGGATCGAGAGCCAGAATAGCAGATACTCTTTGGGTGATCTGGTGAGCCACTTCCTCTATGAGAAACACCATGCTCTGCTGAGTTTCAAAGAGAAGGCCCAGGAAGACCAGACGCTGGGATGGGACAAGATCCGACTTGTCCATGCTGATGATCCACCTGTGATGGGTGAAAGCATGAATGCAGTCCTGAACTGCTGATGAAGAAGTTCTGCAGAGGGGGCTTTCAGGAGCAGGTCATCCATGTATGGAGTAACTGATGCTGTCCCGGTGGAGGACGGGTACTAAAGCTCCCAGGACACGGTTGAGGACTTGAGGAACTGCAGTCAGACCAAAGGGAAGAGCTGAAAACTGAAAGTGCCCTTGGTCGCAGGCAAATCTGAGATACTGCTGGCTCTCTGGATGAATGGTGATGTGTAGCTATGCGTCCTGAAGATCCAGAGAAGCAAGGAATTCCCCCGGGGACATAGCTGCAATCACTATCCTTAGGGACTCCAGGTGATGAGTCCTGATCACAAAGGAATTGAGATCTTTCAAATCCAAAATGGGATGACAACCACCATCCTTGGAGACCACAGAGAGGTTTGAGTAGAAACCCATACCTGTGTCCTGAACTGGAACCGGCTCTAGAACATCCTTGTCCAGAACAGCCTGAAGAGCGCCACTGAACATATGGCGTTTCTCTATGAGGTGTATTAAAAGAGAAAAAGCGAAAGGGAGGAAGACTAAAGGGATCCTGTACCCTTCCATCACTACCTGTAAAACCCACGGGTCTGCCACTGAATCCTCCCAGACGCTGTGGTAGTGACGCAAACGGCCCCCCACAGCAGAGTGGGGCCCTGGGTTCGGTGAGTCATGCTGAAGGAGGTTTGGAAGCCTTGGGCTTGGAGGAGACCTTGGGCTTCCATTGCTGTTTGGGCTTTGAGGAGGCACGCTGTTCGCTGGACGTGTCAGTCTGGAAGGAACAGTTCAGTGGGGTTTTCTTCCTGGGGACCAATGGCAGAAGGGTACTTTTACCCCATGGCCTCACTAATCCATTCCTTAAGATCTGGCCCAAACAATGACGTGCCTTGAAAAGGTAAGGAGAGCAAGGATTTCTTGGAAGCAGTGTCAGCAGACCAGATCTTGAGCCAAAGAGCCCATCTGGCAACCACAGACCTGGTGGAAACTATGGATCAAATAAGACAGCAGAAACATAGTGCTAGGCCTCAGAAATGTTGGCAAGAAGGCACAACATATCCGAAGTAGGAGCACCCTGATGGACAGCCAGGGTGAGCTGTTCAGTTCAGACCGCAATGGCATGGTTAACCAATGCCGCAGGTAACGTTGGACGCCTGGCAGTCCCAGAAGTGGCAAAAATGGACTTGAGGGAAACCTCAAGTTTCTTGTCAGTCCAGTCTTTCAGAGCAGACAAATCAGAAACTGGCAAGGCAGTAGACTTAGATAGCCTAGAGATACGAGCATCCACTTTGGGGGATGAACCCACTGAGCAAACGCCGCCTCAGAGAAGGGGTAAAGTTTGGCAAATTTCTTGGAAACAGAAGATATCCTGTCCTGAGATTTCCACTCATCAGATACAAGGCAGTCAAGAGTGGGATTAGGTGGAAAATTAGTAAGGGGCTTTTTAGGTTCCTGAAACACATCAGTTCATGAGGTTTCCTCAGATCCTTCTAAGGGAATGTGTAGGGTATCAAGACAACACATGATTAGGCCCTCAGCCGAGGGCTTAGGATCAGCCTCAAAGGGGTCCCCAAAAAACTAAAATAAAATTACATGAGACATCACTAGAACAAGTTAGAAGACCCAAAAAACACTGAACCCAGTAGGGAAAGTGACAAAAACCCTCCCAAAAGATGCAAACCAGCAGCTAAAGGGTTAAGTTACCATATAAACCTGCTCCAAAACACCCAACAGACATACAGATAGACCCAATGAGTGCAAGAATGTGCAATAAGAACTCCCAAGGAAAAACCCCTGTGCGGAGGGGCACTGTGGGACATGTGGACCTGCAGCACTCAAAGGGTTGCTCACCTTTCCTGCAGATCTTCTGTCTTCAGATTACCATGTATCAAGAAGTATCAGTGGGCAACTACTGAGGAAAGAACTTGTACCCAAGATTTCCCCCCAGGGCTTAAGGTCCACAAAAAGCACCTGGATACTGAGCTAGGCACATCTAAGGGCATTGTCAGTTATGGTAATCCGCCTAATGGTGGTATTCCATTTCTAACAGAAAATTTAAAAAAATCTAAAACTTTAGCAGAACTGTTCTCTTGCCTGTGTCTTCACCAAGAAACAAGTCTTTCTGGAGCTGGTTGGCTAGATGCAACCAAGGAGGGAAGGCAGGCTCCACCCTCTGCAGTCAATTCCAGACTTGTTCCTGCCTACTTAAAGGGGTGGATTGCCTACCCAAAGTTACCAGTAACCTGTATTGGATGACAGAGAAATGTAATTATACAGAAGATACCACTAGAATAGATTAAGAGTAGAGTTCAGTTGATATGGATGATAAAATTCTGCTCATGGAGGGCAGAAGGGGACCCCGGCCTGGGAAATCCACCATGATCCCTCTGAAACTCTCTTGGTTGCTGCTTTGCCTCCACTTAAAAGACTTAGAATTGGCATACATGTCAAATCTGATAAGGGATGCTCCAATACCTTAAAGTAACATGCAAGTCATTCAATTTATCTCAAATGCCTGTTGAGCACCATTTGAATGTGGAATAAACAATCATTCATTCTATGTTTGACCATTAAATTGGTCTTTCAATGGACAACTTCAGTTAGTTTCAGGTAATGGCATCAAGTATTCAGTTTGACAGGTAATAGTCATTCATCTATTGTGTATCTAGTTATGCCATTTGATTTATGATGTTACAATATTTATTGATGGAACACTAATTTTTCAGAGAAGGTGTAAAAGTGTAAGTAACTACAGTTAATTGACAGTTGTAGCTGCAAAGCATGTACTGTTAAGGGAACAGAAATAGGCACAATTAGAGAAACATTTTTTGCACCAAAATGATGCACTGCATAACAGTATTCATATATAACTCATACAGATGGGCATTTCTATGTATCTATATACAGATACACACTTGGACCTACCTCAGGCTACAAATAGGTTAGCTCACAGTGGTCCTTCTACTGGCACCCTTTGCTTCAAACCTATTCATGAAATAATAATGCTGTTCTAAATGGATTAATGTATACAGTGGCTTTCTTTAATGTCAAAAGGTTACATTTATTTGTATAAAAGTACATATTGTATTTAATAGTAGAGGGTATTTGCAGCACCATTATAATTCACTGCTGTGGAAAAGGAAACCGCAATCCAACACCTGGACAGTGCTGGGTCATCACTGGCAAATGTGTGAATTGTATTCTGTCACTATACTCTTTCCACATTATCATCTCCATAATGTTCTATATTACAGTATGAGCTAGGAACATTATCATTTTCTACTTAAACTGATAGTCTGAGAACCCATGGGTCAAATAATATGGGACTTGCTCTCCTGAACTATGCTCTGCTGACTAACCACAATGACAGCTCTGCTCAGTACACTGTGCTCAACTAGGTTTCTCTGGAAAACCACAATCTGAAGGCTCATACAGAAATTCCCAGTTAATGAAAGAACTGCTCTCAAAACAAGCTTCTGCATTCCAACAAGCTGGCCAGTACAGGGGGATGTAAACTGGTAAACAAATGAAATAAATCCGCATTTAAACTGGTAAATAAAGGAGGTGTGGGTATCTGGCTTAGGGAATACTGGAAACCCCACCCAGAACCTGACTCCATGACTGTATCCATCAGACAAGGATCCCCTCATATTACAGCACACTATATGCCTTATGTTTTAAGGCAAACTAGCAGCATTCTGGAAAAGAACTGGGTGTAAAAGGGCTTTTAGCCTCTTGAATGTCAAAGAGGTCTCCATCACACTTCTAAGCAGTGTGTTTGAAACTATCCTGCAATTAAGAGATTAAAAGACCCATTGAAATAAATAAGAATTTTAAGAATGTCTATTTCTCCCTACAATGTACTTTGTTTGTCCCAGAATTGCTCTACTTTGCATTTAAACACAAGACCATACGAGCCTTCAGCACAAATAATTCTGGTGCAAACCAGCTGCATGATGGGGCTGAAATAAAGAATCCAAATATGCTGGAGATCTAACATTCAAAAGGGTTAAATCCCTATTTAAATTCATAGTAATTTGTGAAATTTAGTTTCTTTTCTATTGTGAATTTGGTTTGCCCCAGAATCACTCCTTTCCTTTTGCACATAAGACCTTATGTGTGTCTACTCTGCTTAATAGGGAACTTGTCCCTGCTTTCATCACCTATTAGTTAGGTCCAATTACTGGAGCTGTGAGAAAAGTAATGGTTCTTCGTGTCAGCTGCTCCTGTGTGTGTGTGATGAGCTGTAAGATGTAGTGAGCTCCGGAAACCACTTGACTACTCAGAATAAGGTTATGTCTCTAATAAATAGAATCCATCATCTTTTAGTGAGTCCGTATTCCCCAGTGTAGCTCATGCAATACAGAATAATCAGCTACTTATTTTGTATAAGAGATAGCTCTGGGGTTTTATTGCTCAGGATAATCTCGTTCTTATTAAGGATGCAGACGTAGAGACATCTCGCAGCTCACAACTCACCAGATTTTTAGTTCCACTTTTAGACTTGAGAGTTATGATGCTCCTTGATCACTTTCCCATCATCTCTTTCCCCTGCATCGGTGAGCTAAATAGCACACTTCATCTTACGATGTGACACCCACATTTCTACCTCCTAATGGAAATAAATAAAAACACCAGCCTAATTTCTTTTTTCTCTCTAATAATCTATGGCATTTCCCTGATAAAACCAGCAGACTTAATAAAAAATAAACACGGTTGAGTAACCTCTGGCTAGACCTTCTGCACAAGTAATAAAACACAAAATTAAAAGGCCAAGCTTACTACACTCCCTGGAATACAAATGTGCGTTACATTTATTAGGATATAGACACCAGAAAACTTTTTTCAGTAAGACTATCAGGTTACTGAATGGTTGCCTGAAAATGCCCGATTGTTTCATAGCTTCATACTTTGCACTTTTAACTGTTTCAAATAGAGGGTACATGACCAAAAGGGGTCAAACTGCAAACATAATTTTGAGCTCCTTGTTTCAATGCTTATTTCTCAAAGGGTTAGTTAGGTTACATTCACACAAGGGTGATTTTAGCACAGCATTACTAGTAACTTTAAATACACCCTTGAGAAACATCTTGGTTCCAATAGTAAGACACATGGTGGATTTCCTCCTTGGATATATTGGAATGCAGGTTCTAGCATTCTGAGATGCATGACAGTCTATGACCACAGCTCAAAATGTTCACACAACAGGCTCTTCACATCCTCCATTCATAGGCTGATGCACATTGCTGATATCACACGGTTGGCTCAAGTAGACATCTCTTCCACACCAGCAAATTGCAGAGCAGAAGGTGGAGAGTTGGAATGGATGGCTTGGCATGAGGTAAAAAGAGACACACATAAAAGATGCAAGTCTTAATCACTTGAGGACCAGAGGGATGTCAAGGTATTGCTTCACAATTATGCACCCTCTTGTACTCAAGGGGTTAATGTAAAAAAATATATCCGGTTTAAAAGGCATTTTAGTGTCACAAATTTAGCATTAATTAGAACAGATTGTGCTATTATATGTTCTGTTCCAGTGGCAGGCCACTCATGTTGGACTACAAGTTCCATTTCCATACACTCAGCCAGCTGAGGATTACAATAATTGTATAGCAACTGATGGGGGTTGCAGGTACCCCACCCTTGTTCAATGATCAGAAAGTAGCATAGCAATTTAGGACAGTCGGCAGGGCAACAGTGCAAGCTTACTACCAGTGTTCAAAGTAAAGACTTAAAGGAAAAAGATTCCACTTTGCTGTTAGTCTTGTGGTCAAAGTTGCATAGCCAGGGCTTATTTTTTGGTATGGCCCAAAGGCAGGACCCAAGCTATAAAAGTCAAAGTGTGCATTCAATAAAGTTATGGTTAACTGAGTGATTGACACCGCTCAATTGATTTCACCTTTGGCTATGCTATCAAGTCAGACCTTTTTCGGCAGGTCTGCAAGATCTACCAGACTAAGGCCTCGATTCAAAGTAGTACAGCAAAACAGCCTATAGGGCAAAAATGGCTACCGACCGTACACAACATTTTTCTAAGTCAGTATTCAATGGCCCTACCGACTGAAACCACAACGAACATTGGGTCACAGAAACGTACTTGTGGCCAAACATCTACCGTGTTTTCGGTTCCCAAAACGTATGCTAAATAGTGCAAGCAATAGAACATCAAAAGAGAAGGGCTAACACTCTGTGCCCAACAATGTCAAGCAGAGCGTGACCTCAACACACAGTCACCCTTCCAAACACTAACCCTACACTACCCATAACAGTGAAGTGCAACAATACTACTCCTAACACTAGCCTAACACCCACAACTCATCCACTGTCTGTAGTCTTTGGTCACCTTCTGCCTTCTCTTCGCTCTTCTGATCATGTTGTACAAGATGTACCTGTACAAAGTGCACATTAAAATGCTGTTAACACATGTGGTTAAGTAATGTATTCGTTAACCCTTTGAGTGTTGGAGGGGTAAGCAATACATTCCAGAGGGTTGCAATGCATTCCAGAGGAACTCAGTGTTAAAAAATAGTTGTGAAATTCATGTTGAATAGTTTTATCCCCAATGAATATATCAGTTGATCCAGTCCAAGTCAAGTTTCCCCTGGCAGTGACAGTATTAAAGATGCTACCGCCACAGTCACTGGCAGTAGAATTGCATGCCAAAAATCCCCCCCCTCCTCTCGATATCTTCCGGCAGTTGCCAGAGCATCTTTGTGAAAGATCTGAACAGAGACTGGCTTTTATATGGCCAGTCTCTGTTCAAAATGGTTTCCAGCCTATCATTGCTTACGCTCCTTGCAGCTTCTAGTGGGTTTTGTCATCTTCCTCATAGAAACGGATTGGCTGGGAGGTGCAGAAGCACACATCCCAGCCAAAAGGTAGGCTGGAAGCCATTTTGAACCAGTTGGCCATATAAATGTCAGTCTGTCCAAATTTTTCATACAAACGCTCGGACAACGGGCCCAGAAGATATCGGGGGGGCATAGGTGGGGGCAGCATCTTTAACAGTCACTGCCAGGGGAAATTTGACTGAGTGGATCAACTGATATATTAATTGGGGATAAATTTAATTTTCAACATGGATTTCACAGCAATTTTTTCTGCATCGGGCCACAAATTTTGACAATTGGAATGCAGACACTGTTTAACCTTCTGATCTATGCAAAGCATTGCTCTGCAATGCGTTGTGTACCCCTCCAGCACTCACAGGGGTAACAGATACATTACTTAACCACATGTTTTAACAAGGAATTTTAATGCAGACTTTTTTTCTCTCTTACAACAGATGAAGATCAGAAGACAATAGAAGAGAGACTGAAGATGCACAGTAGCCATCCATGGTTCTGAAGACCCCGCTGGACATCAGGGTTACAGGTAAGTTTTATATTCAGGGAATGTTAAACTTCATTGGATTACACCTGAGTGTGCCAATGGGGTATGCATACCCCACTGGCACTCATAGGATTAAATCTACTAACCTTTGACACATTTTGGAGCACTTGGGCCCCATATCAGTTCATCCACTGGTGACTTTTAGGGAGGGGGCCTTTATTCCCTTCAATCGCTGCGTCAAAAGGTTGTAACATATGTTAGGGGACTCTGCACCCAGAAAAACGGTTGTAGCTTTTCACCTGTTAGAGTGGGTCCCTTAATGCACGTTAACACCTGATGTATGGAATGGAATAAGAAAAACAATGTTTAAATGAGTTTTAATGGGTTCAAATGGGCAATAACTAGCACTCAATGTGTGCAGGTAGTCCTTCATAGCACTGGTAGTTAAATGGGTTACAGAGCGTGAAAAAAATGCTGGGTGTTTTTTTTGCCCGTTGGACCAAATTGAAGGGTGTTCTGCCCCCCCCCCCCCCCAAAAAAAAAATATTGGTGCAAACTGCACAATGGGGAAGAAAGGAAATTTTGCAAATTCCCAATGACAAATGTGTCAACTGCTTCAAATCTTGCTAATTCGACACATTGTAATGAAACCTTTAGTCTTGTGGTGAAACCTGCTCTAGAATTACTCCTATTGTGCAAAATCCCCAAGCCCTACAACTAGTCCTATGGGACCCACCCCCACAATTTTCTTACCTCTGTGCTATGGTTCACCAGATCCACACAGTGGACAGCTGAATACGATGATTGCAGTCCAAGAGCTGGTGGGGTCACACCTTTCTCACTTTAGGATAATCTAGATTAGGTCACAACTCACAAAACAATCCAATACATATATCTTAGTTTTGCTTGATAACAATAACCTGTACTTGAACTAAAGTAAATAAAAATCTATAAGATATTGAAAATTACAAGGTATTCTGGAATTGTAGGATGATAAATTAACCCGCGTATCAGAGGTGTACAACAAACTGCTTTGCAATGCTTTGGACAACACTTACATATTCAAAGGATTAAGATGACATAACAGCCAATTTAATCATTTGGATTAAAATACCCATATGCCAGCATAACTTGAGCTGAAATCAGAAGGTTTGAGCCTCTCCAAGACTTCACTGTCTACCACAATTGAATCATCAGCCCTACACCAAAGTATTTATAGTTTAAACCAATCGCCGACACAGTCAGACTGTCCTCTATCAAGTTGTGCGGACAGACCTACTATGGTTTCTGACAGTCCAGCATGGAAATTCAAGATGCTAGAGGTCAGACTTCACCAAGGGTGCACTGCCTCTACTTTCGGTACAGCAAGCTTCACACCACACATTTTTAAATTCGGTTTAGCAACAATATTACTAACTTTATATGCATGTAATCCCATTGAAGACCAGGACATTTCTAATATCTGTAAGAAAGATCAGTGTCACTAGTTATACCAGGTTAACTTTTCATCACAATAGACTGGTGGAATTTCTAATTTTGTTAAATAATTCTCCAGTGTTTTTGCAGACAGAGCCTCAAAATAAACAGGAGGGGGTAGGGACAGGTTTGAAGACAGACAGCACACAATCACTTTGTTTTGACAAAACCACGTTCTTCTGTTTTTATCAACCACTGCCAGCTTTGTTCTGCCTTCATACCATCTGTTGGCAATTTCATAGCAAACCATCCTTTGGGCAGAAAAGCAAACTGTTGACCCTGAAATTGTGTACTTTTAAAAGATGCAAACAATTTTCAAAGACACTACTGCACACACTTGCGTTTTCATGGGGTGCTCACAGACTACACATCTCAGAAGTCCAAATGATACAAAGTAGCTGATCACTCCTCAAATAATAAAATCAAACATTTATTGTTACCACATCTGACGTTTCAGTCCTCTACAAGACTTTCATCAGGGACTAACATTGTTACAAAAAAGCTGCTGGTCAATCCTTTAAATAGAGCTCCCATTTGCATATGGCGCAAAGTTTGCGCCTGTAGTGTCCATAGGGAGCCTAGTTATTAACCCCAGTGGCAGGGCAAACTCACCACTTCACCCTCAACCTATGAAGCACCAACAATGAAATTCAATAAAAACAATAAAATCTACCTTTATAAAATGTAAAAACACCGTACACCAATCTGTCACATATAGCTAAACCGTTCATTCAGGCCGTGAGGTGATTACGTTTTTAACGTATATATCCAGAACATTTCCCTTCTGGCCAGCTGTATATAGATGGGTGAAGGGACAAACCGACACCTACAGTTGAGCACCTTACAGGAAAAGATGCACCTGGAGAGCACGCAAACCTCTAAGTGATATATTCAGCTTGGGCTCTAGGGGAGAAACGGAGGGCTTGGAGACTCCAGCTAACATTGAGCAAGTAAATACATCTAGTTTTGGGGGGATAACTACCTGAAACTAAATGCATCAGGAGGTGCAAAAGAAAGAGTGCCAACAACACAGAACAAATAATTTTTAATCCGATCATATCCTCACCCCAGATTAAATTTCAACCCTTAACAAAGGACAGTTTTTTTCCCACCCAACTGAACAAATTCAACACTGAAGTACAATTATACCATTTTAAATGCAAATTGCATTTGAGAGATTTCTTCAAGAACTCCATGAATATGGAGAAACATCAAGGTGATCCCTTTAAGCTGAGAAGTTCCTTCGATCCAATTACATCCAATGCGTCTATTAAAGTGTGTGTTTTTTTTTTGGGAGATACATCAGGATATAATTAATGTGTTTGATAACAGTAAGCCGAAGTATTAGAGTGTGACTAGCAGAGCGACATGCTTTGAATGAATTAAGGAACAAGGAGATCGCTATACACCCTGCCAAAAAGGAAGGAGGCATAGTTGTGCAGTATTATGCAGACTACAGACAGGAGGTAAGAAGGCAACTTAATGATGTTTCATGTTATGTTAGATTATCACATAATCCCAGAACGATCTATAAGCATGAATTAGATCATTATATAGATAAAGGGTCTTCTAAAATTTGGTGCCTTCTTAAGCGTTAAATACCCTGTTACCTCTGTGCTATATTGTCTGCCAGATGTACACAAAACTCTTCATAACCCCCCTGGTAGACAGATCTTGTCAGGTAGGAGATCCTTGACATATCCAGTGGATCGATATGTTGACTTTATTATGCTGCAGCCATACATCCAACAGCTTCCAACATTTGTGAAAGATACAACACTTTTTGAACAAATTAAATGCTTTAATGTGTGACTTTGGTGACTATGTTTGTTACCATGGCCATTACCAGTCTACATGTGTATTCCTCATGAAGGAAGAAAAAAAAAGTGCCATGTGGAGTTTGCTGGAGGAAAGTGGAAATTACACAGCAGAGGAGATTGATTACATGGTGGGACTGGTAGATTCATCCTAAGGAGGAATTTTAAATTTGAGGATGAATTCTATAATTAATCAACTAGTACAGCCATGGGGTTGCCCATGGCACCAGTGTATGCCAATGCATACATGCGGTGCTATGAACAGACTCTCATAAAATCTGTATATTGGTCAGACAAAATTTTATGTCAGATTTATTGATGAACTGTTCTTAATATGGACAGGTGGTGAGCTGAGGTTGATGGTGTTCTTTAATTCATTGAATCCATTAGATTCACTGATTAAATTACCCATCAACTTCAGCTCCACACAGATTAATTATTTGGATGTATTGATGTATAAGACTGCTATGGGGATACAACATTGTACGTTAACAAAACAGATAGGAATATACTCCTTCAAGCACACAGTCAGCATTCCATATCATTCAAAAAAAGGTTACCTACTTCACAGTTAATGTAAGTGAAAGGTTAGTCTTGAACCCTGTAGAGTCAGACTATACTTAGATATGGGATCGAAACTCAAAAATAGGGGATATAATAATGAGAATATTGCAACATATACAGAACAGGTGGCTACTATGGATAGGCATATTCTGCTCAAGAAGTCAACACGAGGTAGAAGCATACGTGACAGTGAGCTCAGATCCAAGGGATAAATATGTTGACAGGCCAGTAAAATCTGTGCAGATGCAAGAGTACACAAATGTCAGGGGTGTGTCACTTGTATGCATATGATGAGTGGTACAGAATTGGTGGTAACATCTGTGAACTTCATCTTAAAAGGTGAGAGATTATCCTGTATCACCACTTTTGTAATTTATCTGTTGCCATGTCCATGTCAAATGTGTTCTATTGGCAAAAACTGCAGACCATTAAGGGAAAGGCTGAGAGAACACAGGTCCCTGATTTATCAGAGGTCTGAATGGCACACTGAGTGAACAACAACTCAAACGAGCTCCTGGGTTAGACATTTCATCAGGTTCAAACATAATGTGAAGGAATTATGATGTTTTCTGTTTGAGCTAATAAAAAAAAAAAAAACAAACAAAAAAACACCACAGGGAGGTGATCTGGAGTTGCGATTGGCCAGAAGGGAAAGGTTCTGGATATATACATTAAAAACTATCACCTCATGGCCTGAATGAACAGTTTAGCCTCATTAGCTATGAGATTGGTGAACTCTGTCTTTAAATTTGATAAACGAAGATTATATGGTTTCTATTGAATTTCAGTGTTTGTGCTTCATAGGTTAAGAGGGTGAAGTGGTGAATTTGCATTGTTGCTGGGGTTCATACCTAGGGCCACTATGGAAACCACAGGTGCAAACTTTGCGCCATGCGCAAATGGGAGCTTTATTTAAAGGATTGACCACCAGCATTTTGTAACAATGTTGGTCCCTGATGAAAGTCCTGCAGAGGACTGAAACGTCAGCTATGTGGTTACTTTTTATGTAGTAACAATAAATGTTTTATTTTATAATTTACAAGGAGTACTCTGCTACTTTGTATCATTTGGACTTTTACAAGATGCAGCATGTCAGGTTATACGGTTTGTTTGTGTTATTGTGTGCCTGAAATGCAGAATTTTGTATAAAAAAAAAGGATATTTAGCATTTTTATAGCTAGACCTACGCATAAAAACACAAGATAATACTGTTCTTAGAACCATAAGCACTTGCTAGTGGGGAGGAAAAAAAAAAAAACACTCCAGGACAGTTTGTCATTCACTTTATTGGAATTTCGTTTTTTTTTGCTTTCAGTGTAACATTGTCAAGCTAGGGGATTTCCATAAACCAATGCATTATTTGAAAGTGTAGGGTCTGATAATAGCAGCAAAAAATTGAATTTGACTCAAAACTGAACAAAAGCATGAAAAACATGCTCATCACTGGGGAGAAGAAAAGGCCTATTCTTTATTTATATTGCACCAACGTATTCCACAGAGCTGCACAATAGGGAACAGACATACAGAGATATTAAATAGTACAAATGGAACATGGAAAACAAAAGGATCAGGGGACCCTAGCAGGAAAGTGGTTAACCACCACTTGGTATCCAATCAGTAATTCTTTTTCTATTGATTTCTAATGGAAAGCTCAGCCTTAGCTACAGCTCTCCACAGAATGTGATATTAACAGCTCGTCTTTTGCCCTGACAATAAGCTGTGATAACTTTTCAATGGCCCATCTCCCATCAGTGTAGCACCATAGTTCTACACAGCAGAATTCTATAATATATATTAATACTACTTTACATTTTCCCCTAGTGTGAAGGGATTGGTATCTAAACTTGCCAAGAGGAACATTTACCAGAATTGGTGATTGACAGTGTTTCCTTCTTAAACAGGAAGGAATAACGAATTCAGCAGCTTGGTAAAAGCTACCATTAATTTTTCGTGTAGAAGGCAGTTTTGAAATTTGTCTGCAGTCAGTGGAGGATAATTATTTCTTGAGCCATTCTCAGTGTCACCTGTGTCATAGATTGATCCATCTATGCTAGGGGCATTTGGCCTGAGGGGCTAGTTTCTGTACAATTTATAAATTGTACATATGTATTTATATATATTTATAATATATAGTGTGTGTGGCCCACGTTACTCCTAATATCAGTGCCACAACAGTAATTTCTCCTCTCAACTGAAATGTGAGTGAAAATAACAGAAGGTAAGTCAGGCTGTTCCTTCAGCTACTAATCACACAGTACAATAACAGCTTGTACAGATGCAAAGAATGGGCAGAGAGCTCTAAATTCCATCAGGGAAGAAGGAATCCGTTCTCTACCAGGCAGATCTAGACAGACTCCCCACCTCTGCAAACCCTGCAGCATGGAGCAGGGAGATCAGCAGCTTATAACAATTTAACCTGAGTTCTTATACACCCTGCAAGTGCCAGAGGGTGTAGACATTGAATGGAGGAGAGGGAAAATGTCATGGAACTGAGGAGAGACATGAAAGGGAAGAAAAATATTGAATAGGGAGGAATCCCCCCCCCATGTGCAGCATGTAATGTATTACTGAACAATGTGTAGCACATCACTTCGGCACAGAGTTAACATGCAGTAGAAGTTATATGCTGGCAGGGAGGACCAAATTTTATTTATATATATTATATATATATATATATATATATATATATATATATATATATATATATATATACACATACATACATACACACACACGCATATACACAACACATACATACACACACACACACACACACACACACACACACATACATATACACACACACATTTATATTATTTATATATTATATATACACATTTTTTATACAGAGACAAGATATGGTTAGTGTGTTAGAGTTCTAACATGGCTTTGCCCTGAGAAACGCCAACCAATCTGTGAACGTGCACCATCTTTTTTCCAAGGCCTCGACTCAAGTACTTTAGATTATCAATAAATCATTCTACAATTTGTTCATCACAACACGGATTTAGATTTTTTACTATTTTTTCCAATTTTGTAATCTTTTCACTCTAATAACTTGTCGTAGAATATTTGCCTAGACAGCTTATATAACCAAGAAGCCACCAAAATGTCAGCGCCTAGAAGTATGATGTGGGAAGTCACAGTGCCAGTGCTCTGATGTATACAGTCTGTCCAAAAGGAGTTTTTATTATAGTCAAGAGATTACAAAAACTGAAAAAGTAGTAAAAATATAAGTATTCTTTAGTAGTCTGATCAGAAAGTAATTTAATACACAAATACTTCCTGTTCCCAGAAAACAAAGGCAGAACCGGTTATAAATCCATTTGTAGCATGATTATTGATTGAAATTCTACAGTACTTGAAAGTCAAGGCCTTGGAAAATGAGTGCAAAGTATGTGGTCTGGAGGGTAGACTCTCAGGACAAAGAAAAGAACTCTTACACAATAGAAATATATCTTGTCCCAGTCTATATAAAATTATTAGGTTCTCCCAATATTTCATACTGAAATAAAGTTAAACAATCAGAAACTCAGTCACAATGCCTACAAAAAGATAAATTCACTACACATGCAAAGAAAAAGATCAATCCTGCGCTCTATATCAATATGTGAATGTATGCCCTAGCTTAGATCTATATAATCATTGCTAAATCTGAAAATAAACATGAGTATTTTGTTCCCATTTTGGACAAAGTGGTTTAAGCTTGCCACCAACGTCAAGGTACCCCATAATTTGGCAAGTACCTACTCTAACATGCCCATATAAGTCTGTCTAAAATAAAAATAATAACTTGAGAAAGTTTGGAAACACGCTGTTTGGAGCAAGGCCCCTTTACGATGAAATATACATTATATTGAACTGATGGGTCCCAGTGTGTGTGTGTGTGTGTGTGTGTGTATAATTAAAAACACCGAACATTAAAAAAAAATTTTTATGTTCTGTGTTTTTAATTACACACACACACACACACTGTGACCAATCAGTTCAATATACATTTCATTGTAAAGGGGCCTTGCTCCAATCAACGTGTTTCCAAACTCTCAAGTTATTGTTTTTATTTTAGACAGACATGTATGGGCATGTTAGAGTAGGTACTTGCCAAATTATGGGGTACCTTGACGTTGGTGACAAACTTATACCACTTTGGCCAAAATGGGAACAAAATCCTCATGTTTATTTTCAGATTTAGCAATGATTATATATACCTAAGCTAGGGCATACATTCACATTCATATAGAGCACAGGATTGATCTTTTTCTTTGTACTTGCACTTTGGGTTTCGGCCTGATAATTGGGGGTTATAGAGAACTCTCTCTTTCTTTCCTTGCTGCCACTTATGTCAATTAATCCATCCCTTCTAATTTATACACTACATGTATTCACTGTGGTTAGTTTAGTGCTGTGAGCTTTTTCTGTCTTTTGCAATCATGTTCTGGTACAGTAAGCTTACTCAGTATTTCTTTATGGCCTCCTTTTACACATAATTCATTGGATACTATATTTGCCAAGTAGTAATTTTTATACATACATACATTCTAGTACTGCATAAACATATTACTACAGAATACAACATATTCAAAGTATGAGGCTCTGAGGACGAACAAACAGCATAATGGCTTGTTGTACAGCTAGTCACCACATTCTACCTCTAGTGCCATTACAGAGGAGAAATTTCCAAGTATATATTAGACTAATCCAGATTAAAACACATTTATGTATTTTGAATACTCTTAGGGGGTCTCCCTAAGAGTGAAGGGTAATACAGACATGGATGATTATACACAAATACAGCAGCAATGGCAGCTTCAAAGATGCACTTCAACCACTCAGACCCCAGCATTTCAATGTATCAATATATAGTATTCTGTAGAATGATCAGCACTGGGGACAGCGTGCAAACAAGAGTTTCTCTCAATCGTTTTATATTAACAACTTGTTCCTGGATCATGAGTAAGCACCGTCTGAGGGTGAAACATGTTGATCAAATGTATTAAGCAAAGTTTTTCTTGCTATTCCTTACTTCTATGCTACTGACCTCTCAAACGTCTGTGTGTTGTCCATTGACATACGGTTTTAAATGTCTTAAAGAAGCTTTTTTAATCTCGCTACTACGTCCTGAGTTACACATTGTTTGAAAGAGGAATGTATTACTTCAGTGTGAACTCTGTATTGTTTCTAATCCAGACATGGACCCCTTGTGCTCAGTGCCTAGGGAATCCAGCTGTACCTCACTGACAGAGCCCAACAAGGCTGAAATGTATGTCTGGGGTAAACTGGTGTTACCGTGCATTTTGAAACTGGACCACCCTTTTGGTTGTATTAGTCTAATATGTACGTGGAAATCTCTCCTGTATAATGGCACTAGAGAGCCAAAACATGTTGCTGAGTGGTGACTAGCCATAGAACAAACCATTGTGCCTTATGTTCGTCCTCAGAGCCTCTCATTCTTTGCGTGTATACATTATAGAACAAGCCGGTGTCTTCTAATCCCTTTACCATTTCCCCACAATCCCCCACTTTGTTTCTTGTATACCTGGTATAACGCAGTTAAACTTTGGGAAGAAAAAATAAACTAAAGAATAAAAAGATTAAAATGAACAAAATAAACAGGACACGACATACTAGGCACAGGGGAACCCTCTGAGTCGAAGGTAGAGTAGTCAAAGGGCTGGGTCGGTAACAGGTGGGCAAAGACTATCAGGAATGAGACAGAAGAAGAGTCAAAACCAGTTGAGCAAAACGGTACACATTCAGCAGGCAGAAGAGACATCTAATAACCAGGCCGAGGTCAGAACAAACACAGGAAGTCGAACCAGAATCAGGAGACAAAGCCGTGGAAAACCAGGTCAAACACTGGAACTAACAGTAACACAAGATATTCAATACCATTAGGAAGGCTTTGATCACGAACCAATACAAGTGCTGGGGGTTGATAAAGGCTCAACCAGAGAGAAAATCACAAGAAGGCAGGGAAATGAACAAGGGAAAGCAAGCAAAATCTAGAGGAACATGACAAAAGGAAAAAATTAATGATGCCATAAAAAGTCCTTCACAATGTAGACCATGTCATGTGTAATACAGTTCATATGGCACAAAAGTAATTGAAGGGGTACACAAAAGTAATTTGATGCAAATGTCCCTATAACAATATTTACTGGGTAAAGTCATGCATTGTGGTGGCTTAACAGCAGAAAACTGGCATTTTGTAAAAGTCAATGATCCACCTGGTGACCTTGGCATCTTTCCTCTTGACCAATGACGCTGTAGTGTCTGCAGTTTATGAGTAATTCTACAAAATATAATTTATCCAGTCAAAGTTCCACATCTAACTGTGGCTAACAATGGACAGTGGAATATCTCTATTCCCCCTGCCTCCTCTTACATGGGTAGCACAAGGTTTCTTTTGCTTTTATAGACACATAAGGGCCACTATCTGTCTTCCTCAAAGAAAGACAGAAGTTAAAGTCTCAGTATAGCATCTCTGGTGTATGTGTACAGCTAGCCACACCCAAGGGACATTACATTGTCCCATGGGCCAAATCTGGCATGCAGGTTGTATTTTGCCCATCATTGGTCTAGGTTTGTAATTTTATCCCAAAAACTAGCACTGATGAGTGTTCTTGAAGAGGTGTTTAGCACTGATCTAGGAAAGGGTGAAGTTTACTTACAGGCATTCCTCCATGGCAATGCACGCATCTCCTCCTCCAGATGGGTATGACCAATCAAAAAATGTACTTAAAAGTAAGCCTCAAGGAAGAGCCAGCAGTCAACTTTTGTCAAAGCTTAAAAATTGAGCTTAAACAAGGTTATGGGCAGGGTGAGCAAATTTTACAATTTCTTCTGTGTCCCTATCCATGGCAATACAAATTGGGATATGTCAAAGCAGTACCAAATAGGGTGGGAAATATTCATACAAGAATATGCATCTTACTAGATCCAACTTTATGGAAACAATCTTCTTTTGGCCCGCCCCCTCCAGCCCTCCCACCACTATCCAACTGAAAAAAAAAATATAGCTGCCACTCGCTCCTGAAGTAGGGATATCAATAACTTCTCCTGGTCCACACACACTCTCACTCAGGATCATGACCCCCCACAAACACAATTTTTAACCTCCTACAGATAATTGTAACCATCCATACACTGTCACCTCCCACAGATAATTGTAACCCTCCATACACACTGTTTCACCTCCCACAGATAATTGTAACCCTCCATACACACTGTTTCAGTACGAGGGTGTAATGTTTCCATAAAATACAAACTCAGAGAAACTTAAATAGCAACTCTTATTTAACCCTTTCAGTGCACTCAAAGGGTTAACTCTTCATCTTTTCAGTCACCTGTCTGTTTTCAACTGTCACTCCTCTACTGCCTGCTTCCCACCCTTAAAGAGAGAGATGCTTTGCTGTATGTTACAGAGGGCAAGCCTCAAACACCACTTTCTATTTGATCCCTCAGCATATTGCTACGTTGCCTCAACTGAAGAGCCTGTGTGTGTTATATTGCTATGTTACCTCAGCTTAAGTAAGGAGTTACTATTCCCATTGGGTGATTCAATGGAGGAGTGATTTAAATCATTCAGGGAGTTGGCCTGCCCCCACTATCCAGCCCACCCACCACTATCCAAGTGACTGAAAAAACAAAATGGCTGCCACTTGCTCCTACACAAAAGCCACACACACACACGAGCCACACACACACATGAGCCCCACACACACACGAGCCCCACACACACACGAGCCCCACACACACACGAGCCCCACACACACACGAGCCCCACACACACACGAGCCCCACACACACACGAGCCCCACACACACACGAGCCCCACACACACACGAGCCCCACACACACACGAGCCCCACACACACACGAGCCCCACACACACACGAGCCCCACACACACACGAGCCCCACACACACACGAGCCACACACACACGAGCCACACACACACGAGCCCCACACACGAGCCCCACACACGAGCCCCACACACGAGCCCCACGCCACACACACACACACACGCCACACGCCACACACACACCACACGCCACACACACACACGCCACACACACGCCACACGCCACACGCCACACACAAGCCACACACACGCCACACACACACAAGCCACACACACACACGCCACACACACACACGCCACACACACACACGCCACACACACACACGCCACACACACACACGCCACACACACACACGCCACACACACACACGCCACACACACACACGCCACACACACACCACACGCCACACACACACCACACGCCACACACACACCACACGCCACACACACACCACACGCCACACACACACCACACGCCACACACACACCACACGCCACACACACACACAAGCCACACACACGCCACACACACACACGAGCCACACACACACACGAGCCACAGCCACACACACGAGCCACACACACGAGCCACACACACGAGCCACACACACGAGCCACACACACGAGCCACACACACGAGCCACACACACGAGCCACACACACGAGCCACACACACGAGCCACACACACACAGTCCCCAGGGGTCCCTCCACCAACCTGAGGCACACAATGAGCTTATCCAAGAGAGCAGGATCGGCTCCAGTGTACCTTCATTTCTGGTATCTGCAACACAACAATGCTTTTAGCTCCTGGTGCACAGTGTGCTTCTGCTGCAGGAAGCCCAGCTGCTTCATGTAGATCGGAGGCAGGCAGGCCCAGTACCAAATCCTTCATGTTCCCCCTTCATGAAGCACAACACTCCATCTCTCAACAGCCCGGTCATGCGGCCCTTCAAGGAGCTCTCTACAAGCAGCAGCTGGATACGGCTATTACCCGTGGCTGAGGGGCTGGAGACAGACCATGCTGGGGCCACTCTGTAGTACACACTCTTACACACAAGCTTCTTCACCGCCACTCTCTGCCCGCTGTCACACACCTGCATTGCACAAGTACCCTGGCACAAAAAATATACATGCCGCATTATAGCTGCTCCAACACACACCATCCCTGCTCCAACCACACACACCATCCCTCCTCAGTTTCCGCTCTCGGTGCCCGGGCTGCGTCCCTAGTAACGCTCTTGGCCGAGGCCTGGGAGCCGGGCCGGCGGTTGTCTGGCAGCCTCTGAGTGTGTATGTACAGAGTCCACTTCTGGGACTGTGGACTCCATGACTCTCGCTACATACTGGGACAACTGGTTAACCCTTTCAGTGCCAGAGGATTAAGCAATACAGTGAGCAATGCCTTGCCTACCCCTCTGGCACTTACAGGACCGTAATAATATCTGTATGTGTGTGTGTGTGTGTACGCATGTATGTACGTGTGTATGTATGATCAATGTCTATATATGTCACTGTATCTGTGTGTGTCTATATATGTGTGCAATATGATTCTGCTTCACACAGTACCAAAAAAAAAAAAAAAAAAAAAAATCAGGTCAGTCAATGCAGCAAAAATGAAATGTACAATACAAACAAACAAAAAATTCTTACAAAATACCTTCAACATGCCACCTACAACATTTCAAACAAAAAATGCTACATAACACATACCCTACTACAATGACAGGCAACGCCGTCACATATTGCTAGTGTATTATATATATATACACATATATATATATACACATATATATATATATATACACATATATATATATACACATATATATATATATATACACATACACACACACACACACACACACACACACACAACCTCTTGTTTCTCCCCTTTTGCCTCTTTCTCCCCCTCTTGATTCCCACCTTTTACTTCATTCTCCCCCTCTTGAGCTCCCCCCTTTTGCCTTGGCTTTTTCTCTCCCTTTTGATCCCCCTTTGTCCCCCTCCTTGACTCTTGATCCCACCCTTTTGCCTCTTCTTGGCCCCCCTCCTTTTGTCTCCTGATCCTTCCTCCTTTTGCCTTTTTTTCTCCCTTAGTCCCTTTTGCCTCTTTCTCCCTCTTGACCCCCTCTCTGCCTCTTTCACCACCCGCTCTTCATGCCCCATCTTGCCTCTGTTGATCCCCCTTTTCCTGCCTTACCCTCCTCTGCCGGGTGCTCACTGTTCTCTCGCTAGCCCCGGCAGAGGTCAGTGTCGGAGCTTTGCCATGGTAACCTGCAGCTGCAGGAGGGAGAGAGGTGACCGGGGAGCATTGTGAGCAGCTCCCCGGGCTCCCTCTCTGCAGCACCAACCCTGACACAGGGTATCTGTGCTGGCATCGGCCGCATTTGCGCGAGTACTCGTACTCGCGCAAATGCCGGTATCGGCACCAATACCAATATCGGTGCAACCCTAGAAGAGAGGATTTCTGCATGGATGCTTAGATTCCCTGAAATGTGGAAAGCCGTTATTGCTGCCAGGTTGTTTTCTGCACATCTTAATTTAGGCTTTTGCTTCTTGTTCCGATTTTTTTTTTTTTTAATATATTACCACAACAATGTTGTCTGAATGCACATTGATGTGCTTTCTTTTCATGTGTTTTGAACTGTTTGAGGCAATACATAACTGCTTGAAATCCCAGAACATCGATCATGATGCAGATGACAACCCAAAGGGAAAAGCTGAATTATAGATGCTGGTCTTCATAGGAAAACTTGGAGGAATCCACAATTATGGGGGATGTCTCAGATGTGTTGATACTCATATTGTAATGACAGTTGTTAGGAAAACTTAAGGGAATAGCTTTGATTACTGAAGAAATTGTTGGTGATAAAGGAAGGAGCTGGCCAGCTTCAGCTCTACAATAAGTCTGTATCCACACCCCCAATGCCTTGGGTACTATGAACTGTACTGAGTAGATATGCAATCCCCTCTGATTCAGAGGAACTTCTTCCACAACCTTCTTTGTCAAGTCTTGAATTGCTTTTCTCAGTTCTGTAGCTTTGAGAATTTGCCAAACCCTTCGATTCTGAAAACATTCTTTCCTGGGGTTGAACTGAATTCCAGTGGATACAGTGTCTCCAATACTTGAACTCATTTGTCAGAGTTGGATTTTTGTTTCCAGACATGCAGAAAATGTCAGTCAATGCCCTACTGGGACAGGAGTCCTGAATTGGAAATCCATCTTGATTACACCCTTGGAATTCCTGAGCGGGGGTTTGTCTTTGTTCTTAGGATCTGCCTGATATCTCTGAAACCCACAAAGCAGTCCTTTAGAAATCTTATTTTTCTGTCATGAGGCAAAAAGGAACTTTCCCTCCTGTCATATTTTCTTATGTCTGAGCAGTTGCCCAAGCAGCTTTGAGCCAGAAAAAGGTAAGGCCACTAATTTACTCTTTGATTAAGCATCTGCTCCCCAAGATTTTAACCGCAAGGCTCTTGTAACAGAAAGTGAAGGTTCTAGGTATCAACATGATAATATCAAGGGATGCTTCACAAGAGAAGCCAACCTCTGATGGTAGCAACCTCCTTTACTCTAGATATAGAGATGGAGGATTAAATTTTTTTCCAGCTCAAATAACCAAATGTGCATGTTCTGATATTGCAAGCCATAGTGGTAGAAGCTTTCATATTTTGTCCCATTAAGGATTTTTTTTCCTGGCACTTTGCATCTCTCTCCATAGGGTATTTTAAAAAGGAACTGTTTCATAGCTATAGTTGTCCTATTTTCCATCTGTGCTATGGCTGCATAAATCTTTTGTTACCCAATCCAGCATCTTTTTTCAAAAGCATATAGTTTCAGAAAATGATTGTTCCCTTATCCTCTCTATCCCACTATAATTTGATAAAATCTGAAATGGAATGATGGATGGAAAGAAAAATGATACTTTATTACCTAAAAAAGAAGCATCTGAGCATCAAATTCCTTCTGGGTTTCAGTAAGGCCTAGTGTCTTGCTCGTATTCTTTAAATGTTCCTTATTTTCCAAATACAAGGAAACTGTTCCCTCCCTAATGTAATCTGAAAGGATATGCTGTACACTGGCCTGTTCTTCCCTTCCTCAAATCTGGTGAACCTACCTTTGTCAGTGTCTTTCATAATCAGTCCCTTACTAGTGCTTATTACTTCTTGCATTGCTACAAAGTCACCATGCACAGAGGTTTTCATCCAGCAAAGGAACTCCTGGAACTGGAAATGCCTATCCTGCCCTGATGCCTTAAGGCAGTCAAGACAGCTTCGTAGTATCAGCAACTGGTAACTTCGCATCATTCTAAACATGGATTAGCCTTTCGCAGAGTCTAATGCTCTTAAATATCAGAGGAAGAAGTTTCCTTTACAGAGGATTGCTCATAAGTAGCAGTTCTGTAACAAGCCATTACAGGAATTAAAAAACAATAACGTATTAGACCATTTAAAACATAAGACGTTACAATTTCCTTAAATAGTCAAAGTCCATGTTTGTTGAAACGCAAGTTGCTTCCTCCAGAAAAGGACAAAAGCAAGATTATAAATTGTTCTGCTTATCTTATGGCACTGTTTGAGGAGCTAGGGAATAACCACAATCTAGGGGAACTTCCATTCGGCATGCGTTCGAATGGAATGTATGGCCCAACTTCCCATCTGCACTCCTGCAAGATCCATCTGGCTCCCTTCCCAATGAGAGTAGGGCAGAGTGTGTCAGAGGGAAAATGGGAGAATACTCTTCACCTTCCTCTGGCAAGCACATTAAGTGCAAAAACAGTCTTCAGGAGGTTCCTACCATGGGCTTGGCCAGAACTGATTGTGGCCGAATAAGGATGCAGAGGTAGAGAGATTTCAAAGGGTGTGAAAAGCAATTAGGAGCTGTACTGGGTCATCCTAAATCCAGCTGGGTAGGCGCAAAAGACTACCAGATCTTCCTGGAGGCTTCCTTCAAGTACCTTTTTAATTTGACCTACCCAGCCGGAGGGAGGGGGAAAGTCCACTTTGTATTGCCATGGAGGGACAGTAGAAATTAATTTGACAAAATACAGTCATGATCAGTTAAAGGTGGAGCAAATCCAAATGCATGACCCTGTATCTGTGCGTATAATAGAAAACACATAAGCAAAAAATTTTACAGCAGATAAGAACGATTCATCCTATCTAGTCTGCCCATTTTTCTTACTGTACAAACCACAAACATTATTTGGTCCATGGTCTTGTCTTGTGTTCAAGACAGCCTTATGCCTATCCCATGCATACTTAAAGTGTACTTAATGTATTAAACTACGACTTCTGCTGGTAGGCTATTGCACTTCTATACCACCCTCTTGGTGAAGTAAAACTATTACATCTAAGCCTCTGTACATCTAGTTTTAGCCCAAAACATTTTGTTTTAACATTTCTATTCCTTTGAAGTGCACTTACCTTCCTGTACATTGTTGAATCCCTTTATGTATTTTAATTTTTCTAGAACATCTGTTCTTCTCGCCTCCTAGCTATACATGTTCAGATCCTTTAGACCTTAATTTTAGTAGCCTTTCTCTGAACTCTCTCCAGAATATGTATATCCTTCCAGAGATGTGGTCTCCAGATATGTTAGATCTACTACTTATCCTTGTCTATTCTAGTTAAGAAGTCAAATCTATGAGGTTTGACAAGATCTCCTTGTGGTAAATCCATGCTATTTAGTATCTGCAAGCCATTTAAATTCAGGTATTTAACTTTTCTTTAACACGATTTACATTAACTTTGCCACAACTGATACAAGACTTACTGGTCTGTAGTTGCCAGACACTCTCCTGCTACTTTTTTGAAGCGATACTACAGTGGTTACCTTCCTATCCTCTGGAATTACTCCTATCAATAGTAACAGATTTAATAGGTCTGTTAAAGGTTTTTGCAGGAACACTTAAGTTTTTTTTAGTAACTTGGTTTATCCCATCTGGTATATATTTACCTTAAAGAGTTTAATTAGAACTTCTTTCTGTAAAACAAGAGAACAAGGAGGTGCCAATAGTGCCTTATCAGACTGATAAAATAAACATTACTCCTGAACTACAACTCTGACAGTATTAAAATGACTCTACATGGCCCAAATACTGACGATTAATTGGAGCTGCTGTTGTGAAACGTTACTATCCCTTTAAGTCAATGCAATTTATTTGCGCACGTGGTGCAGAGTTTGTTTGCAAATCCAGATCCAGGTTTTGGCAAGCATTCCTAAAGAAAGATACGCATTCAAACAGTTGGCATGCCAGTAACCAAACCGGTAAATGAAAATACTGGTTATTGGTGCCCTCCATATTCTCTCAATTTTAAAGGGATAGTAATACTTAAGATGTAAAAAAAATATATATATGTTGTAAGGTTTATGTCCCCGAATAAAACAAGGCTACTCCCACTGCTGAAAGATTTTATTAAAAAATTATAACCGCTCAAAATTGTTTTTTAGGTGGAATATCAGTGACCTGAAAGTTTACAGTGGCGCTGTTGCTACACCATCCTATGGAGATTTATGGTCTACAGACCAGAGCAGTCCATAGGATGGTGTAGCAACAGCACCACTGTAAATTTTCAGGCCACTGATATTGCTCCTAAAAAAATTCAAGTTTGAGTGGTTATAATTTTTTAATAAAGTCTCAGAAGTGGGAGTACACTTGTTTTACTCAGGGGGATAAACCCTACAACATATTTTTTACATTTTAAGTATTACAATCCCTTTAACACTATCTAATGCTGCACACTTATCTTACTAAAATGGTTTTAGTCACACAACAGCCATAGTATGCAAAGCTTGCAACCAAGCCAAGATACCCCATTATAGGCATGCCCTAACCTTACTTAATGCCATATTTTTCTGTAGGACACGATAAGGTGCTAGTCAGAGTCTCACACCAGTATAAAGAGTAAAGCTAAAGATTTTGACTTGTCAGAACCCAGTATTTTGCACTGTTCTTTAGTCTAGAATTTTATTAAGTACTGCCTTTGTGCATAGTTTGTGTGATGTGTATAAGAATCCCCAACGTCAGCAAGAGGTCCTTCACTCCTGACACGGGATACATTTATTGGCCCTGTAACAGGGACTATGTTCAATATTTGGCCAGGAATTTCATATTCAAAACGGCTACCCAAGAGTTGAGAATCTTGAACACTGTCCACAGAAAATGTCAAATCTACCTCTTGATGAGAACACAGATCTCCAACTATAACCACATGGGCTCATATGTATAAAAGTGGATCGGTGCAATTCTGACGAGTAAAGATTCAAAGAAACAGGTGCACCAACACACATTTATTATTATATATATCTATATATATATATATATATATATATATATCAAGTTATCTTTTCCACTCCATACAGCATGGAGTTTAACAAGATCAAAATGTATCAAACATTTGCCATTTTTAAACATTGATGTTCAATTACAAAAAGTAGTTTCAACTGGTGTCAAGCTCATATCCAGAAGAGCACCAACAATAGCCAATACAGTTTCACCCAGTTTATTTAAGGGAGATAGAAAACCATCAAAACAGTCCACGTGGTTGTCAACAACTGGCTGTTACAAATGTGGCAGTTTGAGGTGTGGCAGCTGTAAGTACATTAATACATCTGGAACCTTCGCTCCGAGTGTCCCCAATGATTTATATAGAATGGTTTTGTCAGCTGTGCTACTAAAGGTGTTATTTAATCACTTGTAAGGACTGTAATAAACAGTATGTAGGCAAAACCACAAGAAGTCTCAGGAGGAGATTAAATGAACATCTGAGTGACATTCGATGTGAGGCTTTCAGATCACATGTAGCTGCACATTTCAAAACAAATAATTGTAACATTGAGACTTTGAGCATACAGGGAATTGAGTCACTCTAGGAATTAGGGGAGGTGATTTGGATGCTAAGTTATCAAAAAGAAAAGTTTTTTGGATGTTTGTTTTTAAAAACTAGCCACCCGCATGGCTTGGAGACAGTATGATGTTACATGCTTTATTTAATTCATTTTTTGGTCTTGAGTATAAGAACTTAGTCATAGAAAAATCACTATGGTTACAAGTATAAGAAAGTTTGTTGGCGGATCACAATTAGCCGGCATGTTTACGTGGCATTTCCTCTTCTATTGCCAATTCTTTGTTCTTAAGACATATCATATTTTAATGTCAGATTAATCTGTTATGATATATAAAAATGTACTAACTGGCTTTTTTGGGCTCCTTTGAGGACTTCACATTGCCTTTAAATATGGTTTCTCGAAGCTTAACGGGTTAAAAGGTGTATTTTTTTCCACAAAAGTTGATATTGTAATTGATTTATTGCGCTCAGCTTTTTATTTGATGCCTGAAGGAGTTGTTCATTTGAGTGAAAGATAACATAAGGTATACATATTTATCCAGGTTGTTTCCCGGATTAATTTGAAATAATTGATTTCACGGCGGGTTACTTCAAAGGCTTTCATATAGGGAGCTGGATCTGCATTTATTTGTCCCTGTTTGATCTCTGCTGTTGATTGGCCATTGTAGAATTCAAATTAGCCGGAGGATGCGTGTTGAGTCTATGAATCATGATTAAGCGCTGTTTAGTGGGAAACATGTGGTTCTGAGAATCTTTATATCTGACAGGTACCCACTTACAGGCTTCTCCTGTTATTCAGAAACAATTTGAAGTATGCTACGTTGTTTTAATATTTGTATTAATAAAAGTATGCATTGCTTTTATCCCTGCTTGGTTCCACAATTATATGTGTTGGTGCACCTGTTTCTTTGAATTTTATACTTGGTGCTTAAAGGGTTAATGGAGACCCCCCTAGGTTGTGCACACTCTGGATAACCCGTGGCTCCAGCAGCTCATGAGGAAAGGAGGAACAGAAACAGTTTGTGTATGAATGGAGACCGTTATTTGAAATTCGTGCAAGCGGGGCTGGAGCTGCTTTGTCTTGTGTATGTATGTAACAACTAAAGATTCCCTATATTGCCTTTGATAAAATCTGAGCATTAACCTTTTCAAAGCTAGATGCATTGCATTCCTTTGCAATGTACTGGATACATATAGAATTCAATGGGTTAAAAGCTCCATATTAAATATTTTATCCTAGGCAGAAATTAGTAAGTACTAGAACTGCACCATTCAACTTCTATCTACATGGACCATAAAAGCAACCACCGCATAATGCTTAGCCAAAACTGCACCATACGGAAAGGTTAACCCTTTGAGTGCCAGATCTGCAACGCATTGTTTTTTCATGTGTTGGAGACAATCAGGAGCCCGATTATAATCAATTGGGATGTTTTTGTCCCCTATGCTTCAGTTTATTTGCTCCAGAATTGATCCACTTTTACCTTTATACATATGCCCCATTACTTCCACTGACCTTCAGTGGTGTTTAGGGTGTTTGAAAACGTTTTTTCATTTCAGATTTCCCAGAACGGTTTAGGTGGAGCTGACTGGTTAAAGTTTTCCTCCAGAACATCCAAAGAGCACAGGATGTAAAAGACAATGAGAAAAGCCTTTTATCAGCATGTTAAATGCCATTATCACTTGACTAACGGCACTGATGGGTCCGTCTCCATGGAAACAAGTGTCAGACAATTTACTTCTGTGAAGTGTGAACATCTAAACAGCTGCAAGGCCCATTCTGCATGACCATTTATCATATTTGTAGAAATTGGACAAGGACTCCAGTGTTTATTGCCACCTCTTTATAATCTTTTCCAAGGATAGTCATGTGAGTGGGACAACAGCACACAGACTCTTGACCCTATCACTCAGGAAATCCTGGAAGAGCTGAAAGTCATTGCTTCTCTTGACAGTGCTACCCATACACAGCAAGAGCCGTAGAATTAAGTAAATATCATAGGAAGGGGAGAAGAGTATCCACTGACAAGCTCCATCCTGCTCACAATCTCCCCAACACTAAACTTCACGTTTGATAAAACACATCTGACCTTTAGAGTACCAATATACTCAGTAGCTGACAGCTCAAAGTCTTCATGCTAGGAATGCTGACAATTAATAAGAATTATGGTCAGACTGACTCCTAATTTAATGCTGCCTTTTGTGGGGTCCAACGATGGTTATGCACATAAAAAAACTCTCAGATCTTGCAGGGTTATTCAACAGGAATGGTAGGTGCTGGCAATAGACTACTCAAATGACTAAAATGTGAGCTTTTATACAGCCATAGCTTAACTATTGTTACTTACAAAAGGTATTTGTTCACATAATACAAAAAGTTTATTACCATATCAAACAAACGCGTGACTATACGCCACTGCCAGGCAACTAGCACTGCTCCAAGGGCCATACGTTACTGGGAGGAGTAAACTGTTCAGAGCACCGCTTTACAATGTACTGGACACCCCTCTGGCATGCAAAGGGTTAGATCCTTGGACGTTCTCCAATCTATTACTTTGCTCAGTGGGTTAATGCTGCCTTTGAAGCCAAGAAACTTGTTAACTTTGACTTTGTGTCAAGAACTCCATGTGACCTTAGGGGAGATTCACAAAGCGGTGATAAAGTAGAGGTGACATCTCCAGTTTACCACCTCTCCAAGTCCTGTTATTCTATGGAGCCTATGCACTAAGAGGTCTTCAGCTTTGGAGATCTTTGTGAATAGGCTCCATAGAATAACATAGGAACTGGAGAAGTGAAAAGTAGAGATGACTTCTCCAGTTTATCACCGCTTAGTGAATCTCCCCCCAGCTCTTTCTGTGCCTCATGCACCAAAAACAGACTCATGGTCCCTGAAAAATGATCTGTACAACACAGCATAAGACTAAAGATTATTAATGTAATGCAGAGCTCTCTAAGACCCAAGAGGTTAAGGTGGAATAATAAGTGAAAAGGAAGTAAGGCTATGAAGCAAAGGAAAAGACAAGTGAATTTTAGGCTGTAATAGTTTGTCATGGGTAGAAGGAAACTATCCTCTTCCCACTGCCTCTCACAAAGGGAGTTCCTGCTACGTACTGTTAGACACACTGTTCTTATGTGATAGCAGGACTTAAGAGGTGGGGGAGAAGAGATGGCCGGATTTACATTTATACACACACACACACACACACACACACACACAAGACAAGATACTCAAGGCAGCTTAGCCTCACTCATACCATATCCCACTCACATAATGCCATGCCAAGACATTTCTCTTGGTCAGTAAATACTGACTACCCAAGACCAAGAACAAAGCACAAAAATGCTCAGATCCATGGCTGCTAGAACAGTATCTATATACTTTAACCAATTTTTCCCCCATTTTATCTCCATATGCTACTGATCATTTCTCTTTACGGCCTGATATAAGCCATACAGGATTATTTAGAACTAGCTATGATTCTATAAGCTGCAGATGAAATACAAATATATAACACAGACGTGATTACTTTATCAAAGACCTATATTGATCCGGGGAACTATTTGACTACCAGTTGGAGTCAGGAAGGAATACGTTCCCCACCACCACTTGGGGCTAGATTGGAAATGGCTCCAGAGGGCTTTTTTCCTTCCTCTGGATCAACAGCGGTGTTTTTGGCATGGACTGGACTTGATGGACGCATGTCTTTTCAGCCTCATCTACTATGTTACTATATATGTTGTTATTATATGTTAGGGCAGTAGTTCTCAACTCCTGTCCTCAGGACCCACTAACAGGCCAGAACTTAGGGATTTCTCTGCTAGAGCACACGTGTGGTGATCAGAGTCTCATTCACATTGATTAACTCACCTGTGCTCTAACAAGGAAATCATCATATCCTGACCTATTAGTGGGTCCTGAGGACAGGAGTTGAGAAACACTGTTAGGGTATTCCTTATTAAAGGGACAGTAACCATATTTATGAATTATAAAAAAAAAAACAAAAAAAACACATACATACAGGATTTTTCCTACTGAGTCAAATGAAGATCCTTCCAGTGCTAGAAGATTATTCTAGCATTACACTGATAACCAATTTTTCTGAGAGTTGAGGTTTGAGGTTTTCCTGCCAGGCTCCCAAGACCTTTAAAGAAATGCATGTCTGACTCCACTTTTCACAGCCATTAGAAGCAAAACCACCACCTGGCTGCAAAAACAACATGTGAACCCCCCCCAAAAATAAAAAAAAATCTCAGTCTCTAATAACGTTAATAAAGCATATCCCAGTACATGCACCCTTTATTTACTATACAGAAAGCATTATAATATAAATGCCATAATAAGATTTATTGCCCTTGAAAGAGATGCTTATTCCTATAGGTATAATTCCCCTTTAACATATTCTTTGCTCTGTATTTGGAGAAGTCTAGCTTCCATAAGGGTAACTAAGACATCAGACAGCATCTCCTATTAGCAGCAAGCCAGAGAAGATCCAGAAACATGATCAGAGCCTTTTTAGGGCTTCAAAGAGCAACCCTGAGCATCTTTTGATACAATCACATCTTGTAACATTCTATCTGCCCTTTAATTAGTGACTTTCCAGATTATTATAAAAATATTAAAAATTATCTCAACATTTAATTTAAGATAAAGGTCAGGCGTGGTATGCTACCCATTTGTTATGGGAATCCATTTAGCTGCTGTAATTTACTGTGAGTACCCAAGATATCACGTTAAAGAGGTCACAGAAAACACTAATTAAACCATGTTAATTACAGCCCGATTTAGACACATGATATATGTAAGGATCACATAACATTTCCCAAGACTTAAATGTCACAGTCAAAGATGTTGTGGAATTTGTTAATACACATTTAATATAAAAATAAGAGGCGTGATCACTTATTTACCAGATATCCTAGGTTCAAAAGAAAAGTAAAAGCATATTTCAGGCAAACTAACTGCATTAAGAAAAAATACAAATTCTTAAAATCCCTGATTTACATTTGAATTTTAACCCATCACATTCACAGAAGTTGCCAAAGCACTACAAAGAAAAGCAGTTTGAAATCTCAATAGCATTTAAATCAGTGAATGTCCCAGTGGTGCACTTTATCCCACAAATTAGTCCGCTTTTCTATTGAACATATGGCCTTAAGGAATTGTTCCTCTTTAGCTTAATGAATAAAGTCCTTACTGTTAATTGAGCCAAGTGAGGGGAACAACAGAGTAGGAATAAAGTAGGAATAGGAATAGAGGATCTCTGCCTTATCACTGGTAGGTAGTTATTGATTTAGGAACTGCGGCTCAGCCTGTGTTTAAAGGAGCACTAAACTTTTTTTTATGAAGACATATTGTAGGGCTTTTCCTGTTGAGCAAAATAAGGGTATTCCCACTGCTGAGAGATTAGAGTTGCCACCCAGCCGGTATTTTACCGGCAGGCCGGTAAAAAATTGGCTTCTGTCCAATGTTAAGTCTATGGAGGGAATGCCATGGCCGGTATTTTTTTTTTAGGAAAAGGTGGCAACCCTATGAGAGATGCATATTTCCAACGGTATTACAGTTTAAACCCATGTTTTGTTTTGTTTTTTTACATTTGCAATGCCCTCCAGTGGTCAAATTCCAATTAGTTTGTCTGTTACATTCTAATGGAGAGGAAAGTCAGTGACTTACAGTTCTCCATAGAATGTGGTAGAAACTGCAGTCATTTCCTGCCAGTTAGAACTTCCAGGAAGTAAACACAGTAAATCCACGTCCTGTTTATTTGAACTTTTATAAATGTTGAATAAAACAACTGACAGCAGTAAGTGTATCCTTGTTTTACTCAGCAGAAAAAGCTCTAGAACAAAATGTTTTCATAAAAAAAGTTTACTGCTCCTTTAAGCAAAGATATCCTGAAAATCTGATCTGTTGGTGAGACCTATGGACTAGAGTAGAGAATGTTATTTTTTTGGGGGGGAGAGAATGGGATACTGAAACCACATCTCTAGGTTCACATGTAATTGTCAAATTAAGTACAAAAGTATTAACCCTTTGAGCACCAGGGGGGATGCAAATCGTTGCTCTGCAACTCAAAGCGTTAAACAAAATTACAGAAGCTATTCCCAGTCAACTCTAATACCACTGTTAAAAAATTAAAATTCACTTTAAAAATCTTAGTTACCTGACGGGTTCCCTTTATAAAATGACCAGATCACACTCCCTGAAGCAACTCAATTAGAAAAGCACTTCAACTGTTCCCTTGGTTTCTTCTGCCATTGATTAACATTTTAGCAAAATGGAAAAGGCAGATGCTCAGGCCCATGCGTCAGGGGTGTACTTTGGTGGGTATATAGTATATATTTCTAATTTGGTTCAAGGATGTAAAACTTGTTATTCAGAGAATAAACAGAGGGGAAAGAGTGGAGGCATAGGGGCTGATTTAAAAAAAGTCATATTGGAGCAATTGTGGATTAAACCAAGTGCACCATAGGAGAAATATTAATGGCAAGTTGGCATTTTTTTTTTTTTTTTTTTTTATACATTGGGGCATTTAAGCCCTTGCATGCTGTAAAGGCCTCCAGTGCACTGCAAAGCAACATACTGGAGAAGTAACTAGGATTCAACATATTACAATCTCCATTCAATCATTGGGAATTGCTCCAGTTATAGGCCTACTGGCTTTACCTCTTACTGGGCAGGTATTGTCAGGCAGCTTCGCTTTGTCCTCTGGTTTTAATTCACTATACCAGTAACTATTTTGTCAGGAACTGGGCCAATCAAAACCTCATCACTTACAAAGCCTGTTTGTTTACAGGTGACATGACAATTTAGCTCTTAGCTGTAAATTTTCTTTACTCAAACGAAGAGAATTTCTAGCAACCCAGCAAAATGATCGTAAAGATTGCTCACCACTGAGTAAAACTCCAAATAATTTTGTTACAATGAAGTTTTGTTTAGACCGTTTTCATATCACTTCTACACAACTTGCAATGACAAGTAATGCATTGAAGGTCTCCAGCCCTTAACCCACTTTTTCTTAAAGGGATAGCAACCCCCCCCCATTAACTAAGCCAAATGATAGGAACAACAACATACTTAATGCCCTCATTCCCATCTCTCAAACCGTTATGGTTTAGAGATGTAAGGAAATAAAGACTTCAGCTCCCTTCCTTTCTACCTGACGAGCTGCCTGTCAGAGGCAGAATCCGGTCACCCGACTATGTGGCTCTACAGGAGTGCAGACATCAGGATATCTAACTATAATTACTTCATCGGTATGGTCTACAATGTGTGCCTGGCTTGCAAGCACATGTTGTAGACCATTCCGATGAAGTAATTATAGTTAGATATCTCGATGACAGCTCTCCTGAAGAGCCACCGTCTGGTCCTGGAAGCAGGATCTCATGATGTCCGCTATACAGCGGATGCATGAGAAGGGGGTGGGAGAGGAGGTCTTTATATTCTTACATCTCTCAAACTGTTATTTGAGAGATGGGAATGAGGGCGTTAAGTATGTTATTATTCCTATCATTTGGTTTACAGTTTTTTGGGGGGTTTACTATCCCTTTAATCTAGCCCTTCATGGAAAAAAAAGTGTACACCTCTGCCTTAGATCTATACATTGGGATCTCCCATTCTTTGCATCACAAGGAGTGAGACACCACTCTTGCATCCAGGATAGGGGTAGAGAACATGAAAGCCTCCAACTATTGCAGGACTACATCTCCCATCATCCTCTGTAAACCAAGGATGATTGGATTTGTAGACCAACAGGAGCTGGAGGGCATCACATTGTCTACCCCTGAATGCTCTAGATCGCAGCTGAAATTTCATATATTAACCTTGCAGCCTGTGCCCCTTTCAGCATGTCACCATGATCGTGTAAAATTGTTAGTGTTTCTATATAATAGCAGCTATCTTTCTCACTTGAGAACATGTTCTGATGTTATCATCACAATTGAATCCAGTTTCAACATCTCCCTGAGTGCTGTAAATAAGCAGTTATCTATTTAACAGCTACTATAGGCCACAATTTAAGAACATTATAGGCAGATTGAGGTTGCATTATGGGCTGTGCTGCCTAGGCAGGTCTCTGAACAATTCATCAATTAAATAACTTTAGAGAAATTTAAAAGGAAGCTTAATTCACACATGCAATTGGAATGTGGCAACAATGCTTCCACTTTTTAGTTAACTGCAGAGCCAACTTTGTCCACCAAAAATAAGGTGACCAGTTACATTTCTTTTCAGAGAATCACCCATTGCCAGTTTCTGACTTTGCCCTACATTACCTCCCTTACCGACACGTAACCCTTTTATTGCTAGCATAAATAAGCAATGCATTGCTTAGCACTGACAGCGAGTGGGGAGACAATGAACTAAGTTTGGAAGTGCTTAAATGTATGCCTTAATTAGCATAAACTTTTTTCATAGAAAACTAAAGGCTAATACAACATGTAGGCAGTTCTGAAAGTCAGTGTCCCTTTAAGAAACATTTTAAAATTACTTCTCTTTTTATAGTGGAACCAACACCTTATAACTTTTGAGCAAGCTTGTATAGTACCCTACATAAATGTTAGCCATCTTTTATTTAAAATTATAATTTAGGGAAATCTTTATCTTTGTCAGTTTATACAAATTATGCAGTACAGTCTCAGCCTAGATTGCCAGATACTAACATTCTACTCTCGCTTCCAACTGCCACTTCCTACCAGGAATTACTGAATTATTTGCAGAACATGACAAAAAAAATCTCTCAAACTATACTTTTATATAAAGAATGGCTAACAAATACAGGAGACTTTGAAAGCTCTCTAAAAATCACCCAAGTCATTGTAAAGCATCGTCTTCGTTTTCGTGCCCATTATAAGTGGAAATTGAGAGACTGTAAGAGGAAGGAGTAGGCCATTGGAAGTCTTCCCCGGGTGTATGTATGTACAAGCCCCTTATCACAGACTAGGAGCACTTTTAAGACGTTATGTCGGTAGGCAGCGGTGGCGAAAAGGACTAAATCCACAGAACTGTCCTGTTTTAGGAGCATCAGCAGTTTTGCAGAGTAGCCATGGGTTCAAGGTGACTGCACAATACATTTTCCCCTAGAATGTGTATTCCAGCCCCTCAAACCTTTTTGGCTATTGCCTACCTTAGCCCAAGCCCTTTGTGTATTAGTGTAATCATGGCTGCCATCTGTTCTTGGCTTTTTGTATTAGGTTTTGTGGTTACATTATCCCTGTCAATTCTCCCATTGTGTTATATCTTCACCATTTGCTGTGACCTATTGTATCCACTGTGATTGTATTATGTCTTCTGTACTGGCCCCAAGTTAATGTAGTTGAGGTTTTGTGACTGCATTATCCATATGAATATGCGTATTGTGTTAGGTCTTCACCATGTACTGTGATTGAATCATGTCTCCTGCACTGTCCAAGTTAACTGTATAAATAAGATGTGGTTTCAAATAAAGTGGAGTTAGTTGAACTAAGGAGTACAGACTCTATTCTTAATGGTAGAAAGGGGCCCCTTTGCCCCCCCCCCCATTCAGGCAGCTGATGTTCCAGTGTCCTTAGTCTGAATGGTTTAACAAGACCCCCCTGTCCCTCAGCTATCTGAGGTTCCAGTGGACAGATTGCCTGTGTTCCAGTTTTTCCCAGTGAATGCTTCCAGCTTGATTTCCAGTAACTGTGATCCCAGCTCTTGGGGTACAGTTTCCAGCCTGCTGCATTCAACTACAGAGTTCCAGCCAGCTTTCATCTTGCTTCACCAGCCAAGCTACCCACTTGTAGCCGCATCCAGGAAGGAGAGACCCGGAATAACGGGAAGTCTTGGGCTTCCGTTACAGAGGAGCAGGCCATTGTACTGAGAGGGAGGTGGGTGAACAATGTTGGAGAGGCACAACTTCAGAAGGGAAACCAATGCATTAATTCAGGATGCACATGAAGCCAGCAGCACTGGCAGTTGTTCAGACCCATGTGTGCCCATGTTGTAGCTTTTTGCCCTAATATTACTCCCATTTTATTTTGAACATAAGTAGATTTTGTAGTCAAGGGAAGACAGCAGGTTGAGCTCATGTCATGTCCTTGTAAGCAGCCGCACCCTCCACAAAACAAATCAGAATGTGAAGTGACTGAAAAATGAACATTTTTAAATTAAATATTGATTGAATGCAAGTTGAATTTTTTTTCCAGAGGTCCCAGATCTGACATTTTGCATAATAATCAGAATCAAAATTCGAATCTCAGCATTGACACAGAGTAAAAATGCTGTTTAGTAAGTGTGAAACTCCACAAATAATGCCTGCCTTACACTTGGCATTATAACAAGCCTTCGCTGACCAGGATATTCACATTTCAGCTAACTTTCTCCAACACATTAAAGCTTTGCCAATTTGTGGAATGTTGGTTAACCCCTTGCATGTCAAGTCTATGCAACATAAATAAATGCATTGTTAGCACATAAAGGGGTAAATATTTGTTCAAGAGTTATGAACATCTGAAATACTACCTAGGATATAAGTGGGAATTGTGGCTCCCCAGCTGTTGATCCCATCATTCTCAACTAGTCAAGCAATAGGAATTTTATTCCCAAAAATCTGCAGTTATGGGCTGTTGGTGGATTCCAATGAATGCAGTGAGCCAGGAGGTGTGAAACATTGTGAAGCGTATGCAGATACTTTGTTTGCAATAAGGGTTGGATTCCAATGTAGATGACAGATTGTATAACTGGTTTTATCTACAATTCCTACTGCTCTATAGGGGAACATTTATTGAGAAAACAAGTGATAACCATCTGCGATGGAATCCATGCCACAGGAAAAAAAAACAAAAGCAATCCTGATCATAACTATATTGGACAAATAAAGTGTACTTAGTGAATCAACCCTTTGAATGCCAGAGAGGAATGAAATATTGTGAAGCACTGCTTTGCATACCCCCTTGACAGTCGTGTTAAAATTAGCTTTCAAACGACTTGCAAAACAGTGTGTTGGAGACCTCTCTAGGATTCATTGGGGGGGATCACTAAGGTGTGATAAAGAGCTGATAAAGAGGAGATTACTTCTCCAGTGATATCACTTCTCCAGTTCCTATGTTATTCTATACAGCCTACGCACAAAGATCTCCAAAGTTGAAGAAATCTTAGTGCATTGGCTCCATAGAACAGAGGAATTGGAGAAGTGATATCACTGGAGAAGTCCTCTCCATTTTATCACCTCTATCACACCTTAGTGAATCTCTCCCAATGTGTCATAAGGGATTGTTTATTTTTTTATTATTAATTTGTTCCCAACGGTGCAGCTGCCTATTTCTTATAAAAATTATTTAAAGTTGACCTTTCAACTTCAGCTTTGAAATCTGCATTAAAAAGCGTGCATTAGGAGACATTTAATTTATGCAAAAACATGGGCTATTTCTTTTTGGTCCTATTCACACAGGTGACAAGTAGCTCAAATGGTACCAAATTAAAGAGCTGTTTGTTTGGCAAGTGCTTATCTCTGATCCCTGGCATTCCATGACAGTCCTCTCCTGCTGGAGTGCAGGGGGGATGTTACATGGGTTGGCATACATGGACGTCCGCCCACTTGGGTCATCTAATCAATGAACGTTGTAAAGGGCATTGAAACCCCCAATGTCACCCAAATGTCACCCATTTGACCAACTTGCACAGCAGATCAGGCATGCTGCAACTTTGAACGTGCTTGCTATTAACAAAGTTTCAGCATGTTATAACAGCTTGCAACATGCACTGTGTACGCTTTACCTTAGTGGCCAGTGTAAACAGGCACAGACAACATTGTTACAGTTCATTGCAATTAAATTGGCATTAGAAAAGCATCATCTCTAATGATAGTATGAACAGGGAATTTGTGTGAAAAGAAAAATGTTATTGAGATGGCCATGCACTCTTTCCTCTGCACTAATGAAATGTTTGGGAGCCACAGGAGAAGCCTCTCTGGGTCAGATGTTGCCCATGTCTGCCAGGCATTACCATACTGTTTATAAGATAGACTGTATGAGTGATGTTGGCAATGAGTTGCTAACCTCTCAGGTACTCAAAGGATTAAATCAGACACCTAAACACTGACACATACCAATTGTTTTGTATGCAAGCCTTTATATAGAATACATTCATGCACCATATAACACAGACTGGCTGTATACCAAGCTGCAGCATTAGCATGCAGGGGAAGATACCGGCTTTAGCTGCTAATGAGTCAGGCTTTTACAGACCCAGTTGCAGGGAATGATTATCATTCTCTTCAAAAATGTTAACACTAAGGACCAGAAGAGAGGAATTCAATAAATATTTCACAGCAATGCATTATATACCCCTGTTCCTTGAAAAATTAAGACAGTTCTATATAACAACCAAACTGCAGATCTATTATCTGCAAACTACAACGCACAGTTGTCAGTTGTGCTACAGCTGTAGGATTACAGGTCGTACATGTTTTCCATAGACCTTCCCCAAATATAGTCAAAATTCCCATTAATTTAAATTAGGCTTTGTAATATTTTTGAAACCACTACTACTCAAGGGGTTAACAGCCCCATATTAAAATCAAATTGAATGTGGGGAATTGTTAGCCACCTATGGTGCCACTGGTTTGCTCTAGAATTACTCCATTTCTTAATACAACAGCTTTGATGTGTAAGAAGCTTGGGGGGTGGTGACATGTTCCCATATTAAAAAGAAGCACAAAACAGGCACTTCGCTAAAAATCAATGACACTGCAGTGTAATAGAAAATTAATTTAATAATACAGTTCAAGAGAATAAAACTACTTAATATATATTATATGAATTAAAAAAAAAAAAGTTCCATATACAGTCTTAGGCAGGTGTGAAAAAAAGCTTTAAGTAAGAATACTTTAAAAAAAATGTTTATTTTTATCAATTAACAAAATGCAGACTGGTTGAAGAGAAGAAAAATCTAAAATCAATATTTGGTGTGACCACCCTTTGCCTTCAAAACCGCATCATTTCTTTTAGGTTCACTTGTACAAAGTCAGGGATCTTGTAGGCATATAGTCAGGTGTTCGATTCAACAATTATACCAAAACAGGTGCTAATTATCAATTTAATATGTTGAAATGCAATCATTAAATTAAACAAACAGCTGTGTAGGAGGAATACACCTAGGTGAGGAACAGCCAAACTCAGCTAACAAGGGGAGGTTGCTGAAGACTGTTTAATGTCAAACTTCATACACTATGGCAAGAATGAGCCCAGCAAAAAGACACAAGGTAGTTATACTGCATCAGCAAGGTCTCTCCCAGGCAGACATTTAAATATGTGCTGTCCAAGCTCTTTTGAAGAAGCACAAAGAAACAGGAAACCAAGGACTGTAGACGCAGTGCTCGGCCAAGGAAATTTAGTGCAGCAGACGAAAGACATGTTTACTTCCCTTAGCAGAAAACCGTTTGATCCTGATGCACACAAATCTACAGTCTGGAGAAGTCTGGTCAGAAGCGGTTTTCAGGGAAGACTTGCAGCCAAAAAGCCATACATGAAAACAAGGCCACGCGACTCAACTATTCACTAAAGCACAGGAACTGGGGTGCAGAAAAATGTCAGCAGGTGCTCTGGACTGGTGAGTCTAAATTTGAAATATTTGGCTGTAGCAGAAAGTTTGTTTGCCGAAAGGCTGGAGGGTGGCACAATAGTGAGTGTGTCTGCAGGCAATAGTGAAGCATGGTGGAGGTTCCTTGCAAGTTTGGGGATGCATTTCTACAAATGAAGTTGGGATTTGGTCAGAAATAATGGTCTTAGTGCTCAGAAGTACAGGCTGTTAGGGACCAGGAACCAGACACAAAAACGTGAAATACAAAACATCTTTATTAAAACAACAAAAGCAAACAAAGCAAAATTGTGATCCAGCGCTTAAACCAAAATACAAGGCAGGGTCAGGAACAAAGACAGGTACTCAGTCAAGCCTGGGTCAGGAATACGGAGATCAACAATATCAGGAACAAGCCAGGAGTCAGGAGCCAGAAAGGATGTCAGAGGAAGCCAGGTTATGCACAGATAATCAGCAACTCAGGAGAATGAGCTTGTAGCCAGAATTAGACACAAGGGCAATCAGGAAGTGAGCCAAGCTGCTTTAAATACCCTGTGAGGAGATGGGAAACAGACCAGAAAAGCTGGTTCTTACCAGGATGCCCTGCTGACTTTGTATTAGGTTAATAGGTACAAAACAGCACCCAAAGGGAGTCTCAGCAGATGCATCTACTTGGGCAGTCCATATTTTCTTTATGAGGGGAGATGTTATGCTTGTATGTATGGTGGCCAGTACTCGGTCCGGAGGAATAATAGGACTAGGAGGGCTCTCCTCCTTAGCGCCCGAGAACTGTCTGGATAAGATACCAGCCCAGACTTTGGTGCCAGGCAGGTACGAGACCACAATTAAAATGGGACAAAAATAAGGCCCAATGGGTCCGACTTGGAGTCAAGTGCTTAGCTTCAGACAGGTACTTGAGGTTTTTATGATCCGTGAGGATTAGAATTTACACTGAAGTTCTTTAAGCAAATGCCTCCATTCTTTGAGAGAGTAGTATTTCCAGCAACTCTCGGCCACCAATTTCATAGTTGCTCTCCGCAGGACTTCTACTTTGATGGCTTCTGGCAACCAATGCGTAGAGTTACCATCATTTTTGTTCATGGGTTTTACAATAGAGGAAAAATTGTGGATAAATTTCCTGTAGTAATTAGGGAACCAGAGGAAACAGATCTACGGGTCACGACCATTAGAACAGCCAAGAGTTCAGGGCCCATAGTGAAACAGACCTCTGAAATTACATGCCCCAAGAAGGTGACCTGTTTGTGGTGGAACTCACATTTTTCTAATTTGCAAAATAGATTATTCTCTCAATTTTTGAAGAACTCTGGCTAAAATCTGTGTAGTGGCTTTCTATGGAGGCGGAATGGATCAGAATGTCCTCTAAGTATACCACCACGCGTTGTTGGAGCATGTCCCAGAGGACGCCATTTAAGAATTCCTGGAAAACAGCGGGAGCATTACAGAGACCAAAGGGCATTACAAGGTATTCATAATGCCCGCTCCTGGTGTTAAACACTGTTTTCCATTCATGGCGCTCCTTCATCCATACCAAATTGTATGCCCCTCGCAGGTCGCGCTTAGTGAACACCTTGGACCCTTTTAAATTGATCAAATAGCTCAGTAGTAAGTGGAAATGGGTAGGTGCTTTTGACAGAGATACAGTTGAGCCCCCTGTAATCAATACAGGGTCTCAGTTCTCCACTCTCTTTCTTCACGAAGAAGATTCCAGCCCCAGCAGGAGAGGAGGATTTATGGATGATCCCCCAGGACAGCGCATCTGCAGCACACTCCTCAATGGCCTTATTCTCCGCAACAGAAAGAGGGTAGACTCCCCTCGAGGAGGTATGGCAACCAGTTGCAATTCAATCAATATGAGACCAGTTCCTCAATCTCTGGGGAGGTCCTGGGCTGCAATCTCATCTTTAACCATATCCGAAAGCCCATTAGAGAAAGCAGCAACGGGAGCCTCATTATTCCATCCAACCTTGGCCGCCAGGCTACAAAACTATGGCATAATCCAAAACAGTCCTTGTACCCTGCCGAATGGACATTAGTTGGTTGGCAGCTGCGGTGGAGAGAGCCAGTACATCAAATACCCTTTTAAAGGATGCCATAAACTCAGGGTAATTGTATACAATAGGTTTCTGCATCTCCCAAAGGGGATTAGCCCATGCCAAGGCCTTATAAGAGTAAGGAATCACAAGGCTCACCTTACTCCTATCAGACAGGAAACCTCTGCACTGGTTAGGGTTACCCCCATAAAGCTGGGGAAGCAGAGTAGACCCAGTCATGCCTCTAGCAACATTAGAATCACCACTGGCAGCCAGAGAGAGTGGCAGCAGCTAAAGGGCAGCATGTGCCGGGGGTTGCTTAGGTGGTGAAGCCAGATGCGCAGTACGGTGCAATGAAGTCTGGAGGGCTAATGCAAACTGGTCCATGTGCTGGTCTACCTGATCCAGCCTGAAAAAAAAAAAAAAAAAAAACCCACACAAAAAAAAAAAAAAACATTCTGTGGATTGCCTGCGAGTTCATGGCCCTTGTATACGGTTAGGAAAAATGAACCAGACAGACAAAAATGTAAAATGCAAAACACCTTTATTGAAATAAGAAAAGCAAACAAAGCAAACTAGTGATCCAAAAGTGTAAACCCAAAGACAAGCCGGGGTCAGAAAGCAAGACAGACAGGTACTCAGCCAAGCCAGGGTCAGAAATATGGAGATCAATGATGTCAGGAACAAGCCAGGAGCCAAAAGGGACGTCAGACGAAGCCAGGCCATGCACAGATAATCAGCAACTCAGGAGAATGTGCTTGCAGCCAGAATCAGACAGAAGGGCAATCAGGAACTGAGCCAAGCTGCTTTAAATGCCCTGGAAGGGTTGGCTGCTAGTCATGTGAGCAATCACAGAGGACAGCTGATTTAGCCGGATCCAGGAAAGGAAAGACAGCAGCAATGCTTAGCAGAGCTCTAGATTAGCTCAGACAGCAAAATCAAGCGGCAGAGATAAAGCAGCTCAGCCAGACCTTGACACAGGCAAATACTTATCCATCATGCAGTACCTCAAGGAGGAATCTGATTAGCCCCAGATTTATTTGGCAACATGATAACATTCCTTAACATACAGCCAAAGTCATTAAGAACCATCTTCAGCGTAAAGAAGAACAAGAAGTCCTGGAAGTGATTATATGGTCCCCCACAGAGCCCTAATCTTATCATCATAGACTGTCTGGGATTACATAAAGAGAGAATCAACTGAGGCTGCCTAAATCCACAGAAGAACTGTGGTTAGTTCTCAAAGGGGTTTGGAACAACCTACCTGCAGAGTTCCTTAAACTGTGTGCAAGTGTACCAAGAAGAATTGATGTTGATTTGAAGGCAAAGAGTGGTCACACCAAATATTGATTTAGATTGTTCTTCTGTTCACCCACTATCATTTTGTTTACAGCATTTCTTCACACCTGCCTAAGACTTTTGCACAGTACTGTATATATTTTTTGTCCTGTTTGATCAAAGTGTACCTTTAAAGAAACTGTAAACCCATCTAACCTATGACACTGGCTATGTACCCCTGACTTCTACTAACTTGATCCCGTAAGCTCATGGGTTATCAAGTGAGGCTAATTTAGCTACCCTTTGATAATGAAGACTTCAAGCCATTTTTGAAAAATGCATGGGGTTAATAAGAGCAGCAAGAAACTAAAATTCTCAAACAAAATGAGAGTTAACCATTTTTACCCATGACTTGCCTGTACTAAAATTGCGGTATGCTTTGTCTTTGTGGTTAAAATTTTTGGAAACATAACCCACTGCATTAAAGGGGAACATTAACATAACATTAACAAAAATAATTTGCGCAAGGGTTGTATGGGGAAAAAGTAACGTAAGCGCTGTTTCAATTTTTATTTTTAGTTGCCCGATAGTGGCGATATGAAGTCTTGTAAATGGGCACTTCCGTAATGAGCGGCACGCCTCCTCAGGAGCTCCCACCTCCCTCCCAGCAGCCCCAGGGAGCACGTTCGAGCTTCCCTTCAGAGCTACATTTTTATGGCCAAACGTTAAAGCAAGTTCCGTTTACCATGCTACTGAGGTTGCGTGCTGTAAGATTTAAAACAAAATTTTTTATACATAACTAGCATACATGAACTTGGTCAGTAAGAACTAATGTCGTGCTTTTCAGTACCATACAGTTTAAGAATAGAGGTCTTAAATATTAGTGTTGTCATTGACATGATCAATAAATAAATTCATATTTTTGAGTCACTGATGGCTCTAATTCACTATGGTTGACAAAAAAAAAATTATATAATAATGCAGCCCCTCAGACAGCTGTCTAATCATGTGGTTCATGACTGAAAAAACAGACACTCACAATCTGGAGGGCCAGTAATACTAACTTACACCTGCCACTGTGACATCCTAACCAATAAAGTAGTGCTGAAGTTTGTTTTTTAGCACTCACACTATGGCTAGGCCTTCCTTCTCCATGGTAGCATATCACTTCTCTGTCCAGAAGTTTGCAGCTGAGGTAGGCTACCTGGTGTTTCATCTGGATTAGCTTGATGTCTGGCTGAGCACTGCAGCTAGTCCATAGTGGAACCATCTGAGTGGGCCTGGAAGCTTGTATAGCCTGGGGCAGCTAGCACCAGAGGGAAGATTCAAAACTCTCAGTGTACAGACCACAACAAGGTTTTGTCATACGAGTCAGTTCTATCACTTAAATTGGGTAACCTGCAGTTCCCATAAACGCCAGCATCTGCATTTTAAATTTGGGTAGTGAGCCAGTTTGCTACAGCTTCTACTTCCTCCAGCTCAAGTCAGGGCTTTCCACTCCACACCTGACGGCCCGGATACTGAACCTCTACTATTCCCATCTGATATTTGTACAGTCTCACTGTGAACCTGGCTTCCTGGCCTCTGCCAAATTGCCTAAATGTTCAACCCAGTAACACTGTACACTAAAATATCAAACAGCTATGAGCAGATACAATGACAATTATTCCAGCAGTCAGTACACTTGCCTTTCAAATGTTGTCTGGGCATTTTTTCAACCTGGGGAGCATGATTAGGAATGCATACAAGCTGAAAATAGTGATAAATGCCAACTTGCACCAAGCTTGATATGCCATGGGGATTTGCCAGTACCCCTTGCTTTATGGGTGGACAAAACTTGCCCCAGCAAGCTGCTCTATCAAATTATTAATGTGAGGCATGATACGTACAGCAGCAACCAGTATACCATATAAAACATGGTGGACCCATCTTTTTCAGATGAAACCACCACCAGAGTCTCCCAGGGACTGAGCTGGATGAACCTCAGCTCAAACATATCAATCTCACCTATTACTTATCTGACTGCCAGAAGTCAGAGATATGGGGGAATTGGCTAGAGGGCACTCTGGCCATATTGACTTTGCAAGTAGCTAACAGGCTCGAACTTTGGCTGGAGGTGAAAAACCCTGCTCTGCCAGATAACAATGAGAAACCCCTGCTACTGTGTGCTCTAATGGATACCCAATCTGATGCCCTACTGTACTCGCCCCATTCGGGGGGGGGGGGGCTAACAGATTAGGCAGATCCACCTGCACTACATTCCCATCCAATAAGTGACACATTGCCTTTACTGGAGTCCCTCTATCCCTATATTCTTAGCACATTAACATGAAGAGTTTTCTGACTGCATTTTCAGGACAGAATACAACATACTTCGTGTTCAGTCATTTCCTGACCACCTAATGACCCATTCCAGGTGGTCACACTTATTGTGGGGTTAGGCTTCAACACTAGCGCAAGTTCCTACAGCATTCACAAGAGATTCCAAACCTCTAGTTTCTAGGGAGCAACGCTTGGATGAGCTTGTGAAGTATCCTTGCTGCAGCGTGAGCCAAGGTTAAAGTTGCCAACTGCAAGGTTGGATGAAAGGATGAGTACCTCAGGTACCGAAAGGGCGACTGGGCAGGAACCATATGTGGAGTATCACAGTAGACCCAATGTGCAGATAGGAGACTAGAACACTTCAGCATAGAGTGCAACCAGGATAAATGGGTCTTGGTTGATTAAGCAGCAGCTGCAATATATAGTAGTACAGACAGAACATAGGCTGGTCCTGTAGATACAGTCACGTGAAAATAAGGTACACCCTCTTTGAATTCTGTGGTTTTACGTATCAGGACATAATAATCATCTGTTCCTTAGCAGGTCTAAAATTAGGTAAATACAACCTCAGATGAACACCACCATATGACATATTACACGGTCATGATTTATTTAACAAAAATAAAGCCAAACTGGAGAAGCCATGTGTGAAAAACTAAGTACACCCTTACTGCTTCCATAGGAATTAAGATGCCAAGTAGCAGACAGGTGCTGCTAATCAAATGCCCTTGATTAATTTATCAAGTGTGACCACCTCTATAAAAGCTTAAGTTTTAGCAGTCTGCTGGTCTGGAGCATTTAGCTGTGTGTTAACACAATGTGAAGGAGGAAATACATCCTCAATGATCTTAGAGAAGCAATTGTTGGTGCCCATCAATCTGGGAAGTGTTGTAAGGCCATTTCCAAACAATTTAAATTCCATCATTCTACAGTGAGAAATATTCAAAAGTGGAAAACATTAAAGACCGTTGCCAATCTTACCAGGTGTGGACGTCCCAGCAAATTCACCAGGTCAGACTGTGCAATGCTCAGAGAAATTGCAAAAAACCCAAGAGTTACATCTCAGACTCTACAGGCCTCAGTTAACATGTTAACGTTAAAGTTCATGACAGTACAATTAGACTGAAGTATGGTTTGTTTGGAAGGGTTGCCAGGAGAAAGCCTCTTCTCTCTAAATAGAACATGGCAGCACAGCGTAGGTTTGCAAAGTTGCATCAGAACAAACCACAAGACTTCTGGACCAAAGTCCTTTGGACAGAAGAGACCAAAGTGGAGATGTTTGGTCATAATGCACAGCTCCACATTTGGCGAAAACTAAACACAGCATATCCGCAAAAACACCTCTTACCAACTGTCAAGCATGGTGGTGGAGGGGCAATTTGCGCTTCTTTTGTAGCCACAGGACCTGGGAACCTTGCAGTCATTGAGTTGACCATGGACTCCTCTGTATACCAAAGTATTCTAGAGTAAAATGTGAGGCCACCTGTCCAACAGCTAAAGATTTGCCGAAATTGGGTCATGCAACAGGACAATGATCCCAAGCACACCAGCAAATCTAAAACAGAATGGCCGAAAATTAAAAGAATCAAGGTGTTGCAATGGCCCAGTCAAAGTCCAGACCTCCACCCGATTTAAATGCTGTGGCAGGACCTTAAGAGCTGTGCATAAACAAATGCCCGCAAACCTCAATGAACTGAAGCAAAGTTTTAAAGAGTGGGCTAAAATTCCTCCACAACAATGTGAGAGGCTAATAAAATCATACAGAAAAAGATTACTTCAAGTTATTTCTGCTAAAGGTGGTTCTACATGCTGTTGAATCATAAGGTGTACTTATTTTTTCACACATGGCTTCTCCATTTTGGCTTTATATTGTTAAATAGATCATGACACAGTAATATCACTTTGCCCGTGCTCCCTTGTTTTTGTTTTCCTGTCAGTTATCCTGTGTAATGCTCTGATTGGTTGCCCTGTGTTGAGCCCGCCCAGTATGGCCTTTATATACTGAGCTCCTGCACCCACACGGTGCCCTTTCGTGGTGTTCCTGTACCAGTTCTAACTGCTCAGTGTTCCCTGTGTACCGACCCGGCCTGGCAGACGTTCCTGTGTACCGACCCGGCCTGGCAGACGTTCCTGTGTACCGACCCGGCCTGGCAGACGTTCCTGTGTACCGACCCGGCCTGGCAGACGTTCCTGTGTACCGACCCGGCCTGGCAGACGTTCCTGTGTACCGACCCGGCCTGGCAGACGTTCCTGTTCCTGTGTACCGGCCTGGCAGACGTTCCTGTTCCTGTGTACCGGCCCGGCCTGGCAGACATTCCTGCTTCCTCTGTCATTGTCCCCTTGGCGACATTTGTCAGCAGACAATCCAGTTACCATTGGCTTGTCCTCCGCTACAGCTCCTGCAGGTTGCCAGTGTTGTCTCAGTTACTGCTCCGGCAGTGCACATTTGGCCTAGTCCTCCGTTATTGCTACACCGGTTGCAAGTGGCTGCCTCCGTGATTGCTCTGGTAGAGTGCCATCGGCTTGACCTCTGTTACTGCTATTCCGGCTGCAAGTGGTTGCCTCCGTGATTGCTGTGGTAGAGTGCCATCGGCTTGACCTCTGTTACTGCTATTCCGGCTGCAAGTGGTTGCCTCCGTTATTGCTCTGGCAGTGCTCATTACTACCTCAGTTGAGCTCTGGCAGTTCACGTATGTTTGCTGACCTTGGCTTGTTAAAGTATCATTCCAGTACCTTCACACATGGGACTGTTTACCATCATTGATGAACTTTAACTCCTGCAGTACCGGAGTCCTGGGAACTTACTCCCCTTGCCTGACCTGTGTCAGTATATACTGTCTGTACCTTCAAGTTATGCTCGACCTGTGTGGGCATTGAATAATTTACCTGTCGTGTGTCTGTATTATACGGTTTGTATACTACAGAACCTGTGAGGGTTCCTAATGTATTGTTTAATTCAATAAAACTGTGTTTTTATCCTAACCACTGTGACTGAGTCGAACAAACCGTTACAGTACAAAAGGGCCATGACCTCAGACAATAAAGGTGAAGGTAATACACAGAACATCCACTGAAGGATGGATGTACATGAGCAGTGTTTGGACCAGCTGGCATTGGCCATACAAACTATTCTTGAGTGTACGGTGCACCTTGATAAGCCTGTTCCTAATCCTGTGGTCTGCCCAGTTTCGACACCAGTGAGTTAGCCCGTGACTTCTTTTGCCTCAGTCAAAGGGTTAACCACTTCTGCTCCGTTGCCACTCCGATACGATGGTGAACCCAACTTATGCAGAGGGTTTATTAACCAACTATAGATATTTTTGGAGTTAACCCCTCATGCCTTTCCTAATGACTGTAATAAGGTTGGTTTTATGATATCTTTACTGACCGGCAGAGCCCTGGCATGGGCCAATCCCTTATGGGAGAATGCTAAACTTTGCACCAGGAATTTCAGGGAATTTGTGCAAACATTGCGGAGAGTATTTGAAGTTCCTGGTAGAGCAGCCTCTGCTGCTAAACGATTGATGGAGATTCAACAGGGCAATCGTACGATGGGCGACTACGCCATAGAATTTCGTACATTAGCAGCAGAGGTAGGTTGGAATAACGAAGCATTGGTGGCTGACCATATCAAAGATGAGACCGCAGAGAGAGAATTGCCTAAGGATTTGGATGAATATATGGACTATGCTATTCTGATTGACTCTTGAATCCATGATAGACTTGTGGCTAAAGACCGTAGGCTATGGCCTAGAAGTAGCTAGCATAGCAGTCTTTGAGCCCACCCACCCCTCCCTCTTTGCATAAACCTCTTGATCTTAAACAGGAATCCTGTGAACCTATGCAACTAGGATTTACCAGATTAATCCAGGAGGAACGGGCACACCGCAAGAGGCAGGGGTTAGGTTTGTACTGAGGTAAAGCTGGGCATATGTTACGTACCTGCTCCATACGTCCGGGAAACGAACGCACCTAGGGTACCTTGGGGGACAGGCCCTAGGTGGTGTTCAGCAGTCCCTAGACCCAGTCATGCATAAACCCAGGATCCAGGTGGTATTTTCTTGGGCAGAACACTCTGTGGAGGTTCTGGCCCTGATTGATTCCGACGCGGACGGTTATTTCATGGATAGTTCCTTTGCTGCGCTACATAAAATTCTGCTGGTTAAAAGGGAATCGCCTTTAGCCATTGATGGCAGACCATTAGAACCAGCTCAAATTACGATGGAAACCATTCCACTGCCTATGACGATTGGGGCCCTCCACAGAGAGGAACAGCAGTTTCAGATAATTCATTCCCCTCACCATGCGGTCATTCTGGGGTTCCCTTGGTTGCATCTGCATAACCCCCAGTTTGATTGGCAGAGTTGTGAGATTACTTCCTAGTCTCAGTATTGCATGAAGCATTGTGTGTTACATCCTGTCAAGATCCTGTGTGCCTCTCCCTCCTTGCCAGCCGAATACCACCAATTCAGTGACGTTTTTAGTAAGGCAGAGGCTGGCATCTTGCCCCAGCACAGGGCATATGATTAAGCCATTTATTTGCCCCCGGGGGTGGTGCCCCCTAGGGGATGCACGTACCCACTTTTGTGCAAAGAGAATCGTGCTATGGAAGAATACATTGAGGATGCCCTAAAAAGAGGGATCATTAGAAAGTCTACCTCGCCTGCTGCAGCTGGGTTCTTTGTTAAAAAGAAGAGTGGCGAGTTAAGGCCGTGCATTGATTATCGTGGTCTAAATAAATTAATGCCCAAAAATGCCTACCCCATACCACTCATCACCGAACTATTTGACAGGTTAAAAGGTTCTTCCATTTTTACGAAATTAGATCTACGCGCTGCCTATAACCTGATCAGGATAAAAGCTAGGGATCAGTGGAAAACGGCATTTAATACCAGATCCGGGCATTATGCATATCTAGTTATGCCATTTGGTCTCTGTAACGCACCTGCGGTGTTTCAAGAATTTATTAATGATATCCTCCGTGACATGCTACAGTCCTGTGTGGTAGTCTACCTTGATATCTTTGTACACTCGGCTAATATGTCCCAACAAATCAAGGATGTGTCCGAGGTGCTGCTCCGCTTGCGCAAAAATAAACTATTCTGCAAAATGGAAAAGTGCGAGTTTCACAAGTCCAAAGTGCCTTTTTTGGGTTTTGTGATCTCTAAGGAGGGTATCGCTATGGATCAGGAGAAACTTGCAGCCGTGTTACAATGGCCACAGCCCAAAGGGTTAAAGGCGATTCAGTGCTTTTTGGGATTCGCCAATTACAGAAAGTTTATCCAGAATTTTTCCACTATTGTGAAGCCACTGTCTGACCTCACGCACAAGGGTGCTAATCCTTCCCAATGGTCTGAGGCAGCTGAGCATGCCTTTGAGACACTGAAATCCGCTTTCGCATCTGCTCCTGTACTGTCCCACCCCAACCCGTCCCTTCCATTCACGCTGGAGGTCGATGCCTCAGATTGGGGTAGGGGCAGTACTATCTCAACGCCCGGTGGCAGGGGGTGCTCTGAAACCATGTGGGTTTTTCTCAAAAAAGCTGTCTAGTGCCCAAAGTCATTATGAAATTGGTGACAGAGAACTTCTGGCTATCATTCTTGCCTTGAAGGAATGGCGTCACTTACTGGAGGGTACCAGAAATCCTGTGCTAATCCTAACTGACCACAAAAACCTGACCTATCTTTCAGATTGTCCTCTTGTCAGGCCAGATGGGCCCTGTTTCTATACAGATTCAACTTCGTAGTATCATACTTGCCGGGCTCCAAGAATGTTAGGGCTGATGCCCTGTCTAGACAATTTGGGCCTGAAACCGATAGGGATGAGGTCCCGGTACCCATTATTCAGCCTTACCGCATCCTGGCTACCCTACGTACTAGTATCACTTCACCACTGGGGGAAGAGATTCTGGCCACCCAGGCTACGGCCCCCCCAGAAACCCCAGTGGGCAAGTGTTTTGTTGATGAGCCATTCCGTACCCCTTTACTCGAAACATATCACTCATATAAGGCTGCTGGGCATATTGGGAGGGATCAATTAATATGGTCTCTCTCTCTCAAGTTTTCTGGTGGCCCTCCCTGAGGGCTGACTGTTCTGCATTTACCACAGCCTGTGCCCGTGCCAAGACCCCTAGACACCTCCCAGGGGGCCTACGCCAGCCAGTGCCTAATGGTGAACGTCCCTGGTCCTACGTATCTATTGATTTCCTGGGAGAATTGCCAGTGTCTAGGGGGTACTCATTCATCCTGATGGTGGTTGACAGATTTTCTAAAATGGCTCATTTTGTGCCCCTCCCTGTCCTTCCTTCTGCCCAGGAGTTAGCTGTTTTCGCTAAGGAAGTGTTCCAGTTGCATGGGGTACCTAGAGTTCTGGTATCCGACCACGGGAGCCAATTCGTATCCAGATTTTGGAGAGCATTCTGTGAACAGATGGTCATTCAACTGTCCTTTTCATTTGCCTACCATCCCCAGACCAATGGGGCGGCTGAGCGTGCCAATCAGGGACTGGAGCAGTTCCTGCACTGTTTTGTCACAGATCATCATGGTAATTGGGAAGACCTGTTGCCGTGGACAGAGTTCGCCAGGAACTGTGCGGTCAATTCATCGTCCGGGCGCTCCCATTTCTCATCAACTATGTGTTCCAGCCTTGTTTGCTCCCGGACTCCTTCCAGTCAACAAATTCCAGCTCTGGACGAGCACATAGAGCAACTCTGCTCCACTTGGGCACAGGTTCAGAGGTCCCTCAGTCATTCCAGCGTCATCAGTGCCACGCCAACCGTAGACGGCTGCCAGCGGTCTTTCAGGTTGGGGACAGGGTATGGCTCTTCTCCTCCTCAAGTTGCAAGTTCTGTCTAACAAGTTGGCTCCCCAGTTTATTGGTCCATTCAGGGTGATCCGTAAAATTAACCCTGTTTCATATGCTTTGGATCTCCCTGCGTCTATGCTATCCTAGCTGGTGCTGACCTGTGGCTCTGCTGACATAACACCGGCTGGTCCAGAAGAGGAGATAGACTTAGTGCTGGTAGTGTGGACAGAGTGGAGGCAGGTCCCAGTGATTGGAAGACTGCTAGCTGGGTAGAACAAGCACTGACTGTACCTGATCAGATAAATTACTGTTTCACCAGCAGTATTAACGGAGCACAGTCTGGTCCTGATGATCAGATGACCTGCAAAACACCAGCAGTACCCTGAGCATAGACTGGTCCAGATTATCAGATAAATTACAGAAATCCCAACAGTATGTGCCAAGCACAGGTAAGTCCTGATCACTTGAATTGCTGTTTTGCCAGGAGTAAGAACTGAACACAGATTAGACTCAGGTTTTATTTGTTTAGAAAAAGGTTTTACCAGGAAGAATACATTGAGATTTCTCTTGTTTTCAAGTATGTCCTGGAGTGTTTTCAGCAAAGTGTTGCATATTTACACACACACACACACACACACACACACACACTAAATTATTTTAATTATATATATATATATATATATATATATATATATATATCACACAAACATACTAAAACTGTATATCGTTTTTACATGGGAGCGATTACTTCAGAGGTGCTCAGAATGATCAAGTGAGAGATTCAAGTTAGCAGGCTAACAGTCTAGGAATAACTAGGAACCAATACTAAAGAGCAGGAACCAAGTTGGCAGACAATCTGAGAAATCAAGGGGCAGACAGTAGTCTGGGGCCAAGGAAGCAATACTGGAGTGTCTGCCAACTTGGTTCCTCTCTACTATTGCTTCCTTTGTTCCTGACTACTGGCTACCACTTGCCTCTCTGCAAGAACCAAGCTTTCAGATAGTGTCAAGGGGAGGCCAGTAATCGGGAATAGAGATAGCAATAATAGGTGCATGGGACATTATCTGCAAGCGGACAGGAAGAACAAAGTAAGCACAAATCTGAAGACTAGTCTGCAGAGTACACAATGCAAGCAAACCGTTTCAGAAATGGGCATCCAGGGAATCTGATACTAATAATTTTAAATCTCCCAGGCTTAATAGCAAGACTGGAGCAGTCCAGAATAAATCTGTTCCTGATATGGGTAAATGACAGGCACACGTTACAAACACATGAGGCTCAGCAGGTGTCTTTCTGTGAAGGCCAGTATCATCCTCTTCAGGGTTCTGTTTAATCATTCTCACAAGCCATTTGTCTGATGGTGGTGATAAGGGGAAGGAAGGTTTGCCAGAGCTTCTGTACCAGGTTGGGCATAAACTGTTTCCTAGTCAGAAAAAGATCTCATTGGTGAAACCACCCTTGGGGAATAGTATTCAGAGCCTCTGCCACATTAACAACAGATATAGAGGTAAAGACCATGACTTCTGAGTTTCTGGTAGCACAGTGTACCATGGTGAAGATTTACCTCTTCCCCGTTCATCTGGGATTGGGCACTCTGCCCCACAACGTCCACTCCTACCCTTCTGAAGAACTCAATAACCAGTAGGGGCTGCAGGATAGTTTGAGAGCAGCAACTGGTTGGCCCCACTCACTGACAAGCACCACAGTACTTGTTTGCATCACTAGACATCAGCCAGAAAGTTTCTGGGTCAGTTGGGCTCACATTCTCTTGAGCCACAGATACCCTACGAGGGGAACCATGCGAGTCAACTACAGAAGCAGAGGCCTATATAACTGGGGCACTACCAATTACCAAGTGGTAGTCCAGGGTCCTTCTGCAACCTGTAGTTATATCACCTGGTACAGCATCCCTCATTCACATACATATCTGTCCCTGAAAGTCCCTCACTTTCCTGTCTCCACTCGGGTTACCATTTCTGTCAGGAAGAAGTCAGTGTGGAGAGCAGTCCAGTATACAGCTCAGTTCCAAAGAAAGGGAATGGTTTCAGACTGAGTATGTGGCCCTAGGCCTAGAATAAGTCAGGGATGGTCAGCACTGTAGGGGATTGTAAGGCATACGGTCTTGTCATGGCAGGCACCAATGGCGGTGGTCTGGAGGGTCCCTGGCAATTTGGGGTGCACTATGCTGACTGCCAATCTGTGAATGTGATCAAACACACATGCAATCTAATACCCAAGTCATTGCCCAGGGCCACATCAATAGGAAAATGAATCATCACTACCAACATGTAGTGAACCAGATCTGTCCCAAAGTCCAGATGCAACCAGCTTGTGGAATCCAATGGCATGTGCCCCCTGCCAAATAAATGGCCAACCCATCATTCAGGTAGGCTTTGTCCAGGATACATTGAGGCTTCACCATAGTGGCAGAAGCTCCCAAGATTCAGAACTCAACAGCAGCACTTCCTTCAATCCAGATGTACTGTTGATGTCTCAGTATCAGCAAGGGTCTGAGAATAGTTTACCTTGTAGAACTCAGGCAATCCCAGGTCATACTCAGGAGAATCAGTAAGGCAGTCCCAGGATGGGAGTGCCAACTCTTGAAGTCTTTCCCTAGTGAACTTAATTAGTAGAAGGCTCCATTCCTTTGGAATTGTCTCTGGAAATGCCCAGGCTTGTGGCACTTGTAACACAGTTACAGTTCCAATGATTTGTGGCCAGTAGTTGGAAGGATTGTAGCCTGTGAGAGTGATATTAGAGCCAAACAGAAGCTGGTCGTGTCGGGGCTTGGTGCCTTTATCACGGTGCCCGTGATTGCTGCCTTTTTGTGTCAATTACCTGTAGGGGGCTCTCCATTGGCTGTCTGCTTTCAGCCCGCCCTGCATTGCCTATTTAGACTGAGCCTGGGCACCCTTTGGTTGCCCTTTCGTGTTATCTCTATGCTGCTCGTATCTCCATTATGTTCCTGAGCTTCCTGGGCCCTTTGCTGTGTTCCTGCTACCAGAGATCGTCTAGTTCCTGTAGTTACCTGTCCAGTGGTTCCTGCTTCCGTTCCTGATCCGGCTGGAGTTGCCGTTGGGTCACCGCTTCCTGCTGCCAGTCCCCGCTGCCGTTCCTGATCCGGTTGATCGTCTGAGTGCTGGTTCCCGTTTCCACCTGCTGGTTCCTATCCAGTTCGCCTGTAGTCAGCTGTTGTCCCCGGGTCGCCTTGGCGACATTTCTACTCTTTGCCGGTTTATCCAGTACGCGGGTACTGGTTTGCTCCACAGCCACCCGGCTGTTATTGTAAGATACAATTAGCGTTCCCAGTACAGGGTACTGGTTCGCTCCATAGCCACCCGGCTGTTATTGCAGGATTGATTAGCATTCCCAGTACAGGGTACTGGTTTGCTCCATAGCCACCCAGCTGTTATTGCAGGATCGATTAGCGTTCCAGTGTGAGGGTACTGGTTCGCTCCACAGCCACCCAGCTGTTATTGCAGGATTGATTAGCATTCCCAGTACAGAGTACTGGTTCGCTCCATAGCCACCTGGCTGTTATTGCAGGATATGAATAGCGTTCCCAGTGTGTGGATACTGGTTCGCTCCACAGCCACCCGGCTGTTATTGCTAGATACAATTGCGTTCCAGTGAGGGTACTGGTTTGCTCCATAGCCACCCGGCTGTTATTGCAGGATACGAATAGTGTTCCCAGTGTGTGGGTACTGGTTCGCTCCACAGCCACCCGGCTATTGTTGCAAGATACGATTAGCGTTCCCAGTGTGTGGATACTGGTTCGCTCCTTAGCCACCCGGCTGTTATTACAAGACACGAATAGCGCTCTCAGTACAAGGTACTGGTTCACTCCACAGCCTCCCGGCTGCTATTGCAACACGTGTTCAGGTTTCCCAGTACGCGGGTACTGGTTCGCTCCTTAGCCACCCGGCTGCTGTTGCACCTTGTAGACTTGCTCCCAGTACAAGGTACTGGTTCGCTCCACCACCTTGACTATTACCGATTTGTGCATTACTGTGTTCCCCAGTACGCAGGTATGGGTGGTTTCCTGGCATTCCTTGGCTTGCCACTAATGTTGACTTAGGCTCTCTTGTCATCCTTGTGACTGCTGTTGCCACCTATACAGTCACTGAGGCTTCAGTGGTTGTCATCCATTCCGTATTAGGCTGCCTTGCCCGGTATTTTGGTAAGGCCGGTAGAACCTATTTCTCTTGTCCATCTTTGGTTGCCTTACCCGGTATTGGCAAGGCCGGTAGAACCTGCATACTCTGTCTATTGGCTGCCTTGCCCGGTATATTGGCAGGGCCGGTAGAGCCTCAATCCTTTGAGTACCAGTCCTGGCTGCCTTGCCCGGTATATTGGCAAGGCCGGTAGAGCCAACTATTCCTCCGTGTACTAGTCTCCAGGCTGCCTTGCCCGGTATATTGGCAGAGCAGGTAGAGCCTATCTATTCCTTGTACCAGCTTCCTGGCTGCCTTGCCCGGTATATTGGCAGGGCCGGAAGAGCCTCAATCCTTTGAGTACCAGTCCTGCCTGCCTTGCCCGGTATATTGGCAAGGCCGGTAGAGCCAACTATTCCTCCATGTACTAGTCTCCAGGCTGCCTTGCCCGGTATATTGGCAGGGCCAGTTGTCACGGTTTTTGAAGACTCTCAGACTTAAGGTTTGGTAAAATAACTTAACTTTATTAAAAGTTAAAGGCAGTCTCCGTAGGGTAAACATACATAACAATACAATAGTAATAGAACATATAATAGGTTCTACCGGCCTTGCCTAAATACCGGGCAAGGCAACCCAAGTGACAGTTTTAATGACAGGCTCTACCGGCCTTGCCTATACCGGGTAAGGCAACCGTGAGATGACATTTACTGGTTCTACCGGCCTTACCAATACCGGGCAGGGCAGCCCAAAGGAGTACTGGAGTAGGCTCTACCGGCCCTGCCAATACCGGGTGAGGCAACCTACAGGATGGTATCATCAAGGTTCTACCGGCCTCACCAATACCGGGCAGGGCAGCCTTAGCAAGTAGACCAGCTGTCAGGTGACTAAGACAGCATAGAGCATAAGTATAGAGGTCTTACTCAGCAGGAGTCTATTGCCAGGGATACTCAGACAACTGCAAGGAAGTGGACAGCGACTGACCACAGTACTGGATGTTCAGGAGCAACCCAACGTCCGCACGTTGGGACTAATGGTAATAGCGCCACCAGGTTTAATGGAGTAAACCAGCCTCCGCACGCTGGAACCAAAAATGTATATCGCAACCAGGTTTAGTGGAGTAAACCAGCGTCCGCACGCCGGGACCAACAATGTATATTGCAACCAGGTTTAGTGGAGTAAACCAGCGTCCGCACGCTGGAACCAACAAAGTATGATCAGCAGCAAGAAGAACAATGTCGCCAGAGCGACGGCTGGAACAGGAGACTCAGGAACTCCGTAAGATTAACCCGCGAGGTGCTTGAACACAGGAACACTGGAACTCTGGAACACTAGCATACAGGAACACTGGAACACAGGATCAGCAAGTACAGCAGGAACAGGCCCAGAAGCCTGACAAGCAGGTCAGGCAGAATGAAGTCAGAAACACCACGAAAGGGCAACCTGGAAGTGCTCAGCCTGGGTTTAAAAAGGCTGTGTGAGGAGGGCTAATCACAGACAGCCAATCATGATACTCAGCAAGTGACTGACACTGAACAGCACCAATCACGGACACCGTGATACCGGTAGAGCCTATCTATTCCTTGTACCAACTTCCTTGCTGCCTTGCCCGGTATATTGGCAGGGCCGGTAGAGCCTCAATCCTTTGAGTACCAGTCCTGGCTGCCTTGCCCGGTATATTGGCAAGGCCGGTAGAGCCAACTATTTCTCCGTGTACTAGTCTCCAGGCTGCCTTGCCCGGTATATTGGCAGGGCCGGTTGTCACTGTTTTTGAAGACTCTCAGACTTAAGGTTTGGTATATTGGCAGGGCCGGTAGAGCCTATCTATTCCTTGTACCAACTTCCTGGCTGCCTTGCCCGGTATATTGGCAGGGCCGGTAGAGCCCATCTATTCCCTGTACCAACTTCCTGGCTTCCTTGCCCGGTATATTGGCAAAGCCGGTAGAGCCTGTATCGCTATTATTGCTTTTCCTGTCAATAAAATATATATGTATGAATGTGTATGATACCTTATGGGGTTGTCTTAAACTTTTCAATAAAGCTGTGTTTTTACTTAACTTTGCGTCTGAGAGTCTTAAACCGTGACAGCCTTAGGATGTGGTACCAGCCATACATGGGTCTACAGTTTTCCAGAGAGGCTTCAGCTGTAAGGGTAGCCACCTGGCTAAAGATAGTTCTTGCAGGGCTGAAGAAAAGAAATTCTGGAAAGGCACTCAACTATTTCATCGGGATCAGCTGTATCAGAACGGTTTCATCAGGATTAGCTGTATTACATCCTTCAAAGTGGTGACTTTGCTGCCTTTCCACCAATGTTCATAGGCCATCTGTAAGTAGTGGACAAAGTTCCAGAAGTTATCCCCCTCTCCTAGTCTCAGGTTTCTAAATTTCCTTCAGCAACTCTCCAGAGTAGTTTTATAGTGATTGAGGAGAGCCTCCTTCAATGGTTATACTAGCTGCTGTCTAGACATGGCAGATTGTGGTATACCTCTGCAAACACTCATAAGCAAGGGCACCAAGATGAAAAAACAGTCCCTACAGGGTACTTTACTCAGGTGGTGCTGTGATTCAAAGTCCTGGAGGAGCCCATTAATTTCCTGGGATCCCCATGGCACAGACTTAAAGTCCTTGGCAGTAACCAATTCCTGTCCAGAGTGATACGTGTGTGTGTCCCCTTCTGCTTTTAACTCGCTTGCTTAATCACACACTCCTCCACTATGTGGTCTTCCTACAGAGTTGCTCCTTCACCCACAATCCATATGATCCTGTATCCATTCATTCAATCCCTGGGATGAACCAGAAGTGAAAGACTGCCCTGTGGATACAGTGGATCTAAGCCAACAAATAGGTCCCATTCTAAAAGTTCCATGACTTGAAGAGAAAAGGATCTGAGATTAGTTCAGTCTCCTTGCTCCTTCTGATGCTCAACGGCTAGGACTTGATACTTTAGTCACAGTCCAATGGTCATACTCTGACAATTTGAGGTTATCAGCCCCATCTTACCGCTGCCAGTTAGAATAGGCTACGTCACAAATTCTTTACCAGTTCGGACTCCAGATCAGGACGATTTTCACACATCAAACTATTTCACAGAAGCAATACAGCATGATGTGCTGAAGTACAGCCAAAGCTTGGTCCGAATCCACATTACTTCAACACAGCACACTAAGTTCTGATTTTATATTTATATATTATATACCTCCATACTCCTGGGACTCCCCACCAACCACAAGCTTCAGTGCCCTGACACACAATGGTCTAAACACCAGAGAATGAGGTACATTCACAGAGTTCTGAATCAACTAATAAGTGGCCTGCCTCCGGCCGACAATATCAGTGAGTTTGAAACCATCCAACAAGAGCCCTGCCAAAAAGCTCCATTGAAAAATGGCTAATCCCATCTTCATTCCCATTGCATTATTAAGGCAATCCCTTCAGTGCTGACGACCTTGAGGAGTAGTGGTCATTGTCCTGTGGAATAATGTATATGCTCAGGGACAATTAATGGAGTATGAGCAGACTGGCTGGTAACCTGTAAAATATACTGCAGGGCTGGTCTCTGGGCATAGATAGCTCCAGCCCAGGCACCATCCATGGTGCTGAATTCTAGTCTTCATTCTTGAGGTATTGTGTCTATGGGGGGGGGGGGGGATGTTGAGATTTGGGGACACATGGACAACAGTGCAGGGAGCAGAGTGCTGGAATTGAACTTTAAGGCGAATTCATGTTCCCTGCCACAACAGTAAATAAACACAGGGTTATCACATCCCCATTTCTCCTGTGAATCAGTTTTTGATGGATTAATTTACACAAGGCATAACAATGGAAAACTAATGAGTAAACAACCACAATGGGATTATCAAGTAAAAAGAGCTGATTAAATCATAGTTATGACAAATATTAAAAGAAACCCCAACACTTCCTAATAAACCCTTACCTACCATAATCTGGGCAGAAAATCCTATTGGCCACCAAGAAAAGAAAAAAATATTGTATGGAAGGTCTTTTCAAAATTAATTTTAAGTTATGTGATATTACCTCAAAGGAAGACATGAATCTTTGTTGAATGACACCAAACTCCTCCTAATGAGTTATTCCTACTGCCTTCAAATGCAAGGAGTGTAGGGTACTTAACCCTTTGAGTGCCAGAGCGGTATGCAACATTTAAAAGCAATGCGTTGCACACCCTGCCGAGACACATGGTTAAATCCTGCAACAATTAATTATATCTGCTTCCATGGGTATGATATCCCAGACCAATTAAATATTACTTCTGGAGACCCTATCCACTTAATGTATTCTTAGTAATCATTGCGAGATTGACTAAAAGACCAGAGGGAGAGTCACAAAGTGTGATAAAGGTGATAAACTATGCATGACTTCTCCAATTCCCAGGTTTTTCTAGGGAGCCTATGCACTAAGATTCATTCAACTTTGTAGATCGTAGTGAAAATGCTCCATAGAACAGAAGAACTGAAGAAGTAATCTCCACTTTATCATCGCTTAGAGAATCTACCCCCAGATTATTATTATTTTTTTTAGGTGTTGTTAATGCTACTTCTCTCCATTTAGTGCTAGAGACATAGCCCATTCAATGAGCTGGACACCTCTCTGGTATATCCAACACCAATTAAAGTCATAAGAAACGAGAACTGGCGCATGGGTCATAATCATAAACCTCTGGTATGGAAAGGGTTAGGTTTCTTCTAGCCATGACACACTAGGAGTAGTAAAGATAATAAAAATACTGGTCATCAGAATTCCAGCACCAACAGATGGAAATATTACCCAAAAAATGATGAAGTAACAAAACAGCAACAGCAAGTGTTTCTATTAGGTCAGGGCTTCTACATTAGAACATATGAACAGGCAGCACAGAGGGGGGTTTTTATTCCCAGAGAATTTAACTCTGAATCCTTTTAGAGCGAGATGGGTGTCTAGACATCCCGCTAGCATTCAAAGTGTTAATTTTGAGGTTGAATTGAAATTGTATCCCTTTGAAAGCCAGGGAGCTGCTTCCCCCCACCACCACTTCCATTCAAAGGGTTAAAGGCGGAAATAGTATAACATGCACTATATTAAGAACACATACTTCTTGCAACGCTAAAACTTGCCCTTAAAAAAAATGAAGTTAATTTACTGAAAGACAAATCCTCCTTACAGTATGGGCACCTATAGACTCACTTGATCCTCTCCCTGCTGCAAAAGCAACAGTAACACACTAAAGGGGTTAAAACTGTTAAAGTCAGCATAAGGGATTCATTAAACATCTGGGCGGCAGAGAGGTTGGCAACTGATTGCAGAGCAAGGATGTGCAAATCTAACATTCAAAGGGTTAATAACCAGCAGGTGGTGTGTTGAATGGCTGCAACAGTAAGAAATCTAAATATATGGTCCAGTATCCATTAAAGGAAAGTAACCTTTCATTGTGATCTTACATATCCCACAAGAGCAGAATATATAAAGTCACACTTTTTATACTTCAACACTTATGTCCCTGACAGTGAGGTCACTGAAGTTCTGAATCCAGGGAGTTTTCTGTCTTCAACAGAAAGAAGATTTTTATACAATGTTGCAAGTCCCCATCCAGCACTGATTGATCTGTACGCTGAATAGGCATTTTCTACATTGTTTTACTTTTTTTCTAATTATATCATACATTGTTGCACTCTCTCCTTTCACCAAAGAGAATGCCTTCTGAAACTCAGGACACAGATAGCCATCTGTTGGTGACATAAGTGTAAAATAGGGTGTAGATGGAAGATAAAAAAAAAAAGAAATCTGGCTTTATCTATCATGCACATGCAGAATATGTAAAGTCATAATAAAGGGTTACTGTTCTTTTAAGACAGTATGACAATACCAGTAGCAGACAATATTTTATGAAAAATAATATTTACATGAAATAGCAATGTATAGTATTAATAGCAGCATTTCCATATAGCCAAATGTTGCTTATTAACCCCACAGTTGATCAGGGATATAGTATACGACGTTACAGTAATAGAAAATTACACATAAGCCTTAGAACAAAGGACTAAATCTAAGATAATATATGGATGGTTTCAGTGAATACGGGGTTGCATGACATGATACATTTTAACCTTTTGAGTGCCATGTAATGCACTCAAATGATTAACTCCGTTGCGAAAATACGGCTGCAGCTCGGCAATCACGTATCCAAGGGTGTTATTAAATATGGCTATTAGCGTGTATACATATATATTATATAGCCCCAATTTGCCCCAGAAGTCTTCTACTTTTCTTTTTAACATATGGTCCTAAAGTGAGCGGACCACTCACAAGCCTGGATTATTAACTCACAGATGTGTCTCCGAAACGTTGACACACATCTGAGAGACAACATGCTACGCCTGTATTTTAACAATTTGACTGCCAGAAGGTTAAGTTTCGAACCCCAACTGCACTCAGAGGGTTAAGGTTTTGCAAGGGCTCAGCTTACTTTTTAATAAATATAAATGCAGGTTTTGTCCTATACCGCTACAGATCTATAGTATAACACTATTAAAATGAATATCATAGCAGTACTTGACATTTCAAAACGTACAGGATTCGAGAATGATGGAGTTAGTATTTATAGTTAACTATCTGCGAGTACGTTAGTCTGATGTCCACAAATTATTTTCACCACAGTGTTTCTAGAGGAATAATTATTTTGATGTTAGAACCTCCAGCATCCAGTGGGTTAAATTGTATGACAGCGTTATATGATGCAGTGTTAACGTGCAATTACTGAGCAAGTAATTCCATAGTACAGATTATTCTACAATAAAGCGTGCAGTGTGTTTTATATAGGAACAATTTAAGGACCAGAGAAGTGTGAGAAGCATTGCGCCACAACGTATTGCGCACTCCTCTGGCCCTTAACATTGAGTGTCAGAGAGGTATCCAACGCATTGCAACGCAATGCGCTGGATACCTCTCTGGCATTCAGAGGGTTAAAATGTACTGTGTCATTGTATGAGAAACCCTGGAGAGCTCCAGTGTATGTGAGCGGAGCAGTGCTCCAGCCGCAGTTGCCCACCTGCCCCAGGTTTAGATAGCCGTACGCAGCAGCCAGTTCCGCAGCCACCTCGGGTCCCCCCGGCACGCGCACAGCCCAGTGGTTGGAGTAAACGGTGCGGAGATTGGATGCCAGACGGAAGGGTAACAGTAGCAAGAGAAGACAGACAGCCGGACGAAACATGTTTGAAAGCAAGGGGAGAGTGCGGGGTCCGCTGCCCGCTCACAGGACATACACAGCGGACAATTCCTAAACAACTTCCCGGCTCCGGACATCTGCTAAGGGCTCCGCTCCACCCACTGCTATTTGTCAACTCCTTAACCAATCAGTGGCTGAGTCCGCGCCCAACCTGAAGACTGGAAGGTAAATGGGAACGGCTATAATGGTAAGGGGTGGTGAAATGTCATGTATGGGCGTGATTATAACAATAATGGGGCGGGGCTGTTACATGCTGGGCGTGAACAAAGTATAGTACAGTTAACCTTTCGAGTGGTAGAAGGGCGATCGTTCCACAGGTTCCTGGCACTCAAAGGGTTAATGCTTTACAAGTATGAGGACAGCTCGCAAAGTGATGTTAGCATCCAGAAGATGAGCTATGTAATATCGTTTAGTGGGAATGTGGCAAACTTGTAACTCTCTATATAAAAACATAGGATGGGAGCGCTCCTCATGTATAACAACCAAATATTAACTCATGTAACTCTAGCATGGGGTGCTCTCAACCTAATAATAGATTAGTAAATACAAGAGAGAAAAGGTATAAGATTTAAATGAGGCACTTAACCAGTAATACATTCCACAAAAATATAAGAAAAAAAGTATCAACATTTATTCATGACTTGTCATTTGAAATCAAAGGATAATTCCCCAGTGAAATAGTTACTGTAAATGGGGAGAGTTGGATTGATGGATCATTCCTATTTGATGGGCAATGATGATATCATCTAGTTATGTCTTATGTGAAAAAATAGATATGGAGGGGATGTGGGTACTCATTGACCATTGGTTCTTCATATTATATGGAGAGCTTATTGGCGACGGGTATAGATCCTCCATATTTGTCTATGGGGTACATGGTTAATGTCATCTAATACCTTTGGACTGTATCCATGGATTTAGTGACATAAGTATGTTGGTATATATTGAAAATGTATAGTGTATCCATGACTATGAGCTGTCTGGGGCAGTCATGTAACACGCACAGTACTGGAATCACCCATGGTGGGGTGGAATTGGTGCGGTGCATCTCACTGACTGAACCAAGAAGTCGCATCTGGGAGACGAACTCTAGATAATTCTGATGTCTAGATCACTGGATAGGTAAAATAGGATATATACCACTTTAATGTATGACCTTATTTAGATGGAGGCTGTTAGATCTCTGAGGGTAACAGTGACAACCGTAGTTACATATCTAAGGATTACCCGATTACCATGGTGATGAATACTATTTCTACAGGGTTTAAAAAGTGACAGGGATAGTTGGTTAATTTGATATAGTTTGTCTTGATGAAGCTCATTGTAAGATGTGTGAAACGCGTTGACTTTAATGGGAGATAAATATAGAGGATCCTCATATGACGCGGCTCCGCTATATATGTTGGTTTGGAGGTTGGAGATCGTGATGGTGAACGGATATTATGAGGATTGTGGTAACCTGTGAGTGGTGGTTACGGAGTTGTTTGGAGGCGGTAAGATATCATGTTCCCAATACTGGGGTGAAGACAGTGAGAGTATCCATACATATTAATATCCCAAGCCCGCTATACTCTATGGATGAGCCAGACTCGGTTGCAGAATATAAATATGATAGAGTTAAATATCATTAAGTCATATCCATCAATTCATCTCCATCAACTAACTGTGATGTGGAAATACTAACAATACATCATATTTACATCAATTGTCCATCATCTGTTGCTTATGCACTCACCTCCATTCCATTGCCTACGTAATATGATGGTACTTTTTACATCTATGAACTGCCTCAATTACTTTATATGAGTCTTTAGGACTCCCAGTGCACTGGAGATTATCACCTTTGATAGGCATTTAGTGGCAGATATATTTGTTTGTAGACAGGTATATATAGGGGGCTGGTGCCAGTAATTTTGGGTATTTCCTTTTTTTATTTATATTGGTGTACTTTGTTTTTATATTTTATGTATGGGGTTTATTGGGTTATGGGGGGTGGAGGGGGGCTGTGGGTGTAGTGGGGGATCTATATACCACCATTTTTGAATATATTTATATGTTGGGAATTATGGCATTATGTCATGAATACATTTTGATACTTTTTTCTTATATTTTTGTGGAATTTATTACTAGGTAAGTGCCTCATTTAAATCCTATACCTTTTCTCTCTTGTAACTCTCCAACTGTTGTGACTCTCGCATGAACCCTTTGCATGACCGAATGATAGCTTTGGGTACCCATCTGGCATTCAAAGGGTTAAGGGAAGATGATGCGCTTTGTTGTGCTGCAAGTGAAAGGACAGCCAGAGATTGTTCACCCTTACCCTAGCACAATGTATGTAATGGTACTAGGTCTTCTGGTTGGTACCTTGAATGAGGTTGGCACACTGACAGAATATTTTCAAATGTAAATATGTGGTTTAAAACACTGTACATTAGCATTTGTATATTATGTTGGATGTGTTTATTATTTTGGCAACTAAAAGCAGGGGCGTTGCTGAGCCCTCCATGAAGAGGCCGAGGCCACAGGTCTCATGGTCAAAGCAACTGCCTCCTTTTTCCTTGTAGGAAAAAAATTTATCTAAATACAATAGCTTGATAAGGGATAAAGATAAATCAGTTCCATGTTTTTATTTTTGTCTTGCACATGAAATATTACAAACAAGTTTGATAAGCTTTTTGTGTTTTTATAGCAACATACTTGTTTCTTAATTTTTTTTCTACCTTGATGAATTCCCCCAGCCCTTTTGGCTCATGTAGTTTCCAGGGGCATTTTGGTGCATGGGAGTACCTGGGCATTCGCTGGGGATCTCCAGCCTCAGGAGCCTCTCCTTGAGATCCCAACAGTCCCATTTTTACTGATGGGAACCAATTTAATCTGGGGTAGTCCTAGGTTTTTGGTGGCCCAAAGTGAAAAATTCACATGGGTTTCCCCTTTACACCCACGTCTGTATTTTTAATAAGATGTTGCCATCTGATTTTGTTTACGTGTGGCAGTGGTACTGTATAATCCCTGCAAGTGGGGGCCCGAAGCATCTGCTTATTCTGCTTATATTGTAGCACTACCACTGAATTTAATCCTTTGGTCAGATGGCCAGGGAGAAGTGAGACAGTTCTGGGTACACAGCATATAAATGTGGATGCTTTAGCCACAAATCGAAAGGGAGACTGAAACTAAACTTTGGGATCCTAAATGTTTATTTATATTTGGCGGGTGTCCAATCACAATTCCACGAAGTGGGGGGGGGGGGTCTCTGAGGTTCTTAAAACTGCCCTGGCTGTTTCTTTACATTTATTTCAGTTGTATTGGAAGGTTTAACCACTTAAATACCAGAGGGTTGTCATTGTGCACATCTCACAGGGTTAAAGAGAAAAAGAAGAACAGAGAGAGGTGACCGGTTGAATTTAGAGACCCCAGAGATATTCAGATAACGGTGAATATATCAAAAGCTAATAATGGTGTAGGACACCAAACAGCGTCTGAAACCCCAATAAGGGCCAGTAGCCTGCACCCTTCCCCCCCCCCCCGGTTCTCTGTCTGGCCTTCTGGAGGGGGAAGACACTGGGGCCTCATTTGGCTCCCCTGGTATGGTTGGTTGTGGCGTCCATGGAGAGGGACCAGAGGTAGGGAGGCAGTGGTTGCCTGAAAGATCTTGCCCTTTACTTCCCATGGACGCAAGCTGGGTGTAGGCGAGGCCCAAGCTTTTAGCGGCTTTGTGGGCGCCACGTAGTAAGGGGGAGGGTACTCCTTGGGCTCCCTTAAATAGGTCAAATATCCATTTAAATAAAGCTGTGACCTCACAATTATGCCACTTATTCAGTTGTGCGTGTGTTTATTTCAGGGTGTTGTGGGTGGTGGAGGATATTGGGGTTGTTGTGTTGTTGGTGGCTGGAGTGAAGGGGAAATGGTGAATCTGGCTTTTACTGCATTTTTTTGATCTATGGGGTGCACGTAGGAGTGCTCCGGATATGATCTTCAGTGGCGATTTCATAAAGAAATATATTTTTTCCTTTAGGCAGCATTTCAAGTTTGGGGAATACAATGGTGCCGATATCCCTGCTAGTAATGGTGTGATTGAGTAGCACAGTGCAATAATAATGCATGAGGTTGTCCCGTGTCCTAGGTCTTTTGGGAATCTAGTAAATTCACTTACAAAGAAAGTGAGTACACATTGCTTAGCAGTGTCACTGTAATATATACATAAATACTGATATATTCCCAGTTCTCAGCCTTGGTTGTCTGGTCTGACATTACTGGGTTCTACAATACAATGTTATCAACACAAATTCTACAAATATTTGAACACACTTTAAACTTCTGAGTGTATATTGCACAATATGTCCCATATGGCATTTATATTTGTGTGCTATGTGGTAAGGGGTAGGAGTCATTGGGGCTGGGGCAGGATCATCTGGGCAGTGGGGGTGTGGCCATGGGGAATGCCTGAAATATCTAAGATGCCTTGCCTCGTAGAGCCTGAAATGTAAATCTGGCCCTGATCACCAAACTAGCATACTATCAATCCCTTAAAGTTTGGTGTGCAGGTCCCTCCTACAGCACACTATATACACACAGTTCCATGTATTTTTCGAGACCCCAGTAGCATTTGCTGCTCATTCTTGGTGTTTAAAGGGATAGTAATGTTTCAAATAAATGCAGCCCTGATTATTCTTTATAGTTTTTGGACCATGTAGAGCGCGTTATTATCAGTCTTTACGATGTGTAGTTCCAGAGTAATTGAAACATAAAGTGTCCCCTCCCACACCTTTTACCTATGTAAAGCTGCACAGCAAGACTGTCCGGATGGATCATAGCAAGGGACAATCTTCTGTTAGCATAAGGATAAACCTGCCCTCCTCCTTCAAGGGGGGCAGAGTTTTCCTTATGCTCACAGCCAGAAGATTGTCCCACGCTGTGAGCTGTTCAGTCAAGCGACCAGATTCCACATCTGAGGGGAGGCGGCTTAAAACAGGTAAAAGGGGTGGGAGGGGGACTCTTTATAATTCAATTACTCTGGAATTACACATCGTAGAGGAGAATGATAATATATAGCAAATATAGCACAGAAGTCTATGAGTTTAAACATAAAGTACAGCTTTCTCTGGGGAAACTTGAAAAGATTATCCAGTTAATAATTTTCTGCTTGATGAAACTCAATTATTATGTACAGCAAGTTACAGGAGGGAGCTAGAGCAGGTTAAATGAGAACTCCTTGTCTAGAGATATGTAGACAAAGTCTGAGTACAGGAGGAGATATGTATGTTCTAATGTAAAAAATATAGGGCTAAAGGTAATGTTAGATCCACGCATCAAATCAGGCAAAATCATACAGGAAAAAATTACATGTAAACACAGTGTTATGATGAAAGCCATGATGCATCCAGTCCTATAATGGTAAGGTGTTTGGAGTAGCAACACCCATTTTTCAGTGGGATCTATGCCCACCCTACCCTGATGAGATGACAACTGATGAATATAAATGACCATACTGTTAGTTGAACAATATGATGAAAAAGAACAGAGCAACACATCCAGTCCAAGCTACTCAACTATGCATGATAACACAGGAACTGGGGTGCAGCAAAATGGTACCAGGTACTCTGGACTGATGAGTCAAAATCTGAAATATTTGGTTGTAGCAGAAGGCAGTTTGTTCGCTGAAGGGCTGGAGAACAGTACAAGAATGAGTGTCTGCAGGCATCTGATTGACCCCAAATTTATTCTGCAGCATGACAATGACCCCAAACATACAGCCAAGAACTATCTTCAGCATCAAGAAGAACAAGGAGTCCTGGAAGTGATGGTATGGCCCCCACAGAGCCCTGATCTCAACATCATTGAGTCTGTCTGTGATTACATGAAGAGAGAGAGAAACAACTGAGGCTGCCTAAATCCTTCTTGGAGACTAAACATCTTGGTTAGTCTCCAAGATGTTTGAAATAACCTATCTGCCGAGTTCCATAAAAAACTGTGTGCAAGTGTACCTAGAGGAATTGATGCTATTTTGAAGGCAAAGGGTGGTCACACCAAATATTGATTTGATTTAGATTTTTCTTCTGTTCACTCACTATCATTTTGTTAATATATAATTAAGTATTAACATGTCTATTTTGAAAGCACTCTTGATTTACAGCATTTTTTTTACACCTGCCCAAGACTTTTGCACATTGAACATTGTTTTTCTCAGCAGGAATACACCCCAAACACACACACAATATATGTTGTTTTTTCTTTAAATATCTTAAGACTAGTTGAAGAGCCCGTTACACAGGCCACAGTGCCACTGCCAGCCGGTCACGGTGCAATCATGCACAGTAGAGACTGCCCGCGCCGCGGCTGATACAGAGCGGGATGCTCCTTCGGAGCGCCCCACTCTGTATCAGCCTCGTCACTGGCAGTCTCTACTGCGCATGACTAAAACACACGCAGAAGTCTCTACTGCGCATTACTAAAACACACGCAGAAGTCTCTACTGCGCATGACTGCGGCGTTACACACATTTTAGCAAATTATTTTATAGGATTTCTCAGAATGTCATATTGCTGGGAAGACATCGCCAAGATAGAAATAAAAACATTGAAGCAGGTGTATTTTGCAGAGTGATCATTTGTACATTAAAACCCTTTGAGTGCCAGAGTGGTGCACAAAATACTTTGCTTATGTAATGTGTTGTGTACCCTCTGGCATTCAAAGGGTTAAAGTAGGGAAGCACTTCATCTAGAATGTATCATGTTATACTGTCATTTATAGTTATCAACTTTCTTTAATCCTTTACTGCCCCTTTAACACGATACTGGTGGCAAATAACCAGAAGGGAAATTACTCAAATTGCCATGGAAGCTGATGTACTAAGAAGCAGGACCAGTCCTAGGTCAACTGGCACCCTGTGTAGTACCCACCGCTCATGAGCAAGAAAAAAATGCTCCCCTCACAGTTAAAAAAAATAATACAAATTTTATTTGTAAGGACTGTTGTTTTTCTTTAGTCCTCTAAAAACATTTAAATTCTGTGTATAACAATATCACGTTTGCATAAAACAGAATTTGCATACAACCAACTTAACCCATATGTAAATGACTTAACACAACAGAGCTAGCAATCTATAGTGATCCACACAGCACAACTGTACTAGCAATCTGTAGTGAGCAACACAGCTCAATTGTACCAGCAATCTGTAGTTATCCACTCAGCACAACAGAGTTAGCAATCTGTAGTGATCTACACAGCACAACTGTACTATTAGTCTCTAGTGATCCACACAGCAAACTGTACTAGCAATCTCTAGTGATCCACACAGCACAACTGTACTAGCAATATGTAGTGATTCACTCAGCACAACTGTACTAGCAATTTGTAGTGATCCACTCAGAACAACTGTAGTAGTAATATGTAGTGATCCACTCAGCACAACTGTCCTAGCAATCTGTAGTGATCAACACAGCTCCTCAACTAAGCTAGCTATCTGTAGTGATCCACACAGTACGACTTAACTAGCAATCTGTAGTGATCCCCCTCAGCATAACTGTACTAGCAATCTGTAGTGATCAACACAGCTCAACTAAACTAGCAATCTGTAGTGATCCACACAGCACAAATGTACTAGCAATCTGTAGTGATCCACTCAGCACAACTGTACTTGTAGTGAACCACACAGCACAACTGTACTAGCAATCTGTAGTGATACACACAGCACAACTGTACTAGCAATCGGTAGTGATCCGCAAAGAACAACTGTTCTAGCAATCTTTAGTTATTCACTCAGCACAATGTACTAGTAATCTGTAGTGAGTAACCTACATGACACAGATCTAGAAAAGTTTATCATTATATATGACAAAACTGAACCAGCAATCTATGCTGACATGCAAACGCAACACAGCTATTAATCTATTGTGTCACAATATAAACTCAAATATAGTTGAGTTATTAAAGTTTAAAGAGTTGAATTTTATATTAACAGTGCCACCTGGTGTCCATACTAAATATTTCCCTGTGTGGAGGACCGCAACATTTCTATCTGTGTGTGTGTGTGTGTGTGTGTGTGTGTGTGTGTATGTGTGTTGGGATTAAGAAAAACAAGGGTGGATGGGACAATGGGTAAGAGGGACTGGGGTGAAAAGATGGGGTTACGGAATGAGCAAATAAAATAAAAATAAAATGGGGAAGGTGAGAGGATTGATGGGTGAATCTGAGAGAGAGGATGGTGGGTGAACCTGAGAAGGAGGATGGTGGGTGAATCTGAGAGGGAGAATGGTGGGTGAATTGAGAGGGAGGATGGGTGGGTGAAGGTGAGAGGGAGGATGGGTGGATGAAGCAGAGAGAGAGTATGGGTGGGAGAAGCTGATCGAGAGGATGAATGGGTGAAGCTGAGAGATAAAGTGTGGGTGATGCTGAAAGAGAGGATGGTAAAGCTGAGAGGATGTGTGAATGAAGCTGAGGGAGAAGGTGTGAGTGTGGAGATGAAAGAGAGGGTGAAGCTAAGAGAGTCGATGGGTGAAGCTTAGAGAGAGAAAAGATGAGTGGGTGACGCTGAGACACATGATAGAAGTGTGAAACTGAGAAAGAGGCCAGCAGAATGAATCTGAGAGGGAGGGTGGATGAAAGGCTATGATGGGGGTCTAAGATAGGACCAACACACAGGAACACACACACGTATGTATTAATGTTCAGTTGGGTGGGCATTTCATCGTTAGTGGTGGATCCCCATGTAGGCAACACAGTACTTTCATTCAGCTAACACACATCTGAGCATCTGTCTCAGACTAGCCCCAGTGTGTTTTATGGGCTCTGAGTAAGTTTAAAACAGGAGCCCTGACATGTGATAGGTGAAAGGAAGCAAAGTACAACATACAGGGAATAACACAATTGACAATGAAACACCCATCAATCTGACCATAACTGTATTAAGCTGTCAGCATAATAAGATAATTTCATCTCCATGTCTATAGCTTTAAACTTTCTCTCTCTCGATGTCTAACTGAATTTGCAGTTGACAGACTGTACTGCAACCCCCTATTGTGACTGCCCATGCTGACGTTGCCTCTCGTGATGTCAAAATTAATTTACTGGTAAAAAACTTCACTGCATCCACTCATTGTGACTACCCATGCTGCGTCTATGAGAGGAGACTCAGCACAGGTAATTACAACGAGAGGATGCAGTGCTGTCTGACACCAAACAAATTCAGTTATACATCAAAAGATGCAATATTAAAACTATAGACAGAGCTCAAATGATCTTATCATGTCAAAAGTTTAACCCACTGAGTGCCGGAGGAGTGTCCAACACTTCCAATGTGTTTGTGATGGGACATGGGCTCCTACACCAGCAGTCCAGGTGACCAGACTCCTTGACACCTCCTGCTCTGCCTAGCTCTTTGCTTAGTCATTACAAAGACTGCCAACCCAGAACCATTCTGGTCAACACACAGGAAGAGTTCTTGCATGAGCCCAGAAAAGAGGTAGACGGAGTGGCTGTAATGAGTAGCGTTGCTGATTGGTAGATGGGGGTTAATCACAGGGGAAACAAATATACAGCCAGATAAAAAGATGATAAATTGCATTTATTAGAGAGGTCACAGCACACAAGCATAGAACAACAACTACAGGCAAATAAATTGAGGTAAAGTATAAAACCTACACACTATAGCTATTCTCTTGGTATAGTAGCACATTTGTACAGGTGGGCAGGAGTTCCACTTTAGGTTTCATTTTAGGTTTAACTGGAGCTTGAACACAGTCTCAATAGACACAGGAGTGGGGCACACAGCCCACTGCACATTCACCAGGTGCTGTCTTGCATGAAGCTTCTTTGTATCTTGCAGTCCTGGCAGAGAATTTGGAGATGGTGTCCCAAGGGATTATCCACAGTACATGTTTCTTATTCTTGGGTTGTAGCCACTGGAGTTTAGCTTTACAGCCTCCAACCCTGTCATGAGACTATCGGCATGTTCTCTGGCTTCAGCTGTCACAGTTTAGCTTACAGCGCCCAACTGGAAGAGGGACCACTAGATTCCAATGCCCACTCACCCTAACTCTTCTGGTGAGGGCACACACAGGCCCCAGGCTTCCCCCATACTGTCTTAGCAAGAACATAGGCCAGTCAAAATCCAGACTGGCCCCAGGCCTCTCAGTATTCTAGAGAGGTCCTACACCTGCTTTTACAGCTTCATCTCTATTCTTATCTTTATCACTGATTTTACTCTCTTAGACTTTCCTTGCTCCCCTCCTCCAGGATCTGATGTTACAGCTACAATTTACAATATATATTTTGCATAGCCTGCTCTATGAGGAACACACATTCAACTCACATAGGTTTTCTATCCTTCTCTATCTGCCTAGGGGTTAAATGCCTTTCCTTAAGTTATGCTAGGGATCCACAGGGCCTATCTGATAACACTGAATATTCTGTGTTACCTAGATTCCATGGCACCATCAATTTGTAGTACAAACTCATGCAGGGTAGGGGAAAGGGTCCCAGTCCCCTTCATTAGGCACAGGGTTAGATTATTTAATCCATTCTACTGATAACTCTGAAAAGCATGGGGTGAATGGACCCCATTTTCTTTCATTTGTCCGAAAGCCTTAATATGGAGTCTCAGGACCCCATATTATTTTTATCGTACTCTCCATCCTGATGTGATAAGACTGGAGAGAAAGCTTGGGAAAATGTTTTCCCTTTAAATGTTATTTAATTTTGTCTGTTTTGGCCTTAAATTAAATCAAATGTTGAATTTTTCTAACCATTACGAGTGGGGCTAATACAAGCTGAACATGCAAGGGTTAAACTTAGGTTAGATTGGGACAGAGTGGTGGCATGGGGATTGTTTATTTGGGATAGGATTGTTTATATTTAATGTGATGTGCATCAGGTCCTCTGTTTGCAGACACTGCATTACGTATGGTAATGGAGGAGTCAAGGAGGGCATTTGTGTGTGGGAGCAGATGTGTATTGGGTCATTATGGGAAACAGGATTCTCCCCTCAGCTGCACCTGCCTGAACTAGGTGTCTAAGTCAGGGGTGCCTAAGTCAGGCCCTCAAGATCTACCAGCAGTCCAGGATTTAAGGAGTCCCCTGTTTGAGCACAGGTTGGTCAATCAAAATGAATACTCCACTGATTAACTCACCTATGCTTAATCAGGGAAATCCTTAAATCCTAGCCTGTTGACGACCCTTAAGGATCAAACTTTGACACCCCTGGTATAGGGAAACGGGCACAAAGATGGCCTGATTTCTCTACACCTATGTAAAATCAGCATTGTACCTAGGTGCAGACACACATTTATCATGTGTATGGACTGCACAAGGCAGCCTTTTATTAAGACGACCACCTTTACACATAGGTCCAAATTGGGTGCAGCCCACTTTGCACCTAGGCAAAAGGCTAATGAACCTGCTTAGTACATGAGCCCCACTACCTGCATCAATCATAATATAGAGCTAGTTGGTGCCAATGATCTAAGAATACATTTTTAGGCTAAACATTATCCAGGAACTGTATTGGATAATAACTTTTTTGGAGGGGGCTATATCACATTGCTTAATGCAAGATTAAATGTTTACAATTTTTCAATCTTCCACATATCCACAGAAAGTCACAACATTAGTACACTAATGGCCAGTGTTCCCTCTAAGATGAATAGGAGTGAGTGACCCAGCACTGAAGGAGTTATTATACTCAAGCTCTGCGGAAACATTCCTCTTTAACTCTTTCAAGACTGGGTTGCTCACCTGGGCAAAAAAGGATAAAAGGAAAATTAACTTTAAGCAAAAGGGATAAGAGTATTCCCTAACTGAAGCAGCTCTGGACAGTGGTCACAATTTGGTATTTAAGGTGCAAGAAAGATATAGTAATAACATGTGGAATATGCTAGATGAATGAACAAAAGAGGATAAGCAACAAATTAAAAAGTGATTAAATTATTAAAACACCATATAGTGGATTTTGTAAAATGAACCATTAGTAATGAATGCCTTCAATAATAAAATATAATAAAAGACAGAATCTTAAATTCAATATGTATCATAAAAAAAATGAACCAATAAATCAATATTGTCCATATGTTAGTGCAGAATGAATATGTTAGTCCTTACGATGAATTATTGAAGCTATTGATGAAAAATATATTCAGTAAGGGCCATGAACTGTTTATAATTTTAGTATTTATATAGTCCTCTAGACTGTAAGCTGTCATGAACCTGACGATCTAACCCCTCTGTTCTCCATATTCGACTTGTACTGTTTAACCCTTTGTGTGCCAGTGGGGTACTCAAGTACCCCTCTGGCACTCAAAGGATTAATATCTCTGTATGTCTGTTTCCTATTGTACAGTGCTGCTGAATAAGGTAGCGCTATATAAATAAAGAATAATAACCAAAAAAAAAAAAAAAAAAATCACTGGGTAAAAGCGCTGGTCAGTAGTCCACGAACCCCCTATATAATAACTAGTAACCAGTGAGACTCAGTTCGCTTATCAGTCCCAATCTGTTAGTGGACAGATTAAAAATGAAGACAACTAGAAAAACAAGAACTGATTGCTCCGTGTCTCACTGCAAAAAATATACAAATTTATTACACTGTTAGAATATATAAACAAGAATACAATAAAAAAAATTAAAAAACACCAATATTAAATATGCAACATATATTAAATCTCTGGTACCAGATCAATTATATTGACGTCAATTCATAAAATAATGAAGCATATGTATAGGAGCATAAGTGGAACCCAGTGGGCAAATAGACGTAAATGTTCCGATGCAAAGTGGGCAGGTATAAATGTGAGGACTATCTCTCCCGACCTGAATACAGCTGGATACAAAGTGTCTTTGCTGAGCACAGGCTAGTATGTGTCTGCTCCGGAACTATCTTCCCATCTAGCTACAGATAAATCTCATGGTTTATAGCTTCAAACTCCCAATGGATACAACAATTCAAAGCCTTTCAGCTAGATCATCACACGTGTGATTTTAGAAAGCTGTCGGGTATAATGGCTGTGATCAAATGTAGCGTTAGAATAATACTTAGCATAGTCTTATTCTGTATGAAGATGGATAATAGATATTGCCATGCTCTTCTTCCTGGGATAATTTTGAATTCGGGATTCACAACACACCTCTGTTACCTCTTTGGTAGGCTGTAGTTCATCATGGAAGAACAAGAAAAAAAAATGAAAATAGCATCTCAACAACATATGTTATAAGCTGTGTAATAAACACTATTCAACTTCCTACACTTAGATGTTATTTTCTTTTTTTGGTACTGTTCCATCTCTGAGTTTTATCACCCATGAAGGGGTGATCAAGTTCAGTCCTCAGGAGCTACCAGTTGTCTCTATTGAATCGAACACTTATCAGTATTAAATTTAAACTGCCATTTAAACATCCATTCCCCAGTTTAATCCCCTTACAATATTAAAACTTTGAGTGCCAGAGTATCACCTTTACAGTTAAAAACTGCATTCATTCACATTTGTATATTATATCCTAGTACATACCTCTATGATCGCTTATGCAGGGCAACATATCAGCACGCTCTATTACTTGGATATATACTATAACTGTGATTGTTGGACTGTGCTCTATAGAACACCAGGGCTTCCTGAAGAAGTACAAGGGCTTCATACAACAAATGTAAGTAATGGTGGACAGTGGGACAAGATAAAGGTAGCCATTTACAGTCAGTGTTCTCTCTGGTAGAAGTGTCCAAATTAAATCAGCCAATGCCACCAACAGGCCAGGATTTAAGGATGATCCTGCTTGAGCACAGATGAGCCAATCAAAATGAATGTGCCACTGATTAACTCACCTATGCTTATTTAGGTAAATCCTGGCTGATATCTCTGGAACTCTAGGCTCAAGTCAAACTCCCTCCTGCTAGGCAAAGGAGGGTTAAACAACCAATCCTGAGCCTCCCGGGAGATTTGGACCTGAAAATCAGGGAGCTGCTGACAACTGAAGCAGTCAATGAGCAGTTCCCAACAATACATACATTATCCAAAGGGTAAACTAAATTTCTTTCCACACTTCTCAGTAGTAAACAGTCAGACATGCCTGGATAACTTATTGTTCTCCTGGAGTCCTTGCACCTGCCTAAAGAATAGATATCTTGAAACACCTGCAGACTGTACTGCACTCTGATCCTTGGAGTGATTGTTAATTTGTCGTAAGGAAATGGACACAGTAATCTGTATGTAAATCATTTGGGTGTGATTGACAGTGTAAAAGCAGACATCAAACAATACACATACACTAGGTATAAGCCAATTTTACAAACTAGGTGGTACCGTGTTAACCATAGAAAAAGCAGGAGACAGAGTTAAAGTGATACCTTTATTGGCTAACTAAGCTCCTGGAAGGCCGATAATATCTGGACCTGTCATACTCACAGAAAATATCTCTGGATGGGTGGAGAGCATTCTGTCCCTCATTCCAGAAGACCCAAGGGTGGGATGTTTCTATATGCTCCCTATAATACAAAAGGAAGGAAATCCTGGAAAGGAGATAATATCTGGAACTGTCTCACACACACAGAAAATACCTCTGGCTGGGTGGAGAGCATTCTGTCCCTCATTCTGTAAGACCCAACGGTGAGGTGCTTTTATATGCTCCCTAAAATACAAAAGGAAGAAAATCCTGGAAAGCAGATAATATCTGGAACTGTCTCACACACAGAGAAAATATCTCTGGCTGGGTGGAAAGTATTCTGAGCATTTAGCCAACAGAGGTATCTATTTTACTCTACCAGTCTCCTATTTTACAAACAACCACTTTGAGCCTGTCCCCATCTATGTATCAAGACCAATCTGGTGGAGTTCTTATGACCACGTTTGTTATACCAGTTCAACCTGGCTGCCTGCTATGACCGGTGGGGACTAAAGCAACACTGGAGAACATGGGAACCTTAGGGACAGGGTACAGTTGGCAGGATGCACAGTCTTAACGTTTATTGTAGTGAGGGAAATTGTATTTGTTCTTTATGGTGCAGCTGGTTTGCACCAGAATCACTCTACTTTTTTTTTATCGTAAGATTCTGAGATTCTCTTTAATAAACTGGTGTACATTAGCAACAGAAAATCCTATATAATAATTTGCTAAAGTTTGTCAGAAGCCGTCAGGCGCAGTAGAGACAGCTGCGTGCGGTGGTCATGTGCAGTAGAGACTGCCCGCGGCACGGCTGATACGGAGCAGGGATCGAGCACCCCGCTCCATTTCAGCCATGGCGCAGGCAGTCTCTACTGCACATGACTGCACTGCGACCGTCTGGCACTGTGGCCCGTGTAACGGGATCTTCAACTAGTAGTTCATATAAGACTCTAAAGATGGGTGGGCGATGATTTAGATGAGATAATGTAGGATTTTTATTTTTCTTACACCAGATACTTTGTTATAATGAAATGCTTATTTAACATATTGGTGCTTTTTCCGATATTTTCTGTAAATCTACTGTCCCTGGCATAGAAACTATTATTTCTTTTAACAGCTGCATTGAAAACAGTATGAATTATGTATAGATATTACATTTGTTATTTGATTTTCACATAAACCGGCGGAGTTGCCAATTACATTTATTGGTGGGTAAGCATTATGTCTGAGGATAAAAAAAGTGCAGACAAGAGACAAGAAATCTGGTTCCAGTTGTAATTTTTGTCCTTAAATACAATTTAACCCCTCAAGTACCAGAGGAGTGAGCAACACATTGGAACAAAGCAATTGCACTGCACCATAGGGAAAAAATAACAATTCCCCTAATTCTCATTGCTCTTAATGAATAGGCTTTCATAAAAGGAAACCTCTCTGGTAATTCTAAGGCTCACCTTTCACATGGGTGAGACCATCAAAGCAATGGTGCTTTGGTTACAATACCCATACTGAAAGTTAAGATGCCTAGCTATGATAAGTTCTATACAGGAATGATGTAGCATAGTAAATCTGCATGATGGCCTATGGGGCTATCTGCAGACCTTTCATATGAGTTACATTGGAGGATGAGATGCTCAAAGCAACCTCCAATGAACTGTTGACCCAAATGGGCATCCACTAGTAATATTCAACCCATTCTCACAGTGGCCGACTGTCAGACACACTCCAGGTAACAGGATTGCTGGGAGAACACAAGGTAAGATAAGTGAAAGATCCTGGCTGACAAGAATGCAGAAGGGGCCTGTAAGCACATAATATGTAAAGTTAAATCATCTATACTTTTTTAAAATGTCACCTATTTTTTTACACTTTTCTGTCCTGACTGTGAAGACAGTTATAGTGATACAATGTGAAAAAGATAGCATACAGAGCGCTCAATGCAGCAGGGATAGTGTTACATTTTAGAATTCCTGCTATATTAGCAAACGGACCATAAATCTTTCTGGAAAGAGATCAGAGGAGCTTCTTGTCAGTTTGTAAAAAAAAAAGTATAGGCATATACACATTATGCACTTGCAGATAATGTAAAGTGAAAATGAAGGGTTACTCTCCATTTATACAGGTCATATTGATATGCAGCAGAGGCTGATGGGTTTGAAGTAAAACAGCCAGGGGCTAGACAGCAGCCACTGTGTTGTACTCTATGCTGGCGCCACTTTATAATACTTCCCATTCATGCTCAGTGGTGAGCACTACATCCACAAACCTTACAATATCATTCTACAAATACCATTCTGCAGATTCTCAAATATCCAGGTCTGTGTCCCCCTCGGGCACCGTCTGCGACATCATTCTCAAGACAAAGAAAAATGCTTTCAATTTCATCCCTGAACAACATGTTCAATCAAGAGAGCTGGGGATGGAAAGAATCCACCCATTCCCCACCACGGGAGTAAGAACAAGGAGTATCCTACTGGCGAGAAAGACAAATGGAACAAAATGGATTTCATAAATAAAGAGGCTGGTGATTATGGAGGAAACCATCTATCTTGTAGAAGGCAAATAAACATTTCCATCAACTTAACCCTTTGAATGCCAGAGGGGTAGACAATGCATTGCAGAGTACCATTTGGTATTCAAAGGTTAAATGGAGCTTTTAACTCATTGAATGCTAGAGAGGTCTCCAAGCATTGCTTTGCTATGCATTAGAGACCTTTCTTGCGTTCAAGGGGTTAAATCCCCATTTAAAGCTATAGAAAGTTTGAGAATTGTCACGTGATCCCTATAGTGTAGTTTGTTCCAGAATTACTCCAGTTCATTTTAGTACATCAGCCTCAAAGAGAGGTAAAAAAAAATCTAGATTATATAAAACAGAGATATAGGACAATACATGCAAAGTAGAAAAGGATCAGTTTCAGGGTAAATCAACAGTCACTGGGGTTTTAGGAAGTTGAATTCTAGAAAAACCTCTAGCATCCAAACAGTTAAACAGCCCACTTAAAGGGATAGTAATGTTTCAAAATGAAAGCAGCTTCAATTAATCTTCATAGTATTTGGGTCATGGAGAGTGTTATTTCAATACTGTCAGAGTTGTAGTTCAAGAGAAATTGAATGACAAAATATCCCCCTCCCGCCACTTTTACTGATGTATCACTTCTTACCTAAGAACAGAAGGTGGTGTGCAGATGGCTTACAGAGAGGGACAATCATCAATTAGCATAAGGAAAAACCTGTCAAGGGGGCAGGGTTTTCATTGTTCTCACAATAAGAAGATTGTCCCTTGCTGTGAGCTGTCTGGTCTTAAGACCAGATTCCACATTTGTGGGGAGGTGGCTTACACTAGGTAAAAGGGGTGGGAGTGGAATACTTTCCATTACTCTTGAACTACAACGCTGACATTATTGAAATAACACAATCGATGGCCCAAATACTATGAAGATTAATTGGAGCTGCTTTTATTTTGAAACTTTACTATCCCTGTAAATAGAATTTGAGAACATTTTATTTAATCAGTATGGTGTAGCTGTTAAAGCGGAACTACCACATTAGCTAAAGTCACCCTGCAATACTTAGACAGATAGCGACTAGCTTAATAATAATAGTTATTTTACCTCTTAAAAGTACCCCCTTGTAAAGAAGTCCTTAAGCTTCCCACATCAGAAGCCAGGCATCAGAGCAGACATCTTGTTTGCATGCCTGTGCTGTCAGTCCCGGTCTCCTTTCAAAAGCATTACACTGGCCTGAATGGCACCGGAAGGGACTGATGGAGCAGGTGCACAGACAGCACTAACCTGGCCATCAGTCTTGGAAGATTAAGGATTTCTTTACAATTGGCTACTTTTGAAAGGTAAAAGAACTATTATTAAACTAGTCACCACCTACCTAAGTATTGCAGGGCAACTTTAGCTAACGTGGTAGTTCTGCTTTAACCCTTTGAGTGCCAGAGGAGTATGCAGTGCATTGCAAAGCAATGGCACTCAGAGGGGTAAAGAACTGATCCACTTGACTTGACCGTGGATGTATAGGAAATATTGGACCTGTATTCAAAGTGCTAATCTCTTGTTTTGAAAGAATTATGTGTTTATAATAAAGGACATGCTCAAATCCAGTTATCTCTTTAACCCCTTGGTTGCTGGAGACGTCTGTAGAATCAAATGAATTTATAAAGCTCAACTAAATATAATAAGTAAGTCATAATAAATAAGAGGTTAACACTTGACCCTCCTGTATTTCTATATTTTTATTAAAGCCAATATGCTTCTTTTTGGCATTAGTATTATCTCAACATTAATTTCACCTCTGCAGTATAGCTGGCTTTCTCTGGTAGTGTAAGGGTTAAAGTTTCCACCACAGACAGACAGTTGGCAGAGAATAAGCCATCCATGTAAGTGTTAATATCCTGCAGCTCCTGGGAAGGAGCTTTCTGTCTAGAAGACTGCAATCTGAAATGTATGGAATTTAATCAAATGTCTCATTATAAGACTGGATGTAAATAGGTTTCAAGGAGACATGCAGGATTGGGGAGATTAATGCTGGATTTGAGTCCAAAACACATGCATTCTATACACACAGACAGTGCTTTAACCCTTTAAGTATCAGTAGGGTATACAATGCGTTGCTTTGCAATGCTTTGTGTACCCCACTGGTCCCTACACTTTCTTTAAGAATTAATATATATATATCAGAAAGCAAAGAACACAAGAGAGCTCTATAACTCAAAATGAAATATGTATATAATATTTAATACAAAAATACAGAATAGAGAGTGTATACACTTCATTTTCAAGTTCTATCGGATATCTGGATACTTATACAGTGAGCTCACTTATATTACGGATTTTTTAATAGTTTTAGGTTTTTATCTTCCATATTATTTTGTATTTTTATATTAAATATTATATACATGTTTCATTTTAAGTAACAGCGCTCTGCTTGTGTTCTGTGTTTTGTTATTTGTATGCAACTCCTTGCAGTATAGGGTATTAGGATTGTAGAGTCTTAACTCTTGTTTGGTCTGATATATATACAGATTACTGGCACCTTTTTTCCAATCATTTGTTTGGATATATATATATATATATATATATATATATATATATATATAATCGTGTGAAGAGAATGAGTCGCACTCTCGTTTGGGTCGAAACATCGATTAATAAACCAGAATTTTGATTGATTCACCAACAAGTCCTGTGAGTGCGGATCATTCTCTTCACTATTATTTCCATTTTATTTGTGACTGGTACCTAGGCAAGTTTTCTATATACAGTGGGTGCTCCACAGATAGACAGTTGGTTTGCCCCAGAATTGATCCTATTTTACTTTACTATCTGTCAATCTAGCCTTGTTCCATGGTCCTTCATTGCTTACATTTGTTCTGTGGAACCCCTAGTATTTCTTCATGGAATCTTGGGGTTCCACAGAACAAAGTCTGTAAACCAATGTTATAAACCAACATATGCATTAATTCAAACAAAAGCATGGAATTTCATAGTTAGTGTTTAATGTTTTGTCTTCATTATATTAGTTATTATATTATATATTGACTAGACGTCCCAAAAATAGTACCACATTTTTAAATACTGTCTGGAATCAATCTAAGTTCTATATTTCCTCCTATGCCCCAGGAAGAAATGTCTGTGTGTCTGTCTCTCACTGTTTTCAGTTACATATGATGTGGAGGGATCCGTTTGCTCAACACTTACTCTAGTCTGTACCTCCAGCTTGCACAGAGGTAATCTCAGCATCATTTGGAAACCGCTCCACAGATAATGAGGTAAGAGGTGTTTGTCAGGCAGTGAATTTTGGTTGTGTGGCTACCAGTGGAACAATACAACTAAGCTGGGGAAGCAGACAGTGTAGATGCAGTCCTATGACTACCAGTGGCATAAGACTCGGGAAGCAGGTGAATATTTGGTTTTGTGGCTACCAGAGAAACAAGGCTGGGAAAGTAAACGGTTTATGTGTGATTCTGTGGCTATCAGTGAAACAAGACTACGGAAGCAGACAGTGTATGTGTGGTTCTGTTTCCACCAGTGAAACAAGTCTAGATAAGCAGACAGCGTAAGTGCATTTCTGTGGCTGCCAGTGGGACAAGGCTGGGGAAGCAGGAAGTGTATGTGCAGTTCAGTGGCTACCAGTAGCACAGGGCTGTGGAAGCATACAATAAATATATGTTCCTGTGTGGACAATGGAACAGGCCTGGGGAATCAGACAGATTATATGTAGCTGTGCAACTACCAGTGGAAAGTGGAACAAGGGTGGGGAACAGAAAGTGCATGAGCGATTCTGTGACTATCAGTGGATGGGTCAGACAGTAAATGTGGTGATCTGTGTCTACCAGTGGGAAGGGGGACATGGCTCGGGGGGTCAGACAGTGTGTTAGCATGTTCGGGGAATCTCTCGCTACCAGTGATCAGGTGAACAAGGCTAAGGGGGTCGCATATCGTAGGTAATGTGTGTCTACCATTTGGAGTGGGGAAACAAGGATGGGGGTAAAACAGTGCATTTGGGGAATATGTGGCTACCAGTGGGCAGGGGAGTAATTTCTTTGTTTGGAGGGCACCTTGTACAATTAAGCCAGGTGCCTCAGAATGTCTTAAAATAGCCCTGTAGTGTCAAGCAACCTGGGAGACCTCCAGCTGTTGAATAATACAATATCTATCATCCCCAGCCACTGTCGGCTGGCTGAGAATGGGGGGAGTTGTAGTACTCAACAGCTGGAGGGCCTCAGGTTGCCCATCCCTACATTACATTATTCAATCTACTTGCTTTTTTGTTGACCAATTATTACAATGTCTCTATTTTTGGCTGCATACTAGACAATCCTCTTACGGAAAAATACAATGATTATTCAGGAAACATTTCCATTTTATGAAAGATTTAAGATTCCTTCTCACCCAACATTAAATTCAGGACTATAAGCACATTTCAATCTTTTTATGAATCCCTTAGATGCTATAGAATTCTTCATGCATTCAGTTAGAGATATGTCTAGCATCCGGATGGGTTAAAAAGTAATGCTATGGGCCTTAGTTTGCTAGATCATCCCGTTAATAAGGAGGACACATTAAAAATGCATGTTGCAGGGCTGCAGTGATTGTTACTGGGCTACAATGGTTCCCATGAATCAATGCAGAATGCATTTAACATAAGTGCCACTTTTTAAAGGGATGAATTGGCTACCCTACACAGGCCATATACCAAGACAAAGGTGTAGCAATTCTGAGATAAATCAAACGCACCATGTAAGAAATTACATTTCTCATTGATTTAAATGAAGCTATTAACTAATGGGAAACTAGACAGGTCTGAATCCAAAGGGTTAATTTAAAAAAATAAATAAAGAAATAATGGGCAGTTGCTTTTCTCCAGCATGTTTATACAGATGCCACTAAATGGTTGACTTTTCCTTCTCTCTCCACTGATTATGTTGTTTGGGACATTAACCCTTTGCGTGCTAGATGGTTACGCAATGTGTTCCGTACCCCTTTGGCACTCAAAGGGTTAACATATTTCAAGACCAAATTGTACAATACTACTTCCTTAGCTTGTTCAGTGCTCATAGAGGCCAATATGCTAAGCAGAAAGGGGGCAATTCTGGGGCCAACCATCTGTACCACAGGATACAAATAAATATTCCAAAAATTCCTTTTGACTTAATCTTTCTAGCAAGCAAGGGGCCAAAAGCCCTATTTAAAGTGTCATATGGGTATGCAACACATTGTGAAGCAATTGGTTGCATACTCCTCTGGCATTCAAATGGCATTTCTGTTTGTCCCCAATGGTACCGGTAGGTTTGCCCTGAATTAAAGAAGTTATTCTTAGCACATCAACCTCATAGTGAGCCTATGTACTGCACCAGTTTCAGCACCTGTGATCCAGGTTAGAGTTATCATTGTTTCTCTTGTAGCTATGCATTATGGGGTATGACCCACACATAATCTGTATCTTGCTGTAGGAGGAAATAAATCATTATGGTTGCAAGAATTTGCATCAAAAAAGCTAAAATACAAGTTATGCTGAACTGTTAAAAAATGGATGACAATTCCACAACAGACCAGAGGTCATAATAAGGGGCGAATACCTAGCCTATTTTTCCCCTTGGTGTAGGGGAGGGTGAACCCACTTGTTGTAGATAACTGTCTCTATCTTCTGTATACTCTGTTTAATATTTTCCCCGGGGACCTTGGACTCCCACACTGTTCCTCCGAGATATCCTAAGTCGCAGGCCTGGGGATAAGAAATGAATACACGCAGACACGAATCTTGTGCTATAACTTCTTATCCAATTTATTAAGCGATATTCACCAGTTTATATAATGCAAAATCAGTGGGTGGTAGGCATGTTAATTAAGGGGAGAGATTTCCCCTCCCAGGATACATGAACAGATATGGACATTGTAGGTCATTTAACCAATGGGAATACAGAGGGAGGTCAAGAGTTAAAAGGCTTCGGACACATTCACACCTGCAAATTACTTCATCATTTGGCAGAATGCCCCTTACAGCAATAAGACAAAGCAAGTTATAAAAAGAATTGTTCTGGACATGTTGTTCACAAATTCAAATGTCACAAGTTGATATCATTTACTTAATTAGCTCTTATCAAACTATAACTATTAGAACAAACCATAGCTAGAAATATTATATTTTGAGCGTAGCATAGCTAATGCGCATCTGTAGGCCTTGCAGAAGCAAAAGATTTTCCCTTACAGTCCCCTCTTTTGTTCTTATTAAAAGAACAATCAATCGACCCTAAATTAGTACACAAAGCCCCCCCCCCAGGTTGTTTGGTAATTATTCTGTCAATCATCTTAGTAGGAGGGGGGTACTGGTAATGGTGGAAAGGGGCGGACCTTTTCATAGACATCACTCAGTACTAGTGCTTGGAAAGAAACATCATAAGTGGGGTCTAACTTTTTAGGGGAATGTCTTCACAACTAATTTTACCAACTGAGGGCATAGTGAAGCGGGCACAACTAATAAGGAATGGGCAGCACTGGGCGAAACAACAGGTCATGAGAAGGATGGAAACACAAAGGAGAAAACCTGTCACCAGTGTCTTGAGCCAGGCAAAATTAGGAAGCCATGACCACAACCAATCCCATCACTCATCTCCTATTGTACTCTGTTTAATATTGTTAACTATGTCATGCAATCCCTGGATATGATCATGTATTGACTTAGAATGGTCAGATAGGTTGAAGCAACACATTCCCTCAAATTCCTCGCACCCATGGTTATGCTTCAATAACAGATAGTCAATGGCGGCCCTGTTTTGGAGTGTCATGCCCCTCAAGCTCTTGACATCAGCCAAGAGTTCTTCCATAGCAATAGAGGTGTGGTTAATAGCCTTGACCATAGCACAGGTGAGTTTTCTAACGGTCTTTGCAGTGCCTACTGCCAAACCAGGGACCCCAATGACTGAAATGCCTAGAGATAAAATTTCTGCATCACTCATTAGCCTGATACTGGAATCACAATCTTCTGGCAATTGTAAGGCCTGCCATTTGACCCGCCCTATATCTGGGATGGGTGTTCTTATTGGTGGGTCAGATCTAGAAGGTAGTGATATGGCAATCCTACTAATAGCACATGGGCCACCTGTGGTGTTCCCTGGAATATAGGAGTATGAAGTATTCCCACATGAAAGAAACCATCCTTTGGATAGCTTGACAGAGTAATAGGCAGTTTGGGTGGTAACTGTAAAATTACAGGTCATTCTATTGCGGGGCACCTGTGGTAGGGGGCTTGATGCCACCTACCAGTTATCTGTCCTCCTGGACCGAAAAAATGAGTAGGGAACCCGGAAAAATACACACAATAGTCTGCTGGGGCAATATATATGGTACGTATGGATGTCATATTTGGCCACAAACTGTTAGCAGGGATAAAGTTGATCCAAATCTGACAAAAATTGGGGGTCTGCATTATGTCTAAAGCCATATATGACCATACATTTGGAGTCTCTATTTCCCCAAAATGTCTGCGGGCCCTAAGGAGGACGGATCTAGTCTCATTACGAATCAGCATGGTTTCAGAATGATGCACATAGTACAGCATAGTAATCATAGTAATGAGCATTACAACACTCAAAATTATCATATAAACACATTCAAAGTTTCGATATGGTGGATCTGGGGTACGTAATCCAAATCGGATGTAGCTCCTCCCACCAACAGAGTCATTGTCAGAGTATTCTTGGGGAGATTGTTCTTGATGGGTTAGTGGCAGATAAAGAGTAAGAAATTCATCAACGAACTGTTCATCAAGAGAGGGTGTTATTTCATCAGGGGAGCCTTCTTGATGCTACATTTGTGTATCCATGTTGGACTATTCTCAGTCAATACAGCTGTTCGGGTTCCTGCGAGGACGGTAGTTCGTTCACCAAATGGGGGGTCCAAAGTCTTGTTTCAGATGAGTTATTTGACTAATACGGAGTCGCCTGGTTGGAATGGGTGCACAGGCTTGCCTGTAGGTAAGGGAAGAAAAAAGACTAACATCACCATAGATGCCATTCAATTTATCAATAGATTGTAATACATAGTCATATTTAATACATTCCAAGTCACCTAAAGACTTGGGGCACTTATGTGACTTTGCCTAGTACCTTTCCTCAATTTATCCTTAATTAAACTATTGTCCTATTGATCATCAGATGGCATCCAAATCCGAGAATTATTTCTGTACACAGTACTTTTGCAATGGTTTTGGCGTTTTCCCTGGCCACAGGAAAAGGCTTCGACCCATTTGAAAATCTAATCACATATAACCGACTGGTATTGGATGCTTCCTGATTTGGGCATGTGTGTAAAATCTATTTGTAACTGTTGCATTGGTCCCTCAGGGGGTGGCAACTGGTCATGAGCACTATGCATTATTTTTTTTTTGTAAATTATTTATTATGTATATGAGACATCTATATATTTAATTCTCTACTAGTTCTATTCTTGTAAATTATTTATTATGTATATGAGACATCTATATATTTAATTCTCTACTAGTTCTATTAAATTCATAATTACAAACCTAGTCTGTATGGAGTTATACGTCTGTTTCTTATCAGGTCTTTTAAGGTATCCCCGTTCTACCCTCCTTGTCTGACCATAGACCATTATGGTCTAGTGTCAGACCCTCCTTTTACGAAAACTGTAGGTCATCCTTAGAGACTAATACTCGCAATGAGTATATATTGGGGATGGAAATGGAGGTATCATTACCATGTGGAACTGAATGTCTGTGGTAGTATTATAAACTGGGTGGGGTGGACCATGTAAGGCTGGGTCTTTAGCAATGTCATTTACAAACGCATTCACACTAGTGTCATTATTGTCAACTGTACCATGGCCCTTGCATGTGATTACTGCTATGGTTTATGGCAATAATATAAAATCCAACAGATCATTAACCACTTGATGATGTAAAAAATAATTTCTGTCAGCTGTCACAAATCCTCTATTTTTCTATATAATTCCAACACTATGCACCACACCAAAAGCATACCTGAAATCTGTCATTATAGGCACATCTCTGTTTACTAATAATGAGCATGCTTGTGTTACAGCTGTTAGTTAGCAGCTTGGACAGATAGAAAAGGGAAAGAGTTAGCCATTAATACCTTATCAGGTAATTGGACTACAGAAAATACTGCCAAGTATATGCACCCCATCAGCTGGTTTTGCGCATGACCCATCCACATATATTGTCTCACTGCATTCAAAGGGAACAGACTACAGGTCAGGTCATAATGAGGTATCCATTATAATTATTCTTTATATATACATATATATATATATATATATATATATATATATATATACACACATATATATATATATAGCGCCAACTAATTCCTCAGTGCTTGTACAATAGGGAATGAATGATCTATAATTAATCATGTGCCTCAACCTCTGATATGTCAGAGGGAGAATATAAAAGTAATGTATGTAAGGTCACAAAGAGTACTGAGTGTGAAAGGAAATATTGAATGTATAAATAGTGTCATAACCAAATCCTTTCTGTGCACTCATGTGTCTGAACCGCTCCTACCATCAGACTGCTACTGCTCCTAAGCATTCAGACAGGCCCTGAACCACTAATGATATTGCTTTAAATAATAAACCACCAATCTATAGTGTAGTCATTTATTTTCTTTTGTAAGGACATCCTGAAACAGTGGGACCTCCCTCCTTACAGTACAGATGAACTGGAGAGAGTAGTTGGGCAGTCCCAGAACAGAAACAAAACATAAAGCTGTAGACTTTTGGCACTTTATATGCCATGTCCATAATCCATTGTATTACATCATGAGCATCTCTCAAGGTATCCTGTCTCAATGTGTAGTCGCGGTGAGAACAGTCTGAAATCCATTGTCTACAGTAAATACCATGCCTAGGAAAAATAACATTGCAGATTTTAGTCTTTGGCTTTGGGAGCAAGATAATGACTTTTACTCATTCAGGAGCCAGCAGCCACTGTCCATGTGACAGTACGAATCCTAGGTAGTTCACAGTCTCTTGACAATACTGTAGTTTAGCAGGTGATACCTTATGACCAGATGTTACAACAAAGAAGATGTATCTTTCACACAGGACTCTTCATCTGGGCTACACATCAACCCCAAATCATCCACATACGGAAACAATGTGGAGCCACAATCAGGTGACCAAGACGCTAGGATTTTCCTGACTACAGCAAAATAGACAGTGGGGGAAGCGATCACACAATCTATTTCACGCATACTGATTCCCTTTATACGTGAAAGCAAACAGTGGTTGCATGTCAGAGCACCCTGGAATGCTAAAAACCACGCTGCACAAAGAAAACAAGTGGCAAATGATGGTGCTGCAAACAACATATAGTTTATATCAGGCACTAGGGGCTCGATTTAAAGGCAGCCGTTAGCAAAAAAAATCACTAACGGGTGCGTTAAGTGACATGTTGCAATTCAAAGATCCGTCTAAAGACCAGCTAACGGCAGTTGTAGAATCCTTACGGCCGATACACTTACGTGCATTCAGACGCATGGAAAAACATACCCCAGAGCTATTCAAAGGCTTGCGGTACTGATAACGGCTGAAAAAAAGACACACCTAATGGCTAAAAGTTAAGACCCACTTTTTTTAGCCGTTAGACACTTAACGGCCAAAACAAAACACCCGTTACATAGGAAAACACACAAAATGCTTACCGCACAACCATGTAAATGGGAAAATTAACCCGTGCAATGCCAAAACGACACAAAAACATGCACACACAACACAAATCACCACACACACAACAACAACCAACACCACAGGGACAACGACACACAAAAAAACAACAACACAACATGGCACGGAACAATGGGGGTCATCACACAAAGCGGACACCTGCAAATACAAGCTCACCTGGGCAACATCAACACGCCACCTGCACCCCACAACTGCATGTCCGCAAATGGCACACACAGAACAAGCACAACACACCACATCTTATAACACACACACACCTGCAAACACTTACCTGGACAAAAACAACTCACCATTGGTCAGCACTCACCTCATCACCACACCCACACAACGCCCTAGCAAGTACTTAAAGGGACAACTCAACACACTCACTTGTGGCTTGTTTTCCACTCAGGGAGGGAGAGAGAGAGAGAGAGAGATAGATAGATAGATAGATAGATAGATAGATAGAGAGAGAGAGAGAGAGACAGATAGAGAGAGAGATAGAGAGCAAACAGTATGTTGGGTTACATATTGTTGCGAAGGCTGCGGAGAAGGCGTGCAAGGGAGAGAGCTGGGGAACATCAGCAACCTCCAAGCATGCCTGATCAACAGCCACCACCTGTTGCAAGTGAGGAGGCTCTGGCTCAGCAGCCACACAGGAGCCCATCCCCACCTGGAGGGCACAGGATGTATAGACGACCACCAAGGCCCAGGGTATACCGCCCAAGGGTCACCCTCTTTGGAATGACCGATGATGAGGTAATTGATCGCTACAGGTTGAGGCCTGACAGCATCATTGCCTTGTATGAGGTCATCAAGGAGCAGGTGGATCCCATCTACATCCACAACCATGCCCTAACTGGCCTGCAGAAACTACTCTGTGCCATGCACTTCATGGCAAGCAGGGCCTTCCAGTCCACAGAGGGTTACGCATCTGGCATGTCACAGGCCACATTCTCCAGGGTGCTGGCCCAGGTCCTGCCAGCCCTCAAAAACAAGGCCAGTACCTATATACATTTCCCCACCACCGACATGGACTGGATACAAGTCAAGCAGGCCTTTTACGCCAGGGGAGGCATGCCCAGGGTCATGGGTGCTATAGATTGCACCCATGTCCGAATTAAGGCCCCAGCACGTGACGCACAGATATTCATCAACAGGAAGAACTTTCACTCCATCAACGTGCAGATGGTGTGTGACAGCCATATGAGGATAATGAATGTCTGTGCAAAGTATCCTGGCAGCTCACATGATTCATACATTCTCCAAAACTCCTCAGTCAACAGATTTCGAGAATACAAAATCACATCACATACACAGGCGTACACACAACGCTGCTTAGCATGCTCCTGACCCACAGCTACTACGTCTACCACACAAAACATCATTCACACAACATGTGCTCCCTGTCTCACCATGTCACTCACATTACACAGGTGATGCTGGCTATGGATGCAAGTCCTGGCTACTGACCCCTCTGGCCAATCCTCGAACACATGCCCAGGAAAGCTACAACCAGGCTCATGGCAGAACGAGGAATGCCATTGAGCGGACCTTTGGCCTCCTCAAGTCAAGATTCCGATGTCTGGACCACTCGGGGGGAGCACTGCAGTATGCACCTGGAAAGGTGTGCGACATCATTGTGGCGTGCGCAATACTGCACAACATCGCAGTGGACACCAGGCTGCTGGAGCACATCCAGGCCCCCCCCATACAGGAAGTGCCCATGGACATCGCCCACGTTGAGGAGACCCTGAGAGGGACACAGATCAGAGACAGGCTCATCACAGAACACTTTACATGTGAGTATAACACAGGCATGCAAACAATCCATGCAAGTCCCCCATCAGTCCTGTGACACTAACCACACTGCACATTTTGTTCTGTCTCACCCCACAGGAAGAGTGACACAGCACTGCACTGGCAGCGGATGTGGCAAATTGTGTGTGTGGACTCAAAAACCATCCTCCATTCCACTCTCCACGTTGACATACAGACCCCAAGGATATCACGCACACCCTCAGGAGAAACAAGGTACAACACATAACCCATGTTCATCGCCTTACAGGGCTTGATTGACAGCAGCTAACTTGATTTGCCATGAGCATAGCCAGTGCAACCATGCTAGCCTTGTAGCGAAAGAGTGTTATCCAATGCTATGCATTGGATAATACACCGTCACATCAGGGGTTAAAGGGCCATTGGACTCAATATGGGACCTGTACCGTGCCACAGCTGAGAAGAGCAGCACAGGGGTGGATGTACAGTGGTATGGGCACACAATGTAGAGGTCATGAGACGTAGATCAGATTACCAGGGAAACCATGCTGACCTGTGAGTGTGCAGACATATGTGCCCCCGACATGAATACACACATCAACAAATGTGTCCTAACAGTTCCATGGAACAAATGACATTGGGCTGCCACTGTCACATTAACAGTGGCAGCCCAAATTCTTTACTTCCATGGAGCTCTCAGAACACTTGTTGATGTGTGTATCCATGTCAGGGGCACATATCCATAGGGCTGGGGCACATGTCCTTAGTTCTCCACATAATTGGTTACAGATGAGTACACAACACATTGTCAAGCAATGGTTTGTGTACTCACCTGTAACTGTGAAAATTGAGGGGATCAAAAAGACTAAATTGTTGTTGCTTGATGATCAGTTCAGGTCAACTGCTCCAAATCCTGTCCTCTTCTTCCACAGGCATCCGTAACATGATCCATCCTTGAACTGAAGATCTTCTATGTGACTGGATTGATGTCTTGACATCACCTTCATGGAGATCACCCCTTGCTGTTTATGGTGATGTTGTTGGTGATGCAAAGTTTGACCTGAGGTTCACACAAACCTCTACTGGATCATTTTCATATAGACACAGAAAACACTAATTCTTGAGTTTTATAACCTGTACAGTTAGGATGCTCAGCTACAGAGTTGTCAAACCTTGTGGACAACACATGAGCTGGGCAGCAGTGTTACTAAAGTACTATTATTTTGTTTCAAAGTACATTTAGTGTTCTCATACAGGTGTTCAATGCATATAGGCAATACACAGAAAACACATGTACATCCTAATGTACTTTGAGACACAATAAAGATGAACCATCACCATTCTATCTGTGTCTGTAGGAGGATATATTTGAGAACACAGTTGTCAATGAGTTACCACACCCAGGGTAGAGTATCCCCATACATGGAAAGGCATCACCCATATCACAGGACTCCACCACTTGTTTGCAAGTGAGTGGACTCAGTGATGTATTCACGCTAACAGATGGTGGCAGTGATACACTAATGTGTTGTGGGAGTGATAAAGAGGTGATAAAGGGGACATACTTCCACAGTGAATTCCTGTCCACAGTTAATGTGTTGCTCAGTATAATCAATGTTCAGTGATATTGCTCCACTGGGACATATCACAGTACATGACCAAGTGGACAAGTGTTTTCACTGGGGAAGTCTGTTACACCCTTAGGAAAAACAACAAGTCAACTTACTGGAGGCCCCAATGCTCACCCCAGGATATCAATGTGTGTGCTACACATTGAAATCCTAGTTTAAAAACATTGGCTTCCCCAGTCAGTCTGTTTCACAATGAGTGTGTGAATCCAAGACAATATGGATACATGTCCTATTTATCTGTCCTGCTTGTTATCTCACCACTCAGCCGTTTGTTTGGTTATCCCCTTAACCCTCTGAGTGCCAGAGTGGTACCCAAAGCATTTCTTTGCAATGCGTTGCCTACCACTCTGGCGATCAAAGGGTTAAACACAACATATGATGTAGATGAATGTTCAATGTTGTTCCAAATGTTGGCCTAAGGGGAATGTTTGGTTATGCAAAATCAACACACAACATTGCCATATAACACAGTTGTGTAATATGGCAACAGGGATGTTTTTACAGTTGATTTTGTACTACGATGTGTGTGTGAACCCATGTTGTAACATCCCACAAACATCTTACCTAGGCAGGAGTTGTATTCACTGAATTGTTTGGCAATGCATTGGAGACAACTCTGCCACCCAATCTATGACCAAATTCAAAGCAGATCAGACAGGATTCAAAAGCACAATGTTCCTTTATTCAGGGGAAATTTAACATGTTGGGCATTTTATTTTTTTTTCTTAGGGGGGGGACTTAGACTGTGTGGCAGAAGTGGATAACCTGGATGATCTCCTGGTCACCCTTTGCCCCCTAGGTGTGGCTTCGGGGGTCACATTAGAGGGGGTGGTGGGGGCAGTGGATCCCTCTGTGGAGCGCAGGTTTTCCCTCTCCAACCGTAAGTCCTCCCTGCGGTTCAGCTCTCTCAACTCCACCAGTAGCTGTGCAAGCAGGTCCATCACCCCCGTGTGTAGCTGATGGAGTTGAGTGTTGATCCTCATGACCTCCGACTCCAGGGCATGGATCCTTGCCTCTATCCTGTTAGTGTTTCTACGGGATTCCCTACGGCTCCTGGTGATGTTGTCATTGGTGCGGAGGCTTGACCTGAGTAGTCTCCTTTGCAGAGCCATACACTCGGCTTCCATCCCCGTGGGCCGTTCACTGCTGGTGATGCTTGTGCCTGGTGAATCAGCTGCTGCTGTGTCCCCCTCTGCTGGTGCTGTGTCCTCCTCTGCTGGTGCTGTGTCCTCCTCTGCTGGTGCTGTCTCCTCCTCTGCTGGTGCTGTGTCCTCCTCTGCTGGTGCTGGTTGTGCTGCAGGTGGGTATGTGCCCACCACATCAATTGACCCACTGCTGCCCACCGATGTCTGTGCTGGTGGAGGTGGTGGGGTAAACACGTCCCTTCGCATAGGCTGTTGGGGCTCCCCAAGCAGGCCCAGGTGTTGGTAGTCGAGTGGCCAAGGGTCAAACCTTGGCCACTGGTATGTGCTTGGCCCCCACCTAGGATCATACCTGGGGCCATGCTGGGGAGCCATCCAGGAGGGTAGGTCAATTTGTGGGAATGGCCCGTATTGGGTGGTGGACACATCACCGGGCAGCCATTGCCTCCCTGGTGGTGGTGGTGCTGCTGCTGCTGCTGGAGGATAATAGCTCCTGGAGGTGGTGGGGGCATCCAGTCACTGTAATAAGGTGGTGCAGGCAGAGTCGGTGCAGGCAGAGTCGGTGCAGGCAGAGTCGGTGCAGGCAGGGTTGGTGCAGGCAGGGTTGGTGCATCCAGCTGGCTAAGAGGTGTGGATGTCGTTGGGTACGGTGCCCACTGGCTGGTCCCCTCCTCCATATACTCCTCACTGGGTGGTGAGGTGGCCTCCTCCATGGGCTCCTGATGTGCTGGAGACACATAACCTGTGTGGAGGATTGAGATTGTGTGATCAGTAAACTTAGCCATGATGGTGTCAAATTGATATTAATACTTGAAATGTGTAAAGGAACATATATGTTGTATGGTGTATCCCCCTGTGTGAAACAACGGTACTCCTACTGGTGATGGGTGTTGTATTCTACATGTATTGCAGCTCAGAGTTGAATTCCTTTGGTGCCACATCCCAGTGGCCTGAAATTGTACATTTGCGCTGTTGCCACATCATCCTTTGTGGATATCTGCTCCCTGGACCAAAGCTAGCCAGAGGATGGTCTGGCAACATTGGCATAGTACATTTTCAGGCCACAGTGATATTGTCCATGGAATATTCAACTTTGAGCTGTTATACTCTTGTGATGAAACACCTTTCAGTAGTGGGAATACCCTTGCATTACCCGGTGGATCAATCCTATGACATGTATTTTTCCTTTCACATGTTAGGTATTACTATCTCTTTAACGGGATAGCAATGGTTAATTTCACCTTGATGTAACCTTGCAGGCATCATAAAGAGATGTTTAGAAAGATGTTGCTGTATGTAACAGCTGGAGATGTCAGTCATTTGACCACACGGAGGCTCTTCAGCAGACTCCACATTGACCCATTTGGAGATAACTACATCTTTGCCATTGTCTACTAAGTGTTCCTGGTTTGTAAGCACGCTCTGTGGACCATGTCAATGATGGATCCATCTCCAATTGGTTCAATTTTGGGTCTGCTGAAGAGCCTCCGTGTGGTCATATGACTGACATCTCCAGCTGTCACATACAGTAACATCTTTCTAAACATCTCTTTATGATGCCTGCAAGGTTACATCAAGTGAAATTAACCATTGCCATGCCAAGGTACACAGTGAGGAATATGGTCTGATATGTGTGTATATGTACCTTTCATATGGGTACAAACATATCCTTGATAGATATGAACCCAGAGATCTGTTCAGAACATGTGATTGTCTAACTGCCTATATATGTACAGCCATCACAAATGAACTTTCATAGATACAACTGATACCCATCCAAGTAGGTGTAATATACTGGGTATATGTACTCTGATGATGATATCAATATGAGTTATTTTGTTGAGGGTGCACATATATGGGCAGTAGGACAATCACACGTACTGAACCGAACTCTGGGTTTACATCTTGTTGGGACCTATTTGTACCCATTTGAAAGGGACATATCCACATACAAATCTGGTTGTTTTTCTTTCTGTACATATCTTTTTTGAATAGATCTGCAGTGTGATTCAAGTAGTATTCATCCCTATGTTATCAGTTCATCCCGTACAGTGCTGCATTTTGTCAGATTAGACATGTCCCTCTCTGGTTGTCATGATGGTATCCTATGCATTGCATTGTGATGCATGGGATACCACCGTGGCAATCAGGGATTGATGTACATTACAGGATTCTGTCCATGAGGTCTGTTCAAGTTGAATCCTGAGGGGCAACAATCAAGCCAGTATTGAAGGATATCATTGATTGAGGCCTTTTTTTTCCTGGATCAGCCCATCCATCCTTCTGTGTGAGGCAGCCAGACCCGATCATAGATATCCATAATTCCTGGCCTGTTATTGACCAAACCTCAATGGTTCATATTTGGTTCCCATATGTATCCTGCAAATAGTGTCTGGTGTACCATCCATCCATGGCATCAGCACTCCTGAGGATCTATATGTGAATCAAATGTGAGCTATGTAAATTGAAGTTAGCGTAAATGATTGCATACACAACACCAAGGCCAACTTTTTCACCTTCAGTTATGTGTGATTGTTTTTGGCCTGTGTGTTGCACATACAAGCATTTATTCTCAGTGGCACTGTGATTTGTGACCTGATCCCTCCTGTTGGTGATTCAGTAAGCGGTTAAGTGGACCTGATGAACTGATTATGATGCTGACTTCTCCGCTGACCTCATTTCCCCATCTGCAGTGTTTTCTGTGGAGTCCACACAATGGGGCCTGTGCAGCTTGAATCCTGTTATTGGATGTTCTCCATAGACTAACATTGTAATTGGTAAAGTGAGGGTATGTAAGTGTCAAATTCTCTAAATCAGCTCTTTTTCACCGCTTAGTGAATGTCCCCTATGTGTCATGTAATTGTTAACCTATCGACATGTGTTTGTTGTCTAGTTAACCCTTTGAGTACCAGAGGGGTTGCCAAAGCATTGTTGATCGATGCATTGATGATCCCTCTAGCACTCATGGGGTTATGTGCTGGATTCCCTGTGTGAACATGGGTAACACTGTGTGACAACAATTGTGATGTTTGACATACAACACTTTACTGAGCATGGTTTGTGTGTATTGTGTGTGATCAGCACAGCAACCTGAGGGTTAACCAGGGAGTTGGACAGGTTTTGGCCTTGTTGAACCTTGACATTTGTCCTTGTCTTGATTCCTGTTTAAACCCTCAGGGTGCTGTGTTGGTGCAATTGTGTGGTTGAATGAAGGGCAGATGTTGGGATGTGAGTGCTTGTTTGTGATGGGTGTGTGGTTTGGGGTGGTGTGTGGTTTTGGGGTGATGCACTTACCGGTGGTGTGGAGGCTCCTCTCCTCCCCAGTGTCTGATCCTCCAGGGACCCTCTCAATGAGGGTAGACGACAGTGTCTGCCACAGCCTCTCCTCCCATGCGCTGAAGGTGATGGGGACAGGTGGCCCACCTCCGGTGGCTCGGGCGTGCAGGGCGGCATCCCCCATCTTCCTCTTCACCTGCCTTTTGCAGTCGCACCATCTCTTCTTGATTGAGTCCACATCCCGTCTGCAGGTGGCCACCGCATTAACTCTGCTGCAGATTTGACTCCAGGCAGCTCTCCTCCTCGCAGACAGGCCAGGGAGTCTGTCCCCCGGGAAGAGGACACTCTCCCTCTCCAGCACAGCCTCCACGAGGGCCGTGTTTTCTTCCTCGGTATATCGGGGATCCCTGACCCTGTCCCCCTAAGCTCCGGCATGCGAGGAGTCAGACCCGGAGTGTCCTGCCTGCTCTGCCCCTGCCTGTGTGTGGTGGTCCCCAGGCACTACCCCTCGTCCCACTGCAGGATCTGTCCCTCTTCTTCTTCGTGTGCCTGTTCTTGTGGGCCTGGTCCCCCTCCGCCCTGCGTATCTCCCTCTCCCACCCCTGCTCTGCTGAGGGATCCCCTCCTGACCTTCCTCCTCCTCCTCCACTAGTCTCCCCATCCCTCTCTCCTGTCCTCCTCTCCTAGCCATCATTCACCCACTCACACCCAGGCACTCTCACACGCCCTCACAGACACACTCAATCCCACTCACTCTCTGTCACACACTTTCACTCACGGATTCACACTGTAAAAATAAAGTTTAAAATGTGTAAGGTGTGATGAAAAAAAAAAGACTATGTGTATGTATGTGTATGTGTTTGTGTTTGTATGGATGTATGTGCTATGTGCAAAAGTGTGCTATGTGTCTATTTAAATGTACTTCTCTCCAAGATCCCTCTACCTTACTCCTGTGTATGCTTCTCTCTCTCTCTCTCTCTCTCTAAACGCTATCCTCCACTCCTGGGTCCTGTGCTCTAGCTTGCTGAAACTCGAAACACAGACAGGGTGTAACCGTTATTTTGAGGTATATATAGGTGTATTTGAACATTTTTGATACTTTGGGGCCTTGGGATTGGCTGTAGGTTTGAATTTTGTTTGTGCATCTATCAGGGTTGCTAGACAACGGCAGCCGTAATGTAACATTTTGACTTAAGTTGTGTTTTAACGGGTGTTTGGGACGCACGGTGATGCGAAATCAGGTGCGACGCTGGTTTTTGTTTAACGTGTTTTTGTAGTGCCTACGCCCGATAGCTATTCTTGTACGCTTACCTTTGAATCTGCCGTAAACCATGTGTTCTTTGCGGCCGATGTGCCTTTTTTACTTAGCGGATGGTTTAACGGCTGCCTTTAAATCTAGCCCCTAGGAGTGCAGAGTGCTGAATTAACTCATTTCACTGCCCTTGTTTGTAGAACTTTCAACCAGCAAATAATTAGGAAGTGTGTGCAATGTGTCAGGTAAAATGTGTTATAGATACCATAGTGTAAATTGAGTCTAAGGATATGAACACTGATGCCTGAACCAGATTTTCCCCACAGATCCATAAAAACATTCCAGCATTTGCAACAATGGGACAATGAGTAGGGGTCAACCATATACCTTAAATTAAAACATTATTCCATACAATGCTGATACAATGAATATACACTGAGATCTAAAACAAACCACTAACCCTAGCGGTGAGGGCACATTACAAGAAAATATTCTCATCAATAATATGTTAACATACAAATTTAATTATAAAGAACATACAGGTATTATAGGGTTAGTCATTTAGGTAGTTATGTGTTGATAAGCAGCAAGTTAACTGGACAAGTGTGATTAATTTAGAAAAAAATTACAGTCTGTAACACAATCTAAAACTATAAGCATGATTCATTTGAAGTCCAAAAACAAAACAACTTTACTACATTTACACCCCTCGACATCTGTGCCTATCTACATATCCCTCAACTACATCCAGTCATCTTTCCTCTTCCTCTTTCTTTCCATCTTTCTCAGTTCACAAAACAATAAATATTTAACACAGCAAAAGCAGCTGCGTGATCTTGATACTGGTACACTATGAACAAAGAGATAGCGAAAGGAGTGAGGGAGGGGTAGCAGCTGCGGAGACAGAAACACTGACTTCTCATAACTAAAATTTTACAAGTATGGCGTCCTTAACCTCTCTGCCATCATCATGTGAATAAAGTATATCAATATCACTGGAAGCCTATTTCTGGTTCTCTAGCACCCTAATTCCATCTACCTCTGCATTTCCCTCTACCTCACACTGAAATTATATTTCCACATTCTCTGTATCTTTCTTAAAGGGATAGTAATACTTAAAATGTAAAAACAAATATGTTGTAGGGTTTATCCCCCTGAGTAAAACAAGTGTACTCCCACTGCTGAGAGGTGTTTCATTCAAAAGTTATTAATTTTCAAAGTTTAATTTTTAGGTGCAATATCACAGTGGCCTGAAATTGTACAGTGGCACTGTTGCTACACCATCCTATGGAGATTTATGGTCCCGGGACCAGAGCTGTCCATAGGATCGTGTAGCAACAGCGCCACTCTACAATTTCAGGCCACTGTGATATTGCACCTAAAAAATTCAATTTTGAAAATTAATAACTTTTGAATAAAATACCTCTCAGCAGTGGGAGTACCCTTGTTTTACTCAGGGGGATAAACCCTACAACATATTTTTTTTTTACATTTTAAGTATTACTATCCCTTTAAAACAACCCGTCACACCCATCATTCTTATTGCCATTTCCAAAGCTTCACTTTCTCAGCTATGCCAATTATCAATACACATTTTGACTACTTGAGCCACTTCATAACAAAGTGGTCCCAAATCGTCTACCTTAATAAGTCCACATGCATTTTCCCAACCATTATCAAAACTTTTCCACAAACATTCACTTTCCAGTTCCTTCTATCTGAATGCTGTCTCTCGCTTTTTTTTCGTAATATATATCACCTCCTACGTCAGTCAAAAAGGGAAATCATCTTTCTCACTCAAATTATCACAATTAACAGGTCATCTAGCACCCATGTGTTTTGTAATTATACTAACAAAAATCTGTAATCAGAAGCAGTCAATTGCTGTCTCTTAATATATATATTTTGTAATCAATATTGTGATCTTAGGGGATTTAAATGGGATTAAGACAATATTTAGTCCATACAGTCATTACTAACATATCTGGGGACTTATTAACAACCTGGTCTCCCACAGTCATGAGCGGCATTTCTAGGACCAAGTCAAAAAAAAAAAAAAAATTTAACTTAACTTCTGTCTCAACTTCAACAATTTCTCTTCTAACTCCTTTTAAAAGTAAACCTATTTCTTACTCGCTTACCTATTTGGACTCTAGTAATGTTATATACATATTATGATTATTTAACTCTTTATTGTCTTACCAGTATTACACTTCTTAATGGTTATTATAGAATTTCTAGGCTTAGATTGATTAATTCTCATAGTAATAATATCAAAGTCTCGGTCCAAAATAAACAATGTCTGTCAGGTCAGTATAGAGTGATATACAAATACATACATACATATACATACACATACATATACACATGAACAACACAATTATAATTTAAGTTTAAATGGTATCCATATATAAATATACAGCGAAACCACTTACCAAGGTCAACAGAGCAATAAAAATAATATCATGCAAATGTTTAGTCGTAACAGACAAAAATACAAGGACAGACAACAGAACAAAATCACATATTCAGGCATTACAAGTCCCTTGTTTGTGTGTTTGCGTTTTCCTTTTAGATTAACTAATTTTCCTTCTGGTCAATAGGGTGTTCATATACGCTGCCCCTAAAATCACAAAACATACTTGCCTCCATTGGGCAGATTATCTATTCATACCCGCATATATATATATCTCAGGGATAGACCCGGACAGATTATCTACTCTGTCCCGTACATATGTCAAGGGGACAATTTAGAATGAACTATATGGTCTAACCCCGTAAAATTATCTGGAGACAAAGTTATTGTTATTATTATTTTTGTGAAAAAAACAATTTACTTATGGGCAAATTATCAGGTACATTCTGTACAGAAGAATTATTAGTGAATAACAATTATTATAACGGCATAGTATCCAGACATTGTTACCAGAAAAAGGAACCTTCTCATGCAGACTTAAACACATGCATTCAAGTTACATTAATAAGTGTTATATGAAAATGCAGGGAAATGTAATGCCATATACATAACATGAAAAATGGTTAGTAACAGTCATATAACAAACAAGGACTAAAATACATATAATTCTGTTAGTATAACAATATGACTTATTCAATCTCGAGGAAGGGTGTGTGTCCGTACTTTGCAGGAGCCTGGTTACCCTGTAATCACTATTTCACTATACTGAGGTCAGGACTCGAACCTGCCTCCCAACCAGGTGCCTAAACCACCTGGTTATGTTGGGCCTGGTTACCCAACTCCAATATTTACTGAGGCCAGGACTCGAACCTGCCTCCCAACCAGGTGCCTAAATCACCTGGTTATGTTGGGACTGGTTACCCAACTTCAATACAGACCAGTCATCCACAAATAATAATATCCTCAGAGACAAGTGAGCAGACCATATGTATAACAGCACATATATGAAAACACATATATATATATATAAAAAAAAATATATAGTCAACTCACGGTCTGTGAAGAATCTGCCGACTACGCCAAAATTGTTGTAGATAACTGTCTTTATCTTCTGTATACTCTGTTTAATATTTTCCCCGGGGACCTTGGACTCCCACACTGTTCCTCCGAGATATTCTAAGTCGCAGGCCTGGGGATAAGAAATGAATACACGCAGACACGAATCTTGTGCTATAACTTCTTATCAAATTTATTAAGCGAAATTCACCAGTTTATATAATGCAAAATCAGTGGGTGGTAGGCATGTTAATTAAGGGGAGAGATTTCCCCTCCCAGGATTCATGAACAGATATGGACATTGTCGGTCATTTAACCAATGGGAATACAGAGGGAGGTCAAGAGTTAAAAGGCTTCGGACACATTCACACCTGCAAATTACTTTATCATTTGGCAGAATGCCCTTTACCGCAATAAGACAAAACAAGTTATAAAAAGAATTGTTCTGGACATGTTCACAAATTCAAATGTCACAAGTTGATATCATTTACTTAATTAGCTTTTATCAAACTATAACTATTAGAACAAACCATAGCTAGAAATATTATATTTTGAGCGTAGCATAGCTAATGCGCATCTGTAGGCCTTGCAGAAGCAAAAGATTTTCCCTTACACCACTAAAATAACAATTGAGGATTGATTCTCCCCCAACATCGGGGAAAGTAGGAAATAGGTAGGGGATAGTGTATGTGATAAAGGATGTAGGAGTTATAGCAATCAGATCTTGGTTGTAGGACTATTATTCTTATGTTTTGTTTTTTCAGTCTCATAGCTACATACATGGAACGTCAGTTATACAAACCAAAAATGGATGTATTAGTCAACAAGGAATTTGCATTAAAGGGATAGTAATAATTAATATGTAAAAATATATATATATATATAAATATAGATATAGTGTTTATCCCCCTGAGTAAAAAAAGGGTACTCTCACTGCTGAATGGTGTTTCATTCAAACGTTATTACAGCTCAAAGTTAAATTTTTTTGGTGCAATATCACAGTGGCCTGAAATTGTAAAGTGGCACTGTTGTTACACCATCCTATGGACAGCTCTGGTCCGTAGACCATAAATCTCCATAGGATGGTGTAGCAACAGCGCCACTGTACAATTTCAGGTCACTGTGATGTTGCACCTAAAAAATTCAACTTTGATCTGTAATAACCTTTGAATAAAACACCTTTCAGCAGTGGGAGTACCCTTGCTTTACTCAGGGGGATAAACCCTACAGCATATTTTTTTTACATTTTAAGTATTACTATCCCTTTAAGGCAAATGAAGAAATTCAACTTTGTAGAGAATTGGTAAACTGTAGCACAATATTTATTTACTTACCTATTTATTTATTGTCAGTATTATATATTAGTTTATCATATATTGAGTGAGCAGTTACTTAGCAAATTAATTATTTTGTCCCAGATAGTTGAAGTTAAGAGCTAGCCCGGAGTGGACCTATCACCTTGAGTCAGGTTTGGCTTGTTTTGTGGAGATATGGGGTCTCCATGTACTGTGCTGACTCTTTTTCTGTGGCACAGGTTGTTTTTGTGGGCTTGTGTTTTAGTGGTGTGGTGTGGCACTTTTTTCCCATTCCCTGTGTATTATGCTTTTTGTATTGCAGATGGACGGCCAGTACATTGTACGGGTGGTTTTTGCTTCTGTTTATCAAAAACTGAACTTGTCTTGGGGTGTTGGGTCCACTTTAAGATTAATGGATCATGCTATTTGGAAACAATGTATGGAATATTATTGTTTAATTCAAGAAGTTGATTGTGTATTACTATAGCAATACTAATTGATAATTTGGTATTACAGGAGAGGTTACCCACCCAAACTTACATTATTTCCTACAGCAAATATTGTTTTCTAACGTGACATATTATTTAATTGCCATAGTATATACTTGAGGGGAATATATATATTGTACCAGTAATGTCCACAAAGAAATAATTATTAAAATATTATGCTATATCTTTATATTGCCAAAGCATTACTTCTATTTATCTATAATCCTTTTCATAAATAAATTCTCATTTTCACTTAAATGTTACCATCTTGGGCTAATAGGCCATGCCCAAAGTGAGGGGGACAAAGCCATTAAAGGTGGAAGGGTATGGGTGGTTGGGGAGGATCACCCTAATGCAGGTTACACATACAGTTATACAATTACATTTCAGGAGGGATTGTTTTGGCTCCTCTTTCCAGGAGGTATAGTGTGCTAGCAGTTGGCCGTGCCACTGGCATAGTATGGGACTCACCAGAAATGTAATTCTTCTGGAGCTCGTTCCCATCCTTGTCAAGTTACAACTATGACATAAAAGGTTGGAGAAAAAAACTAGCCATATTTTGGGCAGATAACATGGAGGTAGTATACGACATTAACAACTTTCCTCTACTCCCATCTATTTATTACACGTTGTGTTACTTTGCATGTGTCCAGAGTCAAATATGTTGCTGGGGTTAAAAATAGGTTAGTGGATGCACTCTCTAGGGAAACACTGGATGTATTATTTGCTCTTTTGCAGTCAGGAGCATTCTGAAGGGCAGGGGCAGGCTGCAGATGGCATCTAGTTACAAATGAGGCCAAGAGAGAGGGGGCCCTGGTTTGACATCTTGGGGATTCATTTGTAGTTTGGTTTATGGGTGTAATCTCCTCAACACTGCCATCACACTAGCCTTCAACTGACCCTTCATATTACAGTGAATTAACTATGCCAGCCAAAGACAGAGTGCCCAAGGGGTTGCAGGCTAGTCAGGTAGAGTGATCAAAGTACAGTGCTTCATGGCCCAAGGAAAAATAATTGGAGAAGGAAATGTCAGTGGGTAAGTTTGAAGGCTTGAGTTAGTCAGGATGGTGATATGTTTCTTCAAGGAGTTCCTAATATAAGTGCATTCCAGCTGCATCAAGATAGTAGTGCCTTGTCACATTACCAGCTTAGAATAGTCATGTGCCAGAGCGATAGGTCTTTAGCCATGGTGCTGTGGGACCTATTCATTCTGGCTAGGACCATCCATAAGACAAATTTGTAGGTGGATATCAAAGTCATAACAAATATATTCAACCTACTGCTTTTTCTCTCATCTATTCACTCTCCACTCACTTGTGAGTCAAGCTAATTTATTGATGATATTGATCATATTTGCAGATTGTTCTTAACGGTTATGTTATATCCTATGTACATCAATGCACCTACTTTTCTTTTTATCTTTAATGTATGGAATTACTTTTCACTAAAGCTTCTTAAAAAAAACAAAAAAAACAAAAAATAAATAAATAAATATATATATATATATATATATATATATATATATATATATGTAGAAAAAAGCTGTGCACTCACTGTATTTCAACAACAAAAAAACCCAACAATTTAATGGTGTAATAAATGCAACGTTTCAGTCGTCAAATTGTGACCTTTATCAAGCAAAACATGCAATACAATACCAGATTATACATATATATACTGGAAAGAACTCGCCTCGTGTGCCCCCATTGACCCATAGTGATGACGTAGAATGCCGACAAGAAGAGGAAAATGATAGAAAAAAGCCTGTACCGGAGACTCAAAGTGCCCAAGGAGAAAGTTCACCAACAGTGTCACCTAGTGTAGAAAAATAATAATGCAGAAGAATAAGAATGCATAGATACATAATGTATACCACAACACATCAAAATAAACGGATACATTTTAAATCCATCAATATCAAATAAGTAGCAAGGAATAGGTATATTGGGAGATAATTTTCTACGTTAGCTTTCAGATAAAAAACAACTATAGTTCTTTTCATTTAATCCAAATGGATTGATTGTTCTCAATTCCTTAAAGGGATAGTAATAATTCGTTTTATCTTTATTTTATTTTGTAGGCATTAAAAAAACATGAAGAACGATATAAGTCTTATCTCTCAAACCTTTATGGCTTGAGAGATATTCACAAGCAAAGTTTCCCCCTCCCGCCCCTTTCACCTAGTGTAAGCAATCTCTTCTCAGATGTGGAATTCAGTCCATAGACCAGACAGATAACAGAAGGGGACAATCTTCTTCCTATGAGAACAATGAAAGCCCTGCCCCCTTGACAAGCTTTTCAGCTTTTTCCCCTTATCTTAATTGAAGATTGTCCCTCTCTGAAATCTACCTGGGCACCTCCCTTCTGATCTGGCTGAGCAGTGTTACATCAGTAAAAGGGGCGGGAGGGAGAGACTTTGTCATTGAATTACTCGAACTACAACTCTGACAGAATTGAAATAACACCCTCCAAAATCCAAATACTATGATGATTAATTAGAGCTGCTTTTATTATGAAACATTACTATCCCTTTAATCCAATAACACTCCCTCTGAAGAAGTGTTTTTGCATGATCTCCTCCCCGTCTGGGTACTGGGACATGTTCTATCCCAATGAAGCTGAAGTTGGTATTTGGGTTTCTTATCTATTTTATCTGTAAGACACCCAGCTACCAACTTCAGCTTCATTGAGGATTCAAGGAAGCTAAAGGAAAGGATGGGGGGTGAGGGAGTGGATAGGAGGCTGAGGGAGATGATGGTGAATTGAGAGAGAGAGGACAGAGAACTGATAGAGAAGATGTTCTATCCCAATGAAGCTGAAGTTGGTGTCTTACAGATAAGATAAGATAGATAAGATACTCAGCTACCAACTTCAGCTTCATTGGGATAGAACATGTCCCAATACCCAGACGGAGAGGAGATCATGCAAAAACACTTCTTCAGAGGGAGTGTTATTGGGTTAAAGAATTGAGAACAGATACTGGGGAAGCTGATGTTTACACAACTTTTGTTATCTAGCTGCTTGTGCTGGTATATGTTCTATTGCCGTCACTTTAAAATCTGACAGCTTTAAAACCGCTTTAAACTATCTGTTATCTGACATATCAGTGGAAATTGTCATTTTGTGCAACATATATGGGCACGCAGCACATCTAACGCTATTGCATTTAACATTTTTTTAGTTTGTTTCTTAGCATAGACAGACATTTTTTTCTTTTTTTGTTGTTTTATTTTTATGTTGACAAAAGGCTACATAAGATGTTGCATTTTTATTAAGTTTAAATGTTACCACTGCTCCTTCACTTATTTCATCTTTTAATAGTGGATCCTATAAAAGTATTTTTCAGTTTTTTGTTTATTATATTTTTTATTTGGTGGCCAAAAGGTATTGGCGATATTTTATGAATTACTTCTTCCTTCTGTGTTATATCGTTTTCTAATTCCTAATGAGCTTTCTTCTACTTGGTTGAGTGACTTTCAATAAAACTCTATCAATCAGTTTCTCTCCATAGCCTTTCTCTAGCAAAGCTGCTATGAGTTATTTACCTTTTATGTAAAAATCCTCTTTTTGACTACAGATACAGCTCAGCCAATGGTATTGTCCAAAGGGGATATTTTTTAACTATTTGTTATAATGGCCACATCTGCTCTAATATACTGATTGGATAAAGTTCCTTTTAGAAATAGAAGTCCCTCTCTTACTACCTGGGTTTTCCACTAATAATATATCTTAAGACTTACTCTGAATATTAGAGATGAACAAGATACCTCTATCACTACAACTGAATTCATAAATCACATTTTCTAGAGATTCTCTACTTCCCCTCCATATAATCAGAATATCATCTATAAAATGGCCATAGTACACAGGCTTGCCCTCCATCCTGTCTCCATCCCACGCATCATACGATATCCCCAGTATCCCATGAATAAACTTGCCTAGGATGGGGCAAACCTGGTGCCCATGGCCAATCCCTTAGTTTGAAGGAAATATTGTCCCTGATATACAACGAAATGGTGGTCTAATACACATTTTGTGCTTCTAAACAAAAACATTTTTTGTGCAAGTGGTATCTTAAAATCCTCATCTAGAAAGAATGCCAAATTGTCTAATCCTAATTGATGTTGTACATTAGTGTACATCAAAACCACATCTAGAGTAGTCCACAGGTAGTCCTCCTGCCATTCTATCACCTGAGAGGTTTTTGAAGTTGTACTGGATTTTCGGGCTGTGATAATAAATGCTACATCTGGATGCTCTATTATAAGAAATTTGTATTCTGATTTAGTGATGATACCCCTTTTTAGGGCCCCTTGTAAGAGAACATCTGATTCCTTTTTAAAAGTTATACTAGGATCATAAGTTAGTTTTTTATATGAATCTATATCCTCTATTAGACTATACACCTCAGTTAGGTTATCCTCTGTGTTTTGAATAACAATTGACGCCTCCTTATCTGCTTCTCTTATTGTGATTTTCGTTTCTTTTTTTTTAATTCTTAAAATTTGAAAGTACGTTCCTTTATATTCCTATTAAATTCATCTAACACCAGTTGATAAAATGTCTCAACATAGGGTCCTTTAAAGTTTGCTGGATAGAATGAGGATCTTGTTTGAAAAGGTGTTCTCAAGAAGTTATATTCATTTGTCTGAATATCACCATTATTTACTGTGTCATCGAAAATGTCATTTCCAGTTTCCCTTAATAAATCATTCAGAATATAAATACACTCTTGATCTTTAAGGTTTCCTATTTCCTTAGATTTAAAATATTTCTGTAATGATAATTTTCTAATAAATTTGTTTAACGCTATAAAAATGTAAAAACATTGATGCTGGCTTCGTGAGAAAAATGTAAACCCTTTATCAATAGAGATATTTCATAATAGGACGTAGTGCTACATATTAAAAAGATACTTATTGGATCTGCATTTTAGGAACATCAGAAGTAAGGGGATTAAATGCGGAAATAAATTTACAGCACGTTAATTAAATAAAAAAGGGGGTTGATTAGCATAAGAACATTTTGGTCGCAGTTGAGGACTAATGGATAGAATGAGCTGATCATAAAGAATATGTAGTTAATGTTTACTTTGTTTTAGGAATAGTAGGAGTATATATACACACATGTATATACATAAATATTGATGGAAATTAGATTCTCCATCTTTGGAGTTATGATCGTATTATTTGTGTATATGTATGATTCTGCTGTAAAAATGTATCTTGCTTATACACTGTTGTAGATGACAGAGGTTGAGTACATATTAATTACACATCAAGATTCATTATGTTGCTCTATGTTCAAGCTCTAGTCTGGTTGGTATGGGCTGCAACTGCAACAAAGGTTAAGGTATTGTAAACTGCTTTTTTTGGTGTATAAGTTTAATTTCGCTTGCTGCATTTACCCATGTGGCATATATTCTGTTGGTGTCTCTCTTGGTGACTGGAGGTATCAAGGCACCCCATCATTTCCTCCAGGTTTCAAACCTATGAAGGGCTTGTACAACGTGTGGTCTGTGTCTCAGTCCAGGGATATTTTAGATGATATTCAGCCTTTCATTGATGCACTGGGAAGTTGCAGTTTTGGCTGGCCATTAGTGAGTGAGGATTTGGCCAACCACGTGGAGGAAATTTTTCCTGAGTGTTTTCCTATTTTGGTGACCATTTGCTTATGGAAAATCAACTAATAAAAGAGTCTGTTTATTTTTAGATAATCTGTGGGTGGTTTAGGTAATTAGCAGCATTTCTGCATCCTCCAGCTTAGATTTTGTGCTTTTGTATCTATTACTTCTTTAGTAGAGCTTAATGTGTTGTGATGTGCTCAGCATGTACCAAACCTTAAAACTGTAATCTCTGATTCCCTTTCTTGTTTGCAGTTTTCATGCATTTGGGAGGCCGCTTAGAGTCTGCTTCTACTAAACTTGGTACCCTAGTTTCACAGACAGTCTCTCCTACTATGTGTGCATTTTATGCTAGGGTATAGCAGAGGTGGGTGGCACAGCTTTGAATAATGTTTGGAAGTATTGCTGTGATACGCCTCTTGACTCCCTTGCCTTGTGTCGGTGCTTCTACAGAGCTCTAAAACCAATCAAAATAAGCACAGTGTCACAGTGTCACAATGCCTTGTCTAAAACATTCGGACGTATCTCACTATTCACCAGCCAGTCAAGTGTTCTTTATTAGTTCATGCAGACTTGGATCCTTTGTCTGAATTTCAATTTGTGAGGGTTTTTAAAAACTGTTTGGAGAGGTTGGGCCTCACTGTATCGGAGTTCGGGTCACATTACTTTTGTACTGGCACAGCAACGAAGGCATGAAATTGAGGTCTGAGATTTGACGTGATGAAGTTCATCTGTAGAAGGGGTTCGGATAAATGCGGTGGCCTACTTTTAAGATATATAAATATGCCATACATAGAACATGCACATATATGCATAGTTTTACCCCTTGAGCGCCAAAGGGGTATGAAACGCATTGTGCACCTCTCTGGGACTCAAAGGGTTAAACAGTGCTAGCTGTGCAGGTTAATACTGTAGAACATGCTCAAAGTCCATAACATATATCCCCATTATATATGTTCCAATTATCATCTTTGCAGTAATATGTATAAGAAAAAAAAAACAGCGAAAACTTTTTAAACAAAAATATTATCCCTTTTTTATATAACCACCGCTGTTTGTGGCAGCAGTTGAGGGGGGGACAGAGAAAGGAAGAAAGAGCACCACCCCTTTGTACCTTTTAGACCGATGCTGGTTCCACTGTGAGGGAATTTGAACAGAGACTGCCTTTATATATATGGGAAGTCTCTGTTTACAATGCCTCACAGCCATTGGCTGGGATGTGTGCTTACTCACCTCCCAACCAGGCAGCTTCGGCATGAAGATGGACCAAAGGAAGAAAGAAGATGGAGAAGAAGGAAGAGAGAAGAAGATGAACAGAGCTGACCATGGTGCTGAAGACCCTGCTGAACATCAGTATTAATGGTAACTGTTGTTCATAACTTAGTTGTATTAACTCTGTGTGTGCCAGTGGGGTAATTATACCCCACTGGCATTCATAGGGTAATTTCTACTAACATTGTACATAAAGAGTGCCTTGGCCTGTTCCATGCAAGAGAGCTCATCAGTGCAGATTCTCTTTAAGTTAATAAATTGACCCTTAGGGATATTGTCAATCAGATGTTTGGGATGACAACTATTTGCAAAAAGAAGTGTATTACCTGCAATAGATTTTCTAAAGATATCCACTTTAACATCTCCTGTCTCAGTGTCATCAGTAAGGGTCAAATCCAAATAATCAGTTGCCATTTCTTGTACATTATATGTAAAACTTAGTCCACATTCATTGAAGTTGAGGTATTGCCCAAAATCTTTAACCTGTTCCTCACCAACACACCACAAAAAAATCAAATCATCTATAGAAATGCTTAATATAAAATCTGAAGGGGTTATTCTACCCAAAAACGTGGAGCCGCTCCCACCAGCCCACAAAGAGGTTGGCAAAAGATGGGGCAAACTTGGCCCCATAGCGGCTCCACGTCTTTCGAGGTAGAAAACCCCATCAAATAAAAAATAATTGTGCAGTAGGTGATAAATAAATCCCCACTCTCTCTGTCAAGGAAAAACCTAATTGCTCACATTCCAGGAGAATGTGGAATGCTAGAATAAAGTGACACTGCGTCCATGGTGAGCCACATACATTGAGATGTCTATTTCACACCCTCCATAATTTGAAGGACATGGGTGGTATCACACAGGTAGGTGTGAAGCAAGAGGCTGCAAATATTATTCCACAAAGTCGGATACATTTTCATTCAGGGCACCCTATCCCTGAAACAATGGATTTCTCCACTGGTTGAACAAGAGTTCTGTGCGTCTTTGGCAAATGGTGAAATATGGGGACAATAGGGTCCTCCACAAGCACAAATTTAACCTCTTTATTAGTTAAATAACCAGTGAATGGACCCAAATATACTATTTCTCTGAGATACCTCTGGAAAAATATAGTAGCGCCTCTTACAAGTACGAGGTAGGTATCTGTCTATGAGAACTATCGTACGGCTCCTAGTATGTTTTCTTTGACAAAAAGATCACTGGGCACTTGGCTATCAGTTAAAGTTCTCTACAATTGAGGAGGTAGATGTGAATGTTGCAAGTATGCAGAGATATCTAAAACTTTCTCAAGTACTGTTACTAAGAAGATTTACAAGATTTACAGTTTTATTAATTGTAGTACTGTAGGTGTTGTATATCTTATAACATGTAGAGAATGTTTAAAACAATATGTGGGTTGGACCAGTCGACAGTTGAAGAAGCGTATTCAAGAGCAATTGAATGCAATTGAGAATGGTGATATGAGGTCACCAGTTGCCAGACACTTCTTGTCCCATGGGGAACACTCTGATGCCTTTAGTTTTCAGAGTATCGAAAGAGTTTCCAAACATCCTAGAGGGGGGAGCAGTCTATCTCGATTAGGCAGACATGAGATGTATTGGACACATATATATTGGATACCCGAATTCTGAGTGGCATTAATGGAGAGTGTTATTTGAGTTTGTTCTATTAACTGACTCCGTACCACTTACTTGCATTTTTTTCTTTCAACTTCTTTCTCCCTTTTTTATAACTGGGTTTGAATATGTACTTATATCATTTTCTTTGTTTACATTATTGTTACATTATTGTGTGTAACCATCAGAAAGCCCCTTTTGAAGTATTTGTCTCCTGTGCTTTCACATGGATGCAGAAATCTATCACAGTTTCTCAGCCTGGCGAGGTTTTAGATTGTGTGTAGGATGGAAAACACACAAGCTCCGACACAGAGTCGGAACCCTACTGCAGAAGGCCGGGAGTCGACAAACAGAGCAGGCAGATGTCTTTAAGCCACAGAATACAGGAGTGTCAAGATCAAGCAGGAGTCGACAAGTAGTCGAGTAGAGTTAGATGTCGACAACACAGAGTCGAGACATACGGAAGTCGTAGGCAAGCCGGGTCCGGTACACAGAGAGTCAAGCAATGGGATAGTCGGTACCTAGGGAGAGTTGTAGTCAAGCCAGAATCGGTATACAAAGAGTCGAAACAAACTGGAGACATGAAGAGAGTGGTCAGGCTAGCCAGAGTCGGTACACAAAGGTTCGAACAGAAGACTGGAGCAAACAGTTGGAACGCAGGAACAAGAACAGAGATCACAGACAAAGACAAGGTCAGGAAGCTAGATATTCGGATACACGGAGTTCAGGCAAGGGTCACAACAGGAATCAGGAATACAGATAAGCTCGATACACAGGTATTAGGACGCTGAGCACAGACCATCCGAGGGTGAGGATAATAGAAAAGTCCCAGATACAAGTAGGCTATGGACAGGTGTATGCATTCTGTAATCCCATTGAAACATATTGGTTGATTTAATGACCAATGAGTTTTTATTCCAGTCAGGATTTTATATCTGTGCAGTTTTTGAGTGATGGGATTGTTGCAGTGTTGTGTATTTAAGTCCCTTATACTGCCGGCTGTGTTGCCTATAAGTAAGAACTGTTGAGGTCCGAAATGCGTTAACAGTTTGTTGGGGTCTTAAATCCATTGTCTTTATCCATGTTCTTCAAGTTTTTAAACTTTCAATAAAGGTCTGTGCTTTTACAAATCCAGTTTATTAGCCTGAGTGCGGATGTTCTTCTGTTTACACAGAAGGGGTTAGGCAACCTTTATAGTAAATGCAACCACCTTTGCAGTACACAATTCATAAATAAAAATAAAATAGAGTGCATTGCAGGCAAATAATATCATATAAGAGGATGTCAGACAAGCAGGGACATAGAAAAAAGGAACCATAGCACTCAATCGGTTAACTTACCAAGCGTCAGTCTGCAGACTCCTATTACAAAAGATGAAAAACATCAGAGACCTTCCACATGGAGGCACAGACTTATATAACGTGTAAACCTCCACAGGGAAAGCTGTGAAATGAGCAATCAATATCCAAGGAAGCCGGTAAATGGGAGCCCACCTAATGAGGCATTATACAGCCCCATATAAAAAGCAGTACCTGAACACCCTATCCTGCAGACAGGTCATTTGAAACTGAGTAGCCAAGAGTAAATTGAGGGAAAAGAGGAGTATATTTCTCAGAGGCCCTGCCTTTTTGCAAGTGCCCTAAGGGGTGTGTTCCACATTGGTTTATAGAAGAAAATCAGTTTGAGTGTTTATTGTACAGTGGCATTATAATAGAGTATAACCTCTCCTGCCCCAGGAATCTCCAAAAGAAGTATTTTCTAATAAAAAATGGCTAACACAACTTAAAGCGGAACTTTCAGATAATAGCAAGTCACCATGCATTCATTAAATGCATGGCAACTAGCTTGAAAATAGATGTCTTACCGTAAAAAAATAGATGTGTCTAAAGGAATCCGTCCCGTTTCGGGACTGACGGGCAGGTTAGTGTGTTCTGTGCACCTGCACCATCAGTACCTTCCGGTGACCATATGGTGCAAAGCAGTCTACTCAGTGGAGACCGGGACTGGCGGCACAGGCGCACAGACAAGATGTCTGCGATCTAGCCTGGGTTCCGGTCTCTAAACGGGACGGATTCCTTTAGACACATCTATTTTTTTACGGTAAGACATCTATTTTCAAGCTACCGTAAAATCTCAGGTATAATACGCACCTGTGTATAATACGCAGGTGTATATTATGCCTGAGATTGGTAAAAGGGGTGGGAGGGGAATACTTTATCATTCACTTACTCTTGGACTACAACTCTGACAGTATTGAAATAGCACTCTCTATGGCTCAAATACTATGAAGATTAATTGGAGCTGCTGTTTTTGTGAAACATTACTATCCGTTTAACTGAACTTTTGCTGATCTTTTGGTTAACATGACACACAGGCAGTTTTCAATTAAGCAAACTTGAATTAAGGTGAAAGTTCCACTTTAAGCTGTTTTTTAAATACTTTATATGAATAAGAGATGTGAAGACAAATATAAAAACAAAGATCTGACTTATTTTCTCCTCTTAACATGCAACTCATCTTTTCTCATTGTTGTTCTTGGAGACACTGTTCGTTTACTGTCCCCATTGGGATCTTTTTAAATAGCTATGTAATGGGGTTTTGCGTAGGCCCACAGACACCCCTTTGGTCCTTTACCCCAGAAACCTTCTTGTGCTCTGCAGGCCGATCCTGAGCCTCCTCTACCTGGGAGTTGGGGTACAACACTGTGGCAGTGCCTCCACCCAGCTGGGCATCCAGGGTATAGATGTGGGGCCCAGTTAGGAACATATTTAAGTGAGCAATAAAACTGACACAGAACTATCTTAAATAGAACTTTGTATTGCACAGAAAGAAAACCCTATGCAGGAATATAACAGATACATGAATATAATACAGTAAAACAGTTCAAAAATGCAATGGTCAATATGGTATTCACCCACCCACAACAAATACTGTGGCCCAACCTAGGCTTCACCCTAGTGGCAGCTGGGCACCATTAGTTGGTGCACATAGTTGTGGCCCAGAGTAATTGTAATCCATATTATGTTTTGTGTTATGCTGTAATCTTCCAATGATCAGAGAATCTATAGAGCAAGGTCTCTTTAATTATGTAACCAGATTCAGGGTGCCCTGTGGTGAAACAGAGGGAGAGGTTTCAAGCTTACCACTCCACAGTCTGCAATCTGGTCAGTTCAGGAAGTGGAGCGCCTGCTCCTTTAACTGCTGCTGGAATTCCTGCACTCTTCACAGCATTCCCTGCCAGGATCAGTTATGTGCCTTGGTCTGGCTACAGCTGTCTGCTGGAATGCTTCTTTCAGGATCCTCCAGCGCTGGATCAGTCAGGTCAGCATTCCCTGCTTAGAAGAGGCTCCTTCACTCACTTCAACCCAGCTCTAAAAAAACAACTCCAAACTAAAATGAAGTCCTGAATATCCATCCACGTGCGTAGGAGCTCGCCATCTGCTGGCCACTCCGCAGGAACTGCAGGATACTCAGTGGCAGCAGAAATCACTGTGATCCCAGAGGGATTACAGCTATAAATAATATTATCATTTATTTATATAGTGTTGAGTTATTTTGTAGCGTGCAAAATAGGGAATAAACATATGGAAACATTAAACATTACAAATGGAACATGGAAAACAAAAGGGTCAGAGGGTCCTGCTTGTCAGAGCTTACAGTCTAGAGAAATGTTGGTGGGACACAGAAGGAGTAAGTGCCGTGGGGTGTGCCTCCTGCTACGTGAACTTCTGATCATTGGGTGGGGAATAGAAGTGATTTTCATTGCAGTGGCCCAGTCGAATAATGGGTCTGTTTAGTTGACTCTGCGTTTCATATGCTAATAAAGCCTTTTCAGTGATGTTTCCTATGATAATGAGGTTGTGATGGGGTTGTAGGTGGGAGGAAGAGTGATTATAGAAAGGAACGAGAGTGAGTAGAGGTTGGACAGGCTGATGACCTGACCTTGCTCATAATGGTTGTAGGGGTAGGGGACAGACATCCCTGAAGAGGTGAGTTTTCAGGTAGTGTCTGAAGATCTGAAGGCTGGGGGAGAGTCTGTTAGGCATACTTTAAAAAAAAAAAAAAAACACATTAAAATTTAATCATACACTAGGAATAAGTGACTCTTTATTTAACCCATTGAGGCTGATGAAATGGATCCATTCTGGTTAAAATTGCACCATAGGGGATAAATAAAAATCCCCATTTATTTAAGGGACCCTTTTTTACCCTTTGAATGCTCTAGAGGTCTCCGGTGCACTGTGAAGCCATAAGAGGCATAACCAGTCATTTGGAGGGCTCCAGTGTAAAAATCTTCTTGGGAACCCTAATACAAAAATATTCTCCCAGAGTCATAATTAGAACCTGCTGGGTCCTGGGACCAATGAACCACCATTGGTGCTTCCCTGGTCACACCTGCACCCACTGCACCCCCGATGTTATGCCCCTGGAACAGGTAGGATTTACATCCCAGGTGCCCCTGGCACAGAAAACAGCCTTGGCCTATAACATATAAGCACAAAAGAAAAAGCTTAGAAACCCTTAGTTGCTTGGCATCCAAGGGCTTAAAGGGATAGTAATACTTCGTTTTAACTTTATTTTATTTTGTAGGCATTAAAAAAACATGAAGAATGATATAAGTCTTATCTCTCAAACCTTTATGGTTTATGAGATATTCACAAGAAAAGTTCCCCTCCCCGCCCCTTTTTCCTAGTGTAAGCCATCTCTTCTCAGATGTGAGTCTGGTTGTATGACAGTACAGATAACAGAAGGGGACAATTTTCTTTGTATGAAAACAATGAAAGCCCTTCCCCCCTTGACAAGTTTTTCAGCTGTTTCCATTATCTTAATTGAAGATTGTCCCTCTCTGCAGTCTACCTGGGCATCTCCCTTCTGATCTGGTTGAAGAGGGGGGGGGATACTTTGTTTGTGAATATCTCTTAAACCATAAAGGTTTCAGAGATAAGACTTATATCATTCTTCATGTTTTTTTAATGCCTACAAAATAAAATAAAGTTAAAATGAAGTATTACTATCCCTTTAAATATTAGCCAGTAAAATGGTAAATAAACTGGTGCAGGATTGCAGTGCCTACACCCACAACTAACAATATGGTTGTGGCCAGCACAGCCAAGACACGCCTCAAAATTTTGAGCTCTAGGCAGTTACCTACTCTGATGGGAAATCTAGCCCTGCCCTGGAAGCAACACATTAGCAACCTCTCTAACAGTCAAGGGGTTAAAAGTCCAATTTAAATCAGTGGGAATGTTGGAACTGTTTATTTGTCCCGTAGGATACAGTTGTAATTTTCCAGAATTACTCCAGTTCTTCTCAGACCATCAGTCACTTCAACTTACCAAGATAAGTGTCCTTTGGACAGCAGTCAGGGGGATCTAGGTTTTGCATTATATCTGTAGTTTCCTGTATAAAGTGATCTCTATTAAAATGGTCCTTGTAAGTGCCACTAGTATTCATCAGATTGTAAATTAAACAACTAGCTGTAGTCCATAACAGAGATCAAAATGCAAATAAGGCCAATAAATATAAATAACTGACTGCCGTATGAAAGACCCTTGCTTAGATATGTTCTTCTGTTAACAAATGAAGATACACTTATCCATAGGGAAAAGTTCCCCTTAAACATATGGATTTACCAAGTTGCTTATTACCACTTATTATAAACTATGGAGGCAGTATCTTAATTTGACAGCAATATAAGAGAATGCATCAATAATATATGCAGTGAGTGTCTAACACAGGGGTGGACAATGTGAGGACATACAAATGTCACTGAGCTACAGTTCAAATTATCTTTAACCCACTGAGTGCCAGAAAAGTCTCCAATGATTAGATACCTCTCTGGCACTCAAAGAGTTAAAGGGTTAGTAATGCCCATATTTAAAATAAAGTATATGGAGAAAGTCCCATCTTTCAAATCTTTATGGTTTGAGAGATATTCGCCACTAAAGTTCCCCCCTCACTCATATCAGCTGTAAAGCTGACAGAAGGAGATCCGAGTCGGCCGACAGGAGGAGGCTCTTCAGCAGAGCCGAAATAGCGACATTTAAAAAGAAATACTTAATTGGAACAGTCTACAAAGTGTTCTTGTAAACCAGGCACACTTTGTAGACTGTTCCAATGAAGTAATTGTTTTTAAATTTCGCTATTTTGGCTCTGCTGAAGAGCCGCTGTCTGATCCCTGGACCGGGATCTCCTGCTGTCATTAGAGAGCTGACGTCAGAAGGGGAGGGAGAGGGGAACTTTAGTGGAGAATATCTCTCAAACCTTAAAGGTATACGAGATGGGACTTTCTCCATATACTTTATTTTTTTAACATCTACAATATTGAATTAAGTTAAATAAGGGCATTACTAACCCTTTAAGTTTCCATAGTAGGGCAACCTGCATCCCTCCAGCTGCTTTTGGACTACAATTCCCATTATCATCACTATTTTCCACTATTGTGGATGATGAGAGTTGTAATCCAATAACAGCTGGTGTCCACAAGCTGCCTGTCCTTGTTCCAACCCCCCTATCTATCATGGTTATTGGCAGGTCAACCTTTATACATGAAGCCAGTGTCACAGACCTTGTTGATTTCCACAGAACACTGTTAAATATTTACAGAAATGTTGCCTCTCCAGCTGTAAAATGTTAAATATTTAAATGTGTGCATTTTTTGCAGTTCTCAATTCAAAACACATTTGTTTTTGTACCTTTAAAGCAGCTGTGGATTAAAAAACATTTTCCAATTGTAAGGAATGGAATCCAGCTGCTATTGTACATCTTCAAGCTTTTTTTTTACCTGTATAAAATAGGATTTTAGTGATCTTACCATTAAATCATTTTCATTTATTCCATATGGAACACAGGGACCAAGGGGTTGAGCTCCCCTCCTCCAGAGGTCAGAGGACTTCAAAAAAGTCAGTATCTTTGAGGAGAATACTTCCTCCTCCTCAAGTTCAACTCCATATTCACGTGTACCAAAGTGGCACAGAAAAGTACCAAAAGTTGGGAAGAAACCCCCTGAACAAAAAACCCAAGAGGACTCCTCTTCCAAGGGAATGAAGCACTGTTTAGTTTTTTTTCTCTGGGTGGGAGTCCTATGTTCCATATGGTCTAAGAAAAAAGGATTTAATGGTAAGTTCACTAAAATCCTATTTTTTCTTATGTCCAATATGTAACCTAGGAGCAATAGGGATATACCAAATTACCCATAACATTCCAGGGATGGAAAGAGAAAAAACTTTCCCTATAGGATACCAGTATTCCTCACGACTAAACTGATGCCATATAACCTCAGGTGTCACAAACACCAAAGTAAACAAACAAGAGCCAGTGGGGTTTAAACTACTAAACAGTACATGGTTGTAGGAAAAAATTAAGTTTTTTTAACAGGCAAAACAGACTGAAGTACCTTCCGTTGGCCAAGTTCAGAACATTGACACAGTAGCGTTTGGATAATGTGTGCGAGGAGGATCATGTTGCTGCCTTGCATAACTGTTCAGAGAGACCTGATTATGGTAGGCCCAGGAGTCACCAACTGACTTGGTGAAGTGTGCTGTGACTCTGAAAGGGACCAGTTTCTTCTTGATTACTTATGCCTGGTGTATGGTAGCCTTGATCCAAGAAACAACTGTGACTTTGAATGCTCTCCAACCTGTTCTGGAGCCATAAGGAATGACCAAAAGGGAATCTGCCTTTCTAAAAAGCTGAGTATGATGCACATAGTACTTCAGGCATTGAACTGTATCCATAAGGTGAAGGTCCTTCTCCTGTTTGAAGGAAGGGTCAGGATCCTGTGAAAGTCAGAAACAACTTTCGGTATGAAACCTATGAAGTACTGCCTTATTCTGGAGAAACACCAGGAAAGGGAACTTACAAGACAAGGCTTGAAGCTCAGCAACTCTTCAAACAGAAACAATGGCTAAAAGAAAGGCCATTTTCAGTGTAAAAAGCACAAGGTCACCAATGAAAGAGGCTCAAAGGGAGGTCTCTGAAGAGCACCAAGACCAGATTAAGATCCCAATGGGGTGTGGGATCCCTAAAAGAGGGTTAACCACCCCTTGAACAAAAGTCTTAACATCTGGCAAAAATAGAAATACAATTCTGGGAAAGGATTGTAAGGGATGAGGTTTGTACCTTGATAGAGCTCAGACTGAGACTTTTGTTCATCATCCTGCAAAAAAGCCAAGTTCGTAGAGAGATCAAAGGTCTGAGAAGACACATCCTTATCAGCACACCACTGATAAAATATGGACCAAATTCTATGATACATTTTGTAAGAATAGGTTTCCTAGCCTGGAACATGGTGGAAATGACATCCTCTGAGAAATCATTTAATCTCAGGACATTGGTCTCAAGAGCCATACCGTCAAGGCTAACGTTTCCACTTGCTGGTACCAGATGGGACCCTGAGTCAGGATGTCCAATCTTGGAGGGAAGTGGAGCTGTTCATTTACGGACAGATTGAGAAGATCTGCAAACCAGGCCAGATGGTGACAGAAGGAAACAATTAGTATGACCAGGGCCTTCTTCATCTTGGTTTTCATTATCACCCTGGGGATTAGAGGGGAGGAAACACAAAAGCCAGAGGAAAGTTCCATGGAATGAACATCATGTCCAAAAAGAAACTAATAATATGGAACAGCGCTAATAATATAATACTATACTAAATGATAATATATGGCAGTGAGACACACACAGATGTGAGTTAAAAACACGTCTTTATATATCAAACATTACTAAATAACACATCATGTCCATCTCAAATGCCAAGGGATCTTTCGCCTTTGTGCAAAACAAAGCGACTTTCCTGTTTTTGTGAGAGGCCATCAGATCCACCAAAGGGGGGGCCCAAACATTGGACTATCTGTTTAAACACTTCCTGGTTTAGTTCCCAGTTGCCTGGATCTTGACAACTGAGAAAGTCCAGAACCTCATTTTATACTCCTGGGATATGGACAGCCAAGATGGCTGGAATATGAGTTTCTGCCAAATGAAGTTCTCACATCTCCATCCATGCAGGCTTCCTTCGAGTTTCTCCTTGATGGTTGAAGCTACTGCCATTGAATTGTTGGACTGAGCACATGATATTGTTCCTGTCAATACGTGAGACCAGTGAAGGCTTACCAGGTAAATGGTTTGAATCTCTATGATCTTGATTGATAGAAGACTCTTCTCTCTTGTCTGCCATCTCTAAGCTGTCAGGGGACAAAGGGTTGCTCCCCCAGCCCTTCAGGCTGGCATCTATTGTGATCATGTTCCATTTGGGGATTATAAAAGGATGTCCTGGAGTCAGATGAGGACAATGTAGCCACCAGCATAGATCCTTCCTCATCAGAAGGAACGGGTCATGGTCAGGTGAGAGCTATATCAGGACCACCTTCTGAGAATATCTAGTTGGTGTTCTCTTATGTGGAACTAGGCATAAAGGGCCGCTTTTACAATTGATACCAGGCTTCCTATGATCTTCATGTAATCTCTTATTGTTGCTGAGGACCATGCTACAGTTCAAGATACTTCCTGAAACAGGATCTGAATCTTATCTTCTGGCAAGAACACTCAACTTTGAAATGTGTCGAACTCCATTCCCAGGAAGAACAGAGTCTGGGATGGTATCAGAGAGGACAGCTTGAGATTGAGGATGTAGCTGTGATGAGCCAGGCTGTGGGCACACTCCTGGACACGAATGGCCAGAATTTCATCTGATGGTGCATTGATCAGAAGATTATCCAGCTAAGGAGTCAGGTAGATTCTCTGTGAATGGATGTATGTGGACAAAGCTGCCGTGAACTTCTTGGAGCTGAGGCCAGGCCAAAAGGCAGAGCAGTTGTTAATTAATCCCTCCCTGTGGTTTAGTTCTGGGATCAGTCTCAGGGATTGCTACCAAGAGACCCCAAAGGAAAGACAGATTTTGTTTTCCAATCAATTTTGCCTCCTTTGGAAGCATATAGAATTCACATCCTTGTGTTATTTATTAGGTATTTTTCAGCATCATCTGAAGTGTGGTTTGTCTGTGTTCAAACACTGGAGATGGTAAGGGTGGTGGGAGGTCCTTTTTAACTTTTGTCCTGGGAGGAAGAACTATCTTAGTGTGTGCGACCAAAGATGATCTGAAGGAAAATATTGGATAGGTTCGAACAAAATTCTGTCTTTGTCCCTATGATGTAGTTGATTTCCTTCTGAACTGCTCCTATTTTGTTTTGTGCATAAGGATCTACACTTCTACACATTACTTCTTGTTTTGTGGTCTTGGAAACAAGAACCAAGTGTTATTTAAAAGAAAATAAATGGCTGGCTGAAACACAACATATGTTTTATCAATCTTTTGATAGGAAAAAAGTCAGATTTATATGCACTAAACAGGAGTATTAGCTTCCAAGGATAGATATTAGTGGATATTTCCTGAATCCAGCTCCAACTCTACAGTGTAAAGTAGTGCATCAAACTTTTGTCTGTGATGAAAGTGCGGGGAAAAGCAGCGTATCAAATAATCTATTCTTCTCCTCGATCATTGATGGAAACCTTCAGGCATTCATCAATGATTTGGCATGTTTTGTGTATGTGAAGCAGGGAAAATTGTGTAAATTGGCCAGTCAGGAGAAAAACATGCATAAGCGAAAATGTGTATACGTGTGTTCACCCCATGGATTGGAATGGGATCTGCCAGCTTGAAGCTGGCGGATCAAATTTGCGGATCTATCTGGTATAATAAGTAAGTTGCTGAATAGGCAAATGGTTAATACGATTTTCTTGAGCATTAAGCCATTCGCACATTGATGAATCCAGGCCCTAGTTGGCAATCATAAAGTAACTCAATCACCTTCTAATAATAAATCCCCATTTACCCTAAAGTGGAACTGTTGTCTTTGGAAAAGTTTAGTTAAATTTAAAGAGAATACAAAATGCCAGTATGATGTACTAGTCATTTGTTTATGGCACAACATGGCAGTATATGCTAATTAGCTTCTGTGCTGGACTAAAATTACCACACACCACTATGAATTAATCTAGACAGAGCCTGCAAACTAGAGCAACTTCATTTTACAGAAAAATGGCTAGGGCAACATATAGGCAGATTTTATTTCTCTTTAGTTTATGTAAACTTATGTGAAGATGACGGGTCCTTTTAGTCCTTTTCAACTACCCTGAAATTGACTGGAGCAATATGACTTCAGGCACAACAAAGGGAAATGATAAGTATGATAAATGATAATTTTATGTCCCAACTAGTAGAGGAGCCAACTAGAAAAGAGGCCTTGCTTGACCTAGTGCTCTCAAACGATTCTGACATTGTAAACAATGTGCAGGTAAGGGAACATTTGGGCAGCAGTGACCACAATATTGTATCCTTTGAAGTTTGTTATGAGAAACCCAATAGCAAGAGTTTAACCAAAACATTCAATTTCAAAAAGGCTAATTTTACAAAGTTAAAAGAAGCTTTAAAGGATATCCAGTGGGATGTAATTTTCAAAGATAAAAATGCACAAGAGTCATGGAATGTATTTAAAATGTTCTTGGGCAAATATACACGTCAATATATACCATTGGGGAATAAGCACAAGAGAAGTAAAGCAAAACCAATGTGGATTAATAATGTGGTTAGCAGGGAAATGAGAAATAAAAAGCAGGCTTTTAAGGTGTTTAAGTCAAATGGGTCAGATGCATCATTTAAAAAATATAAAGAATGTAATAAAATCTGCAAACAAGCAATTAAGCTAGCTAAAATAGAAAATGAGCGAAACATTGCAAATGAGAGCAAGAAAAACCCTAAACAATTCTACAAGTATATTAACAACAAAAAAGTTAAGGTTGATATTGGTCCTCTTAGGACTGAAACAGGTGAATTGATTAGTGAGGATAAAGCTATGGCTGACACCCTAAATACGTTCTTTGCTTCAGTATATACAAAGGAAGCAGAAATGACAAGCTGTGGGCAAACAGACAAAACCATGGAATTTCCTCCAACATCTACATGGCTTACTGAGGACAAGGTCCAAAAGAGACTGGAAAGGGTTATAGTGAATAAAGCGCCTGGGTACTTAAGGAACTTAGTTCAGTAATAGCAAAACCATTATACTTAATATTTATTGATTCGCTTTCATCAGGCATAGTGCCCTGTGATTGGAGGAAAGCTGATGTAGTTCCATTGTTTAAAAAGGGAGCAAGATCCAAACCAGGAAATTATAGACCTGTGAGCTTGACTTCCATAGTGGGTAAGATACTAGAAGGGTTATTAACTGACAGTATTCAGAACTATGTGAAGACAAACAATATCATTAGTAGGAATCAGCATGGTTTCATGAAGAACAGATCATGTCAGACTAATTTACTTGCATTTTATGAAAGAGTGAGTAGTAATTTGGACAGGGGAATTGCTGTTGATGTAGTATACTTGGATTTTGCAAAAGCCTTTGACACAGTGCCTCACAACAGGTTACTGCATAAATTAAAAGGCTTCGGTATGGGTGGTGTTATCTGTACATGGATTGAGAACTGGTTAAATGATAGATGGCAGAGAGTTGTTGTAAATGGAACTTTTTCAAATTGGTCTAGGGTTATAAGTGGGGTGCCGCAGGGTTCAGTCCTGGGCCCAATGCTTTTTAATTTGTTTATTAATGATCTAGAAGTGGGAATTGAAAGTAGCATCTCAATCTTTGCTGATGATACTAAGCTATGTAAGGAAATACATACAGAGCTCGATGTTTTTTCCCTACAGAAGGATTTAGATAAACTAAGTGAATGGGCAGAAAAGTGGCAGATGTAATTTAATGTAGATAAATGTAAGGTTATGCATTTGGGTTGTAGAAACAAACTTGCTACATATACTCTAAATGGGAAACAACTTGGGAAATCCTCATTAGAGAAAGATTTAGGTATACTGATAGACAATAGTCTTCACAGCAGTGTGCAGAGTCACTCAGCTGCTGCAAGAGCAAATAGAGTACTAGCCTGCATAAAAAGAGGTGTAGAAGCAAGGGATGCTAATATTATCCTACCTCTGTATAAATCCTTGGTTAGGCCTCATCTAGAATATGGAGTACAATTTTGGGCGCCTGTTCTAAAAAAAGACATTACTGAACTGGAAAAGGTGCAGAGACGTGCAACAAAACTGATAAAGGGATTGGAGGATCTGAGTTACAAAGAGAGACTAGCCAAACTGGGTTTGTTTACATTAGAAAAGAGACGTCTAAGGGGTGATATGATTACCATTTACAAATACATTCAAGGTCAATACAAAGAACTATCCAATGAATTATTTATGCAAAGAGCTGAGCTAAGAACAAGAGGTCATCCATTAAGACTGGAGGAAAGGCGCTTTCGACTAAAACACAGGCAGGGATTCTTTACAGTAAGGGCGGTAAGGCTATGGAATTCTTTGCCTTGGGATGTTGTGCTTGCAGGTAATGTAACTGCATTCAAAAAAGCAATGGATGCCTATCTAGCACAGAACAATATTGACAGTTATGACAGATGGCTTCAAAGGAAATAGGATATTGAGCCGGGGAACTATTTGACACACACACACACCTACACTGGAAATTGCTCCAGAGGGCTTTTTTGTTGCTTTCCTCTGGATCAACAGGGGTGTTACTGGCATGGGCTGGACTTGATGGACGCATGTCTTTTTTCAGCCTTATCTACTATGTTACTATGTTACTATGTTAGTCTGAGAAGAAAATCCTAATGACCACTATGAAACAATTTTGGGTAGACTGGTTCAGAAAAATTAAAATGTAATTTGTAGTCAGTATCATTTTCACATAGGCAGTCTTTGTTGCAGGATTCCAAGACCCCAGACTCCTCCCATGATGTATTCTTAGAAGCAGAAATCAGTGGGCTCTAAAGATGGAACCTTGCATCATAGATAAAAGAAGTACTACTTACTTGTGCGATCCAACCGGCTCATGTATAAGAGCTGGTTTGACAAAATTCAACCTGCCCTTCTGATGGAGTCAGCTTTCTGCAAGGTTGCTTGAATAACAGTGTCCACGATCTGTAGTGGTCCGAAATAATTTATTAATAAATAAAGTTAGTAATATAACAATAAAGAGTAGGATCAACGCATTTCTGGGCAAAGCTTTTTCTTCAGGAGCTCTACTGGCAAAAAACATTACATTTCGCACCACTCAAATATGTATCCCCGTGTGGCACGCCCCCAACCAATCACATCTACAGTTGTGTCCCCCGGCTGACATACCGCACATAAGGCAATCAATCATACTATGAATATTTGCCCATGTAAACAACACCAAATATACACCAAAATACAATATGTTTTAAAGTACAATCTCATCTTACATAGCAAATGCCTCTGATACTATAGGGATTGTGACAAATTGGCCAAACAATGTATCTATATATACAAAAGAAGAAACCTGCGTCTCTGCCACATACACACGCAGACACACACACTCAAGGACAGCAGTAAGGAAGAGATATTCAAATCTTCTTTATACTGCCTGTCCAGGACACACAGGGAGGTGTGATTTTGACAGGATAAGGAGTTGGCTCTCCCCCACTATCTCCTCTTCCAACAAAACAAACATGGCCTTTCAACCCCTTGCCACTCCTGGCAAGGAATTGCAGGTGCCTTCAATACACACACACAACACACACGTCAAACATAAACACGTACAACACACGAGTAATACACACATACAACACAGACAATACATACATGCAATACATATACACAATCCAAACGCACAATACACACAATACACACACATGTACAATACACACACAATACACACATGCAATACATATGCACAACACATATAATACACACACAATGACAACACAAACGAGCACAATACACACGCACGCTGTAACGGTTTTTAGGACACTCAGACCAGTATGTGAAATAAAACACAATTTATTTAGAGTAAAATAATGCAAATGATCACCCTCTAGTGGTGGTTAATAATACACAAACAGTGTAGACTGATAGGTTACAAGTGTAAATGCACAATAATATTACATGTACAAATACTAAGCAATAGAATGGGATATAACCCCAAAGGGTTAAGAACTTGATAACAGTCAGTCTCAGATGTGGATGTTTGGCATGCCCTGGGTGTTATATGGCTGCGCTGGTAGACAAAGTTCACCATGTACTGGAGACAGGACTGCCTCGCCAAAGTGTTCGGGTAAGAAGCAGAACAGGAATCCAACTAGCCCCTTCTGGCGTACCTACTGGATCTGCTTCTGCTAGTGCAAGTGAGAATAGCCCCCACGGGCATAACAGGAACCGGCCTGCAATGCAAGAGCTACTAAGCCTCCTCAGACTTAACCGGATACTGGAGTTTGAAGTGCTAAAGCCAATAGCCCCCACGGGCGTTGTTACTGGATTTGCTAGCGCTGAAGCCTTTTATCTGTCACCACTCTGTATAACGGATATCGCCCAGTAACCGACAATAGGAGAGAGCCTTAGGCGCCCAACCGGCCCAAAAGACGTGACTGCAATGGAAGAATAGAGTTGCCGACGGTGAGCGTCCAACTCAGCAGGAGTATCACCGAGAACGAGGCTCGTACTGGAGGTAGAGAGAGTGAGACCAAGGCAGCACTGCTAGGGTTAATAAGCACGTTTACTCGAGGCTTCAGCGAAACAGCAAGGCTCAGCAGAATGAGGGAGGCGTACTGAGACACACACAGCTCAGCAAGGGTAGCGATACACTGCACTGATCGTGGGTAACACCAGGCAAGGCAGTCACACGGAAACTGGCAACAGCAGATGATAATGTCGTGGCGGCGACAACTGGAACGCGGGTCACTGGAACAAGCTGAAAGTCGATCTTCGGAGCAGGAAGTCAGCCGGGCCGGGTCGGAGCACGTAGGAGGTAGTCATACAAGCCGGGTCATACACAAACAGGAACGTCAGCCAAGCCGGGTCAGTATCCAAGGGTGGTACGCAGTCGGGCCGGATCATACACAAACAGGAACACTGGAGAATAGTCAGGACAAGCCGATTCGGTACACAGAAATCCAGAACACAGGAACACAGCAACAGTACTACTGGCTCAGAAACACCACGAAAGGGCATCTGACAGGTGACTGGGCCAGGCATAAGAAGGTCACCAGGGGCGGGCCAAACTGGCTCAGCAAATCAGAGCGAACACAGGAAAGAGTGACAAGAATCACAGGCACTGTGATACATGCACAATACACGTGCGCACAACACACAGTTGTACAACACACGCACAACACACAATGCATACATACATGCAATGCACATGCACAACACAAAAAGACAATACACACACACAGACAATACACATACACACCCACAACACACACAGCACATACATAATACACACATGCACAACACACATACACACAATACACACATAAAAAAACCTCACACACAACACACCACAAAACGCACAAAACACACACATACACACATGCACACCACATATGCCTACAACACGCACAACACATGCAATACACACACATGTGCAAAACACACACACCACACACACATGCAATACACAGTACAATACACACACACACATGCAATACACACATGCACAACATGCACACACATGCAATACACACTTGAACAACACACATGCACAACACACACGCAATACACACATATACATGCACAACAAACATATACATAATACAGCACAACACACACACACACAATACATACACACACAATACACATGCAACAAACACACTCACAACATACACAAGCAATACACAAACACACACAACATACACACTCTCAATACACACACGGACAACAAACACAATACACATACAGTACACACACAATACACACACACAAAACACATGCAAAACACACACAATTCAGACATAATATATACACACACACAATATACACACAGGCAATACACACACACACAAACACAATACATACAAAACATGCACACCATATATGCAACATATACTATAAACAAAATACACACACAATAAACACTGACACAATACACACACAAATACACAATGTACACAAAAACACCCACCTATCCACAATATGCACAATACACACACACACACACACAAAATAAGCAAAACACACGCACATATGCTCACACATGTTCACATGCACATACGTTCTCTCACATGCTCATTCACACACACACTCACGATCACTGATGGAGAGTTATATAACGCAGTTAGAGTTGAAAGGGCTAAACACTGAAAATTCAACAATCCAGTAATTAAGAATTATCTCCTTTCTGGATTTACCCAGATGTCAGGGCAAAATAGTCCTACACATAAATCCCCTTTATTTTTTAACCCTATTACTACCAGACACGAATCACATTCTATGTTTATTTATTCATGCATACGAGTAAATGCGTCTTTTTTTGGGGGGGTTGGTTATTTATTTTATAAACCACATGGTCAAAGCCGTGCCAATATTACTAGTAGTATTAGTAGCACAGCAAAACTAACCACATAGCAACCCTTCTCCCTCACCCCACCCCCTTCATATGTGCAAACCCAAGTGAGACCAGCACACAGGAAATTATTGGTGTAAACAAAAAGGTGGTGATTCTATAAGGTTTTCTATCCCCAAACAATTCTACCATGCAGCTTAGTTGATAGAGAATGAACATATGGTATGTAAAACTAACATGGACAACGCAGATTATAGGTTAGAGCATCATATGCCATAAATTCAGTGGTAGATATCTGCATGTTACCACGCTAAAACCCATTTAAATATGCTTGGAATCCAAAGAATAATTCTACGCCTGTACATAGTTAACAGACCCAAGTGTAAAGCTAGATTGAAAGCAAACACATAAGGTGAAACAGTTGAATAGCAAAAATAAACAAACAGCATAATGAAGAAAGACAAATATTAATATAGCATACCTAAAGCTAACATGGCCAAAGCAGATCTCAAGCTTAAACATCATGGGCCATAAAGGTAAAGAGCATAGCTGGGATGTCAAAGGCTTCCCATTCCAAAAATAACATACCTAAAATGGGCTTGGAATCCAAAGAATAATTCTAAGTAATAATTCTGAGCCTGTATATCCGTAACACAGCTAATTGAAAAGCCATGCTGGAAGACAATCATAAGGTGAAATAAAGTAGAACAGTAGAAAAAGTATAATATAATTAATACACGTTTTCTATAGATTAATTTAGACAATTGGGCACCATCAACTGGAGCTTAAATATCCAATGGGCCTCCCGATTATTATGCATTGTGACCCTTTCTGACCTCTGTATCTACATGCTCTGTAGGAGGTAATTCCAAAACATACACTGCATGGAAATCTTACCCTAATCTTGAAATTACCTGTGAACCTACTTTTGCTTTTTTGTAGGGTCAGGCCATGCAAATGCAAGTTGACATCTAACAATGTCTAAACTGTATTGCTGCTGATTTTCTTTATTGCACAATGACATGGAATTCAAAATACAGCAAGAAACAGCAAGATCAAATGAAAATTATCCAATGGTTGAAGATTGACATTGATATTATCAAAGCAAGTTCAAATGCCAGCCAATCAATATATGGCAAAATTACAATTTCAGCTCTAAGTGACTGTATATAAACCCCAAAATAACTGACATACCTTGCTTGTGTTTGGATGTTTGCTGACCTGTAGCTCAAGGTCTAGAAGTTGGGGAAAGTTAGAGTAAGAAATTGTGGTATACATTTCAGAAAGGTATAGTGGTACTGGGGAAAGACTAGAAGAGACTTTAAGTACATATACATATATATATATATATATATATATATATATATATATATATATATATATATTAGTGTAAAAGCCTGTGTACATGGGCCAAGGTCCGGGTAATGTTAACCATTTGGGTGCCAGAGGGATATGCAACTCATTGCTTTGCAATGCGTTGTGTACCCCTCTGGCACTCAAAGGGTTAAGCAGCTGCTACCTCACTGTTCCACGCAATGCAGTCTTGCGTTGACTCACTCATGCAATGCAATCATGAGCAGTAGATACTGCACGGTGAGGTGAAGCTGGGCTGGCAGTAGAAACAATCAGTCATTGTGCAGTGTGAGTGCAGGATGGCACTGTAAGGTAGGACTGGTGAGGTGAAGCTGGGCTGGCAGTAGAAGGCCTCTGCTCAATCCTGTGAAAATCATGCCCCCCTGTATCTCCAGGACTGGCAGGATGGAGGAGACATTAATATCCCCTCCTTACTGCACCCCTGGGTGTGATAGGCTTCAGACAGGTTTTTCAGTCAGATGCTTTCATATATACACTGCTCCAAAAAATAAAGGGAACACTAAGATTACACATCCTAGATCTGAATGAATGAACTGACAACAAAATCACACAAAAATTCTCAATGGAAATCAAATTTATCAACCCATGGAGGTATGGATATGGAGTCACACTCAAAATCAAAATGGAAAACCACACTACAGGCTGATCCAACTTTGATGTAATGTCCTTAAAACAAGTCAAAATGCGGCTCAGTAGTGTGTGTGGCCTCCACGTGCCTGTATGACCTCCCTACAACGCCTGGGCATGTTTCTGATGAGGTTGAGGATGGTCTCCTGAGGGATGTCCTCCCAGACCTGGACTAAAGCATCCGCCAACTCCTGGACAGTCTGTGGTGCAACGTGGCATTGGTGGATGGAGCGAGGCATGATGTCCCAGATGTGCTCAATCGGATTCAGGTCTGGGGAACGGGCGGGCTAGTCCATAGCATCAATGCCTTCCTCTTGCAGGAACTGCTGACACACTCCAGCCACATGTGGTCTAGCATTGTCTTGCATTAGGAGGAACCCAGGGCCAACCGCACCAGCATATGGTCTCACAAGGGGTCTGAGGATCTCATCTCGGTACCTAATGGCAGTCAGGCTACCTCTGGCAAGCACATGGAGGGCTGTGCGGCCCCCCAAGGAAATGCCACCCCACACCATTACTGACCCACCGCCAAACCGGTCATGCTGGAGGATGTTGCAGGCAGCAGAACGTTCTCCACTGCGTCTCCAGACTCTGTCACGTCTGTCACATGTGCTCAGTGTGAACCTGCTTTCATCTGTGAAGAGCACAGTGCGCCAGTGGCGTATTTGCCAATCTTGGTGTTCTCTGGCAAATGCCAAACGTCCTGCACGGTGTTGGGCTGTAAGCACAACCCCCACCTGTGGACGTTGGGCCTTCATACCACCCTCATGGAGTCTGTTTCTGACCATTTGAGTGGACACATGCACATTTGTGGCCTGCTGGAGGTAATTTTGCAGGGCTCTGGCAGTGCTCCTCCTTGCCCAAAGGCGGAGATAGCGGTCCTACTGCTGGGTTGTTGCCCTCCTATGGCCTCCTCCACGTCTCCTGATGTACTGGCCTGTCTCCTGGTAGCGCCTCCATGCTCTGGACACTACGCTGACAGACACAGCAAACCTTCTTGCCACAGCTCGCATTGATGTGCCATCCTGGATGAACTGCACTACCTGAGCCACTTGTGTGGGTTGTAGACTCCGTCTCATGCTACCACTAGAGTGAAAGCACCGCCAGCATTCAAAAGTGACCAAAACATCAGCCAGGAAGCATAGGAACTGAGAAGTGGTCTGTGGTCACCACCTGCAGAACCACTCCTTTATTGGGGGTGTCTTGCTAATTGCCTATAATTTCTACCTGTTGTCTGTTCCATTTGCACAACAGCATGTGAAATTGATTGTCAATCAGTGTTGCTTCCTGAGTGGACAGTGTGATTTCACAGAAGTGTGATTGACTTTGAGTTACATTGTGTTGTTTAAGTGCTCTCTTTATTTTTTGGAGCAGTTTATATATATATATATATATATATATATATATATATATATATATATATATATAATAAAGAGGGCAGCACCAGTGGGACTTTCAGTAGGCAAAAAGCAAATTTTCTTAGTCAACGTTTTGGTCCTCATAGGGATCTTTTTCAAGGATTTGAAAAAGGTCCCTGTGAGAACCGAAACGTTGACCAATAAAATTCTCTTTTTGTCTACTGAGAGTCCCACGGGGGCTGCCCCCTTTATTTATCTTCTACCTATCTCTTTGGGATTGTGCACCTGGGCATTTAATAAAAGTCTATGTAGGGATATGGTGGGGAGAAGAATGGATGAGGAGAGGGAAAAAAGAGAGAGGATGGTTGCTACTTGGAGCAGTAGAGGAAGAGAAGAAGAAGGGAGGAGAGGTATCCAGCCACAGCCAAGTACAAAACAGGCAGGGACAGAGATAAAAATGAGTCATGGAGGGAGAGGCCAGCACAAAGCAAAGCACAGCGCAGACAAGACCTGAGGTCTACACAGCCAGACAGTATGTAGAATCATCCAAGGAGCAGGTGGAGTAGGCCCTAGTACAGAGCATCCTGACCAGTGAGCCCATTTTGTTCTCAACTGAGAAGGCCAAAAGATTGGTAGGAGGATGAAGAGCAAACTGTCACTTCATGGAAGGGCTTCTGGTAGTCCTCTTGCCCACATCATCTTCAATGGCTGGAAGTGTATGCTCTGACAGAGCCTTTTCATGACCAGGGGTTTCAGAGGTCCAAAGAAGCTGTGACACTGGAGATGACAGCATCATGGGTGTTTTAGTCTTCAATAGCTGGGAAGCCAAAAGTTTCTTAAAAGTAGGAAAAGCCAAGCATAGCTTCATGTAATGTCATAAATAATGCATGATTTGTAAAACTAACATGTATCTGCCCAGAAGAAAAATAAGTTGATGCTAAAATATTACAGGTATATACAATTTAAAAGGATAATGGCAATATCTCAGTGGTGTACATGGATATGTTCATTTGCATGTGATAAAAATGAATGTCACTGCATATCATCTATGTTTCCACTCCACAATTTGCTAATTTCTGTATTCCCACTACAGCACTTATGTCTGCAGCATAGGAGGATGAACCTGAGGAGGCATCCTCTCAAAAACAGACAGCCACATACACTTAAGAACCTTCAAATGCAAAAGCTGGATGCAGGAACGAGCAATCGTATGCCACTACCCCCCCCCCCCCTTCTTAGAAATGAATGCCATAACACCCCCACTGCATGAAAATAACTGGATGCTACAAACATACCAGTACAGCGCATTTGGCCCCTCACCCCTATCACCTGATCCAAGCTGGATTCTGCCAGCCTGCCACCAGCACAGCACTGATCCAGCCTGCAGCCTCATCCCAGGTGGGACACAACATCACCACAGTGACCACAATATCAACTGTGGGTACTGGACTACCCACACTGGGTTGGTGGATGAGGCCACAGCCACAAGCAATATTTACTCAACTAAGCCAGACATTTCCAAAATGGACATCACTGGTGGCAGAATATATGGCAAGTAGTGAGCCCTTCTGGCTCTGCCTTCCAAGCAGCATACTTGCAAGCAGGATCAGCAACATTACCAGCGGCATCAGTAGCACAAGTAGCATCATCAGCACAATCAGCACAAGGAAAATCGTCAACAGCATCCCCAGCATCATGTGTTGCAGATACACGATCCACCAGCATTTCTATGGATAAAGAGTTTGTGGGAATAGAGCGGAAGCTGCTGAGGGAGACAAAATAATACACAGAAAATGTCTGGGCATTCTCTAGGATATGTAACAGTTAATCACCAGGTCAGTGTGGCCATCCTAATTGGCACTGAAAAATAAACCACAATAGCTATCAAAATGCAACAAGTGTGCTAATACAGGTATGGGCAAAAGCTAGTTCTTCTGCTGCCAACAACAAACTGAAACAACAAATGCTGGCCGAGTATCAAAAACAACTGAAGAGCTCCAAGTTGTCTATCCATGGTTTCATGCATGATGATGGTTACAAAACAGGGACATTAGCAATACATTATCACAAAGGTCCAGATTATCCAGGTGATATGTATGCCAACTGGACAAATAAATCACACTCATAGTATGCACTATACTCACAATACAGTACATGTAAGGTGAGATGTGCATTCCTGGAGCAAAATAGCTGCACCACAGGGGAGAAATAAGGATTCTCAACTACTTTAATGGAGGTTTTAACCCCTTAAATGCTGAAGAGGTCTTTAACACATCGTAAAGCAACGTGTTTAAAATCCCTCTAGACCAATTTAAATCAATATCATTTTGGGATATCTTTATTTCTTCCCTGTGGTGTAGATGGTTTGCCCCAGAATTGCCCCTCTTTAGCTTATTGACTGCAGCTTGTAATATTTACTCCATGTTTTTCATATTGGGAGTCCGTAGTACATATTTTTTTATGCTGAGCAGTTGGCCTTTTGGTATGTTTTGTTTTATATGATTCATATGTTATGACTCATAATGTAAATAATTATTGGTAGCCATAGGTTTTCTGCTGTGCAAAGTAAATTATTTATCTATATATTAACTGGCCTAAGAACAAAAATTGGATTTGTGTCACTGTGCATAGTGAATTTGAAATCACCACCAAAGGAACCATTTATGGATACATAAAAATCTCTGAAATAAAGATCTATCTCCCTGACTTGTGCCTGAAATAGATACATTGATCGTCAAAGAAACCCACATATAAATAAGCTTGACTAGATGCCATGGTTGCATTCATGTTAAAGCAGACATTCATAGAATGTGTAGAAATATTATATTAAAGTGTTGTTAAGTGAAAAGGTTTTATATGAGAAGCTGATTCCAGTGCCTGGATTTACCCACATCCTTTTATAGGTCTCTCTTCTGTGTTCCCTGACTGTTGGAGGTCTGTTGCAGGTCTACCTATGGAGAAATAACAGTATACGCATAGAGAACCAGATGAGTATTGCTCCATGGAACAAGAAAAGGTCCCTAGTGGAGGAAACACCATGATAACATTGGTGAACACCTTTTTCCTTTAATTCTAATTGGGATTATGTTCCCATAGGACATGTTACAATTGTAATATTTGGACTCGACCTAACTATACCCAAGGTGTTACAACAGGGAGTGAGAGACATTGTTGAGAACATGAGAAATCACCACGAGTTTTAGATGGAGTTTGGTCAGTTGCTGATTAATTGTTTCCTGTCATTCCCAGATATGATGTTGGCCAGGGCTGGACATGACCTTGTTGCATCTTTATTTGTAGTAATGATATCCTTCGCATGTTAAGGTGCAGTCTACAGAACATATGTGTATGTTTAATTTATGTGGACATGACATTTCAGTCTTGGAATCACTCCCTTGGGGACCAGAGGGATGTTCAACAGAATCCATTTTTCTAATTCTTGTGTCTAAAGATGATTTTTATGATATGTTGGGAATTTTACACGTGGATTTTGTGGATGGCGAAATACCAGCGGAAAATGTTTCCACCTACCATACCCCAACATTCAGAAAATACAGCAGAACAGCAAATGGATTAAGCATCTCCTCTGATTTTAATGGGTGGAATTCTAGTGGACCTTTTATCTGTTTACCCCACAGATAATAGAATGCCAAATGGTGACTGTAAAACTAGCATCACCTATTTTGTTTCATGTCAGATATCATATAATAGAAACCCAGATGAGCCAATAGGTTTTATCTGTCATCAAACTCTGTGGTCCATTAGTTTAAAATAAAAGTGGAAGAATACTGGAACAAAAAAAAAATTAAATTCTAAATCCCATTGATTTATATGGGAATTTGAACCCCTCGAATGATAGAGAGGTCTACAATGGATTGTGAAGCAATGCTTTGGAAACCTCTTTAGCATCCAAAAGTTTAAATATACCCATTTAAATCAACAGGGATTTTATATTTTCCCTTGCATTGCAGTTAGTATGAAGTAAAATTCATCCACTTTTCTTTTGAATATGCTGCCCTATGTTTCTGTTTATTTTCAGGATAGAAAATTAACCCATTTGAGGTTGTAAAGCTAGTATTTGTACTGTTTAATGTTCTCAGCCAAAATCTCCCTCCTTATTTGATAGGAATACGCTAAAAAGAAAATAATAACTTCATGGAAACCACTAATCCCCACTTCAGGGGCCAGAAATGTACTCTGGAATAAAGTCCCAGTGCAGTATTGAATCCTGGGGGTAATGATAAAATAAAGTCTGTTTCATGTTCCTGCAGGGAGGAATGCTGCTCTGTGCATACTGTTTGTACAGCCAAACGCAGAGAACTCTACAGAAATATACCTATAAATGGGCCTTTTTTGTGTTTGTTTGTTTGTTTGTTTCCACAGAAGCCAAGTTACACAAGTCAGACATTCACCTAGCACCAAACGCGAGAGGCTTGGACACATTAGAAGGGAGGAAGGTTCACAGTAACATTCAGCATATGGAGGTCAACAGTGGGAACTGAAATCAAGGCCATATTTAGAGCTGCAGAGACCAGCCAGTCAGGGAGACATTATTTATATGTTATTATGATCATTATTATTAATATTATTGCAAGGGATGTAACACCTCTTAATAATCTCCCCCCCCCCCACACACACACTTACCCTACTATGGCAGGAAAATACTGATGGCCCATCTCAATTTTTCCGTGTTCTTTCATTCATGGAATAACATTGTAATTCAGTCTTGGATATCATGTCCATGGAAGCTGACACTGCAGTTGCTAGTAGAATCACAGGACACACTCGTCATATAACATTCATAACCATGCAAAGCAATGCGATGCACGCCCCTCTGGTTCTTAACCCTATGAGTGCCAGAGGAGTATGCAACACATTGCTGAGTAATGCATTGCATAACCCACTGGTATTCAAAGGGTTAATGTCCATTTATAAAGTGCAAACAAACTCTGCAGCTCTGCATAAGTTACATACAACTATTCTTCTTCTGCAACCTGTGACTCTTCAGTTGTTGTTGCATTCAGGTTACCATCATCATCAGGCATATGCTGGTTGATGATTCTGGAAGTTTTAGTCCAAAAATAACTGCAGAGCCACAGGTTGTCTACTATTGTCTGTAATGTTAACATGGGTCCAAGGGAGGACCATTTCTCTATCATTCTGTTTGTACTGTGTTGGAGAATGTAGTGCATACATTAAGGGCTCAAGATAGTTAACCCTCGCTAAAAATAGCTTCTTATGGTAGAAGGGGCATTTAATGCACAGACATACCCAGTGTTGCCAGGGAGCCTTCTGCATCAGGGGTCTTCACCTTGGGTTCCCAACAGTCCTGTTTTTACTGGTAGGAACCTATTTAACCCTGAGGTCAGCTGGTAGGTAAGTCTGTTCTGGGTGCACAGCACATAAAGGTTGTTGCTTTTCCCACATATAGGAAGAAAAGGAAGGTTACAAATAATCTTAACAGGATCCTAACTGTTTATCTATATTGGAGGGCACCATTCATAATTCTACCAGGGGACTCAAAACAGGGACTGTGTCATCTTCACTTGAGGTTACCAAGATGCTACCTACCTATGTTACCAGGTACTTAATTTGTTGGGTGTCTTCTCTTCTTGAGACTACCAGGATATCTAATGTGATCAGGTTAGGTGAATGGAGTCTGGTTCTTGCTTCAGCCTTATGTACATGGCCTTCTGAAACTTTCCATCCTTCCTAATCAGATACTCAAATCAGCTGATTCCTGGTCAGCAAGTACTTAAACCAGCCCAGTGAGCCTTGCCGCTTGTGTTCCAGAGTGCTCCTCAGCTTCTGTGTTTTTTTGTGTTTCAGACACTATTCCAGACTATGATCCTGATTCTCATGTACTAGACTCCTACTTCTACCAGACTTAGTCTGGATTCCTGTCTGCCAGAAGTGACTTATCATTGCCTTCAACCTTGATTTCCATGTACCACACCCTGGCCTGTCCTTGAATTTGTTTCTGGCTCCATGTCTGCATTGCGGATTCACACTCTGACTTTCCTTGATCCAGTGCTTGCACTTGTTGGTCCCTGCTACTCATCAGTACAGGTATGATTATCCTGACCCAGTCCTGACTCACACAGTCCTGGTTATCCGACTTTGCAGTTGACACATTTAACTTGGCCTGACATGTCTCTAAGCAGCAGAATCATTTAGCCTGGAGAAGCCTAGCTTGTTAGACACCTTTGGTACTAAAAAACACGTTAGTTACCTAGAAAAGACAGGTTTGTTAGGTGTCACCTGTACCTGAGGTTACCAGGATATTAGGTACCTAGATAAACCTGGTACCTAGCGAAACCTTCTTCTTTACTCAATGTAACCATGTTAGATACTCAGAGAAACCTGGCTTGTTAAGTGTCTTCTCTGCTTGACCTGAACAAGATGTTATGTGCCTAAAGAAACATGGCTTGTTCAGTGCATCCATAGGAGTGTTAATATTACAAACATTAGAAAGCGCTACAATACAGTGGCCCTCATCAAAAAGAGGCCTAATCTACTCTGCAAGGAATAACCCATGTGTCGTAGTAACATAGTAATGTAGTAGATGAGGCTGAAAAAAGACATGCGGCCATCAAGTTCAGCCCACATAATGTCACCCCTGTTGATCCAGAAAAAGGCAAAAAAACTCTAATGAAACTATTTCCAATTAAGCCCAAGTGGGTTAAAAAAAATTCTTCCTTCCAATCGGATATTTCCCTGGATCAACACCCCATCTGCTTTGAAACCAATTGTCATAATTCTTAATATTGTTCTTAGCTATAAAGGAATCCATTACTTTTTCAAAGCAACTACAATATCTGCAAACACAGCATACAAAGCCAAACAATTGCACAATTTACTGTACAAAAAAAATCCCTGCCTTTGTTTTAGTTAAAATAACCTTTCCTCTGGTCTTAATAGATGACCTCTTGTTTTTTTGCTCAGCTCTTTGAGTAAATAAAAGCAAAAAAACAAAACAAACCTGCAGTGTTCCATGCAAATAACCCATATGTGAACCCTGTGATGTGCTTATTTACTTATTTGAAAATAATGAGGGTTTTGTTGCATAATTTGGCCAAAATATGTTTAAGCTCACTTACCTTGCCAAGGTGTCCCATTTTAAGTAAGTCATAACCTATATATGACCTCCAGAACTTTCTTGATTAAAAACACTTACATTTAAAATATTCACTTGATAATCTTACCTTCATGGAAATGTGTAGCCAGCCTAGTTAAAAACACATAAAACATAATAATGATTAATAATTCTATAGGTAAGATTCACCTGCTTTCAAGCAGAAATCCTCTGCAGTGGGTGAATGAGTAAGGACCCAAAAGGACCAGAAAATCACTAGTCCCCTTTAGAAGTCTAAACCCCCCCCCAACCACACACTACATGTGAGCTAAACAAGCTATAAAGACAATACCAAGTCCAGGCAAGTCAGTCAAACATTAAGGGGGCAGTAATGTCCCATAAAACTATTTTTTTGTTTTGTAGATTAAAGAAAAATAAATTATGTTCAGAAAATCCTATCTCTTAAACCTTTATGGTTTGAGAGATATTCACCGCTAAAGTTCTCTCTTTCCTGATGTCAGCTGTAAAGCTGACAGCAGGAGATCCATGTTGGCCGACATGAGGAGGCTCTTCAGCAGAGCCACAATAGCGCGATTTAAAAAGAAATACTTCTTTGGAACGGTCTAAAAAGTATGCTTGCAAACCAAGCACACTGGGAACTCCTGCTGTCAGCTTACAGCTGACTTCAGGAGAAGGGGAGGGAGGAGGGAACTTTAGGACTGAATATCTCTCAAACCATAAAGGTTTGAGAGATGGGATTTGCAGCACATCATTTATTTTTTTAATCTACAAAACAAAAAAATATATATATATTTTTATGGGACATTAATGTCCCTTTAAGGCCATTTATTCCTTTACAATAACCCCTTTATTACAGTGATAAAGAATAGTACATGCTGAAAATTCAAGTGTATTTTAGCCTACATCTTTGAAACTGAAGTGAAATGGATCACAGAGAAAATTAGCTAGAATGAGAAGAAGAAAGTGTGTGTAAAACAAAAGAAGTTACACTGTAATGAAACGTGCAGGGCTACTACATGGTTTTATATACTCTTTAACGAAATAGTATATATTTGGATTGATATCTTATAGCAATAAATGGAAGTTATATTTATACAAGCCCAAGTATTGTTAGTATTTTCTTTACCCCTGGAGTCTCTGTACAAGACGTGAATTAATCATTGATGTAAATGGGGGAGAGCTAATGTCCAGTGAAGCCTCTCTGTCTAACAAGTACCTACCTGTAAAGGGATTGGAAAAGGATATTTTTCCTGAGAGGTCTGTATTAGATGCGCGTTTTGCATTGTGTCTGTTTTTTCCCACTATATCTGCAGAAAACAAGATTTGAAAGGTCATGTGACCAAGACAACAGCAGCATCAAGGTCAAGAACAAAGAAGTGTCATGAGGAATAACAATTGGAGTTTATGCAGAACTTTTGGGACTAATCTCTTTTTCTAATATTTCTCCTTGTTAAGGTATATCTAAAGCGTACTGGGATATATGTGAAAGAAGGTCTGTGCAAGTAGACACACACACTCACTCTGTTTTAACCTATAGTTTTCTCTCAGTAGAGATAGTGACTCAGTGTGAAGATTATGCAGTGTAACAGAGATTGCACATGGAGCACTCCTGGGATAATGTTACATTGGCTGACCAGTGTTGACTGACCAGAAAGTTCTCTGGAATACAAAAGTATAAAAATAATAATAATAACTAGTATTTATATAGCACCTTTCTCCAAGTGGGACTCAAAGCGCTTTCAGCGCACGCCCTCGGAACTAACCAAATCGGCAGCTGAAATAATAGAGCTTATTATTACCCAATCAATGGTACTCATTTTATCGACCTCGGAAGGATGAAGGGCTGAGTTGACCCTGCCGGGATTTGAACCTGCAACCATGAGGTTTGAACAGGCTCCATAGTCAGGGACTTTACCACTGAGCTATCTCTCAAATAAATAAAATAAATAGGCAAAGATGAAAAAAATAAAAAGGTGAGTCAATTTAATGTACCATATGCATTTGCAGAATATCGGAAGTCAAAATAAAAGGTTACTATACCTTTAAGGGACAGTAATGTTTACAACAAAAGCAGCTACAATTAATCTTCATAGTATTTCAGCCATAGAGAGTGTTATTTCAATACTGTCAGAGTTGTAGTACAAGAGTAATTGAATGATAAAGTATTCCCCTCCCGCCCTTTTTACTGATGTAACACTGCTCACCTCAGAGCAGCAAGACTGTCCAGATGGATCTCACAGAGGGACAATCATCAGTTAGCATAAGTGGAAAAACCTGAAAAACCTGTCAAGGCGGGCAGGATTTTCCTTATCTTCACAGTAAGATGATTGTCCCTTGCTGTGATCCATCTGGTCTCAAAACCAGATTCCACATCTGAGGGGAGGTGGCTTACAATAGGTAAAAGGGGTGAGAGGGGGATAATTTATCATTCAATTACGCTTGAACCACAACTCTGACAGTATTGAAATAATACTCTCTATGGCTAAAATACTATGAAGATTAATTGGAGCTTCTGTTTTTGTGAAACATTACTATCCCTTTAAGCTGAACCTTTCGAATGAAGTGTTTTCTGACACTTCCACTCCTTTTCCAACTCATGTACTTATTTAAAGGTTTAGTAATACTTCTAAAAAAATTATTTTTTATTGTAGCCATTTAAAAAACATTAAAAACGATATGTCTTATCTCTCGAACCTTTATGGTTTGAGAGATATTCACAAGTAAAGTTCACCCTCAGTGACCAAAATGGTCAAGTCTTCCATCTAGCGGTCAGATTTGGAATCCGGTCTGCAGAGCAGCAGGCGGCTGTTCAGCAGAGCCGAGATCGAGAGATTTAAAAATAACTACTCACCATTTGCTTGATCCTATCGGGGACGAACCCTTCTTCCAGTTCTCCAAGCAAACATCAAAAGATCCCATGTGTGGAGAGCGATTTCAGGGTGTGGGATTTCAAATTACCTTCCAGCGCCTCCCCGCGTTCCATGAGTGGCACCATGACATTTTTCTATATATTTCCTCACGTGTGAGTAGCGGGTGTGGAATTTTTAACTGTCTTCCGGCACCTCTCCGCGTTCCACTCATGGAAGTCTGCACCATGATGTTCTCTTAAAATTCCCTTAATTCACCTCCCACTCAGAAATACTCCATTCACACATCAAGGATCAGTGGGCCAAATTGATACCAAAACTTCAATCTGGCCATGTCAGAGAACATGGTACACATGCGTTCTATTTCTGGAGCACATATATACATCATATATATATATATATATATATATATATATATATATATATATATATATATATATCACATAACCCTCAAAGTAGAGAAATGTGATATATTTTCAAAATGACTCTTCATTTCCCATCAAAATAGATACATCTACTCCAGAAGATGCAGCCCTTTTTTATACTTCCTATTTAAAAAAAAAAAAATTTCCACCTCTCTATACTTATTTAACCCAGTGACTCCGTTTAAAGGGATAGTAATACTTCATTATTAAAATTAAAATTCTGAATTCAACGATACGAGTGGCATCTCTCAAACCTATGGTTTGAGAAATATCCGCTTTCAAAGTTCCCTCTCCGTCTCTCTGCCCTGACGTCAGCGTTCTAGCTGAGAGCAGGGGAATCCAATCCCGGGATCAGCGGCAGCTCTGCAGCAGTGCTGAGATCTCGTTATAGAAACAGAAATACTAAATGGTTTTCTACGTGTGCTTGCAAACCATTCACATTAATCCGCATAGCTTCTGTGCAAAAAACTCTGGCTCTATGACAATATGGCTGAAAACTTGTATTGCTTTCTATATCACTCACAGATTAATCATTATGTATTAAATTATATTTGGGCAATAAGCATGTGATAACGTACACATCATTTTTGGTGAGAAGAACATCACTAACTGTAAAATCAGATTAATCCCTTGAGTACCAGAAGGGTATGTAGTTGAATGCATTGCACACCCCTCTGGTCCTCACGAGTGTAAAGCATAACTCTTTTATCACAAACTCTTCCCACAACTTTTTTTTACACCATTCAATGCCACAGGGGTATGCAGTGCACATCCTTATGGCACTGAAAGGGTTAAGAGAGGGTAGCTGCTATCTCTGCTATACACAGTAGAGACAGCAAACTGTCCTCTGGCTCCACAGAGAACTACAGGGAGATTGCAACATTGCCAAACTCAGGCACCCAGCAAAGTACCCACTAGGCGAAACATCCACTGCCGTCAAATCACATCTGCTCACCTTGCCAGTCACTGTCGAGATGAGCGCATGGCAGCAGATGCTAAGCCAAGTGTCTGCTATGTCCCCACTTAGTTATACAATACATATATGTATATGAACGCTGCATTAACCAATTTAGAGAATTAGATGAGCATTACATTGAATCAGACTTACACTGTGGTACTCTGGTGCTCTATAACACAAGGGAATATTTAACCCTTCACATATCTATAGCTGCCCACTGGTCTTGCTACCCTGAGGTGAGCAGTGTTAGGTAGGTGAAAGGGGAGGAAGGGAGACTCTTTATAATCTATTTACTCTTGAACTACAGCACAGAGAGTATTGTATTAACACTGCACATGGACAAAATAATCAATGGGGCATTTATTTTAAAACATTAATATCCCGTTAAAGGGATAGTAACCCCCCCCCCAACAACTTGACACCAAAATACAGCAATCATAGAAACATACTGAACGCACTTAGTCCCATCTCAAACCTTTATGGTTTGAGAGATGTAAGGCAAGACAGACCTCCGCTCCCTCCCCCGTCTCATACGTCCGCTGTATAGCGGATGTCATGAGATCCGGCTTCCAGGAGCTCTGTCATTTAGATATCTCTGTATTATTATTTCATGGGTATGATCTAAAACATGTGCCTGGCTTGCAAGCACATGTTGTAGACCATTCCTATGAAGTAATTATACGGAGATATCTAGATGTCAGAAATCCTGCAGAACCGCGGAAAGTCGGCCGACCGGATTCTGCCTCTGACAGCTTTACAGCTCGTCAGGCAGAAGGGGGAGGGACTGGAGGACTGTCTTGCCTAACATCTCTCAAACCATAAAGGTTTGAGAGATGGGACTAAGTGCGTTCAGTATGTTTCTATGATTGCTGTATTTTGGCATCAAGTTGTTGGGGGGGTTACTATCCCTTTAAGCCTTCGATTGCCAGTGAGGTATCCAGTGCACTTGAAGGGTTAAATCAATATGTTGCAGTAGGTTTGTCCCAGAATTGCACCACTTTTCTTTTTGAGGACATTTTTCTAGTCAATAACTTTTTGATCTTACTTTTGACCACTCTCACTATTATTACCTTTTACTGACTTTTGTAGCTTTAACTAGAAAATGAAACAATATTGTTATCTCTTTAAAAATGTGTCATTTTAAAGAAAAAGCATGACCTTAATAATGTCTTTCAAGACAACTTTTTCCTTTGAGCATCGCACCTTATAAAATGTTTTTGTTTAACCCTTAGGGTGAAAAAAGACTGCTTACATAACTATTTGAATGCTAATGCGGTCTCTAATGCATTGCAGACCTCTGTAGAGTTCAAGAAGTTAAGAGGACATTTCCCTTAGTATTGCTCTGTTCTTGCCTGTCTCTACACATGATGATGGAGGAGGACTCTTAGATCGGATGAACCAAGTTCTGTGCATGCTGTGGGCAGCTTGGAGAATCAGGGTCGTCCCTGTGAATAAATGTATTTTCTGGATTTAGAATCGGAGCCCTTTGTGGCTTTGGCTGTCTCCATGGAAGCTATTTATGGATACGAGGGACTGTACGGGACAGGACACACTGGGTTGTGACAGCCGGTCCCTGGGCTTGCTGTGCGATCTCTGAACAGGGCTCTTGTGTGTCCTCTTGCTGGGAGTTCTATTCCTCCCCTGCTCATGGGTATCACAAAGAGAACTCTTCATGAATTAACCCTTTGATGCTAGAAAGGAATTCAAAGGGGTCAAAGGGTTAAACAGTTCCACTCTAACCTCTTACTGCTGTGTATATACATACTGTGTTTATCAGAATGTATATATATATATATATATATATATATATATATATGTATACTTACATACTAGACAAGGTAAGAGGATCAATCCTGTGGCAATTCAAGGGCATTCCTATTAATTAAAGTTGGGCTTTTAATCCATTGAAACCTAGTATGGCCTCTACCGTATTGCATTGAAAGGGTTAATGTCCCAATTTAAATCAACTGGACTTTTGGCAAGTTTTATTTGTCCCTATGGAGCAGTTGATATGCTCCAGAATTCATGGGAGGGGGGGGAGGAGAACTTATGCATTAACCCTTTGAGTGCCAGAGCAATGTATTGCGTACCCCTCTGGCACTCAAATGCGTAATGCGTGATAGAGAAGAAATAACATCTCCAGTGTGATAACCTCTGTTTCTATGATAGTCAGTGGAGCCTATGCACCAAGGTCTCTCGTGTTGGAGACATGTTAGTGCAATGGCTCCATAGAATATAGGAATAGGAGTGTTTATCATAGTTGAGAGATAGACCCTATGTAGTGCAGCAATTCTGAGCACACTAACTGCAATGTAGGTGGGACAAATAAAAATTCACATTTATTTAAATAGGGCTGTTAGTGTTTCTTTAAATGGATTGAATTCTAGCAAGGCCTTCAATGCATTGCAAACCCCTCTAGCATTTAAAGGAACACTAACACCTAAAAATGGAATATGGTTATTTCATATCAAATATCCTGTACTTTCAGTTTGCAGCTGCAGTTATTTTATATAAACATGTGTTGTAATAATGTGTAGGCTATCCTATATAGACACAGTTTGGGTAATTGTTTGTGCAGAGCTAATGCTATTAATGTATTGATAGTAATACCCACTGCTCTTCTATTCCGAAAGTATGTACAATATCGCAGGCCCACTTACACATAATTAAGCACTGTCACTTCTGAGACACCTAACAAGATTGCTGTGAAAATGGAAGCCCTGGAGCACTGGAAAAAACAAAAATGGAGGCCCTCAGAGAGAATATGTAACACTAGATTTTAGGCCTTAAAAAACAAATAGAGAATTGTTACATGCTATCATGGAGGTATTTAAATATATATAACTCGAGATCCTTTTGGCCAATGAATACCAGTTTGGAGAATGTTTATTTGTCCTCTGTAGCGCAGTTAGTTAGCACTAGAATTGCTTCATTTTGCTTTAATTCATATAGGCTTTTATCTCTTCTTTCACACCAGTAGTACAGTAATCCCCCGTTCTTCTTAGCATCAATGTGGCGCCTCATCGCCATTTTGCCTCAAAATTTCCAAAAGCTTTTGACCAGGAGGTACAAATTAATGTGCCAACAGTGTGGATTCCTTTATGCTTACTTCAAGCAGGCAGTGACAAAGGGAGCTCAAGGTATCTGATCTGCACCAAAACGTCCTTACACCATTCAACAACCTGTTAACTCATTGATGGCACATGAGTTGTGAAATGGTACATTAATTCTATATTAGGGTGGCCGGACGTCCCCGGTTTCCGGGGACAGTCCCCGGATTCAGCTCACTGTCCCCGGAGAGAATCTGTCCCCAGAAACGTCCCCAGATCTCAGTGTCTGTCACTGACATTCTGCTTCTCTTCATTGAGTCTATTAACTCAGTGAAGTGAAGCTAGCTGAATACTGCGCATGTGTACCATGCTCAATGATGTAATCATGGGCTGAAGGGGTGCGGAATGATGAACTAGGGCGGGAGGACACATATAAATTGCTTCACCACGCAAGCAGAGCGTGCCAGACTGCAGGATTTACCTCACCATGGCCTCCACATCATAATGCCAGGGGTCTGAACTAAGGTAGAGCAGTGTTGAAGTGGGCAATGTGTGGATGAGGATAGGGTGGCCAGTGTGGAGGTGGACAATGTGGGAGTGGGCAGTGTTGAAGTGACTAATGTGTGGAGGAGGTTAGGGTGGGCAGTGTGGCAGTAGACATTGTGAAGTTGGACAGGGTAGGCAGTGTGTGGAGGAGGAGAGGCTGGATAGTTTGTGGAGATGGGCAGTGTGGTAGTGGACAGGATGGTGAGGAGGATAGGGTGTGCAGTGTGTGGAAAGCAGGAAAAGGTGGGCAGTGGTGGACATTGTGGGCAGGGTGTGGTGAGGGTGGACAGTGTGTGGACAGGGTGTGAGGGTGGACACAGTGTGGGCAGTGTGTGGACAGGGTGCGGAGGTAGTCTAAGCGTGAACAGGGTGTGGAGGTAGCCAGAGTGTGGGCAGTATGTGGACAGGGTGTGGATGCAGCCCAAGTGTGGTCAGTGTGTGGAGGTGGATAGGGTGTGGATAGGGTGCGGAGAAAAAAAAAGTGCCCGGATTTAATTTAAAAAATCTGGTCACCTTATTCTATATGCAGCAGGGAATTTAATAACTGTAAAAAAATAAAACATTTTAAAGAGATCTTATCACTTTAAATCAACTTAAGTGATTTTAGAAGCAATTTAGAATTCCTTGTATGTTGTGTTAGGCATTTTCATTTAGCAAAATAGTTTATTTGACTTTATTTATTGTGCTGTAGCGTATGTTTATGTGAACTGCATGGAACGTTGTGTAGAAACAACCTCCCTGAGGCTTGGGGACTGGATAAAGTAGCAGAGGCATCGCACAAGCAGGGAGTAAACAGAGAATGAGTTTCCCATAATCCCTGTCATGTAAATGGTTACAGTGAGTTAGTGAGGAGGAAGATACACACACAGGATAGGAGTTTCTGTGTGACATGCCGTGCAATTAATGTAAACACAGCCTGCAGCAAATAAAATAAAACTAAATAACTCCAAAACAATACGCCTTATGTATACAAGCAGCGTTATGCAATTCTGGGGCAAACCAAGTGTGCCAAAGGGGACAAATAAAAATGTCCAAAATTGTAACTGATTTGAATGGGACCTTAAAGCGGAACTACCACCCTATATAAAGTCGTCCCCCAATAATTTGGCATATGGCGACTAGCTTCTTAATAGTGCTATTATCTCACACAAGTACCAGGTTCTGAAGTAACCATTTTTCTTCTGAGACCGGCGGCCAGGCTTGCACGCAGACATCTTGGCTTAGAGAGGTCTGCACACCTGCGCTGACCATCCTGGTCTCATCTAGGAGGTATTGCATGGTACCTTAAAGGGATAGTAATTCTTCGTTTTATCTTTATTTTATTTTGTGGGCATTAAAAAAACATGAAGAACAATATAAGTCTTATCTCTCAAACCTTTATGGTTTGAGAGATATTCACCAGCAAAGTTTCCCCCTCCTGCACCTTTTACCTAGTGTAAGACATCTCTTCTCAGATGTGGAATGCAGTCCTTAGACCAGACAGATAACAGAAGGGGACAATTTTCTTCCTATGAGAACAATGAAAGCCCTGCCCCCCTTGACAAGTTTTTCAGGTTTTTCCCTTATCTTAATTGAAGATTGTCCCTCTCTGCAGTCTACCTGGGCACCTCCCTTCTGATCTGGCTGAGCAGTGTTACATCAGTAAAAGAGGCGGGAGGGGGATACTTTGTCATTGAATTACTCTTGAACTACAACTCTGACAGAATTGAAATAACACTCTCCAAAGTCCAAATACTATGATGATTAATTAGAGCTGCTTTTATTATGAAACATTACTATCCCTTTAAGGCACCGGACGGGACTGACAGCGCAGACACACAGACGGATCTAGAGCAAGAAGCCTGGCCGTCAGTCTCTGAAGAAAAAGGATTACTTCAGAACGTGTTACTTCTGTGAGATAATAGCACTATTAAGAAGCTAGTCTCCATATGTCTATTTATTGGGGGACGACTTTATTTAGGGAGGTAGTTCCGCTTTAAATGTCTTGAATTCTAAAGATTTCTCGAAGGCATTGCTTCACAATACATTGATGATCGCTTTAGCATTCAAGGGGTTAAAATGTGATTTAATCTTTTGAGTGCCAGAGAGTTATCCAGTGCATTACGTTGCAATGCGTTGGATACCTCTCTAACACTCAAAAGGTTAATGGGAATATTTTTATTCCCCCCTCAGGTTTAGTTGATTTGCCCCAGAATAACTCCACTTTTCATCTGGATATAAGCCCACTGAACCAAAAATATACATAAAATGCCTTCTGTCAGCTTTTCTAAAATATATAGCAGGAACAAAGTTTTGTATTATCCTAAACGAGATATAAATGTGGGAATATTTATTAATCTGCTTCTTGTGGGATAAAGGAAACTGTCCAGGTTGGCGCAGTCCCAGTGACATCATGTCTGGTACCAGATTGTCCAGTCACAGACTGACGTGTTAGAGGCACACAGAGCGACTCTGTAGTCAGTGTGGGTATCCTTGTTGGTGCCAGGTTGTCCAGGTTCTAAATTGGAGCTGCTTTCATACATAGAATAAACCTTTTAGTTGTTAGACAGGTTGTCACCATGTTGCTTTGGCACCCATAATTTTAAAGGGACATGGGAGGCGAATGTACTAATACAATTACTTGTTAATCTGGCACTGGAAAAAAAATTCCAGCACAACACCTTCCTAACCTACTGTCAATTTACTAAACTACGTTCACCAAAACTTCTCCCCTTAATGCCTGCTATGCAAGGGAAGGGCCTAAAGGTCAGTCTGTGGCCATGTTAGTGAGTTTCTTCCTCTTCAACTTGTTCAATGCTATGAGCTATGCACTCTAACTATAAATCCTGTCGTTATTAGACAGTCATCCTGAGGGAAGTTACAGTCTGCCCACCTCTGATTTAGGTGGTAAAATGGAATTTCTGATTTTTTTTCGTTTTAGGTATGATTTGAACCTGCATGCCGACTAGATGAACACCCACATTCCCTCCTAACTTAGCTCATTTACACAACTTATCCACATCCAAATTCAAATCCCTCTTTCCTACTCTGGTGTCCCTCTTTTTAGGAGATCAGACTGTGTGGTGTGTATATAAGTGTATCGCATTGCTACACAGCAATAAAACTCACATTAATGTTTGTTTAAAGGGATAGTATTGGATCAGTTATACAAATTTTCATCTTGTAGCTATTAAAAAAATAATTCAAACGATGCCAGTTCCATCTCTCAGAAGCTAAAGTTCCCCCCTCCCTCCCCTTTGTCATACATCAGCGCTCTAGCTGACAGAGTTTGTAAGCCTGGTTTGCAAGCACACTTTGTAGACCGTTCCAGAGAAGTACTTCTTTTTAAATGTCATTATTTTGGCTCTGCTGAAGAGCCTCTGCTGGTTCAGGGAGAAGGATCTGCCTCTGTCAGATAGAGCGCTGACGTATGAGAAAGGGGAGAGAGGGGGAAACTTTAGCTGCGATGATCTCTCAAACCATAAAGGTTTGTGTGTGTGTGACACTCTGTGAATGGTTATGTGTAGGCTGCACTTTCTGTATGCCTACCTGCTTCTGTGTATCATCCATGAAGCCTCAAGGTAAGTGTGCTTAGCCCTTTGTGTGCCAGAGGGATCTGCAATGTTTTGGGGAGAAATGACTTAGCAAGCACCTCTGACTACTTTGGGCCCTTATGCAGAAAGAAAAAGAGGTGGAACTCGGAAGTAAACTATCTGTATCATGGTAACAGATCAAAATTATTTATTTACATGGGGCTTTTAACCCATTGAGTGCTAGGGAAGTCTCCAACCTGACCTTTCTAACACTGAAGTGGTTAAAAAGTTCCTTTTTGGTCAAGGGGGATTTAGGGAATTTGTATATGTCCCCTATGGTAAAGATGGTCTGCTGCAGAATTCTGTCTCTCTTGCTATCTGAAGAAGACCTTAAAAGTGTTAATATGAATCATGAAATAGTTTTGTTTAAGTGGTAAATTGTTTAACCCGTTGCTTGTTCTGGGGGTTAATATTTCTCTTCCTGGTGGGGTGGAATTTGTAGTTCTCACATTTCTTTGCGAAGATAAGATCATATTGCTACTTATTTGGGTCTCATTTTCTAATGTGTTGTCTCTGGGTCCCTCTTGTGGTGACACACAGGAGTACAGAAGATGTGAACAACTATTTTTAGATCATAGGAATGGTGAACCTTTAGTATGACTATATATTCTGCAAGAGAATATATGCAGAGTAAAACTGCCTCTAATTTTGTGATTTTCTTTTTAATTTCATATACCTGTTTATGTCCTTGACAATGAGCTGCCTGGATCTAATTGCAGAGTAAAAAAAGAAGAGAGAAAATGAATTAAAAAACAAACACAGAACAGGGGGTTCTCATTTTTTTTCTTTTTTGCTAAAGGCACCATGTGGAATTTTAAGGACACTTCTAACATGTCTTATGTAATTTACATAAATAAGGGTAAAATACATAAATATTTAGTTATTTTAAGTCTTACAGTCATAATAACAAAATAATCCTATGTGCATAACAATATACATTTATGAGACTCAGCATTCACCTGTGTGTCAAAGTCTTAATAGAAATAAAGCACACCGAAGTACAATGGCACCCTTGGTGAAAACCACTGACATACTAGTCAGTGCTGTGGTGAGACTGTAACATTGTAGTACATCCTGCTTTGATAGACTATCAACCAGAAAACTCACTGGAAACAGGTATCCAGGGAGTTCGCTGTCAGGGACATGACAGTGTAAAAAAATTAAAAAAAAAAGAAAATATGAAGAAAAATTATAAAAGTATGGGCAATATGACTGTACATATCATGTACTTGCAGATATGTAAATAAAAATAAAGGGTTGCTATTCCTTTAAGTCTTACAGAAAGAAGCCCTGAGTGTGGAGAGGAAGCACTCAGGCACAGGTAGATAGACAGCAAGCTAGCATTGATCTTCATCGTGTGCTTACCTGCTTCCCACCTGGTTGCACTATCTGGGTGTATTAGATGGCAGACGTGGAGGCCTTAATGTCACAACTTTGGGAAATGGCTCAAGCTAACTGGGAGGATCTGGCACATAGTTGGCTCAGAGAAAGGGAGCAGTGCCATGCACCAGTACAGCCCCTGCAGGGAGGCTAGTAAGGCAATACAAGACCAGCCTACTAGAATGCCTTAGTCCAGGTGGCGGGAGGTGGAGGCACAGGAGCCCTCTCTGGTCATGGACAGCACAGAGGAGTACTGCTGCAAGGAGGAAGGGGAGGGGATAGAGGTGCAGTATCATTAAGTTGGTTCACTCCCTCCCTCCCTCATCCTAGACAAGGAGCTCTGGGCAGATTGCTGGATTTTTGCAAGAGCAAAAGGATGGATCTAGATGGTTGATTCCTGTGTGGAGTTGGACTGCTGGAAGCAGTGCAGGTGGACTTGAGTGCTACTGATACTGTTCAGTAGGAGCAGGGCACCACATATGTTAGGCATGGAGGATCCTAGCCTTCGTGCTTTACTTTTTCAAGAATTGGTGACAGTATCCATTCCTATGGACATGGTTGCCTTTATGTATTCTCTGAGTGACAGGATACCATTGGCCACTGGATATTCCCAGGCTGCAGTTGATGTGTAACCATTCTGCATTGTAGGTACCATAATCTTGTGTTTCAGATTCATCTGGGAACACTGGGAGAGAGAAGGAGGGTGGAGGCATGTATGTGTATTTGGGTCATGACAGATTCTACGGGTTCTTCAAGGGGGTGGGCAAAGTTCTATTTTTTAGGTAGTAGGGCTATGGGTTCCAGGGCTCACTTAATGCATCCCAAGTGGCTTCCCCTATTGTCCCTCTCTGGGGTTGATATTCCTAATGTGTTGGAGGGAAATTTAGGTAGAGAACTGGGACAAAGGTTGTTCTCTCCTTCTCATTCCTGGGGGGCCCCTGGGTTGAGTCCTGTCGGTGACGCTTTTGGGAGCATAGCATTGATTTCACCTGCACTGGGTGGGTATGTTCTGTTGCCAGGAGGCAGCTACCACTGGGTTTGGCTAGTGTCCCTAGTGTGGCATATTGTGCTTCCTATTTGTGTTTGGATGGATTTGCACCTCAAGCCTGAGGACAAAAAAAAAGATAGTGAGTCATTGTCGTTCCTGTAACATCTGGTCCTGAGGTTTTCACAACTTAATCTTTCCTTCTGAGTATTCCATGTTACTCTTTTTCAGATGGCGGTGTTTTGGGAGGCTTGGCCGTTGGTAAACAAGGAAGGCGTGGCTTTCCCAAATTCACTGTGGAACCTTGGCTGGATGTGGTAGCCTCTTGGGTGCAACAGGTGGTGTCACTGGTCACACGGGCTGATATTCATAGGTTTGGATGAGTAGTCCTATTTTACCTTGTGGGTGGAAGGTTTTTCAAGACAATGATAGCTGCCAGGGTGTTGTGGATTCTTTGGACTGAGGTGGATGAAAGCTTGACTCCTTTGGACATTTTGGTGTGAATTACTGGTTTGGTTTTTAGTATTTAAGTTGGTTGGGGGGGGTATCAACAAGGACCTCTTGGTTCAGATGGTACTGAGAGGGATCAGGAAGGGTTCCTGCTCTACAGACACTCATAGACCAGTTTCTTTTTGTCTGTTCCTCGGACTGTGAGGTGAGATTGTTCCAGTTGGCTTTCAGTTTGGCTTTCTTTGGTGCTATGCAGATTGGAAAACTGGTGAATCAGATTAGGGCTAGGCCTGGGGGATTTTGAAGCAGTATAGTATTTTAATTAGGGAAGTCCTTTCATTAAGGTTTTCTTGATACAAGACTGATGTTTTGGGTAATGATGCATGAGTCACCCTGTGTCTTATGCCTTCTTTTGCACTGTCAGTCTCCTTCAGGATTTAATTTCCATGCACCTCTTAAGAAGGGGAGCCTCCTTATTCACCAGTCTGGACTTGTACATGCTCATTTTTAGTTTTTCAAGATTTTCCTTACATGTTTGCAGTATTTAGGTTTACATCCAAAAAAGTTTGAGAGATATTCTTTTCAGATAGGGGATGTTACTGAAGCAGCTAGGTTGGGGCTTTCCAATGAGGTGGTGAAGTGGAGTGGGAGATGAAAATTGGCTAGGTTTCGATTGTACATTAAGCTTGGGTGTATAATATGTCTATGATGTTACTTATGGTGAGGATTCTTGCGGGAGGGGGAGATTTTCACTATGTGGGGTGTAGGAACCCATGTAGTTCGAGGGCTGATCCGGTAGCTAAGAGGCAAAGCTAGAGAGAGACGATGGGGTGCGGTGACAGTTTGCCAGGTAGTTCGTCACAGCAGCTGAAGCTGGGTAAAGATGCTGGTAGTGAAACCAGATTGTTGCTCCACAGTTGAGCAGGGAGCAACCAGGATGGAAGTATGATGAGAACAGTAGAGAAGTCGGTTGGGTATTGCATGGAAGGACACATTAGCTGTCCAGACCAGGAAGGAAATGTGAACTACTACTGTCTACTACCCTTCAGAAGGTGATACGAGAGAGAAAGTAGTCAGAGGGAGAGAGAGGGAGAGAGAAAAGGAGAGTGAGAGGGGGAGAAAAGGAGACATTTGAGAGATAAGAGAAAACTAAGCCTAGGATACCATCAAGAACCAGGCTACAACAGATAAAGGCAGCCAGCAGAAAGCAACACAAAACCAAACAAGATCAGGGACTAACCAGAGGAAGGAGAGGTCGGCAAGCCAAGGTCAAACCAGTACAGGAGGAAGGAGCCAAATCAGAACCAGAGACAAAGTCAGGAACAAGCTGAATTAGGACCAGAGCACGCAACACAGGACAAAATCAGAAGGCAAGCCAGGAGGAGAGCCGGGTCAGGAAACAGTGGAGTGTCAAGTACAAAACGAAAATGCAGAAAGAGCCGCCTGAAGCCAAAGCCAGGTCATATAAACAGGATACGATATGGAAACTAAGGTATTGCATACAGTAAGTGGAAAGGGCATCCGCAGAAGTGGGAGGCCTGTTTAAAAACAGAAGCTGATCAATAGGGCACAGGAAGACAGAGGCACGCAACAGGTGGCAGGCACATGGCTGTGACATCATTCAGCTGCGAGGGGAAATGGAGGAACAAGGAGGAAGGCACATGGCCGTGACATCAATTCAGGGGTATAGTGATGAAATGTTTGTATTTTAGTAATGGTGTTGTCATTTGTCATCTGTTGTTTTTATTAGAATACATTAAAAAAACATAAAAAAAAGAAATAAGGACCAAGCTAACAAACATTACACATTATACAGTGCTACTACGAAGCATGGTAAAATAATAATAATATGATATGATAATCATTAAACAATTATAAAAAAAATAAATGTTGAAGGCTTTGATTAAATGAAAGACGCAAACACCTATGACCTATTTGAATCAATGCCGGTGACAGGTCACAGTCCTGATACTTTGGTAGTGCTCTTTGAATATGGAATATAGGAGAGTGTATTAGGAGGGAATTCAGCATGTTGTTGACCTTGTCCCCAGATCTTATCCTGATGTGATTGGAGATAACTTCCCACCTTACTTGGAGGTGAACTTGAGATCCTAAAGCCTTGGATACATGCAAAATTCATCTTAATAGGTGGCTGGCAACATTTCTGGTGTTGTGGATTGGGGTTACCATACATTATAGAATATTTAAGGAGAGGGTTCGCAATATGTTTATTGATGACTGAGTCTACTCAAATTATAATGGATTAGATTCCTTTAATTTGGAGCTGAGGGGCCCTCAAGCATGCCATTTTTCTCTTAAGGGCGGAAGGGTTGACAGTTCAGCAGTAAGCAGCCAATCCTATGGTGATTTTCCTTGCCTGTGGAAAAGGTTGGAATAATTTTCATAAAATAAACCTGAATGTGAATTTAATCCTTAGTGAGACAACCCTGTGGAAATGTGCCCCTGGATTTAGGTTTCGAGTAGTTACATTACCCATATATACCAGTGGGATAATTGATGTTTAACTCTGTGTTAAGGAGATAATTTTGTGCCAGTATAAGTATATTCCCAGTCAATTTGGCCATGCTGGTTTATGTAATTGAATAACATTATTATGGGCAAAGACTGTTTGTTACATATGTATATTTTTCAGTTTTTAATAAATGAAGATATGGCCTGTTTCCTCCAAGTCTTCTGAGTTGTCTAATTTACTTTACACGTTGTGCAAGAATTCCCATCACAGGCAGGGCATTGGACAGGTAGGAGAATCATGTTCAGGTCATTGATTAAGGGGATTTAATTGATTGCACTGAACTGGGGTAGAAAGTTCTGAGAAAGGAGAGGAAGCAAGCAGTGAACTAGCATTACTCCCCCCCCCCACCCCTCTATCTTTATTTTGGATACAGTGGATGTTTAGTCATAGTGGGGGTGGATTGTCCTTCCCTGTAGAAAGAGATGATATTTTCAAAAAATAAGGCTGAATGCGTATTTATTCCTGGATTTTAGCCGCTGGTAGGTACATTACCCATCTTAACCAAGTTGGGGTACAATATGGTAACTGAAGTTTAGGAGCTAAATTGTATGTTAATATCACCATGTGCCCATGTAATTTAGCAATGCCGGTTTATGTAATTGAATAGGTTTTTCATTATTCAGCAATGACTGTTAATTATTAGTGATGAGCGAGCACCCCAATGCTCGGGTGTTCGGGTGCTCTGACCGAGCACCCCCTGAGGCTCGAGTGCTCGGCCGAGCACCCGAGCCCCATTGAAGTCAATGGGAGGACTCGAACATTACACCAGGCACCCCCTGCTCTGATGAGGGGAGGGTGCCTGGTCCATAGGAAAAGGGCAGAAAAGGATGGAAACACCACAGAAATGGTTCAGGGACAGCATAGGGAGGATGTCTGGATGCATCTTGGACTCCAACATCGCTGCTGGGAACGATCTTTCGCCCGTAGTACGCCATTTTTACAGACTGATCGTAAAACACACAAAAAGGAAAATAAAAACGACTTTAGGCGAAAAATTGTTACCAAACAGTATTTGCTGTATATTTACTTGTATATCATCTGCAAATTCTCCCAAAAATTTCCTTGATTTTCAGAACTGAGGCCATGATTAAGAGGGAAACGTGCGCAGAGGCAAATTCTCCCAAAAATTTCCTTGATTTTCAGAACTGAGGCCATGATTAAGAGGGAAACGTGCGCAGAGGCAAATTCTCCCAAAAATTTCCTTGATTTTCAGAACTGAGGCCATGATTAAGAGGGAAACGTGCGCAGAGGCAAATTCTCCCAAAAATTTCCTTGATTTTCAGAACTGAGGCCATGATTAAGAGGGAAACGTGCGCTGAGCTGACCATCTAAAACATTATGGGTGAGGGTCTGCTGCAGAGCTGACCATCCTAAACATTATATGCGAAGGCCCGCTAGTGAGCTGACGCTATAAAACATTATATGAGAGGGCCCGCTAGAGAGCTGACCCAATAAAACATTATATGAGAAGGCCCGCTGGTGAGCTGACCTATATAAAAATTGTCAAACAGGGCCCGCTGGTGAGCTGGCCCTATATAAAAATTATATCACAGGGCCCGCTGGTGAGCTGGCCCTATATAAAAATTATATCACAGGGCCCGCTGGTGAGCTGGCCCTATATAAAAATTATATCCCAGGGCATATGGAAGAGGAGGAGGAGGATGAGAAGATTAAGAGTCAACCATATACCCGTTTTTTGGGTGGAAGGGGTGAATGGGAATACAGAGTATTCCCATCATTGTAAATAACATATATAAAGTGAGTTTATGTTCCCCCGGGGCTTTCCTCCAGTGGAGTGGAGAAGTCAGGGGAAATCCAGGCCTTGTTCATTTTTATAAGTGTCAACCTATCAGCATTGTCGGTGGAAAGGCGGATACGCTTATCTGTTATGATGCCACCAGCAGCACTAAATACCCGCTCAGACAGAACGCTGGCGGCAGGGCAGGCCAGCACCTCCAAGGCGTAGAGTGCCAGTTCATACCACGTGTCCAGCTTGGACACCCAGTAGTTGTAAGGCACAGAGGGATCATTGAGGACGCTGACACGGTCTGCTACGTACTCCTTCACCATCTTCCAAAACTTTTCCCTCCTTGTGACACTAGGCTGCGCATCAGGGTGAGGGTGCTGGCGGGGTGTCATGAAGGTGTCCCACGCCTTGGAGAGTGTTGCCCTGCCTTTCTCGGAACTGCTGTGTGCTCCCCTTTTCTCCCCTTCTCTGTTGGCCAAGGTAGCACGTACTCTGCCGCCAGCGTTGTCAGATGGAAAATTTTGGAGCAATTTTTCAACAAGAACCTTCTGGTATTGCACCATTTTGCTTGTCCTCTCCACCGGAGGAATGAGAGATGAGAAATTCTCTTTGTAGCGGGGGTCCAGAAGGGTGAACACCCAGTAATCCGTGTTGTTTAAAATGCGTATAACGCGTGGGTCACGGGAAAGGCAGCCTAACATAAAGTCAGCCATGTGTGCCAGAGTACCAACAGTCAAGATTTCGCTGTCCTCACCAGGAGGATGACTCTCAATATCCTCATCCTCTTCCTCCTCTTCTGCCCACCCACGCTGAAGAGATGGAACTAAAGTTCCATGGCTACCCTCTGTAGCGGAGGCAACCGTGTCTTCCTCCTCCTCCTCCTCCTCCTCCTCCTCCGCCTCCTCCAATTGTCGCTGAGAAGACGAAGTGAGGGTGCTCTGGCTATCACCTTGTGTAAGCTCTTCCTCCCCCATTTCCACCTCTTCCACATGCAAAGCGTCGGTTTTAATTGTGAGCAGCGAGCGTTTCAGTAGACACAGAAGTGGGATGGTTACACTGATAATAGCGTTATCGCCGCTCACCATCTGTGTCGATTCCTCAAAATTGCGTAAAACCTCGCAGAGGTCTGACATCCATTCCCACTCCTCACTTCTGATTACAGGAAGTTGAACGGAGAGGCGACGACCGTGTAACAGCTGGTACTCCACTACTGCCCTCTGCTGCTCACAAAGCCGGGCCAACATGTGGAAGGTGGAGTTCCAGCGCGTGCTCACGTCACACAGCAGCCGGTGAGCTGGTAATTGTAAGCGCTGCTGCAGCTTCAACAGGCCGGCCGAAGCTGTAGATGACTTACGGAAATGTGCACACACGCGGCGCACCTTGGTCAAGAGATCATGCACATTGGGGTAGGTTTTTAGAAATCGCTGAACCACTAAATTAAATACATGCGCTAGGCATGGTACGTGTGTGAGCTTGCCGAGCTCCAAAGCCGCCACCAAGTTACGCCCATTATCACACACAACCATGCCTGGTTGCAGGTTGAGTGGCGAGAGCCATTGCTCGGTCTGGTGACTAATCCCCTGCAACAGCTCTGAGGCCGTGTGCTGTTTGTCCCCAAGGCAGATCAGCTTCAGCACGGCCTGTTGACGCTTCCCCACTGCAGTGCTACACTGCTTCCAGCTACTGGCTGATGGGGGAGTGGCGCTGCGTGTGGAGAATTCGGAGGTGGAGGAGGAGCCAATAACGTAGGTGCTGGCGGAAACCCTGATGGAGGTAGGGCCCGCAATCCTCGGCGTGGGTAGCACCCGTGCCATCCCAGGGTACGAGTCGCTCCCAGCCTCCACGACATTCACCCAGTGTGCCGTCAGGGAAATGTAGCGTCCCTGGCCACAAGCACTTGTCCATGTGTCAGTCGTTAAGTGGACCTTCCCAGTAACTGCGTTGGTCAGGGCACGGGTGATGTTACGGGACACATGGTGGTGTAATGCGGGGATGGCACACCGGGAAAAGTAGTGGCGGCTGGGGACCGCGTACCGAGGGACAGCTGCTGCCATCAGGCTGCGGAAGGACTCAGTGTCCACAAGCCTAAATGGCAGCATTTCGATGGCCAGTAATTTTGAAAGGTGTGAGGTTAGTGCTATGGCCTGTGGGTGGGTGGCTGGGTACTTTCTCTTGCGCTCAAATGCCTGGGGTAACGACATTTGGACGCTGTGCTGGGACAGGGAAGTGGATGTGGTCGCTGATGGTGCTTCAGATGGTACAGGTGCAGGGCGGGAGGTATGCGGGCCTGCGCCTTCGACAGGCGATTGGCCGGCACCGAAAACAGGGGAAGAGGAGGCAGTGGTGTGGCCTGCAGACACAGATGGGCGATCCAGGCGTTCCTCCCACTTACTACGGTGCTTGGATGCCATGTGTCGGATCATGCTGGTGGTGGTGAGGTTTCTAGTGTTCATGCCTCGGCTCATTCTGGTGTGGCACAGGTTGCAAACTACAATTCTTTTGTCGTCCGCACTTTCCTTAAAAAAACGCCATACCGCGGAACACCTACCCTTTGGCAAGGTAGATTTACGCAAGGGGGTGCTCCGTGGAACATTTGCGGGCCGGTTTGGTGCGGTCCGCCTTCTTTCTGTAGCCACACCACTGCCTCTTCCAGCCTGTTGCGGTGCTGCAGATGGCTGACCCTCAGGACTGCTGTCATCGCTCGGCTCTACACCTTCCCAGGTGGGGTCAGTCACCTCATCGTCCACCAAGTCCTCCTCCACTTCCTCACTCTGATCATCCTCCTCAAGTCTTGATCCCACCACATACTCTGTCATTGACAACTGTATAACATTCTCCTCAACAAGGTCTTGAGACGGAAATAGTGGTTGATTTAATGGCAACTGTGTCTCATCATCATCATCATCATCCACTACTTCCTTTGACCTTAAATGCCGTTCACATCTGTCATCTTCTTGTGATTGGGTAGCCTCTAGAGGTTGTGAATCAGGGCACAAAATGTCATGTTCCTCTGCAAGCGTGCTTGGAGAGAGGGTCAAATGAAGGATTGGTGATGAGACGAGCTCCTCACTATATCCCAGTGTGGGATCACTTCTTTGACCAGACCGTGTATGGTGGGAGGAAGGATGATCAGAGTGAGGATTATTTTGACCAGACTCTTGGCTACTGAGAGTGGACTTGGTGGAAGACAGGGTGGTGCTTAACCGACTGGAAGCAGTATCAGCTGTCATCCAACCGACCACCTGTTCGCAGTGGTCGGACCTCGAGAGTGATGTCCTGCGACGCCCTGTAAAATTACACATGAAGCTAGGTATGGTGGATGTCTTTCTTTCTTGTGCTCTGGCACCAGGCACAGTTTCTCCGCGTCCTGACCCGCGCCCTGAACTTTCAGGATCACGTCCACTTCCCCGTCCCTTTTTACCCGCCTTCTTCATCTTACACAGAATATGTGACTTTAATATTTGAGTTTGAAAACTTAACAGTATTTCTTACTATTCTTCAACTCTGCAGAGTACACAGAATAGGCTGCTAAACGGCGGTGAAACACACTGAATGGAATATGTGACTTTAATATTTGAGTTTGAAAACTTAACAGTATTTCTTACTATTCTGCAACTCTGCAGAGTACACAGAATAGGCTGCTAAACGGCGGTGAAACACACTGAATGGAATATGTGACTTTAATATTTGAGTTTGAAAACTTAACAGTATTTCTTACTATTCTGCAACTCTGCAGAGTACACAGAATAGGCTGCTAAACGGCGGTGAAACACACTGAATGGAATATGTGACTTTAATATTTGAGTTTGAAAACTTAACAGTATTTCTTACTATTCTGCAACTGTGCAGAGTACACAGAATAGGCTGCTAAACGGCGGTGAAACACACTGAATGGAATATGTGACTTTAATATTTGAGTTTGAAAACTTAACAGTATTTCTTACTATTCTGCAACTCTGCAGAGTACACAGAATAGGCTGCTAAACGGCGGTGAAACACACTGAATGGATTATGTGACTTTAATATTTGAGTTTGAAAACTTAACAGTATTTCTTACTATTCTGCAACTCTGCAGAGTACACAGAATAGGCTGCTAAACGGCGGTGAAACACACTGAATGGAATATGTGACTTTAATATTTGAGTTTGAAAACTTAACAGTATTTCTTACTATTCTGCAACTCTGCAGAGTACACAGAATAGGCTGCTAAACGGCGGTGACACACACTGAATGGAATATGTGACTTTAATATTTGAGTTTGAAAACTTAACAGTATTTCTTACTATTCTGCAACTGTGCAGAGTACACAGAATAGGCTGCTAAACGGCGGTGAAACACACTGAATGGAATATGTGACTTTAATATTTGAGTTTGAAAACTTAACAATATTTCTTACTATTCTGCAACTCTGCAGAGTACACAGAATAGGCTGCTAAACGGCGGTGAAACACACTGAATGGAATATGTGACTTTAATATTTGAGTTTGAAAACTTAACAGTATTTCTTACTATTCTGCAACTCTGCAGAGTACACAGAATAGGCTGCTAAACGGCGGTGAAACACACTGAATGGAATATGTGACTTTAATATTTGAGTTTGAAAACTTAACAGTATTTCTTACTATTCTGCAACTGTGCAGAGTACACAGAATAGGCTGCTAAACGGCGGTGAAACACACTGAATGGAATATGTGACTTTAATATTTGAGTTTGAAAACTTAACAGTATTTCTTACTATTCTGCAACTCTGCAGAGTACACAGAATAGGCTGCTAAACGGCGGTGAAACACACTGAATGGAATATGTGACTTTAATATTTGAGTTTGAAAACTTAACAGTATTTCTTACTATTCTGCAACTGTGCAGAGTACACAGAATAGGCTGCTAAACGGCGGTGAAACACACTGAATGGAATATGTGACTTTAATATTTGAGTTTGAAAACTTAACAGTATTTCTTACTATTCTGCAACTCTGCAGAGTACACAGAATAGGCTGCTAAACGGCGGTGAAACACACTGAATGGAATATGTGACTTTAATATTTGAGTTTGAAAACTTAACAGTATTTCTTACTATTCTGCAACTCTGCAGAGTACACAGAATAGGCTGCTAAACGGCGGTGAAACACACTGAATGGAATATGTGACTTTAATATTTGAGTTTGAAAACTTAACAGTATTTCTTACTATTCTGCAACTCTGCACACTACACAGAATGTGCTGCTAAACTGCGGCGAAGCACACTGAATGGAATATGTGACTTTGATATTTTAGTTTGAAGACTTAACAGTATTTCTTCCTATTCTGCAACTCTGCACAGTACACAGAATGTGCTGCTACACTGCGGCGAAGCACACTGAATGGAATATGTGACTTTGATATTTTACTTTGAAGACTTAACAGTATTTCTTCCTATTCTGCAACTCTGCACAGTACACAGAATGTGCTGCTAAACTGCGGCGAAGCACACTGAATGGAATATGTGACTTTGATATTTTAGTTTGAAGACTTAACAGTATTTCTTCCTATTCTGCAACTCTGCACAGTACACAGAATGTGCTGCTAAACTGCGGCGACGCACACTGAATGAAATATGTGACTTTGATATTTTAGTTTGAAGACTTAACAGAATGTGCTCTAATCTGCAACTTTGCACACTAAACAGAATGTGCTCTAATCTGCAACTTTGCACACTAAACAGAATGTGCTCTAATCTGCAACTTTGCACACTAAACAGAATGTGCTCTAATCTGCAACTTTGCACACTAAACAGAATGTGCTCTAATCTGCAACTGTGCACACTAAACAGAATGTGCTCTAATCTGCAACTTTGCACACTAAACAGAATATTTTTTTTTTTTTTTGTTTTTTTTGTTTTTTTCCCCCCACACAAAATAACCTGCTGCCCCCACACACAGTAGTCCTAAAAAGGACTTTTGGTTCTTTTTTTTCACAAGTTTGGTTTTTTTCCTCCCTACACTGCCTTTCCCTTCCTATCCTCAGCTCTCCCTGGCTAAGACTGAGCCGAACTCGATGGTCAGGTGCTATACAGCACCTGACCACGGGTTCTGGCCAGCCAATCAGTGTAATGCCAGCAGCCAACATGGCTGCTGGCATTACACCGATGTCAGAGCCTCCCTGCACGTTTATTGGCTGCGCAGCAGCCGCAAAACGTGCGGGGAGGAGACCCGAACATGGCGGGCGAGCACATGCGGTACTCGTACGAGTACCGCCATGTGCCGAGCAGAGCGATGCTCGAGCCGATCCGAGCATCGGCCGAGCATGCTCGCTCAACACTATTAATTATATATGTGTATATTTATTGATTTATTATGTTTAATAAAGCTATGGTCTGTTTCCTCCAAATCCTCTGAGTTGTGTTGTTTATTCTACATCCTGTACTTGAGGCATTCATAATACATGAAGATAATCAATGTAGACATAAGTAAAAGAAACAGTAAATCTACCTTGTGGATGAATATAAATAATTCTAAAAATTCATGAGTGGTTGATGGAAATCTCCTTTGATCAATTAGTACAATAAAAATATTTAAAAGACTTATTCAGTTAATCACACAGTTCACATGGGGGTAATATCAAAAAGCAAGTCTGCTGGGAAGCTGGACCTAACAAACTTAGTGCACATATCTCAACAACCGTTCACTGGTGCAAAAATAATGTCTTATGTCTTTATCCCCTTAAGGACCTAAGGGTTATGCAATGCATTGCTTTGCAGTGTATCACACACACCTCTGGTCCGGCTGTTGAGTGCACTTTATACTGGAAGTGATGTCATTTTGAACCATCTCAAAGCTTGGTACTTGGCTATGGCAGCATCTTCCAAAAGATGGTTACAAAGTTCCCACCTACTCTTTTTCTTCCAGTTAAGTTGATTTTGCAGTTTCTTTCCTTCCGTGTGCTAGCATAGGAAAAGTGAGGTCCACCAGCTGCTGCCAGACTAGAACTCCCATCATTCCATACCAGCAGATGGGAGTTGTAGTCTTGCAGCAGTTGGAGGGCCTCACTCTGCTTATCCCTGGCATACAGTGTCCCTAGGTGTTTTCCTCTATCTCTCTAAAACGAGGATGATCAATTTGAGGCCCTAGAGATGCTAAAGTCTACAGTTCCTATCAGGGCCGGATTTACATCTCAGGCGCCCCTAGGCACAACAATGTCTGGCGCCCCTAGACGCACCTTTGCCCCACCCCTAACCATGCCTCTCACTTAGCCATACCCCTCCATTAACCTTACCCATTTTTAGATTTGTTTTATTCTTCACAGAACTGTGAAAATTTTCCAAGAGTTAGAGGAAAAAATTATATATAGTGAGGTGCGGGCCTGATGGTAGTATATATACAGACAGCATAATCATAACTACATTCAGTACAGACTTCACTTCCAAAGTAGCTGGGCACACAGTTAAGTGTATATAAAACGTCACTTTTATTGAGACATGATAAGATAATCCAATGTTTCAGTCCTATCTGGAACTATCCCTGATGAAAGTCCCAGATAGGGACTGAAACACTGGATTATCTTTTCATGTCTTAATAAAAGTGAATACACCTGTGTGCCCAGCTACTTTGGAAGTGAAGTTTGTCTATAAATACAAGCTTGGAACAACACATAACTTTTTTTAAGTGTGTGCTGTAGCAACCAACAGAGATATTTACATTCAAATCAGTACAGTACCTCCGCATGATCCACATCAGAAATAAATATAATTGTGCGCAATACACCTAGCAGCCTGATGATGCTCCACTTGCGGCTGTTGGGGAAGCTACAACTGCCATTGGCACTCCTGTCACCCATCCGGTCCGTCAACAACTGGCCTGCTGTCTGTAGCGCTGCGCTCGTAACCCACCTCTGAGAAGAATCACAACTGCTGTGTCTGTAGCGCTGACTGGTAACCCACCTCTGAGCCGAACCACAAGTTCCCACAACTGCGGGTCACCCCGGTAAACCCGCCTCTGAACCGGAACAAACCAAAATGCTCTCACTCAGCTGAGCCGGCAAATATGTGGTGTAGGCCACTTCCTGGAGTATTCATGTAGATCCCTCAGCGTAGCTTGCACTGCTCCAAATACGTCTGTGCGGGTGCGCAGCGTCATGATGTCACAAGACGTCCCGAGGTGACCAATGAGAACAGAGAGCCTCTACCTCTGTTCTCATTGGCCACCTCAGGACGTCTTGTGACATCGGATGCAGATGTAGCAGTGGCGTCCCAGCTGCCGGCACAGAATTGACTACTAGTTCACTGTCCAACAGGTAACAGCGCCTGCGCCCTCGAGTCGAGCCAGGGCAAAGCCAAGGCGCACGCACATATCATATATTTAAATGACAGTGTGAGGCACAGCAATGACAGCACCTGGAATTGTGGGCGTGACAATGGCATTGCAAGGCGCCCCTGAAAATCGGGCGCCCTAGGCAAGTGCCTTGTCTGCCTATTCACAAATCCAGGCCTGGTTCCTATCATCCACTGCTAAGAGATGTTTTATTAAAATGATTGCAGCTCAAGCTTGCATTTTTTGGTTCCAGTACTTTCATGGTTTGAACATATTTGTTGGTGCTGTTGCTACAGCAGTCTATGGACAGCTCTAATCACTTGATCATAAACCTCCATGGGATTCTGTAGCAACAGCACCAACCTAAAGCTTCTGGCCATGGAGGTATTGCACCCCAAAAAGTTTAAAAACTAACAATGTTTGCATAAAATGTCTTAGCAGTAGGAATATCCTTGTTTCATTCATCATGATAAATCCTGAACTGTATCTTTTTCCAGTGTTAAAGGGATAGTAATGTTTCACAAAAACAGCAGCTCCAATTAATCTTCATAATATTTTGACCATGAAGAGTGTTATTTCAATACTGTCAGAGTTGTAGTTCAAGAGTAATTGAATGATAACGTATCCCCTTCCTGCCCCTTTTACCTAGTGTAAGCCACCTCCCCTCAGATGTGGAATCTGGTCTTAAGACCAGACAGCTCACAGCAAGGGACAATCTTCTTACTGTGAGAACAATGAAAACCCTGCCCCCTTGAAAGTTTTTTCCCTTATGCAATTGGAAGATTGTCCCTCTCTGCAAGCCATCTGGACACCACCTTTCTGTTCTGAGGTGAGCAGTGTTACATCAGTAAAAGGGGCGGGAGGGGGATACTTTATCATTCAATTACTCCTGAACTACATCTCTGACAGTACTGATATAACTCTCCATGCCCCAAATACTATGAAGATTAATTGGAGCTACTATTATTTTGAAACATTACTATCCCTTTAAGCATTGCTATTACGGATATGAGACATATTCTTTTTTGCACATATGAAGGCTTGCTGACAAATGTTCACTATGTTTGTTTAGGTCCATCCTCCAGACAGACTTTCATTGTCAGTGTATCCCCACATACCCTATGTGATCAATTAACAAGTGTTTTAGATATTTTTTATTCTACTACTAGCAATGTGGGACAGTGTTGTATGCAAGGATTTTTTTTTAATAAATGTTATGATAGTGAAATATGGCGTAGGGTGTATGTGTCAGAAAGGTACACACAGTGATACACAGACACATGCGCAAACACCCACATACAGGGAGACACACAGTGATAGACAGAAGCATGCAACACACATACATACACACACATGCACTTACATACACAAACAGTGACACACAGATGCAAAGCAGAACATACATACATACAGTGTGAGCAGTTTAAGTAACATACCTCCCAACATTTCAAATGGCCAAAGAGGGACACTTGTGTATTAGGTGGCGTTACTGAGGGTGTGGCTGGTGGTGTATTTTAGAGAATTTTTAACCCTTTGAGTGCCAGGGGGTAAGCAATGCATTGCATACCCCTCTGGCACTGAAGTGGTTAAGTTACTCTTTGTATAAGTGAATGATTTAGAAGAAGATGAAAGTATTTTTTACACAGACTAATTTATAAGATATATACAGAAGCTTATACCCACATTACTGTGGGTTTTATTGATGTGGAGCAATCTGATACACTTATATATACACCACACAGTGTGATCTCATAAATAGAGGAGCAGAGGGATTTGGGTGTCAAACAGGGACTGTCCCTCTTATACTGTATAGTGCCAGTCCTTATACACAGACACATGCAGACTGTATACTATACAGTGCCAGACCATATATAAATAGTTTGTCATTCATGCTATACAGTGAGCTATGTACAGCATGGAGATGATTGCAGGAACTGGCACCTCTACTTACAGATGGACTGACAAACAATCTGCTCTCTTTCTCTCTCTTTGTGCAATATAAAAATACAATCACAACCATGTCTCTGCCAGTTACCAGCTCAGCTGAAGCCCTGCTCTGCACTGCCTGATCATGTCTCTGCCGTTGTTCCACTTTCCCAGCTTCCCTGTGCTAGCAAGTCAGCTCCCCAGCATCCTGCCTGCTGATTGGTTAGAAATCGTCTCACTTGTAGTAATTGGCAGGGCTGTGCAGGGTCACAGACAGAGAATGAAGAAGCTGCATCTGAGTGGTTTATTGTAGCGAGCCCATAACCTTGTATCTATGTGCTGGGAACCCTGATGCATAATACAGATTTGGACCATGGCCTTCCATCTGTAGCTGGAACATAGTTCCCATCATCCTCAGCTGCTCAGCGTGCATGTGTGTGTCTCTGTATGAGTGTGTGTATATGTGTGTATGTGTCTGCCAGTGTGTGTGGGTCGTGTGTGTGTCTATGGTGTAGGAGTGAGTGGCAGCCATTTTTTTCAGCCTTAGATAGTGGTAGGCGGGCTGGATAGTGGGGGGGGGGGCAAAAATCACACCCCCATTGAATCACCCAATGTGAGCAGTAACTCCTCCTTACTGCAGCCCCTGGGTGTGTTTTGCCAGGTACAAAGTCTTCTTTTACATATATAAATTCTAACCAAATTGGGTTTTATCATCCACTCTTGAATTTTTTATGTTTTATACTCTTCTACAAGGAAGATTTGATTTTTCTTTCATTTCCTTTTTTTATTTTTTGTTTGTATGAGTACAGGACAACAGGATTACTGTCATATCAGAAAACATTTCTATACATAACATGAGAAGCCTCTATTTCCTGCCCAAGATTACTCTCAGACTTCTAGATGTAATTACCCTAGAAACATGAAGATATAAATTTTGACAGCAAATAAGAACCATCTGGCCAATAGCCCATTCAGTCTGCCATTTCCCCATCTAATTTTGGAATCCCTAAGGGTACTTATCCATACACCTATTCTGGGAGGCTGTTCCAAGAATCTATCACACTTTCTATAAAGTAGTACTTATGTACATGACTTCAGAATTTTCCAACCTTTAACTTTAACTGTTACCTCTTGTTCTAATATTCCTCTTTTTCCAGCAAATGATTCACCCCAGAACTTTGCTAAATTCTTTACTATATTTAAAGGTTTATATCCCAATTCTGCTGGTGACATAGCTCAGTTGGTTAATGTACCAGCTGTAAAACCCTTTTGGTTGCAGGTTCTAGTCCTGCCAAGGTCAACTAAGCCTGTCATCCTTCTGAGATAGATAAAATGAGTTCCCAGGACATACTTGAAATATGAGAGAAAGTCTCAGTGTATCTTTCTTAGTGAAATACTTTAATTTAAAAAATCATAACTCTCCCTCCTTTCTTCTTAACTGGAAGAGACTACTCTGAGACTGTTCTCTCACCCTGTGTCATGAAGACCCTTCACCATTTTGTTGTGTCGTCTTTGAATTGCCTCCAATTTATTAAAGTTGCAGAAACCTGGTTTGCTTTTCACACTGCTTCACTGCATTTCTTGCATACCTTCAAGTTAAAATAATAACACTGAAGTCCCTTGCCTCTGATGTTTTTTATGATCACAGAACCATTAACTCTATATTCCACCTCTGGGTTTCTGTGTCCTAAATGCATTATCTTGTACTCTTTAGCATTTATATCTGTTCTTCCAGGTTTTCATAAATCGTCATACATTTGGTTTATCCGTCCTGGAGAGTCTACCCTGTGGCAAAATGGAACACCTTGCCTTGAATACCACCAGTAATGATATATAGTTCACCAATACATTGCCTAGGAAAATAAGAGTAAAATGGACTTCACTTTGTGAAGCCTTATCCACCATCCTGATATTTCCCTACTTCAGTAGTTAACCCCTGTTTAATTGGTGACTCTGTAGCAAGAGAATGGAGATGCCATGTGCACGTGTGTATAATTAAAAATAAAAATACTCCTTTTGTTTAAGCCAATTTTACAATTTCTCAGTATAGTGATGTGTCTAGCATACAAGATTAAGGATTTAAACACCTAAAATAATCTAGGGTTATACACGCTTAAATATACCTTATACTGCATGTTATACTCTTTAAAAATATTCTATTTGTTTTCTGAGGCCTACAATCTAGTCTTCATACCTGGGAACTCTCATTTCTGGAATGTACTCTGGTGCCGCTGGGGGGGGGTATAATTGCCACGAATGATGACCAAAAGGGGGGGGGGTTTACCCACGAGTGTGGGGGGGGGCGGGATTTCCAGAGGCATCACAAAAATGGGTGGGAAGTTGGAGGAACTGGTGGGGAAGGAGGAAAAGTAGGAGGAACTGGGTGGGGAAGGAGGAAAAGACGTGGGCAGACTTTTAAAGCAAACTCTTCACATCAGCCTCTGCCCCAGAGACCTGGTAATGCACTCTCATAACCGAAGTCTCCGGGGGCAAATCCGGAGAGTTTCCAGGTATGCTAGTCTTACATATGATCTATGGAGGCTCCCTACCATGCCTTTTCCAAAGGCAATCTTGATAGGTATCCTTAAAGAGATGTGGTTTTATATTTTGTTAATGAGCCTGATATCAGATATCAACCTTTCTGAATAAAAGAGCAGTGGGTAGCAATCTAAATACATTAACATCATTAGTTGTGTTCAAATAATTAACTAAATTGTGTCTATATAGGACAGTTCGAAAATGCATTAAACATGCAAGTTTTGGATTATATTTTAGGGGTTTAACATAAAATAGCTCAATTTTACATATGTTAGCTTGTAGTACATGATAATAAAATGATATGACCCAATATAATTTTTTGCTGTTAGTGTACCTGTGGAGCGTACCTCAAATTACCTGCATTTGCCTGGGTTGATGGAAGTTGTGACTTGGGTCTAAAATAACAATGGAGGCACAGCCAGATAAGGGCTCATCTGTACTGAGGCAAGGTGCTTTAGTACTGGCCCCTTAACCCTTTGAGTGCCAGAGAGGTATCAATGCATTGGATACCTCTCTGACACTCAAACAGTTAACTGTTCCTGAGGGAGGATAGGTTTGGGAACTACCATAATAAATTTAGTACTGACAACGAGAGTGTTAATGAACAGATTACACATTAGTAAGGTTAAAATATTCCATTTTATCAAGTGCCTGACTAAAAGCGTCATTTGTTTGTAAAAATCTCTATGTGTGTAAATATAATAATGGACACCAGGGGGCAGCCAAAGACCTGCTAAGAGAGCATTTTCACACCCTATTACAGTATTGTGTTATCTCATGACATTTCAGTTAATTCCATTAGGATTGGACCGCGAGAGACTGATTTTAACCTTCATAGTGCCAGAGAGGTATCCAGCGCACTGTGTTGCAATGAGTTGGATAACTCTCTGGCACTCAAAGGGTTAAACTGAAGTTTATCTAGCTGACAACAATGGCTTAGATTTGCCTAAGGGAAAGGACTCATTATACCTTGTTCAATTAAATCAGAGAGGGAGTGTATTAGCTTTTCCACTATTTGTTAGGCAAGTTAGCATTGTGCAGATGGAACAAGAGAACTTAGCCATGTGTGCAACCAAAGGAGCAGTTCTGGAGAAAATAAATTCCCCTTAGGGAAGGAGTAAAAATGTAAACCCCTTGAATGCAAGAGAGGTCTCCCGAGCACTGAAAATCAACAAGTTAGAGAGTTGTAGCATTAAATCCAATCCAACTGCACCTATAAGGGGCAAATACAAACTCCCCCTAATCCCCATTGTTTTAAATGGGGCTTTTTATCCCTTGAATGTCAGAGAAATCTCCAGTGCATTTGTTGATGATTTCTCTAGAATTCAAGGAGTTAAAAGTCCCATTTAAATCAATGACAATTTGGGGATTTTTTTTTTGTTTCTCCCCATGGTGAAGTTGGTTTGCCCCAGAATTACTTTTATCTTTGCGTTCAAGGCCTCTAGTGTGGTGTCCAGTGTGCTTGATCACCGGTCTACACAGTGTATTTTTGAGTAGGGTGACCATATTTCCATTCTGCCATTCAGGGAGACTGCAAAACGAGAGCAGCAGAGTACTTGTCCTCGGCTCTAGTGCAGCTATGCCAGGAGGGGTCACTATACAACACTGGACATCAGTGCGCAACCTGCTCTTTCTCTGATGCACCACAGAGTTCTAAACACTTTGGGGAGAACTGTCCATTGACAGAAAGAGTTTATAGCTCTGTGGTGCACCAGAGAAAGAGCAGATTGTCTACTGATGTCCAGTGATGCATAGTGACCCCTCTCGCATAGCTGCACTAGAGCTGAAGACAAGTACTCTGCTGCTCTTGTCTCGCAGTGTCTCTGAATGCCAGAATGGAATTGTGGTCACCCTACTTGAAAATACACTGTGTAGACCCTTGATCAAGCACACAGGACACTGCACTGTATGTACAAGAAAATGTACATCACATCCAAAACCTGCATTCAACTGGAACAAAATTGCACTGCAGCTCTGGTTTGATGTCAGGATCAAGGCTCTCTATCTCTCTCTCTCTCTCTCTCTCTCTCTCTCTCTCTCATGTTTAGAACTCTGTCTGGAAGCCATTTTGTTGTAGCCAGCAGAGGCATCACTTTGTCACCGTAGGCAGTGGGCAATTCTTTAGAACTGTACTCTGGAGTCTTCCTTACAGGACTTTATATTGTCCCAGAAGGGGGTTTGGGACACATTTAAAATCCCAGACTGTCCTGAGCAGTCCGTGACATGTGGTCACCCTACTTTTGAGATGTCTCCAAAGCATTACATCAAGGAGTTTGACACCTTTAGGACCATATGCACAAAGTCAATGGGGAGCAATGCTAGAGCATCAATAAGTTGCAAATAAAAATTCCCCCAAATCCCTGATTGTTTAAAAATTTACTTTTTACCCCTGGAAATGCCAGAGAGGTCTCCAATGCCTTTATGGAAGATATCTCTAGAATTCAAGAACTTAACATTCCCTTTTAAATCAATGGGGATTTGTGTCCTGTGATGTTTTCCCAGGAATTACTCCTCTCTGTGTGCATATGACTCTTATAGCACTGAGAACTGGGGCAGGAAGTAGCTAGAAATAACTGCCTCTACCTATTGTTATTGAAGTTCATGTAAGTTGGTTGAGAAATATGTGGTCAAATGCTTTCACAAAATGATCATAAAGATCACAGATGAATAGGAAACGTTCACAAAGTTATCTCTGGCAGATATTCATATCCCTACATTCTGAGTTATGTGGTATTTTACATGTGAATGCTTGAAGATCTGTAATTTCACCAATTAAAATGAGAGATTTTTTTTACAAACTTGTTTAGATTTGTTCACATTCACTACACCCTGTGTGTTCCAAAACACCTTTGAAATGCGTTGTTCACCTCTTTGGCACTCAAAAGGCTAAACTAATGTAGCTAATATTGCTGTTTTCACATTCAAAAAAGAGTATCCTGTGTTTTTTAACCCCTTACCTGCTCCAAAGCAAATCAGCCTGTTCCAAAACAATACTTTAATGCAGTGAATGTTGCTGTTTGGAGATTCAGAATCTAGTATGCCTTTTTTAACCCCTTACATGCTGCAGGTGTCTCCAAAGCATTTGAGGAATCTCTAGCATCCAGAAGGTTAAAGTAATATGGGTTATATGGATTTGCATCACATTTGGTTAATTATATTGCTGATTAAGTTAAGTGGCTGCAATACCTTGGAAAGGCAAGTTCAGACACATATTTTGGATGGTACCCACAATTTTTAACTTAAAGAGATAGTAATGTCAGAAAAAAAGTATTAACTACATGGCAGATACAATTAAAAGAGAGTACTTGCGCTTATTTGTATCTCTCAAACCTGTATAGTTTGAGAGATATAGGAAAATAAAGTTTTCCACTCCCTCCCCTTTCTGCTTGATGAGCTGTAGAGCTGTCAGAAGCAGATTCTGGTTCCTGGATCAGACGGCAGCTCTTCAGCAGCGCCGACATAGCGATACTTAAAAATAAATACTTCATTGGAACAGTCTACAACATGTGCCTGGTTTGCAAGCACAAGTTGTAGATCATTCCGATGAAGTATTTATCTTTAGATATTGCTATGTTGGTGCTGCTGAAGAGCCGCATCTGGTCAAGTGACCAGAATCTGCTTCTGACAGCTTTACAGCTTGTCAAGCAGAAAGGGGAGGGAGCAGAGAACTTTATTTAACTACATCTCTCAAACCATAATGGTTTGAGAGATACAATAGTTTTTTGTAGGTACAGTATCACAAATTGTACAGTAGTGCTGTTGCCCCACCATCCTATGGAGATTTATGGTCAACTGACCAGAGCTGTCCATAGGATGGTGTAACAACAGCACCACTGTACAGAATCAGGCCACTGTGATACTGCACCTAAAAAATTCAATTCTGAGCTGTAATAATTTTTGAATAAAACATGTCAGCAGTGGGAGTACCCTTGTTTTAACTCAGGGTGGTAAACCCTTCTAAATATATATAATATATATATATATACACATATATACATATACAGAAATATATTTTTACTGCTGAGTAAAGCAAGGGAGATGCTTGATTCCAAAGGTCTTTTAGATGTGGATTTTTCAAATACAAAAATTAGATTGCAATATTCTGTTGTGGTCACCACAAGTGGCACTGTAGTTGTCACTTAAAATGGCAAACTATATTTAAAGGGGAACTTTCACCCCTTAATAACTAAAGCTCCCTTTACTGCTGACCTGGCGACTAGCTGCTTAGTAGCGCTAGTCGCCAGAAAACTTACCCCGTTCTCAAGATTTCGCCGTTTGAAAGGATCAGGAAGCACGGACGTCTCTTCACAGTGACGTCCGTGCGCCTGCGCTGTCAGTCCCTTGTCAGTCCCTTGTGCACCGTACGGTGCATATGGTGCACAAGGGACTGACAAGGGACTGACAGCGCAGGCGCACGGACGTCACTGTGAAGAGACGTCCGTGCTTCCTGATCCTTTCAAACGGCGAAATCTTGAGAACGGGGTAAGTTTTCTGGCGACTAGCGCTACTAAGCAGCTAGTCGCCAGGTCAGCAGTAAGGGGAGCTTTAGTTATTAAGGGGTGAAAGTTCCCCTTTAAAGACTCAACCACTTCCATAAAGAGCAACAGAAAATGGTTGGTGTTGTTTCTATCAGTTTTAAAAATATCTGATCACATTTTTGTAACTAAGCGTGACTCAGCATTGCAAGTACATGTTTTATTGTTAGCGATACAGGAGGAGGACCATGGTAGAGAAAGGCCCCCTTGAGAGGCACAGTTTATACACACTTATAACTACAGCCAACAGCCTTTCTGTAGCTTCTCTTTACATTGAAAGTTACATTGTGCCTTCCGAGCAATGTGGGTAAAGAGTGGTACAATGGGTTTACTTTTCATAAGGTCGCACGTAAAAGAGCGTGAGACCACCAACACATTAACCATGTCGCCATAATAAAATGGGAACATGAGAATCTCGCACTGCATGACAGCTCGAGATTCTCATGTCGGATAGTGAAAGGTCGCATAAATCAACTGCCAGAGCAGCAGTAGTTGAGTGTGGAGTAGCTTCTCTGTGGGGCAGAGAAGTAGCTGCACTCCACTGCAAGTGAGTGCAATTCTTTCCAGATGTAATAGGTTGGAAGGTCCAGAATTAGGGAAGTACAATTTGCAGACAAGTGGTTTGGCCGGGAAGTGCCTCAAACACATATGGAATTGAATGAGGAGTTATGGTAAAGGCTCAGATACCCAGGGATCTGTGCTACCAAGAAAGTATCTTGGGGGTTTATGGGCTTCCTCTGGGGTTTTAAGCTGCATAGGTAAAGGCCATTGCTGAAGGATTTTGACATGTACTTGCAGAAACAGCAGCAGTACCGTTTTTACATTATCCCAGAAGGAAACTGTCTGTATCTGGCGGTCAGCAAGGGCCAACTACCCAGAGTTACTGTCAACGATCAGATATGGATTTTTGAGGATCAGCGCTTCCCAACTCAGCAATCCTGGAATGTGACCTTTTACTACCTGACATGAGAATATAGCGCTGTCATGCAGTGCAAGATTCTCATGTCAGCATTTTTATCCAATGACAAGAAAAAGGGGCTAGCACAAGTTAAACATATACAGAAAAATGTGGCCATAAATAATGTCTATTTAAAATGGGTGCTCTCAACATCTTGTTTCTATGTTTGTGCATTTGGTATTTTTATCCAAGCGACACGGTTAATGTGTCAAAAGGTTGCACGCTCTTTTGCGTGCAACCTTTTAAAAGGATACCGGTGCAATGTTAGCCACAGAAAATGCAGAAGACTGGTAGAGTACAAATTATACCTTTATTGGATTACTGAATGGCTTTGGGTGCAAGCTTTTAAAGTCATGCATTGTGCATTCATCCTTTATTCTTATTATGCCTAAAGAACAGACTTAGTTGTCTTGAAAGCTTGCATCCTAGAGTCAATCAATCAGCCAGTAAAAGTATCACTATTACTCTGCTAGTCTCCTTCTGAGCAATGTCTTTGTTTTAGGTAGATTTTTGTGGAACAGCTGACTCAGGGGTGGCTCTAGAATTTGAGAGGCTCTAAGCAAAAAATTCACATGGGGACCCCTTTACTCCCACATCGCTATTTCTAGTAAAACATTGCCATCTGATTTTATTTACCTGCGGAGGTGGTATTGTAAAAGCTTTGCGGCACCCTCGACCAAATGGGGGCCCTAAGCAACCGCTTATTCTGCTTATATTGTAGCACCACCACTGAGCTGACTGTTAGTTGTTGGGGATCACTAAGTGACAAGAATCAAAGATTGCCCACCAGTTACATATACCCACACAATATCTTTATACACACCTGTTGCATTCTGTAAACAGCACTATATACAAAGTACAAACAGACCATGCATCTTATTTATCAAACATGTACCATGTACATCAGGGTTTGTCAACCTCAGGTCCTCCAGCTGTTGAGGGCTACAACTGATATCATCCCCAGCCATCAACTGAATGGCTGTATCTGATGAGAACTGTAACCCTCAACAGCTTGGAAGCCTCGGATTTCCCATCCCTGATATACACATTCAAATATAACACATGCACAAAAACAGGATACGCCATAGATAAAAAACTTTCTTTCTTAAGCTCTCGCACGCATCAATGCACAAACATCTCAAGCAGCCCTCACATCAGCCCACCCACAGCTAATGCCACTTCCCATGTGACCCTGCCCACAGTCTCAATTACTGTCACTTGGAACAGAAAATAACCTTAGGTGACAACATTCAAAAAGTAGTCGTATGGGCAGGGCTCTTCCCTTGTTTACAGAAGTGGACAGTTAGCAAATTAACAAATTACCCTCAGTTTGCCTTTACCTAAGCCACTCTTGTAGCCTCTTTGCTGTGGTCAAAGTGCAGACAGGAGTAGAGAGAGTGAGCAGACTGATATCTGTTTGCCTCTAAACTGCAATAGCTCATTGATATTTGAAGCCTTAATTGGTTTAAATACAAACACAACAGCTCAGCTCTAACTTTAAAAATGAATACAATATTATTGGGTAATATATATTATTATAAATACACAAAGGATATGTTCAAAAGCAAACTGAATAACCAATAAAGAGTCACATAAAATTCAAGGGGATCTCCTAAAGATATCTTGAATGCTTCCCAACACTTAGAATACGGACATGCAGATCGTTCACAAGACACCTACAAGGTTCTTTCAGGAGTAGATTAAAGGCATAGTAATGTTTCATAATAAAAGCAGCTCCAATTAATCATCATAGTATTTGGACTTTGGAGAGTGTTATTTCAATTCTGTCAGAGTTGTAGTTCAAGAGTGATTCAATGACAAAATATCCCCCTCCCGCCCCTTTTACTGATTTAACACTGCTCAGCCAGAGCAGAAGGGAGGTGCCCAGGTAGTATCACGGTGCCCGTGCTCTTTTTGTTCTTTTTCTGTCAGTCTAGCCTGTGTCTTGCTCCCATTGGCTACCGTGTGCTAGTTCCACCCAGTATGACCTTTATATACTGGGCTATGGGCACCCCTCTGGTGCCCTTTCGTGGTGTTCCTGTGCCAGTGCTTATTTCTGCTCAGTGTTTCCCAGTGTACCGACTTAGCCTGCCTGACTACTCTGCATATTGTCTGCTGCTCCTACCGACCCGGATTGCCTGACTATTCTTCTGACATTCCTGCTCCGTGATTCGACCCGGCTTGGCTGACGTTCCTGCTCCGTGATCTGACCCGGCTTGGCTGACATTCCTGCTCCGTGATCCGACCCGGCTTGGTTGGTGTTCCTGTGCTGTGTCGCCTAGGCGACATTCTGAATGTCTGGCTATTGGGTTCATTCCTCCTGCTGAGTATCAGCGGCCAGTCTCCGTTACTGCCTCTGCTCAGTGCAAGTGTCTGCCTCCGTTACTGCTCCGGCAGTTGAGCCACCGGTTGCCTCCGGTTATACTGCTGCAGAGTGCAAGTGTTGTCTCCGTTACTGCTATGGCAGTTTACCTTGGGCCTAGTCTCCGTTACTGCCTCTGCTCAGTGCAAGTGTCTGCCTCCATTACTGCTCCAGCAGTTGAGCCACCGGTTGCCTCCGGTTATACTGCTGCAGAGTGCAAGTGTTGTCTCCATTACTGCTACGACAGTTTACCTTGGGCCTAGTCTCCGTTACTGCCTCTGCTCAGTGCAAGTGTCTGCCTCTGTTACTGCTACGGCTGTTGAGCCACCGGTTGCCTCCGGTTATAATGCTGCCGAGTGCAAGTGTTGTCTCCGTTACTGCTACGGCAGTTTACCTTGGGCCTAGTCGCCGTTACTGCTCCGGCAGGTGAGCCACCGGTTGCCTCCGGTATACTTCAGCATAGTGCAAGTGTTGCCTCCGTTACTGCCACGGCAGTTTACCTTGGGCCTAGTCTCCGTTACTGCCACGGCAGTACCTCATGTGTCTCGGTTCCCATTGTTGTCTAAGCAGTTCACGCTAATTCTGCTTATCTGGTTTTGGGCGTTACAAGTTCTACAGCTGTCTATATACAGAGAGCCCAATCACAGACCTCTCTGCACATGGGACTGTTTACACTCTGAAGATCATTAACCCATGCAAGACCTTGCTTCTGGTAATCCATCTTATCTGCCTGACCTGTGTCAGTATAGACTGTTGTGGACTTTATGCTGGACCTGTGTAGGCATATGTATCTATAACCTGTCGTGTGTCTGTACTATTCTGCTGAGATACTACAGGACCTGTGAAGGTTATTTTACTACTGTGATTTCAATAAAACTGTGTTTTATCCTAAACCACTGTGTCTGTGTGTCAAACAAACCGTTACAGTACAAAAGGGCCATGACCTCAGACAGTAAAGGTGAGGGAAATTCACAGAACATCCACTGGAGGATGGATGTACATGAGCAGCGTTTGGACAGTTGGCACTGGCTATACAAACTATTCTTGAGCGCACGGTGCATCTCGATAAACCAGTCCAGAATCCGGTGGTCCCTCCAGTTTTGACACCGGAGAGTCAATCAGTGTCCGCAGTGGCCTCAGTTAAGGGGTTAACGGCTTCTGCCCCGTTACCACTCAGATACGATGGTGAACCCACCCTGTGCAGAGGGTTTATTAATCAATTGGAGATATTTCTGGTATTAACCCCTCATGCCTTTCCGAATGACCGCAGTAAGGTCGGGTTCATGATTTCACAATTAATGGGCAGAGCCTTGGCGTGGGCCAATCCCTTGTGGGAGAATGCTAAACCTTGCACCAGGAACTTCAGAGAGTTTGTACAAACCTTCCGGAGTGTATTTGAAGTTCCTGGGAGAGTCGCCTCTGCTGCCAAACGATTGATGGAAATACAACAGGGCAATCGTACTGTGGGCGAATATGCCATAGAATTCCGTACATTGGCAGCAGAGGTGGGTTAGAACAATGAGGCACTGGTGGCAGCCTTTGCTCAAGGACTATCTGACCATATTAAGGAGAAACGGAGGCTAGAGAACTACCCAGTGATCTGGCATTGATTATGCCATTTTAATTGATTCTCGTATTCGGGAGAGACTTATGGGCAAAGACTGTAGCTGTGGTTATGGCAGTTTTTTGAACCCACCCTAGCCTCCCATTCCTCCTGATCGTAAACAGGAACCCTGTGAACCAATGCAACTTGGGTTCACCAAATTAACCAAGGAGGAACGAGAACACCGCAGGAGGCAGGGGTTATGTCTATACTGTGGCAAGGCTGGCCACCTATTACGTACTTGTCCTGTGCGTCAGGGAAACGAACGCACCTAGGGTACCTTGGGGGACAGGCCCGAAGTGGTGTTCAGCAGTCTCCAAATCCGATCCGTGGAGGTTTTTGGCTCTGGTCGATTCCGGCACGGTGGGTTATTTCATGGATAATTCTTTTGCTGCGTTACATAAGATTCCGTTGGTCAGAAGGGAATCTCCCTTAGCCATTGAGGCCATTATGGCAGACCACTAGAACCAGCTCAGATAACTATGGAGACTATTCTGATTTCTATGTCTATTGGGGCCCTCCACATGGAGGAACAACAATTTCAGATTATCCATTCTCCTCATCATGCGGTCATACTGGGGTTTCCATGGTTACATTTGCACAATCCCCAGTTTGACTGGCAGAGTTGCGAGATCACGTCCTGGTCCGAGTACTGTATGAAGCATTGTGTGACTCAGCCGGTTAAGAATTTGTGTGCCTCTCCCTCTGTGCCAGCCGAATACCATCAATTCAGTGATGTTTTCAGTAAGGGAGAGGCTAACACATTGCCTCAACGTAGGGCATACGATTGTGCCACTGATTTGCCCCCTGGGGTTGTGCCCCCTAGGGGTCACACGTATCCACTGTCGTGTGAAGATAACCGGGCTATGGAGGAGTACATTGAGGATGCCCTTAATAGAGGGATTATTCAGAAGTCTACCTGGTGCTGGGTTCTTTTTTGTGAAAAAGAAGAGTGGCGAGTTGAGACCTTGTATTGATTACCGGGGATTAAATAAACTTATGTCCAAGAACGCATACCCCATACCACTCATTACTGAGCTATTTGACAGGTTAAAAGGTTCTTCCATTTTTATGAAATTAGACCTACGTGCTGCCTATAACCTGATCAGAATAAGTGTGGGGGATGAGTGGAAAACGGCATTTAATAACTGATCTGGGAATTATGAATACATAGTTATGCCATTTGGTCTTTGTAACGCACCAGCTGTATTTCAAGAATTCATTAACGATATCCTCCGTGATTTACTACAATCCTGTGTAGTGGTATACCTTGATGACATACTCATACACTCTGCCACTCTGTCCCAACACATCAAGGATGTGTCCGAGGTCTTGCTTCGTTTACGCAAAAATAAGCTATATTGTAAAATGGAGAAGTGCGAGTTCCACAGGTCCAAAGTGCCTTTTTTGGGTTTCGTGATATCTAAAGATGGTATTGCCATGGACCAGGAGAATCTCGCAGCAGTCTTGCAGTGGGCACGACCCAAGGGGTTAAAAGCAATTCAGCGTTTTCTTGGGTTCGTTAATTATTACAGGAAGTTTATCCATAACTTCTCTACCGTTGTTAAACCTCTGTCTGACCTTATGCACAAGGGCGCTAATCCCTCCCAATGGTCTGATGCTGCTGAGCTTGCTTTCCAGACATTAAAATCCACTTTTGCATCTGCCCCGGTACTGTCCCACCCTAACCCCTCCCTTCCATTCACGTTGGAGGTCGATGCTTCTGAAATAGGGGTTGGGGCAGTACTATCACAACGTCCAGTGGCGGGGGGTGCTCTGAGACCACGTGGGTTCTTCTCTAAAAAGCTGTCCAGTGCTCAGAGTCATTATGAAATTGGCGACAGAGAACTCCTGGCTATCATTCTGGCTCTGAAAGAATGGCGCCACCTGCTGGAGGGTACCAGAACTCCTGTGCTAATTCTTACTGACCACAAAAACCTAACTTATCTCTCGGAGGCTAAAAGATTGTCGTCTCGTCAGGCCAGGTGGGCCCTGTTCCTATCTCGTTTTAATTTTGTAGTATCCTATTTGCTCCAAAAATGTTTGGGCCAATGCTCTGTCTAGACAATTTGGGCCACAGATGGAGAAGGATGAAGGTCCCGTACCCATCATTTAGCATGATCGCATCCTGGCCACCCTACGCACTAGTATCACTTCACCACTGGGGGAAGAGATTCTGGCTACCCAGGCTATGGCACCCCCTGAAACCCCAGTGGGTAAGTGCTTTGTGGATGAGCCATTTCGTACACGGTTGCTCGAGACATACCACTCTTCTAAGGCTGCTGGTCATATTGGGGGGGGTCAATTAATATGGTCTCTCTCACAAGTTTTCTGGTGGCCTTCCCTACTGGCCAACTGCTCCGCTTTCACCGCAGCCTGTACCACCTGTGCCCATGCCAAGACCCCTAGACACCTCCCAGTGGGCCTACTACAACCAGTGCCTAATGGTGAACGTCCTTGGTCCCACGTGTCCATTGATTTCCTGGGAGAGCTGCCAGTGTCTAAGGGTTACTTGTTCATTCTTATGGTCGTCGATAGATTCTCTAAGATGGCTTATTTCGTGCCTCTTCCTGGTCTTCCCTCTGCCCAGGAGTTGGCTGTTGTCTTCTCTAAGGAAGTGTTCCGGCTGCATGGGGTGCCCAGAGTTCTGGTGTCTGACCGTGGGAGCCAATTTGTGTCCAGATTTTGGAGAGCATTTTGTAACCAGATGGGCATTCAGCTGTCTTTTTCTTCTGCCTACCATCCCCAGACCAATGGAGTCGCTGAGCGTGCCAGTCAGGGTTTGGAACAGTTCCTGCGCTGTTTTGTCACCGATCATCATGATAATTGGCCAGACCTGTTGACGTGGGCAGAGTTCGCCAGGAACTGTGCGGTTAATTCATCGTCCGGGAGCTCCCTGTTTCTCATAAACTACAGGTTCCAGCCATGCTTGCTCCCAGACTCATTCCAGTCACAACAGATTCCGGCTCTAGATGAGCACATCGAGCAGCTCCGTTCCACATGGGCACAGGTTCAGAGGGCCCTCAGTCAGTCGTTCCAGCGTCATCAGCGCCACGCTAACTGTAGAAGGCTGCCAGCGGTCTCATTTCAGGTTGGGGACAGGGTATGGCTCTCCTCCAGAAATCTTAATTTACAAGTTCTGTCTAATAAGTTGGCTCCCCGGTTCATTGGTCCTTTCAGGGTGATCCGTAAAATTAACCCTGTGTCGTATGCCTTGGAGCTCCCTGCATCTATGCGCATTCACAGTGTGTTCCATGTATCCTTACTGAAACCTCTGGTATGCAACCGCTACACTACCACTCCTGTGGTGCCTGGTCCTGTGGAGGTTCAAGGCCAGGAAGAGTACGAAGTCCAAAGCATAACTGACTCTCGCAAATTTAGAGGAAAATTGCAATATTTGGTCCATTGGAGGGGCTATGGCCCTGAAGAACGTTCCTGGGTTGATCAGAACGACCTTCATGCCCCGAGACTTGTGCGCAGTTTTCACTCTAAATATCCTCTGCAACCAGGTCCCTCTTCCAGGAGAGGGGGTCTTTGAGAGGGGGGTACTATCACGGTGCCCGTGCTCTTTTTGTTCTTTTTCTGTCAGTCTAGCCTGTGCTCCCATTGGCTACCATGTGTTAGTCCCGCCCAGTATGACCTTTATAAACTGGGCTATGGGCACCCCTCCGGTGCCCTTTCGTGGTGTTCCTGTGCTAGTACTTATTTCTGCTCAGTGTTTCCCAGTGTACCGACTTGGCCTGCCTGACTACTCTGCATATTGTCTACTGCTCCTGTGTACCGACTCGGATTGCCTGACTATACTTTTGACATTCCTGCTCCATGATTCGACCCGGCTTGGCTGACGTTCCTGCTCCGTGATTCTACCTGGCTTGGTTGGCGTTCCTGTGCTGTGTTATCTAGGCGACATTCTGACTGTCTGGCTATTGGGTTCATTCCTCCTGCTGAGTATCAGCGGCCAGTCTCCATTACTGCCTCTGCTCAGTGCAAGTATCTGACTCCGTTACTGCTCTGGCAGCTGAGCCACCGGTTGCCTCCGGTTATACTGCTGCAGAGTGCAAGTGTTGTCTCCGTTACTGCTACGGTAGTTTACCTTGGGCCTAGTCTCCTTTACTGCCTCTGCTCAGTGCAAGTGTCTGCCTCCTTTACTGCTCCGGCAGTTGAGCCACCAGTTGCCTCCAGTTATACTGCTGCAGAGTGCAAGTGTTGTCTCCATTACTGCTACGACAGTTTACCTTGGGCCTAGTCTCCGTTACTGCCTCTGCTCAGTGCAAGTGTCTGCTTCCGTTACTGCTCCGGCTGTTGAGCCACCGGTTGCCTCCGGTTATACTGCTGCAGAGTGCAAGTGTTGTCTCCGTTACTGCTACGGCAGTTTACCTTGGGCCCAGTCTCCGTTACTGCCTCTGCTCATTGCAAGTGTCTGCCTCCGTTACTGCTCCGGCTGTTGAGCCACCGGTTGCCTCCGGTTATACTGCTGCAGAGTGCAAGTGTTGTCTCCGTTACTGCTACGGCAGTTTACCTTAGGCCTAGTCTCCGTTACTGCTCCGGCAGGTGAGCCACTGGTTGCCTCCGGTATACTTCAGCAGAGTGCAAGTGTTGTCTCCGTTACTGCCACGGCAGTACCTCATGTGTCTCGGTTCCCATTGTTGCCTAAGCAGTTCACGCTAATTCTGCTTATCTGGTTTTGGGCGTTACAAGTTCTACAGCTGTCTACAGAGAGCCCCATCACAGACCTCTCTGCACATGGGACTGTTTACACTCTGAAGATCATTAACCCATGCAAGACCTTGCTTCTGGGAATCCATCTTATCTGCCTGACCTGTGTCAGTATAGACTGTTGTGGACTTTATGTTTATGCTGGACCTGTGTAGGCATATGTATCTATAACCTGTCGTGTGTCTGTACTATTCTGCTGAGATACTACAGGACCTGTGAAGGTTATTTTATTACTGTGATTTCAATCCTAAACCACTGTGTCTCTGTGTCAAACAAACCGTTACAGGTAGATTGCAGAGAGGGACAATCTTCAATTAAGATAAGGGAAAAACCTGAAAAACTTGACAAGGGGGGCAGGACTTTCATTGTTCTCATAGGAAGAAGATTGTCTCCTGCTGTTATCTGTCTGGTCTATGGACTGCATTCCACATCTGAGAAGAGATGGCTTACACTAGGTAAAAGGGGCGGGAGGGGAAACTTTGCTTGTGAATATCTCTCAAACCATAAAGGTTTGAGAGATAAGACTTATATTGTTCATGTTTTTTTAATTCCAAAATAAAATAAAGATAAAACGAAGTATTACTGTCCTTTTAACTCCTTTCCAATGCACTGGAGATCTCTTAGCAAAGGACATTTCCTCCTAGATTAATGTTTTTAAAAGTTAGTCCTCAGGGCATCCATTAGTGCAGGTTTTCAAAATAGCCCTGCACAGCATCTAGTGGGTAAAGCAGTGGCTCACACATTTGGATTGTTCCACTTGTGATTAATCAGGGATATCCTTAACCCTGTGAGTGCCAGAGGGTTATGGCATGCATTGGTTGCTTTGCAATGAGTTCCGTACCCCTCTGGCACTCAAAGGGTTAAAACCTATGTCCAGAGGACCGGAGTTCAAAATCACTTTCCTAGATGCAGGAAAAAATATGCTTTTCTTGATAAATACATCATTGATCAGTTGTCCCAAGACTCTTAATTGGTCTCACAAGCCACATGTACAGTTAGTTTTCAGTATTTTAGAATGTATTCAGAGCCTCTGCATTCAGCAGGTGTCCTCTCCCTTCAGCCTCTTTCTTCATTTTATAGCACCTCCTGATGTTCTAATGCCAGTACTACTGAAGGAAATCTGTAGGAACAGCATGAACCAGGAGGGCTGGGTGGAATTTGAGCAAATCATCAGAGTAGACAAAATGGAGAGCAAAGTTATTTCCTGTTGCCATAGTGATATATGAAGCTTGTTGCTTTTATATATATATATATATATATATATATATATATATATATATATATTTATATATATTTATATTTATATGCACAAGATGTGAGGGCAAAAATATGAACAAATATCTGATTTATTTTCTCCCCTTAACATGCTACCGTAATTATGTCAACTTTTTTACTGGGACACACTACCCCTAAATAAGGGTTGAAAATTTAGTTGAGTCCATTAGATTGTAGATGAGTTAAGGTTGATTTCTAAATCTCTCTCTCTCTCTCTATATATATATATATATATATATATATATATATATATATATAGATACAGGCCTTAAAAGTTGAAGTCCTTTGCTACTAGCCAGACCTGAAAAGTTACTCGCCACTGCAAGCCATAACATACCAACCGGGGCTGAATTTCTACTCTCCAGGGCTAAATTTTCACTCGCCATTGGCTAGTGGCAAGTGGAAATTATGATCCTTGATATATATATATATATATATATATATATCAAAGAAGACTTTGTGCCTGGCAAAACACACCCAGGGGCAGCAGTAAGGAGAAGTTACTTTGTGTCACAGTACCTCTGCGGCGGCTTCTCGAGCCGACCGCAGCTTTTTTCCGGTGGCTCCGGCCACATCTTTCATTCGGCTTGTAGCGACTTAGCCGCCTCTTGTTCTGGGCTCTGGTGCGTTCCCCCTCTGCCGCGGTGGCTGGATGTCATCATAATGGGCGCACGTCCAAGAGCATGGATGTGCGCTCCATTTAAAGAGACAGCTGTGCAGTAGATGGCTCCTCCTCTTCCTGGGTCAAAGTTTCTTATACTGCCTGGACACAATGCTCAGTCGCCCTTTCGTGGTGTCCTGTGCAGTTTGGCTTTAGCTTTGTGTATTAACTGGTTTGTCTGACTACTCATTCTGGTGCTGACATCTGGCTCTGTATGACTATTCGCTTTGTGTATGACCCTGGCTTAGTCTGATATCCCTTCTGGTGTGGACCTGTGGCTCTGGTACACTACCTCCTCTGTGAATGACCTCTGGCCTGGCAGACTATCCGTTCTGGTGCTGACCTGTGGCTCTGTCTGACTACCCACTCTGTGTATGACCCTGGCTAGCCCGATAACCAATCTGGTGTAGACCTGCGGCTCTGGTTGACTATCTGTTCCGTGCATGACCCGGCTTGTCTGACTACCCACTTTGGTGTTACCTGGGGCTCTGTCCACTGTGTACCCAGCATACCAATACTTCAGTGGATATCCTTTCTGGTGCTGATCAGTAGCAATGGCAGACTTCTCCTTTGCTACCATCCTATAACTGGTGCCTTCAGTTGTGGACCTGTGGCACAGTTAGTTTTTATTCTGGGAGCGTTGACTGTGCAGGTGCGGACCTGTCGTTGACTGTACAGGTGCAGACCTGTGGCTGCCACTGGCTCCTACACCACACACACACAAGCCCTACGCACACACACACACACAAGCCCCAGAAACAGACACAAGCCCCACACATACACGAAAGAGACACACACACACAACTTTGCACTCACTTTATTTAGCACACCACACAACTTTGCCCTTGCTTTATTTAGCACCTATACCACAGACACACACACACAAGCCCCACAAATACACACAAGCCCCACACATACACACAACCCCCCCACACCACACAACTTTGCACTCACTTTATTTAGCATGCTCAAACATCCGTCTGCTATTAAGTCCTTACGTGCCTGCACTCATATACAGATGTGTGCACGTCACAGTCACCCTCATTATTATGCTCCTTAGTGGCTCCACTATTAACCCCTCAGCTGCCACCATCTACTAACTTATCAGTTTCTTTTTTTTTAATGCGCCATTTCAACCTCATGCACATAACTGTATCACATTCATAGCTCACCTCACTACTGACTCCGCCTCCACTCTTAAGGCCCTCTGTTGCCTGCCCTCACTCGACATTTTGTTCCTCAGGACAGACATCTGCTGTTCTGTAACACCTAATTCATCATACTTATTTGATGCCTCTCTCCTGTTACTAAACAACTTTGCTGCTATTCATACTGTGTTGCGTATGTTTCATGCAAATTCCTCTTAATTTTTCACCCTGCTTTCTCTCACCCTGCTTGCTCTCATGGCCTTTCATTGCTCTCCCTCATCTCTTTCTGTGGAGCTCTCAGGACTGCTCACTCCTTGGGTACCACACACACGCAAACTTGCCTACAGCCTCCACCTACCATATTAACCTCCTCAGCTCCCTGCCCTCGCGGCGACATGCCTTTACTTCGCACACCACCATGCAGATCAAAACAGTATATAACACGCCCATACTATTGTACCCTTCTTCAGCTACCTTGCCACGTGTTGCAGTATTATAATTCCGTATCAATTCCTTGCAGCTTAATCCATTCAAGGCAGACACCAGTATCAATTCTGCTTTCACACTTTTACTGCCATGTACGTGTCTAACACAAATGTCGCGTCAGACATATGTTCCACTCAAAGGGTTAAGTCAGTGAGCAATTCACGCTGGTGTCTGCCTTGAATGGATTAAACTGCAGAGAATAAGTATGGAACTATAATACCACAACACCTTGCAAGGTAGCTCAACAGTTACACAATGTTAACCCACTGAGGGAGGACAATGAGTGCAAACAGTGCCACAATTTGCTTCCCTCACTGGCACCACAAAACCAAAAGTTCCCAGGTATGCATATGATGGGGTGAGCCACTGGGGAAAGTGTGTGTTTCGGGAGCCATACTCAGAGGGAGGAGAGTGGGTTGAGTAGGGACATAATATAATATATATTCCTATAAAGTGCTGTACTACAGGTACATGAACATTTAATACTCACTGTACCCTCCACCTCAGTATTATATGAATCTGTATTCAAATATAGTGCTGTACTGCAGGTAGAACAACATGTAATATTCACTGAGCTTTCACCTCAGAATAATGTGTGTACAGTGTCATATATATATATATTTATATATATATATATCTATATATATCATATGCATGATATATACAGTCTTGTGTGTACAGTATGTATATATATCATATGCATGATATATACAGTCTTGTGTGTACAGTATGTATATATATATATCATATGCATGATATATACAGTACTGTGTGTATATATATCATATGCATGATATATACAGTCTTGTGTCAGTGAGGCTCACACTACCCCTTTGCCTGGCAGAGGGGTACAAAATGTGTTGCAATATGTTGCGTACCCCTTTGCCTCTGACAAACAAACAGACGGGCAACGCCATCCTGTACTGCTCGTAGAGGATAGTGTGTGATGTGTTAGGACGTTTCCTCTTCCTCCTCCCACAGTTCCACTGAAGTGAAAAGGGGCCCGCTGTTCTGTTGCCCACCACTGCTGTAAAGGGTTGTATACTGTGCCGAGTGGAACATCACCCCATTTCCCCATGTTAAGTCAATGTCGGCCCTTTAACTCGGACTGGCCAATCAGTAAGCCGCCGACTTTTAAAACCACAGTGGCCTTTGTACGGTCTTTCTGGTGTAGGGAATCCCATCTTGTAGGCTGGCTGCTTTTCCCATAGTTTTTTGTACAGTCCTCTAATCCCTGCAGGTGACAGCGCTTTCGACTAAAACAAAGGCAGGGATTCTTTACAGTGAGGGTGGTAAGGCTATGGAATTCTTTGCCAGGGGATGTTGTAATTGCATATAATGCAACTGCTTTCAAAAAAGCAATGGATGCCTATCTAGCACAGAACAATATTGAAATTATGACAGATGGCTTCAATGCAGATAGGATGTTGATCCAGGGAAGTATATGACTGCCATTTGGAGTCAGGAAGTATTTTTTTTTACCTGCTTGGGGCTAAATTGGAAATGGCTTCAGAGGGATTTTTTTTGCCTTACTCTGGGGTATTTTTTTTTGCATGGACTGGACTTGATGAATACATGTCTTTTTTCAGCCTCATCAACTATGTTACTATGTTACAATGATTACTGCCTTTATTGTAAAAAAATCCTGCCTTTGTTTTAGTCAACAGCACCTTTACTGTAGTCATGTTTTTTTGCTCAGCTTTTTGAGTAAATAATTCCTTAGAGAGTTCTTTGTATTGACCTCAAATATATTTGTAAATCATATCACCCCTTAGACGTCTCTTCTCTAATGTAAACAAACCCAGTTTGGCTAGTCTCTCTTTGTAACTCAGATCCTCCAATCCCTTTATCAGTTTTGTTGCACGTCTCTGCACTTATTCCAGTTCAATAATGTCTTTTTTTAAGAACTGGTGCCCAAAACTGTACTCCATATTATGGATGAGGCCAAACTAAGGATTTATACAGAGGTAGGATAATATTAGCATCCCTTGCTTCTACACCTCTTTTTATGTAGGCTAGTACCCTATTTGTTCTTGCAGCAGCTGAGTGACTGCACACTGCAAGTAGTTTCCTATTTAGTGTATATGTAGCATATTTGTTTCTACAGCCCAAATGCATAACCTTACATTTATCTACATTTCAGGTCATCTGCCACTTTTCTGCCCATTCATTCAGTTTATCTAAATCCTTCTGCAGAGAAAAAACATCCTGTTCCTTATTCATAAAGAGATGAAGTTCTGGAGTAAACCAACTGCACCACAGGATTGAAATGAAAATAACGCTAATTTTCACAGATTGTAAGAGGCATTTTTTAACCTCTTGAATACTAAAGATGTGTCCATCATTCAGGGAGTTAATCCCTTTGAGTGCCAGAGAGGTATCCAATGCAATTCACTGCAATGCTTTGAATACCTCCATGGCACTCAGTGGGTTTAAAATGTATTTGAAATGAATTGAGGTGGTGCAGTTAGCTTGTCACTGGATTGCTCCTCTTTTCTTTTGTGCATATGGCTCAGTGAATTGCAGGAGAACACACTGTTCTGCACTTTCAGTTCACTGACTCAACTCCAGCCCAACCACCGGAAACACAACTTTTTTCAGCATCATTCTGAGAGCAGCAGCAGCAGCAGAGAAAGAGGAATCGAGCAGAGCAGAGGGAGGAGAGCTGAGAGCAGGGGCTAGAAAGGTTCCTCTTATTCAGCCTGTCAGGGCCCAAAGTCCGGCCTGGGTGGGTGGGGAGAGTGTTTGGGAAGGGGGTGCATGGAGGAGGACATCTGGCTTCCCTTCCTGTAGAGAAGGCTCAGGGCTGGGACAGCGGATCCCGGGGACAGGCTGACCATGGAAGATGTAAGTTACACATTGCACTATCCCTGACCCCTCTTTAGATGTTGTTTACTGGTCCCTTCGGTGTTAAAGGCAGTAGGTTAACCCTTTGGGTGCTGGAGACAATGTAAACATCTCAATATGTTGACTATGTCTCTAGCATCCAAGCTGTTAACCTATTGCACTGTGTTGGTGATGTCTCTAGCATCCAAGAGGTTAATTACTCTGTCTGTGTGGAGGGGATGGGGCACAATTAACCTCTTCCTTGCCTGGTAGGCCTGCAATGCATTTCCTGCATCCCACGATGCTCTGACAGTGACAGCCCAGTCTCCACAGATTATAGACATCACCTTGTCCTATCAGAGGGCTATATGTAGTAGTATACAGTGCTGGTCCAGGGGACAGCTGGCTATTGTTTTTTGTTCAGCTTCTGAGCTGGCAGGAGGCTGAGGATGGGGGAGAAATTACACCTAATATAGCAGCATGTAGAAATATTTCCTCTCCACACCCAAATGTATCTGCAGCACCAACATAGAAACCGTCTCCAAGTGTCGCTGGGTGTTCTCGCTGTGGCTTAACCCATTGGGTCCCTGATAAATGTCCATTGTATTGTGAATCAATGCCCTGGACACCCCTCTGGCACTCAGAGAGTTAAAAATGACAAAGTGGAAACCCTTAAAAGGATTTCTTCCTAATACATGTTAGGATGCTTATTCCTCAAGCTACACAGGTGCAGTTCTGAAGTAAACCAACAGGGCATAGGGAGGAAATGAAAATCTCCATTGATTTGAATGGGGGTTTTAACCCCTCAAATACTAGAGAGATCTCATAGGTATTGCTTCTCAATGTATTGGAGATCTAAAGGGGTTAAAAAACATTCAAATCCACAGGGATTTACAGAATTTATAATTTCAGATCGCTGGTGCATGTGGTTTGGACCAAACTAGAACTTGTTTGTCTTAACTCTTTGAGTGCCAGCGGGTTGCAATGCATGGATACCACTGTGGCACTCAAAGGGTTAATGAATAAAGAACTAGGGCCCATATGTATAAAAACTGGAGTTATTCTGGATTAAACCAACTGCACCATAGGGGACAAAAACAAATTCTTAAATTCCCATGCACCTGAATAGAGCTTTTTAAACCCTTGATTGCTAGAGAGCTCATTAAAGACCACTCTACCATTCAAGGGGTTAAAAGCCCAATTTAATTTAACCGGAATTGTTATTATTGTTAAATGTGGGCCTAGGTATGTTGGGATTCTTATTAACCCTTTGAGTGCCAAAGGGATACGCAATGCATTGCTCTACCCCTCTGACACTCAGAGGGTTAACAACAGATACTGAGGCTCGTTTACTAAGGGGAATTGGAACAAATCTAAAGCAAACCAATTGTACCATAGCGGACAAATAAAAGCTCCCTAAATTCTGGTTGATTTAAATGGGAATTTTAATTCCTTGAATACTATTGAGGTCTCCGGTGCATTTCATAGCAATGGACAATAGGACAATAATTGTGACAGCCAAAAAAAAGAAGTAGTGCTGCCCTTATATAGAAGAACTTACAATCAATATTGCATTGATGGTCAACTGTTTAGGACTACAGTTCCCATGATGGGTAGTATAGTCCTGAACAGCTGGAGGGCCTCAGGTTGCCCAGCCCTTATCTAGAGGAAATAAGGTAAATAGGAACATAAGAGTTAAAATATAAATGCATTGGACACTCCTGTGGCACGCAAAGGGTTAATGCAATTGAAATAAAAATAATATTGAGCCCAGAATTCTGCCCACAAGAAAGACCTCTCTACCATTTAATCGCTGAAAGTTCCATTTAAATTAATGATCTGCCTGGGGGGTCACATTTGACTCTGCCATATTCTTCATTCCTCACATCCAGTCAATCTCCAACTCATGCCGCCTCCACCTCCGCAACATCTCTAGAATCCGACCCTTTCTCACAGAAGACACTACCAAAATTCCAATCCAAACACTCATCATGTCCCGTCTTGACTACTGTAACTCATTACTAATTGGCCTGCCTCTCACCCGACTAACCCCGCTACAGTCCATAATGAACTCTGCTGCCAGACTAATCTACCTCACTCATCGTTTCTCTAACACCACACCCCTCTGTCAGTCCCTACACTGGCTCCCATTAGCATACAGAGTAAAATTCAAAACTCTGGTGCTAACTTATAGAGCCCTCACTAACACTGCACCCCCCTATATTTCATCTCTCATTTCCAAATATACTCCCACCCGCCATCTTCGCTCTGCACATGACCTTCTGCTCTCCACAGCTCTTATCACATTCTCCCACTCCCGCCTACAGGACTTCTCCCATACTGCACCTGAGCTGTGGAATTCCCTCCCCCGCCCCATCAGACTCTCCCCCAGCCTTCAAATCTTCAGACGCTCCCTGAAGACTCACCTCTTCAGGGAGGCCTATCAACCGCCTCCATAAACATCATCACCAAGATTCACCCCTTGCACGGACTACTGCACTCAACAGCACTTCTCACACCCACCCACTGACTGGCAGTTCATGTGACAGGAGGCACTTAAACACAATGCACTCCTTCTGTATCAAACCTACCTTCCTCTAGACTGTAAGCTCTCACGAGCAGGGCCCTCTGATCCTCCTGTTCTCCACATCTGATTGTACTATTTAATACCTCTGTATGTCTATTCCCAATTGTACAGCACTGCGGAATTAGTTGGCGCTATATAAATAAAGAATAATAATAATTTTTATCCCCCCCCTTTTGGTGCAGAATGTTTGGTCAGAATTATCTTAGTAACTGACTGGGTATTTAAATGAATAGTAATACTTAAGATGTAAAAAAATATATGTTGTAGGGTTTATGTCCCCAAATAAAACAAGGGTACTCCCACTGCTGAGAGATATTTTATATAAAAATTATAAAAGCTCAAACTTGAATTTTTTTTAGGTGCAATATCACAGTGGCCTGAAAATTTACAGTGGCGCTGTTACTACACTATCCTATGGAGATTTATGGTCTACGGACCAGAGCACTCCATAGGATGGTGTAGCAACAGTGCCACTGTAAATTTTCAGGCCACTGTGATATTACACCTAAAAAATTCAAGTTTGTGCTGTTATGATTTTTTAATAAAATATCTCTCAGCAGTGGGAGTTCTATTGTTATACTCAGGGGGAGAAACCCCACAACATATATTTTTTTACATTTTAAGTATTACTATCCCTTTACTATCCCTTTAAGGTTCTCACTTAGAACAGATACCAAGGCTGATGTACTGGGAAGACTTAGACTGATTCAGAAGCAAACCAGTGATGTAACTAGTCACTGGAGGGCCCCAGTGCAAATATATGTCTGTTTCCCTAAAACAAAATATTGTCCCAGGGGTATAACTAGATCCTATTGGACTTTCAGGCAGATGGGGCCCCCTGAATGCTGTCCCAGTCTCTGCACCCCTTGCAGTTACCCTACTAAAAGGAACTACACCAAGAGGGAGCAAATAAAAAACCCTGACAGAAAGCTTTGGGGACCTCTCTAGCATTGAAGGGGTTAAAAGCCTCATCTAACCCTTTGAATGCCAGTGGGGTACTCAACGCATTGCTTTGCAATGCGCTGACATTCAGAGGGCTAAACCAATAAGAATTCTTAATTGTCACCGAAGTGAAGTTTTCTTTTGAACATAGAACTGTATCCAGCAAGCTAAAATGGCACCACAAGGGGCAAATACATATCAAGCATCCAATTGATTCAAAGGGACTTCTAACTCTTTCAATGCTAGGGAGGTCTCCAGTGTATTGCAGGTTCTTCTTAGTACTTCAGTCTCACTGGGTATTTGTGGATCTAACAACAGAGTCTAAGGGTCTCTATGTTCAAAAGAAAAGTGGCAAAAATCTGGGGCAAACCAACTGAACTACAGGGAAGAAATTAAAAATAAACATAATTTCCATTGATTTAAATGGGGATTTCAACCTCTTGAATGCTAGAGAGATTTCCAACACGTTGTATGAATTTCCATTGATTTAAATGGGGCTTTTAACCCTTTGAGTGCCAGAGGGGTATGCAACGCATTGCAAAGTAATGTGTTGCATACACCTCTGGCACTCAAAGGGTTAACCCCTTGAATGCTAGAGAGATGTCCAACATATTGCATTCAATGGGATAAAGTGTGAATGTCTTCCCCTTGGTACAGATGGTTTGCTCCAGAATATCAGTGTCACTGGGCGTTTCAGTCCAAGAAACCTGGATTAGCAAAAAAATGCTGAATTAGATATAAACCGATGGGACTATATCTGCGGCAGATTTTTGTATTATGTGACAAAACCCAACACAAATGTCCCAGCTATCATGCTAAAGGGATCTTGGTGCCGGATTTGTTTGGATTCTTTTATATCATTGTGTTTATGCACAGAACACCCTCCCATTCAGTTTTCCGACCCCTCTGCCCAAGTATCTGTAGAAGGTGATGGAAGAGGAGGAGGCAGATAACATTCTGGGTATAAACTGTGGGAGCTGGTCCATCTTGTTGAGCTAGTAAAATGCCTCAGTAACCACACATTTAGCAAGATGTTCTTAATCTCAATGGGCTGAAGGAGTTAACGTGCCAACAGCTGTGTGTCAAGCTGTTGTAGGTTTTCCTGTATTGCCCAGATTGTGCTCTGTAATCATAAATGTTTTCTAGCTGATTTAAAGTTTCCAGAGCTGCTTCTGAAGTGGAACACTGCTTGTTAACCTGTTCATTACTTTCAAGGGTGTTGACATGATACATTAAACTATACCTCACAAGTATTCCTCTTTAGGAAGGACAGTGCCTCTTTAAGACCCAAATCCCTCTGTACCCTCTTTCCCACCCTGGTGTCCCTAGAAGATCAGACTGTGTGGTGTGTATATAAGTGTATCACATTGCTCCACAGCAATAAAACTCACATAATTGTTTGTTTAAACATCAGTATATGTGTGTATAAATTAATCTGCGTAGATAAAATAATTTGGTCTTGCTCTAAATGATTTATTCAGTTACATAAAGAGGTGACAATAGGTCATGAAATAACCTAAAAATTATCTGCAATGCCCCACCCACGAGCCACGCCCCTGCAACATCACCTAGACAAAAGTATCCGTCTTCGGCCATTTGAAACCTTGTAAGGTATGCTATAGGCAATGGGAAAATTTATTCTGCAATTATAGAACAAGTACAGTCAAAATCCAACTTTACTCTTACTCACATTAATATTTGTTTAAACTTCAAAATACGCACTTATAAATTAGTCTGTGTAAATTAAATACTTTGACCGTGTTCTACATCATTTATTCAGTTGGACAAAGATGTGCCAATAGGTCATAAAATAACCTACAAAATTCTCTGTAACCAGACACACCCCCAGCAGCCCCATCTAAAACAAAAGTATCCCTCTTTGGCCATTTGAAATGTTGGGAGGTCTATGAAACAGCTTCTGCAGCATTTGACAGTGTTAGATTAGAAAAAGCATTGTAAATACCCAAAGTTATGTATGTATGTATATGTGTATGTATAATATTATGAAACTGAGTCACACCATGTACACAAAAGTTTCCAAAAAGGAAAGCAGTAAATAAAATAGGTGTTACAATAATTGTGGTTACAGTAATTGTCACGGTCATAGATACAATAGGAAAGTGGTCCCTACCCCCATATAAGCTCTCACTATATCTCCTCCTATTGCTCCATATAAATAACTTGTCCATATAACTACTCCTGGAGATCTTATCACATTGTACAAATAAATGAGAGGTCAATACAAGGATCTCTGCGGTGAGCTATTTATTCCAAGGCCTGATCAGATGACCAGGGGACACCCCTTGAGATTAGAGGAAAGGAGGTTTAGACTTCAGCAGATTAAGGGTTTTTTTACAGTAAGGCTTGTTAAATTGCGGAATTCCTTGCCCAAGGAGGTGGCAGATACAATGGATACTTTTAAGAGAAGATTAGATACATTTCTTTCAAAAGGGAAAACACAGGGTTATACTGTTTATTAGTAGGCAAATCAGGAAGACCTGATAAAGACTAACTTATTTGGTAGCATGAAAGCTATACAGTTCTCATGTCACTATGGTATGAGGCTTGATGGATGTGTCTTTATTCAACCTAATTTACTATGTTACTATGTTACTCCTACAGCTCCACGTAATATCTCCATATAACTTCTCCTATTACTCCATATACCATCTTGGTATAACTCCTCCTGTTAGCCCACAGAACCTCCCACCATATCTCTTCCTATTGCTCCATAACTCCTCACTATAACTGCTCCTATTTCTCCATATACCATCTCCATATAACTCCTCCTGTTAGCCCACAGAACCTCCCACTATATCTCTTCTTATTGCTCCATAACTCCTCACTATAACTGCTCCTATTTCTCCATATACCATCTCTGTATAACTCCTCCTGTTGTCCCATGGAATCTTCCACTATATCTCCTCCTATTGTTCCAAACCCCTCACTATAACAGATCATAATGCTCATAAACCCTCCCTATAACTCCTCCTCCTCCTCCTATTGCTCCATATAACCATTTCCTACAACTCCTTCTACTGCTCCTTTTAACCACTCTGTACACTTCTGATGATATATAATGCATATTAATTCATTCATGTAACCTCTCTCTATTACTCCTCGTACTACCCACTGAACATCTCCCTATACTCCATGCTCCATGTACCCTCTCTCTATAACTCATCTTGCTCCATATGACCCTTCCAAGAATTCCTCTCATTGATCCGTATAACCTCTCCCTATAACTCATCCTATTGCTCCATTTATTCTTTTCCTATAACTCCTCCTATTGCACCATATAACTCTCCCTAGAATTTCTATCATTGATCCATATAACCAGGGGGTAACTAGAACTTCCTGGACCACTGACACAAATGAAAATTGGATCTTCACTTTTTTTACACCAATCAATGCCCTAATACTTACATCTAGAATAGTCAGTAACACATCCACACCTCTGTCAGCCACATGGTCATACATCCACAGCAACAGATCCAAACCAATCTAATATTACCATTGGGTCACAATGAAACACAGAGCCACACTGACAAACACACATCTACAGAACCTTACCAACATTTCCACAGAACCTCACTACAAAACATCTACAATACCTCACTGGCAAAAATACACAGCCACTGACTGCTACACACCCACCTACTGACACATTCACTGACAACAAGCCATATATACAGCCACACTGAACCACACACAGACTGATGTACTAAGTATAACTGAAGCAACAACTACATCATGGGAGGGGAGATACATTCACCAAATTCCCTTTGTGTTAAATTTGAATTTTAAACCTGTGAATGCTAGAGAGGTGTCCATTGCATTGGTTTGCAGTGTCTGACAGACACTTCCACAATCAGACATACAGAAAGTCACATTGACATATCCCTTACCGCCCCCCATCCCCCAACACATCTGCTACATCCTCTTTCACCCTGTTGTCTATCTTTATTGACTGTCAACTGCATGAAAGAGAAGCTGAGCTGCTCAGTCCATATTCCTCAGTCCATCCTACAGGCCAAATCCTTCATCTCTGTGATGAGATGGCCCTAGCACCGTGTTGGATTAGGAAGCATTTATGTGCATTCTTTGTGAGAGCATGCTGAGGAGTTCTGTATGGGTATATCTCACAGGCCACCAACAGAGATGTTTCATCATTCTAGAATGCACTGCAATGGCCCATGAGATTCTTTTATCAAGGGGAGGACTGAGCTCTCACACCAATCATAAGCACCACTAGTCCATCTTCAGCCCTTAGATAACCCAGTTCATTTTCTGATCTTTACAGGGGCTGAAGTGAATGTGCCAGAGCACTGGGCTTTTGCACGGCCAGTATATAATCAATTTATATTAGAACTCCAATTGTACCCCATTCCTAAAATGTCTACTATTGCACCACAAACCATTTCTTATTGTTCTATATACCCCCTACCAGTAGATAACTTATCCTATTGTTCAGTATAAACTCTCCCTATAACTTCTCATATTTTTAGATACAAACTCTCCCTATAACGATGTCCTCCGATTGCCCCATATTACTCCTCCCTATAACTCCTCTTACTGCTACATACAACTCCTCTCACTGCTTCATATAACTCCTCCCTATAACTTCTCTTACTGCTCTATATAACTCATAATACTACTCCATATTACTCCTCCCTATAACTCCTCTTACTGCTCTGTATAACTCATAATACTACTCCATATTACTCCTCCCTATAACTCCTCTCACTGCTTCATATAACTCCTCCCTATAACTTCTCTTACTGCTCTATATAACTCATAATACTACTCCATATTACTCCTCCCTATAACTCCTCTTACTGCTTCATATAACTCCTCCCTATAACTTCTCTTACTGCTCTATATAACTCATAATACTACTCCATATTACTCCTCCCTATAACTTCTCTTACTGCTCTATATCTCATTACACTACTCCATATTACTCCTCCCTATAACTCCTCTTACTGCTTCATATAACTCCTCCCTATAACTTCTCTTATTGCTCTGTATAACTCATAATACTACTCCATATTACTCCTCCCTATAACTCCTCTTACTGCTTCATATAACTCCTCCCTATAACTCCTCTTACTGCTCTATATAACTCATAATACTACTCCATATTACTCCTCCCTATAACTCCTCTTACTGCTTCATATAACTCCTCCCTATAACTTCTCTTACTGCTCTATATAACTCATAATACTACTCCATATTACTCCTCCCTATAACTCCTCTTACTGCTCTATATAACTCCTCCCTATAACTTCTCTTACTGCTCTATATAACTCACAATACTACTCCATATTACTCCTCCCTATAACTCCTCTTACTGCTTCATATAACTCCTCCCTATAACTCCTCTTACTGCTCTATATAACTCATAATACTACTCCATATTACTCCTCCCTATAACTCCTCTTACTGCTTCATATAACTCCTCCCTATAACTTCTCTTACTGCTCTATATAACTCACAATACTACTCCATATTACTCCTCCCTATAACTCCTCTTACTGCTCTATATAACTCCTCCCTATAACTCCTCTTACTGCTCTATATAACTCATAATACTACTCCATATTACTCCTCCCTATAACTCCTCTTACTGCTCTGTATAACTCATAATACTACTCCATATTACTCCTCCCTATAACTCCTCTTACTGCTCTGTATAACTCATAATACTACTCCATATTACTCCTCCCTATAACTCCTCTTACTGCTCTGTATAACTCATAATACTACTCCATATTACTCCTCCCTATAACTCCTCTTACTGCTTCATATAACTCCTCCCTATAACTTCTATTACTGCTCTATATAACTCACAATACTACTCCATATTACTCCTCCCTATAACTCCTCTTACTGCTCTATATAACTCCTCCCTATAACTCCTCTTACTGCTCTATATAACTCATAATACTACTCCATATTACTCCTCCCTATAACTCCTCTTACTGCTTCATATAACTCCTCCCTATAACTCCTCTTACTGCTCTGTATAACTCATAATACTACTCCATATTACTCCTCCCTATAACTCCTCTTACTGCTTCATATAACTCCTCCCTATAACTCCTCTTACTGCTCTATATAACTCATAATACTACTCCATATTACTCCTCCCTATAACTCCTCTTACTGCTTTATATAACTCCTCCCTATAACTCCTCTTACTGCTCTATATAACTCATAATACTACTCCATATTACTCCTCCCTATAACTCCTCTTACTGCTTCATATTACTCCTCCCTATAACTCCTCTTACTGCTCTATATAACTCCTCCCTATAACTCCTCTTACTGCTCTATATAACTCACAATACTACTCCATATTACTCCTCCCTATAACTCCTCTTACTGCTCTATATAACTCACAATACTACTCCATATTACTCCTCCCTATAACTCCCCTTACTGCTCTGTATAACTCATAATACTACTCCATATTACTCCTCCCTATAACTCCGCTTACTGCTCCCGATAACTCCTCCCTATAACTCCTCTTACTGCTCTATATAACTCATAATACTACTTCATATAACTCCTCCCTATAACTCCTCTTACTGCTCTATATAACTCACAATACTACTCCATGTTACTCCTCCCTATAACTCCTCTTACTGCTCTATATAACTCATAATACTACTTCATATAACTCCTCCCTATAACTCCTCTTACTGCTCCCGATAACTCCTCCCTATAACTCTTCTCACTGCTTTATTTAACTCCTCAGTATAACGTCTCTTACTGCTCCATATAACTCCTCCCTATAATTCCTCTCACTGCTCCATTTAACTCCTCAGTATAACGTCTCTTACTGCTCCATATAACTCTTCCCTATAACTCATCTTACTGCTCCATATAACTCTTCCCTATAACTCATCTTACTGCTCCATATAACTCCTCCCTATAACTCATCTTACTGCTCCATATAACTCCTCCCTATAACTCCTCTTACTGCTACATACAACTCCTCCCTATAGCTCCTCTCACTGCTCCATATAACTCCTCCCTATAGCTCCTCTCACTGCTCCATATAACTCCTCTTACTGCTCCATATAACTCCTCCCTATAGCTCCTCTCACTGCTCCATATAACTCCTCTCACTGCTCCATATAACTCCTCCCTATAACTCCTCTCACTGCTCCATTTAACTCCTCAGTATAACTCCTCTTACTGCTCCATATAACTCCTCTTACTGCTCCATATAACTCCTCCCTATAGCTCCTCTCACTGCTCCATATAACTCTTCTTACTGCTCCATATAACTCCTCCCTATAGCTCCTCTCACTGCTCCATATAACTCCTCTCACTGCTCCATATAACTCCTCCCTATAGCTCCTCTCACTGCTCCATATAACTCCTCTCACTGCTCCATATAACTCCTCCCTATAGCTCCTCTCACTGCTCCATATAACTCCTCTCACTGCTCCATATAACTCCTCCCTATAACTCCTCTCACTGCTCCATATAACTCCTCTCACTGCTCCATATAACTCCTCCCTATAACCTCTCTTATTACTCCATAAATCATTGCTTATAATTCCACCTATTGCTCCATATAACTCCTCCCTATAACTTCTCTTATAACTCCATAAATCCCTCCCTATAATTCCACCTACTGCTCCATATAACCCCTCACTATAACTCCTTCAATTGCTACATATAACCTCTCACTATAACTTCTCCTTTTGCTACATATAACCTCTCCCTATATCTCATCCTATTGCTCCGTATAACCTCTCCCTATAACTCATCCTGGTGCTCCATTGATCCCTATAATTATTTACATTGTTGCATCATACCTTCCAACATTTCAAATGGAAAAGGGGGACACACTTGCATTAGGTGTTGCTGGGGGCGTGCCTGGTGGGCAGATTATTACTGATACATTTTAGGTTATTTCATGACCTACTTACACCTCTTTGTGTAACTGAATAATAGAGCAAGGCCAAAGTATTTTATTTACACAGATTAATTTATGAACACAGATACTGAAGTTTAACCAAACATTAATATGATTTTAATTGCTGTGGACAAATGTGATACACATCTCTCAGTTTGATTTCCTAAAAAACAGAGGGATACCAGGGTGGGAAAGAGGGACAGAGGATTTGGGTATCAAAGAGGGACTTTTCCTCCTGAAAACTTGGGTAGTATGCTTTATGTATCTCTTGTTGTTATTGCATATGCTTTTCTTTGTAAATCATCCTGTCTTTCCATTTAGCTACTCACAAAAATTCCTTGTATTGCTTCATATAACTTTCTCCTATCTTTCTATATAACAACACTCCCTATAATTGCTACTATATTATACGTAGTATTGCCACGTACCACAGAGCTGTTCACATAACATACAGGTACAGGCAGAATAATGAACACCTTCGGAGAACGGTATCTGTGACAAATAGACTGAATTACTTTGGCAATGATACTAACACTTTGATTTAACCCTTTGAGTGCCAGAGAGGCACACAATGCATTGCAAAGCAGTGCATTGAGTACCCCTCTGGCACTCAAGGAGTTTAAAAAATAATACATTTTAACTAGTAAGAACTTTTCAATGCATACATCTCCCAGCAGTGGGACTACTTGTTTTAAAATGAAAAAAGGAAAAGGCCTGCAATATGTTTTAATTTAGCCCTCTGAGTGCCAAAAGAGTGTCCAATACATTTGCATTGAAAAGGACAAAGAGACTATTTCTTACACATACAAACAATCATGTATACAGTGGTAGACAAAACTCTTGATAAAGTTATCAGCTACAATGGAATCCAGGCATAAGAAAGAACCCTCACAGGTTGACTGCTGGAAGCATCTACAGTGTAGTGCTTCACAATATCATGGAAAACTCACTAGCATCCAGTGGGTTAAAGTGATAGTTATCGCTGCATTTTGACTTTACATATTTTGCATGTGCAGAATAAAGTTGAAATTGCTTATAGTTTTTTTATTTTTTTTTAATTACTTTCCAAAAATTTTTTCTACATTTTATTTTCCTGTCTGTGACATTGTGTAATCTCTTAACAAAGTGGACCTCGATGAGCATGCCTGGGAACTTTCAGAAATAGGTCACCCTGAGATTAAAAAAAAAAAAAAAGCCAGCTTTGCTACCATGTGTAAAGTCAGTATAAATATAATTTAGTTATCTATTGTGCAACTAAAGTAAATGGACCAAAAGTACTGACAATAATAATTGTTCATCATCACTGGTGAAGAATGAACAGTTCAGTACTTTTGGTCCATTTTCTTTATTTGCACAATAGATAACTAAATTATATTTATACATTCAGTATATGTGACCCGGCTTCAACTTTTTGAATGTTAACTTGCGTAGCTTATTCAAAATTCAAAATTCTGGTGCTAACTTATAGAGCCCTCACTAACATTGCACCCCCCTATATTTCATCTCTCATTTCCAAATATACTCCCGCCCGCCATCTTCGCTCTGCACACGACCTTCTCCTCTCCACAGCTCTTATCACATCCTCCCACTCCCGCCTACAGGACTTCTCCCGTACTGCACCTGAGCTGTGGAATTCCCTCCCCCACCCCATCAGACTCACCCCCAGCCTTCAAATCTTCAGACGCTCCCTGAAGACTCACCTCTTCAGGGAAGCCTATCAACTGCCTCCATAAACATAATCACCAAGATTCACCCCTTGCACGGACTACTGCACTCAACGGCACTTCTCACTCCCACCCACTGACTGGCAGTTCATGTGGCAGGAGGCACTTAAACGCAATAGCACTTACTCCTTCTGTGTCAAACCTACCTTCCTCTAGACTGTAAGCTGTCACGAGCAGGGTCCTCTGATCCTCCTGTTCTCCACATCTGATTGTACTATTTAATACCTCTGTATGTCTATTCCCAATTGTACAGCGCTGCGGAATTAGTTGGCGCTATATAAATAAAGAATAATAATAATAATAATAGCTTAAAGCCACAGACCAATAAGTACTTCCATCACCAGACAGAGGCAATGGCAGAGCCCTGCTAAAAGAAACAGGTTATCTGTCCCCCTGTCTAACTACAACTTGATCAAAGCCTCAACTTCCCCCATGATAAATGATCTTAGGCTCTGTCATTATGTAAAAAGATGATGGACTTACCAGCCAACAGATGACTTCTCCAGTGATAGTTCTTCTCCAAGTCCTATGTTATTCTATCTAGCCAAGACTAAGATTTCTCCAGTTTGGGAGATCTTAGTGCATAGGCTCCCAAGAATAATGTAGGAACTGGAGAAATGATATCACTGGAGAATTAATCTCCACTTCATCACCTCTTTATCATGCTTTAGTGCATAAGCCCCATTATCAAGCATCAGCACCAAGAACAACAGTAGTCCCCCTTAACTGTTTGAGTGCCAGAGGCATGTATAGTTGCTCACACCTCATGCACTCAAAGGGTTAAATTCTTTACTGCCTAGCCATTACATTAAACTGACCAGCCAGGTAGCTACTCACAAAATCCCCATATCAGATTGATCGAAAGGCATTTCAAATTCAAATACAGCCGAAGCCTGCATACTCAACATTTCCTTCCAAGGACGGCTGAAACATATGCTGTTAGGGTCTGCGTATGTGTGTATGCCTGTGTATATTTTATACAGGGCTCAAAATTTTCACTCGCCACTAGCCAATGGCGAGTGAAAATTTAGCCCTGGCGAGTAGAAATTCAGTCCTGGTGGGCATGTTATGGCTTGCAGTGGCGAGTAACTTTTCAGGTTTGGCTAGTAGCAAAGGACTTCATATTTTAAGCTATATATATATATATATATATATGTATCACAAACAATATGATAGCTACAGCATGCACTCATATGTCTTTAATAGAAAATAATTTTATTAGTGAAATATGTCGACGTTTTGACCACCAGGTGGGTCTTAGGTCTAAAACTGATCTCTGGGAGCTCAGGCAGCCTGGTTTAAATAGTCTCTAAACAAAGTACAGCTGGAGTAATTAACTGATAGGTGCCAGGAAGAGGAAGAGTAAACGGGCAATGCTGCTACAGAATATCGTGTCTATGAAAGGGACTCTGGTGGCAGCAATGGAAGTTGCAGTACCCATAACCTAAAGGTTGCCAGTTTAAGCTCTGGGATAGGCAAGCTGAGAGGGTGGACTGTGAAAGTCGTGCTGGACTCATAGCCTCTGTGCCCTGGGGAAGTGTATTGGGACACATGGGCAATAGGACAACACAGGGAACCTAGTGGCAGGAAGTAGAGTGATAGGCTTCCTTTTTTAAATGGGTGCTGAGGTTCCCACACAAAATGCATATACCTTCCTCTTCCCAAAAAGAATGTGCCACTGGCCACCCTTAGCAGGACATATGCTCGCAAGCTACAGTGAAGTTGAACAGTTGTAGGGCCAAGCTACACTGCAGCAGCTGGCCGTTATCACCAGCCACATGGTTTAGCCAAGTTAGTTATTTATGGTGCCCACAACAGTGAATTCTCACCCATAAAGGTATGTCTGTAGTTTAAGTGCCCAGAATATGACTAGGCACTCCTTCTTCATGATAGCATGCCCTGCTTCTGTGCAGTAGTTTCTGGTAATGTGTTGCATATATCTGTAGCATTCAAAAAGTTAAAAAGAATATTAAAGGGGAACTTTCACCCCTTAATAACTAAATCTCCCCTTACTGCTGACCTGGCGACTAGCTGCTTAGTAGCGCTAGTCGCCAGAAATCTTACCCCGTTCTCAAGATTTCGGCGTTTCAAAGGATCAGGAAGCACGGACGTCTCTTCACAGTGACGTCCGTGCGCCTGCGCTGTCAGTCCCTTGTCAGTCCCTTGTGCACCGTACGGTGCACAAGGGACTGACAGCGCAGGCGCACGGACGTCACTGTGAAGAGACGTCCGTGCTTCCTGATCCTTTGAAACGCCGAAATCTTGAGAACGGGGTAAGATTTCTGGCGACTAGCGCTACTAAGCAGCTAGTCGCCAGGTCAGCAGTAAGGGGAGATTTAGTTATTAAGGGGTGAAAGTTCCCCTTTAACATCAATATTGATGTTTATTTGTTCCTTCTGGTGCACTTGGTTTGCTTCAGAATTGTTGCATTTTTTTAGTTTGCTTGCACAATACACTTGGGAAAGATTGGAAAAAGACAGCTTCCTAAGCTCCCTCCGTTGAATCTTTTTTCTGCAGGGACAGTAGTAAATTGTACCTCTATCCTGCTATTTCCCCAGGCAGGCTTCTTTTGGTGATGAGTGAACCCATTAAAGCGGATCTATCATCCCAACACAACTTGGTCTAAATCATTCAGTTATCTAATGAAAAGTGCATTAATTTGTATTTTTAAACTGCTTCTTTGGAGAAATTAAAAGAAGAAATACAGGCCTTCAGCTACTTCAGGGTAGACTGAGGATAGCTGATCTGTACCGCAGTCCGCCACTCTGCCCTCTCTGTCCAGCCTCCTCCGATGAATGGAGACCGGACAGAAAGGACAGAGCGGCAGACTGCGGCACTGATCAGCTATCCCCAGTCTGCCCGGAAGTAGCTGAAGTGCTATATTTCTTCTTTTAATTTCTCCTAAGAAGCGATTTAAAAATACAATTTAATGCAGTTTTCATTATATTCCCTAAATAACTGAACGATTTAGACCAAGTTGTGTTGGGTTGATAGATCCACTTTAACATCACTAACACTGAAAGTAAAAATGTTACAAATAAGGAAAATAAATCTATCTATAGCATACCTCTTTAAACTTCAGTATATGTATCTATAAATGAATCTGTGTAGATAAAATAATTTGGTCTTGCTCTAAATGATTTATTCAGTTACACAAAGAGGTGTCAATAGGCCGTAAAATAACCTACACATTATCTGAAATGTCCCGCCACAAGCCACGCCCCTGCAAAACCACCTAAACAAAAGTGTCCGTCTTTGGCCATTTGAAAGGTTGGAAGGTATTGTAAAGGCAATTTGACAATTTATTCTGCAATTATAGAACAAGTACAGTCAAAATCCAACTTTACTGCCATTATAAACAAAATATTCCAAGATGCTCAGTTAAAGAATATTTCACAAGTAATCAGTTAAGACGTTACACTTTTGTTATGAAGTGGTGGTGTTACATCATTATAATAATAATATTTCAGTCATCTATATTAGAACCTGTATCAGTAAGAGAGATTTAACAAGTTTGTTGGATTGCCGTTAGGTAAAAATAAATTGGGGAAAGTAGGTTGGAAATAGAAATGAAATTAAATGAGAGGCTCCACACACAAACAACTATCATCATAAAAATAAAAGTGTACTTTATGTTTACCAATCCGTAAATGTTTTTCTTTTTTTATATAATTCAATTTTTATTAAAGCACTAGTTAAAAAGCCCGTATACACGGTTTGTCACCCAGCCGCCTCCGCCGCTGCCCTGGAGCCTAGACCACAGACAGGCTGTCAGCCTTCCAGAGCTCTCTGCTCCGGATCGGCCCGTTCTGCGGGTCCCTACTGTACATGTGCGGTTACTCATACAGTGAGCGACGCATTCTAGGACTTTATTTTATAGGATGAGCAATATCTTTACAAGTGCAAGAAGCAGGGCAGATAAATGCCAGTTATACAATACAAAAGTGGTAGGTATATATATACAACTCACGCACATACAATACAGCACTGATATCTGGAATTTCTGATACTGTGAACGCTTTGTTATTTTTGAAAGACTGTGAGTATGGTAGTAGGAGGAACAAGAAGGTAGAGAGACAGAGGGGTGGAAAAAGAAGAAAACAGAGAGAGAGAGAGAGAGAGAGAGGAAGGGATGAAGAAAAGAGAGAGCGACAAGGTGAGGAAAGAGGGAGCCAAGAGTGAAGAGATGCAGTGACAGACAAGGGAAGGTGGGGGGGGGAGAAAGGGAGAGGGGAGAAAAGGGCCGGATAATGGAAAGGGAAGGAGGGAAGGCAGGGGTCGAGTGCTCTGGCTGCATATAGGGTGACCACACGTCTCGGAATGCCCGGGACTGTCCCGGAGATGAGCAACACGCGCCAGTCCAGCCAGCCAATGAAATGTATTTGCTACACGGTCCTCATTGGCTGGCTGGCTGGACTGGTAGGTGTGAGACAGCTGGGGTGGAGCAGGTATGCTGGCGCTGCAAATGAGACCCACGGCTGAGGCTCCCGCCGGCGCTGACCATCTTTCTGAGGCTGACACAGTGTTAGAGTTCCCACTGTTTCAGATGGGGCTTTTAATTCCTTCAGTGCTTCACATTGCATTTAAGGGGTTAAACGTTCTGTTTAATTAATTTAGAATTTTCAGTCATTCCGTATTGTGCAATCATACCTGCCAACTGTCCCTGATTTTAGCTCTCTGTCCCTGGATCTTACTGTCTTTTCTTTTTTTCTGGTTTTAAAGTTGAATTTCACCTACATATTCTATGTACTTGTTAATTAAAGGTTAATAGGTTATGAATTTCCAGACATATTAATATTTCTTATTTATATGATTTCATATAGTATGGAGATGAGGGCAATACATATTCTGCTGTAAATATACAGTTTTAGGTGTGTTGTAAACAGGGCTGCCCTCAAAAATTGTGGGGCCCAGTACAAACCTAAAGCTAGGGCCCCATTCTCTTCCTTCCGTCCCACCCCCAATCCATCCCCACCTCCTGCCCCACTCCTTGCTCTGTCTCCTGGATACTCCCCTGCAACACCACAATCTTTCCATCCCAACCACCCCTCTCTTCCTTCCCCTTCTGCTCAGTCCTCAACATAAACATCAACCCCAATGACATATAGCTTCTTACATTCCAACTATTTCAAAACACTGAGGCACACAGTAATGTTTCTCCTCTCTCTCAGTGCTCAAACTTCATCTCCTCCTTGGTAAACATTGCTCTGAGCCAGCATCATGTGAGGTAGGGAGCTTTGGTCTGACTCCAGCAAGCCTGCTCACTGCCTAACACCTCACTTGGGTAGGGCCGCCTACTGGACTTCAACCCCATGGTATTGTCTTTGTGAGGAGGGACCAGCACCAGACCAACCAGTGGAAGATTATGGGTTTAACCAAAACATTCAATCTTAAAAAGGCTAATTTTTCAAAGTTAAAAGCAGTATTAAAGGATATTCAGTGGGATGTAATCTTCAAAGATAAAAATGCACAAGAATCATGGAATTTGTTTACTATTGGGGAATAAACTCAAGAGGAGTAAAGGGAAACCAATGTGACTTAATAATGAGGTTTGCAGGGAAATGAGAAATAAGAAACAGGCTTTTAAAATGTTTAAGTCAGATTGGTCAGATGCATCATTTAAAAAAATATAAAGGCTGTAATAAAATCTGCAATTAAGCTAGCTAAAATTGAAAATCAGAGAAATATTGCAAAAGAGAGCAAGAAAAATCCAAAACAATTTTACAAGTATATTAATAACGAAAAGTTTAAGGTTGATATTGGCCCTCTTAAAGGGATTGTAATGTTTCACAAAAAAGCAGCTCTGATTAATCTTCATGGTATTTAGGCAGTGGAGAGCGTTATTTCAGTAACCTCAGAACAACATGACTGCAAGACAATATTCAGTGAGCATAAGGAAAACCCTGAAAAACCTGTCAAGGGATGCAGGGTTTTCCTTATGCTCACAGTAAGAAGATTGTCCCTTGCTATGACCTGTCTAGTCAAGAGACCAGATTCCACATCTGCTGGGAGGTGGCTTACACAAGGTAAAAGGGGGCGGGAGAGGTATACTTTATCATTCAATTACTCTTCAACTACAACTCTGACAGTATTGAAATAACACTCCCCATGGCCCAAATAGTATGAAGATTAATCAAAGCTGTTTTTTTGTGAAACATTACTATCACTTTAAGGCTGAGAGAGGTGATAAGGCTATGGCTGACACCCTAAATACATTCTTTGCTTCAGTATATACAAAGGAAGCAACAATGACAGGCTATGGGAAAATATACAAAACCACAGACTTTCCTCCATCATGTACATGGCTTACTGAGAACAAAGTCCAAAAGAGACTGCTAAAGGTTATGGTGAGTTAAGCACCTGGACCTGATGGTATACACCCAAGGGTACTTAAGGAGTTTAGTCCAATAATTTAAGACCATTATATTTAATATTTATTGATTCACTTTCATCAGACATAATGCCCTGTGATTGGAGGAAAGATTATGTAGTTCCATTGTTCAAAAAGGGGGCAAGATCCAAACCAGGAAATTATAGACCTGTGAGCTTGACTTCCATAGTGAGTAAGATATTAGAATGGTTAATAAATCACAGTATTTGAAACTGTGTGAAGACAAACAATATTATTAGTAGGAGTCAGCATGGTTTTATGAAGAATAGATCATGTCAAATTATTTTACTTGCATTTTACGAAAGGGTAAGTAGTAATCTGGGTAAGGGAATTGCTGTTGATTTTGCAAAAGTCTTTGATACAGTGCCTAACAACAGGTTACTGCTTAAATTAAAAGGCTTTGGTTTGAGCGGAGAAATCTGTACATAGATTGAGAACTGGTTAAATGATAGATGGTAGAGAGTGGTTGTAAATTGAACCTTTTCAGGTTGGCCTAAAGTTGCAACTGGGGTGCAACAGGGTTCAGTCCTAGACCCAATGCTTTTAATTTGTTTATTAATGGTATAGAAGTAGAAATTGAACGTAGCATCTCAATCTTTACTGATGACACGAAACTGTGCAAGGAAATGCATACAGAGCTGGATGTTTTTTCTCTGCAGAAGGATTTAGATAAACTGAGTGAATGGGCAGACAAGTAGCAGATGACATTTAATGTAGGTAAATGTAAGGTTATGCTTTTGGACTGTGGAAACAAACATGCTACATATACTCTACATGGGAAACAATTTGGGGAATCCTCATTAGAGACAGATTTAGGAGTACTGATAGACTTCACAGCAGTGTGCGAATCACTCAGCTGCTGCAAGACCAAATAGGGCACTAGCCTGCATAAAAAGAGGCATAGATGCATGGGATGCTAATACAGTATTATTCTACCTCTATATAAATCCTTGGTTAGGCCTCAACTAGAATATGGAGTACAGTTTTGGGTACCAGTTCTTAAAATACATTGCTGAACTGGAAAAAGTGCAGAGACGTGCAACAAAACTGATAAACGGATTGGAGGATCTGAGTTATAAAGAGAGACTATAAAAACTGGGTTTGTTTATATTAGAGAAGAGATGTCTAAGAGGTGATATGATTACCATTTACAAATACATTCAAGGTCAATACAAAGAACTATCCGATTAATTATTTACACAAAGAGCTGAGCTAAGAATGGGAGGTCATCCATTAAGACTAGAGGAAAGGAGCTTTTGAATAAAACAAAGGCAGGGATTTTTTACATTAAGGGTGGTAATGCTATGGAATTCTTTGCCTCGGGATGTTGTGCTTTCAGATGCTGTAACTGCTTTCAAAAAAGCAATGGATACCTATCTAGCACAAAACCATATTGGAAATTATGATAGATGGCTTCGATGCAGATAGGTTGTTGATCCAGGGATTTATCTGACTGCCATTTGGAGTCAGGAAGGAGTATTTTTACCTGTTTGCGGCTTAACTGGAAATAGTTTCAGTGGTTTGTTTGTTTTTTTGCCTTCCTCTGGATTAACAGGGGTGTTTTGGCTTGGGCCGGACTTGAATGCATATATTTTTTCAGCCTCGTCAATTATGTTACTATATATGTTACAGAACTGTGGAATGCTGCCCAGTGAATGGACAGAGTTCCACATACACATTTATCACCATGCACAGTATGCACACAGCATGAAAGCAGCTCACAAATATACTAGTCCAGACAGGAGGACAAATGTCCCCCCTTTCAGCTCACTCCAAGAGTACTGCCTGTACCCCCCTGATAGTGGCCCTGTCATTGTGCTATACGGTACTCTGAATCAATAGACAGATTCCTTGACTGTCCACAAGAAAAGTGTCCCTGGAAATATTGTTGAAATGTTGGCATGGACATGTAGTTTGTCTGCTCTATAATCAGTCCAGAATATAATAGTGAAAGTATAAATGCTAAGAAATGCATATCCTATATAATAATTCGCTAAATCGCGTGTAACGCCACGACAGTAGTAGACACTGCTGCGCGTGCTGCAGTCATGCTCAGTAGAGACTGCCCGCTCCGCGGCTGATACAGAGCTGTCCAGCTCTGTATCAGCAGCGGCGCAGGCAGTCTGTACTGCGCGTGACTGCCCCGCGACCAGGTGGCAGTGGCACTGTGGCCCGTGTAACGGGCTGTTCAACTAGTACTAAATAAAATAACCAAAGCTTCCTATAAAAAAAATTAGGTTGAAAAGCAGCCCATATACTGTTTTTAGAACTCTTCTCATCTGTATACATATTGATTCTCTTTGTATGTATCAGCCTACCCTTAAGATACATTGTGTCTTTGACTTCCTGTGTGTCATTTCCCCTTTGTCCTTGTTAACTGCTCATTTCCCCCATCATATTCCCTACTTGCCGATGTACAAACTCTTGTGAGTGGTGGGTGTGTTCATAAAGGGGAACTGAGATCAATCATATGGTGAGTGTTCCTCAGATGTTCCTGATACACAGAGTCTAATGCAGGGGTGGGCAACATGAGACCCTCCAGCAAGTGGCTGGCTGGATGATGAGAGATGGCACCAGGGCGTAATGATGTCCACCATTAGTAAATGGTCCTGTGTTCAAAAGAAAACTGGAGAAAATATGGAAAAACAAACAGTTGCACCACAGGGGACAAATGCAAATTCCCCAAATCTCCACTTATTTAAATTGGGCTATTAATCCCTTTGAATGCTAGAGAGACCTCTTTAGACTTCACAGGGTTGAAACCCTATTTAGATCAGTGGGAACTCCCACGAGTTGCGTATGGTGCAGCTGGTGTGCTTCACAATTGCTCTGCTTTAACTTGACGAATCACAAAAGAGAGGAGGAGTATTTCTGGACCACATCATCCTCACTAAATGGGGGAATTTTCTTTTCTCTAAATGGGAATTTTAAACAATTGAGTTCTAGAAAAGTCTCCAATGGATTGCAAAGCTGTGAATTGGAAACCTCTCTAGCATTTAAGGGGTTAAAAATCTCTCTTAAATCAATGGGAATTTTTACTTCTCACTTATGGAGAAATTGGCTTTCTCCTCTTCTTTGTGAATAAGGCCCATAGAGCCCTAAATGTGTTTAGAAATCCAAGAAGACCAGATGATGTGACAGGAAAGGATGTATACAATGGCCAGAATATTATATACTAGTTGAACAGCCCGTTACATGGGCCTCGGTGTCACTGCCAGCCGGTCGTGGGGCATTCATACACAGTAGAGACTGGCCGCGCCGCGCCTGATACAGAGCTTTGGAGCGCCCCGCTCTGTATCAGCCTCATCACGGGGAGTCTCTACTGCGCATGACTGTGTCGTTACAAACTTTGTAGTGAATTATTATATAGGATATAGACAAAAACTGTGTGTATAACTGCAAGGAGCAAGTGTACCACAAAGAAATAAGTGCCTCTTAATTTACCAGATTGACTTACATAGGTAAGTGTGTCTTATACAGCATTCATGTCAATCTAATCTAATTCAGGGGTATCAGACATACTGCCCGTGGGCCAAATCAGGCCCCAAGCAGCTGTTTTTGGTCCCTGAAGCATAGGGGGAATTGGGAGTATATTCTGAGGAGGTTCCCAGCCCTCCCATTGTTTTGAAGTCATCTGCTTCTATTGCATTCTGGAGGGAAAGGGTCTCTCTGTATTCTCTCCTACTTAAGTTGTTTTGGCAGACAAATGCCGCCAAGGGATAAGTAGGAGGGAGAGGAGACAGAGATACCAGCTTCCTCCAGTATGAAATAGAAGTGGCTGACAGCCATGTGTGTGGATCAGTAGGAGGGTAGTGCTGGGAACCTGTTCCTGTACATAATGTACAATTAGAAGCCTCTTAGTGTACATGGGTAAGAGATAGCTTGGTAGCCTCTACTCCTAGTTTTGTGAATGTGGAGAGAGAAGGAGGGCAAGCTGTACGTACAGGTTCTTGGGGACCCTCTCCTTTTAGTTATAAACAATTTTAGTGCAAGTGGAGTGAATAAAGCATATCTTTGCAATGTGTACTACACTCATCTGGTACTCAAAAGGCTGATTGATCACTGGTAGGGAGAGCGCTTGGGGACTTCTTTTAGTTATTAACCCTTTGAGTAAAAGAGATGTGAGCAATGCATAGCTCTGCAAATAGTTTTTCACTCAAATGGTTAAGCAATAAGTCTAAAGAAAAAAGCACAAACACATGTCTCTGCAATTGACTTTTATTGAATCAGCGACTGGTGTCTGACACGATGTTCCTATGTCAGACTGAAAAGCACAGGCAGTAAAAGAGGTCAACACATTTGAATTTCAAGTTTAAAAATAAAGAAAACAGTGCATCTTAGAAAAAATATATCCCTATACTGATAGTTAGGATTTCACTTTTAATTTATCAACAAATGTGTTTTTAAAGTTGTAGGTCTGCTTTAATTAATACCATAGTCATTTTTATAAACTGAACCATGTGCAATCGAGAAAGAAACATTGCAGTCTTGCCCTGTGTCCTATCATTTCTGACAATCATGATCTAATCTATCTTTCATTAGATCTGCAGTTTCCTGTATATAGTTATCTCTGTTGGAGTCTACCTCTAGTCTTGGTCACATGTTCTCAAAACAAACAAGGCTTGAATAGACAAGTGACTCTTACAAGCCATTTTGGTTAAGGAGCCAATGCCTGTGACACTTCCCCTCCCCACCTTTCCCTCTGCAAGAAAAAACAAATTAACCGTAACTGAAGTAACACACATACTAAAAATTGGCCTGGACACAGATGTAGGTAGTAAATTAGAGGTCACAGCTTTTATTAAAGGGATTTTACCTATTTAAGTGACCCCGGGGAGACTCACTCAAACCCCAACATACGGCACCCTGAAACCGTAGCCACAGTATGACCCAGCATTTGCTTCCCTGCTGCATGCCTCCGAGGGATGGGCATGAGAATTGTCAGGCATGGTGCTGCCCCATGCCCATGAGCCCCCCAGTGATGGCTACCTCAAAACCCAACCAAGGAGATGAAAAAACAAAGATTCAATAGAACAACCTGTCGTCGTCATCTTCTTGCTGATAGATTTTATCCATCAGCGGTGATTTTTGGATACCGAGGCTTGAGCCTCACTACTCCATCTTCTCGGGTTGGGTTTGAAGTCGCAGGTTTGGATTCTTCTTGGTCTGTGTTGACTTGTCACAGTTGGGTTGGTTTCACAGGGTCTTCGCTGTGATGGGCCACGGGTAGCGGTCGAAGGGGTTTGCAGTGGTGGCAGTGAGTCTTCTGATCAGAGGGTCTGGGTTCTGATCCAGTCCTTGGCAGAAGTTCTTACTCAGCTTCGCTAGGTGTTCATCCAGCATCTCGATGTCCAGCTCCCTGTGAAGGTCAGCTATTCTTATGAATCTTGGAGCTCCAGACGATATCTGCAGGGCCTTGTCCTGGACTAAATAGAACAACCAGATCTAATGGCCACCTTTATAGCCGCAACTCCTTCCATTTCCCTAACACCCTGCCTATCATCCGTTCTCTTTTTCCCAGAGAAGACAGAGCCCACCTCCCATTGTTCTCCCCTTGGTGGGCGCACCCTCCCCCAAGCACAGGGGAAGAGGACAGTTAGGCATGGCCCCTTATATTGGCTTAAGGCCCAGAGCAGGCCCTCCACCATGTTTTTTATTGAAGTCCATTGTTTGTAAGAGTCACTTGTGTTTCTTGGAATATAAACTGACACAACTTGCAGTAAACTAAAACAGAGATCACATTTTAAAAAGTATGTAGATTTATCCAACTGCTGCATAAAGGGTGTTTACTTATGTAAGCATACGTGGGAACTCTCTGGATCTGCCCCTGAGACTCCGGTTCTCAGACTGATTACTGAGTCTTCAGCATACCTGTGAACTCTCAGGGTTTGACCCTGAGACTCAGGGTTTTGACCCAAATCTCAGGGTGAAGGGTGAAGGGCCAAATTCTCCGGGTGAGAGAGGTCTGTGTCACCTACTATATGAATTTCCCCAATTAAATGTTTCCTTAGCCTCTAAACTGGTGCTATCAGTACCAGAAAGACAGTGGGAGGTGTCCTGCTTGTCTTGTTTGTGTTCAGGCAGTGAATTATCCAAACTGTAGCATGTTAAAGGTCCCTCGCACATGGACCGGAGCACCTCTGTGTTAGAGCAAGCAGGCCCATATCGCATCAAATCTACATTATGAGAAGCTTTAAGGGTTAATATTTCAAAGATCTCAGGGTCAGCTCATCTTGAAAGTTCCCAGGTATGGTCTTCAGGGACAGAAGCTGATTTTCCAATTAATTATGTCGGTGGAGACCCCACCCACATTTCTGCCCATTCCATCAACTCCTACCCTCATTCTCCCAACTTCCATGCCCATTTTATGGCATATCCTGCCTCTTAACTTTACAGCCCCACTAGCTACGATTAAGCCCCACCCGCCTTATGACATGACTTCCATCATTTGTACACTTAAACCCACAGCCCTGTGTTTCTCTGGGTGCCAGAGACAAAGAAGGTTACCAGGTTTGCATGCAAGTCTTTATGTTAAAGCGGAACTACCACCCCTCCTAAACTTGCCCATAAAGAATTACCCATCTGGCGACTAGCTGCTCAAGAGCTGCCAGAATTATTACCTGGTTATTGAGAGTTCATACTGCTCCCGAGACTTCCGGTGCTGTGTGGCTCCTAGCAATGCCTCCTAGAGCGGACTGAGTCTGACAGCGCAGACGCGCAGGTATCACTATACAAAGATGTCTGAGCTGTTTCCTGGCTGTCAGTCCCGGGAGCAGTAGGAATTCTCTAAAAGGAGACAATAATTCTGGTGACTAGCACCACTGAGCAGCTAGTCACAGATGGGTAATTCTTTATGGGCAAGTTTAGGTGGGGTGGTAGTTCAGCTTTAATTAAATTAAAAACCATTTAGTCCAAGAGTTTATTTCCCCTTTATCTTCATACTTATTCTTTAAGGGGTTAATTATATGTTGATGCTTTAACTGACAGATGAGGTGTTTCACATCCCTCAGGCATGTAAAGGGTTAAGTGTAAGTTTTTCCTTTGGATACTTAACTGATTGGATGACTTCTCCTGCGCATTAAACCATTGAACGCCAGAGGTGTGCTCAGCACATTTCTTCTCAATGCACTGCATACCCCTTTGGTATTCAAAAGGTTAAAAGACCCAAGGAGGATATTATTTGTCCCTCCCATGTCACATACCCATTTCAAATGAAAGACACAAGTTCACTATAGGGGAGGTGAGGCACACGTGTTGATACTTCTCCTTAGTTATACCATTCAACTGGGAGGGGTGTGGGTCCCCCGGGGTTTGGGTCTCAAACGCATCTCCACGTGTGTCTATACTGCTGGTGTGTGTTTTGGTTTATTGTTGATGTAGATGTTAGTGATTTCCATGCAGCCACCTCTAATCTGTTGGAGTGGGTGTGTCCAAAAACCACTGTATTGGGATATATATAAGTGAAGAACAAAAGTGGCTGGCAGGTCTGGTACACCCGCCCAGATACGTGACCCAGATGAGAAAACTCTAATGAACAGTCCTATGTCTTAAATGCTCATCTTTTAAACCATTCCTCTCAGGAAAGCTGTCACGTTCTTATATGACTCTGAATCACAACTATTCCTATTCTATGACACGGACTGTGTGGACATGTTTGTTGGTTATTGTTTCTGATTCTCTATGCTGTACTGCTGTACCACCAATAAAAAGTTTATTGAAAAAAAAAAAAAGACAGGAGGCTGATATGCTAAATGAATTGGAACAAATCGTGATTCAATCAACTGCCCCATAGGGCACAACAAAAACTGCCATTGAATTAAATGGGACTTTAAATCCTTTGAATGCTAGAGTGGTCTCCAACATATTGCTTAACAATGTGGACATCTTTCTCGCAATCAAGGTTTTAAAATCCCATTTAACTCATTGGGAATTTTTAATTGTTCCCTGTGCTACAGTCGGTTTTCCCTACAATTCCTCTAGTTCTTCTCAACCACAAGGTCTAATGACTTTCAGCAGAGGACTGTGAATCTAGGTGACCTAGTGATATTGCAGCAGTGACACAAAGAACAGATCACAGAGCAGTCCAGTTTCCTCTGATTCTACAGGCATTTTATAATGTGCTGCTTACTTTCTGTTTCCAGGGTGTGAAGGGGAGCAGTGATGCCCCTCCGGGATCTCAAGTTCCCCACAAAGCCCACAAAGCCGGCTGGCTGAAGAAAAGTAGCGGACTTCTAGGGTTGTGGAAAGAGCGCTATATCTTGATATCGAAATCCCAGCTTCTGGTGTGTGAGAGTGAGGTAAGGTTCTACAGCATGCCCGGGCATCTTGAGGCCCTCTGTTCAGAACTACATATGCCATCAGCCCAAGTCATCTGTTGGGAACTGTAGTAGAAACAACAAGAAAAAAAATAGAGAAGCATTGAGCAATTCTAAGACAATCCAGCTGCACAATGGGGTATAAATAAGCATCCCCATTGAGTTCAATTAGACTTTTAACACTATGAATGCTACACTAAGTGTAAAAAGAAAGTTCTAGCATTCAAGGGGTAACAACTGTAATATTTAAAGGGGAACTACCACCCCACAATAACTTAACATGCATTAATTCTTCATCTGGTGACTAGCTGCTTAGTAGCTCTAGTCGCCAGAAATATTACCTGGTTCCAAAGATTTTGCCGTTTTTCCGATGCTCAGAGGAGCAGGATGCACGGACATCTCGTCACAGTGACGTCCGTGCGCCTGCGCTGTCAGTCCCTTTTGGAGCCACTTGGGTGCCTCCATTCACAATTCCACCAGGGGCCTTAGTGGTTCTGAAGACTGCCCTGTTTTCAATACATTAAACTAAATTAAAAGATTTGCCCTTTTGGACACTGGTTGACACTGTTTATTAAAAACAAATAGATTTGAGCTGTGATAACATTTGTATGAAAAATCTCCCAGCAGTGAGTTTTTTCATAATAAAAGTTTAGGGCTCCTTTAAAGGGGATCTCTCACAGAACTAAGCAGAGGCAAGCAGACTGCTACATTTTATAAATGACTGCGAGCACAAACGCGCTCAGTCGATGCCTTTTCATGCACTCAGTCAATGCCTGTACAATGACCAGGACGCGCATTAGCAAGCAAGCTCGCCAGGTCACATGACACAATCGTTAGTCATCGAAGGATGAGGGAAGAAGGCAAGTCTTGGGGAGGGAAACAGACAAAGATTGACAGGCTGCGATACAGAGTTGTACTGCAACCTGTACATAACTGACGTCATGGGCTTCGCTCCGAGGATACAGCAGTATATTAAAAAAAAATACAAGATCAAAGATTGAAGCTAAGGGAGGATTCAGATTAAGGCTACTTTAATATAGGTGAGAGCTCCCCTTTAAATCAAACTGATTTCAATAGTGCCAATTAGTGAGCAGAGGGAGAAATTGAATTTTTTGATTGCGGAAAGACTGAACTCTTAAATGTAGCTCATTTTAAAGAGAAATAACCACTGTTTTAATTATGTAATATAATTTGTTTAAAATATAAGTAGTTTGAGAAATGAATCTTAATTTGAGAAATTAATCTTATGCTGAGCCAGTATTTCCAATCGCAGTGCTAAGAATGAATCTAGACAGAGCCCACACACTAGGGGGCATTTGCAATAACACAGTGAGATTGAGATACTAAAAAAGTGGTGACATTCTGGTATAAACCAAGTGCTCCATAGAGAACAAATACAAATGACCATTGATTTAAATTGGGTTTTTAGCTTGAATACTAGAGAGGTATCCAATGCATTGCAAAGCAAATGCGTTGCAGACCTCTTTAGAGCATAACCCTTTGAGTGCTTCTGGCACTCAAATGGTGAAGGAATAAAAACCCTATTTAAATAAATGGGAATTTTTAATGTATTTCTTATGGTGCACTTGATTTGCTCCGAAATGTCATCACTGTTTCTTAGTACTTCAGCCACAAGATTCAATATGTTTGACCCAATTATCATACTGTGCTACCAAAACATAAAGGTTAATTTCTCAAATTATATAGACAAGAGGTGCTAACTTGCTAACCAATACATTCACCTGGGCTCATATCCTTATTCTGCAACAGTTCAAAAAGAGACATGAAACAAACACACCACCACTTGAATCCAGAAGTATTTGGGTGCTGCACCACTCAGTCTTCCACTGCCAGAATCATTATCTTCTATAATAAAGCTTCTTGCACAGAGTTTACCTAAAAACACAGTTTATTAAGCTCATGAAAACAAAAAAAAAGCTATAGGCACTAGTGAAATGGGACATATATGGTATATGGCTAAAAGCCTTATGCGTTTCACTCCATACACAACGTTTGATCTGTTTCAAATGCCACCTTATCCTATGCTTGAGGGGGGCAATGGTGCATCCTCTATTATGAATGAAACACATTTTGCTTCTTCTTTTTTTTTGTCACTCCTTTCTTGAACTTCATTCTGGGGACCACCTGGCCCAGATGAAGTTTCCTCACTTCTGGGCACAATTTTTATTCTTATGCTTTTCTTGCAATTGTTTGCGAATGTTGCTGTTTACAGCTGTGGTTCATATTGTAAGTACATGCGAGAATTGAGATCCAACTATTGCGAACCTTGCATATGATTATAATGTATACTTTCAGTCACGTACAATTGGTGCATTTTTTTTTCATGTTTTAATGTTCTAATTTACAATAAAGCTTTTAAAATCCTTAAAAAAACACAAAAAAACATTTTGCATGTAAAATATGATAAATAACATATTCAGAGCTGCAAAGTATTGTCTAAATGGTGACATCCACTGAGCAAGTAAACTCCTTTGACATTTGGCATATTTAAAACTTTTGCATACAGAGGCACCACTCTTATAGAAACCTTTACCATATAGCCAGCATGGAACAGTTCTATTACTCATAAATAAGAGAAATATGGTTTCCAATTTCGGTGCCCCTCTTAGCATCCCTGTTGTAGAATATTGGGCAGCTTCTCATCTGTATATAATATAGGCAAATGAGCCTTAAGATTACAAAACTGTTTGTATTGTTGTCTATACGTATTTATAAATCTAACACTAGATTCATTTGACAGCTTATTCCTGGGAAAATTTCTCAGCAATTCATCGTAAGATTTACCTCTGGCAAAGTCATAGGCTCAGATTAACAAGCCCTCTGCATACCCTATAGCACAAAACCTATTACCATAGCAACTAATTATTTCTGGAATTCCCTATCTCTGGAGCAATTCTTACGCAGGTATGAAGAGTGGTTAAGCAGAAGACTATTCACCACCGATGGTTTCCTATATATCTCACTGGTAACTCTCCCAACGGGATCTCATCATACAGGACAAGATCCAGAACTGCAATAGAGGAAGGATGATGAGAAGAGGTAAACCTTAGGTTATAAGCATTGTCATTAAGATGTAACATAAAAGGTGTCAGCATCCTTCTTAGAGCCCATCCAAATGAAAAAGTCTTGATATATCTCTCATACCACAAAATCTGATTCTGATAGGGGTTATCCTCCCCAATGATGTGGGTGGTCTCCCACCAACCCATAAAAAGGTTGGTGAAAGAGAGAGCAAAACAACCCCCATAGACAACCCACATTTCTGGTGTTAAAACACCCCATCAATGGAAAAGAAATTGTAGCACAGGAGATACTTGATGACCTGGGGAAGAAAATAAATTACATTATTAGAGTAATATGAGAAATGCTCAAGATGGAAGCATAGAGCTGTAAACTCAATTAATGAGGAACTGAGGAATACAGAGCAGTTGCAAACATGCCAAAGTGTCAAAGCAATTAAATTGGTCAGTGGATGTGGCCAGTCATACAATTAAGAGCTACATAAACTGCAGCTCTGAATATGTTATTTATATTTGTGCATGCAAAATGTGTTTCATTCAATATGTATGATGCACCATTCACCCCCTCAAGCATAGGATAAGGGATCATTTGAATCACATCCAGAACAAATTAAAGGATACTGAGGTGACTAAACATATATTGGAATGCCATGGAAGCAATATGACTTGTTTTCTGTTCCAGAAGATAGAGAGGGTTAGACTTCTATGGAGAGGAGGCAACATCATACAGCTTAGTAATAGGAGAGACGCATTATGGATTTTCCAATTGAAAGCCAGGATGCCTTAGGCAGGGCTCAAAATTTCCACTCGCCACTAGCCAATGGCGAGTGAAAATTTAGCCCTGGCGAGTAGTAATTCAGCCCTGGTGGGTATGTTATGGCTTGCAGTGGTGAGTAACTTTTCAGGTCTGGCTAGTAGCAAAGGACTTCACATTTTAAGCCCTGCCTTAGGTATTAAATGCAGATTGAGACATTAGTAATATTTATTGATACATGTTCTTTATTGGTCCTTATTGTATTTTTCTTCTCTTTTTGATGGTCTTGTTATCATTTTCTTGGCTGATTGTTTTCTCCCTTCTTCCCACTGGTTTCTATACTTTCCCTTTCTATCCCTGGTACTTATGGCTTTGATTCATACGATGTTAGCACTGCTATGTAGACATTTCCATGATATTTCAATTTAATATAATTAAAATTTTGTGGTATTTCATCCCATTAGTCTAAGTACCGTGTATGTATATATTTTTCTCCATTTGCATGCTGTAGCATACATCCTTATAATATAATTTGCTAGGCTGCGTCACTCCCTGTGTGTGTGTAACACGCACATGCGCGGTAGAGACTGCCCAAATGATGCAGTCATGCACAGCAGAGACTGGCCGAAAGCCCCGGCCTCCAGTCTGAGTGTGAGACAAGAATCAAGATGGTGGCACAGCTGATCCGGAGTGGGGTGCTCCAAACAGCCCAACACCTGTCTCCGCTACCGGCTCCGGGGTAGCAGATGAGGCCGCTGTGTGGCACTTTGGCCCACGTACACAGGCTTTTATACTATTATATACATAAATGCTTATCTTTGTTCTATACATATACTATCTTTATCTTTTGCATATATGTCACAATGGGGTTAATCTGATCATTGATCTGATTGTCAGATTACTTGGTAGGTAATTACTATGTGCATGACGCTTGTATTATCGGAGTGTTGCCACAAACCTTGGTATTAATTTCTCAAAACCTATTTATTTTACAGAAAAAATATTTTATAAAACGCAGTTTCCACACTAATAACATTTGAATGAAGTGTCTCTCAGCACTGAGAATACCCTTGTTGAGTTAATCTTTTGCGTGCCAGAGGGGTACATAATGCATTGCTTTGCTTAAAAAAAAACACTGTCCATGTTTAGTCCCCTAGATATTTGAGGGGTCTCCAACTCAATGTGAATCAGTGCATGGGAGACACATCTAGCATACAAGCGGAGACTGTGCCCCGAATATTACAGCTGGCTCTTTTATTGTCATTTGGCAGTGCTTTTTACAGGAGAAGTGTATTACTAGATAAGCTTCCTGTTATATGCAGGCCAAGCCTCTGGAAGAGTCACAACTCTAGTTGCCAATTGTACTGGGGGCATGCTCTGAATTGACATCACTTAAAATGCGATGCTCACCCCTCTGGCACTCAAAAGGTTAAGGGAGCTGGAAACTTACTTTTCCTTCAGTGTGAAACCAAGGGTATTGCCACTACTGGGAGATTTTTCATGCAAAAGTTATTACAGCTCAAACTGACTTACAGGTTCAACAGGTGTAGAAACAGCATTTTTTATAACGTACTATGGGAAAGCTTACATCACTGTCTATGGCTCTCCATAATAAGTGATAGAAACACCACTACAATAGAAAATTGCAGTTTAATGTAACAAACAAACATGTTTAACATTTGAAGTAATAATATCACAGCAACGGGAGTACACTTGTTTTACTAATCAGAATATATTATGTAATGGAAGTGGGCAATTATTGTGGCTCAAGGTGCACAACATCTTTGTCAGAAAAATGTTGAGGCCCATAACTGTATTTCATCTCCAAATAGAACAAAGTGTAAGTGTGTGTGTGTATACAATAATATGTATACTGAAGGTGTGTTAGTGACAATAAATTCTGTTTGGATTATGTGATTACTCAATATGCTAACCGCTATGCCCATAGACACAGTTGTGCACCCAGAGAAGGTATAAATTCTGTCTCTGCTCTTAAAGAGTGAAACATTGTATCACTGTTGTGTTTAATGATAAACTGTATCACCCTCCATTTACTGATAAAGGAATAAGTACTATTTTATACAGCAGCACTGCTGTATTATTTACAGGCAACTAGACATAAGTGCCAGGGAAACTTGACCTGCAGGCCAGTCCGTATTTTGCCCATCTCTGCTGGAAAGCATATACTTTTTCTTAAGAAAAAACAAAAACTGGCTTACTGCTCAGTAACGTGTTAATTAGTGACTTGGTCAATAAAGAAATAGTAACACCAAAAATCTACATCCTATTAATGTATTTTCTATGAAATCTTTCTTCAGTTCACTAGCTCTGTAGAATTTTTTTTCTGAACCAGGCAAGACATTCATTTGTGGCAGCTGAAGCCTACATTGTCTTCAGTAAACCTGGCACATCACTTTGTGCCCTGCCTTCATTAAGCGAGAGATTCCTGCTTTTGTTTTCTTTCAAATATGCAACGATTTCATAGCAACTAACACTGGACAACTTCCTATAATTAAAGGGATAGTAATGTTTAATTATTGAAGTAAAATCGAGAATTCTTTATTCTTTTTTATAATAATGTGTATCAAGAAAACGTTATTAAACCCTGCGGTTTTTCATTTATAGTCTAATATAGTTTCCCCCTCCCGCCCCTTCCACTTACCTCAGCAGCCTCAGCAATCCAGCCTGGACAGTATGTGACGAGTGACAATCTTCTTGCAGCATAAGGAAAAACCTGCGCTCCTTCATCAATGGGCAGGCTTTCCCTTATACTGAAAGAGGAAAGATTGCCCCTCAATGCAACACATCCGGTCCGCGGACCGGATTCCAGATCTGAGGGCAGGCTGCAGAAGTAAGTAGAAGACTACAAATGAAAAACGGCAGCGTTTAATGACGTTTTCTTGATACACATCATTATAAAAAAGAATAAAGAAGACTCTATTTTACTTCAATAATTAAACATTACTATCCCTTTAAATAGCTGGGCAGGTCTGGCTAATCTTAGGCACTCCAGCTGTTATGGTCTACAGTTCACATTATCTCCAGTCTTTGGCTGAATGTGGATGACAGGATTTGTAGTCCACAACAATTGGAGTTGCTCACCCCTGTTCTAGGGCAAAACAATCTGTTACCTTCAGTTTTTTGTGAAACAGGAAGTCCTATACCAGTGACACTCTACTGGTCTTGCTGGATTGCATTGAACGGATGTGCCTCTTGCAGTCTGTGGCCAACCGTTTCCAAAAATATCTGCAGAGCTATTGAAATAATGCAAGAGGCATGAGTACATTATTAATCTATTGGATACTAGAGACTACCTCAATGCATTGCTTTGGAGACTTGTGCAATACACAAGAGGGTTAGTGGGGTAATGTACGATTCCGTTAGCACAGCTGCAGTTCTGGATAGACAGCGTGAGGTTGCTGGCTGGCAGGGCAGTTGCAGCCTGTCAGCAGATGCAGGGCCTCACATTTCCCATGCCTGAAGTAGAGCTTACAATAATTTTCATAGACACTGGAACACAATCCCAACTTTATTAAGACTTTAACCTTTTGAGTGCCAGTGCATTGTGTAACCCTCTGGCACTCAAAGGGTTAAAACAACCAAGCCTGGAATGCCTACACTAACGCATGTGAAGAATATGGACTGATTTTATTCTGGACCAATGTGTTGGATAGCTCTCTAGAATCCAAGTGGTTAAATAATCCTATAATATAAAAGGCCAGATGTATGTTTGTCTGATGCAGTCATGCGCAGTAGAGACTGCCCGAACGTCTGATGCAGTCATATGCAGTAGAGACTGCCTGAATGTCCGATGCAGTCATGTGCAGTAGAGACTGCCAAAACGCAGGAATGCAGGCTCTGGGAGGCCTGTGTACACAGGCTTTTACACTAGTAGGGAATACTGGGGTATACAACTGGTGCAGAGACAATGACATTGTTTTGGCCACATCCACAATTTGGAATATGGGTGTGGCCAGCACAGCTGAGACGCCCTCAAAATTTGGAGCTCTAGGCACTTGCCTACTCTGCCTATTAGGAAATCCAGCTCTGAACTTGGTACAAGATTTTCAAAAAAGAGAATAGTTTAGTACAGTGTTTCTCAATGTTAGTCCGCAGAATACACCAACAAGTCAGCTTTTCAAGATATTCCTACTTGATCACAGGTGGTGAATCACTGAAAGAGTCATTGTGCTTGATTTACCTGTGCTTAATGTGGAATAGCATGAATTCATGATCTTTTGGTGTGTCCTGAGGACTGGAGCTGAGACTCACTGGTACATAGGAGATAGGCAGGCATAGCAAAAGCAAAATGATTCCAGACCCTATTTTAGCATGGAATTGTAATAATACATCTCCCCTATTGCATAAAATCAACACCTATGTTTCAAGCAGCAGAGAAGGGAGATACTTGGACTGACTTGTGCTGTCCCTGGAATGTCAGCCACTTGCAGCTTTTGCCAAGGGGGATGTTTTGGAAAAGTAAAATTGGCAGTAGCAGGTCGGACATATATCACATTCGCTCAGTATCATGGATGTGTGAAGACCTCAGCTGACACCTGTCAGTCTTGTAATAAAACGGCAGCTGTTTGGCACAGGCTGACATACTCTCCAGTCCTTCAGGAGCACATGTGTGTCAGTGTACAGACGTGGGGATTGTTTAATACACATGACGTTGAGAGCTGGCAGCACGGAATCATTACCCAGGAGCGCAGTGGGAAATGACCTCAACAGATGAATCACTTCAAAATTAATGTGAAGGCAAAAGAAAAGCTCATTTTAAAATAAATAACATGGAGTCATATTCAATAAGCTAAAAAGGTGCAGTTCTAGGACTAACCAACTGCACCATAGGGGAGAAATGACAATTGCCAATGCTTTGAAAACCTCTCTAGTGTTCAAGGGGTTAAAATCCCCATTTAAAGGAAAACACACCTGCTAACAATAATAAGGAAAAGTAATGCCTCCTAATAACCACTCCTCACTCATGTATTATTATTAATTCATTATATCAAAATATCCTAATGAACTTTGCTTTCATGCCATCTCTTAAGAGAAATAACATCTTCAGTCAGTCAAGGATGTCAGATCCATGGAGGCGGACATGACAGTTGCTCTCAGCTTTTTCAAACTGAAGCAGACACAGTGCATGAGCCTACTTAACCCTTTATGGTAAGATGACCAGACATCAACTTTAACTGGGAATATATATAAAAAATGTATTCTGCAGGGCTGTTTTAATTTCAGTTCAGCACTGAAATATGCATATATCCTATGTCCCCAATTAAAGGTGTGGTCTGGTCAGCTTAGTACGGACTAACGAAATTTGCAAAGCAGACCCCTCTGGTCCTTAAAGGGTTAAAATTACTGTGGTTGCTAAGCAGAGACTGAATCATTAGGATAATCAGGTGATATTAACTATTTGAATGCCAGAGGTGTATCCAACGCATTGCTTTGCAATGCTATGGATACCCCTCTGGCACGCAATGAGTTAATGGACAAGAAGGAGGGGGAAGGGAGCTGCACAATATTCCGCTAAGTGCAGAATTTTAAAGTTGGGTCATTGGTTCTCTCAATCAACCAGTCTCTAGGCTGATCTTCATTAATCCACCAAAGCTTGGTTCAGCAACTTACTAGACCCTGAGGAAGCATTGAGTGATACCAGGAAACATGCAGGACTACTTATTATAATTAATATATAATATGAACTAATATATTGTCTAATTTTGTGATGTATTTTAATAAATATATTTCAGTTCAGTAGAAGTTTATTTTTATTTTATAAATCCTTGAGTGTTGAGCTTGCTAAATACCATATAAATTAGCTCTCCCTAGAACCCTTCCACACCATGTAAGTTGCTGAAAGCAAGATGAGCTTCGGTGCGTCAGTGGAGATCAGCCTAGAAATTTGGCATACGGTAGGTATTCCAGTGGAGTCAAAAGTACACCGGAAAGAGGAGGTGGTGCAAAGGGTATCTGCATTATATCAATACCAGAGGATGCTGGTTTGCCTCATAAGAAGGTGGGTAAAAGTCATGGGAGTTGAGTGGGAGAACCAGTGACCCTTACCCTCATACCAAAGGCCCAGTGGGTTCTATTTATTGTTGATTAGTGCTTCTTTGAGAACTCTGTGCTAATGTCGCCTGTGAAAGCCTAGCTTAACTGGCCAAGTCTTGAAGATTTCCTTGCTTGAGCACAGGTGGGTTAATCAAAAGTGACTGCTGTATGCTGGCTGAGGATTATGGGAAATGTAGTTCAACAACAGCTGGAAGGCCACTGGTTAACCACAAATGGTCTGCACATTCCTTTTTATCATGTCAGTCATTAGTCGATATATCTAGTGTGCTTCTCTCTATACAGCTCTGTGAATTTATAGTAACTATATAGATACAACTTAATGTTCAGTCTGCCTGTCTTTGCTGAAGCTAAGAACTTCAGCCAATTATGATAATGTCCAGGCATTATCAGTAACAGCCATACTTGGAAACTTTCATAATCAGCTGACCATGAGATCTTTGAAATATTAACCCATACAGTTCACAGATCATAGGAAGCTAAAGACGAAAAGTTCTGGAGAAACCCAGATGCACAATAGGATACAAATAATTATTCTCCAAAATCCTTTTAGATTCCAGCACCTTCAATACTAGAGAGGTCTGGCATTGTGAATCAATGTGTTGGAGAGCTCTTTAGCATTCCTTGGATTAAAGGCCCTATTTAAAGTGACCTGTCACTTTAATTCAGATCTGCATATTTGAAAACTTAATTAAAAACTGCCTATGTGTCATGTTAACCAAAGGACCAGCAAATGTACTTGGTACTCTATGCTAATATTTGCTAATTGTGGTACCTGAGCAGTACCAGTAACATTTCATATGCTAATCATGTTTTTCAATTACATTTCATATGTTAATTAAGTGATGTGCTGCACCAGGAGACTTTCATTTTCACTCTTCCCAGAAATAAAAGTGTGACTATTCCCTAAACTACACATCTGCTGGATTTGGGGTAACATGATACATTCACAGTTCTGAATAAAGTTTTAAAATATGAAAAAAATCAGGATGATAGGTCCAGTGGGAATTTTAATTTTTCAATATGGTGAAGTAATTGCACCCCTTTAGCTTCTTGAGTACAGTACCATATTTGATGAGGCTGAAAAAATGTGTGTCCATCAAGTTCAACCATTGTTATATCACCCCTGCTGATTCAGAGGAAGGTGAAAAAACAAGCAAAGAACGTATTGAAGCCATTTCCAATTATGCCCCAAGTAGTAAAACAATTCCTTCCTGACTCCAAATGACAGTAGGATTATCCCTGTAACAACATTCTATCTACACTGAAACCAACTATCATAACTCTCAATATTGTTCTGAGCTAGAAAGATATCCACAATTTTTATTGTAAAACAGCTACAGTATCTACAACACAGTTTCCCTGGTTTTCAGTATATTTTAGATGTCAATAAATTCAGTATATTCATTCATTGTTTGTTTTGGCCAGCATCAGCAACTAACTCAGGATGCTGGTTTCAGTTCACCTAGGGTTATTAAGCACACTGAAGTGTGTCTGACATATGTGGCAATCACCTCGCCATGGAGAATATAACATACTTAACCATTTGCACTAAGAATTTGCTGTGCATGGGGGAAGCTTTATTCATTAGCATGTAGGGTTGGCATAATGCTGGCAATATTTTAGGGAGAGCAAGTACAATGTACTACTATTCCTGCTTCTATCAGGACTGGAGAAAATTAGTTTATGAAGCTGTTTTCCTCCAGATATCCCTTACTCACACCTTATAGAGAGATATTAGCACTGTGTATACAGTGAGTAACTGAGTATGTCTTCATTTGCATATCTGTAATATCATGCATGATGCCAAAGAGACTACCATGCATTAACAGACAGGTGGGGTATTCCTGGAGATCCATGCATGTCTCAGTAAAAGAAGGTGTTCTGTTGCTCTGTAGGTATTTTCCACAACTGAAGAGTAATTTACTTTTATGAATAACCAGTCCAGTATGTCGTGATGATGAGTGACATAGAGATAATTATATAAACCCTTTATAACCAGAAATATAGTAAGATACTGTTGTTTTACTTCATTACTCATCATCATCATCATATAATAACCTGGTATTAAATTAGAGGGTTGTGGCTGTGCAGTTAGAGTAGATATATTTGACTTTACCATCTCGTCACTCATCATTACATAAAATATTAGTTATAATTATTAACCCATAGAAAGAGAGGGGTGTGTGTAAAAGTGGGGATGTTTTTTCTTTTATTGTCTGTAACTCATCATCTCATACTGGGCTTGTTATTAAATATTAACTACTTTAGAATCAGCAGAATATGTAGGATAGCAGGTTTTTTTATGTTAAACTAGTAGAAGAGCCCGTTACATGGGCCACAGTGCCGGCCGCTCGCGGTGCAGTCATGCCGAGTGGAGACTGCCCGCGCCGCGGCTGAAACGGAGTGGTGCGCTGCCGTCTCTACTGAGCATGATGGCTTGTGACAAACTTTAGTGAATTATTATATAGGATGTCACTCTTCAAGACATCATCACCTACTGGACTGGTTAAACCAGTGTTTCTCAACTCTTGTCCTCGGGACCCACTAACAGGCCAGGATTTGATGATTTCCTTGTTAGGGCACAGGTGAGTGAATCAATGTGAATGAGCCTCTGATCACCACACCTGTGCTCTAGCAGAGAAATCCCTAAGTCCTAGCCTGTTAGTGGGTCCTGAGGACAGGAGTTGAGAAACACTGTGTTAAACCCTTTTGAACCTGTGGGGTGTAATGCAGATAGGGGAGTAGTTAGGGATCTGAATGTCATCATCACATACAAGCATTCATCATTCCAGTCACAAAAGAACCTCCAACCCTGCGGCCATGTTTGATAAATCTGACAGTGAATCAATAGTTTATAAAATTAAAGAATATAAGGGATGGGTGGCATGTAAGCATGTGGGTGGTATTGATAGAAGAATATGGATGGTATGGTGGTTAAATATGTGGATAAAAATAATTACTGTTTTTTTTCTCTCAGTCATCAGATGAAAAGGATGAATGAATACATCATATATCATCATGTGATGACTGTGTTGAAAAAACATTATTTATCCACATATTCAATACCCATGACATCCACATTAATCCATGTCATGCAGCCTTCCTTTACTAGTTAAGAAGTTAATCAATTACTTTTTTTCTTAACCCTGTGCCTGCCAGAGGGGTATGGAATGCATTTGCCAAGCAATGCATTCTGTACACATCTGGCACTCAAAGGGTTAAATAGTAAATTCTGACACTCATCAGTACTTACTCCTCACCTTCTGTGTGTGAGATCAAATTAATCTAATTCAGAAGCTAAACCTAAATTATTCCATCACAGACTCGGATACAACCCCTAAGAAACCAGAAAGGAGTTATTTCTACTTCTAAATGTTCAAAACCAGAAAATATGAGTTCTTTGACTCTGGTTTTAACCCTTTAATGGCCAGAGGGGAGTGTAAAGCATTACTCTGGGATGTGTTTAACATTCCTCCCTCAGTCCTTAAATGGATAATCACCATATCAATTAACATGGTAGCTCAAAATTCAATCACCCATCAAATAAATAAATTCAACTACAGCCACTGCTTGCTCATTCCCTGAGTCTCCCTCTGCACCTTGTCACCACAAACGTTGCAAATGAGCAAAGTATTTTCATATGATATATTGTGTATTTTTGTTTGTGCAGGATGAGCAAAAATGCGTGGAGACACTGGAGCTTGGCAGCTATGAACGGTGCCAAGATCAGAAAGCTTTTCTAAAGCGCAAGAGACATTTCACTCTGATCCCTTCACCAGGAACCAAGGTAAGGAAATTCCAGGGGGGATGCACTAAAGTTTGATATTGAGGAGATGACATCTCCAGTGTTATAGTTCTATGAAGCCTGCACACTAAGGTCTCTCAAATTGAAGAAGCTGTAGTGCATTGACTTATGATTGTACTGAAAAGGAAACTGGATTGCAAGGTGTTGATCCAGATCTTTTAGGGTTTATGTCATTCCACTGCAGGACTGGATGCTATACAGGTCTCCAGTGCAATACAAAGCAATGCATCAGAGGTTTCTTGTATCCCAGTGGGTTAAAATAATTCATTGTTCAGCAGCAGGATTTTGTAATATATTCTTTTTTTTTTTTTTATTATTTTCAGGAAAGTTAGTGATGCAAAATAATTTTCTTCCCCAGCACATGTGCATACACGTATGCGTGCACACAGACACACACACTCCATGTTTAAAATTAGTTGATACACCTGAGTTCTTGCAGAACTGAATGTAAGTTCTATACTTTATAGTCCATTTTTATGACGCACACTGACTACATTAAACGGAAGTTTATATATTTCCCCTCACAGGTTCTGGGGTGGAGCAGTGCATGCTGAGATGTGTAGTCCTGCTTTAGTACAGACAACTACTTGCTGGCAAAACTCCTGCAACTATGAATGAAAGATAATTTCTGCCACTTGGAATTATGTTGAGACCTGTGGGGCATATGCACAAAGCCAAAACAATTCAAATGAATTATAGCATCCGATTGTTTAATTTAATAGTTATTGTACAGCTGTTTTACTCCAGATTTGCTCGAGTTATGTCTTCATACATATGCCCCAATACAGCAGTACAAACAGCAATATTGGCAGCTGTCCATGATTGACATTAGAACATTTGCATCTGTAATGGTGCTAATGTCCCTACTAGCAATGGTGCAATTGTGCTGCACATTGCACTATTAATGCATTAGTTTGGCCCAAGCTCAGGGTCTTTTGGGAATCTAGCAACTCCCCTGATATATACCCAAACCATCCTAATATCCCCTTAATTTGCTATACACAATACTCACTATCCAAAAAAGGAGAAATCTGAATTTTATTTACAGCACAGAACAGATTAATGTTGTGTTGCCTTGTGGGTTAATATTTTGCAAAGTCTGACTCATAGTGAAGAGGTGGCTTCTCAGAACAGGAGGCTAGACAGGAAGTTGTCAGTGTAAGGCCTGCCTGCTCCCTCTCTCTGTGTATAACTTAAATCAGACCTCTGTGTGAGGTATTAACTCCTTTATTTCTTCACTAGCTCAACTGGCCAGCACAACCACATACCCACACTTAACATTTCACTTGTTTTCTCCACTTTTCCTAGACTAGGGGGAAACCAGCAGACTTACGGCTAGCTAATGATGATAGACTGCAGATTTCCCTTTACTGGAAAGCTCATGAGTAGGGTTTTATCAGCATTTCTATTGATCTGTATTTTACATAGTACTACTCTCCATTTGTACAGAGCTGCAGAATGTCATCTGTCTATAAATAAAAGATAGGAAGACTACATTCCATAAAATTCATTGGTGATATTTATATTTATTATAACCACCAAATGACTTTGAAAAGCTGTGATATCAGTGTACCTTTTCCCTTTGTCAGGAAGAGCAATTTGTTAGAAATCAAAATCTATTGCATATGTGGGGACTGTCAGGGTACTGGCTTAACTTTTTAGGTGTAAAGTCAAATTATCAGGGTAATGGAGTCCAGGGTCACCTACTGCCTGCTCTGAAGTGGTTGGCTGGTGCCAAAGCCTTCAGGGTTATGCTGTTTCTACAGGCAATGCAGAGAGGAATGTGCTGGTTGTTTTGTGGGACACATGGGAAATATGCATATTTCAGGGCTGAACTGAAACCAAAGCAGCCCACGGTATGCATTTTTTATTTATGTACCCTGCTAAAGTTGAGATCTGGTCTAAACCCTAGTTCACAATACTGAAAAAAGCAGCACACAGTAACACATCTTGCTGCAATTTTTGGTCTGATAGTGCGTTATCACAAATATACACAATTTGTATTGATTTCAGTTGTATTGCACCAACAGAGCAGGTTAATGTGATTACTGTGCGATATTTAAAGTGTTAGTAATGCCCACAAAAAAAGTTTATGGCATTTAGAAGAGCTTAAAAAGCTGAGCTAAATGCAAAAAAAAAAACCAAACAAACAAATCTCTCAAACCGCTATGGTTTAAGAGATACAGGAGTTTAAAGTTTGATCTCTACTACTGACAGCTGTAAAGCTGTCAGCAGGGGATCCGTGTCGGCCAACACGGAGGCACTTGAGCAGAGCTGCAAATTCTTTATTTACCACAAATCCCTTCACTGGAATGGTCTAAAATGAGTGCTTGAAAACCAGCACTATTCACTAAGATCTCCAAAGTTGAAGAAATCTTAGAGTATAGGCTCCCTAGATAAGATAGGAATTGGAGAAGTGATAAACTGAATAAGTTATCTCAACTTTATCACCTCTTTGTCACTGCTTAGTGGATTTCCCCCCTGGCATGTTAAAGGTTCATTAAGGATATTGTAGCCAAAAATTCCCTTTAATGCAGGAAGCTTACACAGTGCAGACTTTCAGTGGTCCCTATATACAGCCCTGCAGAATTACATTTTCCTTAAAGGGATAGTAAAAGCAGCTTCAACTAATCTTCATATTATTTGGGCCATGGAGAGTGTTATTTCAATACTGTAAAAATTGTAGTTCAAGAGTGATTGAATGATAAAGTATCCCCCTCCCCCCCTTTTACTGATTTAACACTGCACTCATCAGAGCAGCAAGACTGTCCGGATGGATTGCAGACAGGGACAATCTTCAGTCAATCTTCATAAGGAAAAAGCTGGAAAAACCTGTCAAGGGGTGCAGGGTTTTCTTATGCTTACAGCAAGAAGATTGTCCCTTGATGTCATCTGTCTGGTCCCAGGACCAGATTCCACATCTGAGGGGAGGTGGCTTACACTAGGTAAAAGGGGAAAGATGGGGATTCTTTATCATTCAATTACTCTTGAACTACAACTCAGACAGTACTGATATAACACTCTCCATGGCCCAAATACTATGAAGATTAATTGGAGCTGCTGTTTTTGTGAAACATTACTATCCCTTTAAATTTAGTTAATTTAAAAGAAAATTAAAAACTGCCTATATAGTATATTAGCTATTTGTTTATAAAATAAATAATTTTTAGAAACTAACCTTTATTGTTGGTGGCATAGTGTAAGACTTTATGTTAGTTTCAGTGCTGAACCAATATTACTACACATTGTGTTATGAATGAATCCAGTTTTAGTGCATACATTGGACTTACTTTTAATAACACAATGAACGATCAAGCTCATACTGAATGATTAGCATACTCTGCAGGGAATTAGCATAACATGCTGCAATGTGTCACCAAAACATAAAACTTAATTTCTCAAAAACGATTTAATTTACAGAAAGGTGACTAGTAGAACCTGCAGGCATATTTTAATTCCCTATCAAACAAACTGAACTTGTCTTATGGTGAAGGAGCCCCCTTTAACCCCTTAAGGACCGGGGAATCCACGCCACGACCCGACTGAACAACCACGGAGCAATTTTTTTTATTGCTCCATTGCGTTCTGGACTCCCCGAATGGCGTGCAGCCGTGGGGGGAGCCCGGAATTCGATGACGGTCATAGTACGTCATCGGTCGTTAAGTCAAATCGACCCTTGACGTACTATGACCGTCAAGGGTCGTTAAGGGGTTAAAGGGAGAGTAATGTACCATAAAATGTTTTCTTGTTTTGTAGAGTTTAAAAAAATAAATAATGTGGCACAATCGCTTATGTTTGAGAGATATTCACATCTAAAGTTCCCACTCTCCTGATGTCAGCTGTAAAGCTGACAGCAGGAGATTTGAGGAGGCTCTTCAGCAGAGCCAAAATCCTGTTATTTAAAAAAAACTACTTCGTTGGAATGGTCTACAAAGTGTGTTTGCAAACCAGGCACACTTTGTAGACCGTTCCAGTGAAGTAATTCTTTTTAAATAACACAATGTTCGGCTCTGCTGCAGAGCCCCCGGCTGGTCCCCAGACCGGGATCTTCTGCTGTCAGCACACAGCTGACTTCAGGAGAAGGGGAGGGAGGGGGGAACTTTACATGCGAATATCTCTCAAACCGTAAAGGTTTGAGAGATAGGATTTGTGCCACATAATTTCTTTTTTTAAACTCTACAAAACAAGAAGAATTTTTTGGGGGGACATTAGTGTCCCTATAAAGGATGACTGGTAAAACACTAGGCTGCAACAAGCTCGGCTCTGCAATGAGTTACGTGGCACTCTGCCTCAGAGTCTTTTATTCTAAAAGTTTCCAGGTATTGTATTAAATTTCCAGAACATTATATGGATTTAAAAACCCCATCAGAATCAGGCAGAGTCTGGCAAGGTGCATTCTCTTTGTGTAAGAACAGAGAAATAGGCTTCTCTGAAAGACCAAGGCAGTTATCAGGCCGATCACAGGAAACAAGCAAAGGGTGTCAGAGACCGAGAAATTCACTGCTAAAGTACAACAGCAGTCTTGACCTTTTTTTTTTTTGGCTAGAGTCGACAAGCATGAAGAAAAATGATTATAAATGGTCTATGGAGCCTATGCACTAAGATCTCTCCCATTTTGGAGAACTTCATGCAGACGTTATATCACTAGAGAAGTCATCTCCACTGTATCACCTCTTTGTCATGTGTTAATGCATACCCCATGGTGTTGTTAACCCTTTAGGGACTGGAGGTGTATGCAAGGGTCAGCCTAAGGGACATTCATTTTTTTCATGCATGTTAAAAAACAAATCTACAGGGTTTTTTTTTAAACCCTTTGGATGCTAGACAATCTGGTCCAGTGATTCTCAGCTCCAGTCCTCGGGGCACACCAACAGGTCATGTTTCCAAGATATCCCTAATTAATCACAGGTGAATCAATCACAATGCCTGAGCCACTAATTACTCACCTGTGATTATGCAGGAACAACCTGGTCTTAGGGGCATTGATTGCCCGGGTCTTAGGGGCATTGATTGCCTTCCTGCACACCAAAGAAATTCATGTGACTCTTTACATGGATGACCTTCTGCTGAAGGCTCCTTCTAGGGATCTCCTGGACCGTCAGGTCCAGGAATGTGCTCAGGTTTTCCTCCAACATGGGTGGATCCTGAACATGGACAAGTCTACTCCGGTTCCTTCTCAGGACCTGATCTTCCTGGGTCTCCGCTTTGACACTTGTCAGAACATGGTCTTCCTGATGGAAGACTCTGTTCAGTAGATGTAGTACAGGTGTCTCATGCCCTGGAGTGGACTTCGGAAATTCTCCTCTCTGGTAGGCAAGATGATATCTACCATGTAACTGGTTCCATTCTCTATGGCTCACACCAGAGACCTTCAGAGGTTTGTGATCCATGTGTGTCGGGGGGATCCGGCCCTTCTGGATCACCTTGTCTCCCTCCCCACCCCAACATGAGGCTAGCCCTTCACTAGTGGTTGGACAGCTCCAGCTTGTGGAAAGGGAGGCCATTTGTGATTCCGTATTGGACCATACTCACGACAGATGCCAGCCTATTCGGCTGGGTAGCTGTTCTGGGTCACCTGGGCATTCAGGATTGTTGGCCAGAGGAGGAAACCCTCCTTCCCATCAACATTTTGGCACTCAGAGCAATTCACCATGCTCTGAGGTACTGGACCTCTCATCTACAAGGATCCTTGTCCAGTCAGACAACGTAATCGCCGTCACTTATATCAACAAACAAGGAGGCACCAGAAGTTCAGCTGCTTCGTTGGAGGTAAAGGCTGTTTTAGCCAGGGCAGAGGTGCATATTCCTGACATCTCTGCTGTACACATTCCAGGTGTAGAAAACGTCCTGGCAGATTTTCTCAGTCACCAGACTGTGGATCCCAGGGAGTGAGAACTCCATCCGGAGGTGTTTGCTCTGTTAGGTCAGAAGTGGGGTCTTCGATAGACCTGATGGCCACCAGGGACAACTGGAAGTTTCAGTTCTTTTGCTCTTGCTGGAGCGATCCTCTGGCATTCTTGGTGGATGCTGTCTCCATTCCTTGGAGCTTTCATCTGGCCTACATCTTTCTTCCTCTTCCTCTCCTTCCCAGGGTGCTGAGGAAGATTCTGATGGACGGTGCGTCAGTCATTCTGATTGCACCAGACAGCCTTGGTTTCCAGAACTCCTGATGCTGGCTGCTCAGGACCCATTTCCTCTGCCACGCAGACTGGACCTCCTACTCCAGGATTACCTCTGGAAAGAGGACGTGGACAGTCTGGCTTTGACTGCATGGCTGTTGAAGCCTCCATTTTGAGGAGGAAAGATGTTTTACCTGAGGTGGTTTCCACCATGATCCAGGCCAGGAAACCTGTGTCCTCTAAGACATACCACAGTGTGTGTGGTCTAAATTTCATTCTTGGCGTGTGAAAAGGGATCTGTCCTCACAGGAGTTTGACCTTCCGTCCAGCCTGTCTTTTTTGCAGGATGGTGTGAACAAGTGCCTCAGCCTTAGTTCCTTGAAGGTCCAGATCTCAGCTCTTTCGGTCTTTTATCAGACACGCTGTCACGGTTTGTTTTGAGCAGGCACAGAGTAAGATAAAAAATCAAACTTTATTGAAAGTTTAATGGGAACCCTCACGGGTCCTGAACATACACATATATCACATGTACACAATGGGTTCAAACAGTAGCTTTTACAAAATACAGCATGGTAGGCTCTACCGGCCTTGCCAAAATACCGGGCAAGGCAGCCTATGGTATGAACTAACAGTATGACTAAGGCTCTACCGGCCCTGCCAATGTACCGGGCAGGGCAGCCGGGAAGATGATACAATAGCGGGTATAAGGCTCTACCGGCCTTGCCAATATACCAGGCAAGGCAGCCTGAAAGATGACACTATAAAATGGAAACAGGCTGTACCGGCCTTGCCAATATACCAGGCAAGGCAGCCTGGAGGGTAACATGACAATCTGAATGTGGCTCTACCGGCCTTGCCAATATACCGGGCAAGGCAGCCAGGAGGACAGCTCCACTAATGCTGTATAGATGGAGCAGCAGCATAAGATGGAAGAGTGGAGCAAACCAGTATCACAACCAGGGAGACCAAACCGGTGCAATAATGGAGGCGGCAGCAACCGGTGAATGTGGAGTAAACCAGTACCACGTACTGGACAACAGTATAGCCCAACCGGTTCTATAATGGAGGCATCAGCAACCGGTAACTGAGGAGTAAACCAGTACCATGTACTGGACAACGGTATCGCTCAACCGGTTCTATAATGGAGACATCTGCAACCGGTGAATGTGGAGTAAACCAGTACCGCGTACTGGACAACTGTATCGCCCAACCGGTTCTATAATGGAGGGATCAGCGACCGGTTAATGTGGAGTAAACCAGTACCGAGTACTGGACAACAGTAACGCCCAACCGGTTCTATAATGGAGGAATCAGCAACCGGTGAATGTGGAGTAAACCAGTACCGTGTACTGGACAACCATATCGCCCAAACGGTTCTATACTAGAGGGATCAGCAACCGGTGAAAGTGCAGTAAACTAGTACCGCGTACTGGACAACAGTAACGCCCAACCGGTTCTATAATGGAGGAATCAGCAACCTGTGAATGTGGAGTAAACCAGTACCGCGTACTGGACAATCGTATCGCCCAACCGGTTCTATAATGGAGGTATCAGCAATCGGCGATTATGGAGTAAACCAGTACCAAGTACTGGACAACCGTATCGCCCAACGGTTCTATAATGGAGGGATCAGCAACCGGTGAATGTGGAGTAAACCAGTACTGCGTACTGGACAACAGTAACGCCCAACCGGTTCTATAATGGAGGAATCAGCAGCGGGTGAATGTGGAGTAAACCAGTACCGCGTACTGGACAATCATATTGCCCAACCGGTTCTATAATGGAGGGATCAGCAACTGGTGAATGTGGAATAAACCAGTGATCAGAATGTCGCACAGGCGACCCAGCAGCCAGACGGATGACAATCAGGATCCAGCAGCAGCAACAACAGACAGGCCAGGGCAACCACTGGAACAGCAGGGCGGCCAACCAAGTCAGGAAAATCGGCAGCACTGGATCAGGAACGGAAGCAGGAACGACAGCCCAACCGGATCTGGAATGGAGGCAGGAACCACGCAGGAGAGATACTGACTACTGGAGAAACGCTGACACTGGTAACGGAGCAAAAACAGGCCCAACGATACAGGTACAAGGCAGGTGACTACTGACATAGAGACTCCACGAAAGGGCAACCAAAGGGTGCCTCAGCCCAGTCTATATAGGCAATAAGGAGCGGGCAATAGACAGGCGGCCAATGGAGAGTACACATACCTGACTGACAGCAGAAGTCAGCAATCACGGCACCGTGAACACATTGCCATGATGCCAGATGTGAAGGTCTTATTTCAAGGTGTCGCTCATGCCTTCCCTGCTTACAAGGCCCCCACTCCTCAGTGGGATCTTAATCTTGTTTTGGGTGTTTTACAGCAGCCTCCTTTTGAGTTCTTGGCTACCATTCCTTTATGTCTTTTGATGTGGAAGATGGCCTTTCTTTTGGCTGTGGTCTCTGTCCGCAGAGTTGCTGAACTGCAGGCGTTGTCCTGCAAACTGCCGTTCCTGGTGTTCCACAAGAATAAGGCTGTTTTCCATACCTCCCAGGAATTCCTTACTAAGGTAGTCTTTGAGTTCCACATCAATCGGGTGATTGTTGTGCCTTCCTTTTTCCTTTCCTGACCCTAAATCTGACAAGGAGAGGGATCTCCACTTGTTGGATGTAGTGTGTTGCCTTAAGTTCTGTGTACACTGTACTGAATTTTTCCTCAAGACAGATGCTCTGTTTGTCATCCCTGAGGGTCCCAGGACTGGTTTGGCCACAACCAAGGCAATTATTGCATTCTGGATCAAGTCTACCATCCTCAAGGCTTATGAGCTCAGAGGGAAACCTCTTCCTTTCACAGCAGGTCTGTTGGGGCCTCCTGGGCCTACAAGAATCAGGCCTCTGCTGAACAGTTGTGCAAGGCGGCCACTTGGTTTTCTGTGCACACCTTTGCCAAACACTACCATGTTGATGTGCTGGCTGCAGCTGAAGTTTTGACTATCTAGGACTTTAATTCATGTGCCTCATAGCCTTTTAACTGTTTGGGCCCTGTTGGCTCTTGTTTTGTGTGCTGTGTTGACACTGTGTATTGTTATTCAGTGTCCGTTGACACTTCATTAGTTTGTGCTGTTCCGTGTCCTGGAGAGTCCATGAGAACTCTGGTATTATGGGAACTGGCGCTTGGTCCTTTCCTGCCTCTTCCTGGCCTAGGGAAGCTCAATGATGGCACACCCCCATGGTACCTATAAGCTATACTGGACAACAGAGAGAAGAGGATTTTAGTCTTACCTGTTAAATCCTTTTGTCTTAGTCTTTATAGCTTACAGGTCTCCCACCCAGTGAAAGGGACCAAGCTGGGTCTCCTGTGGCTGGACGAGGGAGTCCGATTGGGTCCATGCTCACAGGAGTTTTCCTCTTCTTCTTCTCGCTATCTAGATCAGTAGGTTTATTGTCTCAAATCTATCTGGAGAGGGTGAGTGGCTAGGTAGCCTGCTATGGAGGAAGGGGAGGCTCTACCCTGCATTTCTTAAAGAATTGTTCCAGCCTAGCAGGAGGAGCTGTCCCCTCCCCATGGTACCTGTAAGCTAGATGGACCAAGAGAAAGAGAAGAGAGGATTTAAAGGGATAGTAATACTTCGTTTTAACTTTATTTTATTTTGTAGGCATGAAAAAAACATGAAAAATGATATAAGTCTTATCTCACAAACCTTTATGGTTTAAGAGATATTCACAAGCAAAGTGTCCCCCTCCCGCCCCTTTTACTGATGTAACACTTCTCAGCCAGGGCAGAAGGGAGCTGCCCAGGTAGACTGCAGAGAGGGACAATCTTCAATTAAGATAAGGGAAAAACCTGAAAAGCTTGTCAAGGGGGGCAGGGATTCCATTGTTTTCATAGGAATAAGAGTGTCCCCTTCTGTTATCTGTCCAGTCTATGGACTGCATTCCACATCTGAGAAAAGATTGTTTACAGTAGGTAAAAGGGGCGGGAGGGGGAAACTTTGCTTGTGAATATCTCATAAACCATAAAGGTTTGAGAGATAAGACTTTTATCGTTCTTCATCTTTTTTTAATGCCTACAAAATAAAATAAAGTTAAAACGAAGTATTACTATCCCTTTAACAGGTAAGACTAAAATTCTCTTTATTGGGGTTTCATTCTCCCTATATGGCTGACTCCTTATACATTCTCCTTGCATGCAAAGTAGAACTGGACACAGACAATTTACTTAGGCCCATATACTATAATGTCTGCAGAGTAGATGGCGAAACCCTTGGGAAGCGACTCTCCTGTCCAATTTCAGAGGAGCCATAACATCCAGAAGGTGCAGATTTCATGAGTATGCCCTTTCCCTTGTTCAGTATGTCCGTCTTCTGGCCACAGTCTGAGGTCTGCTTGTGGCTCATGGATTTTCTTCTTTATTTTTATTTTATTTTCATTTTATTTTAAATGTATTTGTTTATTTTGCTGTACATTTTTGGCTTCTTACTTATCCCTTCATAGGGATAATATTTGGACTCTTTAAAAATGATTGGGCCATGACACCTTTAAGACTTGAAGCACTTGGCCACCATTTTTCTTATGCATCTCTGGCTGTTCTCTTTCATTTCCCACAGCTCCAGATGGGCTCCAGACTTCAGAGATGGCCTCAGTAGTTCTGGGCTACCCAGCTTAATACTGCTCCTCAGAGGTATAAAGAAAAAATAAAACAAAAACTCGCTAAATTGGAGCCATTTATACAATCATGCAATAGATTTCCACATACTGATATTGACACATCTCCTGTAACATCCACAGACGGAGAGGACCTTCCACAAAACACATCTGTTATCTAGTCTCTAACCTATCTGGAACCTCCCCTATTATCCACTGGCTCAATTTCCAATAAACTCAAGAATAAATCTAAATAGATTAATAAACAAATCGGTCTTTAAGGTGGTTGAGGACATTAGGAACCCCCATGGAATATTCTATAAAAAAAACTTGTTATAATAAATAGACCCATAACAATTTGGCTTTTGGTAAAGTTACACTACTGATTGGTTAATATATCACACTACCGTGTAGCCACATCTCGTATGCCAAAATATTAGTCATTCCTTCACAGACTGATTTGGATAACAAATTTGTTCTTTGTCCTGTCCTCTCTGTCTGTTGATGTTACAGGCGATGTGTCAGTAACCGCATGTGGAAATCTATTGGTTGTATGTAGTGAATTTTTTTTTCTTTATGGCCCTGAAGAAGCAGCAGCATTAAGCTTGGAAACTCTTTGGGTTTATAACAGTAGAGTATAGATTACCTGCTATATTTTGTATAGCACTTCTTATACTTTTTTTGTAATAAATATTTTTCATTTCCACCTTTTGGAGTAGTGAGAGACCTACTCTTTTTTTATTGATTTTGTTTTTGTTTATTTCTTTTGTTTGTAGCTCCCCATGGGGTTCAGACATACTTGGATACACAAGAAAGACTTTTCTGCATTTTAAGGAGTCCATTTGGAGTACATCCAAATGCTGGATCCAAGAAAAAGAAAAGTGTTGTATATTGCACTTAGATATTGGAGACCACTTTGTTTCTTTCTGGTTGTTTTCTGGATATTGATGCCTTCTGAAGACCATAGCATACGAATATTTACTGACATATGTGCATTAATTAGAGGCTATACTTGCCATTTGTAAGAACCCGGTTTGGAAAGTCCTGCCCTGCTTTTATTTGCAGCTCTGCCTGGTTGCCTGGACACACCCACTCCACTTATTCCAGTCTGCTTTCCAGGACAAGCCAGCTGAGGCATATGTCAAACAATGTCACAGGCACTTACAGTGTCACAGGAACTTCTTTGCACATGTATAGCCATCTGGTTCTCTCTTGGGAAGAAGCTTATGTTCCAGCCCTATCAGCTGTTCACATTCTGGGAGTAGATAGTGTGGTGGAGGACTATCTTGGTTGTCAACGCCTGGATCCCTGGGAATGGGAAATAAAGCAGTCAATTTTCTACTCCATAGCTTAGAAGTGGGGTTTGCTGCTAGTGTGCCTCAAATCGTCTCCAATAGACTACAGGTCCATCAGTTTTGCTCCAGGTCCGGGGATCTTCTGGCTTTTGCAATGGATGCAGAGGTCATACCATGGCAAATCCCTCCTCTACCCCTGATTACAAGGGTTTTGAGAAAGGTTGGAATGGGTTGGGTGCATCAAATCTGATCAAACTGTCAGTAGATGAACCGTGGCATCTCCCTCTTCTTTTGGCCCTCTTGTCTCAGGTCCCTCTGTGTTATTTAGATGTAGAGAGGCTAACTTTGAAGGTGTGGCTCGTAACCCTTTGAGTGCTAGAGTGGTACGCAATGCTTAAAACTGATATTCTAAGGAAATCATGGTGACCATGCTTAACGCCTATAAGCCGGTTTCTTAAAAAGCTTGCCAAAGTATCTAGTATTTGTACTTCAAGTAGTATGAAGAACATTATTTATGTCTGCTTCCTTTTAATCTTCCGTTGGTTTGGCCTTCCTCAAGGATGCCTCCACTAGGGGCTTTATCTTAGCTCTATCAAGTTCCAGATTTCAGACTTGTCAATTCTTTTTCAGAAGCGTGTTGCTCTGTTGCCAGATGTTCAGACTATTGTACAAGGGGTGGCACATGACTGCCCCATCTACGGATCCCACACCTCCATGGTATCTCAGTCTGGCCCTTGAGATGCTCGAGAGTCCCCTTTCTGATTTTTCCATGCAGCTAAAGTGGTACTGTGTACTTTCTTTGCTTAAAGCAATTGCTGATTTCCATATTAATCATGAATCTGTGCTTCCATCTTTGCCCTGCTCATCTAATATATGAACAGAACCTTTACTGCTGGGTCATAGTTAAGCGTCTTCAATATTACATTCCTCACACCAACCCTATTTCACAAATTGGATACTTTTTTCATTATTCCTGATGGTCCATGTGTGGGCAAAGATGCATCTAAAGTGACAGTGGATCAAGTGACTATTCATCTGGCCTATGTCCTTACAAAAAGGCCAATGCCAATTAAGGTTATGGCTCATTCCACTAGAATGGTGGTTGCTACTTGGGGCCTACAAGAGCCAGGCCTCTGCAGTTTAGTCATGCAAGGTGGCAGCGGGGTCATCACTTCACACATTAATTCACAACAATACAGTCAAAGAACTGGCCTAGTTCTGGGAGGAAGGTCCTCCAGTTGGTAGAGCAAGTGTATGTGCCTTTTTTCCTTCCTTTCTAGTAACTTTTCAGTGGTTACTTAGTTTTTTGTCTGACTGTGTCTTGATGTGCATAGTTGTAACTGGTTTGTCTCTGAGGCTGGTTTTATCATTGGGAGTCCCCCCCCCCCAGAATTCTGGTTGGGATAGCTTTGGTATATTCCCATGATGCCTGTGTTCCACAATGGATGTAAGTGAAAAGGGAACTTTTGTGTACTCAATGAATCTTTTCTCATAGTCCTTGTGGAACACAGGACATCATCTGGAGAAAAACTTGTGGACTGAGTTCTTGGAAGGGGTGTCCTTCGGGTTCTCTGCTGTGGTTACTGTCACGCTGCCCAATTTCTTTTCTCTTACATTTATGCTATATGTAAAACTGAAGACTGCTGCTGGGAGGGAGTTTTCTCCTCGACAGAGCTCTAGGTTTGCAGTTATCCTGCCTCCTGTCTCCTAGTGATAGCTACCTAACCCCATCATTCCTGTGTTCCACAAGGACTAAGAAAAATAATTTATTGGTAAGTACACAAAGATCCCATGTTACTGTTTTTGCATGAACTCTGCTGAAGTCTGTAAATGAATAGTGACGTATTACTACCTTGAGAAAAAGGAGGCCACACCCTTTAAAATCAGAGGCAGTACTCCCTATGAAAAATCTTATTCAGACAGATAGTCTGTTGTTGTATGGAGGTGAAAACTAAGTAAAGACTTAAAATGGTATGGCCAACTGCAGATACTATGTGAAATATATGTATATATATATATATATATATATATATATATATATATATATATATATATAAAAATGATTCCTACCTGGGTAAGTGCTTATGTTAAACACATTGAGGTGAATGAAGTATGGTGATTCTATGTTAAATCAGGCACTGGAATCACTTTTTTTGTCCCTATGCCTTCCTAAAATCAATTTAGTAAGCTATCTATACCAGAATTCCTCCCTTTATAGCTGCTTGAGACAAGGGGAGGACAAAGGGCAGCATGTAAGCATTTTATGTTGTTATTTTTGTCTTCACCTTGTTTAAATTAATGTATAAAACAAGGCGTAGATGAAATAGCATGAGTGTACCTGCACAAGCTATGGGGGTAATGTAATGATGAAGACTGTCCGCAGGTATGCGCTATAGCACTCATACGCTGTAGTACATAACCTCATGTGCAGTCATTGGTGTTAGAGAAAAATGCAAGTGGGGCAACACTGGCGAATTTGTACATTCACCATACTGACAACCACTTATCCCTATAGGTATATTTGTATTTAAAGAGATAGATACTTATGTTGTAAGGGTTATGCTGAGATGTTTTATTCAAAATTAATGCAGTTCAAACTTGAATTTTTTGGAGTAATATCTCAATGGCCTGAAATGTTACAATGGCACTGTTACTACAACAGCCTGTGGAGATTTATGCTCAAATGACAGGAGCTGTCCATAGGATGGAGTAACAACAGCGCCATTGTACAATTTCCTGCCATCGAGGTATTACTCCAAAAAATTTCAATTTGAGCTGCAATAACTTTTGAATAAAACATGTCTTAACAGTGGGAGTACCTTTGTTTTACTCAGCAGGGTAAACCCTAATATATATCCTATATAATAATTCTCTAATGTATGTTTGTCAGAAGCTGTCCTGCGCAGTACAGATGGCTCCGTGCTCTGCAGTCCTGCTCAGTTCAGACTGCCCACACCTCGGCTGATAAAGGAGCGGGGTTCTCTGAATTCAGACCATAGTCCTCACTGTGCGGACTATGGTCTGAATTCACAGCGCCCCACTCTGTTATCAGCCTCAGCGCGGGCAGTCTCTACTGTGCATGACAGTACCTCGGCCGTTGCTGCTTGGCACTGTGGCCCGTGTACACGGGCTATTCAACTAGTGTGTGTGTATAAATATATATATATATATATATATATATATAATTTTTTTTTTTTTTTTTTTTACAGCTCAAGTTCTGCTATCCCTTTAATTTGCATTGGAACTTCATGTCAGGAGCTCAGGATTAACCCTTTAAGCACCAAAGTTGTGTAATACATTGCTTTGCAGAACATTGCCTATCTCTTTAGTCCTTAAAGGGTTAAAGCAGATCAGATACTAGTGCTTAAAAGTGTTACTAATGATTACATCATAACAACACTACAGTTCTGGAAGGAGGAGACTGATATGGTTGGACATTAAACATTTCCTTTTATGGGCTGTGTGTCATCAGCACAGAAGTCCAACTAATAGCAGCACAATTTAGATGATGGTCCTCTCAATGTGGCCGTAATGCTCCCAGGGGACAGACCCAAGACTTAAACAACTGCACAACATATTTCTCATAAGTCTCTCCTTGAGTCAGCATAAGGTAAAATTATCTTTTTAACCCTTTGAAAGTTAGAGGGGTGGCATTCCATTGAGATGCAATGCCCATTCTTATGGCAACTGAAGGGTTGAAGGCATACTGCCACCAAAAATATAAGGGAGTGTATATCTGTTTGAATATCATGTACTCCTAACCAGCACGTGCAAAAGTTACCTATTTTATGCAGGAGCCATATATTTAATCGGGTCTGACGCCCAAAAAAACAGCCAACAGCATGTTTTTTTAAGCACGAAATGCTATTCAATTACCTGCGCTATGAAAAAATACCGGTAAAAAAATATACGTCAAGCAATAAATGTAGCAGCATTTTCCCCGATTTAAAATAGAAAAATAGATGCCATTCAATTGACTGCATTAGGCACTAAGATCCGTTAAGGGACCCACTTTACCATGGAAAAATCTGCACCAGTTTTTATGGGCACAGAATCCCTTACCAGATCTCAACACAGCCGACATATCAATTGAAAGGAAAAAGAAGTAAGATAAAAAAAGTCTAAGTCCCCAGTGGATGTATTGATATGGACCCCTACATCCAAAGTACTGAAAATATTTGTCCAGTGTTTGTAAAATTAACCCTATGAGTCCCAGTGGGGTATAATAACCTCACTGCCATTCACAGTGTTAATCCGACTAAGGTACAAAGCAACAGAAGACCACATCCCTTTAACCCTTTAACATTAGACGAGCGTCCATCACATTGCTTCGCACTAAATGGCTCATGTCCACCTACTTTGGCCTTGATCACACGGGCAGCTTGACTGCACTCCATTTAGCACAGGCCAAGCCACTTGTGTTTCCAGTATTTACCTCTGATGTCCTGCTTTCTTCCAGCAATACTCTTGCTTCGAGGGGAATGATGGAGGATTGTCAGATGGCCAGCACATGTGTCACAGTGCCTTGTTTCCAGCATTGCAGCTTCAGAGACGCTCGGCATCTTTCCATGCGTCATCTGCAGGCAAGAGGCTTCAAGCATCCTGCAGGCCTCTGTTTTATGTGTGTTTGTTTTCTGTAGTCTCCCCCTACCAACTTCCTCCCTCTAGCTGCTCCTCCTACCTACTTCCTGTGGAGGGGTTTAAAGGGCAGACTGAGTCCTGACTCAGTCACCCTTACGTTGTTCTCAGCAGTTGATTTTCTAGTATTCCTGATTCCTGTGTATGATCCGGCTTGTCTGTCCATCCATTCTGGTGTTGACCTGTGGCTCTGTCTGACTATTCTCCTTGGCGTTCCGATTTGGCTCAGATATTTTTTCTGGTGCAAACCTGTGGCTCTGGCTAACTACCCGCTCCGTGTATGACCTAGCTTGTCTGGCTACCCACTCTGGTGTTGACCTGGGGCTCTATCCACTGCGCATCCAGCATACGTATGCTCCAGTGGATATCTTATCTGGTGCAAACCTGTGGCTCTGACTGACTACTCGCTCCGTGTATGACCTAGCTTGTCTGACTACCCACTCTGGTGTTGACCTGGGGCTCTATCCACTGCGCATCCAGAATACATACGCTCCAGTGGATATCCTATCTGGTGCAAACCTGTGGCTCTGGCTGACTACCCACTCCGTGTATGACCTAGGCTTGTCTGACTACCCACTCTGATGTTGACCTGGGGCTCTATCCACTACACATCCAGCATTCCATCAGTTCAGTGGATATCCTTTCTGGTGCAAACCTGTGGCTCTGGCTGACTACCCGCTCCGTGTATGACTTTGGCTTGTCTGACTATCCTACCTGCTGCTTACTAAAGGCTCTGTCTTTTCGCTTATTTTGTTGGTTCCATTATTCAGACATCCTTCCTAGTACTGACCTTGGGCTCAAGCAGACTCCTTGCTACTGACTGCAGGCTGAGTCAGTATCTCTTGGGCGTTACCTTACCACAAGACTCCAGTGGGCTGAGGTCTAGTCTCGGACAGTGTGGTGCAGAGATTGGGAGACTGCTATTCCTGATACAGTGCTCGCCGTTTCAATCACACACTGTGTGTTTATTTATATATTGCATTACTGTCATTATTCTCATAATAAAGGTTCTATTAACTATACCGTCTGACTCCTGGTTTTGCTTGCCAACTGTAACAGCATGTGGGTGTTGGCCATGTCTTATTGCCTGATGCTCTCCTGGGTCAGCAGTCTTTGGAGGATGCAATCAGCATTGTGAACTATCTGGTCATAGCCACAATTCAGGTCAGGCATGCTTCAACGTGGATGTGCCCAGCGCATGAGTACATCAGATTTGCAGAATTCAGTGTTATGGTGCTTCGCAAGGTTAAAATTGCCCATGTGAACATCACCATTGAGGACAGTTTGTTTCACAAGGTTATATTTAGTGCATTGTTAATAACACTGCCTATATGAACTGGACCTTACACAGATAAAATCTTTAATTTAATTACCCAGTTTTCATTTTTGTTGTAGGTACAAGAAGTAAAATTTCTGGCCAAGAACAGTGAAGAAAGGGACTCCTGGATCCAGGCTCTGAATGAGGGGATCACCCGAGGCAAAAACAAAATTTTTGATGAGGTAACACAAACTTGATTTAGTCAATCTAAAATAATGAAATTAGTTTTTAATAGGGCTCTGTGAAGCTCTGAAATAAAATAAAATTTGAATCTTGAATGAATACTCAATTTGATTCAACGTTAACTCACCTGATTTGTAATTTCTGAGTCTGCTTGGGCCAGACTCTACAGTGATAATTGGTGTTGTTTCACAAATCCTATGGGTGCCTCCCAAGGGCACAGGCACATACATTCTCAATTCCACCACTGTGACTTCCCATAAATCCTTTCTGGGGGTTATGAGCATTATCATCATGTGAGAGGAAGGCAATGTGTATCACAGAGTGGGACCTAGACAACTGCCTCACAGCACAGTTCCTTGCACCAACATATTTCTGCTTTTCTTATTTAAGGTATTTGTAAATAACAGATTTGGTTCAAGATTAAGTTTGTTTAGAAAATCCCCTGCCCTGATTTGATTCAATTAGGTCCAACATTTGAGATTTTAAATGTTCCAGTTTTGTGTATTATTGTTATACTATTAAAGTTAGCTTTTATAATTCTATATTATAAAGTGTCCTATAATATTAAACACATTTATCAAATACTTTTATTTTTGGAAACATAAATATTAATCCCATCATGGCCCCTTGAATGCTAGATAAATGTTCTTCACATTCAGTTAAGAAACATAATGCTAAAAGTAAGGGTTTTTTATTATTATAAAATTATATAAAGAGCTTCTTTCAGTGGCATAACAAGTCACTGAAAGGCTCTGATGGAAAAAATTTTGGGGCCACAAAAATATTCCCCAGGGAAGTTACTACAATCTATTGAGTCCTGGGGCTAAAGAGTTGTCACAACTGTGCCACTGCTGTGAGGAGCTTCATCACTGCAACATTACCACCATGTATGTGTATGTCTAGTATAGATTTATGTAAATCAACAACTTTGAACTATAATAGTGTTTGAATGAAGCATGTCACAGCAGTGGAGCATTGCAAGTAAACTTCTTATACTGAGTAGGGTATATTTTTTTTGTTATAATAAAACATTACTATACTTTGGATGCGATATGCATTTCCTACACATTGCAAAGAAATGCAATGGAGATGTCTTGAGCATACATGTGATTAAAGTAGGATTTGGTAAGCAGAGGTCCTGCAGCTGTTGCGGACCGCAATCCCCATTTTCCTAGTCAACTGCTGGCTGGCTGGTCATAATGGAAGTTGAACCCCTCAACAGCTGTTATTAGCAATCCATAGTTAATTTTCTCCAAAAAAGTGTTGTAAGAGCACTATATTTATACTAAATTTGTACCTGATGACGTCTTGCCCCTTGAATCTGTTCTGCACGTGACCACTATGGAGCCATTCAGCTCCATTGTACCTTCCCCCATCTTGCCTATCACTCGTACGTCATTGTCCTCAGCACCATGTGACCTGCCGCGCTCCTGGCATCAAGCGCGGTTAGGTCATTTCAGCCTAGTGGAAACAGACTGGTGGTTTATATATAGCGAGTGCTTCACATGCACCCGCTCCCACTAGTCTGAAATGACCTGACCGCGCTTGATGCCAGGAGCGTGGCAGGTCACGTGGTGCTGAGGACAATGACGTACGAGTGATGGGCAAGACGGGGGGAGGTACATTGGAGCTAAATGGCTCCATAGCGGTCATGAGCAGAACGGATTCAAGGGGCAAGACGTCATCAGGTAGAGATTTAATATAAAGATTGTGCTCTTCCAACATTTTTTTGGAGAAAACTAACTATGGATTGCTAATAACAATAGGAAGACAAAGACTTAGAGATTACATTGTGTTGGGGTGGTAGTTCCCCTTTAAAGTGTGATGGAAATATCAATAACGTAAGCAGTCCAGACATACCATAATCTAATTTTGTCATTACTTTGCAGCCTGGATTTCTTTCTCAAGAACAGTCAGATGTTTTTTGGGTATCTGAACACTCAAGGCCTTACCGTATATTCAGAAGAAAACTGGTGACATTCTGGAACAAACCATCAAAACCACAAACTTCCCCATAGGGGAGAAAGATGATCAGTGATGGAAATGGGACGTTTAACTTCTTGATTGCTGTGCAGAGCATTGGAGACCTCTTTAGCATTCAAGGGATTAAAAATTCCATTTACATTAATAGAACATTTAGGAATGTTTATTTTTACCTTATGGTGTCCCTTCAGGGACACTGCTGAGACAAGAGCAGCAGAGTACTTGTCCTTGGCTCCAGTGCAGCTATGTGGGAGGGGTCACTATACATCACTGGACATCAGTACTCAACCTGCTCTTTCTCCATCAAACAACAGAGATCTAAACACTAGAGGGAGAACTGCCCATTGACTGTGGTGACAGGAAGTGATGTCTGTGGTGGGCTACAAGATAAAGTACGTAAAACCCAATGCCTTAGACTAGCATTACACTACAGCAATCAGAAGAGGCATCACTTTATGTCATAGAAGGCAATGAGCAGTTCTCCTTCTAGGATTTAGAACTCTGTGCTCTGGAGTCTTCATTCTGAGACTTAGCATTGTACCAGAAGGGGGTTACCCAGGACATAGGACACTTTTAAAATCCAGGACTGTCCTGTGCAAACTGGGACATGTGGTCACACTAGGTGAAGCTGATTTGCCCCAAAATTAACCCACTTTTTGAACAGAAGGCCCTGAGTGTGAGAGATAGTAAGAAACTGGAGTTATTTTTTGCAGGTGACTGTGGACAACAGCTGCTCATTAGAACATGTGACTCGAGACCGACCAAAGATGGGGGCAGGGAAGAGAAGGCCTCCTACCAGGATCCACCTCAAAGAAGTAAGTAAAGAACATGGAAACCCATACATAGAGCACCTGAGAATGTTCTTTTAGGCCTCGGTGTGCAAAAATGTTTAACTTCTGTATTCTTCTTAATATAGAAACACTAATGCTTAACCCTTTGAGTGCCAGAGGGGTATCCAACACATTGATTGGTTGGATACCCCTCTGGCACTCAATGATTTAAACCAATCTCAGTCTTTTTTTCACTCAATGTGCCCCTAACACACAAACTAGACTTTTCAGGGCATCCCTTACATTTTATATGTATTTGTCAAGAGTGTAATGAGGGGTATACATACATACAGTCTTATGGAGGTTTTACGATCAGAATGAGAAATACAAGTATATTGTGTCTAACAAATTATTTAAATAAACATGTAAAACCCAGTGTTCTCATTTTGTCAAAGTGTTCATAGAAAAAAAGTAGTAGCCTAAGTTGGTGCCCTCAGCACATCAAAAACAATGCCACAGCACCCTGGTACCATTGGCTTAAACATTTCAGGCATATGAAAGAGCACGCTTAGTGAGGTGAATCATTTTCAATGTGTGACCTTTTTATTTCCCCCCATGGCATAGTTAGTCTGCTCCAGAACTGCACCTCTTGAATAAGGCTTTAATTATGTGACTTCCCCAATGCTAGCAGCACAGTGACGTATGAATAATAATTTAATCTTCCTGACTTTAACCCTTTGAGTGCCCGAGGGGTACACAACGCATTGCAATTGTTAGGTTTCAGGTATAAGTGAATGTTGAATGCTATACTACTGGGGAAAAAAGAGATGTGCACTGGTCAGGTTTTAAGAGATATTTTTATTATAGTACTTCCCCTTTAAAGACCAGAGGCATGTGCAACTCATTACTTTTGTGCACTTCTCTGGTCCTTACAGGTTAATTTGCAAGTTAAAGAGACACATCATTGTATATTTTTATTTAATTTCAAAGTATACATGGAGCATTTATGCCTGGAAATGGTTATTCATATAAATTAAACCATTTTTAGGAGCTTTCTGGAAGTGGGCACATTGAATTTCCCTGAATCTCTGACAAACATTGTGGGCCCTCTCCAGCATTAGTGAGGGTTCAGCACAACACCTAACCACCCGTCCTTTCATATCAATCTACTGGAGTGGAGAGTTCAATATAAGCTGCTTTAACCACCATTAATGTAGTAAAGTAGCTGAGCCAAGCTGCATCCTCCTTACTCTACATGAGCAAACTATTGAATTGGCATCTAGTACATACGCAGCAGCTCAGCAGGTGCGGAGATTGGGACACCACAAATGGGGGTGGGGGGCTGGTGTGTTGAGCAGCCCTGTTCAACTTTGCTTTAAAGAGAAGTCATAGCAGACAAGTTCAAGATGGGTCTTCCTTTCGAAAACCTTGTCAGTATGCAGAGTCCACAAACGGCTGCAGCAATGTGAAAGTCACTTAGATCTGATTGACAGTTACCCTATCATACAGTGCATATGGGCTAAGAGCCTTCCACTTCATCCTGTGTTGCTACAACCATTTCTAAATTGTTCCTGCATAGTGCACAAAAGCATTCTCCCATCTTTCTCCAACCCTTCATCTGTTAGTCCCATTAATGACTGCAAAATCTGTCTGAGACCACCAACAAGTAACTACAATAGATAGATAGATAGATAGATAGATAGATAGACAGATAGATAGATAGATACTAAAATATTCACATTGGATTAAAGCACATTGTATGTGCATTAAAAATAGCAGATGAGTGTCCCTTTTAAAGGTTTTTCTGTTTTATTTTTATAATTGACCTCCACTATAAATATAATTTTACAAAATGTCTACTACCTCATTACAATGATTTTGTACTATATATTGCAGGTGGCTGAGGCTGCTGCAGATGGTTCTTCAAGGTTAGACTTGGATAAGCTTGAAAGTGGAGTTCCCAGAGCAGTGACTCCCATTCCAGAAGATACAGAGCCACAACCACTGAAGGAAGAAGTAAAGATTCCAATGCCACCTACAAAGCCATCCTCTACTCCATCCACAGAGAATGCCCATCCAAACACAATGGACAGTGATACTAAAACCCCTCGGCCACCATCTCCACCTGCAAAGATCCTCAAGGAAAGTGTTTATGCCAGAGAAAAGCTTTTGTCTGAAGGAGAGGAGATAAAATCTGAAGGGGAGAAAGGACTCAAACCAACTATTAGTGGCAGCAGAGAAAACCTGGTAGAGAACATTAATACCCCTCCCAAACCTCCCCCAAAGATTTTATCTGATAAAATGAAAATTAGGTGGATGGAACCCAGCTCAGATAAGCCGGTCATAGAGAAGATGAAGTCACCTGAGAGAGGAAGCAAAGAGAACTTGGTGGAGTTTGATTCTGATGAGGCTGCAAAGTCAACAAATCCCATACCCATGGTGCTATCTGAAGACATGAAAACACCAGAACATGTCCAAAGCACAAGCAGCCTGGAGATAGAAGATCATGGGGGATTTGAAGATCCAGGGGAGGAAAGCACTGCAAACAACTTGGAGCAACTCTCCATAGAAGACTGCTTAGAAATGGCTGAGGCAGAGACAAAAGAAGAGCAAGAGCTTAAAGATTGTGAAAAGCTGAAGAATGAAACTGATGAGGAGGGGAAGTCTTCAGGGGAATCAAATGGTAAACCAAGTTTGGAGAAGGATACACCGAAAGTACAATGTACACTAACTCCTGTTATTTCTGTATCAGCCAAAACTAGCTTCCCTGAAAGAATACCTAGATCCTCTTCCATGGGAGATGTCCTATCAGAATCCAGCACGTTATGTGAAAGAAAAAGTGAGAAGAGAAGTTCCCTGTTACATCTCAATAAGGATCATTTGTACCAAGTGGAGATGAAGCTAGCCAGTGGCAGGGAGAAAACAGAGACCCTTCTAAACAGAGTCTTGCAGGGAGAACTAGTGAAGAGCACTGGAGGCAATGGGCCAGAGGTCAATGCAGAGACACTTCTGAATGAGGCAGTGATGCAGCTCAAAGAAGCATCACAAGCACTGCAGGAGATTAAAGAGTCCAGCAAACGATCAGACGGGTCTGAGACAGTGGCTGAGAAGCAGAAAGAACTAGTGACTATGTACAGGAGGAGTGTTCCGTAGCTTCCAACTTAGGGTCATAAATACAAATGTAAAAGTGGAGCAATTCTTGGCAAGGCAGTTGCTATGATCCTACCAAATGTGGGACATGGGGCATTCTAATCCATTATCAGTATGCAGTGCGACCCAATTGCATCATTAATTGTAGAGACCCAGTCTATAACCTTGAACTAGGGTTTTGGCCTCTTCACCCAGTTAGCAATACCACTGATTCTAGAGCAAACTTCTTGCACAATAGAGGGCAAATAAAAATTCCCATTGATTTAAATTAAGTTTTTAACCTCTTAAATACTAAAGTGGTGTCCAAAGCATTGTGAGACCTCTCTAGCCTTCATGGAGATAAAGGCCTCATTTAAAGAGATAATCTAATTTTTGACTTTACATATTTTGCAAGTGCATGATTCGTAAATCCAAATTGCCTATAATGATTATATTTTTTCATCTTCACTTATATTTGTATGTCCTTGACAGTGAGCTTCCTGAATATATGTTTCCGGAGAGCTTTCTGTCAGGGACTGTGAAAGCAGGGATGTAACACTATCTCTGCAGCAGTAAAGCATGCCTCCAGTCTAGCATACAGAGCACAGACTGCTGCAGGGGTAGTGTTACATTGTATAACAATCCCTGCTTTCAGAGTCCCGGACAGAAAACTCTCTGGAAAAAGTTATTCAGGGAGCTAACTATCAGGAACATAAAAATACATGAACATGAAAACAAAAATAATAATTGTCAATTTGATTAAATTTTATACACTTTCAGAATAGATAAAGTCAAAAGGGCTTTGACTGCCAACTGCCACTTTAACCCTAACATTGCTAGAGAGGTATCCAACGCATTGTGTTTCAATGCGTTGGATACTTCTCTTGCATGCAAGGTGTTAAATCAATGGGAATTTGGGAATTTTTATATTTCCTAGGGCACAGTTGCTTTGCCCCTGTATTGCTCCCTTTTTCACTTTTTGGATATGACCCCTAGTGTTTTTTTATTGCCAGGAAACCGAATAGTGGTGGAGCTTTGGGATATCGCACTTCTTACATGGCTTCAGCACTTTACCTATTACCTTTCGCTTTTTTGCACCCGAGTTCTATTTGTACATTCCGAGGATACTGGAAGTTATTCAGCCACCCAAGGATAAGCTGAGCTATTGTGCCAATCACTGATACCAGTTAGTCAGAACGTCTATAATGAGTAACTGTAAACACTGGTATCATTCTAATCTAAACAGACCTATGCATCAGAAAGGCTATAACGGGTTTGTGTCTTGCACTTGTTTTTTAAAGACAAACACTGAATTTTATAGAGTTTTAAACAAGTTTTCAATATATGGCAGATTTTATTTTAAAATATAGCATTTATGTAAAATTCTAAGCATTTCTGTATAAAATTCCGCATAGGACAATTACATTGATTAACCCATTGGATGCTAGATAGGCCACCAAGGTATTCTTGGAGTCCTCTCTATAGCATCCAAGGAGTTAAAGCGGAACTACCACACAATAATACGATAGCATCGCATCATTGCCCATCTGGCGACTAGCTGCTCAGTAGCGCTAGTCGCCAGAATTCTTACCGGATTAAAGAGAAATCTCTATTCTTATATATATATATATATATATATATATATATATATATATATATAGCGGACATCTTGCCCTAGTGACGTCCACACGCCTGCGCTGTCAGTCCCAGCCGGGTCTAGGAGGCGTAGCTAAAGAGAGATTTCTCTTTAATCCGGTAAGAATTCTGGTGACTAGCGCTACTGAGCAGCTAGTCGCCAGATGGGCAATGATGTGATGCTATCTTATTATTGGGTGGTAGTTCCGCTTTAAGATGGATCCCATCCTGACTGGATATAAGGATTGTTGACACTGATACAGCTGAATATATATGAAGTTTGTTGTGAATCTGACAGCGGTGTCCCCTTTCAGGGCATGCTTCTCTGGCACAGAAGGGGTTATCACTCGATGCTCAAATCATATGGCCTGGAGCTAACAAAATGTTCCCTGTTTCCCGAAATATATTGTTGTTTATTTCCTCTGCTTGCAGACTCCTTGTCACCCTGCACCCTCCTCCCTCCTACTGAGCGTCCACCAGCTGTGGATCTGGTACAGGCTGCAGTATCAGCCCAGGTCCCCTCTCTCCTTGCAATCTAACCAAATATAGTATTAATCTGTAATTAGTGTGCCTGTTAATTTACAGTAATGAAAACAATGGGGTGAGTTTGAAAAACAATTCTGCACTATATAAAGTGCAGGAATTGATTTTTAGTTCCTTCATCTGTCTAACGTCAATATACTAAGCTATGTACTTCAGATTCCTTCTCCTTATTGCCAGTTGGAGGGCATTGGGGCAGCCAGCCAGTATGCATTTTAGGACATTCCTTTCCGCTACAACTTGTTTAACACTATATTATGGGCCATATGTTCAAAAGAAAATGGAGGAGATATGAATCAAACCATTTGCACTGTAGGGGAGATCTAAAAATTCCTATTTATTTAAGTGGGAATTTTAACCCCTTGAATGCAAGAGAGGTATCCAATGCATTGATTCGCAATTGGTTGGAGACCTCTTTCGCATTCAAGGGGTTAAAATCCTCATTTAAATCAATGGGAATTTGGGGAATTTTTAGTTCTTCCCTATAGTGCAAATGGTTTGCCTCAGAACTCCTCCACTTTTCTTTTGAATATACCACTCATAGTGTTAAACAAGACATAGAAGAACTGGTGTAACTTGACGCCATTTTCCTTGGCATGCTGTGAGGCATGCTTTAAGGGACAGTAATGTTTCCTTTTTATGATATGATTGAGTCTTCTATATACTTTTCTATACAGATCTGTAGTTTTATAATCATACATAAGGTTGCCATTTTACTTCTGTACTATAGTAAAGTTTCCCCCTCCTGCTCCTTTTACTTGCATGAAGCAGCCTCCCCTCTGATCTGGAATCAGGTCATCGGACTGGACAGATCGCAGACAGGAACAATCTTCTTCGGTATAAGGAAAACCACCCCCTAGATGAAGAAGAGCAGTTTTTTCCTTGGGCTGAAAGAAGATTGTCCCTCATTGTGATCTGTCCGGACCGGCTTGCTGAGGTTGCTTGATGTATGTAAAAGGGGCGGAAGGGGGAAACTTTTCTATAGCATAAAAGTAAAACGGCAAACTTATGCATGTTTGTGAAGCTACAGATCGGTATAGAAAAGTATGTAGTTGATTCAATCGTACTGTAAAAAATTACTATCGTTTTAAGGGGCTTGTTTGTATCAAAAGCCAAATGCTATCGGTAACTGTACACCAGTACATATTACAGAGATCATATGCCATAATATATCCCCTGAAGTGCAACCAATGGTGTTAAAGTCTAACTCCTGTGTGCCTGAGAATTTGTACTCTTCTTTAGAATACCTGAAGGCAAAGTATCACATGGAAATCAGTGTTTAAAAAATACTGTACATGTCCTAAGATACCCTGAAACACTGATGCAGAATGTAACAGTGTATTTATTTCCTGGTGTAGCATACCTAGCTGGTGCCCTGGCTATCTGAGCATTGCATACATATATACACAATGTGGAGACATTCTGGGACAAATTATCTGCAACGTAGGGAACAAATAGAAATCCCCCATGAGTTAAATGTCTTGTAACTCCTTGGGGCTTATGCACTAAGTGGTGATAAAGAGATGATAAAGTAGAGATTACTTCTCCAGTGATATCCCTCCTTCAGTTCCTATGTTACTGTATAGAGCCTATGCACTAACATCTCCAAAGCTGGGAAATCTTGGCGCATAGGCTACATAGATTGACATAAGAACTGGAGAAGGGATATCACCGGAGAAGTCATCTCCACTTTATCACCTCTTATTACACTTTAGCGCATTCCAATCTTGAATTCTACAGAGGTCTCTAGCATATTGCTTTACAATGCATTAGGACCTCTCTAGCACGCAAGTAGTTAAAAGTACCATTTAAGACAATGTCAGTTAATGTCCCTACAGTGTAGGTGGTTTGCATCAGAATTGTTCCTCTTTACATATAGCCCATAGAATATGCCTTTCTTAAATAGACAGTAGACTAACTTCTCATACAGCAGTTGAAAAAAAGAGTCCATGTTGCTCCAACCCTTTACATCTTGGATGTGTTTGTGAACATCAGATCTAGTAAATGAGGGATCTGGGTTTAGACCCCCAATTCGCAGGGAATTAGTGAAACAGTAACATTTTCCTTTCTCAGCATGTGGTAAAGCCATAAAGTTGGCTAGGTCCAAGCGCGTTGCTCCTGCTGCAACAATGGTAGTTCAGCCACTGTACACATGCTCCAACCCTTTGCAAAAGCAATGCGTTCCGTACCCCTCTGGCACTCAAAGGGTTAACCGTTTGACTGTCAGTGGGGTATCCAATGCATTAGACAATTAAAGTCGTAGTAACCACTTCATTTACTTTAAATAATCTGCAAGTACATACTATGTACAATCAAAATATAATATATATATATTTTTTTTTTCCATCTGTTGTGAGTTACCTGGATCTCAGTTTACAGAGAGTTTTCAGACCATCAAAGCAGGATATAATATAGTATCACACTCTCCCTGCAGCACTACATGCTCTGTGTGATTTCTTTTCTATATTTTTTTCTTTTACATTGTATCAGCAGACTTGATTTAACGTTCCCTGATAGAAAGCTCTCTGCAGACAGATCCAGATAGTTGTTTGCTGAGAACATAAATGTGTAAGTAAAAAAAAAGGGAAGGTGAATAAAAATAAAATTTTAAAATGCAATTTTACTGTACATATTATGTACATGTCGAATATATCAAGTTACAATAAAGCTTTACTATTCTTTTAAATTAATCCAGTGTGGGAGCCATATAGCACCAGTACAGTGCTGATTCTGAAGTTATGAACATGTACAAGGTACAGAATGGTGAGCAGGGTCTATCCAGAACTGCTTCAATGATGTAAAGTGGTAGACTAACATGGACTCTTCCTCTTAGTACAGTATGCCCAGATGATGCCATGGATATCTGAGGATGGCATTTACTGAGGCACAGTGCTCTAGTGTAGGGGAAGTCAATTGTTGGACCTCCAGCTCTTGGGATAACTGGGGATGATTGAGGTCTAGCAAGTGACTGCTCTCACTCAAGTGACTCAAGTCACCTTAGGATAGAAGAAATAATACATTCCCTTTTAATGTACAACTCCTCCATGTCATATCTAATAAGGAGATTGCTCCATAACAACACCACCACATTACAATAATTTAAGTTTATATCTGAAGTAACAAGGGTCTGGAGTTCTTAAGAGTCCAGGACAGAACAACATGGCAGCCAAAGGTTATAAACCATTTATGGGTCTCCATGATGTGAAATGTTTACACTATTCTCAATATGCCCAGAGTCTTCCCATGTACTGTAGAGCTACCTTATCTGTATTGTTTCCTTTGGAGAGAAAAAAATTCTGCATTTTTATAAATAGATAAATAAAATATCTAAAAAAATAAAGTTACCTTTTATCTTTAAGGAGATAAGCCGGACATTTTAATTAATATAAATAAAATGATGTACTCATACACAGTTTTATAGACATGAGTATACAGATTTTCCATTAATCCTTTGGTTGCCAGAATGGGTGTACAAAGCTTTACACTCCCCTCTGGCACTCAAATGTTTAACCTATTGGATGATTTCGACTATCCAACAGGATATCAGACGGTTTAACCCATTGAGTTACAGAGAGGTATCCAACGCAATGCAACGTTGCACGGCACTCAAAGGGTTAAACAATACTGTAAGGTATTTTATTGGGAAAAAATATCCCCCAATTACCTTACTACTGCCTCCTATGAACTGTGCCCTTTGGACTTTGTTCAAGAGATAACATGTTCAATTAGTCCTGGATTTCCTATCCATGAACAGTTGCTGCCATTTTTTTCAAACTGAAGTAGGCAGAGGGCATGAGACTGCTTAACCCTATAAGAACCAGAGGGGAGCGCAACTTTTTGTAGAGCAATGTGTTGAACACCCCTCTGGTCTATAAAGGATTAAGATTACCGTTTGCAATAAGCAGAGTTTGTGGACTTTTGGTCCAGCCTGCAACTATCAGGTCTGCCTCTATGGAGATGATCTCCAGCACCAATCGAATCTGTTACTTCTTGAAAAAAAAGGCGCAAGAGAAACAAATCAGTGGAGGCCATTAGGATTTTCTGGCCAAGTGGCCATAGTAAGATAAGTGCAGGGTAGGGCTGGCCTGGGCGGGGGAGTGGAGTTGACCTCTGGGATGGTCACATGTCTGGGTCAGTGGGACAGTGCCTCAATCTCCCACTTGCTGATGTAAATGTAGCTACTCCAGAGCTGGATCAACACTCCACAGGGCCCTAGGCAAGGCACCCCTTTGGGGCCCCCCTCCAATACCCCAACACACTGACAGGTTTCATACAGTCACCCTTATAAATGATTCCTCGTCACCCCACTCCTCAACACAGTCATTTATACTTGTAACTCATAACTCTCTTCCCAGGTTGAGTTTTAGAGATAAAGCATATCCAAGAAGAAAAAAGCACAATGTGTGTGTGTACAAATATTGTATACAAACATACATGATACATAAATTACTCCATCCCTAATTTCTTTTTCTTGTTTCATATGGAAACCCCTGTCTTGGAGGTCCTTGGAGGTGACTAGGCAGCATTGTGACATTCAAGGATTTATTGACTTTTGGACCCTAAGGCACATAGGCTTTCCTCTTATATACATCCTTTAACAATATATTTCTATACTAGCAATGTTGGACGTGTTTGTCCACCATGTTATGCTGTCTGGCACACATACAGTGACATACAGAAACAGTGAGACATATATGCAGTGTATAATATGGAGACATAAACATGTCTGTCTGTGTGTTGCATATGTGTTTATCAGTGACTGTATATTTCACTGGCAACTATCATAACCTGTTAAGAGTCTGTGTGAACAGTGTGCCACTATATGAGGAGTTTTTGGGATAATAAATGCGGTGGAAGCCCAGTTCTATCTTCCCCAGCTGCTATATAAGACAGAGAATGTCAGCGTGTCTGTGTCTCAGTTGTAAATAAGCAGTGGTTGGTCCAAGACACACAGATAGAGAAAGACCAAAGATCGTCAGGTCCGTGCTTTAGGTAGGAGTAGGGGAGGGTGCAATGCCCCGTATAGTAGTGGGATAGCTATTTCACACTTAACCCTTTCAGTGGGCGAGGGTTACAAGTTCATTGCAGATCAATGTATTGGTTAATCCTACGTGAACGAAATGGTTAATATGACAGCATATCCCATTCTCTTCCTGAAGTCCTGCAGACTGTCCAAATCATATCTCTTATAATATTAACAAGGAAAAGTGTGCTCTATTAAAATTATGAGTCATGATATGGACAGACTGCTGGAGTGGCCTCCCAGTACCATGTTGCAGGTGCTGGGGACCTTTGCTTGCAGACAGCTTACATAGTGTAGCACTGTGTCAGCGTCCAACAGGCAGCAGTTGTTTTTAATGTACATTCGCTAAGTGTATAGGTAACAGTGTGTTATCATTAGGACTGCGTGTTTACGACCTCCTATGGGAAGAACAGAGAATTGGAGGAAGCGTTCATTCTGAAGTAATGTGTTTGAGACCTCTCTAGCATCCAAGGGGTTATTTTTTAAAATTAATTTGTAACCTGTATACAAACAAGTAGTAACCCAAATATAAATGCAAATAACAAAAATACCATGTCTGCTTTGTCCCTGAAGCTGTAAATTTATATTAAATTTGAGTAACCTGCAGCCCTACAAGAGGACTGCACGTTCATTTCCTCTGACAAATACAATAAAGTAAGCCAGCTTTCATGGATGCAGACAAGTGTGAGCTAAAGAAAATCCCTAAAGTATAATACTCATTGGGCCTTAGTCATCCACCTAGGGGTGCTATTCTGGATGAAACCAATGGATCCATATAGAGGAAACGAAAATTCCTATTCATGATGGTTTTAACCATTGAATGCTAGAGTGGTCTCTCTAGCATGCAAGGGGTTAAAAATACCATATAAAATAATTTGTGGTATTTTTATTTCAACCCTAAGGCTGCATTTGTTTTACTCTAGAGTAGCACCTCTTTAGCTTAATGAAGAAGTCCCACATTCTGAGAGCTAAAGTAATGTGATTCTGGAGCAAACCAGCTGAACCCTAGGACAAGGGTTCTCAACCAGGGTACTTTGGTGTGCTTTGGTCACTAGCTTACAGTGCCACATTTTTTTCTGTTAAGGCTTTGCTAAAAGTTCCAATTGCTAATCAAGTGAGTACACACCTGATGACTGCAGATTTCCTGTACAGAATCAGAATGTCGCGGTCAGCAGCCAGCTCATTACATGATCTGCTGGGCATAGGCAGCCTGGGCCCTTACAGTGTGTGCATGCGGCCCTCTGCCCCCAAGTCGTGCTGCTAGCATGCATCTGCTGCTATGATAGAAGTCGCCTCCCAAAAGACTAAGCGAGGGGAGCTGTTCTATTTTACAGCCCCGCTGCCGTGCAGTCAGTGTGCTGTGTAACCACCCTCCACATATGCGCATGTGCCAAGGAAAACAGGAAGTCCTGACACATGCGCACGGCACACAATGCGGTCTAGACTAGAAGGAGGATTTGGATTGCGGCGACATGCTTCATTCACCACGGGGCTACCTAACAGTGAGCTGCCAGCAGGGATGAGGTTTCCGCCGGGCCCCCCCCCCCGGCCTCATTTGACCGGGTGGCCGAGCCCAAGAGTCAGTGTGGCATAAAGAGTTAGGTTAGGGGGAAAAGGGGAGCATGACTTAGCAGAGTCCAGGATGAGGTTTCCAGGCCCCCCTCATTTAGTCGGGCCTAAGCAGGCGCCTTGTGCGCCTTGCCTGTGATACGGCTCTGAGCTACTCTACTGATATCACAGAGCTTACAACTGAAATGGAGCTATATTATATTTGTAAGCTCTATGATATCACTAGCTTGTAAATTCTATGGTATCACTAGTGTAGTTTTACTTAAACTGTAAGCGTTGTAGTATCAGTAGCGTATCCCATTACAGTTGTAAGCTACGTGGTATCACTTGCCTTATTTCACAACATTAATGCCAATTTTAAAATAAATAAAACAGGTGGGGCTGGGACAGTGGGCTGGAACGACAGTGGAAATGTTCTACTTGATTGTAGTTACCTCTTAGGCCTTAAGTTGCCAGCCCTTCCCTGAATAAGTAGGGGTTTTATTAGATGGTGATAGCCCTGATTTAAAGCTGGGGTGGCCAGACTGGAGGGCTTCAATTTTAATTTCTATTAGATGTATTTTATGTAATAAAACATATATTTTAGGCTGAAATTGGCTGGGAACTAATAAACTGTGAAATGAGTTACGTGGCTCACTTCCCAGCTCTATGTGGCGTGAGAAACATCTCTGTAAAATTTTCATATGAAAAAGTTAATAGGAAATATTATGTACATATTGGCACATGAAAAAGAATTGATTGGAAACAAAACGAAAAGTTACATTTCCATGGCACATTATGAAACAATGCATTGCACACCCTTCTGTTTTTCAGGGGATTATTAACGCTTTGAGTGCCAGAAGGGTACGCAACACATTGCTCTGCAATGTGTTGCATACCCGTCTGGCACTCAAAGGGTTAAAATCATCCCTAAAGTTGCACGTATAGTACCTCCCATCAAGTATTATGGGATTACCTGCAGAGACACTAAATAAAATACAAGACATTGCTCTCTCTCTAGAACAATAATCCCTTATGTAAATAGTGCATATTACTAAATTAGAATTATTTTGGAGCATAAGGGGCTATTTACCAATTAGTAACTCACAGTGAAAATACGCAAGTGGACATAATGGGTCTTATTCATCAAGTTCCCATTGATTTAAATGGGGCTTGGGACAAAGCAATGCACTGGACACCTCTCTGGCATTTAAGTGGTTAAAATTCCATTTAAATCAATGAGGCTTTCTGGAATTTTAATTTCACCCCATGGTGCAATTGGTCTGCTCTAGAATTGCACATCTTTAGCTTGTTGAATAAGGCACAAGTGCAGACATCTTTGATTTAATCCTTTGAGTGCAATTCGTTGGCTACCTCTCTGGCACTCAAAAGGTTAATGTCCACTGCCAGATTTTGTCATATAACTGGGCCAATAAAAGAGACATTTTTGGTTCAGTTTTCTCTATATTTTAGATAAGCCAGGATTTTCTACATAGTGCACACTGGGCCGTATGTAAAAAACAACCCAATCTGTAAAATTAATACACCGTTTCATTCAAGTGGAAATTTGTACCCCTTGAATGCTAGGGAAGCCTGCAATAGTAGTGTTTTTGTCTTTTCTTTATAAATACCGGACATTGTTGTGACACTGAGCACAGACCTGTGGCCCATGAACGTCCTTCATCCTGTCTGTATCTGTTGCAGCCCAGAGATGGAATCTACTACCCCCCATCACTGGCAGCTCTGCCAACAGCAATATGGGGAACAGCAGCTCAGTGTGAGCTCTGCCAGGAGACAGACAGCCTACAACAATGAGGCTCTATAGAGGGAGTCTTGACATAGCACTTACACTTAAACACAGCTCCATGGCAATGGCTGAATGAGCCCATACACCACTAGATCTGGTGCTCTTTACAGCAGGATCTTCTATTCTACTGACTGAATCCCACAGTCTAGTTCTGTAGTATACATTCCCTATACTTCAGTCATGTAAAGTCCTCTAAACACACAAAGACACCAGAAAGTTAACCTTATAACACTATACTCCATATGTTCCATCAAATAAATGTAATCAAAGAAAGAAAGAAACTGGTCCGTTCTTTGGGGCTGGATGACTGTTTATTGTATGAATCCATATTTTGATTTATATAGTAGCAACAGGTGTTTAAACCTTCACATTTAGCATAAGGTAATACAGTACATGCAGTAGTTAAGTAGTTATAAAGGCATTATCATAAGGGGTACACAAGGTATGCAAACAGTAGGATAGGGGAGGTCCCTGCCCTGTGGAGCTTATAATCTAAATTACAATACACAGTTTACTATTTATGCCTCTAGTTTAGTCAGATCAGTTAGGAGAAGTTAAGGTACTTCAATGGTTTTATGGACATGACCATCTGTGTGATGTTTTTTCCTTTCTTTGATTTGAGTATAGTGAAAAATAACTCACGTTAGGGTGTATATATATATATATATATATATATATATATATATATATATATATATATTAAAATTTATATAAAGTGAACATTGAAAGAAATTGGGTTACTGAAGTGTGCAGCAAGAAATGAGAGGGTTCTCCAGTCCCCCAATCATCAGGTAGAAGCCCAAAGTGCAAACAAAGAACAGACAGCAAACCTGCGTTCCTCCAGTCTAAATGTGAATAGTGTGCCCTGTAATAGGCATGTATAATAACACTGCTAATAAATGTGAGGTTTTAGTGCCCATATTTTTGGCCAAAAAAGAGGTGTAAGCTTGCCTATCTAAATTGAAAATAAAAAATATTTATAACATCTCTTCCAGGGCTATTTTTAATTTTTATTTTCAATTTAGATAGGGTTTTCAGGTGTTTAGAGTAGGTACTTGGCAAGCTTGAGGTACCTTGATGGGGTGGGCAAGCTTATACCTCTTTTTTTGGCTCAAAATGTGGACACTAAAACCTCATATTTATCAACAGTGTTATTATACATGCCTAATACAGGGCACACTATTCACAATTAGAATGGAGGAGGGCAGGTTTGTTGTTTGTTTTGATTTTGAGTATAGTGTTTATTGGTAACTGAGCTAAAGCGGAACTGTCAGATAATAGTAAGTCGCCATGCACTCATTAAATGCATGGCAACTAGCTTGAAAATAGATGTCTTACCAAAAAAAATACGTGTGTCTAAAGGAATCTGTCCCATTTGGAGACCGGAACTGAGGTTAGAGCGCAGACATCTTGTCTGTGCGCATGCTCCATCAGTCCTGGTCTCCATATAGTAGACTGCTTTGCACCATATGGTCATCGGATGGGACTGGCGGCGCAGGATCACAGACCGCACTAACCTGCCCGTCAGTCCCGAAACGGGACGGATTCCTTTAGACACATGTATTTTCTTACGGTAAGGCATCTATTTTCAAGCTAGTCGCCATGCATTTAACCCCTTAGGGACCCTTGACGTACCAGGACCGTCAAGGGTAAACTTGCTCGAACGACCCTTGACGGTCCTGGTACGTCACGTACTTTTTACTTACAGCGCTCTACCGGGAGCGCTGTAAGTAAAAATAGGGCATGAAATAGACCGCTCCAAGATCGGAGCGATCTGTTTCAAGCCCCATAGTGACGCGCCGATACACGTGACAGGTCACGTGTACCGGCTCGTCAAAGTGCCCCTATGCGGACGTTATGGGACGGAAATGTCCCCTAACCTCCGGTCCTTAAGGGGTTAATGAATGCATGGTGACTTGCTATTATCTGAAAGTTCCACTTAAGTGCTTAAAGCAGGAGGTTCTCTTTTTGGCTTATTTTGCTGTTTAGAATATTTAATTGAAACTCTTTTGACAACCCACATATGAGTGTGTGGTTTAGCTCACTATTGTTAAAGGATGGTGTTGTCCATCTTTTTTTTCTCTAAATCATGCAGAGTTTGCCATTCATTGTTGTCTTTATGTATAAATAAAATCACATACACATACACACACACATATACAAAGCCGTTCAAAAGTTTAGGGTCACTTAGAAATGTCCTTGTTTTTGAAAGAAAAGAAATCTTGTCCATTAAACTGACATCAAATAGATCAGAAAAACAGTGTACACATTGTTAATGTTGTAAATGACTATTGTAGCTCGAATTGGATGATTTTTAATGGTATATATACATTTGCTGCAAATGGAGGATTCTTCAAAGAAAGCAAAGTTTGAAGGATACAATTAGTTTTTCAATTAAAGGGATATTAATGTCTATATTAAAGTTTAGCTCTGAGGTTTCTATATGGTTTTTATAACATGTATCACTATGTTTAATCACTTACAGTTCTGTAGTTGAAAAGATATTCAAGCTGAAAGGGTCCCACTCCCTCCCCTTCTAGCTGTGTCACACTACCTCTCTGTCTGGTCCGAATGGGACAATCTTCAGTAAGCAAAAGGAAATTCCTGCCCTAATTCGTCAAAGGGGGCAGGGTTTTCCTTATACTTACTGACTGAACATTGTCCATCGCTGCATCCGTCCCGTCCCACGACCGGATTTCAGATCTAAGTGGAGGCTGCCAGAAGGGGCGGGAAGGGGATCCTTTCAGCTTGAATATCTGCAAACATTTAAGTAATGAAACATAGAGCTACATGTTATAAAAACCACATAGAAGACACGGAGCTAAACTTTAATATAGACATAACTCTCCCTTTAACAAATAATCATTTCTAACCTTGTCAAGGTCTTGACTGTATTTCCTATTCATTTTGCAATTCATTTGATGTATGTTTTAATGGAAAACACGGTACTTTCTGAAGTGACCCCAATCTTTTGAATGATAGTATACATGTTGTTTATATAAGGAGGTATTATGCCAGAACTGGCTTTGCCATAGGGGTAAGCAACCTAAGCCTGTTGTTGAACTACGACTGCCATCTTCCTCACCTGGCCATTGGCAGAATGAACATGATAACCTGTGTCTGTAATTGTTGTTGGCTTACCACTGCCATCACCTTCAGCCGTCCATTGGCCAGCTGAAGATGATGGAAATGGAAATCCAACAACTAGAGATACAGGTTGCACACCTCCAGACAGATATCAGCTATAAGGAAACAATGAGGAGGAAGTCTTTGTTGGTCAGATGGATCACAGTCCCTTTGAAGTTCTGTGAGCACGTGGGGATTAAAGCGAAACTAATGCTGTCAAATGCCAAGCTGAATCTGTAATACATTTTGAAAGAAGCCTCTATAAAACTGAGATTGCCCTTGTTTTACTACATAGGAAAGCACTATAACATATATATATATATATATATATACATATATATTTTTTTTTTTTTTTTTTTTCATAAATTGGATTTACTGCGTCTTTAAGTGTTTTGGCATACTAGAAGAAGGAAACATATTTCTGTGAGTGGTGTTTAATCAGGCAGTATACCAATTATGTTTGTCAAGATACTGTTAAATATTGCTGCATAACAGTAAGGGTGGACTGGTAAACACATGGGTCAGTTTACCAACCAAGCTAGTCTTGGCTATTACATGTTTACATAGAGATAATAAAAATCTTAATATAAAAGTACAAGGATCAAATAAGGTCTGAGTAGGACAAAGCCACACTGGAGGAGATAGCGGCTTCTGCTGTAACAGTCAATATGCTTCCCTGTAACAAAAGAGTATAGAAAAGAAAATCCTGTGTCAGCACCAGGCCCAACCACTTGCAGAACTAAGTTGAATATTCGTATATCAAATGATGTGTTTAGGAAAAATACTCTGTGATTAAAGCCAAAAATCATAAAAACATAAACCTTTGTATACATTAAAAACCAGATGAATTTAAAAAGGAAGGGTCTCTTATGTCTAATATTAATCAATCATCCTAGCACGTTTCCCTATGTAACTACTCAGGGTACTCCATAATACTAGAAGGTAATGTGACACTTTTTTTAGAATATGCTTCCCTGTGTTTAGCTGTATTGTTATTTGTCTGTCATGCAGTAAAATGGTTACCAATAGTAGAAATGAAATACAATATGCTAGTGCTGGAGACTGGTTAGGCTTGGGATGATGGCAGTTGAAGGTTGTCCATCCTTGTATTAGAACACACAAGAAGAGCTATAGTTTCTAATGCTTCATTAGTACAGGAGGTAGTACAATAAAAGCCATTCTGGAGCATTCCAACTGCATTGTAGGGGACAAATAACAATTCCTTATTGATTTAAATTGAGCTTTAACCCTTTGCAATGCGTTGCATACCCCTCTGACACTCAAAGGGTTAATGGCTAGAGAGCTCTCTGTCGGATTGCTTTGAAATGCATTAGATATGTCTTTAACATTTAACATTCAAGGGGTTAAAATTCCCATTGAAAACATCTGCAATTTTTTCATTTCTATGAACCAGTTGGTTCGCTCTAGAATTGCTCACCTTTTTCTTTCTGCGGGAGTCCCAAAGTGGGTAATTCTGAGGCAGATGTACTAAGAAGTTTTTGAGCAATTCTAGGGTAAACCATCTGCCCATATGGGACAAATACAATTTCCGTTCATTTAAATAAGTCTTTTAACCTATTGAATGATAAAGAGGAGCTCTTTCTAGCATTCAAAGGGTTAAAAACCAAATTTAAAGCAACTAGAATTTTGTACCTTTTTTATTTTTTCCCTATGCTGAAGTTGGTTTGGCCCAGAATCACTTCGGGGGGAGATTCACTAAGCGGTGGTAAAGAGGTGATAATGCAGAGATAACTTCTACAGTAGGGTTGCCACCTTTTCTTTGAAAAAAATACCGGCCATGGCATTCCCTCAGGGGAGGGCTGGCAACGTGTGGCCTGGGGGGCAAATACAATCAAGTGGTCCATTTCAACTAACAGCTAGACTAGTGATACCATAGAGCTTACAATTTGAAGCTACACTAGTGATACCATAGAGCTTACAATGGCAATGGGTTATGCTACTAGAGGTACCACTAGATCAGTGGTATCACTACTGCAGCTCAGTTTAAGTTGTAAGCTTTGTGATATCACTAGTGCAGCTCCATTTCAGTTGTAAGCTCTGTGGTATCGCTAATGTAGCTCCATTTCAATTGTAAGCTCTGTGGTATCACTAGTGTAGCTCCATTTACAGCAGCAAGAAGGAGATTGAGTGAGGCAGTGGCCCACCAGCCCAGACCTATGACCAGCCCAGGGGGCAATTGCCCCTCTGCCCCCCAGGCCAGCCCTCCCCTGCATTTCCTCCATAGACTTAACATTGGACAGAAGCCAATTTTTTACCGGCCTGCCAGTAAAATACTGGCTGGGTGGCAACCCTATTCTCCAGTGATATCACTTCTCCAATTCCTTTGTTAGTCTATGGAGCCTGTGCACTAAGATTTCTTATTTGGAGATCTTAGTGACTAGGCTCCACATAATAACATAGGAACTGGAGAAGTGATAAACTGGAGAAGTTCTCTCCACTTTATCACCTCTTTATCACAGCTTAGTGAGACCTGTCCATAGGATGGTGCAGCAACAGTGCCACTGTAACATTTCAGGCCACTCTGATACTGTCCCTAAAAAAATTCAAGTTTGTAATGCAATGACATTTGAATAAAACATCTCTTAGCAGTGGGAGTACCTTTGTTTTACTCAGGAGGTTAAACCCTATATAATATATAATGTTTTTAAGTGTTACTATCTCTTTAAGGCGACCTTGAGGAGATTCTTTAGAATCACTGTCTTAGCCATCAGCCTCACTGTATATTTTAGTCAGAGCCTGCCTTGCTGCTGAGTGGTTGTTTTCTCAGCATCTTGAGCAATATACCAATGTCACAGGAAGTGGCTGACATGTTAATATCTTGAGGGTTTTTTTTTTTATTTTACCTTTCCTTGTGGATGTGCAAAAAACAAGTGAGAGGAAAACGACATGAGAATGAATTACTTACTCCCAGCTGAGTTTCTTTTAACCTATTTCATTAAAGAGATAGTAACCTTTTATTTAGACTTACTTTATTATTTTAAGCAGAATAAAGTCAAATTCGACATACTTTTTTTATTTGTCATTAACATTTACTTTTTCTCACAGAATGGTTTGGCTTAGTAAAGATATGTTAAATCCATCTGAGTCTCTCAGAATGCGAAAAGAAAAATGGAAGGGAGATAATATACAATTATATGCTTTATACCTTGTGTATCATTACAATATTTAAAGGGGATGTATCACCTTATAAAAAATGTTTACGGTAGGTTTTGTTAATAAAGTGGTAATAGGAAAGCTGGGTTTTTTTTGTTTTTTATAATGTAAGAACTTTAAAGGGATAGTAATACTTTGTTTTATCTTTATTTTATTTTGTAGGCATTAAAAAAACATGAAGAACGATATAAGTCTTATCTCTCAAACCTTTATGGTTTATGAGATATTTACAAGCAAAGTTTCCCCCTCCCGCCCCTTTTACCTAGTGTAAGCAATCTCTTCTCAGATGTGGAATTCAGTCCATAGACTAGACAGATAACAGAAGGGGACACTCTTATTCCTATGAAAACAATGAAGGCCCTGCCCCCCTTGACAAGTTTTTCAGGTTTTTACCTTATCTTAATTGAAGATTGTCCCTCTCTGCAGTCTACCTGGGCACCTCCCTTCTGCTCTGGCTGAACAGTGTTACATCAGTAAAAGGGGCGGAAGGGGGATACTTTGTCATTGAATTCCTCTTGAACTACAACTCTGACAGTATTGAAATAACACTCTCCAAAGTTCAAATACGATGATGATTAATTAGCGCTGCTTTTATTATGAAACATTACTATCCCTTTAAAAGATATTGTATCTTCAAGCGGTGCCGGTCAGCATAATGCAGCACGCTGAATCTTTGGCACAGCTCTTCTTCACTTCCTAATTCTCCTCCCACCTCCCTCCCAGCCGCCCCAGGGAGAGCATTCACTCTTCCCTTCAGTGTTGTGTGAATGGCTTCTATTGTTATATCAAGCTCCATTTAGCATTATACTGAGGTTGTACCATCAGTATAATGCTAACTGGAGCTTTATATAACAATAGAAGCCATTCACAGCACACTGAAGGGAAGCGTGAAAGCGCTCCCTGCAGCGGCTGGGAGTTAGGTGGGAGGAGAAGAAGAGCTGTGCTGTGCCTATTATGCTGAAGTGCACAGCACAGAAGATAGAATATCTTTAAAGCGGAACTTTCATGTTAATTACATTGCCCCAGAATATATTACTAACCTAGCGATATGCAAAGTTATACTACCCTTAAGCTGATTAAGCCTTTGTAAGCTCTGTGCAGCCCAATGCCTAACCTCTTGAGGACCCATGACGGTCCTGGCATGTCATGGGTCCAACATTCAATAAGGTCCCATGAAATGCCAGGACCGTCATGGAATTAAGGAATTCTGTGTGGCTGCACGCCGTTCAGGGAGCCCTAATATGTATTGCAAAAAAAAAAAAATTTCCGTGGTTTAAGTGCCGGCCGGTAATTCTATGGCCCCTTTAATATATGAGCTCAAGACCGTATGGTGCCTTGGTAAGTCGCCCTTGCTGAGAGGTATATTGCTGGATAGGCATTAGCAGCTCATTGGTGGTGTGTTGGGTAATTGCTCCTAGGGGAACCGTAATCTAACAATGTTTAATGAGACTTACTATTTTGCCACACCTTTCTGCCCTTTGCCACATCACTAGAAACAAGATCAGTACTGTTTGTATTGACCCTTTGAAAGCCAGAGGGGTACATAACATATTTGCAAAGCACCCCCACTCAAAGGGTTAATATGGGCTTTCTGTGACTTCTGCCTATTTAAACATACCTTTTAAGGTTCTTTATTATTAAACTAGCACGATAATTGTATACTCATATAAAGAGCTGTGGCAAAATAATAAGTTTGAAGCAGTATCACATGTACTTTTCTATCTCCTTTTCTTATTATATATATGGAAGTGAAATCTAGTAGACTCTGGGGCTTTTCAAATGGGCATCTATCTCCTCAAATGAATGCATCAAAACCCAGTAACTTGCATATTTACTGAGTCTGTGCAGGAAAATGGTAGAGTTGCAGTAGAGATTATCTGAATGGAGGCCTGTGTGGCTAACATCAGGTTTCTTTAATGCTGTACATTGGAGGTGCCAGACAGGTATCCAACACATTGTGACACAATGCGCTGGATACATCTCTGGTATTCAAAGGGTTAAGCCTCCAATGAATGGCATCAGACAATGCTATTCAACTGGTGCTTACATGGGTCATCCAACACCCACTCCACCCACACAAAGAAATGCATTAGAGACATCTCTAGCATTCAAGAGGTTAATACAGATTTGAGATAAACTGCATCTCTCTAATGAACTATTTAATCAAAGAGCTGAGAAAAATAGCAAGAGGTCATCCATTAAAGGGATAGTAATGTTTATATTAAAGTGCAGCTCCGAGTCTTCTATATGTTTTTAATAACACATAGCGCTATGTTTAATTACTTACAGTTCTGTAGTTCAAAAACTATTCAAGCTGAAAGGATTCCCCTCCTGCTCCTTCTGGCTAACTCCCATTAGATCTGTGATCCGGTAGTGGAACCGGACAAATGCAGTGAGAGACAATCTTTACACAGTAAGTATAAGGAAAACCCTGCCCCCACTTGATGAAGGAGGGTAGGATTTTCCTTTTGCTTACTGAAGATTGTCTCTCGCCGCGCTCCATCTGAACCACACTTAGAGTCAACCTGACACAGGAAAAGGGGCAAGAGGGGGATCCTTTCAGCTTGAATAGCTTTTGAACTACAGAACTGTAAGTAATTAAACACAGCGCTATGGGTTTTAAAAACCATATAGAAGACTCAGAGCTGCACTTTAATATAGACTTTACTGGACTTTACTGTCCCTTTAAGACTAGAGGAAAGGCACTTTCGACTAAAACAAAAGCAGGGATTTTTTTACAGTAAGGGCAGTAAAGTTATGGAATTCATTGCCTTGGGATGTTGCTGTAGTTGCTTTCAAAACTGTAAAGGATACCTTTCTAGATCAGAACAATATTGAGAATTATGGCAATTTGTTTCAAAACAGAAATATCTGACTGCCATTTGGAATCCGGAAAGAATTTGTTTTTACCCACTTGGGGTAAAGTTAGAAATTGCTTACAAATGGAAATTGCTTCCATGGGTTTTGCACCTTCCCTTGGATCAACAGGGGTGATATGGCATAGGCTGAACTTGATGGATACATTTATTTTTTCGGACTCATCAGCTATGTTACTATGTTACTATTAACATATATATATATATATATATTTTCATTATAGGAGTTCCAAGTTAGTTTCCGTTTAATCTGGCCACTTCTGTTTGCCAAAAATATTTATTGTGGAACAGGAAGTGAAGGTAATGTGATGTAAAAATTTCCATTACACCTGAAAATGAAGTGATTCTGTGTGGGGTGTTTTTTACTATATTTGGAAGCATAGAGGTCCAATAGAATCTTTTTTTAGGTTAATACAGACATTAATACATTTCTGAAACTACTTTATTTGTGGGAGTCTGGTGCTGGATGTCACTAATTCTGTTTTCTGTTTTTAAGTTTGTTAATAACTACTATGCCAGAGAACATGGTTCATCAATAGTGTTGAGCGAGCGTGCTCGGCCGATGCTCGGATCGGCTCGAGCATCGCTCTGCTCTGCACATGGCGGTACTCGTACGAGTACCGCCATGTGCTCGCCCGACATGCTCGGGTGAAGAGGATCTGTGCCGGAAGAGGCACAGATCCGAAGACGCTCCGCTGGACCACCAGGGAATGGAGGTACGGGGGCATTGCGGAGATGAAGGGGGCATTGCGGAGATGAAAGGGGACATTATGGAAGAGGGGCATAGACTCTATGCCCCTCTTCCACAATGTCCCCCTTCATCTCCGCTATGCCCGTCTTCCACAATGTGCCCCTTCATCTCCGCTATGCCCCTCTTCCACAATGTCCCCCTTCATCTCCTATGCCATAGAGGAGATGAAGGGGGACATTGTGGAAGAGGGGCATAGCGGAGATGAAGGGGGACATTGTGGAAGAGGGGCATAGAGTCTATGCCCCTCTTCCACAATGTCCCCCTTCATCTCCGCTATGCCCCTCTTCCACAATGTCCCCCTTCATCTCCGCTATGGCATAGGAGATGAAGGGGGACATTGTGGAAGAGGGGCATAGCGGAGATGAAGGGGGACATTGACCAGGCACCCTCCGCTCATCAGAGCAGGGGGTGCCTGGTTTAATGCTCGAGTGCTCCCATTCATTTGAATGGGGCTCGGGTGCTCGGCCGAGCACTCGAGCATCAGGGGGTGCTCGGTCAGAGCACCCGAGCACCCGAGCATCGGGGTGCTCGCTCATCTTTATTCATCAACCATCTGTTTGCCAACACTTCAAAAACATTTCCAGGGACACTTTTCTCTGGGGCAGTCACATGACAGTATCACTATTGGTCAATAGAACTGTTTATTGCAGTGATGGGCAATATAAGGCCAATATTTCCTGGCCCTCAGATCTGTGTGGTTGTACACACACAAAAATGCTGCTGTATTGAAAATGATCAGTTCATACTTTCTTTGTAAAGGACAATGATATATTTATTTACTAAACACAATACTGTTAGTATGTTTCACTTTTCCAGAGCAGAGACCCAGAACTGATACTTTCTCACAACACAGCTGTTAGGTTCAGTTCACATGGGCATGTTCAACACAGCATGTTTTTATGCTGATTTGAAAGCATGAAGATGCTCCCCATGGTTCACATAGGCAGTTTTGCCATGTATCATGCAGCCTGAATGAAGCTTGTTGAGATTTCCTGTGTTACATTTAGTATGCTGCAGTTTTGACACAAATGGTTTGAATCGTGCAGCAATGTAGAGTATTTCAATTGCACCTGTGAGCCTAGCCTGCAGTGTGTGATCGGAGAACCAGGCATCTCTCAATTTCACTCAAAGAACACATCTCTCCCTCTCTCTCTCTATGTCCATCTCTCTCTTCCAGAAGGGTATTACTAGTGGGTTAAGGCTATTCAGCAGGGTTGTATGTGTGTGTAGTAGCCATAATAGTACAGTTTTAGTAATACAAAGATGTGAGTACTTTAGCATTTAGTGACACCTTTTTTATTTGGACTAACAGTTATATATTTTTACACAAGCGTTCAAAAGATAAACTCTTCCTCAGGTCAATCAATACTGTATCACAACGTATGTTCAATCACACAGACAGCATGTATATTTACTGGCACCACCCGATCTTAGGAAATCTTTACTGACTCTCAGTACATTTACTGACAGCTGGCAACCGTGAAGGGTATATACCAGAGGGCGTAACTAGAAACCACCGGACTCTGGTGCAAAAATTGCCATGGGGCCCCCCGACCACATTGCTTACCACCACACTGTCCGCCTCCACATTACCCACCACCACAATATGCACCTCCATAATGTCCCCATTGTCCACCTCCACAATGCCGCCATCGACCACCTCCCCACTGTCCAACTCTACAATGCACCCATTGTCCACCTCCTCAATACCCCCACTGCCCACCTCCATAATGCCCCCATTGACCCCCTCCACAATGCTGTCAGTGACCACCTCCACAATGCCACCAGTGACCACCTCCACATTGCCCCTGTGACACTTCCACATTGTCCCCAGTGTCAACCTCCACAATGCCCCTAGTGACCACCTCCACATTGCCCGTGACCACCTCCACATTGCCTCTGTGACGACCTCCACATTGTCCCCAGTGACAACCTCCACATTGTCCCCAGTGACAACCTCCACAATGCCCCCAGTGACCACCTCCACATTGGCCCCCATTCCACATCCTACCCTGGCTGGTTCAGGAGGGGGCCTCATCCCTGGTAGTCCAGCAGCATGTGGCGTGGTTGGAGGTCTGTGCCTCCTTCTGCACAGACCTCTATCAGCAGCTACTGCACAGTCCTCTTTCCAGTAATGCAGAGCGCTGGGAGATGATGTCCTAGTGCTCTGCATTACTAGAGTGACGGGACAAAGAGGGAGCTGCTAATAGAGGTCTGTGCCTAAAAAGGCACAGACCTCAGCTTGCCTTCAGACTGGGAAGAGAGTTAGCAGGGGGCGGCAGGGCACCTGGAGTGATGGGCCCGGTTGCATTTACGACCCCTGTTGGGACGCCACTGGTATATACATTGAAAATATATTTTTGATGTACTAAACAGCAGTGACGCAGTTATGGGCCAAATCACCTGCATCATACTGAATAAATAAATATTATCACAGATTTTAAATTTGCAATCACCCCCATTGATTGTTAGAAAGGTCTCCAATGTATTGGTTTGCATTTCAACCAAGGGATTTGGAAATATTTTATGTGTTTCCTGTGGTGCAATTGTCTTCACAAAAATGTAACAGCATATAAATATAGCTGTGAACATCTGACTCCCCCATCCCTGCTGATGTAAAAGTGCTGGGTAGGAGTGTCAAAATAAATTGCATCATAATGGGTGATTCTGTGGGTGTGCAGGATAACAGAGAAGTTTGTCACATAACCCCCATAAAAGGGATTTGCATGAAAAATGCATGCTGCATAAATTCATAGGAACCAGTGCGGCCCAGTAATATCCACTGCAGCCATTCATAAATGTCCTTTTTTTAAAGAGATAGTAATGTCTATATTAAAGTGCAGCTCTGAGTCTTCTATATGTTTTTATAACAAGTAGTGCTATGTTTAATTACTTACAGTTTTGTAGTTCAAAAGCTATTCAAGCTGAAAGGATCCCCCTCCCGCCCCTTCTGGCCGCCTCTCTTTAGAGCTGGAATTCAGTCCTGGGACCGGATGCATCACAGCAAGGGACAATCTTCACACAGCAACTATAAGGAAAGCCCTGCCCCCATGACAAAGGAGGGCAAGATTTTCCTTTGCATACTGAAGACTGTCCCTCGCCACTCTCCATCTGGACCACACTTACAGCCAGCATGATAAAGGGGTGGGAGGGGGATCCTTTCAGCTTGAATAGCTTTTTAACTACAGAACTGTTAGTAATCATAACATAGCGCTACCCGTTATAAAAAGCTTAAAGAAGAATCAGAGCTGCAATTTAATAGAGACAGTACTATACCTTAATACAAAAGTGATACAAGAATTTGGCAGAATGTTGCCTTCAAATGTTAACAGCCACCACTGAAAGAGTTACTTAAAATGTAAAACTAGATAATGTTACATACCTCCCAACATTTCAAATGTCCAAAGAGGGACACTTTTGTTTTAGGGGGTGTTACTGGTGGTGTGACTGGTAGGCGGGGGCATTACCAAGAATTTATAGGTGGTTTCATGACCTGCTGACACCTCTTTGTGTAACTTAATAGATGATCTAGAACAACACCAAAGTATTTTATATATACATCGACTATTTTATAAACACATATAATGATGTTTAAACAATCATTAATGTGAGTTTTATGGCTGTGGAGCAATGTGATACACTTATATTCACACCACACAGTCTGATCTCCTAAAAAGAGGGACGCTAGGGTGGGAAATAGGGACAGAGGGATTTGGGTCTCAAAGAGGGACTGTCCCTCCTAAAGAGGGACACTTGGGAGGTATGATGTTACATGGTACATCTGTTACTTCAGTGCAGCCCTGGATAATCAGAACTGTTAAACTGTGTCATTGCTGGGTTACTCACCTTTACCCACCTTAAAGAGAACACTGATATGGAGGAGAAGTGGACAGGACTTCCCAAGATCTAGCTGAGAAAGAGTTCATTTCCTGAAGTGCTGGCATACCTCCCAACATTTCAAATGGCCAAAGAGGGACATTTCTGACTTAGGCGGCGTTTCTGGGGGTCTGGCTGATAGGTGGGGCATTTCCAAGAATTTTTAGGTTACTTCTTGACCTATCTGCACCTCTTTCTGTAACTGATTAATGATTTAGAACAAGATCAAAGTATTTTAATTACACAGATTCATTTATAAACACATATTGAAGATTAACAACACATTTATGTGAGTTTTATTGCTGATCTCTGATCTCTTAAAAAGAGGGACAAAAGGGTAGAAAAGAGGGACAGAGGGATTTGGGTCTCAAAGAGGAACTGTCCCTCCTAAAGATGGACACTTGGTAGGCATGGGCTGGTAATGAATACTGAAAACCCTGAGTCCTCAGAGCTGGAAAGTTCCTAGGTATCATACCTAGTAATTCTCTGGCTATGCCTTAGAGACCCCAATATTCAGAATGAATTGATGTGTATAACTGTGGTGTTCGTTGGTATTGTTGACAGGCAATGTCTTGGGCAGCCGAATGCAAGAGGAACCAGGAAGTGACATCATGCATCTATGCTTCCTAGTTGTTCTCTTTTAGTCTGGAGCAAGTCACCTCACTGTAAAGAGCCTTCCTGCTCCTCTCTGCAACAGAGGCCAGCTGATGGACTGGCAAGCATGATTCAGGACTTTGCCCTGCAATGTTGTAATGCAAATAAACGGAGTTGGCCAGTTGCTACTCCATTAGGGTGACCACATTTCCCTTCTGCCATTCCGGGACGTGGTCACCCTAGTTGCCCCGTCATACCTTAAGTCCCTGGTGGTCTAGCGGCGTAGAATGTGCTCTGTGCCTCCTCCGGCACAGAGCTGAAGCTCCCGCGCGGTATGGCCAGTAATGCAGAGCGCTGGGAGTGATGTCATCTCCCAGCGCTCTGTATTACTAGAGCGCTTGCCTCCAGGTAAGCTGCATTGCCGCCCTGGATGTCAGCCTGCAAGCGGTGTGTCATATCATGGACGCCGCGAGCGGCGTCCATGATGTGACACACCGCTTGCAGGCTGACATCCAGGGCGGCTTGCCTTCATTCCGGGACACTTCATTGTCCCGGTTGAAGGGGACGCGGGACATAGCCCTGAAATAAGGGACAGTCCCGGACGTTCCGGGACCCGTGGTCACCCTATACTCCATTGACCTGCACAAGTTGTATGTGGATTCATTGCATCATATACCACTAGTTGGGGACATAACAATAACAGACTAATATTTTCCAACCCTTTAAGTGCCAGAGGTATATGCAATGCATTGCATACCCTTGTGGCACTCAAAGGCTTAAGATAAAACAAAAAAATCCAAATACAGTAACACAGTAGGATAGCACCTGCTGTAATCTGACTTTTGACCTTGAAAAACAATCATCCTTGTCATGTTACACATGCATGGTTTGCTTTTTTATTCTGTTTGTCCCTTTCCTCTCCCCTTCTTCCTGTCTTCAGTATTGCTCCTCCCCTCTTCACTCACTTGCTTCTCATCCTCCATTCCAGTCACATCTTAGCTGCTTACCTCCTTACAGCATAATCTTTTGACCTATCCATCTGTTCATCAGTGTATGGTTTGCAGTTTAAATAAACTCCTTCACAATCTACAAGGTGTCTTTTGGATCGAGTCACTGTCAGCCAATTCACCTAGGACTGAAGGTTACCGCTATCTCATCACAACTGTAAGTTACAGAGATCACACTTTCAGTGCTTAGACTGGAGAGGCAGAACAGTCAAAAGATTAGTGAGGGGATCTTAGAAGATCAGACAAATATCTTGTAAAGGATCTTTGCTAGCTAAGCATGTATACTGAGATGTATATGGACACTGGATTATAGTAGCAAACAGTGCAGACTGCATCCTCCAGCCAGCAGTGAGTCTCAGCTCAGGATTCATCTGTTATAGCTCAGTTTATTGTAAGAACTGTCCATACAACTGTTATACATCAGCTTCTATACAGTGTGTATTACCACATGCATTTCTTCTACCTACAAGTGAATGTAAGCCCTGTATGCTGACCTCTCTGGCTCCTCTCACCACTGGTTGCCTAGGAAACCTGATCCCCTGGCCAGAACTTTGATACATTTCTATGCAAACACACTACTGTGTAATTTAACCCTCTGCTTGTCATCACAATGCAATCTGAAGAACCTAAACTTCTTCCAGAACAGGAGTTAGATCCTACAAGCCCCATAAAACAAAAGCGTTTAACAAAACCAACTTGGAAGATTCAACAAAACTATGAAGCTGACAGAGAGGAACTCCTGTGTAACCTCAAACACTTATGGTCCAGGACTATTGAATGCATGTCAGCTCTGTCTCACCCTACACGTGAGGTACTGCACCTAGAAGACCTAGTTAACCAATTGAATGCTGCTTATGAGAACTATCAAAGACTGTCTGCCAAATATGCTGATCTCTTAAAGCGGTACAACACAGAAGATTCCTTACAAGAATTAAAGGAATGGAATGAGCTCAATCTTGCAAGAGATTATTTAGTATTACAAACAAAAACAAAGGCAGAAGTAAAAATCGCACATCTCCATGAATCCAGATCCCACCTCTCCACATCTTCTAGGCGCTCCACAAGATCTTCCAGATCCTCACTATCAAAATCTTCTACACTCAGCCAGCAACTCATCAAAGCCCGCGCTGATGCAGAAGCGTCTAAAATCCAGGCAGCTTTCGCCCAAGAGAAAGCAGAGATGGAAGCTGAAGCTGCAAAGAAGAAAGCAGAGATGGAAGCTGAAGCTGCAAAGAAGAAAGCAGAGATGGAAGCTGAAGCTGCAAAGAAGAAAGCAGAGATGGAAGCTGAAGCTGCAAAGAAGAAAGCAGAGATGGAAGCTGAAGCTGCAAGGAAGAAAGCAGAGATGGAAGTTTTGGAAAAACAATGTGAGCATGCCAAAGACATGGCAAGACTGAGAGTCTTAGAGCAGGCTGCTAGTGACAATGAGAAATCTTGGAGTAGTAGTCACTCTGTTATATCGTACACTTCAGAACTCCATCACTCTGTCATAGCACCCAAGGCACTCAACCAAGGAGTTTTCTCTGCACCTACTGCACTTACTCAAGCAGCAGAAACTGGCATGGACAGAAAAGACTTTCTACCTTCTTATGGCACTAACCAGTTACCTCTTAGCACACCCACTACTATACAGCTACAAACCAACACACCCTTGGACTGTAAGCCAGATCCAGTGTTGAACGTCTTAGCACCATCTTATGTTCCCAAGTCACTTAACATCAGTGTACCGGTAACTGCAACTAACTCTGTTCCACCTACAACCGTATACCCAAAGTCTGAAAGCACAGACATGTCACAGTTCGCTAAATATATGCTTCGCAGAGAACTCACTAGGACAGGCCTCACCACGTTTGATGACAAACCTGAAAATTACAGAGGCTGGAAATTCACCTTTAAGGCTACCATCAGCGAGCTAGACATCACCGCTGCAGAAGAACTGGATCTGCTCATCAGGTGGCTAGGTCCACAGTCTGCTGAACGTATCAAAAGACTCAAGACCGTTTATACTTCCAACCCTGCTGCAGGTCTTGATGCTGCTTGGGACAGACTTGAACGTAGCTTTGGCAGCTCTGAGGCCATTGAAGATGCTTTATTTAAAAGGTTGCAAGGCTTCCCAAGAATTACAGCTAAAGAAAATCTGAAGCTTCAAGAACTCAGTGATCTTCTACTAGAGCTTCAACTTGCTAAAGCTGATAGCCTCTTACCAGGACTCAGTTACCTCGACACCCCTCGTGGAATTAATCCTATTGTCCTTAAGCTACCATATAGCATTCAAGAAAAATGGGTTAGTCGGGGATCAACTTACAAGAAAAAACATGGAGTTGCCTTTCCTCCCCTTTCCTTCTTCTGTGACTTCATAAAGGAAATCGCGGACTCTAAGAATGACCCAAGTTTCTTCTACAGCGACTGTAATCCACTCAATTCACCTTCTCCAGGACTTGCAAACGCATGTATAACACACAGAGGCCGCAGGGGCCCAGTATCAGTGAAAAGGACTGATGTCCAACCTGCACCCGCTAAGGTTCTTCAAAAGACTGGGCAAAGCAAGAAACTTGAGGATCCAAATCGCCAATGTCCCATACATAACAAGCCACATCCACTTAAGAAATGCATCGGCTTTAGAAAGAAACCTTTACAAGAACGTAAGGAACTTTTAAAGGAATTTGGAATTTGTTTCAGATGCTGTGCCTCCACAGAACACCTTGCAAAAGACTGTAAGGCTAACATTAAATGCATGGAATGTGGTAGCGACAACCACGTGCAAGCCCTTCATCTGTACCAACAAAGCTCTACTCCATCCACAGACATCCCTCCTGTGGCAAAGCATGGCAGGGAGCACACTGAACAAGCAGCTACCTCCACACCAGTATTCTCTACATGCACGGAAGTCTGTGGGGAAGGACTTTGTGAGAAATCCTGTGCGAAGATATGCTTGGTTCGTGTATATTTTAAGGGCCAACCTGAAAAGGCCATAAGACTGTATACCATTCTCGACGATCAGAGTAACCGATCTCTTGCAAGCACAAGGTTCTTTGATCTGTTGGGCATAGCAGGAGATGCTCTACCTTATACCCTCGGTACTTGTGCAGGCATTACAGAAGTCTTGGGTAGAAGAGCCAGTGGCCTCATAGTTGCTCCACTTAATAGCAACAAAGAAATACCTTTGCCGACTATCATCGAGTGTAATCAGATCCCAACTAACAAGGATGAGATTCCCACTCCTGAAGCTGCCCTGCACCATTCTCACTTGAAGGACATAGCTGACCAAATACCAGCCTTTGATGAAAATGCTGATATCCTGCTGTTACTTGGGAGAGACATTCTTAGAGTGCATAAGGTTCGCCAGCAAATCAACGGCCCACATGATGCACCTTACGCCCAGCGTCTGGATCTAGGCTGGGTTATCATAGGCAACGTCTGCCTTAGCAACGTCAAGAAACCATTTTCAGTCTCTTCCTTTAAAACACACGTTCTGCCAAATGGACGCATTACTTGTTTCCCACAACGACAACATCGCTACTGTGTCAAAGAAAAGCTGTGTAACAAAGGTACACAAGAACGCATCATACTTGATGACAGCAAAGCATTTGTCTTTCGGGATGACAACATCGGTAGCACAGTGTTTGAAGTGACCACAAGAGACAATGAGTTGGCAGCCACAATGGAAAACAAGGAATTCTTGAAAACAATGAGTAAAGAGTTCTACCAAGACGATTCCAACAGCTGGGTGGCACCACTACCATTTCGCACCCCAAGGAAGAGGATTCCAAACAATATGCAATATGCAAATTCACGGTTCATCTCTTTAGAGCGCAGCCTAAACCGGAAACCGGAGATGAAGAAACATTTCGTTGATTTCATGCAGAAGGTATTTGAGAGAGATCATGCCGAGCCTGCACCCCCTCTTACACATGGAGAAGAATGCTGGTACCTACCGTGTTTTGGCGTCTACCATCCTCGCAAACCTGACCAAATTAGGGTGGTCTTCGACTCAAGTGCTCGTTATGAAGGCGTTTCTCTCAATGACAATCTTCTCACTGGGCCTAACCTGAACAACAACCTCCTAGGAGTCTTACTCCGCTTTAGACAAGAGCCAATTGCTATTATGGCCGACATCCAACAAATGTTTCATTGTTTCATCGTCCGGGAAGACAATAGAAACTTCCTCAGGTTCCGATGGTACCGCAATAATGATGTCAATGATGAGGTTATAGACTATCGGATGAAAGTTCATGTGTTTGGTAATAGTCCCTCACCGGCAGTTGCCATTTTTGGATTGAGGAAGACAGCCCAAATAGGCGAACAAGAGTTCGGGTCTGATGCACGTCAGTTTGTGGAAAGGAACTTCTACGTAGACGACGGTCTCAAGTCTCTACCTACGGAGGAAGAAGCCATTGACCTTCTCACCAGAACTCAGAACATGCTTGCTACAGCCAACCTCCGACTACACAAAATCATCTCCAACAGCAATGAGGTTATGAGAGCATTTCCTTCTGATGATCACGCCATCAGTGCTAAGGAGTTCCAACTAGGGTCTGACCTTACCCTCACTCAACGCAGCCTTGGGTTGCTATGGAATGTTAAACAAGATGTGTTCACATTTCAGACATCAGTCTGTGACAAGCCCTTCACAAAACGTGGAGTACTGTCCGCAGTAAACAGTATCTACGATCCCTTGGGATTTATTACACCCTTTACTATTCAGGGCAAGATATTACTCAGACAACTTACTTCGGAGAACACTGACTGGGACACCCCTTTACCCAAAGAGAAACAACAAAGGTGGGAATCCTGGAAGCAGTCTCTTCAGGCATTGGAACAGTTTAAAATATCACGTTCTTACACTCTTGTGTCTATGAAGAATGCCACTAGATTAGAGATCCATGTCTTCTCTGACGCATCCATGGAAGCTATAGCTGCTGTAGCCTATCTCCGAGTTGTAAACTCCCACTGTGAAACCAGTGTGGGATTTGTCATGGGCAAGGCAAAGCTAACTCCAAAATCTGCACATACTATTCCAAGGCTAGAACTCTGTGCAGCCGTGTTAGCTGTTGAAATAGCTGAGCTTATAAAGCACGAAATCGACTTCCATATTGACTCCTTTGACTTTTACACAGACAGCAGAATTGTGCTAGGATACATACACAATCAAACAAGACAATTCCATTTGTATGTTGGCAATCGAGTGGAACGCATTAGGAAATTCTCCATTCCAGCACAATGGCACTATGTGCCCACTGATCTTAACCCTGCCGACCTAGGCAGTCGTGCAATACCTGCTAATGCTTTTCTGGATACATCGTGGATATCTCCACCAGTACTCTTGAATGAGAAATTCTTCTCAAGCACTGTAAAGTCTACCTTTGAACTTATCTATCCGGATGCAGATAACGAAATCAAGACCACTGCAGTTACTCTTAATACCTCCGTTGAGGCAAAGGTAAAACTAAAAACCCACCGTTTTGAACGTTTTTCTAAGTGGTCTTCTGCCGTACGAGCTACTGCACGTCTTATTCATGTTGCTCATCACTTTGCAAACAGCGGTGACACTAATCAAGAGTGTCGTAAGTGGCATATCTGTAAAGGGCCCCCCACAATTGCAGAGATTATTAAGGCCGAAAGACTCATCATTCAATGTGTCCAACATGAAGTATATTCACAAGAGATTCACAACATCTCAAAGGGACTCAGCCCATCTAAAGATAGTCCTTTATACCAGTTGAATCCGATAATTGATCACAACAAACTACTCCGAGTAGGTGGTCGCATAGCAAGGTCTAAGGTGACAAATGAAGAGCAAAATCCCCTTATTATACCAGGACGTCACCATATTACTGCTCTGCTAGTCAGACATTACCATGAGCAAGTGCAACACCAAGGCCGTCACTTCACAGAGGGAGCAGTAAGGTCTGCAGGTTTCTGGATAATTGGGATGAAGAGATGTATATCCTCCATACTCCATAAATGCGTCAAGTGCCAAAGACTAAGAGGAAAACATCTAAATCAACAGATGGCAGAGCTTCCAACGGACAGATTAAGTATGGAACCACCATTTACCAATGTCGGTTTAGACGTTTTCGGCCCCTGGACTGTTGTTTCACGTAAGACTCGTGGTGGAGTCATCAACAATAAGCGTTGGGCCGTGTTATTTACTTGTTTAAGCATTCGTGCTGTGCATATTGAAGTTATAGAATCAATGGACTCTTCTTGCTTCATTAATGCCTTCAGAAGATTTGTTTCCATATGTGGACCTGTTAAGTTACTTAGATCTGACCGCGGGACAAATTTTACCGGAGCAGAGAAGATAGAGAACTTCTTCAACGACAACAAGTGTAAGTGGGAATTCAACCCGCCACATTCCTCTCATATGGGAGGTGCTTGGGAGCGCATGATTGGGATTTCTAGGAAAATCCTGGATTCTATGCTGCTGGACCACAAATCTTCCCAGCTCACACATGAAGTCTTGGTCACTTTCCTTGCCGAGGTGTCCGCCATAATCAATGCAAGACCACTTGTTCCTGTTTCCTCAGACCCAGAGTCTCCAGTATTGCTAACTCCAGCCACTCTTCTAACTCAAAAGATTGGAATAGCCACTATTCCTCCTCAGGACTTCGATTGTCCAAATGTTTACAAACACCAATGGAAATGGGTCCAACATCTTGCTAATGCGTTTTGGAGCCGTTGGAAAATGGAGTACCTTTCCAATCTTCAAGGTCGACGGAAATGGCAAGTTAGCAAACCCGACCTGCAAGTCGGGGACGTAGTTCTCCTCAAAGAAACGGATGCTCATCGTAACAATTGGCCTAAGGGTCTTATTACAAAGACTATTCCAAGTAATGACGGCAAGGTGCGGAAAGTAGAAGTTAAGGTAGTGAAAGAAGGTTCTGCAAGGCACTACTTTAGACCCATAAACGAGCTGGTACTTCTTCTGCCTAAAAAGGAAGATGAACTCCTCCCACCGACCTGATTCCAAGAGAGATGTTTCAGAAAAGAGACATTATTATATATGGACTTAACTAACATTAATATTGTTATTAGAAATCATAGATTTCGACGGGGAGTGTCATGTTACACATGCATGGTTTGCTTTTTTATTCTGTTTGTCCCTTTCCTCTCCCCTTCTTCCTGTCTTCAGTATTGCTCCTCCCCTCTTCACTCACTTGCTTCTCATCCTCCATTCCAGTCACATCTTAGCTGCTTACCTCCTTACAGCATAATCTTTTGACCTATCCATCTGTTCATCAGTGTATGGTTTGCAGTTTAAATAAACTCCTTCACAATCTACAAGGTGTCTTTTGGATCGAGTCACTGTCAGCCAATTCACCTAGGACTGAAGGTTACCGCTATCTCATCACAACTGTAAGTTACAGAGATCACACTTTCAGTGCTTAGACTGGAGAGGCAGAACAATCCTAAATTGACCAAAATGTTTTAATCAAACCAATGGACATTTTTTTACACACAAGTGGGGATGTAGATACAGCTGTTATGAGTATGTTGTGTTTATGGGAAAAGGTTGGGTAGTTTATGGTGTGTGTGTAAAAGGAGTGGGGGTGGCAAGTATGGACATGATTTCTAGTACAAAAGAGTCATTTTGTTGAACCAGTCAGTACAAAATTGATTCATAATGGTCATTAGGATTTGCTGCCTGGATTACTAGAAGGTGTGTCCTTTTAAGCAGAGCTCTTTTTTGGGGGTATACTCAAGGGTATTTTGGACCAGCAGCTATTTAAAAAATATTAATTTAGACTTTGCTAATAAAAATAAAAAAATTATATAATACAGGAAGGCTCAAAAAATTAAGTGATTATCTTTATGTATTTCTCCCCCCCAACCCAGGGACTTAGTTGTATTCTGACAAACAGATTCTCTGGAGAATCGCTGAGGAATTTAACCCCTTTCATGTAAGAGAGGATTCCAATGATCTGAGGGTTAAAAACTTCAATAGTTTCTTTTTTCTTTTCCACTTTGTGCTATTACGTTCATTTATAGTGAACTGTATTGTATCATCCCATACCTCCCAACATTTCAAATTGCCAAAGAGGGACACTAATGTTTTACGGTGTTGCTGGGGGCGTGGCTGGTGGGTGGGGCATTACAGAGAATTTTTAGGCTATTTCACAACCTATTGACACCTTTATGTGTAACCAAATACATGATTTAGAACAAGACTAAAGTGTTTTATTTACACAGGCTCATTTATAAACACATATAGTGACGTTTAAACAAACATTAATGTGAGTTTTATTGCTGTAGAGCAATATTATACACTTATATACATACCACACAGTCTGATTTCCTAAAAAGAGGGACATCAGGGTGGGAAAGAGGGACAGAGGGATTTGGGTCTAAAAGAGGGACACTTGGGAGGTATGTCATCCAAGGATGATGGTTTATCTGGACTAACAGACATGTTTTGTTTGTGTGTATAATCCTGATTGTGTAGTTCTATGTATGATGTATTTTTTAAGATCGCAGAACAGTATCTTCTTAAAGCGGAGCTACCACCGCTCCAGTAATTCCCCATCTGGAGACTAGCTGCTCAGTAGCACTAGTTGCCAGAATTATTACCTTGTTAAAGTGGAACTATCACCTAAAACCAAAGTTTTACCATGTGTTTTAATGTTTAACCCGACATTAGTGCTGTGTGTGTGTTCTTCAAGTTGCCTGGTAGTGGAGATATTTGCCACATTCTGCGGGACTTCATGACGTCTCAGGACTTCCCAGCTGCCCCAGGGAGTGCGTTCACGCTGCCCTTCAAAGCTGGATTTCTGTGATGTAGTGTTACAGCAAACTCCGTTTACTACGCTACTGAGGTTGCCCCACAAACATTTTTTACCTACACCGTGCATCATAATATGAGGATAAATGGAGGAAGGTGCCATATTTGGGACATTATCCCTCTGAGTGTCAGAGAAGTATCCAACCCTTTGAGTGGCAGGGTGCCTCTCTGCCACTCAAAGGGTTAAAACTATGCAGAACAACTAATCAGTAATAACGCTGCAGCTGGGAACAAAGTTATGCAAGAACGTTTAATGGCACGTTTAATCACTGAATTGATCTTTAGCACTTCTTTCTGTCAGGCATTTAGCACGTAAAAACAAAATGCAGTTAGCAAATACGGTGGCAGATGAATGATGCTGATTTGGATTTTCCCATCCGATATAATAATTCTCTAGGATGTTTGTCACGATGCAGTCATGCGCAGTAGAGACTGCCCGCGTTCGTGCCGTCACTATAGCGCATGATTGCATTGTGTGAGTGAGGCAATGCAAGGCTGCATCACGTGGAGCAGTGAGGTAGCGGCCTCTTAACCCTTTGAGTGCCAAAGTAATGCGTTGGGTACCCCTCTGGCACTCAGAGGGTTAACATTACCCGGACCTTGACCCGTGTACATGGGATTTTACACTTGTATTATATAATTCAATGAAAAAAACTATAAATGACTAAAGTACAAGTAAATGTAGTAAATGTAAGCTAGTATGGTTAATTTTATGTTATTACTTCCCTTTAAAAATTTGAATAGGTTACATTCAGTAACAACTTATGGGCCTTATTCATCAGGCTACATTTGTGTAATTCTGGGGCAAACCAACTGCAACATTGGTGGATGAAAATTCCCAATTATTTAATTTTATAACCCCTTCAATGTTAGTCTCCAATGCATTACTTTGCAATAGATTGGAGACCTATCTAGCATTCAAATGATTAAAAATCCCATTTAAATCAATGGGAATGTACAGAGTTTCCATTTCGCCCTTTGGTGCAGTAGTTGGTTTACTCCAGAACTGCACCTCTATAGTACGTGGGTACCGCAGCCTTTCACAGTCAAAAGGGTAAATAAACCCAAACAAAGAGTTGCTGGCCTGGGAGAGGATAGGGAACTTTGTATGGGGAACTAATTACAGTGACAGATTGCATGAGAGAATTTATATTGCCTAATCTGAAGCCGATTTACTGTATGTGGATGATGGAATATCCTGTTATGAGAGGTGGGGCAGAGATAACGTGCATCTGGTTTATTCTAGTGGGATATATACATGGGTAGTGTAACAGCAAGGATGGGCTTACTGCACACACTGGCTTCTCTGCTCTTCTGAAGCCTGGAAGAATTTAATGTGCAGTGATCCAACATAGCATGGGTTAATTTAGGGCTAGACAATTGCCTTACCTCTGCTTGTTAGGTACTAAGGGCTCGATCCAAATGTTGGCGTCGCCAGAAAAATCTGGCGACGCTGGTTTTAACGTCAATTGAGCAATGCAAATGTTTTACTAGAAACAAGCGACGCCAGTTCTGAAACACACTTCGCCCGTCGCCAGAACAGCAAGATCTCACCCATAAAGGATAATGTACAAGCGACGCCAAAAGCCATTCAAATGTTGGAGTTAGGGCTAACGCGCGTTAAATTGCAACATTTATCTCCAGAAATCTAACGCCTATTTTTTTTGGAGAAAAACACACAACTCAGACTAGAAAATCACCTTCGCTGAAAATAAAAGAGAGAAGCAGGTCATTCAAGGACAGAAGCCAAGCATACAGGAGTCAGATATTAACCCCTGCAATGCCTAGCAAATACAACAACAAGGCCTACAACAGTGCTTCACAACCCCTCCACCTAAGACACCCCTAACATGCAATCTGGATATGCCAGGGCATCCCCTGAGGGCACAAGGGAATACCCAAATAAAAAAAACATATGCCCAACATCAGGTCCCACTGTGACAATGGCAATGAAGAGAAATAGTGCCTCAAATGTCCCATACACACATCTCCCCAGAAATGTGTAAAATCAATATTATCAAACACCAATGCAGAACATAGCAACATGGGAAAAGTGATGCACCCTGAGCTGGTGCACATGGCGCACCAACATCACATGACACCCTGGTTGGGAACCACTGGTCGACACCAGACAAACAAGTCACAGACAAACAATAACAATCAAGCAACCCCACAGGGACAGGGGGAACGCAAAGCAGCACAACATAAGCCATCCCAACACACCTTTGAACAACAGGGGTTAACACACAACACCACATGCACACCTGTCACTCCAGCAACAAATCAAGCTCACCTATGTAACCTCAGCAGTCCATGGAGACAAAACACACACCTGACAGCTACATACCAATTACAAATAATCACACCACTAACCACAGACACACCAGAAAACAATTACCTGGATAACTCACGCACTACCATTAGTCCATTATGACCACATGATACACAAAAAAGGGAAGAAAGGAAGGGGTTAACCAGCCATAGGAGAACCACCAGGCAGAGCCCCCCCTCAAAAAAATGAAGAACTGGCGCACACCACAGGAGTACACCAAACCAAAGCTTCATCAGACAATGCAAAATTAATCAAGTGAATACATCAAATCAATCAAAAAACATCCAGCACAGGAATATGGAGTCATGAAGACATTCCAACATTGAATAATGCCTCCATAGACTGAGAGCAGGTATATGTAAAGCAAACGTCCAATACCATGTATACACAAACAAATCAAAGTGGCCCATTAGCAATGTGCAATATCATCAGACATATAAAGTGCAACATCATAATAATCCCCAAAGTATGAATACATCTATACCTATCTCTATGAATATAAGGGGAGGGCAAACAATGTGACCCCTGGAGTCATGGAGATGAGTATATGATGTGTATTCATACTTTGTTCATGATCACCACTTTGCACCTCACATGTATGATTATATTGCATATTGCTAATGGGCCACTGTGATTTGTTAGTGGATACATGGTTTAGCACGTATGCTGTACATATACTTGCTCTCAGTCCATAGAGGCATTATTCTATGTTGTAATGTCTTCATGACTCTTTATCCCTGTGCTGGATGGTGCACAATTGACTTGATGTATTCACTTGATTAATCATATATTGCCTGATTAAGCTTTGGTCTGGAATACCCCTGTAGTGTGTGTCACTTATTAGGTGTGTTGTTGGGGGGGGAGGGTGGGCACCGCCTGGTGGTTTTCCCTGGCTGGTTAACACATTCTTCTCCTCCCTCCCCTTGCTATCATTGCATATCCCTATGAGTGCACCTCAGCTGATCACAGTTTAATCTTGAGTAAGGAGTTATGTACATAGCTGGTGCAATTCCTCCCCTTTGTTTTGGTCCCATCACCATGACCACATGAACAACACCTTACTGCTGTTTAACAGTGACAGCCCACCCTCCTTAGTTGTAGTGTGAGAGAGACACTGACAGAGAGACAGACCAACACCAGGATGTACACATGCTTGTACCTAAGACGACAGTGGAGGCGAATGTGTGAGAGGGTTAGGGCTCATCCCCCCGCCTCCAAGCACCCCTGTCCAACAGCTGTCCCCTGCTGCAACTGTTCATGTTCCCGCTGAAGGCCTGCTATGCTGACTTGTTTGTATATGTGTGTGTAGCACAGTGAATATGCCACTCCATTGCTTATCAATGCCTTGTCTAGGCGTCAGGACCATGTGAGCTGTCCATCAAGGGGATGGCAAGCAGAAATATGTATGTGTGTCACAAGGACCCTGAGCACACACCTCATCAGTATGTAGATCAAGATCCATGAAATAGCTCCTCTGTTTCATGGGTCTTGGTTTACACACTGATGTGTGTGCCCACTCACATATACATATGTCTGCTTGCCATACCGTGATACGAACCCCATGAAATCATGATGGCTCGATGACACCCTGACAAGCAATGGATTGTTCACTGTGTCAAATAACCAAGCTGTCCTCGTGGAGTGCAAGTAAGGTCTCCAAAGCAGTGATGACCAATGTGTTGTGTACACCTCTGGCACTCAAGGGGATGATGATGGGTCAGCAGTAGCATGACTGTTGTGTTCGTAGTGCACCTTCCAGTCTTCTTTTCATCCTCTGCAGGCATCCATGGCATGACCCCTCATGGTCCGGAAGTTTATTCCGGTGACACGTTGAATCCACGTCCATGGGGATCACCTGTTGGTGTCCATGTCAATTACAAATCTGATTACACATGATTATCATGTGTCATTGATCAACCCCTCCCCTGTCAGGGTTTAAAGGTATAGTAATACTGAATATGTTCCATGAACCTAACTAGTAGGGTTCATCCTCCTGAGTAAAATAAGGGAACTCCCCCTGCTTTGCATTCCAAAGTTAGTTCAGCTCACAGTTGAACATCATACATCAAATCTCACAGTGGCCTGAATTTTTACAGTGGTTCTGTTGCTACACCATCCCATGGACATTTCTGGTCACAGCACCTTGAATCTACATTGGATGGTGTAGCAACAGTGCCGCTTGACCATGTGAGACCACTGTGGTTTGCCTATGTAAAAACAAGTGCGAGCTGACATAACCTGTGAATGAAACACCCTTCAGCAGTGGGAGTTCCCTTGTTCTACTCAAGGGTATGAACCCTAACACATATTTGTTCAAACATTCTAAGCATTACTATCCCCTTAATTGAGATTATGTTGTTGATCTGTTGATATATCTAATGTGTTCATGTTGTTTAAGTTCAAGGCACATCATGGAACAACACCCTGATGTTGTTTGGCTTTCCAATGTCTGTGAGTTGAACTTGGACAAACATGTCTGAATGTGATGTGTGTGTACACCCTGCTGTAAAAGCTTGTGATGCCAGTCATCATGCCTGAGTTGTGTTCACTGCATAGCTGGACAATGCATTGGAGACAACTCATTCCCTGACACCCATGTTAGATGTGCCTGAGTTGTGTTCACTGCATAGCTGGACAATGCATTGGAGACAACTCATTCCCTGACACCCATGTTAGATGTGCCTGAGTTGTGTTCACTGCATAGCTGGACAATGCATTGGAGACAACTCATTCCCTGACACCCATGTTAGATGTGCCTGAGTTGTGTTCACTGCATAGCTGGACAATGCATTGGAGACAACTCATTCCCTGACACCCATGTTAGATGTGCCTGAGTTGTGTTCACTGCATAGCTGGACAATGCATTGGAGACAACTCATTCCCTGACACCCATGTTAGATGTGCCTGAGTTGTGTTCACTGCATAGCTGGACAATGCATTGGAGACAACTCATTCCCTGACACCCATGTTAGATGTGCCTGAGTTGTGTTCACTGCATAGCTGGACAATGCATTGGAGACAACTCATTCCCTGACACCCATGTTAGATGTGCCTGAGTTGTGTTCACTGCATAGCTGGACAATGCATTGGAGACAACTCATTCCCTGAAACAAACCACATCCTAAATAGGAAACATGCATGGACACAGATGTTATGACAAAGTGACAAGATTTATTTAAAGGGCCTGGAGAAGGTTGGCCTCACTTTTTTTTCCTTTTTGGAGGGTCGGGGGGGGGAGCTGTAGAGGAGGATTCCCTCCGACTCTGACGGGTTACCCGAGGGGGTCTGGTGGATGGTGGTGGTGGTGGTGGTGGGGGTCGTGGCTCGCTGCTGGCTGGTGAGACATCACTGGACCCCTCCCGTGATGGCTGGCCCATGTCCTGCTGCTCATCCTGCCTGCGGTTGGAGGCCCGCATCTCGACCAGCATGTTGCCCAGTACCTCCATCATCCCCGTGTGAAACTGGAGCTGCTGGGTATTTGTCACCACCTGTTGAGCCTCAATGGCCCTGAGGCACCCCATGATCCGCCCTAGAGTCATCTCCACCCGTCTAAGGGCTCGGACACACCTCCTGACCAGTGTCAGCTGCTCCCCCTGGATGGCCACACATGTTGCGTCAAGGGCCGCTGTGCCAGACGGGGTTACAGGAGTGGAGACCCTAGAAGCTGGTGCAGGCGGTGGTGTGGCATGGGTGAGCAGACTCCCATGGGGTGCCTCAGGGGGACGTTCAACATCATGGGTGCTGTGTGGGGAGAAATGATGCTGCTCCCTGGACCCGTCACTCCCCTCGGATCCTCTGTCCCCACGTTGTCCGACCAGTGGTGGTGATGGTGTTGGTGGTGGTGGTGGGGTGAATACCTCCCTTCGCAGGGGACGTTGTGGCTCACCCAGGAGCCCCACATGTTCATACCCCATGGGCCATTCATATGTGGACTCCTGGGTGTCCTCCTGCCACATATGTCCCCGTGGCCTAGGGGTTGGGCCAAAGCTGGACAGCTGGGGCTCTGGCACCATCTGGGGCATCAGGTGCCTACCCGGCGGTGGTGGTGGGGCCTGGTAGCCCAGATGTGGTGGGGCCTGGTAGCCCAGATGTGGTGGGGCCTGGTAGCCCTGCTGCTGTGGGGCCTGGTAGCCCAGATGTGGTGGGGCCTGGTAGCCCAGATGTGGTGGGGCTTGGTAGCCCTGAGGTGGTGGGGCTTGGTAGCCCTGAGGTGGTGGGGCTTGGTAGCCCTGAGGTGGTGGGGCTTGGTAGCCCTGAGGTGGTGGGGCTTGGTAGCCCTGAGGTGGTGGTGGTGCCTGGTGGGGCTGAGGTGGTGGGGCTTGGTAGCCCTGAGGTGGTGGTGGTGCCTGGTGGGGCTGAGGTGGTGGGGCTTGGTAGCCCTGCTGCTGCTGGTGATGGTGGGGTGTGCCCTGGGTGCCATGGTGAGGCTGCTGCTGTAGTGGGCGTTGTGGTGGCAGTGCCCTGGATGTGGTAGCCTCCTCAGAGGAGGTGCCTCCGGAGTCCTCCACACGGGATGACTGGTGTGCTGTGTGGGGAAATGACATGATGCAATCAGTGACGTGAGCCATGACAGGAGTGCTGCAAGACTATTACATTGACATGTGAACAGTTGAGTGGCAGGATGGTATTCATTGCATTGCTTAGCAATGCATTGGTTACCATCCTGACACACATTGCTTAGCTTGACTACATCACATACATTGATTCCACTGACCTACAGTGGTGGAGATTTGGTCATCATATGCATCCTGAGCAGTGGGTATGGCTCGGCATATATCTCATTGCTATCCCCATTCATCAGGATCCATGTGGTGAGCAAAAGTGAACCATCACACCTTGAATGCCACAAAGCCACTGCATGTCCTACACCTAGGCCTCAACAGCAAACAAACACACTAGACCGCTAAACACAGCAATGCACCAGTAAAGACCTATGACTACAGTCCAACCAATGATGTCGGCAACAGTAATGAACACACCAAGCACACCAACCAACATGATCTGTGGAACCCAGCAACACAATCATCTGCTGGAGGACACACAAACACACCCTTGACAGCTAAAATCCGAACACACAGCAAACATGTGCATGGTTAGACTGTACTATTTGCGTTTGCTTCTACCTTTTCCCATGTTATACTATGGAGACTAAGCACTGGTATGTCACGTGTTGTTTAGATCTCAGTGCATTGTATCCTCAGAATAACACAGGGATTGCAGGTGTGATGACACTGCATTTGTCATGTACACAAAACAAAAACCAATGTGGCTAACCAATAATGTAATTCATGAAATAAATAACAAGAAAGCGGCATTTAAACATTATAAAGCTGAGGGATCAGTAGAGGAATTTTCAGAATACAAAAATGCCAACAAAACCTGTAAAAAGGCTATTAAATTAGCTAGACTAGTGAATGAAAAATATATTGCTAAGGAGAGCAAGAGAAACCCATAAATAATCTTTAGATACATTAATGGCAATAAATTAAAGGCTGATAATGTTGGATCCTTGTTAACTGAAACAGGTGAGATGGTCAAAGGGGACAGAGAGAAGGCAGATATTTTAAATACTTTATTTTATTCTGTTTTTACCAAAGAAGACCCAATGGACAAGAATCTGCAAAATACTTTTACAGAACAGTCACAGCAAACATGGGACTGGCTAACACAAGAAAAAGTGTTCAAAAAATTGAATGGTGTTAAGGTAGACAAAGCTTTGGGGCCAGATGGTATACACCCACTTAAAGGGATAGTAATACTTCATTTTAACTTTATTTTATTTTGTAGGCATTAAAAAAACATGAATGATATAAGTTTTATCTCTGAAACCTTTATGATTTAAGAGATATTCACAAACAAAGTATCCCCCCCCTGTTCAACCAGATCAGAAGGGAGATGCCCAGGTAGACTGCAGAGAGGGACAATCTTCAATTAAGATAATGGAAAAAGCTGAAAAACTTGTCAAGGGGGGGAGGGCTTTCATTGTTTCATACAAAGAAAATTGTCCCCTTCTGTTATCTGTACTGTCATACAACCAGACTCACATCTGAGAAGAGATGGCATACACTAGGTAAAAGGGGCGGGGAGGGGAACTTTGCTTGTGAATATCTCATAAACCATAAAGGTTTGAGAGATAGGACTTATATCATTCTTCATGTTTTTTTATGCCTACAAAATAAAATAAAGTTAAAACGAAGTGTTACTATCCCTTTAAAGAGCTAAGCCAGGCCCTGGCCAGACCGTTATATTTGATTTTCAGGGATTCTTTTATCTCCGGTATGGTACACATGGATTAGCGTAAAGCAGATGTGGTGGCCATATTTAAAAAGGGATCAAAGTCACAGCCAGGAAATTATAGACCTGTAAGCTTGACATCTGTGTTAGGGAAGCTGTTTGAAGAGTTGCTAAGGGAATTTATTCAAGAATTCTACTGGAACAGGAATATCATTAGCAGGAGTCAACATGTCTTTGTGAAAGATAGGTCTTGTCAAACCAACTTGATCGCATTTCATGAAAAAGTGAGTAATGATATAGATGCGGGAGCGGCGCTTGATGTGATCTATTTAGACTTTGCCAAGGCATTTGATACGGTTCCACACAAGAGGTTACTGTACAAATTGAATGAAATTGGCCTAGGGGAAAATGTTTGTGTGTGGATTGGAAATTGGCTGAAAGATAGAATGCAAAGAGTGGTAGTAAATGGCAAGTTCTCCAGTTGGATAAACGGAGTACCTCAGGGATCTGTCCTGGGTCCTCTTCTTTTTAATTTGTTTATTAATGACCTCCCAGAGGGCATAGGAAGCCATGTATCAGTGTTTGCCGATGACACAAAATTAAGTAAGGTAATAAGGTCTGAACTGGATGTGTCTTCATTACAAGAGGATTTGGACAAATTGAGTAACTGGGCAGGCAAATGGCAAATGAGATTCAATATAGACAAGTGTAAAGTTATGCATTTTAGGGATTATTATGAAAATGCAACATATAGTTTAAATGGTGTTTCTCTGGGGAAATCTACTCATGAAAAGGATTTGGGAGTAATGGTAGACAATAGACTTAGCAGTAGCATGCAGTGCCAGCTGGCAGCTGCAAAGGCCAATAAGATATTGGCATGTATTAAAAGGGGCATTGACTCAAGGGAGGAAGATATAATTATGCCTCTTTACAGGTCCATGGTAAGACCCCACCTAGAATATGCTGTGCAATTCTGGGCGCCCTTTCTGAATAAGGACATTATGGAGAAAGTGCAAAGGAGAAACGGCGTCTTAGAGGGGATATGATAACAATATATAAATATGGGCCCATACAAAGAGCTCTCCAAAGACCTGTTCATTAACAGAACAGTACACAGGACAAGGGGCCACCCGCTTAGACTTGAGGAAAGGAGATTTAATCTACAACAGCGGAAGGGATTCTTTACAGTAAGGACAATAAAGGAATGGAATTCACTGCCTGAGGAGGTGGTGCTATCGAATACATTAGATGCCTTTAAAAAGGGCCTGGATACTTATTTAAGAGAGCATAACATAGAGGGCTATGTACGTTGTTATTGTTGGGATTGATATTTAGTTAGGGCTTGTTAATCCAAGGAGAAATCTGATTGCCATTTGGAATCAGGAAGGAATTCCCCCCCCATTCAGGGCAGAATTGGAAGTTGATATATTGAGGGTTTTTTTTTTTTCTTGCCTTCTTTTGGATCAACAATGGTAAACAGGAATAGGAAGAGGGTTGAACTATATGGACACAAGTCTTTTTTCCACCTAAATTACTATGTTACTATGTTACATTGTCACCTCTTTCTGACACCCTAGTGAGTGTCCCCACCATCAGTCTTGTGGATCACATATGTCCTGCAGAGTGGGGATGGCGGGGAATGCCCCCTGGCCATCCCTACTCTGCAGGCTACATATGATGCAGAAAGCTGAACCTTGACTATTCCACTTAGACTAACTACCTACATGTACAATGCCTAGCCCTGACATGCAGTCACAATACAATAGGAAACACACCAATTCCCCTCCTTGCTATTCTCTGTTAACCCTTTGGTTGCCAAGGGACTAGCCAATGTATTGTCGACCAATGCATTACTCATCCCTGTGGCACTCAAGGGGTTGTGTGCAGACCTCTTTGTCACTCTATGTATGACATTGTGATACACATAACAGTTAGATCTGTGACTGACACATGACAGTGTGCATTGTTTTTGTGCTGTGCATGATATTGTTTTAGAAAGCATGAAGGTGGTTCAACAGGGACTTGACCATTACCATTCAGGATGGTTCGGTCATGTATTCTGTCCTTGTTTGACGTCCCTCCAAGCTGTGTGGGTGAATTGTGGTGTGGATTGCTGTCCATGTGTTCAGGTGTCACTGTGTTGGCCTCTGTCTGGTGGGTGTCAGGAGTTGTGTGATGATGTGTGTGGGCCTTGATGCACTTACCAGTGGACTGGAGACTACTTTCATCCCCGGTGTCACTCCATCCAGGGACACCACACACCATGATGGAGGAGATGGTCCTCCGCACGGCCTCCTCCCACTCGCTGTATTCCACATGCAGGGGCGGACCACCCCCTGTTCCAGCAGCGTGCAAGGCCTGCTCGCCCATTTTCTTCTTCACCTTTACAAAGATGGACAGAAATGGGAAAAGGGTTGAAGTAGATGTACGCAAGTCTTTTCTCAACATACATTACTATGTTAATATGTTACTATCTTACCTTTGCCTTGCAGTCTGTCCACCTCTTTTTCACCGACTCCAGGGACCGGCTGCGGTTGGACACAGCATTGACTGCATCCACAACCTCATTCCAGGCTGCCTTCCTCTTGCGGGACAGACCAGCTACAGGCCCCTTGAGGAACAGGATCCTGTGCCTTTGGACCACAGCCTCACAGAGGACAAGGTTTTCCTCCTCTGTGAACTTGGGCTCTCTGGACCTCTCATCCTCCTCACCCCCAGAGGTTTGTTGAGAGCCCTGGCTGTGGCTCTCCAGCCCTGCCTGCACTGGCCCTGGCTGTGTGTGTTGCAAGGGGACTACCCCTCGTCCCACTGTCTCTGCCCCTGCACTGGATGTGCCTGCTCTCTGGTGACTGCCCCTCCGCCCCAGGGATCTCCCTCTCCTTCCCCTACCCTGACCAGGGATGCCCCCCTGAATCTCCTCCTCCTCTCCTCCTACACTCCCCACCCCTCTCTCTTCTCCTCTCCTCTCCATCTCTCTCACCCACTCACACCCAGGCACTCACTCAGGCCCTCACACACTCACTCACTCACTCACTCTCTGTCACTCACTTGCACTCACAGACTCACACTGTCAAAGAAAATATAAAAAAAGTGTGTGTGTTTTGCAAAAAAAAAATGGACTATGTGTATGTGTGTATGTGTGTTTGGATGCGTGTATTTGATATGTTCAAAAGTGTATTGTGTCGCTTTGTGTGCTGTCAAACTCTACTTCTACCTGTCTGTGTGTGTGCCGCCTCAACTCTCTTTCTCTCAAAACTAACCTCCGCTCCTTGGGTCCTGATATCTAGCTCTTGGGAACTCGATAACAGACAAAGGTGCGTAGGTGATTTTGGGTCTATTTATAGTTTATTCCACTAAACTTGCTACTTTGGGGTGCTGTGATTGGCTGGGGCTTGGTAACGTTGGACGTTTCGCTTGTTTTTTATTTTTGGAGACGTTTTCTCGCGTTTATCGTGTATTTGGCGTCGACGATGAGGTCAAATTGTAGGCGACTCCAGTTTTGTAGTTTTCGTGTGTTTTGTAGGCCGTCGCGCGTTAACTCTTCTGGGTAAGGAAGATTTGAATCTCTCGTTACCCAGTTTTGTTTAACTCGCGACGCCAGTTTTTTTATTCACGCTAGTTTTAACGCCAACATTTGGATCGAGCCCTAATACTCCTATTATCTCCAAATAACCAACATCTGAATGCCTGACAATTGAATAGCCCAGGTTTAATGCATGTATTCTGCTTGAGAATGGAGCACATTCACCAGATCCCAATGCAAAGACTCCAACCACCCCAAGTCACATACCTAGAGGCCTCCTACACGTCTCCATTCCCCAAGAGACATATTGTACTAGTCCCCCCACCCACTACACATACCTGGGAACTTTTCATTTTGCTCTCCCCGGAGGGGGACTCCTTTGGTGCTGATGTGGTATATCAATCTCTGCCAATGCGATCGCTCCACTTTAGTGACAGAAATCCTCCGTCATGGGAGGATGATGGGTAGTGGGACGGGAGCTGCCTCTGGTCGGCAAAGTTTGGCAAAGCTGGAAGTAGGCCGCCGGACACTTTTTAAACTTTAATTTTTGCGCATGTAACTGCTTTTTAAATACAATGAACAATATTTTCAGTGTTTTAGATAAATGCTCTAACTAATGAGTATTACATGTATTTAGGTGAGAGATCCCCTTTAAAAATGGGCAGAGCTTAATCAGGAGTGGGGGCGGGGCTTCATAAACCTGAAAAATCTGTGATGAATATGCCGGGGAAGGAGGATAAATTGGAGAAACAGATGGGGAAGGAGCAGATGTGGGCAGAGTTTCACAATAAACCCCCCACATCCAGAGAATCAGCCTCTGCCCCGGAGACCCGGTAATGCAGAGTGAAAACCGGAGTGTCTGGTGCAAAACCGGAGAGTTCCCAGCTATGACTACACAAACCACCCCTTTCCTACACAGTACACACCTCCACTACACAGTACATCCCTTACCTGCACAATACACAGCTCCACTACCCAACACACACCTCCACTACACAATACACCCCTTCCTTACACAGTACACACCTCCACTACCCAACTCACATACCTTCACTACACAAACCACCCCTTTCCTACACAGTACACACCTCCACTACACAGTACATCCCTTACCTGCACAATACACAGCTCCACTACCCAACACACACCTCCACTACACAATACACCCCTTCCTTACACAGTACACACCTCCACTACCCAACTCACATACCTTCACTACACAATACACCCCTTTCCTACACAGTACACACCTCCACTACACAGTACATCCCTTACCTGCACAATACACAGCTCCACTACCCAACACACACCTCCACTACACAATACACCCCTTCCTTACACAGTACACACCTCCACTACCCAACTCACATACCTTCACTACACAATACACCCCTTTCCTACAAAGTACACACCTCCACTACACAGTACATCCCTTACCAGCACAATACACAGCTCCACTACCCAACACACACATCCACTACACAATACACCCCTTCCTTACACAGTACACACCTCCACTACCCAACACACACCTCCACTACACAATACACCCCTTTCCTACACAGTACACACCTCCACTACACAGTGCATCCCTTACCTGCACAATACACAGCTCCACTACCCAACTCACACCTCCACTACACAATACACCCCTTCCCTACACAGTACACACCTCCACTACCCAACTCACATACCTTCACTACACAATACACCCCTTTCCTACACAGTACACACCTCCACTACACAGTACATCCCTTACCTGCACAATACACAGCTCCACTACCCAACACACACATCCACTATACAATACACCCCTTCCTTACACAGTACACACCTCCACTACCCAACTCACATACCTTCACTACACAATACACCCCTTTCCTACACAGTACACACCTCCACTACACAGTACATCCCTTACCAGCACAATACACAGCTCCACTACCCAACACACACATCCACTACACAATACACCCCTTCCTTACACAGTACACACCTCCACTACCCAACTCACATACCTTCACTACACAATACACCCCTTTCCTACACAGTACACACCTCCACTACACAGTACATCCCTTACCTGCACAATACACAGCTCCACTACCCAACACACACATCCACTACACAATACACCCCTTCCTTACACAGTACACACCTCCACTACCCAACTCACATACCTTCACTACACAATACACCCCTTTCCTACACAGTACACACCTCCACTACACAGTACATCCCTTACCTGCACAATACACAGCTCCACTACCCAACAAACACATCCACTACACAATACACCCCTTCCTTACACAGTACACACCTCCACTACCCAACTCACATACCTTCACTACACAATACACCCCTTTCCTACACAGTACACACCTCCACTACACAGTACATCCCTTACCTGCACAATACACAGCTCCACTACCCAACAAACACATCCACTACACAATACACCCCTTCCTTACACAGTACACACCTCCACTACCCAACTCATATACCTTCACTACACAATAAACCCCTTCCCAACACAATACATACCTCAACTACCCAACATACAGCTCCACTACACAATACACCCCTTCCCTACACAGTATACACCTCTACTACAATAATACACTCCTTCCCTATACAGTAAACGCCTCCACTACCCAACTCACATGCCTTCACTACACAAAACACCCCTTCCCTACACAATACCTACCTCCACTACCCAACATACATCTCCACTACACAATACACCCCTTACCTACATAGTACACACCTCTACTACCTAACACACACACCTCCACTACACAATACACCCCTTCCCTATGCAGAACACACCTCCACTACACAATACACCCCTTCCCTACACAGTAAACACCTGCACTATCCAACACACACACACCTCCACTACACAATACACACCTCCACTACCCAACACACGCACCTTCACTACACAATACACTCCTTCCCTACACAACACACCTCCACTATACAATACACCCCTTCCCAACTCAGTACACACTTCCATGACCCAACACACACCTCCACGACCCAACACACACCTCCACGATCCAACACACACCTCCACTACACAATACACTCCTTCCCTACACAACACACATCTCCATTACTCAACAAACACCTCCCTACCCACTCACAACTCTACTAAACTAACACACACCTCTCCTACCAAATACACACTTCCACTACCCAGCACAACACCACTACCCAATACACACCACCCATCCCAAAAAACAGCTCCATTACTCACCTCCACTACCCAACACACTCACATTCTCTAGTCAACACAAATCTCCATTACCCAACACATACCTCCTATACCAAACACACACCCTCCATACCCAAAATACACCTCCACTACTCAACGCACAGCTCCCATATCCAACATACACCTCATTTGTTCCCTCTAAGTGTGCATAGGTAAACAACCCAGTGGCATAACAGCTACACAGTGCAGCCCTTCTCAGTTTTAATTTCACTTTTAACTCTTTCATTGCTGGATCACTTACTCTTGTTCACCTTAGAGGGAACACTGAATTCTCTACTAATAAACACACACCTCCCCTACCAAACACACGTCTCGCCTATGCAATACACACCTCCCCTACCCATTACACATTTCCCCTATCCAACACACACCTCTGCTACCATCACACCTTTCTGCTACCCATCAAACACATCCTCTTCCCAGTGCACACAACTCTACCAAACACACACCATCACAATTCAACAAACACCTCCATTACCTAATACGCGCCTCCACCACTCAATACACACCTCCACTACTCAACACACGCCTCCAGTACCCAATCCATCTCCCATAACCAATACACACCTCCACCACAAAGCAAAAACCTCCCCCACCAGACACACATGGTACAGGGCTGATCAATAAAGTGAGCTGTGGAGACTGTTTGCCTAGCAACCACAGACATTATCTGCCTGTGGCAATAGGACTTGTTTCTACCAGTGAAAGCTAGAGTCTAGCAGCAGTGTGACATAGTTTCCAGGGATCCATTAAGTTCCAATAAGCCAGCCTGTTGCAAACTAAAACAGCCGCTAGTAGCCAACTGATCTGCAAATATAAAATAAGCAGAGGTGGCCCAAATCACTGTAATTAAAGACACATTTCCAGAGTCATTTGCAGAGGGCTATACAGCTTTCCTGAATGAATGTTAAATTCCATAGTGATGAAAAGGTAAACTTTCTAGCTACAGTGTATTTGTCTATACACTCCTGGTTGTAGAGTGGGTAAAATATTTGGATTTAACCTGGATTTCAACATAGACTGTATGAAACACATCTCTACAGTCTCATCTGATCTGGGCTGCAGCATTTCACTGCAGTTTACAGAGTATACTAAATATTAGAGATTGGCAGTCTTCAAGTGCTTGTTTTTATGAACTGGACTGACACCATAGACACATTTTAATAAAAATGTTTTTAAAAAAAGCACAGGGAGAACAGTGCTACAGACATCATGAGAATACAGGAATTTAATGGGGAATCTGAATCATGGTCTTTCTATGTGAAAAGGGTGAAGCAGTTCTTGAAGGCAAATTATAACGCAGACAGTAAGCAAGTCACTGTGTTTTTGATGGCATTAAGGAATTTTGATGGAATTAAGGAATTGTTAATACCAACTAAGTCTGCATAAACGTCTCTTATAGATTTGGCAATGATACTAAAAAGTTACTACCAACCTAACCACTAGAGATAGTAGAGCGATTCAGTTTTTATTCTCGCAAACAAAAACAAGGTGAGTCCATATAGACCTATACTGTAGATCTCTGAAGACATGCCACTACATGCAGTTTGACTCTTGTCACAGAAGCTATCGAATGAATTTGTGTGTGGCCTGGTGAACAAAACAATACAAAAGTGCTTATTGTCAGAAAAAGTCTTAACTGATAAGTCAGCATTAGACATTGTCACAGCTATGGGAATAGTCATGGATGTTTCCCAATTACATGCACACAATATGTAAGACATGACCATAACTGGAGATCAAGCAGAATTGGTGAAGTATTGTAATATTGTCAAAGTGTGGCTATAACTTTCAATCAAGCCAAATTGTTAAAAGCTGTGACCTCTACGAATAAGAAGTCAAATGATTAATCTATGCAATGGAAATGTTTTTGGCATGGGCCGATGAGCCTTGGTCAGATAGAGACACTATGAGTGGGAGGACGGTCTCTTCTACCTATTACACCTTGCCGACACTGCTGTGTATAACCTATTGGAAAATTAGGGATGGTTGGCACATCTAAGCATCTCCAACTGGAACCAGAGAGTAAAAATATGCAGGCTGACCTCAATTAGTGGAAGAGATGTGGCAATGGATTTGAATACTAGGTCTGCTGCCTCAGTTATGACAGCTAAGGAAGTTTAACTTGCACTTAAACTTAATGCCCCATTGTCAGGCCACCCATCGGACCCACGCCGCTAAGCAGCCCTTACCTCCCGGTCACCAGTTGCGCCGGCCGTTTTCCAAGGACCCCTCCAGGGCCAATGCCCGCTGTAAGTGTAACGGTTTGTTTGACACACAGACACAGTGGTTTAGGATAAACACAGTTTTATTGAAATCACAGTAATATAATAACCCTCACAGGTCCTGTAGTATTTAAGCAGAATACAGACACACGACAGGTTACATATACATATGCCTACACAGGTCCAGTATAACAATACAGTCCATAATAGCATATCTGACACAGGTCAGGCAGAATACGTTGAATTCCCAGTAGAAAGGTACTGCATGGGTTAATGGTCTTCAATGAGTGTAAATAGTCCCATGTGAAGAGATGTCTGTGATGGAGCTCACTCCATATAGTGAGCTTAAGGATACATAACGCCCAGCAAGAGGTTAGCAGAACAAACGTGAACTGCCAGAGTAATATCAGGAAGTGGGCAACATATGACACTGTCGTAGCAGTAACGGGGACCAGACCACCTGCAATCTGCTGGAGCAGTAACGGAGACAAACCCAATGGCACACTGCCGTAGCAGTAACGGAGACAGACCACTTGCACTCTGCAGGAGCAGTAACAGAGACAAGGCCAATGGCACACTGCCGTAGCAGTAACAGAGACAGGCTACTTGCACTCTGCAGGAGCAGTAACGGAAACAAGGCCAATGACACACTGCCGTAGCAGAAACGGAGGCAGACACTTGCGCTCTGCAGGAGCAGTAACGGAAACAAGGCCAATGGCACACTGCCGTAGCAGAAACGGAGGCAGACACTTGCGCTCTGCAGGAGCAGTAACGGAGACAAGGCCAATGGCACACTGCTGTAGCAGTAATGGAGGCAGACACTTGCACTCTGCAGGAGCAGTAACGGAGACAAGGCCAATGGCACACTGCCGTAGCAGTAACGGAGGCAGACACTTGCACTCTGCAGGAGCAGTAACGGAGACAAGGCCAATGGCACACTGCCGTAGCAGTAACGGAAGCAGACACTTGCACTCTGCAGAAGCAGTAACGGAGACAAGGCCAATGGCACACTGCTGTAGCAGTAACGGAGGCAGACACTTACACTCTGCGGGAGCAGTAACGGAAACAAGGCCAAAGGCACACTACCGTAGCAGTAACAGAGACTAGGCCACATGCACTGTGCAGGAGCAGCACCAAGACACAATTGCCTGTGGAATAGGAATGTCGCCAAGGCGACACAGCGGCTGCCAGAGCAAGAAACGTCACCAAGCCGGGTTGAATCACGGAGCAGGAACGTCAGCCAAGCCGGGTCGGTACACAGGAGCAGGAACGTGAACCAAGCCGGGTCGAATCACGGAGCAGGAACGTCAGCCAAGCTGGGTCGGTACACAGGCACAGGAACGTCAGCCAAGCAGAAGAATGGTGAGGCAATCCAGGTCGGTACACAGGCAGGAGACGAGATGCAGAATAGTCAGGCAGGCCAAGTCAGTACACTGGGAATCACTGAGCAGAAACAAGCACTGGTACAGGAACACCACGAAAGGGCACTGGATGGGTGCCAGAGCCCAGTATATAAAGGCCATACTGGGCGGGACAAACACAGGACAGCCAATGGGAGTAAGGCACAGTGTAGACTGACAGAAAAATAGCAAGGGCAGCACGGGCACCATGATAGTAAGGCCGCCCGTCGGATCACCACGGGCGGGCGGCTTCTGCTCTCTCACCACCTGTCATGGCGGCCGCCATCAGAGTCCCACTGCAGCTCCACTGGGACCTATGCCCATGTCAGCCGACGCGCACACTTCCGTCCTTCCTCATGTGCGCGTCATGTCCAAAGACAGAGAAACCTCCAGGCGTCGCTTTGGCAGCGAGGTGCTTGGCTCCACCCCTCACCACTCCCCCAGTCCTCACTATATACATGCTGAGCGCTCAGTCATCTACACTTAGTGTTACTGAAGCTTCTAGCTTGTACACTTGCGCGCTTGCTTTCCTGAGCTCCTGTATTTGATCCTGGTGTTCCTGTAATCCTATTTACCTCCTGACCTCTGGCTTGATTCCTGGACTCTCCTGAACTTTGGCATATTGACCTCTAGCTTGATTCCTGGACTCTCCTGAACTCTGGCATATTGATCTCTGGCTTGATTCCTGGACTCTCCTGTACTCTGGCATATTTAACCTCTGGCTTGATTCCTGGACTGTACTGAACTCTGGCATATTGACCTCTGTCTTGATTCCTGAACTCTCCTGATCTCTGGTATCCTGACTCCTGGCTTGTCTCTTACCCTCCTGTTACCTGTGCTTGCAGTCCACTCTAGGGGAGAGTCTGTGCTCTATCTATCTTCCGGTGTACTGCTCTAGCAAGTGTGACATCCTGCTTCTGGGCTCCTATCTCAAACTAGTGAGTAACCTCTGTTCTACTCATCTAACACCGATGGACTTAATGCCCACCTCAGTATGTTTAAAAACAAATTCAGATGACAAAAGTGTGTGCCTTCTACAGTAGAAAAAGTAAAAGTCAAGAAAGCCCAGCTAAAACTCTCCCGAGGAACAACCCCAAAGTTGTACTAGATTTGGTCTGTACCTTTAACGAACAGCGCAAGGGTGAAAAAGGGGCAGCAGTTTTCAGAAACACAAGGGTTCTTAGGTTTGTTAAATAGGGCCTCACTTGAACCTCCAAAACTATACAACATGTGGGGACATCACTTGTACTTCCCAAACCATAGAAGATGGTGGGCATAACATGCACCTTCCAAACATATAACATGTTAGGCTTAACTTGTACATTCCGAACTATACAACATGGAGGAGGTCTCCCTTGTACCTCCCAAATGATAAAACAAGGCGGGCATTACTTCTATCTTCCAAACTATAGAACATGAGGGGAATCAATTGTACCACCAAATCCATAGAGCATGTGGGGCAAAACTTGTACCTCCCAAACCATACAGCACTGGAGCCATCACTTTTGCCTCCCATACCACAGAACACTGGGGGCATCACGTTCACCTCACAAACCATGGTACATGGGGGGCGTCACATGCACCTCACAAACACAGAACATTTAGGGTATAACTTGTCTTGATGAAGGTCCAACAAGGACCAAAAGATTGTCCAGTAATAAAATTACTAATATATATATATATATATATATATATATATATATATATGTGCAGTCGAGACAGCTGCACACACTGCAGTCATGCACAGTACAGACTGCCCGCGCCGCTGCTGATTACGGAGCGTGGCACTCCGAATTCAGAACAGAGTCCTCTTTGCGTACAGGATGGTGCGCAGAGAGGACTTTGATCTGAATTTGGAGTGCCCCGCTCCGTATCAGCCGGGGCGCGGGAAGTCTCTACTGTGCATGACTGCACAGCGCCGTTGCTGGGTGCCACTGTGGCCTGTGTACACGGGCTCTTCAACTAGTATGTATGTATGTATGTATGTATATATATATATGAATATACTTAATGTTTGAATGAATGAATGAATATATGTATATATTGTACCAGAAGTGCACAGTTTAAGGGTTTAGACAAGGCTTAAAGAACACAAGATAAGTGCACTGGCGCAAGATGGGAGGCAGAGCAGTCCATCAATAAGGAGCAATGCGATAAAAGGAGTTGATATGAGAGGACTGTAGACAAAAAAGGACCTGAGAGAAGAATCTCATTAGTTGATCGTTAGGAACAGAAAGGGGTATAGCAGGATATCAGAGTGGAAATGTAGGAAGTGGTAGAGGAGAATGAGAATGAGAGAACCCGTATTTATTATGATATCTGGAGTTTGATAGTTAGCCATTAGAGAGATTGGAGGGGAGGCAGGGACAAACCTAGTTACAGTGGTTCATGCTGCAGCTTTCTTTATGGCTTGAAGTGTATGGAGTTGAGGGTCAGGAAGACCAGCGAAAAGTCAATGCAGGATAGGGTGAGTGCTTATGGAAGAATTTTTTTGTGGAGAAATAGAGGCAGGGACAATTTTTTTTTCTATGGTACCCAATAGAAACCAGCAAAATTTGTGCATGGCAATATGTGAGTATGTATGCATGTGCATTCCTGTATGTTGTAGTGTCTGTAGGTATGTGTGAAAGAGTATGGATATTTATAATGTGTGTGTCTCCATGTGTTCTAGTGTTTGAAAGTATATGTGAAATGTATGATATAATATAATATAATTTTGTGTTTGTGTTTTCTAGTGTCTGAAGGTACTTGATAAGGCTGAAAAAAGATGTGTCCATCACATTCAGACCATGCCACATCACCTCTACTGATCAGAGGAAGGCAAAAAAAACAAAACAACAAAATCCTATTTAATCAATTTCCAATTAAGCCCCAGTGGGTAAAAAAATTCCTTCCTGGCTCCAGTCAGATATTTCCCTGCCATTGTTGCCTCCTTTGTATATGCAGAAGAAAATATTTTTTGCTTCACTAATTAATTAACCTGCCTGAGATTTAAAGGGACCAAAATCAACTGTGTCGTTTACATAGTATAGGATTTTTCTTGCTCTCTTTTACAATAATTTTCTAATTTTCAGTTTTATCTAACCTTATTGCTTGTTTGCAGCTTCAATTGCATTTTTATATTTTTAAAGGGATAGTAATGTTTCATAAATACAGCAGCTCCAATTAATCTTCATAGTATTTGGGCCATGGAGAGTGTTATTTCAATACTGTCAGAGTTGTAGTTCAAGAGTAATTGAATGATAAAGTATTCCTCTCCTGCCCCTTTTACTGTCTAGTCCCAGGACCAGATTTTACATCTAAGGGGAGGTGGCTTCACTAGGTAAAAGGGGCAGGAGGGGGATACTTTATCATTCAATTACTCTTGAGCTACAACTCTGACAGTGTTGAAATAACACTCTCTATGGCCCTGATACTGTGAAGATTAATTGGAGCTGCTGTTTTTGTGAAACATTACTATCCATCTAAATGAAGCATCTGAGCCTTCTGACTTAAACAGTTTAAAAGTCTGCTCATTATTTTGCATTTCCCTGCAAACTTCTTTATTAACCACATTCCTCTTAATTTGTTCCTCTTGTATTTATTCTCTGGTGGTATTTATTCATAAGTATACTTATCTAAGAGCATTCTGAACAAATTCCATCTATCTTGTGCATTTTCTTCTTTGAAGATTATCCCATTGAATGTCTTTTAATTCAGATTTTAGCATTGTAAAATTAGCCTTTCTACTAGCTGGGGCATTAAATTGTCATTAAAATTACTTAGAAAATTATTTCCCTGTGTTAACATCTCCCATTATGATTATATTTTCTGTCTGAAAAGTCTTTTCCATCTGCAGTAACAGTCAGATGTGTAACGAGAGCCCTCCGGGCCCTGGTGCAAGAAGTGCCATGGGCCCCCCCGACCACATTGGCCCCCGGGCCCTCCACAATGCCCCTGAGTCATCCAGTGGAGTGGCAGGAGAGACGGGTTGGCGCGTTGAGCTCCCACGCGGTCCTTTTCTCTAATGCAGAGCGCTGGGAGATGATGTCATCTCCTAGTGCTCTGCATTACCAGAGCGCCGTAGGGAGATTGTGGGCACCAGGTAGAGGGGTCGCAGGGGGCGGCCGGGCCCCTGGAGTGACGGGCCCGGTCGCTGGTGCTACCCCTGCGACCCTTATGGTTACGCCACTGGTAATAGTTGTGATTCTTCAAACTTCCCATTATTACGTGACTTGTAGCAAATGGCCATTCGGATCTTTATTATGCATGCCCCAGTGTGTGTATTTTAATCCACAGGGTCAATACATTTTCAATGGTCCCTTCATTAATATATACTTCATATTATTTTTAAGGCATGCTTTACATATAGGCATACCCCCCACAACAATTTTTTTACCATATCCTTCCTAAAAAGTGACTGCCAAGTCACAGTACATCCAAGTTTCAGTAATACCAGTAAGAGCATATTGCACATTCATGTCAATCAGTTCCAGGTCCCTCATCTCACCGGTCAGACCACAAGTATTTGCAAGTATATATACAGTGTATGAATAAATATAATGTGTACATATGTGTTTTGTGTGTGACTCTTTGTTTTGTAGTGTCTGAAGGTGTGTATGTGTGACAGTGTATTAATATATGTTTGTGTGCCTGTGATTGTGTTTTCTAGTGTCTGAAGGTTTGTATAACAGTGTATGAATATATATAATGTGTGTGTGTTTTCTAGTGTTTGAAGGTGTGTGTGTGACAATATAGGATTATATATAATAATGCATGTATCTGTGTGTGTTTTTTAGTGTCTGAAGGTGTGTGACAGTGTAGATTAAAACTATATATATATATATATATATATATATATATCATAATCTTCAGTCCTTGTCGATCTATTGCAGGATGAAAGCCTTCTCAGCAAGGCTCCATCAACTTCGGTCCTGTGCCTTTTGTTGCCACCGTTTTCTGACAAATTTGATAATTTAATCTACCCATCTTGTCTTTGGTCTTCTTCTTGGGTGATTAGTATCGAGTGGAATCATTCCAAAATGTGCTTGGTCCATCTACCATCAGGTCTCCTTGCTATGTGGCCATTTCCATTTCATGCACTTTACTTTTTCAGTGACGTCATAGACCTTTGTCTGCTAACGAATCCATGCACATGTTTTTCAGTCTCTTTGTTATGTTTAGGATTTGCAGCTCCAAACTTCTCTGTGTAACCTAAAGTTTTCATATGGCTTTGACATTCAATGCCCATGTTTCACAGCCATACGTAAGGACTTGGAGAACACAATGGTTAAAAACCTTTCGCTTGAGGCCGAGTGGTAAATTTGTCTTAAGGATATTACTTCTTTTTTCCAAATGCTTGACATCCCATTGTACAAGAGCCTGAAAAGCTTGTCAAGGGGGGACAGGGCTTTCATTGTTCTAATAGGAAGAAGAGTGTCCATTGCTGTTATCTGTCCAGTCTATGGACTGCATTCCACATCTGAGAAGAGATGGCTTACACTAGGCAAAAGGGGCAGGGAGGGGAAACTTTGCTTGTGAATATCTCTTAAACCATAAAGGTTTGAGAGATAAGACTTATATCATTCTTCATGTTTTTTTAATGCCTACAAAATAAAATAAAGTTAAAACAAAGTATTACTATCCCTTTAAGGCAAACCTAAAAAACTACTGACCAATAAGCCAATTGCCAGTGGTCTGAAAGGTTTTCACAAAGGTATTATCAAGAAGAATGGACACAATACTTAATGAGGCACATCCTAAGGAACAAGCAGGTGGCAGGCGCTGTTTCAGTACAATAGACCATATGCAGACAGTGCAACAAGTTATAGAGCGACATAGTGAATACAGCCTTCCATTATGCGCAGCCTTCATTGTCTATGAAAAGGCCTTTGACTCAGTGAAAAAGCAAGCAATAAGTGATGCCCTGATCAACCAAGGAATAGATAGAGCTTACATCAATATCCTACAATCAATATTTGAAAATGCAACTGTATCAATACAGGTCAACCATGATAAAGTCCAGATAAACATAGAAAAATGGGTCAGACAAAACTATTTTCTGCTTGTTTAAAAGAAAATTTCTGCAAACTAAATTGAGGCAAAAAGAACTTAATATCAATGGAGACTACCTACATCAGTTTTGCATGCAATATCATACTCTTTGCAGTAGTCCTGAAGAACTGCAAGAATGCATTAAAATGCTACAACTGGAAAACAAAAGTTTCAGTCTAAAGATGAATATCAACAAAGGCAAGTCATGTTTAACAAATTTACCATACCAAGGATAATCACAGTAGATGGATATAAAAAGTGGACACGTATGTTTACTTTGGAGAGGAAATGTCAACAGATGGAAACTCCATGATGAAAATTGAGCATTGAATGAATATATATATATATATATATATATATACTAGATCAGTGATTCTCAACCAGGGTGCCGTGGCGCTTTAGTGTGCCACAGACACCAACTTAGGGTGCCCTGTGTTTTCTATGAAGACTAACAAAAATGGACTTTTAAATAAAGATTTTTAGAAATTGTTATGCACAATATGTTTAGTTTTGCTATTAAGATTATAAGACCTAATAATAACTATATATTTATGTATTGTACCCTTCTTATGTCCTTGATAAAGTACATTAAATATGTTAGGGGTGCCCCGAATGCTCTAGATTATGTGTTAGGGGTGCCTTGAACAAAAAAAGATTGAGAACCACTGTACTAGATTAAATGTTGTCATTCAACGGGGTCTAGGTGTGAGGGCTGGCGCCCCGGGTGCTTGTCAGATGAGGAGCTCAGCTCACTGCTTCCCCCCCACCTCCTCTGTGCTGGTCTGTGTCTTTGCATTACTGCTGCTTTCCCCCTCCAACGCCACGTGCTGGTCTGTGTCCGTGCCTTACCGCTGCTTTCCCCTCCACTGCCACCGTGCTGGTCTGTGTCCGTGCGTGGTCTGTGTCCATGCATGCTAATTAGTTCTGTCTATGTTAGGGACCAGGAACCAGACAGACACAAAAATGTAAACACGCAAAACACCTTTATTGAAATAACAAAAGCAAACAAAGCAAAACCGTGATCCAGAAGCGTAAACCAGAAGACAAGCCAGGGTCAGGAACCAAGACAGGTACTCAGCCAAGCCGGGGTCAGGAATACGGAGATCAGCGATGTCAGGAACAAAGCCAGGAGGCAGGAACCAGAACGGACATCAGAGGAAGCCAGGTCATGCACAGATAATCAACAACTCAGGGTACACGCTTGTAGCCAGAATCCGACACTAGGGCAATCAGGAAGTGAGCCAAGCTGCTTTAAATACCCTGGGAGGGTTGGCTGCTAGCAGTCAGGTGAGCAAACAAAGAGGTCAGCTGATTCAGCCTGATTCAGCAAAGGGAAGGCAGCAGTAATGGCTATCAGAGCAATGGATTAGCTTAGACAGTAGAATTAAGCAGCAGAGTTAGAGCAGCTCAACCAAACCTTGACACTGAGTCCGTGTCCATGCGTGTTAATTAGTGCTGTCTGAGCCTATCCATGCTTGTTATTTAGTGCTGTCTGAATCTGTGTCCATGCATGTTAATTAGTGCTGTCCTTGTCCGTGCCTGTTATGCACACAGGAATCAACACATCCTAGCAAGTTATGAGTATATATATATATATATATATATATATATATATATATATATATGTGTGTGTGTACTTGAGTGTATATGTGTTTTCTAGTGTCTGTAGGTCTGTGTGACAGTGTATGATTAAATATAGTTTGTGTGCACATGTGAGTGTGTTTTCAAGTATCTGAATGTTTATATGAATATATATAATATGTGTATGTGTGTGTGTGTGTATGTATGTTTGTTTTCTAGTGTCTGAAGGTGTGTGACAGTGATTGATTAAATATCATGTGTATGTGTGTGTTTTCTAGTGTCTGAAGGTGTGTGTGACAGTGTATTATTAAATATAATGTGTGTATGTGCTTGTTTTCTAGTGTCTGAATATGCTCGTGACAGTGTATCTATCTATAAATATATGTAACAGGGTAAATGGGAAGCACTCACAGGAAACTTTTGTATGTTGATCCAACAGATGGTTTATTATATCGATGTTTCGTCCAACTCTGAGGACTTTATCAAGACTTACACCATACAAGTGATAGAGCCCTTAAACACCCTAAAAACACTCCCACTTCGAAATTGGCGCCAAGAATAGTGCCGAGTGCAAAAAAAGACATAACCAATCAAACACCAGTGTGCATAATTAAACATATGTCCTGTATACAGCATTACACAGGGAAACATATACGTGTGTGAAAATTAAAAACAGGTAAAATCCTACCTGTACTAGTGTTGTCACTACGTATGGAGATAACAAAAGAATACCTTCAGTATTTATCAAATATGCAACAGATTTGCAATCACTAAAAAGTAGAATGACAGACAAATAGTTAAGTGACTTGTAGGAGCTAATGACGGGCCCAAGTTTCACCAAACCTATCAATGGAAGCACAATATTGATTAAACACAGACTAACATGCACTAGCACATATGTGATCTATCTCAAGTGTTCCTGTGATAAACTGCATGTGGGACTGACCACATCTATGCTAAAAGAGAGGATTGCAAATCATCGAGCCACAATAGTTAAAGCATATGCCGATAATAAAAGTGACAAACCAGTTGCCAAACAGTGGCTGGAACAGAAACTCCCACCATCAACACTTAGATGTCTGGCGTTTGATCACGTCCCCCCTCTACATAGGGGTAGAGACAGCACAAGAATTTTACACCAAAGAGAGTTCAGATGACTAAAGAGACTACAAACACAATTATCTTGGTTTGAATGAAATGTTGAAATGTAGAGGTATCTGAATACCTCTACACTCTGCTGGTGATAGCTTAACCCTTATGACACCATGTCCCGCTACATATATACAGTCTACTTGGCGAACCCTGAGATTACAAACTGTAATTTAGAACACAAACACTTGAAGATCCTTTGGAACTTTAATATTTATCTGGAGTATGATCATCTGCTAGCAACTATCGTGATATGGAACCTTGGAGACCTACCTCGCCTGCAACCAGTTGGCATATACCCCCTGAGGTAAATACATGACAACATCATAATTATGGCAGTATGAATTCCTCTTTAAAATATACTCTAAACACGGGTCAATGTGGGGCTGTATATCCACACAGTGACCGACACCATGGATACTAGAGGCCCTGTCTGTTCAACAGTCGCCCTTTCTTATCAAACCACCCGGGGGAGAATGAAAGATCCTGTAGTCTGAGACCAATACTCGCAGTCCACGCAATGATCAGGAAGAGGATAGTATCTACTCTTTTGATATTGATCATACATGGGAATCGACAACACAGGTGCCATCTTTTGAACATGTCCAACATACAGGAAGCACTAAGAGGTAGGTCTCTTCTCCATCTGATCCATACAACAATCAAGGAACATATGTTGCCTATAGACCAACTCCAATATAACACCTATTGACTTTATGTATAGTTTATCTATTGACATTATTAACTTCCACATATTGCGGGCCACCATAGGAGGGCTCATGTTGAGACTCTGCTTATTCCTATATAGGCAGGTATATTGGACTTAACTCTGCTATTGACACATTGTATGCTGTATACCTTAGACACGGCTTATTCTTTCACAGGCAGGATATATTGGACTTAATTCCGTTATTGACGCATTGTATGCTGTATATTTTACTCCGTTCTCATCTATGTCATGTATTAACTTGATTTAAGGTACACTTAGGATATTGATGTACCCATACATTTTATGCAGATATCCTCTAGATCGTTAACATGGGCAGGATATGTTAACATTTTGCTCATTATACATGTATGATATCCATTTATTATTCCAGTATTGAACCCTTAAGTAGTATGCTTGGTTTATAGGTGTATACCAGTCATTGTACACGCATCAGCAGGCTGTGCAATGTGCCAGACTACATAGTCCGGTATAACGTGAATGAAACATTTAAATATGACATGGTAGAATCTCGGATGTACACATAAGCATATAGATCAAAGCATTGCCATATATGCTCTATTTTCCATTTGATACACATCCAGCTATCTTGTGATTTTGTACACAGTATAGATGCGCTGCAACATACGGTAGACCCTAATACACCTGCAACATATGTTTATGTGATATCATACTTTGAACATTAATTTTCATAGGCATTATTATTAGCCCATAACAATTTGTCTGTCATTCAACTTTTTAGTGATTGCATGAACATCATATCTGTTGCATATTTGATATATATTGAAGGTTGGTCATTTCTTTAGTTATCTCCGTATGTATTGACAACACTAGTACGGGTAGGATTTAACTTGTTTTTAATTTTCACACACATATATGTTTCCCTGTGTAATGCTGTATACAGGACACATGTTTAATTATGCACAATGGTGTTTGATTGGTTATGTCTTTTTTTGCACTCGGCACTATTCTTGGCGCCAGTTTCGAAGTGGGAGTGTTTTTAGGGTATTTAAGGGCTCTATCACTTGTATGGTGTAAGTCTTGATAAAGGCCTCAGAGTTTGCCAAAACATCAATATAATAAACCATCTGTTGGATCAACATACAAAAGTTTCCTGTGAGTGCTTCCCATTTACCCTGTTGAATGTGATTTTTTCATCAGATATGCACCCAGGCAATTGGAACATATTTGAACAGTGAGTGCTTCCCTTATTTCTACATTCCTCCCAAAATTTCAAATTGCCAAAGAGGGACACTTGTGTTTTAGGGGGTGTTTCTGGGGGCATGGCTGGTGGGCAGGGCATTACCAAGAATTTTTAGGCTGTTTCTTGACCTACTGACACCTCCTTGTGTAACCTAATAAATTACTTATAACAAGACCAATGTATTTTATTTACAGACTAATTTATACACACATACTGACCTTTAAAGGGATAGTAATACTTCAGTATTACAAATCCCTATATTAAAGCCCTAGTTAAAAAAAATGTATTGCCCCCAGTGTCATCTCTCAAACCTTTATGGTTTGAGAGGTGAACGCTTCTAAAGTTGCCCTCTCCCTCCCCCTTCCCCGTAGTCAGCATTTTAGCTGACTCAGGGAAATCCGCTCAGAGATCATCAGGCGGCTCTGCAGCAGAGCAACAATCGCGTTAACTAAAAAAAGAACTTTCACTAAAATGGGCTTCTACGTGTGCTTGCAAGCCAAGCACACGTAGAAGACCATTTCAGTGAAAGTTTTTTTTTTTAGTTAACGCGATCAGGCTGTGCTGGTGAGCCGCCTGAAAGTCGTACAACTCTATTCCCTGCACACAGCTAAAATGCTGACTACGGGGAAGGGGGAGGGAGAGGGCAACTTTAGAAGCGTTCATCTCTCAAACCATAAAGGTTTGAGAGATGACACTGGGAGCAATACTTTTTTTTTTTTTTTACTAGGGCTTTAATATAGGGATTTGCTGTGGAGCAATGTGATACACTTATATACACAAAGCATAGTCTGATCTCCTCCTAAAAAGACAGACATCAGGGTGGGAAAGAGGGACAGAGAGATTTGGGTCTAAAAGCGGCGGCTCTGCAGCAGTGGCAAGATTGAGTTATAGAAACAGAAATCCTTCACTGAAATGGTCTTCTATGTGTGCTTACAAACCAAGCACAAACCAAGCACATGTAGAAGACAATTTCAGTGAAGGATTTATGTTTCTATAACGCTATCTCCCCACTGCTGCAGAGCCGCCACTTGCTCACTGACCAGATTCCCCGGCTCTCAGCTAGAACACTGACGTCAGGGGAGAGAGAAGGAAAGGGAACTTTGAATGCGGATATCTCTCAAATCATAAAGGTTTGAGAGATGCCGCTGGTATCGTTTAATTCCAATTTTTAAGGGCTACAACATGGGGGATAATAAAAATTAAGTATTACTAGCCCTTTAATGTACAAACTGCATTAACATAGCAGAAGCTGGGTTGATGGAAAACAAGAACTTCAGCTTGAATTTCTGGTTTTCCATCGACTTCCCTGTCTGCCATGTTAACGAAGCTTGTACATTAAGTCATTTTAATTGGGGGAGTGCTGGCTCTATAATTAAATAAAACCTGTGGGTGTCTATGTTTTGTAGCATCTTAGTCTCTGTAGGTATGTGTGACATACATAGTAACATAGAAACATAGTTGACGTGACACTATATGAAAATATTTAATGTGTGTGCTTGACAATGACTGCAATGTATTGAGCAACTAAGGGCCTTATGCAAAAAACAAAAAATGAGTATTTCTGGAGCATATCAACTTCAATATAAAGGACACATAAAAATTAGCAAAATGCTAATCAGCCTCTGCCCCGGAGACCCGGTAAAGTTCTCTCAGAACCGGAGTCTCCGGGGCAAATCCGGAGAGTTCCCAGGTATGTATATGGGGAAGATGGTTTGCTCTGGAATCTTAAGATGTTATTATGCCCCCACATATCCTCAATTTTTTCAATAAACTTTACTTATGAAAGCCCCAGTAAAGTCTGATTTGTCCTAGACTGATCCCAGAGGGAAGATTCACTAAACAGTGATAAAGAGGAGATAGAGCTGGTAAAGTGGAGATGACTTTGCCAGTTTATCACTTCTCCAATTCCTCTGTTATTCTATGGAGCCTATTCACTAAGATTTCTTCACCTTTGGAGATCTTAGTGCATTGGCTCTATAGAATAACATAAGAACTGGAGAAGTGATATCACTGGAGAAGTCATCTCCACTTTATTACCTCTTTATCACACCTTAGTGACTCTCCCCCAGTTTTCTTATGAAGACAGGTCCTTATGCATAAAAACTAACTGGAGCAATCATTGGGCAGCACATCTGAACCACAGGGGGTGAAGAAATATTCCAGTCAGTCTAACTGGGGATTTTAACCCCTTGAACGCTAGAGAGATCTCCATCGCATGACTTTGCAATTTGTTGGACACCTCGCTTGCATTCAAGTGATTAAAAGCCCCATTTAAATGAACAAGAAATTTAAGAATATTTATCCCCTATGGTGCAGATGTTTTGCCTCAGAACTCTTCCAGTTAGGTTTTATACATAAGGACCATAAGGCCATATTTATAGACGTAAACTGGAGTTATTCTGGTGTAAACCAACTTCCTTATAGGAAATTCCCTGAAGAACTGAACTGGTAGGCAGCCTGGGGATTGGTCCCCTCTGTCCTGGCATCTGGTGACTCACTCGGCCAGGATTGGTCTTTGTATTTTGTCACTCTGAATCCTATTGGTCAGGATTCAGAGCGGCAAGATTAAATTATGTAGAATGCCTGTCTTTGTGTACAGCCCATTGTGCCTTTTGTTCTGCTGTTTATGTTTCATTGTTTAGATGTGTATTGCAGACAGACACTATTGATTTTCCCCAGTATGTCTTTGTACTACCCCCATTGGGTATTGTATGAACAACTGTATAAAATGTTTGACTCAATAAAGGAGAAGTAATTTTGAACTTGAAGCTGTGTCCTGTCCTTATTCTGAATGGTTTAAAGGAACCCCTCTGTCCCCCATTCAGGCATCTGATGTTCCAGGGTTCCAGTGGGCAGATTCCCTGTGTTCCAGCCTTGTTTCCAGTGACTGTTTCCAGCCTATTATCCAGCTACAGAATCAAGCCAGCTTTCCAGCCTACATTCTAACAGGAGGGATTCCAGCTCTTTGTGGTGGATTTACCAGACTACCCACTTGTAGCCGACCTCAGGAGGGAGAAACCCAGCACGACGGCCCTGGGCAGTGTGGCATCCTAGGGCTTCCGTTACAGGGACAAATACACATTCCTAAATTTCCATGTACTTCAATAGAGCTTTTTAACACTGTGAATGCTAGAGAGGTCTCCAATGCATTGCAAACCTCTCTATCATTCAAGGGGTTAAAAGTCCAGTTTAATTTAACAGGAATTTTTATTTGTTCCCTATGGAGCATTTGGTTTACTCCAGAATAACTCCAGTTTGCGTTTATACATATGGGCCATAGTGCCCACAAAGATTCCCCACAGATACATAGATACAAAAATAGCCTTTTGACGTCACATGGGTCCTTACTGGCACAGCAGCAAAAAGACACAAACAAATTGCTGATGTTGGGCATCCTGAAGCTTGGCTGGTACAGCTTCATCAGAATCAGGCAGGATTGCAGCTTTGGTATTTTGCACTAATAACATACATGGGAGCTGTCCCTCACTGCACTGTAGAGCTAGAATTGTCAGGAAATTGTCATTTCCTGCACAAGTATTTACTGCTCAGATATAATCAGGAAGGGCAAAGGGTACCAAATCATAATTAATTATAGCTCAGGAACTAAACATCCCTCCTCTCAGTGCTGTGATGAATCTTTAACTCTTTGGAAGCTAGATAAATCTCACCCTGCCATTTTGATATGCACAGTTGAAATTTTCTGATCATCAATTAATTGATTTGGGTTATACATATCCCATAGTGTTTAGTACCCCAATCATATGACTGTGGTTTAAATATACTTTTTAGAGATCATACTTTTTAGAGTGATTTTCTGCTTAAGGCACCCCAAATGTACAATCTGGAGTTTTTGGGGCACCCCCTAACATGTTATATGTAAATTGTTAAGGGAGTAATGAAGGACACAAATACATAAATATACAGTTATCCTTAGAGTTCACAAACAAAGTCACAAAAATAAATACATTGTGGATAGTCATTTACATGAATATACATTTGGAATGCAACATAAATATTTTTGTCCAAAGCCTTTAAGGAAAAAAGTGTCATACTAAGAGGATGTCACCTGCCCCCTGATAGAGAACCACTGCTTTAGAGCATAGGATCCCCATCCTTCCCCATAATACAGCTAAATCTGCTGGGAATCTGGATGTAAAATGTAGTCACTCTGGGGCAAGCAAATTGCCCCACAAAAAATCCTAAAGGGGTTGTTAACCCTTTTCAATCTGTTGGGTACCCCTCTGGCACTCAAAGGGTTAATTAAATTGGGCTTTTTAACCCCTTGAATGCCAGAGAGGTCTCAGGCATATTTTGAAGAGACTTCTAACATGTAAGGTATTAAAAGCCACACTGGAATCAATGGGAATGTTTGTCTCCCCTACGGTGCAGTTGGTTTGCCCCAGAATTGCTCCAGTTTGCTTTCCTACCTAAGGCCCCATGAACTCCATCTCTCCTTATAATGTATCAAAGGCTGAATGGGACAAAATGAGAGAGGGGGACCATCCACCCATCACAATGTAGTATGAGCAAGTTATAAAATGAATATAGAAAAAGAATGGCTAAGTCTATCTGTAGTGAAGAGGTTTAATGCCGGATACCCCTCTGGCTCTCAAAGGATTAAGCCTCTGTGATTGATCACACTCTGTCAATTTTATTTAAAAGTAAAGTTATATTAATATACTGGATAAAGTGAGAGGAACTGAGAGGGTGTTAGAGAGGGTCTAGCAAAGAACATTTAGCACTGATTAGTAGGAAACATGCACAATCGCTATTTCGAGTGTAAAAATCACTAACGAATAAGTTTTCGCATTATGTTGTTGAAGATTAGAAAACATCTGCGCCTCTGTGAAGTGGTGTAACTAGTCATTGCTCCCTTCAGATTAAGTAATGTGAACACTTACAATGATAAGGTCAATGCAGAACACATCCTCTAATGTGAATAAACGCAATTCTTCAAACAGCCACATGAATAGACTGCCATCTAGTGTCCAGCAAAGATTACTGAAACAAGGCTGTAATGATTAATGGTTTTAATTTCTTACTGAATGCCACTGAAGTTCATTGAAGGTATTCAATCACACATATTTTTTAGTTTGCTCAATAATATTTACTTATGTATTTACATTCATATAGCACCTTAACCCAAGGTGGTTCATCATAGCTCTGGTAAATAAAAGAGGACAATTAACAGACAGAGCAAAGAGTGAGGTTGCTGAAATGGTGCAACAAGCCTAAGGCAGCAAGGTTGTCATTGTGAGTGTGTGCAATCAAGACAACTTTTCAAAGAGTGGAGTAATGGTGGCTGGGGATCAAGAGAAGTATAAGGATGTATGCCAGTGGTCCCCCGCCTTATTCTTAGATTCCCTGCTTGTGCTCATGTGAGTTAAATAAAAGCCTGAGACTCTAATTAACTCACCTGTATTCCAGTTGTAAAACCCTAAAGACATGGCCTGTTAGGGGTCCCTGAGCTAATGCTAGGAACCACTGAGCTATGTTATGAGCAAGAGAAAGGTGATGGATCTTGATGAAGGTGTAAAACTTATGAAGGTCCTGAAGCTGACAGATGTGAAATGGGCAAGAAGGGAGAAAGTGCAAGATTGAGCTCAGAGTGGAATTGAGATTATAATGGTAGAAAGGGGTCCAGAGCAAGGCAAACATCACAGAATATAGGGGGATATTATCTAGGCAAGTAGTAATGCACTTGAGACAGGACTGATTTCCAGCCAGGTCATGTCAGGTTGATGACCCAGTATCTTTTTCATCTGGTGTTAAATGACACACCATGACACATAAGCAGCAAGGCGACACACCAGTAGAGAATGAGATGATCTGGTGTTTTTCCTGTTTGAAGACATCTACAGCTTCAAATGGTTTAAAAGATCAATGGAAGAAAAAGTTTAACAAAATGGGTCAGAAGCACTATTATTATCATCACTGCTCTATGTACTTTTACTGATTTTATAAAGCCTTTAGCCTGACTATGTCTGAAAGATGACTTAATGATAAAAAACAGTATGTATCAATGACTGGGAATCTTTCCTTCATAAGCACTTGTATACACTATGGAGGGAATTACAGTACAAATGTACAGTACACGGAGCATTCCACGTGGAGGGCCATATGCAGAAAAAAAGACAAGCAATTATGGAGCAAATTAACAGCATCATAAGGGACAAATAATTCCTAAGAAAAATAACCCAAATAATAGAAACGCAACACTGCTTTCACTCACTCCCCAATACATAACAATTACACCATATGGATGGTCCCGCATATTTAGCGAAAAAAAATATAAAAACACATTAAAGTGGAACTACCACCTATTTTAAACTTTATGGCAAATAATTACCCATCTGGCGACTAGCTGCTCAGTAGTGCTAATCGCCAGAATAATTACCTGGTTAATGAGAATGATACACTGCTCCGGGGGTTACAGGCAGTAGAGAGCTCAGACCTCTTTCCATAGTGACGTCTGTGCGCCTGCACTGCCAGTCCCAGCCGGCTCTAGGAGGAGTTGCTGCGAGCTGTTAAGCTACAAAAGGGAGCACAAACGTCACTATGGAAAGACGTCTGCGCTCTCTACTGCCTGTCAGCCCCGGAGCAGGGTATCATTCTCATTAAGCAGGTAATTATTCTGGTGACTAGCAGTACTGAGCAGCTAGTCCACAGATGGGTAATTATTTGCCATAAAGTTTAAAATAGGTGGTAGTTCCGCTTTAAGGAAGCAGTAACATTTTTGTATGTATTCTCTTGCTGAGTACAAGGGTACTACTACTGCTGTTTCCAGAGTTATTAGTTTCATCTGATGCCTGCTTACATCAATAGTGCCCTCTAGTAGCTGGGATTTAGCCACTTATTCTGTTGCATTATATGGGAAAGGTAAGTCTCTAACAAAAGTTTCAACTGTCAACAGTTTCAACTTTCAGGAAGTAATGATGCTGTTACTCACTTCTTGACAGTTTGAACTGTTATAACTTTTGAATAACTTTCTTGCCCTTGTTTTACTCTGCAGTAAAGTCCTATTACATAAGTTTTTTTGTGTAAGACTAATCCCAAAGAAACACTGGGGGAGATTCACTAAGTCTTGATTCTGTGGTGATATGATTATGTTGATGTGTTCAAAACACTTTGACATTTTGATGTAGACACACATCATATGCAATAAATTTAGGGATGCAAGGGGAGGGGAGGGGAGGAGAAGGTCCCCATTAGCATACAGGATTGTTGAAGTTGATGTTGATGTGGAAGGGATGCTCTCCCTCACACAACACAAACACTATGACAATCGGGAAGTCGGAGAGCATTCTCTCTGCTTCCCCACTTGGTCCATAGGGGATTGGAGAAGATATTTTCAGCACCATGGACAGCATCACTCCCTTATCCATTTGAGCACCATAGGGATGTGCATTGCTCACTCCTGTTGCACTCAAATGGTTAAAAAGTACATCAAGAACTACACAATAATTCCCTCTGCTCTGTATCATATTTATTCCATAGCCGTTGTGCACTCCCAAGGGAACAAGGCTGGGGGTCAGGCAGCATCCATGGGGATTTATGGCTACCAGCTGCCCCCAGCCTTGTTCCCTTACCCACTGGCAACCACAGAACCCCACGTACACTGTTTTACCCCACAAGCCTTGTTCCCTTGCCTACTGGTAGCCACAAAACCAAATGGGCACTGCCTGGGTAAGGCAACAAGGCTGGGGGTGTCAGGCAATGTATGTGATGGTGATGTTCCCCATGCTGCCCCACAATATAGAAATCCGACATTCTGACCCACAATGTAAATATCCAACATGATGCCCCCCCATCAACTCCGACATGATGCCCCCCTAGTAAATACCAACATACTGCCCTCCCCTATCAATTCCAACATGATGCCCATTAGTAAACTCTGACATAATGCCCCCTAGTAAACTCCAGCATGCTGCCCTCCCATTAAAATCTGGCATAAGGTGTACTCACACAGTTACCCTTTTAAAAACTTTGCGTACTCCTCTGACACTCAAAGGGTTAAGTGTATGGGGCACCTTATGTTGGATTTTACTGGGAGGGCACATGTCAGAATTTACTGGGGGGAGCATCATGTCAGAGTTGATAGGGGGAGGGCAGCATGTTGGAGTTTACTAGAGGGGGCATCACTTGGGAGTCGATAGAGGGAGGGCATCATGTCAGAGTTTATAGGGGCGGACAGCATGTCAGATTTTTACATTGTGGGGCAGAATGTTGGATTTCTGTATTGTGGGGCAGCATGGGGAACATCACCATCGCATACACTGCCTGATACCCCCCAGCCTGGTTCCCTTGCCCAGACAGTGCCCATTTGGATTTGGCTACCAGTAGGCAAGGAACCAGGCTAGGGGGGATCAGACAGTGTACATGGGGTTCAGTGGCTATCAGGGGTAAGGGAACAAGGCTGGGTGGCAGCTGGTAGCCATAAATCCCCATGGATGTTGTCTGACCCCCAGCCTTGTTCCCTTAGGAGTACACAACCTGTATGGAATAAATATGATGCAGAGTTGAGTGGATAATTGTGCATTGCTTGGTGTACTTTTTTATCTCTTGGAGTGCCACAGGGGTGAGTAATGCACATCCCTATGGCACTCAAATGATTAAGGAAGTGATGCTGTTCATGGTGGTGAAAGGATTCTCTCCACTTCTCTACAGACCAAGCTGGACAGCAGAGAGAATGCTCTCAGACTTGAGGAATGCCGTACTGCTAGTGATGTGTGATGGAAAGCATCCCTTCCACATTGACAACAGTTCACAACCCTCCCTGCTTCTGATTCATTGAGGGCTGTTACTGCATTGGAAAGTACAGGGAGATCCCAACTTCCTCAGCCTCACGTAGGTGAAGTTGAGACTGTGAACTCCGACAGCGATGTTTCCTGCAGCTGCCATAAGACTGCCATATATAGTAAGCATGAAGAACAGCAGAAGGTCTGGGGTTTGGAGCATGTGTGAGTGAAAGACCACGTAAAGAAGCAGATAGAAATGATGTATGAATGAATATATATTATATATATATATATCTTTTAAAATAAATATGTAATGTACTCATTGAACTGTGGAACACCTGTAAGGAGAGTAGTGGAGAAGTGAATAAATTGTGTATCTGTGATAAATGTACATGAGTTCTATGTGAGTAAGAACTGGTGTACTTGTATGGTGTAATTGTGTACTTGCTTTGGCATACCACCTTTTACAGTCAACTAGCCCCTCACTGATGACCACCAAGCTCAGAATTGATTGTCCATGCATTACCAAATAATTATGTGAAAATAAGACAAAGACTAAATCATCTCTTAAAGGGATAGTAATACTTCGTTTTATCTTTATTTTATTTTGTAGGCATTAAAAAAACATGAAGAACGATATAAGTCTTATCTCTGAAACCTTTATGGTTTAAGAGATATTCACAAACAAAGTATCCCCCCTCCCTGTTCAACCAGATCAGAAGGGAGGTGCCCATGTAGACTGCAAAGAGGGACAATCTTCAATTAAGATAAGGGAAAAAGTTGGAAATCTTGTCAAGGGGGGAAGGGCTTTCATTGTTTTCATACAAAGAAGGTTGTCCCCTTCTGTTATCTGTCCTGTCATACAACCAGATTCACATCTGAGAAGAGATGGCTTACACTAGGTAAAAGGGGCGGGAGGGGGAAACTTCGCTTGTGAATATCTCTTAAACCATAAAGGTTTGAGACACAAGACTTATATCATTCTTCACGTTTTTTTAATGCCTACAAAATAAAATAAAGTTAAAACGAAGTATTACTATCCCTTTAAAGTAGCATTTAATAAATGCTTTACCATACACACATAGACAGGTACAGAATTCCCACCGTGTAGCCTCAGCAGCTGTTCTCCTTATTTCCTCATCAATCAGATTTTCTGTTGCTTTCCACATCACCATTTCCACCTTCACCTTTACTCATGTAAAGCCATTATGTCCTTTCATCCTCTTCATCATTGATCTAGAACTGTATGTATTTTTGATTTATAAAAGTTGACATTTTTGCAAGTGACTACCTGATTGAACAAAATATCTGTTTACATTTTGGAGACGTTTTTTCCTGGAGAGTCTTTTAATTTGGAGAGACCTTGTATTGTGATATTTTTCTTCTCTAAAGTTTGTTGGGTACCAAGAAGTTTTAGCTATTGTTTCAAAGAAGCATGTCTCTCATATACATATTTTAGCCATGTTTTAGTGCTCCATTTGTTTATAATTCAAACCAATGCTTAGCTGTATAATCTGTAAAAGAAAAACAAACTTAAAGGGATAGAAATGTTTCATAATAAAAGCAGCTCTAATTAATCATCATAGTATTTGGACTTTGGAGAGTATTATTTCAATTCTGTCAGAGTTGTAGTTCAAGAGTAATTCAATGACAAAGTATCCCCCTCCCGCCCCTTTTACTGATGTCACACTGCTCAGCCAGAGCAGAAGGGAGGTGCCCAGGTAGACTGCAGAGAGGGACAATCTTCAATTAAGATAAGGGAAAAGCCTGAAAAGCTTGTCAAGGGGGGCAGGGATTTCACTGTTCTCACTGTAAGAATATTGTCCCCTGCTGTTATCTGTCTGGTCTATGGACTGCATTCCACATCTGAGAAGAGATGCCTTACACTAGGGGTGGGAGGGGGAAACTTTGCTTGTTAATTTCTGTCAAACCATAAAGGTTTGAGAGATAAGACTTATATCGTTCTTCATGTTTTTTTAATGCCTACAAAATAAAATAAAGATAAAACGATGTATTACTATCCCTTTAAGCTATGGGACCCTTATTTATATGTGTTCGGAATCCGAAGTTACTGGACTGTGTGCCTTTATTTCCATGTTGCTACAAGGAATTCTGTGATGTCATTGGAAACATTATAGGCTTTGAATTATTTTCTGGACATGGGGTTTCTGGTCTGGTTAATAAATGTAAGTGTACATACAAGTGCATTATATTGTTTCTGTAGTCTGTAGATTGATTGGATTGTTCTCACTTTCTTGTCACCATGAATTAAATTGATGTTTTGGCATTCTGCCTTCTACCAGCTTCCAAGCATGAATTAGTCAACTAGCCCCACACAAACAATACCTAGCAGTAAAAACAGATGTCTGTGGGCTGATTGATTTATATGCAACCTGTGCTATATGATGTTCCAGACATGAGAACAGTGTGCATAAGCTAATCGAATAGTTAAATGAGTTTGTAATCTAAAAGTGAGTGCACCATGTACATTTCAGGGAATGTAATGGAAATATTGTATGTTTTGAATTATCTGGACTAGAAACAGATTTTTCTTACCTGTTTCAAATATCTAAATGTACACACAAGTGCATTATGTAGTTTCTATACTGTGTACACTGGAAGGATTTTCGTCACTATTTTCCCACATAACCTAAATTAACAAAGTATTACAATCAAGGTATTTTATAATGTTATAGTTCCTTTTTATCTCCCCAGGTGGCAGTAGTGGGTTCCATCAGCATGTCCTTTCAGTGTGGTGGAGACAAGCACAATGTAAAGTCTGTAAATGCAGCTGATGTTTCTATCCTCACCCCATAGCTAATCCTGGAGAAGGAGCTTTGTGGTTATGCTCAGTTATCAGGGCCTGTAGCACATTTACAAATGGAGTAGTGATAAACTACACTAAACAATGTTGTCACTCCAGTTTAATAATAAAGCCTCACATCATGATGCATCATCATCATCAACCCAATATCTGATTACTTACTACATGGTTTATTTATGGTCAGATTTTTGCCTTTTTAATGTCACTAATTTTGCCTTAAGAGAAAAGGATGTTTCTTCTACACACATATGATATATCTAAAGCACATAAAAATCCACAATTTATTACAAATACACTATAATCTGTGTTAGTTATCAAACTGTGTCCTGTGAAACCTCAGGGTACCATGAATAAGGGGTTCAGCAGAAGAACTGTATGTGATGGCAGAGAGTGTGTATATGTGGGTCTGTGACTACCAATGTATGAGCAGAAGATATATTCCATGGAAATCCCATTAACTGTTAGATTTATTTTGTACTTTCTTTTAAGGAAATAATATATATTTATGTGATCTCTTACCAAGTATATATTTTATCCTAATAATTTAGTCTTACATATTCAGTAAAGGTGTACTATGAAAAAACAGCACCATACATTGTAGTGCTTTTTCTGCTGAGTAAAACAAGGGAATGCCCACTCTGGGATATGCTTTATTCAAAGGTTATAACAGTTCAAGTTGTCCGCTAAGTGGGAGAGCTGTTAATATCATGAATAGTAGCCACTGGCTCATCTCTTCTTTAGAATGTAGTAGTATAACTGTGTGGACCTCAGACGAACTATGCACTGTTTGGACACTTAACCATGTGAGTGCCAGGGGGGTACTCAACTCATTGCTTTGTAATGCATTGCGTACCCCTCTGGCACTCAAAGAGTTAATATAAAAAAAACAGTAGTTTGAACAGTATTTCATTTGTAACAAAATATACCCCAGCAGTAGACATACCTTTGCTTTACTTTGCAGGAAAACCTAAAGGTTAACTTCTCCTTTTAAGTTATTGGTACCATTTATCATTCTAATGCATTTCATACTGATATGTGGGTACTAGATGGGTCTCCAACTCATGGCAAAACCATGCTTTGGAGACCTCTCTAGTATCCGGTAGGTTAAAAAGTTTGATTGTTAGGGTTCCAATGGGATTACATTTGAAAAAGAAAAAAGGGGTTTCACCACAGCAAAAAAAAAAAAATTGTCGCCACATAATGTATACTAAGTCTGTATTGTAGACAACCCAGGGGCTGGAAATGAATTGGAAAATGCCTCAGTCACTTCTCTCTCTGAATCCTGCAGACACTCACTGCTCTCAGTTATAGGTATATGCCCCGTTCATTTGGATCTACAGTGGATATAAAAAGTCTACACACCCCAGTTAAAATGCCAGGTTCTTGTGATGTTAAAGAATGAGACAAAGATAAATCATGTCAGAACTTTTTCCACCTTTAATGTGACCTATAACTTGAACAATTCAATTGCAAAACAAGCTGAAATCATTGAGGGGAAAAAATAAAAAATAAAAAACTCAAAATAACCTGGTTGCATAGGTGTTCAAACCCTTAAACTAATACTTTGTTGAAGCACCGTTTGATTTTATTACAGCAATCAATCTTTTTGGGTAGGAGTTTATTAGCATGGCACATCTTGACATGGCAATATATGCCCACTCTTCTTTGCAAAAGCGCTCCAAATCTGCCAGATTGTGAGGACATCTCCTGTTCACAGCCCTCTTCAGATCACCCCACAGATGTTCAATTGGATTCAGGTCTGGGCTGGGCCATTCCAAAACATTAATCTCCTTCTGGTGAAGCCATGCTTTTGTGGATTTGGATGTGTGCTTTGGGTCGTTGTCGTGCTGAAAGGTGAACTTCCTCTTCATCTTCAGCTTTCTAACGGATGCCTGAAGGTTTTGTGCCAAAATTGCCTAGTATTTGGAACTGTTCATAATTCCCTCCACCCTGACTAAGGCCCCAGTTTCAGCTGAGGAAAAGCAGCACCAAAGCATGATGCTGCCACCACCATGCTTCACAGTGGATATGGTGTTCTATGGGTGATGTGCAGTGTTGTTTTTGCAGCAAACATACCTTTTGGAATTATGGCCAAAAAGTTCAACCTTGGTTTCATCAGACCATAACACATTTTCCCACGTGCTTTGGGGGGACTTGATGTTTGTTATTGCAAACTTCAGCCGGGCTTGGATGTTTTTCTTTGTAAGAGAAGGCTTCCGTCTTGCCATCTACCCCATAGCCCATTCATATGAAGAATATAGGAGATTGTTGCCACATGTAGCACACAGCCAGTACTTGCCAGAAATTCCTGCAATTCCTTTAAGGCCTCTTGGAAGCCTCCCTGACTAGTTTTCTTCTCGTCTTCTCATCAATTTTGGAGGGACGTCCAGTTCTTGGTAATGTCTCTGCTGTGCCATATTTTCTCCACTTGATGACTGTCTTCACTGTGTTCCATGGTGTATCTAATGCTTTGGAAATTCTTTTGTACCCTTCTCCTGACTGATATCTTTCAACAATGAGATCCCTCTAATGCTTTGGAAGCGGTCTGCGGACCATGGCTTTTGCTCTGAGATGCAACTAAGTAAATGTCAGGAAAATCCTACTAGAACGGCTGAACTTTATTTGTGATTAATCAGAGTCACTTTAAATGATGGCAGGTGTGTAATGACTTCTATTTAACATGAGATTGAATGTGATTGGTTAATTCTGAACACAGCCACATCCCCAGTTATAAGAGGGTGTGCACACCTATGCAACCAGGTTATTGTGAGTTTTTTATTTTTTCTCCTCAATGATTGCAGCTTGTTTTGCAATTGAATTGTTCACGTTATAGGTCACATTAAAGGTGGAAAAGTTCTGACTTGATTTATCTTTGTCTCATTCTTTAACATCACAAGAACCTGGCATTTTAACAGGGGTGTGTAGACTTTTTATATCCACTGTATAACTTCCATTCAAGACTAAACAATCTCCCAGCCCTCCAGCTATTATTGGACTAAAATTCATACCCCCCCCCCCCCATTAATATGTATCCTTCAACTGCTCACTCCTGGGAGAAAGGCGCAGGAGATTGGAAGTGGGGCCGAAGCTCTACAACTGGTGGTAGGGGGTGCACTTAGGTGAGAGTTGGAGTGATCTGACTCAGTCCATAGGTTACATAAGATAGCATAGGGACTGGAGAGTTTCTCTCACTACAATGACTTCCCTAACTTTAGTGGGCATTTGGGGATAATGGGAGTTGCTATAGTTGTAGAGCCAAAAGTTGCCTACCCCTGTTTTAGGGGATCTTCCCCAAGGACTATGCACTCAGATCGTGGTTAATGGGAGTGTGAGACAAGGGAGGAGTGAGCCTGGAGAAACATAAAGAATAATATGTTGGGAGGACACTGACCCAGAAAGGGGATGGAGGAAGAGGCCTAAACAGCATATTGTGCTGTACAAGAAAAAAGCTTGTCCATCACTTCCAAATACACACCAGCTGGGAGAAGGATGGAGCAGCACACATAGTATATATATATATATATATATATATATATATATATATATATATATAAATATTGCAAGAACGGCAGCACTCTCGATAATCAAATAAATGCCTGGGTGTCCGGATACAACAATCTCAATAGTAGAAAAAATCAGCACTCACAGGACTTCAAAATGCCAACACAGAAAAGCTCCTTTATTAGATCGACGTTTCGATCCCACCTGGGATCTTTATCAAGACAAACAACTCGTGCAACTCACCTCCATTTTATCCCCTACACCTGGTGATGACCTCTAACCCAAGAGGTCAAAATGTTAAAAACATCTAATTATCCACATCTAACAATTAAAAGTAACAAAATATTTAAAAGTTCTTTATATGGAGGAACAAGAAGAAAGAGATAGACTAACATAAAGTCTCTATAACAATTCGAAATGGTGAACTTATTGCGTGTGTATGCATTAATTCACTCATACAAAAACACGCTAGAGCTCAACAGTGCGCCCCAATGCCTCATATCGTTAACATTCATGTACCTGGTAGATCGCAATACTAAATACCAATATGGGCTATTGTGGGAAAATTGTTCTAGTTAATTCTGACTGTATCCTAACCCAGCTCCGAAACATCGCAGCGCTCAATACACAGCTATTAACACGTTCCCATTCCCAAACCCCGATCTCTTGAGTACAAATACTAATCTTACATTGGGCATAATCGGTAAACATCCAAACCTAACATGACATTATTGTGAAGTGAATGAGTCCCCACAGATTAGTAATCCAATACGCAGACCCAATAGGATAAAGACATAATATGATTACATTTAAGACATCCTTTACATATACATACGTTCTCGTGTTAATCATATAAGATGTTATCAGGAACACAAATTTAATTGCAGTGGTAATCCAATTAAAGCAGTCTCATGTGGAAGTTGTCAAAAAAGTATACAACTTAAGAGAGTGTCTACATAATCCAATTATCAGACCCAATATTATAGGGTATTAATATGGTTACATATAAAACATCATTCCCATATACATATGTTCTCTTATTAATCACTAGGATGGTATATGGAGCAGGAATTCAATTACAGTAATGATCCGTCTCAAGCAGTCACATATGGAAGTTGTCAGACATGTTACGAACAATATTTAGACTGTATCCACGTACTCACTGTTCTCGAGTTCTTATAGAGTCCGGTGGTTCCTCATTCATGTTCTGGTGCCTTCCAGTGGGTCACTCGTTCTTTTTACAGAACCCTGGGGAGTCAAGGAAACATGACCACACACTCACACACAGCAAGTGCGTCTGTCCTGATCCGACTGCTACCTTACAGGGACTGTCACACGAACCTCCTGGTGTGGGTAATGGAACGAAACACCTCTAGCCACTGGAGGTGTTAAAACGCTCCTATTCCCATCCTATTACAGAGGCAGAACTTCAATCCCACGGCCATAACACCTTTGTCCATCCCATGGCCTCCACTATCCTGTGGATTAGAGCCATATTGTCGGCTACAGAGTATTCACCACCTTACCACAGTGAGACACATTGGATACACTTGTAACAATCACCTCCTTCATTCTCTATTTATCTGTGCGTCTTCTTATGTTACATTTTTCAAAACGATTTCCCATAAGATTGGTACTGATCAAATAATGTATCAAAACTCCCATATGAACAATGTATCATCTCTGTACTCTTAACAGAAGGAACACCATAGTATTTATACATCCAATAATCGGTGCTGGTAGGTTATTTGAAAATCTGGATTACTTAAATATTACTGATGATCCAATTAATTACCACTGTTTAAAGGGTTCCATAATCTTCACCTTTTAAATCCCAATCATCCATCATAATATTACCTAAGTTGTATAGATGTTAAAGTAAACCCTTTAACTTTAGGGTCTTTTACCTAAGGACAGTCATTACGATCCCAATGACAACTCGGCTGTCAATCAAATCTTCAAAGAGCTCTCAATCCTCACGACTACTTCCTAATGAGATAGGTATATAAGAAGGAGAATATATACTTCATACGGATAGATAGTGACCAGAAGCAACAACATCCCTCATATATATATATATATATTTTTTTTTTTTTTTTTTTTTTTCTTTTTTAATATTCATTCATCAGTACACAGTATTTTGGAGATTCAACCACTTCCTCAGGTGTACATAACAGTGCATCATACACTGTTATGTACACCTGAGGAACTAGTTACTTTCCTAAAACTTTGTGTACGGATACACAAATAAACACAATAATTTAATTTCAGTGTATGCACTGTGGACTAGTCCATCCTCCTCCCAGCTGATGGAGGGGAGAACGCTTGAGAAATGGACTGGGGCAAGAGGATAGTAACAAGGGAACCAGGGTAATGGTTGTGGAAGAGAAAGACTGGGTGATGACACCGGGGCTACCAGGAAGATTGTACGGGGATAAAAAACATGGAAGAGAGGACAATGGGAATGTGTTTTGAGGCAGGAAAGGAGCACCAAAGAGATCTGTAGGGAATATAGAGAGGAATGGGGAGGCAGAAATATATATGGCTCTTTTTGCTATTAATATCATATTATTTACTGTTCACACTTTTAAGGATTTAAAAAAAAAACATCATGGCATAACTGGTAAATGTGGAGCAATTCTGAGACAAAAGAACTGCACCAATTAAAAATACCCAATGCAATGCAGCCTTTAACCCCTTGAATACTCAATAAATCTCCAATTAATTTGTTGTCATGTGATTGAGACCTCCACAGCAAACTAAAGATTAACCATCTGAGTGCCATACTCCTCTGGCACTCAAAAGGGTTAAAAGCCTTTTTTAAATCAAATTACATTTTAATTTATACCACAGGTTGCAGTTAGTTTTAGGGTGACTACATCTCCCTTTAAATAAGGGACACATATGAAAACTTAATTTCACATGACTACACAGTTATCAGTGCAGTATTTGCTGTGTGTGTGTATTTTTATGTATCCCTCATTTTAATGGATATATCATCACCTTAGTTAGTTGTCAACTTCTACTCTACTGCACATGACTGCATCGTGACAAACATCCTAGTGAATTATTATATAGGATACCGGGGAACTGGGGGAAACATAAGTCCTATAGTCCCTTCCCATTAAGATATTTATTGAGGCTTCCACTACGATGGGGAGCTGTCAGTACTTCTTGAACCGAAAGGCATATGGAAGTCTAGAGACCTTAGTGTACTAAGTTCAAAAGACAACCATATGCACTAAGTAAGCATACAAGTGGAGGGAGGAATAATTTAATCATTAGCATGCAGGGTTGTCGAATGCAGAGAAGCAGTATATAGTTTTAAAGCACGCTGTATGTGGTTTACTTTTATTTATTTCTATTTAATTTCAACTTCATGTGCATGTATTTTTTTTCTGAAGCTCTGAGCATCTTCATCAGTGCAGCAGCCACACTGCTATACCACTATAGTATCATAAACTCTGGGCACTCGGTCACAGACATGGCAAGAGTCTTGCCTGCTCAAGGCTGTAGACTCATGGGCATATCTTGCATTACAACTGCATCCGAATGGAGATACACAGGGACACCACCGTTTAAAGTACAAAAGTGTATTTAATATATTACATATACTAAAATAAGAAATAAAAGCCAGTTGAGAACATGCACAGTAAGACGCTGTAGGATTTTGTTAGACCCCTATCCTCAAGAGTGAGGTGTTACATGTACCATATAAAGAGAAAACTTTTATGTTGTATTATTATTATTATTCTTTATTTACATTATAATAATAATACAACATAAAAGGTACATGTAACAGCTCAATCCTGAGGAGATGGGAAGGGGCCAAACGTGTGTTAATTTGGATGGGTCAGTGTTTATGTTCCCTAATGTGTAAAACATTGTTTTATGCAATCAGTGTAGATGAGGATACAGGGGAGGCAAATGGGTTTGAGGGAGGGAAGAGACAAAGGCGAGTGATGGACAGAAGATGCAAACGTGAGTGTTTACTACTGTTTTTTTACTCTGTCCATCTACTTTAGCTGTACTACACTTAATGGCTTTTTATTCTCTTTTTCTCTGTCCTCTTCCTGTGGGACTTGCATGATATTCCTTTGCAGAGTGCCTTGTGAGTCGTTTGTTTACTTGAACCAGCTGATCAGTGAATAAAAGGCTGAGATGGTTCAGTCAGTACAGAAGGGCAGTGAGGTGTGATATATAGTTTATCTGCAATTCTCTCATTTTGGAACTGTTTCAGTGCCACAGGGGTATGAAATCCACATCACTATGGCACTAAAAGAGTTAAGGGATGGCAGCTGCTGTCTCTGCTCATTATCAGAGATAGCAAACAGTCCTCTGGCTCCATACAGAGTTATAGGACAGTCCCAACATCATAAACTTTGGGTTGGTGATGCTGGGACTTTGAACTCTGACAGCAAATGCTGCTATTAGAGTTTAACGCCTGTGATGCACATCCACATTAACATATAAACACACCCACATGTATACGACAATGGCTCATTAACTTACATTTTCATATGCAAATTAACCATTGTGCAAGTACTTAGAGCAAAACCATAAACCTGTTGAAGGCATAGCAGATTTGTGTCGATGTCAGAAGATTGATGGCAGATTCACAGGGATGTGATGGCAAAGACATCTCAGTGCATACTGTCATATGTCATCAACATGAATTTGCCACCATATTGCCATCCTGGCCCCTCATTGGCCTTTAGTCCATCTCACACCTGGAGAAGTCTCTACTGCTCAACAGGGGGGTGATAAAGTAGAAATTACTTATCCAGTGCTATAACCCTTTGAATGCTTTGCAGTGCACTGGGGACCTCCCCAGTATTCAAGGAGTTTAAAGACCAATTTCAATGAATGGGAATTCTGGGAAGTTTTATTTATCTCCTATGGTGCAGTTGGTTTGCTCCAGAATTGCCCTTCTTTAGCTTAATGAACAAGGTCCATAGTGCAGCATTTAAAGGGATAGTAATACTTCGTTTTAACTTTATTTTATTTTGTAGGCATTAAAAAAACATGAAGAACGATATAAGTCTTATCTCTGAAACCTTTATGGTTTAAGAGATATTCACAAACAAAGTATCCCCCCCTGTTCAACCAGATCAGAAGGGAGGTGCCCATGTAGACTGCAAAGAGGGACAATCTTCAATTAAGATAAGGGAAAAAGTTGGAAATCTTGTCAAGGGGGGAAGGGCTTTCATTGTTTTCATACAAAGAAGGTTGTCCCCTTCTGTTATCTGTCCTGTCATACAACCAGATTCACATCTGAGAAGAGATGGCTTACACTAGGTAAAAGGGGCGGGAGGGGGAAACTTCGCTTGTGAATATCTCTTAAACCATAAAGGTTTGAGACACAAGACTTATATCATTCTTCACGTTTTTTTAATGCCTACAAAATAAAATAAAGTTAAAACGAAGTATTACTATCCCTTTAAAGTAGCATTTAATAAATGCTTTACCATACACACATAGACAGGTACAGAATTCCCACCGTGTAGCCTCAGCAGCTGTTCTCCTTATTTCCTCATCAATCAGATTTTCTGTTGCTTTCCACATCACCATTTCCACCTTCACCTTTACTCATGTAAAGCCATTATGTCCTTTCATCCTCTTCATCATTGATCTAGAACTGTATGTATTTTTGATTTATAAAAGTTGACATTTTTGCAAGTGACTACCTGATTGAACAAAATATCTGTTTACATTTTGGAGACGTTTTTTCCTGGAGAGTCTTTTAATTTGGAGAGACCTTGTATTGTGATATTTTTCTTCTCTAAAGTTTGTTGGGTACCAAGAAGTTTTAGCTATTGTTTCAAAGAAGCATGTATCTCATATACATATTTTAGCCATGTTTTAGTGCTCCATTTGTTTATAATTCAAACCAATGCTTAGCTGTATAATCTGTAAAAGAAAAACAAACTTAAAGGGATAGAAATGTTTCATAATAAAAGCAGCTCTAATTAATCATCATAGTATTTGGTCTTTGGAGAGTATTATTTCAATTCTGTCAGAGTTGTAGTTCAAGAGTAATTCAATGACAAAGTATCCCCCTCCCGCCCCTTTTACTGATGTCACACTGCTCAGCCAGAGCAGAAGGGAGGTGCCCAGGTAGACTGCAGAGAGGGACAATCTTCAATTAAGATAAGGGAAAAGCCTGAAAAGCTTGTCAAGGGGGGCAGGGATTTCACTGTTCTCACTGTAAGAATATTGTCCCCTGCTGTTATCTGTCTGGTCTATGGACTGCATTCCACATCTGAGAAGAGATGCCTTACACTAGGGGTGGGAGGGGGAAACTTTGCTTGTTAATTTCTGTCAAACCATAAAGGTTTGAGAGATAAGACTTATATCGTTCTTCATGTTTTTTTAATGCCTACAAAATAAAATAAAGATAAAACGATGTATTACTATCCCTTTAAGCTATGGGACCCTTATTTATATGTGTTCGGAATCCGAAGTTACTGGACTGTGTGCCTTTATTTCCATGTTGCTACAAGGAATTCTGTGATGTCATTGGAAACATTATAGGCTTTGAATTATTTTCTGGACATGGGGTTTCTGGTCTGGTTAATAAATGTAAGTGTACATACAAGTGCATTATATTGTTTCTGTAGTCTGTAGATTGATTGGATTGTTCTCACTTTCTTGTCACCATGAATTAAATTGATGTTTTGGCATTCTGCCTTCTACCAGCTTCCAAGCATGAATTAGTCAACTAGCCCCACACAAACAATACCTAGCAGTAAAAACAGATGTCTGTGGGCTGATTGATTTATATGCAACCTGTGCTATATGATGTTCCAGACATGAGAACAGTGTGCATAAGCTAATCGAATAGTTAAATGAGTTTGTAATCTAAAAGTGAGTGCACCATGTACATTTCAGGGAATGTAATGGAAATATTGTATGTTTTGAATTATCTGGACTAGAAACAGATTTTTCTTACCTGTTTCAAATATCTAAATGTACACACAAGTGCATTATGTAGTTTCTATACTGTGTACACTGGAAGGATTTTCGTCACTATTTTCCCACATAACCTAAATTAACAAAGTATTACAATCAAGGTATTTTATAATGTTATAGTTCCTTTTTATCTCCCCAGGTGGCAGTAGTGGGTTCCATCAGCATGTCCTTTCAGTGTGGTGGAGACAAGCACAATGTAAAGTCTGTAAATGCAGCTGATGTTTCTATCCTCACCCCATAGCTAATCCTGGAGAAGGAGCTTTGTGGTTATGCTCAGTTATCAGGGCCTGTAGCACATTTACAAATGGAGTAGTGATAAACTACACTAAACAATGTTGTCACTCCAGTTTAATAATAAAGCCTCACATCATGATGCATCATCATCATCAACCCAATATCTGATTACTTACTACATGGTTTATTTATGGTCAGATTTTTGCCTTTTTAATGTCACTAATTTTGCCTTAAGAGAAAAGGATGTTTCTTCTACACACATATGATATATCTAAAGCACATAAAAATCCACAATTTATTACAAATACACTATAATCTGTGTTAGTTATCAAACTGTGTCCTGTGAAACCTCAGGGTACCATGAATAAGGGGTTCAGCAGAAGAACTGTATGTGATGGCAGAGAGTGTGTATATGTGGGTCTGTGACTACCAATGTATGAGCAGAAGATATATTCCATGGAAATCCCATTAACTGTTAGATTTATTTTGTACTTTCTTTTAAGGAAATAATATATATTTATGTGATCTCTTACCAAGTATATATTTTATCCTAATAATTTAGTCTTACATATTCAGTAAAGGTGTACTATGAAAAAACAGCACCATACATTGTAGTGCTTTTTCTGCTGAGTAAAACAAGGGAATGCCCACTCTGGGATATGCTTTATTCAAAGGTTATAACAGTTCAAGTTGTCCGCTAAGTGGGAGAGCTGTTAATATCATGAATAGTAGCCACTGGCTCATCTCTTCTTTAGAATGTAGTAGTATAACTGTGTGGACCTCAGACGAACTATGCACTGTTTGGACACTTAACCATGTGAGTGCCAGGGGGGTACTCAACTCATTGCTTTGTAATGCATTGCGTACCCCTCTGGCACTCAAAGAGTTAATATAAAAAAAACAGTAGTTTGAACAGTATTTCATTTGTAACAAAATATACCCCAGCAGTAGACATACCTTTGCTTTACTTTGCAGGAAAACCTAAAGGTTAACTTCTCCTTTTAAGTTATTGGTACCATTTATCATTCTAATGCATTTCATACTGATATGTGGGTACTAGATGGGTCTCCAACTCATGGCAAAACCATGCTTTGGAGACCTCTCTAGTATCCGGTAGGTTAAAAAGTTTGATTGTTAGGGTTCCAATGGGATTACATTTGAAAAAGAAAAAAGGGGTTTCACCACAGCAAAAAAAAAAAAATTGTCGCCACATAATGTATACTAAGTCTGTATTGTAGACAACCCAGGGGCTGGAAATGAATTGGAAAATGCCTCAGTCACTTCTCTCTCTGAATCCTGCAGACACTCACTGCTCTCAGTTATAGGTATATGCCCCGTTCATTTGGATCTACAGTGGATATAAAAAGTCTACACACCCCAGTTAAAATGCCAGGTTCTTGTGATGTTAAAGAATGAGACAAAGATAAATCATGTCAGAACTTTTTCCACCTTTAATGTGACCTATAACTTGAACAATTCAATTGCAAAACAAGCTGAAATCATTGAGGGGAAAAAATAAAAAATAAAAAACTCAAAATAACCTGGTTGCATAGGTGTTCAAACCCTTAAACTAATACTTTGTTGAAGCACCGTTTGATTTTATTACAGCAATCAATCTTTTTGGGTAGGAGTTTATTAGCATGGCACATCTTGACATGGCAATATATGCCCACTCTTCTTTGCAAAAGCGCTCCAAATCTGCCAGATTGTGAGGACATCTCCTGTTCACAGCCCTCTTCAGATCACCCCACAGATGTTCAATTGGATTCAGGTCTGGGCTGGGCCATTCCAAAACATTAATCTCCTTCTGGTGAAGCCATGCTTTTGTGGATTTGGATGTGTGCTTTGGGTCGTTGTCGTGCTGAAAGGTGAACTTCCTCTTCATCTTCAGCTTTCTAACGGATGCCTGAAGGTTTTGTGCCAAAATTGCCTAGTATTTGGAACTGTTCATAATTCCCTCCACCCTGACTAAGGCCCCAGTTTCAGCTGAGGAAAAGCAGCACCAAAGCATGATGCTGCCACCACCATGCTTCACAGTGGATATGGTGTTCTATGGGTGATGTGCAGTGTTGTTTTTGCAGCAAACATACCTTTTGGAATTATGGCCAAAAAGTTCAACCTTGGTTTCATCAGACCATAACACATTTTCCCACGTGCTTTGGGGGGACTTGATGTTTGTTATTGCAAACTTCAGCCGGGCTTGGATGTTTTTCTTTGTAAGAGAAGGCTTCCGTCTTGCCATCTACCCCATAGCCCATTCATATGAAGAATATAGGAGATTGTTGCCACATGTAGCACACAGCCAGTACTTGCCAGAAATTCCTGCAATTCCTTTAAGGCCTCTTGGAAGCCTCCCTGACTAGTTTTCTTCTCGTCTTCTCATCAATTTTGGAGGGACGTCCAGTTCTTGGTAATGTCTCTGCTGTGCCATATTTTCTCCACTTGATGACTGTCTTCACTGTGTTCCATGGTGTATCTAATGCTTTGGAAATTCTTTTGTACCCTTCTCCTGACTGATATCTTTCAACAATGAGATCCCTCTAATGCTTTGGAAGCGGTCTGCGGACCATGGCTTTTGCTCTGAGATGCAACTAAGTAAATGTCAGGAAAATCCTACTAGAACGGCTGAACTTTATTTGTGATTAATCAGAGTCACTTTAAATGATGGCAGGTGTGTAATGACTTCTATTTAACATGAGATTGAATGTGATTGGTTAATTCTGAACACAGCCACATCCCCAGTTATAAGAGGGTGTGCACACCTATGCAACCAGGTTATTGTGAGTTTTTTATTTTTTCTCCTCAATGATTGCAGCTTGTTTTGCAATTGAATTGTTCACGTTATAGGTCACATTAAAGGTGGAAAAGTTCTGACTTGATTTATCTTTGTCTCATTCTTTAACATCACAAGAACCTGGCATTTTAACAGGGGTGTGTAGACTTTTTATATCCACTGTATAACTTCCATTCAAGACTAAACAATCTCCCAGCCCTCCAGCTATTATTGGACTAAAATTCATACCCCCCCCCCCCATTAATATGTATCCTTCAACTGCTCACTCCTGGGAGAAAGGCGCAGGAGATTGGAAGTGGGGCCGAAGCTCTACAACTGGTGGTAGGGGGTGCACTTAGGTGAGAGTTGGAGTGATCTGACTCAGTCCATAGGTTACATAAGATAGCATAGGGACTGGAGAGTTTCTCTCACTACAATGACTTCCCTAACTTTAGTGGGCATTTGGGGATAATGGGAGTTGCTATAGTTGTAGAGCCAAAAGTTGCCTACCCCTGTTTTAGGGGATCTTCCCCAAGGACTATGCACTCAGATCGTGGTTAATGGGAGTGTGAGACAAGGGAGGAGTGAGCCTGGAGAAACATAAAGAATAATATGTTGGGAGGACACTGACCCAGAAAGGGGATGGAGGAAGAGGCCTAAACAGCATATTGTGCTGTACAAGAAAAAAGCTTGTCCATCACTTCCAAATACACACCAGCTGGGAGAAGGATGGAGCAGCACACATAGTATATATATATATATATATATATATATATATATATATATATATATAAATATTGCAAGAACGGCAGCACTCTCGATAATCAAATAAATGCCTGGGTGTCCGGATACAACAATCTCAATAGTAGAAAAAATCAGCACTCACAGGACTTCAAAATGCCAACACAGAAAAGCTCCTTTATTAGATCGACGTTTCGATCCCACCTGGGATCTTTATCAAGACAAACAACTCGTGCAACTCACCTCCATTTTATCCCCTACACCTGGTGATGACCTCTAACCCAAGAGGTCAAAATGTTAAAAACATCTAATTATCCACATCTAACAATTAAAAGTAACAAAATATTTAAAAGTTCTTTATATGGAGGAACAAGAAGAAAAAGATAGACTAACATAAAGTCTCTATAACAATTCGAAATGGTGAACTTATTGCGTGTGTATGCATTAATTCACTCATACAAAAACATGCTAGAGCTCAACAGTGCGCCCCAATGCCTCATATCGTTAACATTCATGTACCTGGTAGATCGCAATACTAAATACCAATATGGGCTATTGTGGGAAAATTGTTCTAGTTAATTCTGACTGTATCCTAACCCAGCTCCGAAACATCGCAGCGCTCAATACACAGCTATTAACACGTTCCCATTCCCAAACCCCGATCTCTTGAGTACAAATACTAATCTTACATTGGGCATAATCGGTAAACATCCAAACCTAACATGACATTATTGTGAAGTGAATGAGTCCCCACAGATTAGTAATCCAATACGCAGACCCAATAGGATAAAGACATAATATGATTACATTTAAGACATCCTTTACATATACATACGTTCTCGTGTTAATCATATAAGATGTTATCAGGAACACAAATTTAATTGCAGTGGTAATCCAATTAAAGCAGTCTCATGTGGAAGTTGTCAAAAAAGTATACAACTTAAGAGAGTGTCTACATAATCCAATTATCAGACCCAATATTATAGGGTATTAATATGGTTACATATAAAACATCATTCCCATATACATATGTTCTCTTATTAATCACTAGGATGGTATATGGAGCAGGAATTCAATTACAGTAATGATCCGTCTCAAGCAGTCACATATGGAAGTTGTCAGACATGTTACGAACAATATTTAGACTGTATCCACGTACTCACTGTTCTCGAGTTCTTATAGAGTCCGGTGGTTCCTCATTCATGTTCTGGTGCCTTCCAGTGGGTCACTCGTTCTTTTTACAGAACCCTGGGGAGTCAAGGAAACATGACCACACACTCACACACAGCAAGTGCGTCTGTCCTGATCCGACTGCTACCTTACAGGGACTGTCACACGAACCTCCTGGTGTGGGTAATGGAACGAAACACCTCTAGCCACTGGAGGTGTTAAAACGCTCCTATTCCCATCCTATTACAGAGGCAGAACTTCAATCCCACGGCCATAACACCTTTGTCCATCCCATGGCCTCCACTATCCTGTGGATTAGAGCCATATTGTCGGCTACAGAGTATTCACCACCTTACCACAGTGAGACACATTGGATACACTTGTAACAATCACCTCCTTCATTCTCTATTTATCTGTGCGTCTTCTTATGTTACATTTTTCAAAACGATTTCCCATAAGATTGGTACTGATCAAATAATGTATCAAAACTCCCATATGAACAATGTATCATCTCTGTACTCTTAACAGAAGGAACACCATAGTATTTATACATCCAATAATCGGTGCTGGTAGGTTATTTGAAAATCTGGATTACTTAAATATTACTGATGATCCAATTAATTACCACTGTTTAAAGGGTTCCATAATCTTCACCTTTTAAATCCCAATCATCCATCATAATATTACCTAAGTTGTATAGATGTTAAAGTAAACCCTTTAACTTTAGGGTCTTTTACCTAAGGACAGTCATTACGATCCCAATGACAACTCGGCTGTCAATCAAATCTTCAAAGAGCTCTCAATCCTCACGACTACTTCCTAATGAGATAGGTATATAAGAAGGAGAATATATACTTCATACGGATAGATAGTGACCAGAAGCAACAACATCCCTCATATATATATATATATATTTTTTTTTTTTTTTTTTTTTTCTTTTTTAATATTCATTCATCAGTACACAGTATTTTGGAGATTCAACCACTTCCTCAGGTGTACATAACAGTGCATCATACACTGTTATGTACACCTGAGGAACTAGTTACTTTCCTAAAACTTTGTGTACGGATACACAAATAAACACAATAATTTAATTTCAGTGTATGCACTGTGGACTAGTCCATCCTCCTCCCAGCTGATGGAGGGGAGAACGCTTGAGAAATGGACTGGGGCAAGAGGATAGTAACAAGGGAACCAGGGTAATGGTTGTGGAAGAGAAAGACTGGGTGATGACACCGGGGCTACCAGGAAGATTGTACGGGGATAAAAAACATGGAAGAGAGGACAATGGGAATGTGTTTTGAGGCAGGAAAGGAGCACCAAAGAGATCTGTAGGGAATATAGAGAGGAATGGGGAGGCAGAAATATATATGGCTCTTTTTGCTATTAATATCATATTATTTACTGTTCACACTTTTAAGGATTTAAAAAAAAAACATCATGGCATAACTGGTAAATGTGGAGCAATTCTGAGACAAAAGAACTGCACCAATTAAAAATACCCAATGCAATGCAGCCTTTAACCCCTTGAATACTCGATAAATCTCCAATTAATTTGTTGTCATGTGATTGAGACCTCCACAGCAAACTAAAGATTAACCATCTGAGTGCCATACTCCTCTGGCACTCAAAAGGGTTAAAAGCCTTTTTTAAATCAAATTACATTTTAATTTATACCACAGGTTGCAGTTAGTTTTAGGGTGACTACATCTCCCTTTAAATAAGGGACACATATGAAAACTTAATTTCACATGACTACACAGTTATCAGTGCAGTATTTGCTGTGTGTGTGTATTTTTATGTATCCCTCATTTTAATGGATATATCATCACCTTAGTTAGTTGTCAACTTCTACTCTACTGCACATGACTGCATCGTGACAAACATCCTAGTGAATTATTATATAGGATACCGGGGAACTGGGGGAAACATAAGTCCTATAGTCCCTTCCCATTAAGATATTTATTGAGGCTTCCACTACGATGGGGAGCTGTCAGTACTTCTTGAACCGAAAGGCATATGGAAGTCTAGAGACCTTAGTGTACTAAGTTCAAAAGACAACCATATGCACTAAGTAAGCATACAAGTGGAGGGAGGAATAATTTAATCATTAGCATGCAGGGTTGTCGAATGCAGAGAAGCAGTATATAGTTTTAAAGCACGCTGTATGTGGTTTACTTTTATTTATTTCTATTTAATTTCAACTTCATGTGCATGTATTTTTTTTCTGAAGCTCTGAGCATCTTCATCAGTGCAGCAGCCACACTGCTATACCACTATAGTATCATAAACTCTGGGCACTCGGTCACAGACATGGCAAGAGTCTTGCCTGCTCAAGGCTGTAGACTCATGGGCATATCTTGCATTACAACTGCATCCGAATGGAGATACACAGGGACACCACCGTTTAAAGTACAAAAGTGTATTTAATATATTACATATACTAAAATAAGAAATAAAAGCCAGTTGAGAACATGCACAGTAAGACGCTGTAGGATTTTGTTAGACCCCTATCCTCAAGAGTGAGGTGTTACATGTACCATATAAAGAGAAAACTTTTATGTTGTATTATTATTATTATTCTTTATTTACATTATAATAATAATACAACATAAAAGGTACATGTAACAGCTCAATCCTGAGGAGATGGGAAGGGGCCAAACGTGTGTTAATTTGGATGGGTCAGTGTTTATGTTCCCTAATGTGTAAAACATTGTTTTATGCAATCAGTGTAGATGAGGATACAGGGGAGGCAAATGGGTTTGAGGGAGGGAAGAGACAAAGGCGAGTGATGGACAGAAGATGCAAACGTGAGTGTTTACTACTGTTTTTTTACTCTGTCCATCTACTTTAGCTGTACTACACTTAATGGCTTTTTATTCTCTTTTTCTCTGTCCTCTTCCTGTGGGACTTGCATGATATTCCTTTGCAGAGTGCCTTGTGAGTCGTTTGTTTACTTGAACCAGCTGATCAGTGAATAAAAGGCTGAGATGGTTCAGTCAGTACAGAAGGGCAGTGAGGTGTGATATATAGTTTATCTGCAATTCTCTCATTTTGGAACTGTTTCAGTGCCACAGGGGTATGAAATCCACATCACTATGGCACTAAAAGAGTTAAGGGATGGCAGCTGCTGTCTCTGCTCATTATCAGAGATAGCAAACAGTCCTCTGGCTCCATACAGAGTTATAGGACAGTCCCAACATCATAAACTTTGGGTTGGTGATGCTGGGACTTTGAACTCTGACAGCAAATGCTGCTATTAGAGTTTAACGCCTGTGATGCACATCCACATTAACATATAAACACACCCACATGTATACGACAATGGCTCATTAACTTACATTTTCATATGCAAATTAACCATTGTGCAAGTACTTAGAGCAAAACCATAAACCTGTTGAAGGCATAGCAGATTTGTGTCGATGTCAGAAGATTGATGGCAGATTCACAGGGATGTGATGGCAAAGACATCTCAGTGCATACTGTCATATGTCATCAACATGAATTTGCCACCATATTGCCATCCTGGCCCCTCATTGGCCTTTAGTCCATCTCACACCTGGAGAAGTCTCTACTGCTCAACAGGGGGGTGATAAAGTAGAAATTACTTATCCAGTGCTATAACCCTTTGAATGCTTTGCAATGCACTGGGGACCTCCCCAGTATTCAAGGAGTTTAAAGACCAATTTCAATGAATGGGAATTCTGGGAAGTTTTATTTATCTCCTATGGTGCAGTTGGTTTGCTCCAGAATTGCCCTTCTTTAGCTTAATGAACAAGGTCCATAGTGCAGCATTTAAAGGGATAGTAATACTTCGTTTTAACTTTATTTTATTTTGTAGGCATTAAAAAAACATGAAGAATGATATAAGTCTTATCTCTCAAACCTTTATGGTTTAAGAGATATTCACAAACAAAGTATCCCCCCCACATGTTCAACCAGATCAGAAGGGAGGTGCCCAGGTAGACTGCAGAGAGGGACAATCTTCAATTAAGATAAGGGAAAAAGCTGAAGAGGGGGGAAGGGCTTTCATTGTTTTCATACAAAGAAAATTGTCCCCTTCTGTTATCTGTCCTGTCATACAACCAGACTCACATCTGAGAAGAGATGGCTTACACTAGGTAAAAGGGGCGGGGAGGGGAAACTTTGCTTGTGAATATCTCATAAACCATAAAGGTTTGAGGGATAAGACTTATATCATTCTTCATGTTTTTTTAATACCTACAAAATAAAATAAAGTTAAAACGAAGTATTACTATCCCTTTAAGAAAATGCAGCAGTTGCTATTTTTGAAAGAACAAACATACGCACTGTTAGCTACTAAAACCTTCATGTAACCCGTTAACGATTAGTGACATGCCAGGTCTGTCATGCATTTCCATCAGGTGACATTCCTGACAGTCCCGGTGTCTCGGTACATGTGATCATATGTGCTGATGGAGCAAATGACAAAGGCAATGTATTGTAAACATTGCTTTTTTTTTCTCTCACTCTCTTCCTCACTGTGTTTGTGAGGAAGAAAGAAGCAGAGAACAGAGCTCCCAGTGCCTCGAAGTATTTTATTTTACAGAATAATTTATAAACACATACTGAAGTTTATAGAAACATTAATGTGAGTTTTATTGCTTTTTAAGCAATGTTATACACTTATATACACACCACATTCTCTCATTTTAAAGTATGTCCTGGAGTGTTTACAGCAAAGAGTTGCATATTTGCACAAATACAGAGACATTATCTATCTCTATATATATGTGTGTATATATATATATATATATATATATATATATATATCTCACACATATACTAAAAATGATATATACAGTCGTATATTGTTTTTAGATATAAAGAAGCAGTTATTTTTAACGATTTTAGACAGGGAAAAGATAAGATTTTTTCAGGTAGATTATTCCAGACTTTTGGAGCTCTGAAGGAGAAGGCAGATAGACCAGGTTCTTTGTTGTATTGCGGTATACTCAGTGAGTTGTTAGCAGTGGAGCAGAGGTTATAGTTAGTATAGAGAGCTGGAGTGAGCATACTGCTCAGGTAGTCTGGTAGTTTTCTAGATAAGTGGTTATGAACCATGCAAAAGAGGTGAAAGACATGTCTAGATTAGAGTGTTGGCCAATTTAGTTCTTCATACATATCACAATGATGGGTTGTGTAATTACATTGGAGGATAAAGCGGCATAATGAGTTTTATACAGAGTGCCAATTTTAGCAAGATGGTCAGATCATTTATAAATACAGAAAACAGAAGAGGGCCAAGGATGGAGCCTATCACGGTGCCGGTGTTCCTGCTCTAACGGCGACATTGTTACTGTGCCTAATTTCCATACTGCCTTCCCATAGGCCTGTCATCTTTGCTCCACCCAGGGCTTGCCTTTTTATACCCTGTCATATCCATTCTAAGGTGCCCTTTCGTGGTGTATCTGAGCCTGACGTTTTGCTAATGTGTTGCTGTTCATGTATGACCCGGCTTGCTTGACGACGTTCCTGTTTTCCCGTGTATTGCTCCGTTACCGACTGATCCGGCTGAGAACCTGCTCCGTTGCAGAACTGATCTGGCTGAGAACCCGCTCCGTTGTTGAACTGATCTGGCTGAGAACATGCTCCGTTACCGACTGATCTGGCTCAGAACCTGCTCCGTTGCTGAACTGATCTGGCTGAGAACCCGCTCCGTTGCTGAACTGATCTGGCTGAGAACCGCTCTGTTGCTGAACTGATCTGGCTGAGAACCTGCTCCGTTATCGACTGATCTGGCTGAGAATCCACTCCATTGCTGAACTGATCTGGCTGAGAACCTGCTCCGTTACCGACTAATCTGGCTGAAAACCCGCTCCGTTGCTGATCTGATCTGGCTGAGAACCTGCTCCGTTACCGACTAATCTGGCTGAGAACCTGCTCCATTGCTGAACTGATCTGGCTGAGAACCTGCTCCGTTATCGACTGATCTGGCTGAGAACCCACTCCGTTGCGGTATTGATCTGGCTGAGTACCTGCTCCGTTATCGACTGATCTGGCTGAGAACCCGCTCCGTTGCTGTACTGATTTGGCTGTGATACACCGTTGCCTCAGTCTGCCTGGCTATTGAGCCTTGCCTGTGCACCTGACCAGTCTGTGCTTCCCGTTGGTTTGTAACCCGTTCCGCTGAGCCACTGTTCTGTTGCCATCCGTGTATGGTAGTGCCTCCTCCATTGTCTAACTGGCCAGCATTACATTCAACGGTTTCCAGTTGCCTGTTGGAGTGCGCCGCGTAGCGCTATTTTATTCTGTCGACCTTGGGCATAGCATTTGTGCTACCGCCACTTACTCCTACTGCCTGCGGCAGTGTGTACATGCGAAGTACCGGTACAGTACTAGCAAGTGCTGACTGAGTTACTCTGATCTCTCTGTATCTCCCTCTGCGCTCACTGCTGGGCTCACTCCCTGTGGGAGTTCCTATGTATCTCTGGGCGTCTCCTGTTAACTGTTCAGTGTCTAACACTATCTAAGCTACCCGTGTGCTCCTTCGTGTTGCAGTGCCTGGGTGAGGGCCAGCACTGCATTGGCACGCACTACTGGGTGTGTGGAGACCCTGAGCTCATATTCCTGTCTAGTGGCCTGAGGGCCTAGAACCAGCACTTGCTCTTGTTCCACTGTCCTAGAGGGGACACCTGTGGCCTTCCAGTGTTCACTTCGATCCACCCCTAGCGCTCTAGGGTTTATCCTTGTAAGTGGTGGCCTTGGTCACTCTGGGACCCCTGTCCCGTGGTCAGTGTTGCCTCATTGCATCTGTGGGTTCTGTGCCACCCAGGCGTCTGGGTCTCGTGCCTACTACCATCTCCAGGACTTTCTGCCATCCTCTGTCCTGCTGTCGGCTGGGGTCCAGTAGCCTTATCTCTCCAGGTTCTCTAGTGGAGGGTTGCCTGATTAAGATACCTCCACTCCCTGTATTCCATATCAGTCATTCTGTTTAAAGTCATTGCTTACTGCCTATATATCCTCTGTATAGTGTGGTTTCATTTGTGGCCCTGTGGCCTCATTCCTTGTATGCACTTTACTCAATAAAGTCATTTTAACCTTACTGTTCTGTCTGAGTGTTCATCAAAACACCGTGACAGAGCCTTAGGGAACCCAACTTGTAACTTTGAGTGGAAGGGATGTATTGTCATCAATAGACACATATTGTGTTAATGTCTGATAAATAGGATCAGGACCAGTTTAGAGAATGGTTACCCAATCCTGAACTTTGGCGTTTACTTATCAGAATACTATGGTACACTGTGTCAAAGGCCTTTGCAAAATCTAGGAAAATAGCTCTGGTGAGTTCACCATTTTCCATTCCAGTCTGGATATCATTGGTTACTTTTAAGAGGGTAGTGATTGTAGAGTGATTTGAACAAAAGCCTGATTGAAGGGGGGTGAAAAACTGTTCATCAGGTAATACTTATATAGTTGCACATGAACACATTTCTCTAGGATTTTATGCAATGTGGGGAGTAGGGATGTTGGTCTGTAATTTGTATCCCCACTTTTGTGGATAGGCACTACTCTAGCTATTTTCCAGGCTTTGGGCATATACCCAGATGACAGGGGGCATTAATTATGGTTGAAGTAGGGTGGGAAGTAAGCTTTAATGACGTTGCTGGTAGTTGGTCAGGGCCAGATTGTGATTTCATTTTTGGGTTAAGGAGGTGATCATATATTTCACTATCATTTACCAGCATGAAATTAAAATCATTAACATCGTTGGACCATGTAGCTGGTGCCATAAGCTGATCTGTGCATTTTCTACTTCAGAATTACTTTTATTTTGTGTAATCAGAGTGGTGGCACATCCAACAAAGTAGTTGTTAAATGCATTAGCTATCGCTAAGGGGCACTGAATCGTTTTTTTGCCTATGGTTATAGTTGATGAGTAAGAGTAGTTAGGAGGGTTGTAGAGGTTTTTAATAACCTTCCAGAAGTTGGCTGGTTTTGATATGTTATTGTTCAAGTTGTCAGAAATATATTGAGCTTTTGCTAGTTTTGTTTGCTTTGTACAAGTATTATGCAATTGCCTGTATGCAGTGTGATCATTAGCAGAGCCAGTTTGTTTAAATGTTGTCCATAATGCATCTCTGAAACTGTATAATTGAAACAGGTCAGCAGAGACCCAGGATAGATGGGCCCCCCTTACCCTAATCTTCCTTTGAGGGGCATGGGTATTATAGACCTGTAAGAAAAAAAAGTCAATTTCTGAGTCTAGATCAGGTATAAGGTATATTCTATACCACTGGCAATTTCTTAAGTCATTTAGGAAAAACTGGAAATAACATTTTTAAATGATCTAGTAATTATGACTTTTGGACATGATTTGATTGGTTTTATTTTGTGAACACAGTAGACTATGGAGTGATCGCTAAACACATTTGCTAGTACACCAGAATCTTGGATTCTGCTTGGGCAGGATGACAGGATCCAGTCTAGAAAAATATGGTTGGATGTTTTAACATTTATACAAGTAGGGGAGGAGAGTAGCTGTGAAGTTTGATGTCTTTAATAATGAACATAATTTATCATTCCTGGAGTCTAACCAATTAATATTAAAGTCTCCAAGAACCAACAGTTCACTTTTCTTATTATGGGTGGCAATCTCATTGAGGTGGTGGGTTATGTCTGAAAGCGACTGTGTTGGCGTATTTGGAGGCCTGTAGATGCCAACAATTACGATTTGTTTAGAGAATGGAAGAATAATTTTTCCTGCAACATATTCATATGAATCAGAGTTATAAGAATCATTTAAAAGTGTAAAGTTTATAGACTTTTGGGTGAATATGATTGTGCCTCTCCTTGCTTTTCTCCGTCCTTCCTAAAACATGAGTATCCTTCAATCGCAACAGCAGTATCTTGTATTTTAGGGCTTAGCCAGGATTCAGTGAGTATGAGGATTTTTGTCTTTAAATAGTTGTATTGCAGCAGCTGTCTCTCTCCTGTCCAATTCTCTTGTCTATCTATCCATACTTTGATAAGGTGTACTTTGATAAGTTGCCAATACCCCTGTCAAATGCCACCCGGCATAATGCCTCCCCTAACTGTGCCTGACCTTATACTATTTGGAGTCCCTAATAAGACTGACTGACTGTGGGATTCCAAATTCTTTTGCACTGGGAGTGTCCTGAGTGCAATCAAGTGTGATACCATTAAAACTGAAAAGAAACAGACGCAGATAGATATAGGAGAGGAATGGGGGAGGCAGTGTCACGGTTTATTATGACTCTCAGACACAAGTTTTAGGTAAAAATCAATTTTATTGAAATAATAAATTGATAACGTAGGATGGCACACACATACATACAGATACATACAGAATATAACAAGACAGCAGGCAGACTCTACCGGTCCTGTCAATATACCGGACAGGACAGTCTGAAGAAGCTGAATGTTAGGCTCTACCGGCCTTGCCAATACCGGGTAAGGCAACCTGCAGATGGAATAGCATAACGGTTCTACCGGCCTTACCAAATTACCGGGCAAGGCAGCCTCAAAAGATTGACAATGTAGGCTCTACCGGCCCTGCCAATACCGGGTAAGGCAACCTCAGATGGAATGTGGCAAAAGGTTCTACCGGCCTTACCAATACCGGGCAGAGCAGCCCAAAGATAGTAGCAGCAGTCAGATGGTAATGGCAAATTGACAGGATCGTAAGCAACCCAGTGTACACACACTGAGACCAACAGGGAGTAGTAAAGCCGCTAGACTTTGGAGCAAACCAGCGTCCGCACGCTGGGACCAACACAGGATTGTATAGCCGATAGGCTTTGGAGCAAACCAGTGACCGCACACTGGTGTAACAAGCGAGTTTGTATAGCCGCAAGGCTTTGGAGCAAACCAGCGTCCGCACGCTGGGACCAACACCGGATTGCACAGCCGATAGGCTTTGGAGCAAACCAGTGACCACACACTGGTGTAACAAGCGAGTTTGTATAGCCGCAGGGCTTTGGAGCAAACCAGCGTCCGCACGCTGGGACCAACACAGGACTGTATAGCCGATAGGCTTAGGAGCAAACCAGTGACCGCACACTGGTGTAACAAGCGAGTTTGTATAGCCGCAAGGCTTAGGAGCAAACCAGCGTCCGCACGCTGGGACCAACACAGGATTGTACGGCCGATAGGCCTTGGAGCAAACCAGTGACCGCACACTGGTGCAACAAGCAAGTTTGTATAGCCGCAAGGCTTTGGAGCAAACCAGCGTCCGCACGTTGTGACCAACACAAGACTGTATAGCCGATAGGCTTTGGGAGCAAACCAGTGACCGCACACTGGTGTAACAAGCGAGTTTGTATAGCCGCAAGGCTTAGAAGCAAACCAGCGTCCGCACGCTGGGACCAACACAGGATTGTACGGCCGATAGGCCTTGGAGCAAACCAGTGACCGCACACTGGTGTAACAAGCAAGTTTGTATAGCCGCAAGGCTTTGGAGCAAACCAGCGTCCGCACGATGTGACCAACACAAGACTGTATAGCCGATAGGCTTTGGAGCAAACCAGTGACCGCACACTGGTGTAACAAGCGAGTTTGTATAGCCGCAAGGCTTAGGAGCAAACCAGCGTCCGCACGCTGGGACCAACACAGGATTGTATAGCCGATAGGCCTTGGAGCAAACCAGTGACCGCACACTGGAGTAACCAACAATGTCGCCGACGCGACCGGGCAGGAGGTCGCCAGGATACAGGAGACAGGCGATGAGATGACAGGAACCAGCAACGATCAGTCAGGTCAGGATACAGCAGAGAAGAAGAACCGCAGGAACTGCAACACCAGAGACTAGGCCGGAACCAGGACTGGAACAACACAGCAGGCAGGAATCACTGGAACAGTAGAGATCAGGAACTCAGGAACACATGAAATCAGGAACTCAGGAACACTGGAACAGAGGCCCAGCTATCACTAGCATAGTGATAGCAAGAAGGTCAGAAACAACACGAAAGGGCACCCAAAGGGTGCCCAATCCAGGTTTAAATAGGCAATGAGAGGCGGGCTATCTGCAGACAGCCAATAGCCGCCCCCTACTGGTGACAGAGAAGGAACTGCAGCAATCACGGGCACCGTGATAGTACCCCCCTTTCAAAGACCCCCTCTCCTAGAATAGGGTCTAGGTTTCTGTGGGTAATTGGCATGAAAGGCCCTAGTTAGCCTAGGTGCATGAAAGTCCGTACTATCCACCCATGATCGATCCTCAGGACCATACCCTTTCCAATGTACCAGGTACTGTACCCCTCCGCTAAGCCTACGGGAATCAATAATGCTCTGAACCTCGTACTCCTCCTGGCCCTCCACCTCAACAGGTCCTGGCACCACAGGTGTGGTAGTATAGCGATTGCAAACCAGAGGCTTAAGAAGGGACACATGGAACACATTATGGATACGCATGGAAGCAGGTAGGTCTAGTGCATAAGAGACAGGGTTAATTTTACGAATAACTCTGTATGGACCAATAAACCGGGGAGCCAACTTATTAGACGGAACCTGCAGCTTGAGATTTCTGGAGGAAAGCCATACTCTATCCCCAACCTGAAAGGAAACCGCTGGAAGCCTTCTGCGATTAGCATGGCACTGATGACGCTGAAATGACTGACCATGTGCCCTCTGAACTTGTGCCCATGTGGAACGGAGTTGCTCGATATGCTCATCCAGAGCTGGAATCTGTTGCGTCTGAAATGAATCTGGAAGCAAACAGGGCTGGAACCCATAATTAATCAGAAACGGAGAGCTCCCAGACGAAGAATTGACCGCACAGTTCCTGGCGAACTCTGCCCAAGGCAACAAGTCGGACCAATTATCATGATGGTCAGTAACGAAACAACGGAGAAATTGTTCCAAGCCCTGATTAGCTCGTTCAGCGGCTCCATTGGTCTGGGGATGGTAGGCAGAGGAGAAGGACAGCTGTATGCCCATCTGTTGGCAAAATGCCCTCCAAAATCTAGACACAAACTGGCTCCCCCTGTCAGACACCAGTACCCTAGGCACTCCATGCAACCGGAATACTTCTCTGGCGAACACCATTGCCAATTCCTTCGCTGAAGGAAGGCCACGGAGGGGCACGAAATGAGCCATTTTAGAAAACCTGTCCACCACCATGAATATAAAGGAGTACCCCTTGGACATAGGCAATTCTCCCATAAAATCAATGGAAACATGAGACCAGGGGCGTTCACCATTAGGCACCGGTTGAAGCAAGCCCACTGGGAGATGTCTCGGGGTCTTAGCGCGGGCACAGGTGGCACAGGCATTCGTAAATTCGGCACAATCGTTTCTCATGGAAGGCCACCAAAATAACTGAGAAAGGGACCATAACAATTGGTCTCTACCAATATGTCCCGCAGCCTTAGAGGAATGGTAGGTTTCAAGCAGCCTAGTACGAAATGGTTCAGTGACAAAACATTTGCCTACTGGAGTTTCATGGGGAGCGGTCCCCTGAGAGGCCAGGATCTCCTCCCCTAAAGGAGAAGTGATACTCGTGCGTATAGTAGCCAGTATTCTATCAGGTTGGATGATAGGTGCTGGTGCTTCCACTCTGTCACTGTCGGCCTCAGATTGTCTTGACAGTGCATCAGCCCTGATATTCTTTGACCCCGGTAAGTATGATACAATGAAGTTAAATCGAGACAGGAACAGTGCCCACCTGGCCTGACGGGAGGACAATCTCTTGGCCTCCGAGAGATTAGTCAGATTTTTATGATCTGTAGGATTAATACAGGATTCGTAGTACCTTCAAGCAAATGATGCCATTCCTTAAGAGCGAGGATAATGGCCAATAATTCTTTGTCACCTATCTCATAGTGGCTTTGAGTGACAGTCAACTTTTTAGAGAAAAACCCACAAAGTCTGAGAGTTCCACCTTTATCGTGTCGTTGCGAAAGTACTGCCCCGACCCCAATATCTGAGGCATCAACCTCTAACGTAAATGGAAGTAGAGGATTGGGGTGGGATAACACAGGAGCCGCAGCAAATGCCAGCTTCAAATTCTCAAAGGCATTCTCAGCAGATACCGGCCAGCAAGAAGGATTAGCACCCTTGTGCGTAAGATCGGACAGAGGTTTGACAATGGAAGAAAAGTTCTTAATAAACCTCCTATAATAATTGGCGAAACCCAGGAAACGCTGTATGGCTTTAAGACCCTTGGGTTTTGGCCATTGTAAGACAGCTGACAACTTATCTTTGTCCATGGCAAGAATGGCACACTGGTTCTATGAAACTCACATTTTTCCAGTTTACAAAATAATTTGTTCTCACGGAGTCGTAACAATACTGCGGATACATCTTTGATGTGCTGTGCCATGTCTTGAGAGTAAATCAATATATCGTCAAGATAAACCACAACACATGTCTGTAACATATCTCTCAGAACATCGTTTATCAGTTCCTGGAAAACTGCGGGGGCATTACACAGCCCAAATGGCATTACTAGATACTCGTAGTACCCAGCTTGAGTATTAAAGGCAGTCTTCCACTCATCACCTGCTCGAATGCGCACCAGATTGTAAGCGGCCCGTAGGTCCAATTTGGTAAAAATCGAAGCGCCTTTAAGCCTGTCAAAAAGCTTGGTGATGAGTGGTATTGGGTATGCGTTTTTTGCCATTAGTTTATTCAAGCCCCGGTAGTCAATGCATGGTCTTAATTCGCCATTTTTCTTTTTTACAAAAAAAAAACCCAGCCCCAGCTGGAGAGGTAGATTTTCGTATGATCCCTCTAGCAAGGGCACCAGAAATGTAATCCTCCATAGCCTTATTTTCCTCACAAGATAATGGATAAGTGCGTCCTTTCGGAGGTACTGCACCAGGCTGCAATTCGATGCAACAATCATAAGGTCTATGCTGGGGTAGCAAACTGGCCTCTCCTTTGCTAAAAACATCGCCAAACTGTTGGTACACATCCGGTATAGCCGAGGAGGTGCACAGGACCTTAATAGGCTGGATGACGCACTTGTCCATACAAAACTGGGCCAAGCAGCAATTTCAAATTTTTTCCAATCAAATTGTGGGTTATGTAACTGTAACCACGGAAATCCCAATATTACCGCATGGTGCGGAGAATTAATCAGTTGAAACTGCTGCTCTTCTCTGTGAAGTGCCCCAATAGTCATAGACAGTGGTATAGTTTCAAATATAACCTGAGGCGGTTCTAAGGGTCTGCCATCAATCGCTTCAATAGTCAAGGGGTTTTCTCTTTCAATGCGTGGAACTCCGTGCAATTCAGCAAAGGTATTATCCATAAAATACCCTGCTGCACCAGAGTCAACCAAGGCCAAAACCTCCACAGAGCGTTGTGCCCAAGATTATACCACCTGTATGGTGGGTTTCATTGCGCCCGACACTGGGGACGATTGTACACCACCTAAGGCCTGTCCCCCGAGGTACCCTAGGTGTGTGCGTTTCCCGGACGTACCGGACAGGAATTTAGCAAATGCCCTTTTTTACCGCAGTATAAACACAACCCTTGTCTTTTGTGATATAGTCTCTCAGCCTTGGTTAGTCTAGTGAAGCCTATTTGCATAGGTTCACTTGTCTCCTGTACAGGTTCACTAGACTTCAATGCCAGGGGAGGGATGGGTGGGCAAAACATGCTACTAGGCTCATTATTCCTTGACCGTATCTTACGATCTCTGGCAATTGATCTTTCACGTATTCTGGAGTCAATTATCATAACATACTCAATGTAGTCATCTAGATCAATAGGTAGATCTTTAGCAGCGATTTCATCCTTAATGTGGTCATTCAGGCCTTGAGAAAAAGCTGCCAATAACGCCTCGTTATTCCAACCTACCTCTGCTGCCAATGTGCGGAATTCGATGGCGTAGTCGCCTACTGTACGCCTGCCCTGATGTATCTCCATAAGGCGTTTGGCAGCAGAGGTGGTTCTACCAGGAGGCTCAAACACTCTTCGAAAGGATTGCACAAATTCTCTAAAGTTCTTAGTACAAGGTTTAGCATTCTCCCACAAGGGGTTAGCCCAAGCCAAAGCTCTGCCAGTGAGCAAAGATATCGTAAACCCCACTTTACTACGATCATTGGGAAATGCGTGTGCCTTCAATTCCATAAAGATTTCGAGTTGGTTGATGAACCCTCTGCAGAGACTAGGGTCACCATCATATCTTAGCGGCAAGGGTGCAGAAGCCGTTAACCCTTTAACAGTACCCCCTAGGGGTCTGGTATCACTTTCCGGTGTCTGACTTGGCGAGACCACCGGGCTAGAGCTAGATTTGTCAGCAAGTACCGTGCGTTCAAGGATCGTTTGAATTGCAACTGCCAACTGATCCAAACGTTGCTCGTGCACATCCATCCTCCAATGGATATTCTGTGCATTACCTTCACCTTTGCTGTCTGAGGTCATGGCCCTTTCGTACTGTCACGGTTTATTATGACTCTCAGACACAAGTTTTAGGTAAAAATCAATTTTATTGAAATAATAAATTGATAACGTAGGATGGCACACACATACATACAGATACATACAGAATATAACAAGACAGAATGCAGACTCTACCGGTCCTGTCAATATACCGGACAGGACAGTCTGAAGAAGCTGAATGTTAGGCTCTACCGGCCTTGCCAATACCGGGTAAGGCAACCTGCAGATGGAATAGCATAACGGTTCTACCGGCCTTACCAAATTACCGGGCAAGGCAGCCTCAAAAGATTGACAATGTAGGCTCTACCGGCCCTGCCAATACCGGGTAAGGCAACCTCAGATGGAATGTGGCAAAAGGTTCTACCGGCCTTACCAATACCGGGCAGGGCAGCCCAAAGATAGTAGCAGCAGTCAGATGGTAATGGCAAATTGACAGGATCGTAAGCAACCCAGTGTACACACACTGAGACCAACAGGGAGTAGTAAAGCCGCTAGACTTTGGAGCAAACCAGCGTCCACACGCTGGGACCAACACCGGATTGCACAGCCGATAGGCTTTGGAGCAAACCAGTGACCGCACACTGGTGTAACAAGCGAGTTTGTATAGCCGCAGGGCTTTGGAGCAAACCAGCGTCCGCACGCTGGGACCAACACAGGACTGTATAGCCGATAGGCTTAGGAGCAAACCAGTGACCGCACACTGGTGCAACAAGCAAGTTTGTATAGCCGCAAGGCTTAGGAGCAAACCAGCGTCCGCACGCTGGGACCAACACAGGATTGTACGGCCGATAGGCCTTGAAGCAAACCAGTGACCGCTCACTGGTGCAACAAGCAAGTTTGTATAGCCGCAAGGCTTTGGAGCAAACCAGCGTCCGCACGCTGTGACCAACACAAGACTGTATAGCCGATAGGCTTTGGAGCAAACCAGTGACCGCACACTGGTGTAACAAGCGAGTTTGTATAGCCGCAAGGCTTAGGAGCAAACCAGCGTCCGCACGCTGGGACCAACACAGGATTGTATAGCCGATAGGCCTTGGAGCAAACCAGTGACCGCACACTGGAGTAACCAACAATGTCGCCGACGCAACCGGGCAGGAGGTCGCCAGGATACAGGAGACAGGCGATGAGATGACAGGAACCAGCAACGATCAGTCAGGTCAGGAAACAGCAGAGAAGAAGAACCGCAGGAACTGCAACACCAGAGACTAGGCCGGAACCAGGACTGGAACAACACAGCAGGCAGGAATCACTGGAATAGTAGAGATCAGGAACTCAGGAACACATGAGATCAGGAACTCAGGAACACTGGAACAGAGGCCCAGCTATCACTAGCATAGTGATAGCAAGAAGTTCAGAAACAACACGAAAGGGAACCCAAAAGGTGCCCAATCCAGTTTAAATAGGCAATGAGAGGCGGGCTATCTGCAGACAGCCAATAGCCGCCCCCTACTGGTGACAGACAAGGAACTGCAGCAATCACGGGCACCGTGATAGGCAGGCAATATAGAAACTTGAACAGGGTGTTGTAATGGGCTGATGGTTAGTATATACCACATGGGATTAAAATTGTAGATGGAGACTGCATCAGATTTTAAGTTCCAAAATGCAGGATTTCTTAGTACATACCTGTAATGAATATGAGAAACTTCTTAGGAGACTGTCTTCATGCAACATACAATACAGCATACTGGATACATATTAACATATTATCTCTTCCATACTTTGATAAGGTGTACTTAGATAAGGTGCCAGTACCCCTGGCAAATGCCACCTCAGCATAATGCCATCCCTAACTGTGCCTGAATTTATACTACTTGGAGTCCCTAATGAGACTGACTGACTGAGGGATTCTAAATTGTTTTGCACTGGGAGTGCCCTGAATGCAATCAGGTGTGGCACCATTAAAACATCTGAAAAGCAATAGACACAAAGAGATATAGGAGAGGAATAGGGGATGCAGGCAATATGGAGACTGGAACAGGGTGTTGTAATGGCCTAATGGTTAGTACATGTCATAAGGGGTTAAAATTGTAGAGGGAGACTGCATCAGATTTGAAGTGCCAAAATGCAGGATTTGTTAGTACATACCTGTAAGGAATATGAGAAAATTGTTAGGAGACTATCATCATACAACATACAATGCCGCAAACTGGATACATATTAACATATTATCTCTCTTGTCTAACTCTCTATACTTTGATAAGGTGTACTTGGATAAGATGCTAATACCCCTGGCAAATACCACCCCAGCATAATGCCATCCCTAACTGTGCCTGAATTTATACTACTTGGAGTACCTAATAAGACACCACAGTGAGAAAAAGTTACAAAGGGACATTTGCCTCAGACAGTATCCACCTAAAAAGGGGCACTTGGGAGGTATGAAGAACTGGTCGTACCTTTTATCCAGTCCTTGTTCGAAATGAACCAAAAGAGCATTAATTACCGCAGGAAAACCTATAAAATTGTTGTGGTTTTTTTTTCTCTATTTTTCCACTTTTTTTATATTATTATCAAATTAAATGATGGCACTAATCATTTCTCCATCAAAACTGCATTATAAATAGCAAGTGCTCCACAATCCTTCACATACCAGAGGAGTGAGTAATACAAAGAGTTGTACACCTCTGTGAAACTCAGAGGATTCAAAACCAAAAAGGACATTGTTAAGCTGAAAGAATTTCATTATTAAGACACTGCTTAGAGACAATGGTTAGAGGTGGGGTAAAAAAAAACAAAAAAAAAACAGTTTTGCCGGGCATTCAAACACCTACACAGCCTTAGTTCGACATCAAGAAAGTTGACGTAGATCAGACAGTAAACAGTATGTACTTGATAACTTTCCAGGGCTGGCAATTAATTATGTTACAAATAAACCTCACCTGAAGTTACACCTATTAAAGTGAACTTGTCACCATTTTGTTAGTTTTAATAAAAAACATAAAACTGACTATATGTTATGCTGGTCATTTTTACCATAAATCATTTTTGAGAAACAAACTTTTATTTTATTGGTGGCACAGTATGATAATTAGATTATCTGCTAGGCCAATGTTACCAGGCGATGTTTTATAAATGAATGTAGGCCAGTGTTTTTCAACCAGTGTACTATGACACCACATTAGGGCGCCATGATTTCCTCTGAAGACTTTGACAAAAATGTTAATATTGTGTTTCAAATTGATATTGATTGAAATTTTAGTCCACAGCATGCTAGTTTCTGTCATTTTGATTGTGAGGCCTAATTTATGCATTTTTATCTTCAATAAGTCCTTGACAAATGACCAATAAAAAGTTAGGGGTGTCCTGAAAATTCCATAATGTGTGATAGGGCTGCCTTGGGCAAAAGAGAATGAGAAACACTGATCTAGGGCTTGATTCAATAAGACACGGTAAAACGCATTACCGAACGTTAGCCATGTCTGTATAGCACAGCTATGCAATAAGCTTTCTACCAGAATTGACAAGTGTAGGCCGCACAAACACACGTAGTCTTATAATGTACGTTGCACCTTTTTTTTACCTTGTAGTGAGTTAATTTCAGTCGTTAAACAATGGCAGGTACATCAGCTTCACTGGAAACAAATTAATGTTCAACACTATCTAGCAACGCTAAACATTATCATAAGAAGTTCAAATCACAGCCAGTCACCACACACCAAAGTAACAAGGCTATTCAAATAAATGTATATATACCTCAAAATAACTGACACACACAAAGCCTGTGTTTGGAGGTTCTCAGAGCTACAGCATAGTGTCCAGGAGCAGAGGATAGACTTATTAATAAAGAGAGGAGCAGACATTGGAGACAGCTAGACTTGGAGTGGGGGAGCGGAGGCAGCTGTGACACAGGAGATGACAGCAACCTCCAGACTTCAGGTAAGTCAATCATTCCATAACTGTTCACCACACAAATTCACTTAGCTAGAATGGCACAACACAGTGTCAGCTGAACACACAGACTCATACATACTTCACACAAACAATGATTGCCATTATGTTGTAATACAAACGTTGGTTATGTTACACCTGTATCCACACAGAGTTCAGCACGTTACTCTTTGAGTGCTAGACGGGAAAGCAATGAATTGCTCTACAATACGTTGGGTACCTATGTGGCACTCAAAGGGTTGACAGGGAACTAACACACTACACCAGAATCATGTTGCACAGCTCCCCAGGGGTCATCACACACGTGATAGTTCCACAAATTAATTTCATGTCCAACACATAGATCGCTTATGCAATAACCTCATGGCCTCAAAACACACATCTGCACTGTTGACACTAAGTTTAAACAGTGACAGTAATGAACCCGAACAGTACACAACTCACCTGCTACGAATACAAAACAGGCTTGTTGTGAGGAAACTATATTGTTGTTAATTTACATTTTAATGTTTTATTGTTTTTATAGGAAAAATATTGTGTAGAACTGCATAATATAGTACAAAATAATAATATTGTACAAATGAATGTTTTGATTGAGGTCATGCAGTGGCTTTAAATTTTTACAAAATGTGGCCATTCATGAACATATAAACAGAGAATGGATGTGTAGTGATTTTTTTCCCTGATATACACTGCTCCAAAAAGTAAAGGGAACACTAAGATTACACATCCCACTGCTCCAAAAAATAAAGGGAACACTAAGATCACACATCCTAGATCTGAATGAATGAACTGACAACAAAATCACACAAAAATTCTCAATGGAGGTCTGGATATGGAGTCACACTCAAAATCAAAATGGAAAACCACACTACAGGCTGATCCAACTTTGATGTAATGTCCTTAAAACAAGTCAAAATGAGGCTCAGTAGTGTATGTGGCCTCCACGTGCCTGTATGAGCTCCGTACAACACCTGGGCATGCTCCTGATGAGGTTGCAGATGGTCTCCTGAGGGATGTCCTCCCAGACCTGGACTAAAGCATCCGCCAACTCCTGGACAGTCTGTGGTGCAACGTGGCGTTGGTGGATGGAGCGAGACATGATGTCCCAGATGTGCTCAATCGGATTCAGGTCTGGGGAACAGGCGGGCCAGTCCATAGCATCAATGCCTTCCTCTTGCAGGAACTGCTGACACACTCCAGCCACATGAGGTCTAGCATTGTCTTGCATTAGGAGGAACCCAGGGCCAACCGCACCAGCATATGGTCTCACAAGGGGTCTGAGGATCTCATCTCGGTACCTAATGGCAGTCAGGCTACCTCTGGCAAGCACATGGAGGGCTGTGCGGCCCCCCAAAGAAATGCCACCCCACACCATTACTGACCCACCGCCAAACCGGTCATGCTGGAGGATGTTGCAGGCAGCAGAACATTCTCCACGGCGTCTCCAGACTCTGTCACGTCTGTCACATGTGCTCAGTGTGAACCTGCTTTCATCTGTGAAGAGCACAGGGCGCCAGTGGCGTATTTGCCAATCTTGGTGTTCTCTGGCAAATGCCAAACGTCCTGCACGGTGTTGGGCTGTAAGCACAACCCCCACCTGTGGACGTTGGGCCCTCATACCACCCTCATGGAGTCTGTTTCTGACCGTTTGAGTGGACACATGCACATTTGTGGCCTGCTGGAGGTCATTTTGCAGGGCTCTGGCAGTGCTCCTCCTTGCACAAAGGCGGAGATAGCTGTCCTGCTGCTGGGTTGTTGCCCTCCTACGGCCTCCTCCACGTCTCCTGATGTACTGGCCTGTCTCCTGGTAGCGCCTCCATGCTCTGGACACTACGCTGACAGACACAGCAAACCTTCTTGCCACAGCTCGCATTGATGTGCCATCCTGAATGAGCTGCACTACTTGAGCCACTTGTGTGGGTTGTAGACTCCGTCTCATGCTACCACTAGAGTGAAAGCGCCGCCAGCATTCAAAAGTGACCAAAACATCAACCAGGAAGCATAGGAACTGAGAAGTGGTCTGTGGTCACCACCTGCAGAACCACTCCTTTATTGGGGGTGTCTTGCTAATTGCCTATAATTTCCACCTGTTGTCTGTTCCAGTTGCACAACAGCATGTGGAATTGATTGTCAATCAGTGTTGCTTCCTGAGTGGACAGTGTGATTTCACAGAAGTGTGATTGACTTCGAGTTACATTGTGCTGTTTAAGTGTTCCCTTTATTTTTTGGAGCAGTTTATATAACTGGAAGATATTTTTGAAGGGGTATTATTATGTAGTTCTGCTTTTGCATTTTTTTTTAAATAGAATCTTTCCATAATCCGGAAAAGTAATGAATGAAAATAACAGGTTGCATAGCTAGGTGTTAATACAAACATGATTGTTACAAGCATACATGTTTCATAAGCAAAACTAGAGAGGATGTATTAGCTGATGAAATCTGATACTGCTCTTGGTTTTATCTTTCAGATGCTGATGAAGCCCTGTTTGTGAGAACTGAGTAATAGGTGAATGATTGGTGTGGAGATCATCTGCCCATGGAACCTTCATTACCTTCACCCAAGTGTTTAATTGAATGAGACTGGAACTTTTTTCCTTTTGTTTTATAGTTGTGCTGTGGCGCACAATGCCCTGGGACTTCAATGGACAATTTAAATACTACATTCTTACTTACTGCAATGGAATATTATGGTACTTTAGGTTGAATAGAACCATTCTTACATTTTCAAAACAAATGATACATTTGAATGTTTCCCAGTAGTAAAGCACCACATAAAGTGTTATGCATGCTATAGCCAATAGTACATGAGAAAGATTGCTGGACCACTTCTGGGTCATGTGATATATCTGTATCATCTGCTTCAAATACTGATACTTAATTTTGGTCAAGGGCATCTCTGTTTTACCAATCATTACATATTTTGCATTTTGACATAACTGGTATAACATAAACATGGTGGAATGATGCACATGACTGGGCTGTAAATACGGAGAGCTATTCCCTGTTTAGAAGAGAAAGGATTAATAGAAAAGGGGAGGTGTGTGCTGATATTTGAAACCAGAGCTAAATCCAATTTAAGGGGTGATATTAGTGAGGAAAATGGCCATAATGTGGAGTCCTTGTGGGTAGAAATTGAGACTAAATGTGGTGTTAAAGGTAGAAAAAAGGTGTTGGTGGGTATATGTTACAAACCAACAAATATTGAGGAAAATGTTGAGGCCCAGCTGCTATTGCAAATGAGGAAAGCTGGCCAGTTTGGGCATACTATAATTATGGGAGATTTTAAAGCGGAGCTACCACCTCTTAAACAATTTAACTTAAATAACTTCCCATCTGGTGACTAGCAGCTTAGTAGCGCTAGTTGCCAGAATTATTACCTTATTCAAAAGAAATATGTATTCTTACCGGGCTGACAGCAGCACGGTGGGTGGACATCTTGCCATAGTCACTATGCAATGGGTGAGTTGATTAGAGAGGATTTCTTTGAATCAGTGTATATACAAGGGAAGGTGGAATGGTAGAGCCTCATCAAGTAACAAATAAAACAGTACAATTATCAGATATTGGATTAACACAAGAATAGGTCATGGGAAAACTGTACAAAATTAAGACTGACAAAGCACTGGGTCCTAATGGTATACATCCAAGGGTTCTTCAGGAATTCAGAGAAGTATTAGGAAGACCCCTGTTTTTACTCTTTAAAGATTCTTTCATCACAGCCTCAGTGCCACAAGACTGGCAGGGAGCCCATGTAGTGCCTCTATTTAAGAAGAGAAATAGAACCTGGGAATTATAGACCTGTGAGTTTGACCTATGTAGTGGGAAAACTGCTAGAAGGGATAATAAGGGACTATATTCAGGATTACACCATACAAAATAAGATCATGAGCAGGAATCAACATGGTTTTATGAGGAATAGATCATGCCAAACTAATCTTTTCAGCTTCTATGGGGTAGTAAGTAGCAACCTAGTTGATGGTAAGACAGTTGATGTATATTTAGATTTTGCAAAGGCATTTGATACAGTGCCACACAGAAGGCTGGGATATAAAATAAGAAAATTGGGGCTAGGGGATAAACTTTGCAATTGGATAGAAAACTGGTTGAAGGATAGGGAACAATTGAGAGTGGAGTAATTCAGGGTTCAGTGTTTTGTTTTTTTAACATGTTTATAAATGACCTGGCAATAGATATAGAAAGCAAAATATCAATATTTGCAGATGACACTAAATTATGCAGGGTAATTAATTCAGAACAGGATATTTGCTCTCTACAGAGGGATTTACATAAGATGGTAGACTGGGCAAACAAATGGAATGTGAAGTTTAATGTGGGAAAATGTAAAGTCATGCATTTGGGAAGAGAAAATCCAAAGGCTACTTATGAACTTAATGGAATCATTTTAGGGGACTCATTGCTAGAGAAAGACCTGGGAATCCTTGTAAACTACAAACTTGGAAACAGTGACCAGTGTCAAATAGCAGTAGTAAAAGCAAACAAAATCCTGTCTTGCATAAAAACAGGTATTGAAGCAAGAGTGGATAATATCATTTTTCCATTGTGCAAATCATTGGTAAGACCTCACCTTGAATATGCAGTAAAGTTTTGGGCACCAGTTCTGAAATAGGATATAATAGAACTGGAAAGGGTACAGTAAAGAGCAACAAAATTAATCAAGGGAATGGAGGACTTGACGTATGAGGAACGACTAGACAAACTTGGTTTATTTACTTTAGAGAAAAGACGACTAAGAGGAGATCTTATCACATTGTACAAGTATATGGGAGGTCAATACAAGGATCTCTGTGGTGAGCTATTCATTCCAAGGCCTGAACAAATGAACAGGGGACATGCCTTGAGATTAGAGGAAAGGAGGTTTAAACTTCAGCAAAGAAAGGGTTTTTTTACATAAAGTCTATTAAAGGAGCAGTAAACTTTTTTATGAAAAAATATATATTGTAGGGATTTTCTTACTGAGTAAAATAAGGGTACTTCCACTGCAGAGAGATTTATAATTCCAGAGATATTACAGTTTAAACCCATGCTTGTTTACATTAGCAGTGCCCTCTAGTGGTCAAATGCTAATTAGTTTTTCTGTTAGATTCTAATGGAGAGGAAAGTCAGAGACATACAGTTCTCCGTAGAATGTGATAGAAACTGCCTGTCACTTCCTGTCAGTTAGAACTATCAGGAAGTAAACACAGTAAATTCACTTCCTGATTATTTGAACTGCTATAAATTTTGAATAAAACATCTGACAGCAGTGGGAGTGACCTCATTTTATTCACCAGGAAAAGCTCTATACAATATGTGTTTTCATAAAAAAAAAGTTTACTGTTCCTTTAAATTATGGAATTCCTTGCCCAAGGATGTAGGTATGGCAGATACAATGGATACATTTAAGAGAAGATTAGACACATTTCTTTCAAAACAGAAGATACATGATTATAATGTATATTAGTAGGCAAATCAGGAAGGTCTGATAAATGACTAACTTAACCAGTAGCAGGAAAGCTATTCATTTCTCATGTCACTGGGATATGAGGCAACGGTTGAATTTAATGGAATTGTGTCTTTATTCAACCTAATTTACTATGTTACTATGTAACATAAGATCATAATAGGCATGTAGTACAGGGATCACACTGCCCAAACCCTACCCTCACAATACACAGTATCTGGAACACAAAAATATCCTTCACAGCAACAAGTGTGCATCCCCTAGGGTGTGTGTTCATCAGGATTTGCTTGTGGGTGGTGGAGAAGTCTTAGGGGCTCCTGGGATACCAGTGGGGCACTCAGTGCATCACACATATATGTATTGTGTAACACTCTTGCATTCCAAATTCCAGGATGGATGAACATATGCAGGATCCACATGTTATTCTGATTGAAGAACTGCTCAAAATTCACTGCTGAACTATCTTCATGATGGCTTCCTTCTCAGTTACACTGTGATGAAGAGGTGCATATCATTACTGTCCAATATTCTGAACAAGGGACATGTGTGGATTTCAGAAGATGTTCCATGAGTTTGGATGTTGTGCAGGTCCTCAACATCTTGCTCTTCAGTGTGTGGATGACCTCTGATACTTTGTGTCAGGGCAAACACACATCAGTGGCTCATTGGAGATTGAGAAAAGAAAAGCAAAACTCAAAGTGCTAAACTCACCAAGTATTATGAATCTTAATATTAAAAGTGTATAGAACTAGAAAGGAAAAGGGGAACCCACATAGTCCCCAAACAGGGCTAGCCCAGTACCAAAGAAGAAAAGAAAAGATCCTGCGCTGATCTATTCTAACATCCTAGAAACAGACGCCCTGTAACCAGCATATATCAAAAATATTCAATGATTCATATAATCAAAATATATATATAACATTTTGCGGTTCTATATCCAAAAATGTTTTGGATATTTACTAAACCAATTATGATGGCGTTTTTGTTAGGGACTTGCTGAAATTGGGGTACCTTGGCATGGTCAACGAGCTTACCCATAATTTGACCAATTTATGTACGAAACCCCCATTTTTAAGAACATATTTTGATTATATGAATCATTGAATGTTTTTGATATATGCTGGTTACAGGGCGTCTATGTTTCTAGGATATTAGAATAGATCAGCGCAGGATCTTTTCTTTTCTTCTTTGGGGATTGGTCATGTTTTTCCTTTGTTCCACTGTGCAGGAACAGATGTGCCCTCATCAAGTCCTACCATATGGCTCATGTCGGTAACATGACATGTTGCTATATGGTATTAACATACAGTAACACTAAGAAGTGAGAGGAGGAGCACTGTATGGAAGTGGAGTCAGAGTTTCACTAGGTAACTCGGACATCCTTCTATTCCATGATGGGTCATGCCATGGATGCCTGTAGGAAGGAATGACAGGAGCTGAAACTGCACTGTATAACTCTCTAGTATTCAAAGGATTAACCATCATTATCCTATTAACCTTTTGAGTTCCAAAGTGGTATACATGGATTGTATGTTTGGAGATTTGGTACAGGTGTGAGGACCACGGTTTGCAGCCCTCCTGAATCCCCTCTGGAATAGAAGTGACATTGTAACACATATACCACATGGTTATGTGGATGATGTGTAATAGGGACATACGTCATGTGTGTCATAACCATGTTAAGCTGGGTTTTCAGTAATCGTGTTCATGTCTCTGTGGATTTGGTGTGATGTGTAGTTTGGACACTCACCCAAAAGCCATCCATCTGTACGGGTTCAATTCTCAAAGTCCCATAAACGGAGGAGTGTCTTGGCAACTGTAGGAGTCATGGCAACTACCAGGATAGGAAGCTCGGACATGGGTGATCCTCATGTTATCATCACACACCATATGTGTATTGATGGAATGGAAATGCTTTTGATTGAGGTAGAGATTTTTGTCATGCGGAGGAGCTCTTATGCGCACTTGTGTGCAGTATATGACCTCATGACTCTAGGTATGCTTCCCCTTGTGAAGAACTCATGTTTGACACGTGCCCACTCCATCTGGGTGAAAAGGAAATGGATGGACCTCCTGGCCTCCCTCTTAAGGGCTGTCATCAACTGTGCCAACACCCTGGAACAGGTAGCCTGGAACATCCTAGATACATATCCCTCTGTGGACTGGAAGGATCCACTTGCCATAAAATGAATGGCACGCAGCAGCTTCTGCATTCCGCATAGGGCATGGTTATTGCTGGCTATGGGGTCAACGTCATCTTTGATCACCTCATATAGGTCCATGACACTGTGTGACATCAATTTGTACCAGCCTCTCACTTCGGCGCCCGTCATTCCGAAGAGCGTGGCCCTTGAGTGGTATATCCTGGGTCTTGGCAGTCATCTGTCTTCCTTATGGTGCTCCACAGCTCCCTGTGGCAGCTGTGGCTGTGAGAGATGTGGTTGAGGCAGCACAGGTGCTGCTGCCTGTCCTGGTCCTCCAGGTGGAGTTGGCATTCTGGCTGGATCGCCAGATGTAGCATCTGCATTTGCAACAGCTGGAAGATGTACAGGTGTACTTGGGGGTTCCTGGAGCTCCTAGTGCAACCTAGTGTTGTTTGAGCTGTTTTCGCTTGGTGTTGTCTGAAGGGGGTTTTTAACCTTCTTTGTGCATTGTACACCAGGAAAACTAGGGACAGGATTACTGAGTTGTGTATCATTTTACCTTGCATGGCACTCACCGCACACAAATGAATCACATATGGGTAGAGCTGTTCCATTGATCTCAATGGGTGAAATATTACAGGTCGTTGTCATTTGTTAGCGCGTGTTAGCGGTTCACAGCATGGGTTATTGGATAGCTAACTGTGCTTGCAAAACTACCGTCACTTTTTTTTTTTTTTACTGGTGGTAATTGGATCAAGCCCCTAGGCAGCACCAACTGGGGACATTTCTAATAGCACAGAGAGTGTTAAGCTTAGCCTCAAGCAGAAGTAATTAGCATTTTGAGCAGGGAATTAGCAAAAATATTTGTTTTACAGATAGATATAGCGATACAGAGGTTAGACAAAAAATGGAAACACTAGAGAATTTAGCAACAAACATTTTTTGTCAGCAATACTGAAATAATACTTCTAATTATTATATTTTGTTCTGTTTTTTTTTGGTTATATGGTTTAGAGCTAATTTCAATGAATTATAGATTGTCTGGAGTGTAAAATCATGTGAAAGCATTGTATAATTACAAACTTGTTGGGTTTTAACCCCATGAGTGCCAGATGGATGTCCCCCCCACAAACACCCTCTGGCACTCAAAGGGTTAAAAGAAGACAGCTTGTTTATGTATGTTTAGCTTGGAGCATCTGTGGTAAAAACTGCCAGTTTGTCAGGTGCATCCAGAGCAACTGAGTCTAGGGTTATGAAGGCATACACAAAATATGACTGTTAAGAGATATAGTGGCCGAAATCCTAAACTAACTGAATGGAATTTCATTGCAGTTTCCATTATTTTGTCCGCCCCCTGTGGATACAGATAGATATAAAACAAATGACTAAAAACAAAATATAGACAGTTTTTAATTAACTTCAAAATTAACTAAACTTATCTTAGGGTGTCAGATCCACTATTAACTCAATACTATAAAGCTGCGATGCTCAAACTTCTTGCCTCAAGAGTCAAATTGAGAAAAGAAAATTAATCGAGGGCGGAATATTACTAAATAATGTAATAACCCTGAAGACAAGCATTTTCTTAGATAGAAAATAAGAGCATATCTAGAACATTGTATGTAACTATAGTCAGGCTAACAAGATACCTTACAGCACTCACATACTGAACATTAAATATCTGCCTCATTGCTACTGATATACGCAGGATAATTAGGTTCTGCAATAAGCTCCATTTAAAGGGACAGTAATGTTTTACAAAAACAGCAGCTCCAATTAATCTTCATAGTATTTGGGCCGTGGAGAGTGTTATTTCAATACTGTCAGAGTTGTAGTTTAAGAGTATTTGAATGATAAAGAATTCCCCTCCCACCCCTTTTACCTAGTGTAAGCCACCTCACCTCACATGTGGAATCTGGTCCCTTAACGACAGATCACAGCAGGGGACAATCTTCTTACTGTGAACATAAGGAAAACCCTGCCCCATTTACAGGTTTTTCCTTATGCTCACTGAAGATTGTCCCTCTCTGCAATCCATCTGGACAGTCTTGCTGCTCTAAGGTGATCAGTATTACATCAGTAAAAGGGGCAGGAGGGTGATACAATATCATTCAATTACTCTTGAACTACAACTCTGACAGTATTGAAATCACACTTTCCATGGGGCAAATACTATGAAGATTAATTGGAACTGCTTTTATTGTGAAACATTATGATCCCTTTAATTGAAATTGCATGAGGGGCAATTTAACCTAAGGGACACAAATGGCCCCAAGGACTTTGCTTGGATGCCCTTACTGTAAAGGGCAACATCTGCAAATCATTCTCGGTCTCAGAATCAGATTATAACATTTAATAATTGCCCATTGTCAATATTTTCATGTTACTGGGCATTTTCTTAATCTGCTTTCTTTTTTGGGCATACTAGTGTAAAACAGCATTATTTTAAGAAACAAGATAGTCAATATCAAATGCAATAGATTTTTTTTTAAACAATCAGTATTACATAAGCAAATTTCTGCAGTTCTTAACCTCTTAAATGTTAGAGCAGTCGAGATCTCTCTGACATTAAGTGGTTAAGCCACAACCCTTTTTGCATAGTAGAATTGTTTTTTTTTCTCCTGATTTCTATTACATTATTATTTATATCCTGTCCTCTATATATAATCCTGTATTATGAAAATAAAAAATTTTTGGCTAAGCATGATGAAGTTTGCCAGCTACGTCAAGATAACACCATTTGTCAATATGACATGGTTCACCTGTTTCTCTTTTAACACACTCAAGGTCAGCTGGTAACCTTTATAACTTCCCAGTGTATAAACACCTGCAGTGAATGTGTGCACAATTTAAAGGAAAATTAGCGTTTTAATCTGTATTACTACTAGAATATAATTAAAGTGGACATGTCACCGTGAGTACAGGTCTCCATGCATTGCGTACCCCTCTGGAACTCAAGGGGTTAAAACTTCATTAACAGCTGCCTAAGTGTCATGTTAGCCAAAAGGCCAGTAGGTGCATTGTTTACAAGACTGATATTTTATTATATTGTTTTGTCTGATGTGCTAAACCATATGTTAATTGCAGTTGAACATTTTGATTGATCCATTCTACTGGAAGTGTATACGATATTTTGTAGATATAGTGCAGAAGATGGCAAAACTAGTGACCCACTTTGGCTCACTCACTGCTGATGAGAAAGGGTCTGTTGTTTTCAATAGGTCCGTAGTTGAGTTTTACATATACGGAAACTTGAATTCAAGGTGACTGGTTAGCTTTAGAGATAACCAATATATCGACGTCTGTGTGGCTATTTGTATAAACGTGTGTGTGTTTGTGTATAATGGAAACAAAAGAGAAAAAAGAGGCGCCTCCTTGTGTAGCTTCTTAGTAAACACCAACCTCCACCAGAATCACCCAGTAGCTGGATACTCAGAAGCGTAATTGCTGTGATTCTACTTACGTAGTGCAAAGTAGACTTGTGCATGGCAAAAATTTTCAGTAAAAAAATTCGATTTCGGACAAATTTTTTTTTCCCCCATTCGGAGGATCCAAATTTCGGGCCAGACCTGTTTGACTCGGACGAAATTTGGCAATAGTCTGAATTATTCAGCCGAATTTAAAAAAAAAAAAATAAAAAAATATATTCAATAAAAAATTGAAATTAAACAAACAAAAAAATACACTAAACTAAATTAATAATAATATAAAATTTCTAATGAGACAGGAAAGGGTATTTTATAAACCCCTACACGTTTATTAACCCTTAATAGGGCAATATGGTGTGAGTGGCAGAAATGTAACATGGCTGTGTGATACAAATGAATATACAACAAACACACAAAGCCCTGCACTCAAACTCCCACTACTCCTGGGCAGCAGCAATGTCTATAGTATACATCAGCCCAAAATACATAGTCCAAACACAAAAAGAGTTACCTGCGCTCTGTCCCAAATCCCTATGTACATTTAAATAATTGTAGGCTTTTATTTTCACTCCAATGGCCAGTAGAATGTAAGCTCACCTGCTGCGCCAAGGCAAGCCTCATAGGTGAGTCCACTAGGACAAATACATTATTTTGAATGACTTTTCTTAAGCTGCACCCATTATGTAACATATTATTACTGCCAAAATTGTAAAAAAGTGTTTTTTTTCAGTTTGTAAGTTTTTAATTTTTTTAATAATAAATGAGAATTTATATGTGTATATGTTACATCAAAGTAAAGCCCTTTCTGCCTTTTAAAAAACGGTATATAATAAATGTTTCTTTTGTGGGCAGACCTTGGCTATCGGAAGGTTCGAATGATGCCGAATATGCCTTAGTCGTCCAGATTCCGAAATTAGCTGAACCGAATCGCATAAGTCTAGTGCAAAGCTAGAGAGCTTCTTTGGGATATTCAACTTACCAAAAACAGTTATTCAGAAGAATCTCCATACGGGCTGCCCCTGGAAAACTCACTCTCTTCAAGAGGCCAAGACATACAGGATCAAAAAAAAAAAACAACACAGGGAGCTCAGTTGTGTGAACATGTAATACAAAGAGTCAAATACAAGGGTTCACCTTTAAAACGTTGCATTTAAAACATTGTGCGGCTACACACCACATTAAGCATGTCACCCCTTTTCATGAGACATGAGAATCTCACCCTGCATAAAAACGCAACGTCCTTAAACTTCGCTTCAACTCAACCCACAACTTTGCCCACATACCTAAGGAATGACAAGCAACATTGGATGTTACAATTGTAGCATGGTTAACCCTTTCAGTGCCAGAGAGGTTCTCAATCATTTGAACCTCTCTGGCACTTAAAGGGACAGTAATGTCCCATAAAAAATGTTTACAGATTTGTAGAGGGTAAAAAAAGAAACTCAATACCACATACCCCATCTCTCAAACTACTCAAAAAATTGCATTATTGGAAATGAACTACTTCATGGAAAAAGGTCCACAAAGTGTGACTGAAAACCAGTCACACTTTATAGACCTTTCCAGTGAAGTAATTCTTTTCTAATAACGGGATTTTGGCTCTGCTGCAGAGCCGCTGGCTGGTCCCCGACTGGGAGCTCCTGCTGTCAGCTAGATGCTGACGTCAGGAGAAGGGGAGGGAGAGAGGAACTTTGATTGTGACATTCAAGCCTTGTCTGAAGCCAAACACACATGTATATCTCCTCTATACTTCCTGTCCCATTGGTTTAAGTATGGGGTGTGATTTTCACAGGAGTGGGCAGTGGGTAATACCCCTGCCCCCCCCCCCACTCCTGTGAAAATCTCTGCAAGGACTTCACCCTTCACCACAGTACAAACCTCCTCCCTCTACACCCTTCCTCCCATTCACCACATACAGGACTTCATCCTCCACCACAGTACACACCTCCTCCCTCAACACCTTGCCTCCCCTTGCCTCACACTCACGTTTTCAACATTGCCTCACACTCCACTCCGTGCTTACACTGCTCACACTCCTCTTCACCTCACTTCACAAATTACAAACATTGCATCAGACCTCTTCAGAGGTGGATCACTTAACTGACCTGTAGCTGAAATGAGCACAACTGTCACTCCCTTCCCCCTCTGGATGCAGTGTGCTCCATGCTTGAATTGGCAGATGCTTCCTCCGCTGCTGTCCCTCCCTTACAGAACCTCTTCAAATCACCATACATTCCTGCCGTGTGAGGGCCTTGAAGTCCTCACAGGACACTACCATACTTTCAGTCCGCATAGGTATGCACATTGAAGATTTGGTAGTGCCCTGTTAAGACCTCAAGGTCCTCACAAGGCAGCAATGTATGCTGAGTGGAAGTAGTCCTGCAAGGGACAAAAACAGGAGCAGAGGAAGTGACTGCCAATCCAATCATGGCACACCCTGCTTCCTGGGGGGGTGGGGTTTGACGTCATGCTCATTTCAGCTACAGGTCAATAAAATGCTCCAAGTCTGAAGAGGTCTGATCTACTGCACTTTAATTAGTTTGTCCAACATCTCTGGACCTGTAGGATTACTCCATTGAACTCTTTGAGTGTCACAAAGGTATCTAACACATTGCAAAGCAATATGTTGCATAACCCTGTGCCACTTAATGCGTTACTGCTGAGGCAAAGCCATGCCAAGACAGCTAGTTCTATATATTTCTCTTTACAGCAGCCATTTCTACAAACCAAGATATATAGGCTCAATGCCAAAAGCACACATATCACACATACAAACATGGCTTTGCATCTGTTATATAGGCAGGTATGTGTTTGTATGTCTATGGGGAGAGAGGGACTGAGAAAGCGAGAGTAACCTTTTGAATGCTAGCAAGGTTTCATCTGTATTGTGAAGCAATGCAGTGGAGATCACCCTAGATACCAAGATATAACAACTAAGGAAGTAGCCTTGTTTTATTGACTTCCTCTCTTTAGAATTGTGTTGTGCATACGTTGATGGGAATAAAACTCTTCTTTAAAAAAACAATAAAAAACAGCTTTGAGGAGTATATCCACTCAGTTATTTAGCACACAAAGCCTGTACAATACACAGTTTCAGTATTTACTTAGAGTTTTTCATAACAGTGGAATGCAACACCATTGCCTATGATTACAGCTAAGTTCCTCACACCCACTCACTGCGTTTGTGAAAATCTCATTCTGGTTACCAACTGTAGGAGAACGAAAGAAGAAAAAAATAGGTCAAAGTGTTCATAGCTTCCAGTGTTCAGATGACCATTGAAGCTGATACACTAAGACCTGAGGTAATCTTTGACCAAACCAAATGCACCAGCGGAGACAAGGAAAATGTTGATTGATTTGAATAGGACTCATAACCCCTTCATTTCTAGAGAGACTTCCAACCCATTGAGACCTCTCTAAAATTCAAGGGATTAGAAGCTCCATTCAAATCTTAGGGGATTTGTGAATTTTTGTTTGAGTCCATAGTACAGTTGGTTTGTTCATAAACTGTTCTTTCCAGTTCTCTTTTGTACATCAGTCTCATAGTATCCAAACCCGCACACTGCTTGAATCAGAGCTGTAAATTCTTCTGTCTGTTTCTATATATCTTTAGACTTGCAGCAATAATCTACTGTATACATGATTCAGTGACCCACTATATGTATATATTTATATATACGCCCCTCATTGTCAAAATCTTTTGCAGCATCTGTGACACATGCCAGCGGGTGGACAAAAGAGGTGACAAAACCCTTCCAGCCCCTACCCATCACAGGAGAGTCTTTTCAGCGGGTAGCACCAATACTGTAGGACCCTTGGTAAGGTGCAGCAAGTCAGAGAAGATGTATATCCTCACCATCTGTGTTGGTTTCCTGATGGAAGTGCTGTCTGACCAGGACACCCAGTTCATGTCAGATCTGCTATAGCAGATCTGGAAGCTATGCGGGTAAAACCAATCCAAGCCATTGTATACCTCCGCAGATTAATGAGCTCTGTGAATGATCCAATGGGACCCTGAAGCAGATGCACTGAGGATTCACTGTGTCCCATAGAGACTGGGAACGCTATCTCCCTTACCTTCTCTTTGCCTACCGGGATGTGCCTCAGCAGTCCAAGGGGTTCTCCCTCTTACAGCTCTTGTATAGGCAGAGAGTCTGGGGACCCTGAATATCCTCAGTGGGTATTGGGAAGGGAAGTGCAACTCTGAGGAGACCTCAGCCATCACATGGCCACAGTTGACCAAAGTCCCTGCCCCTGGGATCCCAGCTCAAGCCCAGCCAGCTGGCTCAGGTCAGATACATTCTCTGCCGGTGGCCCACTCTGGTCTTCCTCCCTCCCGGGAGTCACAACCCTTATGCAATATCACGTAGAGACCCCCGAACAGGCTCCCTTCAGACAATCCACCTACAGGATACCTGAGGCAGTGAAGTCCCATACTTACAGGGAGATTCGGAAAAATGTTGGCCTTGCAGGTCACAGAGCCCTCCAAAGGTCCTTGGGACTCCCTGGTAGTCCTGGTGCCCAAGAAGAATGGAATTACCTGGTTCTGTGTGGACTACCAGACAGTCAATGACAAGACAATGACTGATGCCTAACCCATGCCCCGTGTGGACAAGCTCTTGCACTGTCTCCCTGGAGCTGCCTATGTATTGACCCTAAATCTCAGTCGGGGGTACTGGCAGATTCACCACAAGTCTGTCACAGACTTACACAGATATACCACCCAATAGATGTCTAATTTCAAGTATATAAAAGTGTATTACCACACTCACATGCATGTATGCCATAATGTCCTATGTCACCATTTTCCCCATCCCTCCAAACCTACTTGCCTCCAGTCTGAAAATGTTGGTGGCTCCCTGGTTGACTGATATGGTTTGTTCTAAAAGTAGGCAGCCTTCTTAGTGGTGTAACAATAGGGGTCGTACCTGCGACCGGGCCCATCACTGTCAGGGGCCCAGCCACCCCCTCGCCACGCACACGCAGCAAAGCTGATTTCCTGGCGGCCGGCGCTCTAGTCATGCAGAGTGCTGGGAGATGACATAATCTCCCAGCACTCTGCATTACTAACAACCACGTGGGAGTTCCAGTCAGAGGTCTGTACCGAATCTGTCAAGTCACACACCACTAGACCACCAGGGACTCGAGGTAGGAGGATGGGGGGTGTCAGTAGGGGCATTGTGGAAGGGGCAATGTGGAGAATGTGGGGCATTGTGGATAATGAGGGGCATTGTGGAAGGGGGCATCGTGGAGATTGAGGGGCAATGTAGAAGGGGCATTGTGATGGGGGCATTGTTGAAGGGGCATTGTGGAGATTGAGGGGCAATGTGGAAGGGGCAATGTGATAGAGGCATTGTTGAAGGGGCAATGTGGAGAATGAGAGACAATGTGGAAGGGGCATTGTGATGGGGTCATTGTTGAAGGGGCAATGTGGAGAATGAGGGGCAATGTGGAAGAGGCATTGTGGAAGGGGCAATGTGGACAATGAGGAGCATTGTGGAAGGGGCAATGTGGAGATGGGGGCATTGTGGAGAATGAGGGGCATTGTGATGGGGGCATTGTCGAGAATGAGGAGCATTATGGAAGGGGCATTGTGGACAATGAGAAGCATTGTGATGGGGGCATTGTTGAAGGGGCAATGTGGAGAATGAGGGGCACTGTGGAAAGGGCAATGTGAAAGGGGCAATGTGGAGGTGGCCAATGTGATTGAGGGGGGGCAATGTGGTTGGGGGGGGCCATGGCAATTCTTGCACCAGGGCCCGGTGGCTTCTAGTTACGTCTCTGAGCCTTCTGTTTGGTTGCCGGTTGTTGCGCCACTCCCCTCTTGCTGGAAATTGGCACAGCAAGATTAAACTATACTTTTGTTTATGTTAGAAATTCCAGCCCTATATATGCTCCCTGTTTTCCCACATAAAGTGGTTGGATCACTGTTCATCCTCTATGGTGTGTTCTTCCAGGAATGGTCTAAAGAGTCCCCTTTGACTCCATTCACTGGATTTAGCAGCAGGACTGGCCCGGCTACCCTCCTTGCAGGCGCATCAAGGAGAGAGAGAAGCCTGACAATGACGACCAGGGATTGACTGCACCGCCTGGTTCCTGTTACAGTCATAGTGAAGTTAAGCACCCTAATCTGTCAAAGAAAGAAAGAGCAGAAAATACATCCGTAAGAGATGATAAGTTGATTTGTATTTGCAATGCTGATAGTAACATAGTTGAAGAGACTCATATCCTCCAATCCCTTTATTAGTTTTGTTGCACATCTCTGCACTTTTTCTATTTCAATAATGTCTTTTTTTAATAACTGGCCAAACTGAACTCCATATTTTAGATGAGCCCTTAACAAGGTTTAATAGAGGTAGAATTATATTAGTATTCCGTGCATCTATGCCTCTTCTTTTTTAGGGGGGAATTATTTTATGAGGAAGAATACACTGAGATTTTATCTCATTTTCAAGTATGTCCTGGACTCATTTTATCTACCTCAGAGAGGTGAAAGGCTGAGCTGACCTTGCCGGGACTAGAATCTGCAAGCTCATGGTGTGAGCAGATTCTACAGCGGGTGCTTTAACCCGCGTTAGCTACACCATCCTATGGAGATTTATAGTCCCGGGACCAGAGCTGTCCATAGGATGGTGTAGCAACAGCACCACTGTACAATTTCAGGCCACTGTGATATTGCACCTAAAAAATTCAACTTTGAGCTGCAATAACTTTTGAATAAAACACCTTTCAGCAGGGGGAGTCCCCTTGTTTTACTCGGGGGTGTTAAACCCTACAACATATTTTTTTTTACATTTTAAGTATTACTATCCCTTTAAAGGGACACTAATGATAAAAAGTATCATATACTAGCAAAAGAGATATGGCATTGTCTGTAACCTTGGGACACACACTCACACATATTGAAACACGCAAATTCACTGACATATACAAACACACAGCCACACAGTGAGCAGCAAAAAAAGGGGGTGAGCCAAGAGGAGGTGGGGTGAGCCAGGTTTAATCACAACAGCACAAGGAGAAGAGAGGAACACTGGAGCAAGTGTGGGATACAAGAAAAAGCTAGGAGACCTCAGAACATGGAGACTATGGGTGTTTGACTCTATGAATGCAAAAGATTTGTCCAGCACATGTCCAGCACATTGCTTTTCAATGTGATTGACATCACTCTAGCCCTCAAAGGGTTAAGTGAGGGACAAAGAGGGGGGATGGTCTTGCAGTGATTCAAGAAGAAGGGGTTCTCCCCTCTCACTCAAATCACAGCCCCCAGCCATATCTGTACATTGCTATGTCTGGTGAAGGGAGCTTGATCTTGCAGGTGGAACTAAGGAGGAATTTACATAACTCCTCCTTACTGCCACCCTGGTGTGTGCCTGGAAGCTATACGGGATTGTCTGTGATTTTATATCTATACTAGCAAAAGATGCACAGCATTGCCAGTATGAGAACAGGCAGGGGAAGGGAAAGATATAATCTACTGTGCATACATTGTCAAAGATCCCAACCTCATTCTATTAGCCAAAGACAGTAGGCACAGATCCGCACATACATTGACTGACACCACAAATTTGGTCTACTGAGCCAAAATCTGTTATGGATGCAGTACACCTGGCCTTGCAAATTCACTGGCTCCAAGGAGCAACCCCAGTGCCAGTGGCTGGTTGAAAAGATCAGATCTCCTCTAACCAGCAGGCTAAGGTCTATGTCTCCTTTGGCACAGACCTCTATAGCACTGCTACGTCACTGTCACTTTGCTCTCAGATAATGCAGAGCACCGGGATATGACATAGTATCTTGTCACTTTCTAGCATAAGGCCACATGAAAACCACAAGGGAGCGCTTATAGAGGTGTATGACAAAGGAGTAACAGACCTCTTATTCCAGTAGACGGGCCACCAGGATTGAAGTCCCCTCCTCTGAAAGGAAAGGTTGGGGCCTCAGGAAAGAAAAGGGAGTGAGGGGGGTAGAAAGAGGGGGTGAAAAACTGGGGGAATGAGAGAGGTTAAAAACTGAGGGGAACACAAAAAGGGGGAGAAAGACTGAGATAAGAAATTGGGAAAAAACTGGGGAAGAAAAAAGAGGGAAAAGACTGGGGTGAGAGGGGGAAAACTTGGGGAGAGCGGTGATGACAGGAGGATAGAGAGGGAAAAGTCTGGAGGAGAGGTATATATGTACATGATTACCACTGGAAAGTGAACAAGACTGGGATGGCAGAATATATGCGGCTCTGTGTCTACCAGTGGACAGAGGAACAAGGCTGGGGTATCAAGCAACAAATATTTAAGTCTGTGATTATCAACGGAATAAGATTAGAGTGTTAGACAGCAATGTGAGGTTCTGAGACTACCAGTGGAAAAAGACTTGGGTATCAGGCCATATGTGTATAGCTATGTGGCTACCACCAGAACAAGGCTGGGATAGCAATGTATATGTACATCTGCGACTACCAATAGACAATGAAATAAGACTGAAATGACAGACCACATTCTACAGGAAAATACTGGGGGAAGTACAAGGAGGGAATTTGGGGAGATAGGCTCAAAAAGACGAAAGGAGAGGGAGGCTGATGAGGAGAGAAGGGGGACAGTGACATCTTGCATGTCTTTATTTTGCCCGTATAACAAGGGCGACGTGCCTAACAAAGTGGGGAAGAGCCAGTGGTGCAAATGAGCTTAACATGCAGTTTGCAGAGCAGCAAGTGTGACTGTGATGCCCCATCTGCGTGATGGTTAAGCTCATTCGCCCCACTGGCTTTTCCCCGGTTTGTTAGGCATGTCACCCTTGTCATGTGGGCAAAATAAAAACATGGGAGACTCTTATGTCACCATTTTCAATCTGGCAACATATTTAATGTGCCCCAGAGCTGGTGGCCAAAAAAAAGAAGGTAAATGACTGGGGATAGAAAGGGGAAAAAACAGTGATGGTGATGGGATAAAAGACAGATAGAAATGTGAACACAATACTGGAGTGAAGGGGCTATTTGTGTCATGTAATAGAGTATTGTCCTGCTGGTCTCTTGTAATAGCCAGTATTCATCCTGGGTGCCAAAGGGTAGTCCAAAGCATGGCAAGGCAGTACATCCCCTTGTACTCAAAGGATTGAGGACATAGTAAGTACATAGATTGGGCTTGAACGCCGACTGTGGTGTTTAAGTGAGGGAGACGTGATGGGGGCAGAGAAAACACACTGGGAGATATAAGGGAGATGGTAGTCCCTGCGATGATTTGGACAGGCGTGACACGGGGGCCTAAATCACTCTCCCCATCCATATTTTTACTGAGGATAGAGGGAGTGGGATTTCCATCGCTCGTCCCTTCTGCCTCTCCTGGATGTGTCTGCCATAGACACAGGATCAGATTCCTCTCTCTGAACGCCTCAATTCACAATCATCCTCAGCGGATAAGGATGATGTGACTTGCAGTTGAACACAAGCAGGGGAACTACTGTTTGTCCAATGCACTAATCGAGAGATAACAATAGATAGCGTAACGTGACACTAACCAATTACCGCCCAGCTACATCCTCTGCTGCAGGAGGCGTTAAGAGGAGGGAGTGGTACTAAGACATCTCCACCCACAGCTAATGTACATTGTGTTTCTTCTCTCCTATTGCATTTTTCCGTATTTTTACTCGGGCAGTGGTCTCTCCTTTCCTCGTTTCTCCCTCCCCGTGTCGTCACTGCCCGGCTCCTGTGTACTGCCACTTGCCCCTCCTCGCCACGGGCGAAAACCTTTCCAAGACAAGGGCTGAAAGGTGCATACACCTGGCGGAATGAGGCTCTTCTGAGCCCAGGCACCGGGATGGAGAGCACGCTGCTGTGTGATGATGAGATCTGTAAGTGAGCTCTGCGCTGGACATTTGGCTATGTCTTCCCGTGCTGCCTCCTCTGTACTGACTGTATATGTGCGAATGTGCTGGCCACTGTGTTCTGCACCTATGTCATTCTGCTGGTCACTCCGTGCTGCCCCCGTGTTGTTCTGCTGGTCACACTGTTCTTCACCTGCCTGATTATGCTGGTCACTCTTCTCTACACTTGTGTGATTGTGCTGGTCACTCTGCTCTACACTTGTGTGACTGATGGTCACTCTGCTCTTGTGTCATTGTGCTGGTCACTCTGCTCTTCTCCTAGATGACATGTGGTGGCTAATCTGCTCTACAGTTTTAATTGTGACAGTGGCAACTGCTATGCTGTGAGTGTTGCTAAACTGTAATTTTGCTTTGCACCGTGATGCCTATTTTGCACCTCGGTGAGTATGCTGCTGGTATTGTTTTGTACTGTATGCGTGATTGTGCTTTGGTCTGTACCTTTTATGGCTAAACATTTGCACTAATGTGATTGGTGGCACTTTGCTCTGTAGTTTAGGTAATTAGTGTCTAGTTTCTCTACATTTTGGGTGATGGTGACTGCTCAGTTTTTGGAAGACTGGTATCTGTTTGTTCTGCATCTAGGTGGTTTTAGTTTGCTGGGCATGTGAGGCTTTGTGCCCAGTCTTACTCTGAATACTTGGGTGTCCTGTCGTCTGCTTTAGGGGTAGTTTGATCTTTGCAGTGTTGTTGTGGTTGTACTCTAATATGTGCCATGGGGTGATTGCCCTAAACTTTGTGCCACCCAGGGGACTTTAGCTGTGTTAGAGGCAATATCTGTGGCCTCTTCTTGCTCCATTATTTTGTGCTGCTTGTAGTGAAATTGATTTGCCTGGCTTGTCTCTCTACAGTGGGAATTCCTCAGGTGACCGAATACACTTGCTTTTATTTTCTTACTGAAGCTCCCTGTCTGGGCATGAGTCATATATATGGTACTTTCCAGTGTTATCACTTTATCACCAGATGTATTCCAATCAGAGCCTTCCAGTCCTTACTGTAATTCAATAATATCTGCATTGAGATTGATTTACTAAGAAAAAGTAGTGCAACTCTGTACCAAGCCATCTGCACCATAGGGAACAAAAAAATCCCCATAAATTCAGATAGAACTTGTACTGTAACCTACTGAATTGTTAAGCATTCAACTGGTTAATAACTCAATTTAAATAGAGAAAACACAGAGATAGAGGGCACCCAATAGCACCTGTAAATGTCACAATAGATGGTGTACAAATAAAATATGATATATAGTCACAAGTGAAGTTGCTGGTCAAAGGTCTACACCAAAACCAGCTGTTAGGCTTGTGGGGAGGATCAATCTGCCCCCACTCAGATGTATCCAGTGTTGTATCCAATGATCACCAGTATCCAAAGGGTTAAAAATGTATAAAATGAACTCAGCTACAGGATAACTAAAAAACTGTTTATTATATAAAATACAAAATAACAACCCAATTTAAAAGTAATATATGTAACGTTTTGCAGTGCTATGACCAGTTTTTTTGAGAAAGCAGTCATAGCACTGGGAAACGTTACATATATTATTACTTTTAAATTGGGCTGTTATTTTGTATTTTATATAATAAACAGTTTTTTAGTTATCCTGTAGCTGAGTTCATTTTATAAATGTTTAACCCTTTGGATACTGGAGATCATTGGATACAACACTGGATACATCTGCGTGGGGGCAGATTGATCCTCCCCACAAGCCTAACCAGTGGCGTAACAATAGGGGTCGCACCTGCGACCGGGCCCGTCACTCCAAGGGGCCCGGCCGCCCCCTGCGAACCCATCGCCACTCACCCACAGCCCTGCCCGCAGCAGCTCAGCTGATCTCCCGGTGTTCTAGTAATGCAGAGCGCTGGGAGATTACATCATCTCCCAGCGCTCTGCATAACTAAGAACAGCGCGAGAGATGGAGGTAGTAGATGTGCATAGGGCAACTTGAAGATGGGGAGGGGGGCCCGGGCCCGGCGGCAATTCCTGCACCAGGGCCCGGTGGCTTCTAGTTACGCCACTGAGCCTAACAGCTGGTTTTGGTGTAGACCTTTGACCAGCAACTTTACTTGTGAGTATATCTCATATTTTATTTGTACACCATCTATTGTGACATTTACAGGCGCTATTGGACGCCCTCTATCTCTGTGTTTTCTCTTCTATATACTTCCCTGATGTGGAAGTGAAAGAGGTGCAGCCCCCTGTTTTGTGAGCACTCTGAAGTGGAGTGGACTTGGTGGATGGTCTGAGTTCCCACAAAGCTATAATCTCAGTGAATGCATATGTGTTGCACTGAGCACTCCACTTGTGAGTAAACTCTTATATGTTTATACCATACCAAAGGATAACTGACATACTACACTAGGAGTGCCTCCTGTTGTGCTTTCTTTCAATTTAAATAGGTCATTTGGGAACTTTTATTAGTGTCTTGTGGTGTCGTTAGTTTGTTCCAGAATTTAATCACTGAGCACATCAGCCTCAAATTCATGGAATACTTATAGTGCTACGTAATCAGATCACACCAGAAGCCTTTCTGCTGGACTCTAGAGACATAGAGGGGCAAGGATAACAGAAGGAAGGAAGGAAGGAAGGGCAAGGACTGGGCAGCGTATCTCAGAGTGCCAGCAAACTGGAGAAGGATTGATCCATCCACACTCACGGGGGCTGAGAGGGTAAAGGAAAGTGATGTATTTCTGGGATAAATTAATTGCACCATAAAGGAATCCAGGAATCTAAAGAATATTTTTTTCTGCACACTCCTAAAAATAAACAATTAATATAGCCCTGCTGCAACAAACAAAATATCAGTGTACTTGCTACTATGTGGAATATAAGGCACATATAAAAGTATGAGACTCTTCCATGTTACCTGCAGCTTCCAGTATGATTGCTTATGGCCATATAATCCCAGTGGTAGTGCCAGAGGTCCACTTTAGATCAACAACACCATACTCTCCAGTAGAAACCAGAAGCTCATCCTATATAATCCTCCTATATAATGATTCGCTAAAACGTGTGTAACGATGCAGTCATGCGCAGTAGAGACTGCCAGTGACGAGGCTGGTACAGAGAGGGGAGCGTCCAGCTCTGTATCAGCCGTGGTGCGGGCAGTCTCTAATGTGCATGACTGCCCCGCAACCGGCTGGCAGTGGCACTGTGGCCCGTGTAACTGGCTCTTCAACTAGTAAGTTATATAGACAAAGAGAGGAAAGAAACCATGACACCCGAGAACATTGTGTAAAAACACCTGCTTCTTAAAAGCAGTTAAAGTTCAGCACTTGAAACGGCCACAAAAATATTTGTACATGCAGCACATCAAGAGTTAAGGGGAAAATGGGAACACATGGAGCAGTAAAGCAATGTGACTTACAGCACCTCTGCCCCACTTGATGTGCTGCTTATACATATATTTTTTTTGAGTGTTTCAAATTCGCCACCTACTTTTAACTGTCTGGTTTTACACAACGCAGCTGGGTGCCATTATTTCTTCCCTATTTTGTGAATGTACCTTGGGGAACAAAAATAAATTCCCATTTATTTAATGGGATAGTAATGTTTCACAAAAGCAGCAGCTCCAATTAATCTTCATAGTATTTGGGCCATGGAGAGTGTAATATCAATACTGTCAGAGTTGCTGTCCAAGAGTAATTGAATGAAAAAGTTTCCCCCTCCCATCCCTTTTACCTAGTGTAATACTGCTCACCTCAGATGTGGAATCTGGTTGCTTGACCAGACAGATAACAGCAAGGAACTATCTTCTTACTGTGAGAACAATGAAAGCCCTGGCCCCTTGACAGGTTTTTGAGTGAGCAGTGTTACATCAGTAAAAGGAGTGGGAGGGGGATAATTTATCATTCAATTACTCTTGGACTACAACTCTGACAGAATTGAAATAACACTCTCCAAGGCCCAGATACTATGGTGATTAATTAGAGCTGCTTTTATTATGAAACATTACTATCCCTTTAAGTTGAACATTTCAACCCTTGAATACTATGGAGGTCTCCATTGCATTACTCAAAGCATTTAATGGGTTAGGTGATGACAGGCCCTTGTGGGTACTTGATGAATATTATTCACTGGTGCCCACATGGCTCAGCCATTCATTGGAGGTTTCAATGAACCCTACAGCTGCAGTGCAGACCTTCCTTGCTGCATCTTTAGTGTGTTCTTGTGTGAAAACCTTAAACATGCATCTTGCTACACTCTGGTGTGTTCATGGAAGGCAATAATTACCCGATGTGAAAGGCACCTATGACCAGCATATATTATAACTTTCTCAACAGGCAACACCGATAGTGTATTGATATTGCCCATGTGAAAGGAACCTTAGTTAGATGCTATTGTTTGTATCAAAAATACGTTGAGGCTCATACACTAAGGTGTGATAAAGAGTTGTCAAAGTGGAGATTACTTCTCTAGTGAATCATTTCCTGTTATTCTATAGAGCCAATGAACTAAGATCTCCAAAGGTGTAGACATCTTAGTGCATTTGCTCCACAGAATAACATAGGAATTGGAGAAGTGGTATCAATGGAGAAGTCATCTCCACCTTATCACTCCTTAGTGCATCTACCCATTCTTTGGTGTAAACAAAAGCTTAAAAATTGTGAGTATTCAGAGTTAGATCCTTCCATCTACCTGCGAGTTTCCTATAACCAGAGAACAGCAGCATACCCTCAAAGTCAGAATTCTGCAACAAGTGGCTTTCCAGCTATTGCTTGTCTAACACTCCCATGGTGTGGCTGATGGTGATGGGATATATAGTCCAAGAACAGCTACATGTTTATTTATTTATTTTTGTATTCTACTGTATCTTATGTAAAGTGGCTCTCGAGCTGGCTGAGGATGATGGGATTTGTAGTCCTGCCAAGACCAATGACCAGCTGAGGATGACTGGATTTGTAAATCAAAAATAGCTGCAGGTTTCTTAAGGTGAATGCAAGATTGAGGATTATGATTCTTTTTGTTCAACAACATGCTAATGGCTTGATGAAGATAATGAAATTTGTAGTATCCTAAAGTGTCTTATATTACATTGCTGGCAGAGTATAATGGGAGTTGTAGTCCATCAACAGTTGGAGAGGGCATAGTTTTCCCCCCTCCTGCTCAAAGCACTAAATTTGGATGAATGACACTCATACATTGACAATGTATAACTTTGCACTAACGAATGTATAACTTTGTTCTGATGAATGTTCTGTATGTTTCAAAACACAATTATTGTTGTTATTAACCCTTAGAGTACCAGAGGGGAATGCAATGCACTGCTTTGCAATGTGTTTTGTACCACTCTGGCACTTAAAGGGTTAAAACCAATACCACTGTAATCCATAGAGTGCCTAGTCACTGATTGGCTGCAGCTGTTTCCACCTTACCCTGTAAACTGACCCCCACCCATGTGTATACACTAGGAAATACATGGAATGTGTCATGTTTGTCGTCTCAACAGTAACTGTGCAGGTTTATTACCTTGGTGATATTTGTTAATTTGTTACCCCGGTTAAGACTCTTTTTGTGTTTAAACATCTTTTCTGGAACAAAGGTTATCACTTGCAACGTCACAATAATTAACTCTAGGGTTTGTGGGAGTCCAGCGGAGCCTGACGTACTAAGGAAAAGTGGTGCTTTATAGGGCAAACCAATGCCACCATAGGGGACAAATAAAAGCACTTGTTGATTTGTCTGGGGGCTTTTAATCTCTTATGTACCATTTAATGCATTGGATATGTTTCCTGCACTCAAAGAGTTAACCAGTTGATTGGGTTAAAAGCCCCATTTAAATTAAAAAGAATTTGTTATTTTTAGTCCATCAGCCTCGCTGGCGCAGCAGGGAGCTGAATTCCTCCCTCATAGTATCTAGTGAAATCTTTATAGTCTCGGCAGCATCAGTGTGTAAAGGAGCTAATTTGTGGGATTCTTGTGGCTTCTGTCAGGCTTGGAGGCATGAAGAGTAGGAGCAGGATATGAAAGGCTATTTCACTTGTCTCTGTACAGTTCACAGTAGAACTGTGCACCAGAGTGAGGTGGCAGAACAGTAGACCAGGCAGTTGGACCTCAGAGAAGAGGTTAGGTGATACTACTAGAATAATGATGTATTCAGGAAATACTGGTAGTTTACTGCAAGGTTATACAACGTGTGGCTCCTCAGCAGTTGTTGCATTACAACTCCCAACATCCTTAGCTGGTTGTTGGCCAGCTGTGTATAGTGGAAGTTGTAGTACAGCAACAGTTGGAAATCCACACTTTGCACTAAAGCATGGGTATCCTTTTTTGTTTGTTATTTTGTTTTTTAACTTCAAGGCCATGATGAGAAGCATATAGTGGGTCAAGGGCCACATACTTCTAAATTATATAATTGCATTAAGGCAGAGGTGTCCAATTTTTTTCAGTCATGGGCCATATAATCAGATGTTCATGTGTATGAGGGTTACATTCATTTTATTTTTGTTTTAGATAACTGTAGCAAGTTTTTATCAAAACATTTTTGGAGGTTTGCAGGATTACAAAAGAAGCTCAAAAAATCAACTTTATACAAAAGTGCAGTTATAGTCCTATTGCTATGTAGATTGTGAGTCAGAGACGCTTAACTAGTGAGTTGAAGCTGATCACTCTAAGCACTGTGAGCAAGGGGTCCAATGCTGGATTCCCCTATTACCCTTGGGGTGACTAATATGCAATACAAATTTTCAGGCTCTATAAGAATGGTATCCTACCCAGGGTGCAGTCTCTTTTAGCCCACTAGTGCCTTTCACAGAGAGGAACTATCCAAAAGCATATCATATTGGTCCTGCCATTACAGCAGTCCAGCCACGAAATGCCAGGCAATTCCTCTCTGAACAAGAGAAACAGCTAATTCGACCTTGGTGGGCCTCGTCAGTGAGGTGAAGCTGATCTCTCTAAGCACTGTGAGCAGCAAGAGGTCCAATGCTGGATTCCCCTATTACCCTTGGGGTGACTAATCTCAAGGATAATTTGCATATGTAGATTGGGAGTCAGAGACGCTCAACTAGGGATGAGCCTGCAAGACAAATTTGCAGGTTCTATAGGAATGGTATCCTACCCAGGGTGCAGTCTCTTTTAGCCTACTAGTGCCTTTCACAGAGAGGAAATATCCTAAAGCATATCATAGTGGCCTTGCCATTACAGCAGTCCAACCACGAAATGCCAGGCCAATCCTCTCTAACCAAGAGAAACATCTAACCCCAAACATATGTTTTGACCTTGTTCAGCCTCATCAGTGAGATGAAGCTGAACTCTCAAAGCACTGTGAGCAAGGGGTCCAATGCTGGATTCCCCTATTACCCTTGGGGTGACTAATCAGAAGGATAATTTGCACATGTAGATTGGGGAAATTTGTACTGCAGATTCGTTCCTAGTTGAGCATCTCTGACTTTTAATATAATAACGGATGCAATATATACGGATGCAAATTACCCTTGGGATTATTCACCCCAAGGGTAATAGGGGTAATCCAGCATTAGATCCCTTGCTCGCAGTGCTTAGAGAGATAAGCTACACCTCACTGCCAAGGCCCAATAAGGCCGAAATGTACGTCTGGGGTTGGCTGCTTCTCTTGTTCAGAGAGGAATTGTCTGGCATTTTGTGGTTGGACTGCTGTAATGGCAGGACCAATATGATATGCTTAAGATATTTCCTCTCTGTGAAAGGCACTAGTAGGCTAAAAGAGATTGCACCCTGTGTAGGACACCTTTCCTATAGAACCTGCAAATTTGTATTGCAGATTCGTTCCTAGTTGTTCAGTTTGGATTAGGTCACTGAGTATTTAACAGTCTGAACTATTCTATAACTATAGGGTGTCCTTTACACAGTGGTACAGAGGGCAGGTGGTTAGGCCTTAAGGGTACTAGTTTATGTATGCTAGCTACTTAGGTACAAAATGTTTATTAAAAATCTCATAGGGTTTGCTCTTTGGTGATGCACCTTTGACCTGTGGGTCACTTGTTGGTTGCCCATGTACAGTACTCTCTGTTAAATTGTGTAATTTGTTACCTATGGATGTGTAGATGGAAGATAAAATGGATACATTTCTAGCAGAAGGGGACATACAGGGTTATACTATCTTAATAAATTAAATAGGAATTTGTTCTTGCAAGTAGATAAACACCATCTTTAAACAGGAAAGATTTATGTAGTTCTCATAATGGAGTGTTTGCATAGCTGGGAACTCTCTGTATTTGCCCCGGAGATTCCGGTTTGTCACTGCATTAGTGGGTCTCTGGGGCAGATGAAGATTCTCTGGATGTGTGGAGTTTCGAATGAAACTCGACCCACTTTTGCTCCTTCCCAATGTGTTCCTCCCGCCCCGTGGTCCGCAAGTGCCGGCCGCTCGTGCGCGCGCCGGTCCTTAAGGGGTTAAGGACTGAAAAATATGGGCACACAAATCTGACACATTGAAGCATGAGCTCTTAAGGAGATAGATACCACTCCCTGATGGGGGTTTGGTCCCTGATTTCTTTCTTCAAAGGGTAAAGTGAGACCATCAGTCTTGTCCTCATTGGTGGTGGCCTCCATCTGTGAGGCTCTGTTAAGCTGGCTGTTCAAGTGTGGGGTTAGGAGGGCATCTGGCTTATGAAAAGTAAAACCAATTTACTCACACTCAGGATGCCCTCATAACCTGGATCATGTGCAGTACAACTTTGTCTGTGCTTCCACACCATAACTGGAGGAATTTGAAGGATCCACATTTCTTTGTTTTGTCCTTTGACATAAGGGAGTCAATGTAAGCTTATTTCAGGGGCATTTCTAACTATTGAACGAGGGAGGCTAAAGCCTCAAGTGTCCTGCTTAAAATGCAAGTATATTTCACTGTCTGCTCCTGTGGTAGAAGACTTGGTAAAAGCCTGGGGCCCTGTATGACTTCTAACAGCCATTCGGGTGTGTGTGTGTGTGGGAGGGGTGGATAGAGAATAAACCATACCCACCTCTGATGGAATGCAGACTATAAATTTGTGATTCTGGACCACAAACTTCCCAAACATCCTGCACAGCCCCCTTAGACCGACTGTGTATGACTTTAAAGCCTGATAAACAAGGATGCATATTGCAGGACAGGAAATTGGCTGAACAAATGAAGTACATTATCTTACTTGGGGAGAATCACATTGGATTTTTCAGATCCCTGTTCTTCGTTTGTCTTCCAAAGCTCACAATGCAGCCCAGACTTCACCAGCTGGTCTGCCCCAACAGAAGTAATAATTGCCCTGTAAAGCTTTGTTTATTTAACAGTGCAATTATGGAGCACAATATTGTATTACGATGTCTGAGGTCTTTTGGGAGCCTATCAACTCCCCTTGTTTACAGTAAATGTTGGATGTTCTCTAAGGCAAGTATATCTATTGTTGGGCCTTTCAATGCCAGAGGGTTAAGGGCAAAATTGGAGCAATGTGGGGGCAAAATAACATCACCATATTTATGAAAAATCCCAATGAAGATAATGGGATTATTCCTTTATAAATGTATATATATATGGAGCAGTTGTGTATTATTATGTAGATATCTTACCTTAACATGCATTGTGCAGGGTGTGTGTAATCTTTCAAGTGAAATGTGTGAAAAGACCATGGCAGGAAATTTTTCTAGCTTGGTGTTGCTTTAATTCGTAGAATTATTTTGGTGTTAAAATGATTTGGAATAATAAAAGGGAAAGTATAACTTTGCAATTAAAGACTCATAATACAAGTGATTGGCTGTCACTTTTAAATCAAGTTTGCATATTTGAAAATGTAATTCAAAATAGCTTTTGTGTTATGTTCCCCAAAGGACCAGCAAATGCACAACTTGGGATATACTAATACTTTTATTTCTGAAAAAAGCAAATGAAAGACATCTTAATTAATGCTTGCATTTGATACCCCCACGCAAAGGGTTAAATACCATAAGAGCTACTTTTTCCTATAAGTATAGTTCTATATTAATTTCCTTTTGTGAGTGGAAAATCCAGAGAGTGAAACTTTTTTTTTATTATTATTGCCGTGTTAAGGGTTAGAAAGTGGAATTTCTTTTCCCTTTAAGGTTATTGTTCCTGGAAACAGCAGTGATTTAATGGAAGGAGAGAGGCTGGTAATTGCACACCATGACATTACATTGTTGTGACATGTAGCTGCTGTTTAAATCAGGGGTGCTTATTTTTTTTTCTCAAGGACCAGACAGAGAAGTGGACAGTGAACTTAGGCCACATACTGTTACATAATTTAATGTCCTTGAAGTGACAGGCAACATCCTTTTTGTCTTTACATATTATGCAATCCCAGAATGTCAAGTCGGATTGCTTATAGTTTTTTTTTCTTATATGCCTTTTTACGTCGTTAACATTTAGCTCCCTGGACAGCTTTCTATTGGACTGTGAAAGCAGGTTGAATAATACATATAGCACTATCCCTGTAGCAGAAAGGCCTGCCTTTAGTCTATTAAACAGATGAGAGTGGGTACAGTGTTAGCAGTAGAAATACAAGAAGCAAATATAGTCCAGTTGATACCTGTATTGGCTAACTAAGCAGATTTAGGATGCAAGCTTTCAAGACCTGTTAGGTCTCTTTGTCAGACATGTTATACAGATAAATATGAAAGTATCTCTCTTAAATACAAGCACACATTGCATAGTTTAGAATAAAAATTAGATAAGATAGCTCAGTCCAGATGCATCAGATAAGGTAGCTCAGTCCAGACCCAGATTCTTTGATCAGCCAATGGTAAAGGAGTGTGATGTAAATTGAACTCATTGTTTGGATGTATTAAATGTATTTACACTCCCAGTGGGACTGTTGTAAAGGCTAATCCACAGTGTGATAATGGGACAAAAATGATATGTCCCTGTTAAGGCTATTCCCACTGGGTGTGTAAATATCTTTGACACTTCCAGAGGAGCACAATTTATATCACACTCTTTTACCATTGACTGATCAAAGAACCTTGGTCTGGACTGTGCTGTCTTATCTGCTTTCCTTTCTAAACATTGCAATGTGTAGTTGAACTTAAGAGATGTTTCCATATTTACCTGTATAATAACAAGCCTGAGGAAGAGACCTAAGAGATCTTGAAGGCTTGCATCCTAAATCTGCTTAGTCAGCCAATTTAGGTATCAACTTGACTATATTTGCCTCCTGTGGATTATTAAATACAGCATACAGAGATGCTGCAGGGATAGCATTACATTCTATCACTCTCCCTGCTTTCAGATTCCCTGACAGAAAGTTCTGTGGAAGCAGAATTTCAGGGAGCTCACTCTCCCTGAACACATAGGTGAAGGTGGAAGATAAAAAAATGCTGGACTTTACATGTTGTACACTTACAGAATATAAACGAAGAAAAAAGGGGCGCTCCTAGTGTAATATATCCAAAAAATACAGTGACCTTCACAAACACACCACCGTACTTACAATAAATCAGGCCACTAAAAATGGCCAGCAGGACAGATGAGGGTCTCAGACTGCCCTCACTCAGTCAGTCCACAGTGGAAATGGATCGCAGCTCACCAACAATACCAAGGCACCTTTGTCGAGATCCTTAAGAAACAAAAAAAAAAGCAACCAGAAGGGGCGCTATCCACTAGTGATTTGAGTGCAATAATACACAATAAAGTGAAAAATGATACTCACAAAATGAGAATCACCGGCTGATCCAACTGAGCCAGTGATAATAGCATGCAGGGTATAACTATCTGCCCTGCTCAGAGTTTCACCTCCCACAGAGAAAGTCCACTCGTCCAGATAATATTATTTTTTTAATGTTGCCAGATTAGCTCTTGATAAAGAGGCTGTAGCCTTGAAACGCGTTGAACGTTTCTGGCGTTTTAATTTCATGTTGTTTGTAATTTATTTTAATATATTCCAAGATTATTATATTATAAAGAATATATTTGTTATTATCTGGACGAGTGGACTTTCTCTGCGGGAGGTGAAACTCTGAGCAGGGCAGATAGTTATACCCTGCGTGCTGTTATCACCGGCTCAGTTGGATCAGCCGGTGATTCTCATTTTGTGAGTATCATTTTTCACTTTATTGTGTATTATTGCACTCAAATCACTAGTGGATAGCGCCCCTTCTGGTTGCTTTTTTTTGTTACTTACAGAATATATAGTGTTAGAAAGGAGACTGTCTGTCCAAATTAATCTTTATACTAATTATTAGATGCATTACATTGGAAGGATAATGATGTCTCAAAAATATGCATAAGAAGCATTGAATGTCTGCCTCATAAATATCAGTTAAGAATGATTGTTTTGCAGTATGTCACATTTTTATTGTTTGATAGAAGTGCCACAGATGACCCAGGCCTTAGATTTTACTTCCCTTGGGCTAGGTGATGGTACGTAACCACGTTGTAGTACATGTTTTTAGGCAATTTCATATAAATGTATTATTGTTGGCCACTAAGACCCATATTTATAAAAAAAACAAACTGGAGTTATTCTGAAGTAAACTAACTGCATCATAGGGGCAAATAACATTTCCTAAATTCCCATGCGCTTAAATAGAGCTTGTTAACCCCTTCAATGCTAGAGAGGTCTCGCAATGCATTGGAGACTCTCTAGCATTTAAGGAAGTGTTTCTCAACGTTAGTCCTTGGGGCACACCAACAGTGCAGGTTTTCAGGTTGTTCCAGCTTAATCACAGGTGAGTAATTAGTGGCTCAGTCATTGTGATTGATTCACCTGTGGTTAATTATGGATATCTTGAAAACATGACCTGTTGGTGTGCCCCGAGGACTGGAGTTGAGAATCACTGATTTAAAGGTTTAAAAGCCCAATCTAATTTAACAGTAATTTTTATTTGTCCCCTGTGGTATAGTTAGTTTAACTCCAGAATAACTCCAGTTTGCTTTTATAAATATGGGCCTTTGGACTTTTATGTTCAAAAGAAAACAGAGGAATTCTGGGGGAAATTGGTTGCAAAATAGGGAACACATAAAAACCTCTGTTGCTTTAGATCGGGGATTTCCAAGTTCAGTCCTCAAGGGCCACCAACAGGCCATAATGTAAGGATTTCCTTGTCTGAACACAGGTGAGTCAGTCAAAATGAATGATCCACTGAGTAACTCACCTGTGCTTAATCAGGAAATTCCTTACATCCTGGCCTGTTGGTGGCCCATGAGAACGGAACTTGGATAGCCCTGCTTTAGATGAAAATCAGAGAGGTTTCTAGTGCTTTGCATCGTGTGTTGGAGTCCTCTACAGTAGGCTGTCCAATTTCAGTCCTCAAGGGCCATCAACAGGCCAGGATGTAAGGATTTCCCTGACTTAGCACAGGTGAGGTAATCAGTGGAGCATTCATTTTGATTGACTCACCTGTGCTCAGACAGGGAAATCATTAAATCCGGGCATGTCGGTGGCCCTTAAGGACTGCACTTGGAAAGCACTGCTCTATAGCATTAAGGGATTACGGCCCAGTTGGATTGATCCAGAATTACTTCACTTTTTGTTACTTACAGAATATATAGTGTTAGAAAGGAGACTGTCTGTCCAAATTAATCTTTATACTAATTATTAGATGCATTACATTGGAAGGATAATGATGTCTCAAAAATATGCATAAGAAGCATTGAATGTCTGCCTCATAAATATCAGTTAAGAATGATTGTTTTGCAGTATGTCACATTTTTATTGTTTGATAGAAGTGCCACAGATGACCCAGGCCTTAGATTTTACTTCCCTTGGGCTAGGTGATGGTACGTAACCACGTTGTAGTACATGTTTTTAGGCAATTTCATATAAATGTATTATTGTTGGCCACTAAGACCCATATTTATAAAAAAAACAAACTGGAGTTATTCTGAAGTAAACTAACTGCATCATAGGGGCAAATAACATTTCCTAAATTCCCATGCGCTTAAATAGAGCTTGTTAACCCCTTCAATGCTAGAGAGGTCTCGCAATGCATTGGAGACTCTCTAGCATTTAAGGAAGTGTTTCTCAACGTTAGTCCTTGGGGCACACCAACAGTGCAGGTTTTCAGGTTGTTCCAGCTTAATCACAGGTGAGTAATTAGTGGCTCAGTCATTGTGATTGATTCACCTGTGGTTAATTATGGATATCTTGAAAACATGACCTGTTGGTGTGCCCCGAGGACTGGAGTTGAGAATCACTGATTTAAAGGTTTAAAAGCCCAATCTAATTTAACAGTAATTTTTATTTGTCCCCTGTGGTATAGTTAGTTTAACTCCAGAATAACTCCAGTTTGCTTTTATAAATATGGGCCTTTGGACTTTTATGTTCAAAAGAAAACAGAGGAATTCTGGGGGAAATTGGTTGCAAAATAGGGAACACATAAAAACCTCTGTTGCTTTAGATCGGGGATTTCCAAGTTCAGTCCTCAAGGGCCACCAACAGGCCATAATGTAAGGATTTCCTTGTCTGAACACAGGTGAGTCAGTCAAAATGAATGATCCACTGAGTAACTCACCTGTGCTTAATCAGGAAATTCCTTACATCCTGGCCTGTTGGTGGCCCATGAGAACGGAACTTGGATAGCCCTGCTTTAGATGAAAATCAGAGAGGTTTCTAGTGCTTTGCATCGTGTGTTGGAGTCCTCTACAGTAGGCTGTCCAATTTCAGTCCTCAAGGGCCATCAACAGGCCAGGATGTAAGGATTTCCCTGACTTAGCACAGGTGAGGTAATCAGTGGAGCATTCATTTTGATTGACTCACCTGTGCTCAGACAGGGAAATCATTAAATCCGGGCATGTCGGTGGCCCTTAAGGACTGCACTTGGAAAGCACTGCTCTATAGCATTAAGGGATTACGGCCCAGTTGGATTGATCCAGAATTACTTCACTTTTAAATGTATTTGTATGTATATTTTTTTTATTTAACTGAGATGTCTGGAAAATGTTTGTTTGACAAAACATGGGAGATTTTATTCAAAGAGCAAAATGTAATCAGAATTGTATTTAATGTTTGAGTTCCCTGTAGTGCAGTTGGTCTGCTCCAGTCTTACAGCAGTTCTTCTTAGTACATCAGTCTCTCTGTTTGTTTTATGAAGGTAATTTCTGCATTGAAGCAGTTTGTGTCCTATTATTATTATCATTATTCTTTATTTATATAGCCCCAACTAATTCCGCAGTGCTGTACAACTGGGAACAGACATACAGAAATATTAAATAGTACAATCAAATGTGGAGAGCAGAAGGATCAGAGGGCCCTGCTCGTGAGAGCTTACAGTCTAGAGGACCTATCCTATCATCCAGTGCTGTTATGTGAATTGTATGCAGTCTATATTTAACTCATATTTGTATTCCTGTATCACTGGGAGTCCTTCCACATGACTCCAGCCTGTCAAGTATAATTGTTATCATTACTGGCGATCAGTTCAATGTAAAGTACTATGTGAACAGTGAATGAAAGAGTAGTAGTGCATGCAAAGCACTGGAGCTTGAAGATTAATTACACGTAGAGCAAGACCATGGTTTGAACCGGTCTCACACCATAACCTAACAAAACAATTGTAAGGGCCTTATGAATAAAGTAAAGGTGAGTAATACTGGAGTGACAGCCAATACAGTCACCTGTGTAAATAAATAATGGGGTGCACTGCATCTATACTTGGGAAACTGTGTGTGACATTGATGCCGCAGCTGCATAGTTGGCAGTTTAAGTGGAGCCTAATATATGTGATCAACATTGTTAAATTGACATTATCCCCTTGACCTCATGTTGTGTTGGATAATGTCAACTTTATTCAGCTTCTCTTATGAAGGTTGAAACCTGGATAAAGTTGATATCTCTCCCTAAGAGCAAGACAGGTTGCCAAGAATGCCTCTTTACAGGGAAAGTCCTGATCAGTGACAGTTGTTAACAGGTAGTGTTCTGCAACTGGCAAATATGACAGGAAAGTTCCAGCCCAGTGGGGAAAAAACTGGGTTACATTGGACCCCAGGGTTCCATGAAGATTAATATAGGATTCCACAGAACAATGTTAACTCTAGAGGGCTGTGCAATGCGTTGTAATGTAATGGTTAAATAATGGCGGACAGGACAGGAGTGGCAATCAGTGTAATAATTTTCAAATACGGATATTTGATGACTGTTACCCAATATGTTTTAGTCTGATAATTCAGTTTTAAATGACCATCTAGCAGATTAACCCCTTGGATGCTAGAGAGGTATTCCGTACAATGTAAAGCAATGCTTTGAAGACATCTTTAGCACCCAAGGGGTCAGATGAGTTCATTTGGATTGTGAAGGAAAGTATGCTGTGAGGCAAAAGAGAGATCATGTGTGTTTTTACAGATAAAAATAAAGAATGTGTGATGATGGATAGGCTTGTTATTGTACCCTCTTCTGGGGCTGCAGAAGAAACCATCAAAGATTTCATGTGACCCCAGGACAACCTGTCCTTCACCACTGGCTTACAGCTTTCACAGTTCCTTACAGAACCTGCAGTTGCTGAGATGCCAGGAGCAAACAATTTGGCATCACAAATTGCCTGTCTGCAGTAGCTGTTCAAATAAAACATCCTTGTGTTACATGGAATTAAATTGTTTATAATTGCAAGCAGTATGAAACATTTTGTTGAATACATTACATCTGAATATTAACCCTTTAATTGCAGACCCATCTCATCATGAGATTGTTGAAGCAGAATTTTCGCTTTGTAATAAATAGGTGACCTTGAAGGAGCTTTTAGAATTACCTATATTTGTTAGTTTTTTTATTTCAATTTCAAATGCTCATTTATGAGATGTTTAGCTTTATGTATTGTTTAGGTTTATGCCAATGATGTAGTTATGGAATGCAGTGAGTGTCAGTTTGGAAGGGGAGCAGCGCGGAATGTTTGTATCTGTCTGGCATGCCTGATGCTATGGTCCTAATTTGTGTAAACTGATAAATAAAGCTACATGCCTCCTAAACGGTTTTATAAATAAAATTGGGAAAACAAATATAGGTGATTTTGAAACCTCTTTCAAAATCACCTATTTGTTACAAAGTGATCCACTTTAAGGCATAAGCGGTATTCTTTGCCAGTTCTTGCACTTTTGTTTATCTTCTTCTCAGTTACCCCATGTTTTTGTTTCAGTGCTTCAATCAGAGAGAGAATTCCATTATGCTGCTAAAACCAACAATACAGAGAAAATGTTGCAGTTGATCAAGAAAGGAGTGGACGTGAGAGCCAAGAACAGTGTAGGTACAGTATCCCTTCTGTACTCAATGGCTGGGTGCCGCTGCTAGTGTTCCTCTTTCTGTCTACCTATTTTCTGTACGTATGCCTGATTTATTTATGTAATGACCATGACTGCCAAGGACACCCCAAACAAAAATCCCCTCTTCCCCTCAATAAAACACGACTACTGTTTGTGAAGAAAGGGCCACAGCATTTATTAACACAAACTTTATTAACAATATGCCTGCCCCCCAGCACATGCTAGAGGGGCACGATGTACAACACAACTTCCCATGAGTCTCCGCTCCCACTCACGCCGTTAACTCACGAGTGGGAAACTAACTCCCCAAATCACCAAGGCCAATTACAGATCTAACCGTTGGCGAGGACCCACCCCCGCCAACTTACCAAACTAAGCGCTGTGACAAATTAACAAACAAATAGGGAGGGAGGGGAACAAAAAAGCACAGCTGTCCTTCTATTCTCCTGAGGCTTACAGCTGCACAAAATGGTGCCGAAAACCCAGGTGGAATATTTATAAACAATAACCCCCCCTCACCCACCTGGGAAAAACAACCAATAACTAACCCCAGAAAACAAAATATTATAAAACTAGGGATCAACGGGCTGTCCCGCAGTCATGCCCCTTCCCCTCACACTTTGGTTCAGGGAAAGGGTGCCCTTGACTGCCAAGGACACCCCAAACAAAAATCCCCTCTTCCCCTCAATAAAACACGACTACTGTTTGTGAAGAAAGGGCCACAGCATTTATTAACACAAACTTTATTAACAATATGCCTGCCCCCCAGCACATGCTAGAGGGGCACAATGTACAACACAACTTCCCATGAGTCACTGCTCCCACTCACGCCTTTAGCTCACGAGTGGGAAACTAACTCCCCAAATCACCAAGGCCAATTACAGATCTAACCGTTGGCGAGGACCCACCCCCGCCAACTTACCAAACTAAGCGCTGTGACAAATTAACAAACAAATAGTGAGGGAGGGGAACAAAAAAGCACAGCTGTCCTTCTATTCTCCTGAGGCTTACAGCTGCACAAAATGGTGCCGAAAACCCAGGTGGAATATTTATAAACAATAACCCCCCTCACCCACCTGGGAAAAACAACCAATAACTAACCCCAGAAAACAAAATATTATAAAACTAGGGATCAACGGGCCGTCCCGCAGTCATGCCCCTTCCCCTCACACTTTGGTTCAGGTAAAGGGGGCCCTTGACTGCCAAGGACACCCCAAACAAAAAACCCCTCTTCCCCTCAATAAAACACGACTACTGTTTGGGAAGAAAGGGCCACAGCAGTTATTAACACAAACTGTATTAACAATATGCCTGCCCCCCAGCACATGCTGGAGGGGCACGATGTACAACACAACTTCGCATGAGTCTCCGCTCCCACTCGTGCCGTTAGCCCCACCCCCGCAGCTCCCCTAATGGGAGCAGCGCCCCCCCACAGCCAACGTCCTCTCAATGCCCTCCTGCAGCCCCACGTTAAAAATGTTGAGACCAATAGGGGTTGAGATGCACTCCATCCCTATGGCAAAATAAAGCCGAGTTTGGACCTTCTAATTCCCTATGGCGGATCACAACCCCACCAATCCGAGTAACAAAACGCGAAACAGCCACATTCAATTTTCTCCTACACTTTTCCAAAGCCCACATATCCCTAGCTCCGCGCCAGCAAAGTCTCGGGACCACCTCAGACCAAACCACTACCACACAACTAAACAGAGCATAGAAACAAGCTATATCCTGCTTAATGGTGTTAATCATGTCAACAGTCCTGATCTCGCCCAAATCATTACCTCCAGCGTGTAATACCAATATGGTGGGGCCCGAGACTACGCTACGTATATACAAACACTCCTCCCTCAAATTAACCCAACTAAGACCCCTAATCCCCCTCCACCGGATCCTGGCCACTGTTGATGGGAAACCCAGATCCTCAGCTCTGCGTTCTGCCCAAAAGATAAGAGTGACCCAGGATCCAAACCATAACAGGGGGACGACCTGATTGGTCCACAGGAACAACCACAGAATGCATAGGTGGTCGCGGCTGCGCCTCCTCCTCAGATTTAGAAGAAAAACCAGAATGGGATGCCACTGGTGAAATCACTTGCACAGAGAGGTCACTCCTGGGGGTACTAGCTGATCTGCGTCCAACAGATGATCTAGATGCTCTTGTAGGTCTGTGAAGCGGAGTCAAAGCAGGAGGACGTGAGGCAGCAGAGGCAGTGCTGTAGCTCGCCGCAGAAGCTAAGGCTGGTGAGCACAAATCTTCAAGTGGAGCGCTCCTGGAGGACACCTCTGGTCCAATGGATGGAACAAAATTATCATGCCCTGATCTCGCGGGACGTGAGGCCCCAGAGCGTGATCCCGCGAGAGGGCTATGAGGCCTGCGCCTGGATGAAAGTCCGCCATCTTGTGAACCATCCCGCAGATGATTGCACCCAGGCCCTGCCGAAACCTGGCCACCAGGCCCAGTGTCACACACAACTCCGGAAGAAGCCACAGTTGCCTGTCCAGAGTGACTGCGCCGCTTGGAGCGCCCCCGCTCATCAGGGCAACCGCGAGAAGCTGAGGGATGAGGGGACACTGCAACCCGGTCCGGAGTGGCAGAGATGGAACGAACACAGGGAGAGGTGGTAGAAGGGCTATATCTGGAAGGAGGCCTAGACCTCCGCGGCTGCGAAACGGGTACCTCAGGAGTCAACACCTCAGCCTGACCGGGGGAGTTAGCAGCCGTTGAAGGAGCTCTGTCCAACAGCTGTTCCAGCCATGCTCCACCGGTAGATTCGGCAAGCGTTCGCACCCGGTTCAACAAGTCGGTAAGAGCCTCAGGATCCATATTTGAAGTAGAACAAAAAAGCACAGCTGTCCTTCTGTTCTCCCTGAGGCTTACAGCTGCACAAAATGGTGCCAAAGACCCAGGGGAAATATTTATAAACAATAACCCACCCGGGAAAAACAACCAATAACTAACCCCAGAAAACAAAATATTATAAAACTAGGGCTCAACGGGCCGTCCCGCAGTCATGCCCCTTCCCCTCACACTTTGGTTCAGGGAAAGGGGGCCCTTTCTGGAATGGTTGAGTACACTAATATCCAGTAAGTAAACTCTGTGTCATTCACTAAGTAAAGTGGATCAATTACAGGACAAACCAGCTACACCATAAGGGGCAAGTAAACATTCCCTGTTGATTTTAAATGGGGCTTTTAACCCATTGAATAGAGACCTCTTTAGAAGTCTCTGAATTGTATGTCTTCCCTATGCTGTTGTTTTATTTGATTGTGCAAATGCCCACATGTTTTTGTTTTTTTAAGGGATAGTAATCTTTCACAATAAAAGCAGCTCCAATTAATCTCCATAGTATGTGGGCCATGGATATTTCAATTTCAATACTGTCAGAGTTGTAGTTCAAGAGTAATTGAATAATAAAGTATCCCCCTCCTGCCCCTTTTACTGATGTAACATTGCTCACCTCAGAGCAGCAAGACTGTCTGGATGGATCTCAGAGAGGGACAATCTTCAGTTAGCATAAAGGGAAAAACCTGTCAAGGGGGCAAGGTTTTCCTTATGCTCACAGTAAGAAGATTGTCCCTTGCTGTGAGCTGTCTGGTAAAGGGACCAGATTTCACATCTGAAGGGAAGGCGGCTTACACTAGGTAAAAGGGGCGGTAGGGGGATACTTTATCATGCAATTACTCTTGAATTACAACTCTGACAGTATTGGAATAACACTCTCTATGGCCCAAATACTATGAAGATTAACTGGAGTTGCTGTTTTTCTGAAACATTACTATCCCTTTAAGGGATGCTTTGAATTCAGATGGGGCTCAGTACATGTTGTTCTCTGGCAACCAATACATTGGGACAAGGCTGGGTTGTCTGTATGTGTGGTTCTGTGGCTTCCAATGGGACAAGGCTTGTGGGGGCCAGCATATGTGGTTCTATAGGTACCATTCGGACATGGCTGCGGGGTCAGTTTATGAGGGTCTATGGCTACAAGTGGGACAAAGGATGCAAGAATATGTGTGGGAGGGAATTCCATTATTATCATTGCTTTTAGTGCTCAGGAAAAAAGCAGAAAAAGTAACTGTTCACAGGAATTGTCACGCAAGGCAAAGTGCCATTTTTCACATTTTTCTCTTTTGTGCTGAAAACATTCATCCATCCTTAGTAATAGCTGCAGCTTGATAACAATGCCCAGGGAGGCAGATACACAGTGTGGGGTTTTGCTGGTTTGCAGATGAGACTGTTCTTGGGCAGGTTCCAGTTGACATGCAAATTGATGTGTTTCTTCTATAATGGCAAGAGAGGACATAAAATGTTATTGAGCTATTCCCTAAGAGGGTACAGATTGCTTCGATTGATCTCTGTGATGCTCTTATCACACCAAACCTTTGTCTATCCTTAAAACAAACAGTGGGATTTCATAGTCCTCAATGGCTCATAACAGGCGTTAGGCTTTATTAGATTTTAAATAGAAATAATGAGCAGTAGATTAAAACTGACATCATATTCAAATAGAACACTAAACAGAAATAATTGACTGCTGTTTGAAAGACATCCATGTCTTTTTTTTCACTCTCATTAACTATGTTACTATGTGTGTTACTGTGCTGCTATCCACCTCAGTAAGACCTTCTGATAAACTAAAAATCACTTCATCTGATACTAGAAATGTCTCCAATGCATTGCACATGCTTTCCTATGCACTGGAGACATTGTAGCATTCAGGTGATGAAAATCTTTGGCGTATAGTTTGCAAAATATGGTTTTAGTTCAAATAGATTAGTATCTGCTCAGTTCAGTTATTTATTTTCATTTACAGTATATAGTTTATTAATCCAAGGCTTTTTACACAGTAACAGAGGTGATAAATCATACTTCTGGCAAATAGAAAATAATTTCAAGATCAGGCACAGAAAAATACAAAGGGCCAGGGCAAGATTGTGTCCTTAAGGGCCAAAGGAATCAAGTGGAGCACTGGTGGCAAGGAGTTAGGTGGGACAAGGTAGGCAGAAGGATAGGGATGTCGGTGGCAAACCCAACATTTCCAGAGAGTGCTTTACATTATTTAAAAATCATTTAAAGAGATAGTAATGTCAGAAATAAAGTATTAACTATATGGTAGATACAATTAAAAGAGAGTACTTGCACTTATTCATATCTCTCAAACCATTATGGTTTAAGAGATATAGGAAAATAAAGTTCTCCGCTCCCTCCCCTTTCTGCTGGATGAGCTGTAAAGCTGTCAGAAGCAGATTCTGGTTCCTGGATCAGACGGTGGCTCTTCAGCAGCGTCGATATAACGATACCTAAAAATAAATACTTCATCAGAATGGTCTACAAAGTGTGACTGCAAACCAGGCACACGTTGTAGACCATTCTGATGAAGTATTTATCTTTAGATATCGTTATAGCGGCGCTGCTGAAGAGCCGTATCTGGTAAAGCGACCAGAATCTGCTTCTGACAGCTTTACAGCTTGGGGAGGGAGCGGATAACTTTATTTTCCTATATCTCTCAAACCATAACTGTTTAAGAGATACAAATAAGTGCAAGTACTGGTAACCTTAGGTAGACGATAAGCCCCTTTAAGTAGGCAGGAACAATTCTGAGAAGTGACTGCTGTGTGGAGCCTACCTCCTCTCCTTAGCTTGCAGCTAGCCAATCCCCAACCAGTAAGATTTGTTCCTTGGTTAAGACAACAAGGCAAGAGAACAGTTCTGCTATAGTTTTAGCTTTTTTATTATTTTTCTGTTAGATATGGAATACCACCATTAGGCGGATTACCATCACTGACAATTCCCATCACCCAAATGTGGATAGCTCAGTTTACCAGGTGCTATTGTGGACCTAAGCCCTGGGGGGAAAATCATGGCTGTAAGTTCTTTGCCCAGGAGTTGCCCACTGAGACTTCTTCTTGATATATGGTAATCTGAAGACAGATGACCTGCTGAAAAAGGTGAGCACCATTTGAGTGCTGAGGTCCACATGTCCCATGATTCCCCTCCGCACAGGGGTCTCATATGGAGTTCCTATTACATACTCATGCACTCATTGGGTTTATATCAGTATGTCTGTGAGGTGTTTGGAGCAAGTTTCTGTGGTAACTTAACCCTTTTGCTGCTGATTAGCAACTTTTCGGGGGGTTTTGGGCACTTTCCCTACTGGGACCAGTGTTTATTGGGTCTACTGTTTAAATCTAGTGGGCTTTTGAGTGGTTTTAGGTTTTGGTATTCACCTCGTTAACTTTATGTTCCTCGCCTTTAAGGTGCGTGTTTACCACATAGATGCCATTGCTCCATTCACTTCTATGGGACTTTACGGTGTGGGACAAATCTCTGCAACCGCTCCACGTAGCGAGGTCAGAGATGGCTCATTTTGTTGGTTTGCCCTTGCTCTGTCATCCGGTCAATGTTATGGGCATGTTTGGGGCCTTAGGGGGCTTCGGGCACTGCTGGGGTACTCCATTAGCGAAACTACAATTCCCATGAGCGCTCGCTTCACGCACTGGTTTCTGATTGGCTCCTGTCGCAGCAGCCATTTTGTGTATTCACAGATCGAGTATCCTATGCAGGGCTTGGACTTTCCTTCTCTCCTCCGCAGTTTAACCCTTCGCCTACCAGATAAGTCTTGTTTAGCATTTCTGGGGTGAATTTATTTATCATACACACTGTTTTGTGGGTGTTTTGATACTTTGACCGTTTGACTCTGTGAGAATGTGTACTCCGTTAGACCTTGGGGCTAAACCTAAGACTAAGGACACTGAGGTGTCTGTGTCCCTCATTGCTCCTCATGTCACTCAGGGTTACCTAGAGAATACTCAGGTCATGTTTGCCCAGCACTGCTGCCCCTGAATCCCCTGCAGGGGCCTCCAGCCACGCACTAGAGCCAGTATGGATGCAAGAGTTTAAGGCTACTACCAGGGACCTCTGGTCCACCTTACAACTCCTTCCATCCACTTTGCAGGGGGTCTTCCACTCGTGGCAGGCACCCACCCCTATCAGATCTTCCCTGCCTAAACCGCTGGGTGTACCTGATGTGTCTGACTCCTCTGAGGAGGAATTATTGGTGGACTCTGATGATGATGATGACTGTTCAGCTGTACCTTCATCTCAGTTTTTTGGGGACCCCTTTGAAGCTGACCCCATTCCCTCGGCTGAGGGCCTGATCAGGGTTGTGCTGACCACCCTGAACATTCCCTTGGTGCAGGAGGCGTCTTCTGACATGTTTCAGGAGCTGTTAGGCCCCTTACTTCCACCTAACCCCACTCTTGACCGCTTGGTGTCTGAGGAGTGGAAGTTTCCAGACAGGAAACCATCTGTGTCTAGGAAGTTCGCTAAGCTTTACCCATTCTCTGAAACAGCCCTCACGCAGTGGGTCTATCCCCCAGAGTGGATGCCCCAGTTTCCAGGCTTTCTAAGTCCACTGCTTTGCCGGTGGCTGACGCCTCTATTCTCAAAGACTGGACTGATAAGAAGCTTGAGACCTCTCTCAAGGCTATTTTTGTGACAGCTGGCTCTGCCCCCCGCCCTGCCTTTGCTGCAGCGTGTGTGAATAGGGCTGTGACTGTTTGGACTGAACAGCTCAATTCAGCTGTCCGTCAGGGGGCCCCTACTGCTGACATGTTGTGACTTCTCGCTATCATTGCTGAGGCTCAGCATTATGTCTCTGCTGCCCTGTTTGATGCTGTGTGTATGGTAGCCAGGGTATCTACCATGTCTGTGGTAGCCAGATGTGCTTTTGGCTCAAGATCTGGTCTGCTGACACTGCCTCCAAGAAGGCTGTCCTGTCTTTGCCATTTCAGGGTTCCTTCCTGTTTGGGCCTGAGCTCAAGGATCTCATCAGTGAGGCCACTGGAGAGAAGAGTACTCACCTGCCAGTGGTTCTGAGGAAGAAGGCGTCTGTCAAAAGGAATCTGCTTTTTCGTCTCTTTCAAGCAGACTCGTGCCAAGAGACCCAGACGGTCCCTCAGGCTCTACGCTCCTCATCCAAGCCTAAGCAGCAATGGAGATCCAAGTCCTATGCGAAGCCCAAGGCTTCCAAACCTTCTTCTGCATGACTCGCTGAACCTGGATCCCCACCCGCAGATAGGTGGCCACTTACGCCACTACCTCTCGGCTTGGCAGGCCTCTGTGGTGGACCTGTGGGTTTTACAGGTGGTGGCTACGGGGTACAGAATTCCCTTCACCTCCCTTCCTCCTCCCAGGGCCTTCTCTTCTCATTCTCCATTTGGAGGAAGCTATTCCTTCTGGACAAGTTGGTCCTGGAACCAGTTCCTCCTCGGGAGAGGGGCTTGGGTTTCTACTCCAACTTCCTTGTGGTTTCCAAGAAGGACGGCGTCTGTTGTCGTATTTTGGATCTGAAAGATCTCAACACCTTTGTGGTCCGGTCCCAATACTGCCAGGAGTCACTATGCACAGTGATAGTGGCCATGTCCCCTGGGAAATTTCTGGCCTCTCTGGATCTTCAGAATACCTATCTGCACATCCCCATTCATCCAGAGATTCGGCAATATCTCCGCTTTGCTTGTGACCAAGGGCATTTCCAGTTTTCTGCCCTCCCCTTTGGCCTGACCACGGCTCCTCAAGTCTTCAACAGAGTCCTGGGAGCATTGATCTCCATCCTACATCGGAACGTTATCAGGGTGACTCCATATATGGACAACCTCCTTCTGAAGGCCTCTTCTACGGAACTCCTTCATCAGCAGGTACACGACTGCATTCATTCTCTTTCCCATCATGGATGGATCATCAATTTTGATAAGTCAGACCTTGTTCCTTCCCAGAGGATGGTCCTTCTGGGCTCCTCTTCGACACTCAGGGAGGGATGGTATTTCTCACGGACAAAGTGGCTCATCAGATAACACTGAAGGTCCAGGCTATCCTGTCTCAGGATCCGGTCCCAGCCCAGAAGTTGTCATCCTTGGTGGGGAAGTTCATTTCCACCATAGAAGCAGTCCCGTTTTCCATGGCTCACACCAGGGAACTTCAGAGGTTTCTAATCCTGGCATACAGGGACCATCCAGATCTCCTGGAAAGATCCCTATTTCTCCCTCTTCACGTGGAGCAGAGCCTCTCGTGGTGGCTCAACCTGAACAATCTCCTGAAAGGCAGATCCTTCCTGGTGCCCTTCTGGACAACAGTCATTACGGATGCCAGCCTCTCCGGATGGGGAGCGGTACTGGGGCACTTGAGTGTTCAGGGCCGGTGGTCCCAGGAGGAGTCTCTCCTCCCCATCAATGTCTTGGAGCTCTGGGCAATATTTCATGCCCTACATCATTGGACACGGGAGCTTGAGGACTGGCCGATCAGGGTACAGTCGGACAGCGCCACAGCAGTAGCCTACATCAAGGCGGCACAAGAAGCCTCACAGCTTGGCTAGAGGTCAAGGCTATTTTATCATGGGCAGAGGAGCATGTCCCTGCCATTTCCACAGTTCATATTCCTGGCGTAGACAACGTTCTGGCAGTCTTCCTCAGTCGGCACACAGTGGACAGCGAAGAGTGGGAGCTACATCCAGAGGTGTTCAACCTCATCATCCAGCAGTGGGGTCTTCCATGTATCGACCTGATGGCACCCAGGCATAACAGGAAGGTTCCAACGTTCTGCTCTCGCTGGGCGGATCCCCTGGCTCTGGCAGTGGATGCCTTGTCGATCCCGTGGACATTTCCCCTGGCATACATCTTTCCTTCCATTCCCCTGTTGAACAGGGTGCTATGGAAGCTGAGACTGGAGCGCTGCCCAGTCATTCTGATGGCTCCGTACTGGCCTCTACAGGCTTGGTTTCCAGAGCTTCTGGACCTCTTAATGGCAGAACCTCTTCTACTTCCCCCTGTCCGGATCTTTTTCTACAGGGTTACCTCTGGAAAGAAGACGTTCATCGTCTGGCTTTGACGGCATGGAGCTTGAATCCTCAGTTTTGAAGAAAAAAGGTTTTTTTCTTGTGTGGTGGCTACTATGCTTAGTGCCCATAAGCCTGTTTCCTCTAAGGCCTATCATCGTGTTTGGTCTACCTTTCTATCTTGGCGTGCTGACAAAGACCTGTCTCAGGATTTTGACCATCCTACAGTTTTTTCCTTCCTCCAGGACGGTGTGGATAAGGGTTTCAGTCTGAGTTCTCTTAAGGTTCAGACTTCTGCACTCTCTGTCTTTTTTCAGAGGTGTCTTGCTATCATTCCTGATGTCAAGATTTTCTTCCAGGGGGTTACTCATACCCGTCTGGTGTTTAAGTCCCCTGCTCCTCAGTGGGACTTTAACTTGGTTTTAGGAGTACTTCAGCGTCCTCCTTTTGAGTCTTTGGCTACCATTCCTCTTCTTATGCTAATGTGGAAGATGGCCTTTCTCCTGGCAATTGTTTCTGTTAGCCGAGTTGCAGAGCTGCATGCCCTCTCTTGTAGGCCACCCGTTTTGGTCTTTCAAAAGGACAAGGTGGTGCTTCATAGCTCACAAGAGTTTCTCCTGAAGGTGGTGTCTGAGTTCCACATTAATCAGGAGATTGCGGTTCCTTCCTTCTGTCCTAACCCTACTTCTGTGTGCATCGCACTGAGTCCTTGCGGCAGTTTGACACTCTTTTTGTCATTCCTGAGGGTCCTAGGGCAGGGAAGCCTGCTTCCAAGGTAACCATTGTTTCTTGGATCAAGTCCACGATTCGTAAGGCTTATGAACTTCGGAAGAAGCCTGTTCCCTTCAGGGTCACGGCTCATTCCGCGAGGTCTATTGGGGCTTCTTGGGCTTACAGGAAACAGGCCTCAGCTGATCAGTTGTGCAAGGTGGCCACTTGGTCGTTTGTGCATACTTTTGCTAAACACTATCGTGTGGATGTGCTGGCATCGGCTGATGTTAGTTTTGGAAGGAGGATCCTGGAGGCAGCCTTGCCTGTCTAGGATCTCTTTAGTCTCTCAGTATTCTTTCTCTTTTGAGCTCTGTTGGCTCTAGTTCAGTGTGCTGTGTAACAGTTCCTGGGGTTTGTTTGACCCCTGTTCAGTGTCCGTTGACGCTTTGCGGTTATTGTTGAGCTACTTATGATGTGTAGGTTCATTGGTGCTCTGATGACTTTCGGGGCCTGCGCCTAGTTCTTGCCTTTCTTCCCATCCTGGGGAACTTAATGGTTGGACATCCCAAAGTTACCAGTAACCTGTATTGGATGACAGAGAAAATAGGATTTTAGTCTTACCTGTTAAATCCTTTTCTCTTAGTCCATACAGGTTACTGGTCTCCCACCCTGTCAAGGGACCATGCTTGGCTCTCCTGTGGCAGAATGTGGGGGTCCTTTTGGGTTCATGCTCACAGGAGTCTACCCAAAGTTACCAGTAATCTGTATGGACTAAGAGAAAAGGATTACACAGTTAAGACTAAAATCCTATTTTTTCTGACATTACCCATGCGTTGCGCTGAATACATCGATTTCACTCAAAATAATTAAATATCTGCTGCTTCTGTGCCCATTCTGTGATTCTTAAGGATTATTTTGGTGTGTGAGATTACTTATTGACCATTTCAGTGCCAAATCGGTGTCCAGTGCATTTTGAAGCAATGTGCTGAACACACCTGTCATGCAAAGGGCTAAAATACATATGTAACAATAATACCTAGAATTTGTTTTATCTAATTGTGCATCTGAAATTTGTTGCCTCTTGCTGTGCCTAAATCCATGGTGGGCAGTCTTTGGCTATCCAGCCGTTGTTGGGCTATATTTCCCATCATCCTCAGCTGGCCAATGGCTGGAGGGCTGTAGATTACTCAGTGCTCGCATAGACCTTTATATAACAGAAATTACTCATTATGGGGAACACTAAAGCCTTGTCTGTCTCTTAACGGATAGGGAAAAATGTACACAAGGGGCATTTCTATGACCTCCCACATTCTCTGTAGTGTGACAAGCTTCCTGGGTCTTAATAAAGGCAACACAGAGCACTCTGGGGCAAAACGACTGCACCACAGGGGACAAGTGAAAATTTGCCAAATTCACAATTGATTTAAATTGGGCTTTTGTGAAGCAATACATTGGAGACCTCTCTAGTATTAAAGAGGTTAAAAGCCCCATTTAAGTCAAAGGGAATTTGTATTTGTCCCTTCTGGCGAAAATTGGTTTATCCCAGAATGGCACCACTGCCTCTGTACATAAGACCCATGAACAGAGCAATTCCATCCTCTGCTGCTCACTCTGACTGATATTAAAGGGATAGTAATGTTTAAACTTAAGTTTATTTACTATTTAAGCATTAAAAAAAATAAGTACAACGATGTAAGTCTTATCTCTCAAACCTTTATGGTTTGAGAGCTATAACTTGCTAAAATGTCCCCTCTAGGCTGTTTTAGACAACTCTGCCATCTAGTGGACAGCAGGAGATTCCGGTCTCAGGACCAGCCGGTCAAATGACTGGAATCTGCTGCTGTCTCTTAGAGAGCTCAGACAGCCTGGAGGGGGAACGTTAGCCAGTTATATCTCTCAAACCATAACGTTTTGAGAGACAAGACTTACATCATTGTACTTATTTTTTTTTTTAAACGTATTCTTTGTAACTATTCCTTTAACCCTGCAAGGTTGATAGTATTTGTATGTACACAAATCAGGTTGGGTATGTACTTGCCACAGGCTAATGCAGAAACTGGATCATGTTGTCTCTGTGTCCTCTGCCTTCTGTTTCAGGTAGACAGGACAGCCTTACATTGGGCAGCCGGCGCCGGGCACGAGCAGGCGGTCAGACTACTGTTGGATCATGATGTGTCAGTGGATGAAGAGGACAGTGTATGTGACACTTTAAGTGATCTGTTCTAGTGGGCCCTTGAATTTATTTTTTGTGGTGTACTTGTCAGTCTTGTACTGTTTACACAATTACTGAAAGTGGAACTTTCACCGTGTAACAAGTGACTTTGAAAAAATTTTCAAGATTATATTTGTTAGCCTTTTTATTTAAAACAATACTTTGATATATTAGCTTATTCATTTATGTGAGTTAGACAGTACTGGCCAGCATGCCACCTGTAATTTAATTTAGATATTTTTATGACACAAAATAGTAATTTGGTGAAATAAATAGACTTTTATTGCAAAGAGTTAGTTTGACTAACAAAATTGATTTTATGGTACAGCATTGTTTTTTGTGTGAATCTAATTCATCAAGCTAAACAAGTGTAATTTTGGAGCAAGCCAACTTCATTGTAGGGTTAAAGTGAAATTCCTCAAAATCTGATTGATTTTAACTGGGATTTTCAACCCTTTGAATGTTAGACACGAGTTCACTGTTTTGTGAAATAATGCATTGGCGACAGTCATAGCTTTCAAGGGTTTAAAAGCCCATTTAAAGCAGAACACCCCAAATAAAATCCCCCCAATAATTGGCCATATAGCGATAAGCTTAGAAAGAGTACTATTAGCCATCATAAGTACAGCGTCCCTCCCTGTTAACTTAAGGAACAATGGAGAAGACCAGGACGGACAGCGCAGGCACCAAGATGTCTCTGCTGATGCCTGGCTGTCAGTCTCAGAAGAAGTAGGATTTCTTAAAGGGTTAGTAATGGTCAAAATAAAGTTGATGCTATATTTTAGATTTTACAAAAATAACGTATTTGGAAAAAGTCTTATCTCTCAAACCTTTATGGGTTGAGTGATAACCACTGCTAAAGTTCCCCTTCTCCTGATGTCACCTGTAAAGCTGACAGAAGGAGATCCGTGTCGTCTGACACGAGGAGGCTCTTCAGCATAGCCGCATTAGCGCGATTTAAAAATAAATACTTCTTTGGAATGGTCTAAAAACTGTGCTTGCAAACCAGACACACTTTGTAGACCATTCTAAAGAAGTATTTTCTTTTTAAATTGTGCTATTGCGGCTCTGCTGAAGAGCCACCTGTCAGTCCCCAGACTGGGAACTCCTGCTGTCAGCTATACAGCTGACGTCAGGAGCAGGGGAAGAAGGGGGGAACTTTAACTGAGGCTATCTCTCAAACCATAGCGGTTTGAGAGATAGGATTTTTTCCAAATACGTTATTTTTGTTAAATCTAACATATAGCATCAACTTTATTTTGGGCATTACTAACCCTTTAATAACGCTGTACTTATGATGAATAATAGTACTATTTCTAAGCTTATCGCTATATGGCTAATTATTGGGGGGAGGTCTTATTTGGGGTGATAGTTCACTTGTAGAGCTGCGGGCTCTCCTTATGTAAGATCGTTGTATGCCAGGATTTTTCTTCTTTTATTAGATGTACTTCTATTAAAGATATTGGTTAGCTCTTGTGATATGAACGTATTTATAAATGACGATTGTTTATACCAGTTTGGGCTAATTTATTTTTGTCTGTAGTTCGGGATGAACGCGCTCCTGCTAGGAGCCTGGTTTGGACACCTACGGATTCTGCAGATCCTGGTGAATTCCGGAGCTAAAGTCAACTGTGCAAATAAGGTAAGGCTTATCTGCACATCTTTTTAAAGGGACAGCATCAGCTGGAAATGAAAAGGTTATCTTTTTAAATATCATGTGTTCCTGGCAAATATTTGTACCAATGATTCTTTTGGTGTGTAAACACTAAAAATTGTAATGGAGCTGCACTTTCTATGAATGTGATGTAAATAGGTATGCATGTTAGTTTACTCCTGCTTTAAACAGCATCCATCTTGTTTTTACTGTCTGATCCAATGTGTGCAGATTTGGTAAAACATCAGGGGTTGCGATGTTCAGCCACAAAACAACTCCCTTCCACCATTCAGTGGTTTAGAAAACTGTTCTCTCGACTCACAGCCATGTATTTCTCAGATTGTATCTTCACCCTCCATAGACACAGTGTGCGGGGGCCTGGAAGCCTTTCACTATGGTCTGTGGGGGCTGTGCTCACATGCCAACAAGACTGAATAGTGAGGCTTCAGAGTATCACAGCTGAGTCTCTCTTGTGGAACCAGCAAGCGAGGGTCTCTTTATGCAGATTTCTTCCCCCTTTGTCTGATGGGTTTCACAAAGAAATCTTAGCTTCATTTACAGGGGAACAGGCCTGCCAGTAGGTCACTACCCATGTGATAGCCGCTCTTTAATGGATGCTAAATGTTTTGCATAATTCAGGATTAACTGGAAAAAGAAGATAAATGTCTATGAAAAGAAAAGGGAAGATTCTAGTCTGAGCTTTTTCTGCTTTAGTTTATATAATTTTCATATTTAACAAACCTACTATCAAATCTTGCCTAATACCTACTTATTGCTGCCTTCACATTCATAGAAAGAGCAAGTTTTTTCAGACTGTAGTGCTTTTGTACCAAAAGAAAAAAAAATCTACAAATGCTGAGTACAATTATATGATACTAAAATTATTATGAATCCATTTTAGGGGATACGGTCCCTTTAAACCACCACCACCAGATCAGGCCTTACTGTAATAGAATAGCACTGAAATGTGGAGAAACATGTCCTTTGTCACTTGGAATCAGCCGTTGGTTTGCACTTCACCACAGTGAGACTTGTGATAGGTCATTTTAAGTTGAGGATGGGGCATATCAGAACTGTGAGGTAGATACATGGAGTCGCCTGCCAGTGGAAGGGAAGCATTCTAATGGGTTATTAAACACTAGTGTAAAAGCCTGTGTACACGGGCCAAGGTCCGGATGATGTTAACCCTTTGAGTGCCAGAGGGGTACGTAACACATTGCAAAGCAATGCGTTGCATACCCCTCTGGCACTCAGATGGTTAAGAGGCCGGTCCTGCTCTGCGTCCTGCCGCCGACGCAGCCATACACTGTAGAGACTGCCCAAAAGCACAGAATGCTCCCAGCACAGAACTCCCAGAATTCTGTGCGTTCGGGCAGTCTTAACTGCGCATGACAGCTTCTGACAAACATCGTAGCGAATTATATAGGATTAGCATATACATATTTAAAGAAGGCTAAGAATCAGCGGATATAAAGATTTACAGTAGGAAGAAACATTTCAGAGCTGGCATTCATCTGTTTTTACTCCTTTTTTTTTGTCGCTTGCACAAAGATAAAGAAAACAATTCCAAGACAACCCACGTGCAACAGAGAAGAAATAAAAAATCAGGTTTATTTAAATGGGGCTTTTATCTCCTTGAATTCTAGTGAGTTCACAAGCGCATTGTATTTGAGACCCTGCTAGCATTCAAGATGTTAAAAGGCCCATTTAACCCTATGAGTGCCAGAGAGGTATGCAGCTCATTGCAAAAGCAATGAGTTGCTTACCCCTCTGGCATTCAAATGGTTAAATGTATGAATTTGGGGAATTATTGCTTGTCCCATGGCGTGCAGTTAGTTTGACTAAAAATTGCTCCTGTTTTTACTTTGTGCATATGGTCCATTGTCTCTCGGGGTACATCCCCACTGTGCTACAAAAAGGGTGTTCTAGAGACACCTCTAGCATATAATGGGTTAAATATATGGTATTACATACCCCTTTGACACTCAAAGGGTTAAATGCAGTGCTATAGTATAGGGACTGCAATTAGCTTGAGAGCAGTTATAGGACATATAACGGAATGGTGGTGGTGGTGAGGGGTGAGAGCACAGTGTCATCAGCCAGATATGATTGGCCAGCATCCTGTGCATCTCTCCAATGATTGGTTACTGTGATTTATCACATTGATATATTGTATGTAGACTTATGGGCCATACCCAGGACACATCATGCTGAAATTGCTGGAAAGTTACAGTGTACTGCATCCGTGTACATCTGTCTATGGTGACAGATACAGGAATTGACCCACTAGCTGGTCTGCTTTGCTGTGACATTACAAATATTATCAAGTACTCTAATATATAGCCAACCAGTTGCTATCCTTTTATGTTTTCAGAATGGATTGAACCTGCTTCATTGTGCAGCTCAGAGAGGTCACATCAAGGTCATGGAATTTATTATGGAGGATCTAGAAGACATCAAACTTGATAAAGTGGACAAGGTATTCAGATCCTGCTCTGATAAATAACGCCATATATTCATGTATAATGTTATTAATATAGTACAAACTATGTGACAGCATATTAGTAACACACACACAGCCACTAGGAAGTCCCATAGTCATTGTTCATTCTTGGGCAGTCACTGAAATCCAGTCTGTGTATATGCCATGTGATCACTTTGTGCTTCTCTTCATATTTTCTATACAGTTCCTTGTCTTCAGCTGCTTCCCCATTGTTTCATCGCCCTTCTTATTGTCCCCTTTTCTTGAAATCCTTCACTTTCCTGTCAGTCTTCCCCAGTTCTCTCCATGTTTCACTCCTTTTTCTTATCATCTTTCACAAAATTCCACCTATTTTCTTTTCCTGTTCCCCTCTATTCTCTCACAATGCCCCCTTTTATCTCCCAAAATCACTTGTTTATCTTTCCCTTTAAAACATTGATAAACCTCTATAAGTCTTCCCTTCTTTCATTAACCCTTTCATCAACCATTACTCTGCAATGCCTTGTGTACCCATCTGGCACTCAAAGGGTTATTGGGGAGGTATACCTAAAGGAATAGGTGACTCTTAATGTGTTTAACAGAAGCACTTGCCTTCCCTTCGATATATACATTTTTTGCATAAATTTGCAGGTGCCTGTATTTTCTCTTCACCATTTTTGGTCTTTATTTACATTTCAATGTCATGCACTAAACAATCGTCTTCTAGGGCCATAGGTTAAAGAACAAGCAAAATAGCTTTTGTCATTTGTAACAACATTTCAAAGTACAGTGTCGTTGTGCTCATTAATATTTTCAGAGAGTGTCAGTTGTGATCAGAAATGTTGTTTGTCCTTACTGAAATTGTCATTTGTAAAGACAAAAATGGATATGACACAAAAATGTTGTACGAACAAATAAAATAAGTAATTGTATGCATGAACAACATATTGTATACTACAAAAAAACTAGTATTGTCCGTTGTGTACGAGACAACTACAGAATTGTCATGCAAACGGATGGGGCAAGGGAGCGGCTAAACTATTCTCCAGTGTCGTATAAAGGAAAAGAAAATTTGTTCTATACAAAGACAAAATTTGTACGTTAAGGAAAAAGTGGAGGGAATGTGAAGTTCTGAATGTGAGAATTTTTGTCTTTAGTTAAGACATTTTTGTCTTTACATACAACATTTTTGTCTTTACATATGACAATTTCAGTCAGGACAAACAACATATTTCCAATAACAACCGACACTCTCTGAAAATATTAATGATCCCAGCGACACTGTACTTTGAAAAGTCGTTACAAACGACAAAAGCTATTTCGCTACTTCTTTGAACGTATGGCACAAAATGTCTTACCTAACAACAAAAATCTCTTAACTAACGACAAAAACGGCTGGATTCAAATGCAGGAGATAAATGTTACCTCCAGTTTTATAAAAAAGATTCCTATTGAAGTCTATGGGGATACCTGAAGATAAAAGCAGAGATAAAATTAGCACCTGCATTTGAATCCAGCCCAAAATGTCTTAACTAAAGACAAAAATTCTCACATTCAGAACTTCACATTCCCTCCACTTTTTTCTTAACATACAAATTTTGTCTTTTGCAAGACTTTTTTTGTTGTTAGTTACGACAAATTTTCTTTCCCTCTATACAACACCGGAGAATAGTTTATCCATGCCTCTTTGTGTATGGAGTTGTGTCATACACAATGGACATTACTCATTTTTTGTCGTATACTTTATAGAAAATACAGTTAGGTCCGGAAACATTTGGTTGCTGACACAATTTTTATAATTTTGGCTCAGTAAGCCACCACAATGGATATGAAATGAAACAACTGAGATGCAATTGAAGTGCAGACTTTCAGCTTAAATTACTGTATGGAATGTTTAGGAATTGCAACCATTTTCATACACAGTCCCCTTATTTCAGGGGCTCAAATGTAATTGGATAAATTAACACAATCATAGATAAAAAGCTAATTTTTAATACTTTGTTGAGAATCCTTTGCAGTAAATGACTGCTTGAAGTCTGGAACGCATGGACATCACGAAACTGTGAGTTTCCTCCTTTGTGATGCTTTGCCAGGCCTTTACTGTAGCTGTCTTCAGTTGTTGTTTGTTCATTGATCTTTATGCCTTAAGTTTTGTCTTCAGCAAGTGAAATGCATGCTCGATTGAGTTGAGATCAGATGATTGACTCGGCCATTGCAGAATATTCAACTTCTTTGCTTTAAACTCCTGGGCTGCTTTGGCAGTATGTTTTGGGTTATTGTCCATCTGTATAGTGAAGCGCCATCCAATCAGCTTTGCTGGATTTGGCTGAATCTGAGCAAACATTGTATCCCTATACACTTCAGAATTCATCCGGCTGGTTCTGTCACATAATCAATAAATACTAGTGACCCAGTGCCATTGGAAGCCATACATGCCCATGCCATCACACTGCCTCCACCGTGTTTTACAGATGATGCGGTATGTTTCGGATCATGAGCACTTCCAAGCCTTCTCCATACTTTTTTCTTCCCATCATTCTGGTACAGGTTGATCTTAGTTTCATCTGTCCAAAGAATGCTGTTCCAGAAATTGGCTGATTTTTTTAGATGTTTTTTGGCAAAGTCTAATCTGTCCTTTCTATTCTTGAGGCTTATGAATGGTTTGCACCTTGTGATGAACTCTCTGTATTTGCTCTAGTGAAGTCTTCTCTTTATGGTAGACTTGGATAATTATATGCCTACCTCCTGGAGAGTGTTCTTCACTTGGCTGGATGTTGTGAAGGGGTTTTTCTTTACCATGGAAAGGATCCTACGATCATCCACCACTCTTGTCTTCCATGGACGTCCAGGCCTTTTTGTGTTGCAGAGCTCACCAGCGCAGTCTTTTTTTACTCAGAATGTACCAAAGTGTTGATTTGGCCACTCCTAATGTTCCTGCTATGTCTCTGATGGATTTTTTTTTTCTTTGTAGCCTAAGGATGGCCTGTTTCATTTGTATTAAGAGCTCTTTTGACCACCACATGTTGTGGGTTCACAGCAACAGCTCCCAAATGCGAATACCACACCTGGAATCAACTCCAGACCTTTTACCTGCTTAATTGATGAAGAAATAATGAAGGAATAGCCCACATCTGTCCATGAAACAGCTTTTGAGTCAATTGTCCAGTTGCCAAAATAACAAAACTTGTGTCAGTGGCCAAATATTTCTGGATATAACTGTATATCGTTCATGCACACAATTACTTATTTTTGTTCATACAATATTTTTTTGATGTTATCCCTTAGAACGTAAGGCCCTTAATGTAAATGAGATTAGCCCTGACTATGATTCCATTGATCCAAAAAAACCTTCTCAAAGCATTAATATGTCCTACAGACTATATCAGAGTTCAAATACACAGTAACTGTTGTTTGAACCGTTCTTGAACATGCCTTTCTATTAAACAAATTAAAAGATACTTATTGCCAGAGTGCTATCCACAAGTAATAGTTTTATTTTGAACATTTTAAATACTGCAGTGCATTTCCTACTGAGTAAAACGTGTACTCCCATTGCTTGGTTCTTTAAAAAGTCATCACAGTTCAAACATAAGGATAGGCTGTCACTGTGCTTAACCATGTGTCCATATTAGAGCAGTTCCCTGCTAGTGCTTTATTTACAAAGGAGCATCCAAAATATAGAATGCCTTCCTGTAATAGAGATCTGTGACTCAGTACTGCCAGCTGAATCATGTGAAGAGAAATTTAATCTGGTGAGGGTTGGAAACTTCACTAGTAATACAGATAGACATGATTAAATAATTAGTGGGCTCCCCAGAAAACCTAATAGCAGACGTATGGAGTATACAGATAGCTGTATATTGTCTAATAGACCCTATGAGTGACATAGAATTGGAGGGAAGGCGGTAACGAGGCCTCCCAACTTCTACTCTTTTCATTAGTAGGGATACTAGTACATTGTACCACCATCCCTTCTTTTCTGTTCACATAAGGTCGGAGCGGGCTCCAGCCTATAGAGATATATAGATGGAGGAGCTCTGAAGGGGAGAATAAAAATAATTGAGAAGGAAACGAAAATAATAAATATAGGCACTTTAACAGTACCGATCCTGCACTTACATGTCCTTTATAGTTAGAATGCAATATTACTGTATTTTTAATGCTAAATGACAACTTATTCTATGAAAGAGAATGATGTACCATACAGAGATACACATTAATAGTTTGCATACTATAATAACAGTTTAGATAGGTTACTGGAGAGTACAGTCTCCTAACCAGGAAGTGAGAACTGCAATAAAATACTTCTTTCAACAAGCCTGCATATAAATAGCAGATGCATTTATAAAAATAATCACGGAAACATTTATATATAAGAAAGAAGACCTGCCCCAAGGAGATTACAATCTTGTGGTTAATGGAGGACCCTGTCCCAAGGAGATTAAACTCTAATCTGCAGGAAATAACAGTCTAATGTTAAAATGGAAGACCTGTTCTTATGACACTAGAGTCTAGTGGAATGATAGGCCTACCCTAAGACCTTACAATACAATGGTGTAATGAAAAACCAACCAAAAAAGAATTACAGTCTAGTTGTATAAAGGGAGACCCTGCCTCAAGGAGATCACAGTCTAATGGCAGAAGATGAGCTGTGCGCTAAGAGCTTACAATCTAGTGTTATAATGGGAAACCTGTCCCACGGTGTATACAGTCTAGTGTTATAATGGGAAACCTGTCCCAGGGGATTTATAATCTAGTAGTATAAAGGGATACCTACTCCAAGGTTATTACAATCTAGTGTTATAATGGGAAACCTGTCCCAGTGGAAAAAAGGGAAACCTACTCCAAGGTGATTATAGTCTAGTAGTATAACAAAAACCTACCCAAAGGAAATTACAGTCTAATGATACAATGGGAGACCTGCCTTAAAGGGATAGTAATACTTCGTTTTAACTTTATTTTATTTTGTAGGCATTAAAAAAACATGAAGAATGATATGTCTTATCTCTGAAACCTTTATGGTTTAAGAGATATTCACAAAGTATCCCTTCCCTGTTCAACCAGATCAGAAGGGAGATGCCCAGGTAGACTGCAGAGAGGGACAAACTTCAATTAAGATAAGGGAAAAAGCTGAAAAACTTGTCAAGGGGGGAAGGGCTTTCATTGTTTTCATACAAAGAAAATTGTCCCCTTCTGTTATCTGTCCTGTCATACAACCAGACTCACATTTGAGAAGAGATGGCTTACACTAGGTAAAAGGGGCGGGGAGGGGAACTTTGCTTGTGAATATCTCATAAACCATAAAGGTTTGAGAGATAAGACTTATATAATTCTTCATGTTTTTTTAATGCCTACAAAATAAAATAAAGTTAAAACGAAGTATTACTATCCCTTTAAGGAGATAAAAGTCTATTGGTAATATCATGAGACCTTTCCTAAGGAGATTTAAATATTGTGGTAAAGCGGGAGAGCTGTCCCAAGGAGATTAGTGGTATAATGGAAGATCTGTCCTATAGAGATTGCAGTTTAGTTGCATAAAGGGAGATCTGTCCTGGTCCTCTAAGATGGACACATGTTGAACTCACACCAGAGCATCTAGCTCTATTCTTCAGGATATATTCCCAATCATTGTACCTACCCCTCACTACTTAACTCTGTTATCATTCAGACTTTGTATGCCTGAGAAACACAGCTCCTGTGCCCAAAACCCCATGTGGGCCTCCAAATCTAGACTATGGAACCTTCTGGTATTGCACACTTCCTACACCCAAGCTCCCACCAAGACTGTACAGGTGAGAATAAGGAGAGCTGCTTGCCTTCTCTTGTTGAGGTGGATCCATTTTTGAGTGTTTCTAGTCTGGATCCTGGGCGTGATCATCCTCAGACCTTGGCTGATAGCTACCTCTGCTACGGTCACCAGGGAGGGTTTTCTCCTACTCAGCAAGGAGGGTCTCAAATCATTGTCAGTGAATATAAAGCTTGTGCTCAGGGTGGACATCGCCAGTGTCTGAAAGGACATACAGAGTTTAGGTATTAGGGTGAATCTTATCAAGGAACCAATTGAAGACCTTTACAACCAGGCTCATGCACTAGAACAGGTATTCACCGATCAACAGGACCAGTTGTTCTAAGATGATTCAGCATACACCCTACAGCTGCAGCACCTGCACTCCCTGCAATTTAAGTATAATTTGGGGTTCCCATTCATCCTTCATGTTCAGCAAGGGTGTTGCCTGTTCTCTTTGAAACAGCCAGACTAGATCCCTGCTTTCTGCAATGATCTGGGTTCAAACCGAATAATCGTTCAGGCAGTTCTTGATTCTGGACAAAATGATGATGGATATCTGTGGTGAATTGTCCTGTTATTCAAAGGGATAAAAGAGTAAGAAAGAGATACACTGTGCTTTATTATGAAAATATATTTATTGTAAATCTATACGCATATAACTTACTAAAGGTCAAGACTCCTACTAAATGTTGCGTAAAAAGTAAGCCAAAAAATTACCCGCATTGATGCAAACATTCAGTGACTCATTTCAATTATTTTTACACATGAAAATTAATTTATTGCACGTAAACACATTAGCGCTTTGAGTGCCAGAGGGGTAGGCACTCAAAGGGTTAAAGCTTGCACTCGCACACACAGACATATCACATTTAACACAGTTCCAAAACCTTGTAAACTTCGCTGAATAAAAATTTACAACCTCCCCAAACCTCATGAAAAATGCCAGTTCTCCCCTCTGTAGTTAACCACTACCTAACATGAAAATGGGTTTGCCTTTGCCTTTCTCCTGATCTCACATTCAAGTGATTAAAACGGTCATTTAAATAAATGGGAATTTGCCAAATTTATCTTCTCTGTGTTTTGGGCGGGTTTTTCCAGAACTGCACCTTCAGTTTCCTATGAGACAGTATAAACATGGGATTATCTCTCATCTGTGGAATGTGAAAGTCAATTGAAATAAAGAAGTGTGAGGGAATTTTAACCCTTCCTGGTAAAGAGAGTTCTGCAGCAACCAGGAAATTCAGTGACCTTGTTTGGTTAAGCCCTCAGTGTATGTCATGTCAGGAGAGAAGTCACTTGTTCAGTAAATTCCACATCAGTAAGGTTATCTGTGTATATTCATAAACAGTGTTTGTTTTACACAGGGTGGGGAAGCAAGGTATTTACTCGTCAGACGTTTTCTCTTATTGAATACTTTACAACCCAGAACCTTATTCTTTACAGTTATAAAACAGTGGCCTGTTAACCTTTATCTCTTCAGATACAGGTGCTACAACAAAATGGTATATATGCACAAATGGAGCAGTTCAGGGGCAAACTAACTGTATTATAGTGAACACATTTTAAATTGGGCTTTTAACCACATTGAATGCTAGGGAGCTCTCTAGCATACCGACTTTGTGTATATGGTCCCGAGTTACATATTTTACTCACAGTGCCAACCTCTTATCTGAATGGTGCAGAGTTTTCTAGGATAAAGTTAAGAGAAGTACAGTAACATGTTAGAGATGCTGTCACCAAAAAATACTTAGCCCTTTAAGGACTGAGCTATTTTCACCTTTATGATGGTGAAAATGTTCATATGTCTATGAATGAATCAGTTCCCAGTAGGCAAAGGGAGACCATGTTCCCCTTCCATGTCACTTGCGTGGGTGTGTTCTGCCACATCTGACCGCTCTCCTATGTGTTGCAATGTGTTGGATACCTCAATGGCACTCAAAGGGTTAATAAAATAGTAAAGGGATCCTACTGGGGATCTCTGCACTTCCAAAAGACCCAAACTGTCATGATAAAGCCTGCTGCAGTGTCCGGCAGACAGGCTGGAGAACGAAGCTTGATGCCAGTGTAGTGTTGTATATAAACCACACACTGCCTAAAAGGCAAACCATTTGTGCCATTTATACATAGCAGAGGGGGTCCTTAAGGGGTTAAGTGATTTTGAAAGAGCTGTCACAACCAATTATATTTTGTGTAAGCCATTTTCTTTTTTTTCTTTGTCCCTTGTGGAACACAGGAGTCATGGGTTACAGTATCCTCCTCCAGACAGGGCACTTGTATAAAGAGTTCTTTGGAGGCGGAGACTTCTTCCCCTCCCCACTTTACCCCCAGCAGTCATGTAAAAGTGACTTGGAAGAGACAATCAAGGCAAAAATTCTCTGAGCTTTCATTTTTTATTTATTTAACTTATATGGAGCTGTTCAATGCCCCATTAGGCAGACTCCTATTCCCTGTTCCTCTAGGATAGATATGGACCAGGAGCAGACTTTGGGTCTGCTTGGGGATCTCTTTCAGAATGACATTTAGCCAATATCTGGCTGGATTCAAATGCAGGCGCTAATTTTATCTCTGCTTTTATCTCCAGGTTTCCCCATAGACTTCAATAGGAACATTTGAATCCAGACCCTCCTTTCCTTTCTTCTTTATTTCATAGGAGCCTGAAGACTCACAATTACAGTTTCTGAGTGGACAGGTCCTGTAAGTATGTTGTTGCTGTTTGTCTAGCAGCCACAATCTGAGGTCTATGGTTGCTTGCTATACTTGGCAGTTTGGCCCTTTAAACTACATTTTTTCCCGTAGAGAATGCATAAAGTTTAAGTGTATTTCCTGTTTTCTATGTTTTTTAATGTATTGGACCTCGGCATCTTCAAGAAGTAGACGCTGCGGCTGCCATCTTAATCACATCCCGTTATGTCAGGTGGTCTCTGATCTGTGGGAATGGACTGATGGGGCATATGAAGGGGGACACTCTGAGGGAGCCCCCCGCCACCATAGCAGCATGCAGGCGAGAGTGGCTGGAGAGCCACTGCCCCATTTTCTTTGTAGGGACCTTTTTTCTTCCCTCGAGGCCTCAAGGAAGGAAGGGGAGGAGATACTGCTTGTCCTCTTTTGTTTTTTGACTGTGGCTCAACCCATGAGGCACCTGATGAACAGTTCTTTCTCTGGGTGGCTGAATCTCCATCCTGGCACCTTATCCTTACCCCCACGACAGGTAGATAAGTGTTTTACTCTTCTTTTCTATTCTGTATTTCTCACTTTTGGGGGTTTCCTAGCTATGTAAAGGAGATATGGGGCAGTCTAAGACCACCAGGGTGTCAGGGGTATCTTCAGTCCCTCTTTGTTCCTCCTATTAGGCTAGCCTCCCCAAGGATTTACCTAGAGATTTGTGTCCCTCTTGTTTTGAGACTCCTATGCAACCAACTCCATGCCAGGCTCCTCTGAACAGGAGCCTTCATGGGATAAAACCTTTATTTCCTCTATAGCGACTATTCCATCTATTTAGTGGGTTCCTCAGTCCTGAAACCAAGACCACCCTGCCCCCCCCAAAAAAAAAAAAAGCTTAACCCTTTTGAGGGGTGGGCTTTTCTCTCTGTAGAATGGGATTCTTCTATGGAGGAGAGGGAAACTGAAGAGGAGAATATTGCTTCCTCCCTTACCACTGGGGATTTGTCCGAGTAAGAGCCTGATCCATCTGTAGAGGAACTTATTCAGGCAGTTCTGGAGAAAATAAGGTCTCATGTTTGGACATGTTTAAGAGGAATGCAATGCTTTTCCCTCCCTATCCTTCCCTTGACTAAGTAGCTCCTGAGGAGTGGAAGTTGCCTGACAAGAAACTATTTATCCCCAGGAGCTTTTCTTTTTGTCCTTCTGCACAACAGCAGTGGGATAGCCCGCTGCATCTGACCCTCCTATTTTCCGGCTTTCGAAGGACACTGCATTGCCAATTTAATGCACAGCTGCATTCATGGATCAGGTGTAAAAACACCTGGATTCTCTTCTAAAGGCAAATTTTACAGCCTCAGGACCCACCTTACACCCACCCTTTGCTATGGCATAGTTAATTAGGATCATGGCTATTTGAGCTGAGAAGTCCATTTGGTTGAAGATTTGATCTGTGTAACAGTCTGCTAAGAACTCTCTAGTCTCTCTCCCATTGTTTGGAAGTCAGCTGTTTGGCCCAGAATTATAGAAAGTCGTTAGACATTCTACTGGAGGCAAAACTGCTCTGTTGCCACAGGTTACCCCCAAATGTCCCTCCCTTCCATGGAAGACTCATGGCTTTCATTACCCCCATTAGTATGGATATGCTCCCAGGGTTTTCCCAAAGTTATGGCAGCGTTGTCTGTATACATTTGGTCAGTTGGGATTTCCCATATTCTCTATCTGGATGACTGTTTGCTGGGCTTCTTCGGCAGACATCTTGTGTCTTCAGCTTCAGATGTTCGAGTCCATACTGGAGCAGCAGGTTTGGGGGATCAGTTTCAAGAAATCCTGTCTTTCTTCATCCTAGGTATTTTTTCTCGGCGTAAGATTCAGTGATGGGTCTTCCTGCCAGAAGATGAATCTTGCCCGTCAGAGATGGTGCAGGAACACATGACATTGCTGGGGTATCTGTCTCTACCTTTGAAGTAGTTCTGCCTGCTCAATTTGTCACCTTTTGCGACCGCCGGCACTCCATTTGTGCCCACCTCGGTGTCCCGGCTTCGGTGCATGCACACGTTCTTCCGGCTTCCCCAGCCGAAGTGTATGCGCCCGCTCAATACCCCACTGCATATGGACGTATAGGTGGCTCGCTCCCTGCCTCTCGCCTCCCCTCTCCCATTGGGCACAATCCTGTAGGCCAGTGGGAGTGTGGTTATGTTTCAGCCCATTGGACATATCATGAGTCCATTTGGGCTTTGGACAGCCTTGTTCTTGTTTTGGGCTTGGCCCAGTAGCCCATTAGGGCTTTAGTCCGCCTCTTCCTCCTATTGGAGGATTATTGTTTAAATACTCAGCCATCCCTTTAGTCCTTGCCTTTTCCACAAGCTTGTTAGTACTTTGAGTTCCTGTGTTTTCAATTGCTCTCTGGTATCCTGACCTGGCATGTCTGACCTCCGCTGCTCTCTGATATCCTCACCTGGCTTATCTGACCTCCGCTGCTCTCTGGTATCCTGACCCGGCTTGTCTGACCTCAGCTGCTCTCTGGTATCCTGACCCAGCTTGTCTGATCTCCGCTGCTCTCTGGTATCCTGACCCGGCTTGTCTGACCTCCGCTGCTCCCTGATATCCTTCCGGCTTGTCTGTGTTCCCCTCTTCTGGCCTTAGGTCCTGGTTCACACCGTTCCCAGTTACTCCTGTCCTGGTTGCACCCCAGCTCAACTGTGGTGGAACATTCTGGTTTCGCGACCAGCACCTTTATCTAGCTTTGGCTGCAGCAAGGGAGTATCTGGCACGCTGTCAACGCACCCGAGCATCACCCCTAGCGTCGAACTCTAGCATCCACCAGTACCTAGGCTGAGAGGGTCCCTACTACCCCCACAGTGACACAGTTTCACACTCGTGAACGGCAGTTAAAGATTTTCAGGTGATCATTCTCTGATAATCATACTGAATTGGACCGTAGTCAGGACAAATGCCAGTCTGAAGGACTGGGCAGCCTTGTTTGGCTCTCAGACAGCTCAGGACCTTTGGTTCACAGAGCAACCAGAAGAGCAGCTGAGTGGTCAGGAATTTGTCTGATTCTTTCTTGGACAGAAGCTCTTTTCATATAGTGGCTGACTTTCTCAGCAATCAGCATCTGGATCCAGGGAACTGGGAAATCAACCAGATGATATTTTACTCCATAGTTCAGGTATGAGGTCTTCCAGCTATAGATCTGATGCGATCTTAATGGAACGCAAGTCTCCATTGTTTTGTTTAAAAATCCTGGACCCTCTCACCCTCTGTGCAATGGTCATTCCTTGGTAGTTTCCCTTGGCATATGTATTTGCTTCTTTTCCATTGATCTCCAGAGTGTTAAGGAAGGTCAGACTGGAGCAGGAGCAAATAATCCTGATTGCTCCTTATTGGAGTCGCCAGGCATGGTTTTCCGATAGTCTCAATCTATCCATTTGTGAGTCAATTTGTCTTCCACTTCTTCTGAACCTCTTGATCCAGGGTCTTCTGTGACATTCAGTGGCAGAGAGATTAGCCTTGATGGCTTGGCTCTTGAAGCCAGAATTGTGAAGAAAAAGGGTATTTCTGAATGTTTCATTGCCACTCTGATGTCTTGAAGACCAATTTCATTTAAAGTGTATCATAGGGTCAGGGCTTTGTTTTTCAAGTGGTGTGAAGACTAGGGGTTGTGGTCATGTCCTATTCCTCTTCCAGTTCTTTTGGTCTTTCTTCAGGATGGGCTTCAGGATGAGTTGCCCACCCCTCCACTGGTCTTTAAGGTTTTAATCACTTTGCTATCAGATGGGGCAACATAGATGGTAAATAGTGAGTGGATTTAATTAAACACCATTCATGATACTATTGGGTAGAAACACGCATGTACCAACTAACATCTGCACACACACAACACACTCTCCAACATGCCTCTTGCATGTACATGTGCACTCACTAACATGCCACGTGCACATAGACATAGATGACCACACTAGGCACAGTGGACATTATACACAAAACAATAGAGAACAAAATAAAATCCCCCCTTAATTTTGTTTGTTTTGGAGACCTCTCTATCATTCAATGAGTTAAAAGCCACTTTGCAAACCAATGGTAATTTAACATAGTAACATAGTAGATAAGGCTGAAAAAAGACATGCGTCCATCAAGTCCAGCCCATGCCAATAACACCCCTGTTGATCCAGAGGAAGGCAACAAAAAAGCCCTCTGGAGCAATTTCCAGTGTAGGTGTGTGTGTGTGTGTGTGTGTGTGTGTGTGTGTGTGTGTGTGTCAAATAGTTCCCCGGCTCAATATCCTATTTGCTTTGAAGCCATCTGTCATAACTGTCAATATTGTTCTGTGCTAGATAAGCATCCATTGCTTTTTTGAATGCAGTTACATTATCTGCAAGCACAACATCCCGAGGCAAAGAATTCCATAGCCTTACCGCCCTTACTGTAAAGAATCCCTGCCTGTGTTTTAGTCGAACGTGCCTTTCATCAAGTCTTAATGGATGACCTCTTGTTCTTAGCTCAGCTCTTTGCATAAATAATTCATTGGATAGTTCTTTGTATTGACCTTGAATGTATTTGTAAATGGTAATCATATCACCCCTTAGACGTCTCTTTTCTAATGTAAACAAACCCAGTTTGGCTAGTCTCTCTTTGTAACTCAGATCCTCCAATCCCTTTATCAGTTTTGTTGCACGTCTCTGCACCTTTTCCAGTTCAGTAATGTCTTTTTTTAGAACAGGCACCCAAAATTGTACTCCATATTCTAGATGAGGCCTAACCAAGGATTTATACAGAGGTAGGATAATATTAGCATCCCTTGCTTCTACATCTCTTTTTATGCAGGCTAGTAATCTATTTGCTCTTGCAGCAGCTGAGTGACTCTGCACACTGCTGTGAAGACTATTGTCTATCAGTATACCTAAATCTTTCTCTAATGAGGATTTCCCAAGTTGTTTCCCATTTAGAGTATATGTAGCAAGTTTGTTTCTACAACCCAAATGCATAACCTTACATTTATCTACATTAAATGACATCTGCCACTTTTCTGCCCATTCACTTAGTTTATCTAAATCCTTCTGTAGGGAAAAAACATTGAGCTCTCTATGTATTTCCTTACATAGCTTAGTGTCATCAGCAAAGATTGAGATGCTACTTTCAATTCCCACTTCTAGATCATTAATAAACAAATTAAAAAGCATTGGGCCCAGGACTGAACCCTGCGGCACCCCACTTATAACCCTAGACCAATTTGAAAAAGTTCCATTTACAACAACTCTCTGCCATCTATCATTTAACCAGTTCTCAATCCATGTTCAGATAACACCACCCAAACCGAAGCCTTTTAATTTATGCAGTAACCTGTTGTGAGGCACTGTGTCAAAGGCTTTTGCAAAATCCAAGTATACTACATCATCAGCAATTCCCCTTTCCAAATTACTACTCACTCTTTCATAAAATGCAAGTAAATTAGTCTGACATGATCTGTTCTTCTAGACTGTAAGCTCTCACGAGCAGGGCCCTCTGATCCTCCTGTTCTACACATCTGATTGTACTATTTAATACCTCTGTATGTCTATTCCCCAATTGTACAGCGCTGCGGAATTAGTTGGCGCTATATAAATAAAGAATAATAATAATAATAATAATGAAACCATGCTGATTCCTACTAATGATATTGTTTGTCTTCACATAGTTCTGAATACTGTCAGTTAATAACCCTTCTAGTATCTTACCCACTATGGAAGTCAAGCTCACAGGTCTATAATTTCCTGGTTTGGATCTTGCTCCCTTTTTAAACAATGGAACTACATCAGCTTTCCTCCAATCACAGGGCACTATGCCTGATGAAAGCGAATCAATAAATATTAAGTATAATGGTTTTGCTATTACTGAACTAAGTTCCTTAAGTACCCTTGGGTGTATACCGTCCGGTCCAGGCGCTTTATTCACTATAACCCTTTCCAGTCTCTTTTGGACCTTGTCCTCAGTAAGCCATGTAGATGTTGGAGGAAATTCCATGGTTTTGTCTGTTTGCCCACAGCTTGTCATTTCTGCTTCCTTTGTATATACTGAAGCAAAGAACGTATTTAGGGTGTCAGCCATAGCTTTATCCTCACTAATCAATTCACCTGTTTCAGTCCTAAGAGGACCAATATCAACCTTAACTTTTTTGTTGTTAATATACTTGTAGAATTGTTTAGGGTTTTTCTTGCTCTCATTTGCAATGTTTCGCTCATTTTCTATTTTAGCTAGCTTAATTGCTTGTTTGCAGATTTTATTACATTCTTTATATTTTTTAAATGATGCATCTGACCCATTTGACTTAAACACCTTAAAAGCCTGCTTTTTATTTCTCATTTCCCTGCTAACCACATTATTAATCCACATTGGTTTTGCTTTACTTCTCTTGTGCTTATTCCCCAATGGTATATATTGATGTGTATATTTGCCCAAGAGCATTTTAAATACATTCCATGACTCTTGTGCATTTTTATCTTTGAAAATTACATCCCACTGATATCCTTTAAAGCTTCTTTTAACTTTGTAAAAGTAGCCTTTTTGAAATTGAATGTTTTGGTTAAACTCTTGCTATTGGGTTTCTCATAACAAACTTCAAAGGATACAATATTGTGGTCACTGCTGCCCAAATGTTCCCTTACCTGCACATTGTTTACAATGTCAGAATCGTTTGAGAGCACTAGGTCAAGCAAGGCCTCTTTTCTGTTGGGACATAAAATTATCATTTATCATACTTAGAAAAATATTTCCCTTTGTTGTGCCTGAAGTCATATTGCTCCAGTCAATTTCAGGGTAGTTGAAATCTCCCATTATAATTACCTTTGCTGACCTAGCAGCCTTTTCCATTTGCAGTAAAAGTTGGGCTTCCTCCAACTCCCCAACATTAGGTGGCTTGTAGCAAACCCCCACCAATATCTTTTTATTATGTGTGCCCCCAGTGTGTACTTCAACCCACAAGGCCTCTACCTTTTCATTGGACCCTTCATTTATATCTTCCCTTAAACTAGGTTTTAAGGCCTGCTTTACATATAGGCATACCCCTCCTCCCCTTTTATTAACCCTGTCCCTCCTAAAAAGTGAATAACCCTCTAGATTGACTGCCAAGTCATACGTATCATCTAACCAGGTTTCAGACACTCCAATCAGATCATACTGCTTATGTACTGCAATCATTTCTAGTTCCCCCATCTTACCAGCCAGACTGCGAGCATTTGCATGCATACATTTTATCTTTTTGCCATTCTTTAAGATTTCATTCTTTTTCAGATGTATTTGTCTTTTATCAGGCTGTAACAATGGCAACTCCCTATTAGATGAACTAGCCCATCCCCCCTCTCCACCCCCATGACCCTTCTCTAATCCCATTCCCTCAATTATACTATCTTCCCCAGCCTGTATTGCAGCTCCCCCCCCCCTTTCTAGTTTAAAGTCTCCTCCAGCCTTCTAACCATCCTATCACCCAGCACCGTGGCCCCCCTTCCACTAAGGTGCAATCCATCACTACTATAAAGATTGCTCCCAAGGGAAAAGACTGACCAGTGCTCTAGGAACCCAAACCCCTCCTGCTTACACCAAGTCTTTATCCACGCGTTTAACTCCCTAATCTCCCGTTGCCTTTCTAATGTAGCGCGTGGCACAGGTAGAATTTCAGAAAATACTACCTTAGAGGTCCTCTGCTTAAGCTTATATCATAGGTCCCTGAAATCCTTCTTAACGGACCTCCATTTTCCACTGACTTTGTCATTAGTACCAACATGTACCATGAAAGCCGGGTCATGCCCAGCCCCTCCCAACAATCTATCAACCCGATCAGCCATGTCGAACCCGAGCTCCCGGGAGACAGCAAACTGTACGATTGTGGCGATCTTGGCGACAGATTACCCTGTCTGTCTTCCTAATAATAGAATCCCCTACCACCACCATCTGTCTAGGTCTGCCTGAGTCCTGGATCCCATCCGTGCTAGATGGGCTGTTCACTCGGCTGTTAGAGAGAACAGTCCTCTCCAGCAAAGACATTCCTGTGTCAGCATCCCCAACATCATTACTTAATGTAGCAAATCTGTTAGGATTAGTAAACACAGGTGTGTCCTCCCTATTTCTCTGTCCACCCCCCTTGCTATGTCTAACTGTAACCCATCTGGCTAGCTGCTCTTTCTTTGTGCAGTCTCCACCCCCAGAACTACCTACCACCGCTTCCTGCTGCTCAGTCAGCAGAACCCTCTCAAGATTGTCCGTCTTTCTCAATGTTGCAACATGCCCCTCCAGATCTCTAATACGAGCTTCCAGAGAGACCACTTGCTCACATCTGCCACAGAGGTATGCACCCTGGAACAGTTGTTCCAGGTGTGCAAACATATGGCAGTTTGTGCACTGAGTTAAATGGACAATCATGCTACCACTCATATGTGCCAGTTACCACAAGATAAAAAGGCAGGCAGGCAGGCAAAAATAGCTGCACAATAAGTTTGATAAATGTGTTTCCCTGTGTAATCCCCTGTGTTTGAATTCCCCCTGTTTTAAATTCCCACACTTACCACACTTCTGCACTTACACACTGATGCAAGATTCACATGTTCAAGTATTCATTATGTATCTGCTATTTAAGCCAGGAATCCACCAATTACAAACACAGCAATTAGTCACTCCCACCACACCAGACTTCAATTATTTATCACAGCAAAGAGGGAAAACAAAACTCAGAGATATTTGTTTTTAACCTCTCCCTTACCACACCACACAATATTCTTATGCTATTATTCCAGCAAGTATCCAATCTCAGTCTTTCAGGGCACTGATGAACTTACAGAGCTCTCTCACTCCTTGCTATATAAGCCAGAAATCCACCAATTACAAACACAGCAATTAGTCACTCCCACCCCACCAGACTTCAATTATTTATCACAGCAAAGAGGGAAAACAAAACTCAGAGAGATTTGTTTTTAACCTCTCCCTTACCACACCACACAATATTCTTATGCTATTATTCCAGCAAGTATTTCTGGGAATCTTTGTCACCTGTGGTGCAGTTGGGATGTTTTAGAATTGGTTTTCTTTTGTGGGCATCCTACTGAAATTTGCCCTCTGTTTGGCAGCCATCAAAAGGGCGAGAGATAATGTCACCTGCATCAAAGGGCGACATCAGAATGTCACCTGGATTGAAAGGGCAACATTCTGATTTTGCAAGCTTAAGGTTTGCCAAATAAAGGATGACATTTCAATAGGATACCATTCCACTGAAATAGTTAATTGGTAAAATAAAAACAAAATCATGCATTTATACTTCATGAAACACTAAAAGAGCATTTAAACGGTTATAGATATAATTATTCACGTAGCCCAACCACTTAAAGCTGTTCTCTACTTTCATTTCCCTTCCCTTAATCACGACTGGAAAGGAACTCCCTTTATACAAATCATTACTACAAGTCCCATCATCCGCTGGCTGAGGATGATGATGGTTGAAGTCCAACAGCAGCTGCTGGATTTCAAGTTGCTCACCACTGGTGTATGTAAATGCTGTATTTCAAAACACGTAATAAATCATATTCCCCTTTGCCCTACAGCTATTGATGCATCAATACAAACAGCTGACTGCAATAATTTTACTTTTTAAAAGACTTAGATTGCACAATATGGCTTTCATTGTTGCAACATAAATAGGAATGCCAGAGAGGGGGGTATTGTATAACTCTATAGCTGTCAAAGGTTACAACTTTTACACCATACAACTCAGTGAAATAATGCCAGTCTGCTGCTACGCTGTACATTACAGTTCTTTTCCAGAAAATGGTGTCACACACCCCCAGACAAAAAAATAACCCTTGGTTGCAGTGGTGTCAGTAGACATTTTTCCAGAGGGGGGCAAAGCCATAATATGACCCCCAGGCCAGCCCATCTAGCCCCTTTATTTATATGGAGGAGGGTAATTGTTGTGGGGGGCAAGTGCCCCCCTTGCCCCCCCTCCGGACGCCCATGCTTGGTTGCAACCCACCCTATCTTGAGCTTTCAGAGTGGCCGTGCAGGGCGACCCTTAACCCTTTGACTGCCAGATTGCATTGCAGTACCTTTGATACCTCTCTGGCACCCAAAGGGTTAAGTGTGCAACATCAGAATGTTGCCCTTTTGCATGCTGCTGGGGCTCTCTTATTGAATACAGCCCTTTTTATGGGAAAAACTGAGCGGAGGTTCCAGGCTTCCCAGCAACCCCCTTTGCACTTTTTTGTCCTTATCAGTTCAAAGAAACAAAGTTTTAGCATCCGATAATGATATATTTCCTGTTGTTGTGCAAATATCAACGTATGGCCTCCAGGGTATCCTATTGAAATGTCGCTCTCTATTTGTCAACCATTGCATGGTGAACCTTAAGCATGCAACATCAGAATGTTGCCCTTTTGATGTGGTTGCCCTTTTGATGCAGGCGACGTTATAGTCTCACCCTTTTGATGGTCACCAAATAGAGGGGACATTACAATAGTAAACCTTTTTGTGCATAAGCCTCATTTTGTTTGTTCTGTGGTACACTATGTGTCAGCGAGATGTTTTCAATAATGTGATTGGAACCTTACTGGTGTGTCAGAGATCCGTAACTGTCTATTATTCCTTTGTAGTCAGGCAGGACAGCTTTCCATTTGGCTGCAGAACATGGGAAAAGGGAAGTGGTGGAATTCCTGATTGGTTCTGGGTGTCAACACAGCCTAAAGGACAAGGTAACCTCTCCATATAATATGCCTATGTACTTTATATTAGATTAATGGGGGGGTGTACATATATGACACAGAGCTAATTTAGCCACTGGAACTTATTTTTTGGCCCTACTCATGCCTGATGCCAGTTTACTAAGGTACTCCAAAACTTCTCTTAATGCTTTTTGTGCAATGTATGGTAATTTCACAGCACCTCAGCACCTTGTTGAATGCTGTATATTATGATGTAGGCACGAGGGGCGTCCTGGTATTAAGGTCTCAATAAGCAGAACAAGCACCAATATGTGTTAAATTAATTATACTTTCTATTGCACAAACCTGTGTACAGCATTTGAGACTTCTCCATCATCCATGGGGGTTAAAAAATGGCCAGTAAAAGTATACATAAACTGGTAAAGAAGCTGCCTAAATTAGTACCTAACCTAGTAAATAAACCAGTCACAATAAAGGAGGTGCGAGTGTCATCTGCAGGGTGGTTTGGATTGTGCCAGCAACACTTATTACTCACAATGTGGTTGTGGCCAACACAGCTTGATGCCCCCCTCAAAATGCAGCATTCCAGGTGGTTGTCTGCTCATCCCAGCATTTTGATATTATAAGTTGTCCATGCCTTCTCTATCTATTTGAATACCAGACCCCTATCTGAAAGATTTTGCAACACCCCAATGAGGCCTGAATCAGTAGTATTAAATGCCAGGGTGGTTGTTAACCTGTGATGAATCTGCGTTGATCTTACAGTCTGTTTATCTGTAGGAAAACAACACCGCTCTGCACTTGGCAGCCAAGAATGGGCACACAGAGGTTCTGCAGAAGATTGTGGAAACTGGAGTTGATCTTAATGAAAAGAACTTGGTAAGTGGAAACCTGGACTCTTTCCTACCTATTGCAGGACCAGAAATTCAACAATAGAATTTGGATAACTATTACAAGTCCACAGATATGTATTTATAAATGTCCATACTTTCATGGAACTTCAAGAATCAGTAAACATTATTAAAAAAAACACTTGTATACTCCGGTTGCTGGATACTGCATTATTATAGTTCAGTCAATTAGCAATGGTTCCACTTGTTGTCCAGACAGTTATTCTACTACATTTTGATGTGAGCTACTGGCTTTAGTTCTCCATAGATTGTCATACTAACAGCTCCACCACTCATGACCGTTTGATCTGTAATAATTTTTGAATAAGGTAACAGAAGTTCCTTTATTTACTCTGCAAGAAAACCTATACAATTTATTTTTCCATTATAAAACTTTACTGATTGTTAAAAAGAAACCACCTTCTCTTAAAGATTTAGTAATCTAAGAAATTACAAAATATATATAAGTAAGGATATTTACCTGTATTCCCCTCTCCATGAAAGACTATGAGTCATGCTCTGACACATACTTGCTGCACAAGCTTGTGCTAGCGTTGCTTCCAGTTATATAAAAAGACAAGTTCCCACTGCTTCATGTATCATCATCCCAAGTCCTGAATGTACATAACCCCCTGGGACTAAGGACGGAGAGGAATGTAAAACAAATAGTACAGGAAAGATTAAAAAATGTTAAATATTAGCATAAACTACATACAGATATAAAAATAAATATACTATAACTGCACAGCTAAAAATTCACTAAAAGACCCCAAATCATGTACAAAGTGTAAGCCCTATATGTCCACGATATCTAGAACTGTATGGAATAGGCTAAAGAGGTGGAATTCTGGAGAAAACCAACTACTGCATAGGGGATAAATAAAAATACCCAAAGTCCTCATTGATTTAAAGTGGAACTTTCACCTTGATGCAAGTTTGCATATTTGAAAACTGCATAAAAAACTGCCTATGTGTCATGTTAATCAAAAGTCCAGCAAATGTACAGTTAAGGAGATATTCACACTTGTTACTATAGGATATATGATTGGGAGTATTTACTTCCTGACCACAACGTTTCAGGAGTATACAAAATGTATTACTCATTTGTTTTATTCACCTGATTATAGCATTGCACTATTGGGTATATTTTTTCTTTTGTATCAGTGCTTACTGTTGGGGAGAGCAAGTTGTGAGGACCAACCCATCTCCAGTTTTATCTATACCAGGAAGCTTTTGTATGCTGTATTAGAGGCAGTGACAAAAATCCCAAGAGCTGATCTGGTTAAGATTTGCATATGCAGGATGCGTGCAGTACCCATCTGGAGCATGACATTGGTGGTCACGGTTTATTTTGTGTTCTTGAACAAGGCATGCCACCTGCCCTCGTACTTTTTTTTTTTTTTCCTTCTTTCTTTCTATATGTAAAAAATGTCATCTTAAGTTGGGGTGTGCTGCATACCAAAGTGCCACAGCACCCTGGTTGAGAACCACTGGTTTAGAGTGTCGCTCATGAAAGAATAAAATGTTGCCTCACCTTCAATATGCAGTACAGACTGTGGCATCAGTGCACAAAAAGGACATTTTGGAACTGGAAAGAGGTCAGAGATTGGCCACAAAACTAATAAAGGTAATGGAAGACTTTAGTTATGAGAAATGTTTTACATACTGGGATTGTTTACTCTGGGGAAGCTCAAGAAGATGTGAAGCCCAAAGGACAGAGGGGTCATCAATATGACAGTTAAATATAACAGTGCTTGTTTAATGGGTAGTTTGAAGCCAAGATTTGGGTGGGTAATGTTTATAAGAGATGGTACAGGGGGTCTAATTTCCACTGTTTGGTTTGTTCATAGGATGGTTTAACTGCATTGCATCTGGCTGCTGAAGGTGGATATTTTGACTGTGTCAAAGCCCTTCTAGATGCTGGGTGTGATGTGAATGCACAAACAGAGGTAAGTGTACAAAAGGACGATAAACAAATACAGTTTATATTCGGCTGTGCTTTGTACGTCTTTCTGCTGAGTGTTTTGGATGTGCTTACCTCTGCTGTTGAAATGAGTGGCAGTGCTACTCCTCTTCATGTGATAAGTCTTGTTTGCGCCACCTAGTGGTTAAAAGGAAATAGTGTTATAGTTTTCAACAAGATGCAATGAGAACAGCCTGCACGGAGCCTTATGTGTAAAAGCAAAGTGGAACAATTCTGGAGGAAACTAACTGGTGGGACTAGAGCATGTGAAGAAGTTACATTTAAAACTTTAGGAATTATAAAATGTTTAAAGTTTTTGTCTCCTATTAAACCAACTGCACCATAGGGAACAAATACAACTTTCTAAATTCCCATGCACTTGAATAGAGCTTTTGAACCCCTTGATTTCTAGAGAAGTCTTTTGCTTTGCAATGCATTAGAGACCTCTTGAGAATTCAAGTGGTTAAAAGCCCAATTTAATTGAACAGGAATTTGTAAATGTCCCCTATGGGGTAGTTGGTTTACACCAGAATAAGTCCAGTTTACTCCTTCCTGTGATCACAGTCCACATAGATACTTTACAATCATATTGTGCTACGGACGTACTATTAAATCACAGAGGATATAGGGGGAGGTGTATAAAAGTGCCACAAGCATAGACCTATTGCTGTTTTCTATATATAATGACTACATATAGGTATGAAGGTGTATGCATATAAAATCCCTTTTCTTCTGCAAGTTCACCAATTCAGTTTGTCTGCTACCATCTCCTCTGAGTAATCTCATTGCTTCCAGTCTAGATATAATGTCACCTGCTGTGCACGTCACAAAAATGTTCCAAAATTATTGCATAGTATGCAATCATTATTATCCTATATAATAATTCACTAAAACGTGTGTAATGACAAAGTCCATGCGCAGTAAAGACTGCCCGCTCCATGGCTGATACAGAGCTGGACGCTCCTGCGGCGCGGGCAGTCTCTACTGAGCATATCTGCCACGCGACCTGCTGGCAGTGGCACTGTGGCCCGTGTGACGGGCTCTTTAACTAGTAATATATATAATAGTATGTAATATAATAATTATCGCATAGTACGTATGTATAAAACTCACACAGATGTCTAGTGCACAGACAAAGAAGAATGCATTGTTGTGTTTTGCCTAGGTCTTTTTTTATACATCTTCCCTAAAAGTTGTTGTTAATGCAAAACTGAAGTTCTCATACAGGCTGCTATTCCATGAGAGTGAGAGCAGGCATTGAAATGCATGGATATCTGTGTAAAGTTCCCATAATAAAACAGAAAGGGAACATGTCACCTTACAAAAGAATACACTGTATACTAAATGTGTACAAACGTTATGATTACTTTTGCACAATTGTAAATGAAGCACAGATTAACCAAAAATCACTCACCCTTTTACTTTAGGGCTCGGTGCAGCTCCCAACAGTCATAGTAAGAGATTACCACAAACATGAAAATTAGAACACATGGAAAAATAGACAGAAATGCTCAAAACTCGTAATGCGGGCGTTTTTGCCTAATTTTCATGTTGTTTTAAAATAAGAAAATAAATATGAGCTTTTTTAATATTGTGCTGGTGGCTCTGTGTGCGCTCCTTTCCCCATGTCACCTTATACGCTTATATTCTGATATGTAAAATAAATCTCTCATTGAAATCTGAAAGCCTTTTGATGCCACAGCATGATATTGACTTCCCATCCTGGAGAGCCTTTCTTCACCCTCCTCCAGTAATTCCTCCAGTACTAGTCCAGGACATTTAAGGATCAATTTAATTACTTAAACTATCTGTTAAACACTCATGCTTTTGGCCTAGCCACAAATGGGCTATGGGCCACCCAATGTGAATAAAAGCTCCTTCACCCAGTTGTTCATAACTTTATTTTTTCGAACGAGCACTTACAAATTGAAATCTGTGTATACTGTATACTTTATACCCACCCATGTGACCATGAGGTCCTGCCAAAAATACACCAATGACAACTGCCAAGATACAAATGCAAATAAGGGTATGTTTAGCACCTCTGGTAGCACCAGCATTTACACATGCTACTACTGTTTATTAACACCTTGGATGCTAGATATGTCTTCATCACAACAGTATGTATCTTTCATCTCTAAAGTGATGTATAAACAGAACAAAATACCTAATTCTGGATGGAAGCTACAGTATTGGGTTAAACCAACTGCACTATAGGGGACAAATGAAAATTACCTTTTACTTATATGGGGTTTTTAACCACTTGAATGCTACGCCTTGCATTGGAGACCTCTTTAGCTTTCAAGGGGTTAATAGCACCATTTAAATAAATAGGAGTTTTTATTTGCTCTTAGGTGCAGTTGAATTGCTCCAGAATTATTCCAATTTTCTTTATAGATATGCCCTAAATACAGTTCTGAAGCATACATAATGGATAAGGACATAAAATGAAGGCTGTCTTTGTTTTGCAGAAGAAAATGAATTGCCTTCATTACGCCGCTTACCATGGACACGAAGTCATCGCTAGGATGCTTATTGATTCTGGAATTTACATTAACGCTGTAAACCATGTGAGTACACACAGGAACTTAATACAGACAGTGCATGCAGGTTTGTGGAGGGGGAAGGTGTGTGGCTGGGAGGGGGGCAGGGGTATGGCTGGGAGGAGGCATATGTGTGGTGTGGCTGGGAATGGGGCAGGTGTCTGGTGTGGCTGGGAGGGGGGCAGATGTGTGGTGTGGCTGGGAGGGGGGCAGATGTGTGGTGTGACAAGGGCAGGTGTGTGGTGTGACTGGGAGAAGGGCAGGTGTGTGGTGTGGCTGGGAGGGGGGCAGGTGTGTGGTGTGACTGGGAGAAGGGCAGGTGTGTGGTGTGACTGGGAGAACGGCAGGTGTGTGGTGTGGCTGGGAGGGGGGCAGGTGTGTGGTGAGGCTGGGAGGGGGGCAGATGTGTGTTGCGACTGTAAGGGGGGCAGGTGTGTGGTATGGTTGGGAGGGGGGCAGGTGTGTGGTGTGACTGGGAGGGGGGCAGGTGTGTGGTGTGACTGGGAGAAGGGCAGGTGTGTGGTGTGGCTGGGAGGGGGGCAGGTGTGTGGTGTGACTGGGAGAAGGGCAGGTGTGTGGTGTGGCTGGGAGAAGGGCAGGTGTGTGGTGTGGCTGGGAGAGGGGCAGGTGTGTGGTGAGGCTGGGAGGGGGGCAGGTGTGTGTTGCGACTGGAAGGGGGGCAGGTGTGTGGTGTGACTGGATGGGGGCAGGTGTGTGGCTGGGAGGAGGCATTTGTGTGGCTGGGAGGGGGACCGAGAGGACAAATGTGTCTGAAAGGAGGCAGGTGTGTAGCCGGGAGGAAGCAGGGTTGGAGCTGGAGGCACGTGCAACCAGGAGGAGGCAGTCTTGTAGCCGGGAGGAAGCAGGGTTGTAGCCAGGAGGGGGCAGGGGTGGAGCCGGGTGAATGGGTGGAACCAGAGGCATTTGTGTAGCCAGGAGGAGGCAGATGTGAAGGCGAGAGGAGGCAGATGTGAAGGCGGGAGGAGGCAGGTGTGAAGGTGGGAGGAGGGGGGTTGTAGCCAGGAGGGGGCAGGGTTGTAGCCAGGAGGGGGCAGGGGCGGAGCCAGGTGAATGCGTGGAACCAGAGGCAGTTGTGTAGCCAGGAGGAGGCAGGGTGAAGGCAAGAGGAGGCAGATGTGAAGGCGGGAGGAGGCAGATGTGAAGGCGGGAGGAGGGGGGTTGTAGCTGAGAAGAGGCAGAGATGGAGGCAGGAGGAGGCAGCAGCCGTGTAGCCAGGATGAGGGCAAGGGTGTAGCTGGGACGAGGCAGATTTGTCCTGGTTTCTAGCACCTTGATTCTTTGGGATATGTCATATGAGACAGACTAAGGGCTCTATGCATAAAAGGAAAAGTAGTCATTGTGAGAAGAAACACAGGGGGAACACAGAGCAATCACCACAATTTAAAAGGAGCTTTTAAAGAGAGTGCTTAATATGCAAAGTCAAATTAACTATGCGATTTATTTATTTGCTTTTCATCATCAACTACTTTTCTTTTATATGTATGCTATCGAGGTGGAGATGAAATAAATAAAATAATAGGCAATTTGACTTTATATTATTATGCACTTGCAGAACAGGTAAAGATAAAATGAGGTTGCCTGTCACTTTAACCTCCTGAATGCCACAAAAGTATCCAATGCATTTTTCGCAATGTGTTCGAGATCTCTCTAGCATTCAAGGGGTTAAAAGCCCAATTAAATCAGTGCATATTTTATTTTTATAGAAATGTGAAACTTTTTTAGTAAACACGTATTATGTGGCGAGCCAGAGTTTTCTCATTTTTTTATACACTTTGGTATTTACATCTGTATGTTTTTTTACTCCACAAACACTAGGTGGCAGAGTATTTGTAATACTGTTAGCTGACTCTTATTCACAGTTTTTACATATACTTTTTGTGCACTGGGATTTCCCTTGTAGTTTGGAACTGCATTTTGTTCCTATAGGGGGTGCTGCTGGTTTGCACCATGGTGATTCCACTTTATTCTTTGATCATAGGGAAGTAATTCTGGTTCAGTCCAATTGCACCATAGGCGACAAATATGAATCCCCAAATTCCCACTGATGTAAATTAGGCTTTTAACCCCTTGACTGCTAGAGCAGTTCATAGTAAGTTAGGCTGAAAAAAACATAAGTCTGTCAAGTTCAACCTTTGCCACAGAATATCCAATGCATTTTGCCCCCTAGGGTGCCCTTGGGTTGCTCCAGAATTAGTCCCCTGTTCTTAGAGTTGGGCAAAGGTGCAACAAGAAGATTTTAACTTAAAGAAACAGTAACCTTAAAGTAGAACTTTAAGCTATTACTAAGTCGACATGCATTCGTTAAGCGCATGGCGACTAGCTTGGAAATCCATTTCTTACCTTTAAAAAATTGCAGATTCTAAAGAAATCCTTGACGTTTGAAAACTGACGGGCAGGTTAGTACGGTCTGCGCCGTCAGTCCCTTCCGGTTATGATTGTGGTACGCTGCAGTGCTACTCAATGGAGGCCAGGACTGACGGCGCAGGCGCACAGCGATGTAGCCTGGGTTCCGGTCTCCAAACAGCAAGGATTTCTTTAGAATCTGAGATGGATTTCCAAGCTAGTCGCCATGCGCTTAAGGAATGCATGTCGACTTAGTAATAGGTGAAAGTTCTACTTTAAAATGCACAATCAAATTGGCTATAATATTTTTTAAACATTTACATCTTCACCTATATTTTATTTTTTCCATTTTTATGTCTCTGTCAATAAGCACTGAGCGCTGTGTGCTTTCTGTTTTACATTGTATTGTTTTTATATTGAACCACTAAACCAGCTTTTGTGATTCTGTCAGAAAACTCATTTTTTTATAAAAGTTATAAGCGTTATTCTGGAGAAACCCAACTGCATAATAGGGGACAAATAAAAAAATACTAAATTCCCATGCAATTGTGTAGAGCTTTTTAACCCCTTGAATGCTAGAGAGGTCTCTTTTGCAGTGCTTTTCAATGGATTGGGGACCTCTCATGCATTCGAGGGGTTAAAATCCCAATTTAATTTACCAGGGTTTTTATTCCCCCCCATGTTGCAGTCAGTTTAACCCTTTGAGTGCCAGAGGGATACATAATGCATTCCATACCCCTCTGGCACTCAAAAGGTTAATCCAGAATTACTCCAGTTTGTTGTTATAAATATGGTACTATGTGATTTCTCTTCTCACAGCAAAACTGCTCCGCATTGCATATTTCGGTGCTGCAGAACTTCCCAGCAATGGTCAAGCTTTTCATTGAGTGCGAGTGTGACCTGGATATCGCAGATTATGTAAGAACTGTGGGGAGATAAATAGCACAGGGCAGGGGAGACAAGCAGAGAGGACAGAGAAACGGGCAAGGGGGAGGGATAGAGTCTGAGCAGACAGTCATGCAGGGAAGGGGGAGACACACAGGGAGGAGGGAAAGAGATAGGTGGGACACAGAGAGATTGGGAGAGGTAAAGACACATGGATGAAAGTAACACAAACAGTCAAGAAGATGACACATGAAGGCAGATGGAGAGATGTGCAGTGAGGAGGGAGAGATAGGTGAATAAATGTAAACATGGAGCAATTGTTGGGCAAGTCAACTGCATCATGTGGGTCAAATAAAAATTTCCCAAATTCACATTAATTTAAATTGCGCTTTTAATTCCTTCAAATGATAGAGAGGTCTCCACTTAATTCCAGTGCAATGCATTGGACAGCTTTGTAGCAACTACATGATTAACCCTTTGAGTGCCAAAGGGGTACACAATGCATTGTGCAGCCCTCTGGCACTCAAAGGGTTAAAAACCCAATATAAGTGCTCTAGGAGTTTTTTTTTTGCCCCCATGGTGCAGTTGGCATGCTCCAGAATTGCTCCTCTTGTTTTTGTGCATGTGGCCCTCAACAAGGACAGAGATAGAGAGAGAGCAGGTGACATAGGGAATGATGGAGGGACAAGGACAAACACAGGGACGAGGAAAACCGCAATCAGGAGCTTTCCTCCCATCCCCATGTTATCCCCTTCAGTATGACCCTGTTTTTCTGTCTGTGCAGAGGCTTCAGACTCCCCTTCATATTGCTGCAGAACACGGGCGACAGGACATTGCGGAGATGATCCTCATTGCTGGAGTGAACCTCAAGCTGCAGGATAAGGTACGCAAAGGCAAAATTATGATGCTGTACAGAACAGAGCATTGCATACTTCTCGGACACGTAATGGGTTACTGAGTCACTGTTAATTTACAGCAGCCCTGTGAGGTTCCAAGGGCTGCTGGTTACACACCTCTTTGCATCTGGGGGGGTTATTTCTGTGTTACACAGCTCTGCATCTGGGGGGTATTGCTGTGTTACACACTTCTCTTCATCAGTCATGTTTGGTTCCCTAGCAGGGAAAGACATCCCTTGATGTGGCTGCCCGTGGGAATCATATCAACCTGGCAGATATGATCATCAAGGCGGACCGATTCTACAAGTGGGAGAAGGTAAAATGGGGAAATTCTAGGTAGATGTTATGTGTTATTGTTTCACATAATGGAAAAGGTGGGGTCCTCAGATTATCAAAGAAAGCAAGTGATTCCCTTAGTCACAGACTAGACATCTGTACATTATCATTGATAGATGAACCCAAATAGCAAAGATAGAGTAGAGTGTCAGAATGAGTATGATGAACATCTGAACGTCCAGATGTGGGAGGATTAGATGAATCTTAGAGGGAGTTCTGCAATATCTCATAGACCATAAAGGATCCACATAATTTCACGAGAAGGTTCTTCTCTCCTTCTTTTTGTAGGACAATCTGAACAGTGACTCAGATTCTTGGGTGGCCAGGCACTTGACTTTCAGGCAGGACCATCGTCTGGAGACTCAGCACATCCGCTCTGTCATCTGGAGACTTGCAACCAAATACCTGAAGCCCAATGAGTGGAAGAAGTTGGCACATTACTGGAAGTTCACAGATGCTCATATCCGGGCAATAGAGCACCAGTGGACAGGTATAGAGTGTTTTGCCACACAGCACTCTGTGTCACATGCTTATACATCTCTCTGCTACAGACTGCTGCACAGAATTTGCATGGGACGCTTGTGCTAGGGCTGCATGCACAAAAAAAGTGTAGCAATTCTGGAGCAAACCTGCTGCACCATAGGGGAGAAATAAAAAGTCCCATTGATTTTAATAGTGCCTTTAGCCTCTTGGATGCCAGAAAAGAGGCCTTTCTAGCATTCAAGTGGGTAAAAGCACAATTTAAATAAAGGAGACTTTTTATTACTTCCTTATGGTGCAGTACCTTAAAGGGATAGTAATACTTAAAATGTAAAAAAAATATGTTGTAGGGTTTATCCCCCTGAGTAAAACAAGAGTACACCCACTGCTGAAAGGTGTTTCATTCAAAAGTTATTAATTTTCAAAGTCAAATTTTTTAGGTGCAATATCACAGTGGCCTGAAATTGTACAGTGGTGCTGTTGCTACACCATCCTATGGAGATTTATGGTCCCGGGACCAGAGTTGTCCATAGGATCGTGTAGCAACAGCACCACTGTACAATTTCAGGCCACTGTGATATTGCACCTAAAAAATTCAACTTTGAAAATTAATAACTTTTGAGTGAAACACCTTTCAGCAGTGGGAGTACTCTTGTTTTACTCAGGGGGATAAACCCTACAACATATCTTGTTTTACATTTTAAGTATTACTATCCCTTTAACTCTTTTGCTCTTATGTGGATACACCTTAAGATCATAACTAACACTACAACTTTCTGTCTCTTTATTATTAGGGACTAAAAGTTTCCGGGATCACGGGCACAGAATGCTGCTGATCTGGCTGCATGGGGTGGTCATGGCTGGGGATAACCCGGTGAAAGGGCTGTATGAGGGACTGGTGGGCATTGGCAGGAGAGATCTGGCAGGTAAGAGGCATTTGTTAATGCATTCTAATAGAGGGTAAGCCTCAATGGAGGGCAACCTGACACCCTCCAGATGTGGAGGACTACAATACCCATCATTCCCAGCCAGCCATTGCTTCTTTTCCTCTGCCATCCAATACAGGTTACTGGTAACTTTGGGTAGGCGATCCTCCCCTTTAAGTAGGCAGGGGTGGATCCTGCAGCTAGCCAACCAGCTCTAGAAAGATTTGTTCCTTGGTGAAGACACAGGCAAGAGAACAGTTCTGCTATAGTTTTAGACATTTTTTATTTTTCTGTTAGAAATGGAATACCACCATTAGGCGGATTACCATAACTGATAATACCCTTAGATGTGGCTAGCTCAGTAACCAGGTGCTTTTTGTGGACCTTAAGCCCTGGGGGGAAAATCTTGGGTGCAAGTTCTTTCCACAGGAGTTGCCCACCAAGGCTTCTTGATACATGGTAATCTGAAGACAGAAGATCTGCAGCAAACCCTTTGAGTACTGCAGGTCCACATGTCCCACAGTGCCCCTCCGCACAGGGGTTTTTCCTTGGGAGTTCTTATTACACACTCCTGCACTCATTGGGTCTATCTGTATGTCTGTTGGGTGTTTTGGAGCAGGTTTATGTGGTAACTTAACCCTTTAGCTGGTGGTTTGAATCTTTTGGGGGGGGTTATTGTCACTTTCCCTACTGGGTTCAGTGTCTTTGAGTCTTCTAACTTGTTCCAGTGATGTCTCATGTAATTTTATTTTACAGTTTTAACTTTTTTATTTTGAGTCCTTACCGCATAGACGCCATTGCTCCATTCACTCCTATGGGACTGCACAGTTTGAGACATATCTCAGCAACCACTCAACGTAGCAACTTCAGAGAAGGCTCACCTTCATTGTTTGACCTTGCTCTATCATCCGGTTGCCATTGCAAGTGTGTTGGGGGGTCAAGGGGCTTCAGGCACTGTTGGAGTACTTATTCTGGGAAAACTACATTTCCCATGAGCAGTTGCTTCGCGTTCTCGTTTCTGATTGGCTCCCGCAGCGGCAACCATTTTGTGCCTTTTCTAGAACGAGTATCCTACGCAGGGCTTGGACTGTCCTTCTCTCTTCTGCAGATTAACCCTTCGCCTGCCAGATAACTGTATTTTAGCAATTTCTGGGGTGAAATTTTAATCTTTCACACTGTAATTGGGTGATTCATTATACTAGATGTTTTTGACACTGTGAGAATGTCTAATCCATTGGAACATGGGGCCAGGCCTAAGCTTTTGCTACGGCATGGGTTAACAGGGACATTGCGGTCTGGACTGCACAGCTCACCCTGGCTGTCCGTCAGGATGCTCCTACTTCAGATATGTTGTGCCTTCTTGCCGACATTTCTGAGGCCCAGCACTATGTTTCTGCTGCCTTATTTGATTTCATCCATTTCCACCATGTCTGTGGTTACCAGATGGTCTCTTTGGCTCAAGATCTGGTCTGCTGACACTGCTTCCAAGAAAGCCTTGCCTTTCTTGCCTTTTCAAGGCACATCATTGTTTGGACCAGATCTTAAGGATCTGATTAGTGAGGCCACAGGGGGTAAAAGTACCTTTCTGCCTTTGGTCCCCAGGAAGAAAACCCCTCTCAAGAGTAATCGTTTTTTAGTTCCTTTCAGACTGAGATACATCTGGTGAACCAGGCGGTTCCCTCAGCTCCTCGTACCTCCTCCAAGCCCAAACAGCAATGGAAGCTCAAGGTCTCCTCCAAGCCTTTTTTCGGCATGACTCACAGAACCCAGGGCCCCAACCTGCTGTGGGTGGCCGTTTGCGTCACTACCACAGCGTCTGGGAGGATTCAGTGGCAGACCCATGGTTTTTACAGGTGGGGACGGAAGGGTACAGGAGCCCTTTCACCTTCCTCCTTTTCGCTTTCTCCCTTCACATACGCCTCAGGGCGCAGAGAAACGCCGTGTGTTCAACGGCGCTATTCAGGCTCTTCTGGACAAGGATGTTCTAGAGCTGGTTCCCGTTCAGGACAGAGGTATGGGTTTTTACTCAAACCTCTTTATGGTCTCCAAGAAGGACGGCAGTTGTCATCACATTTTGGATCTGAAAGATCTCAATTCCTTTGTGATCAGGACTCATTATCACCAGGAGTCCCTAAGGACAGTGATCCATCGGGACGGCATCAGAGTTACTCCATATATGGACGACCTGCTTCTGAAAGCCCCTTCTGCTGAACTTCTTCATCAGCAGGTTCAGGACTGCATTCATGCTCTTACCCAATATGGGTGGATCATCAACATGGACAAGTCAGATCTTGTCCCATCCCAGCGTCCGGTCTTCCTGGGCCTTCTCTTCGACACTCAGCAGAGCATGGTGTTTCTCATGGACGAGGTAGCTCACCAGATCACCCACAGGGTTTCTGCTATTCTGGCTCACAATTCAGTTCCAGCCAAGAAGCTGTCCTCTCTAGTGGGGAAATTCATCTCCACCATAGAAGGGGTCCTATTTGCCATGGCTCACACCAGGGAACTCCAGAGATTTGTGATCCAGGTGTGCAGGGGTCAGCCGGACCTTCTGAAGACATCGGTGTCACTTCCTCTTCATGTGGAACTGAGTTTGTCCTGGTGGCTCGACCTTTCCAATCTCCTGAAGGGCAAGTCCTTCCTAGTTTCCTTCTGGACCACGGTGATGATGGATGGCCTTCGTCATTGGACTCCCCAGCTGAAAGAATGCCCAGTCCGGGTACAGTTCGACAATGCCATGGCCGTGGCCCACATCAACAAGCAGGACGGAACAAGAAATCTCGCCGCTTGGTTAGAGGTCAAGGCTATTTTGTCCTGGGCAGAAGAACACGTTCCTGCTTTATCCGCAGTACACATTCCTGGCGTAGACAACATCATGGCAGACTTCCTCAGTCGACACACAGTGGACAGTGGAGAGTATGAACTGCACCCAGAGGTGTTCTCCCTCATCGTTCAGAAGTGGGGTCTTCCTTGCATCAACCTGATGGCAACAAGATACAACTGGAAGGTCCCAAGGTTCTGCTCTCGCTGGAGGGATCCTCTAGCTCTAGCAGTGGATGCCATGTCCATTCCTTGGTTATTTCCTCTGGCTTAAATCTTTCCTCCCTTCCCCATGTTGCACAGGGTGTTACAGAAATTAAGATTGGAGCGCTGTCCAGTCATTCTGATAGCTCCATACTGGCCTCGGCAGGCTTGGTTTCCGGAGCTTCTGGATCTGTCAGTGGCAGAGCCATTCTGGCTCCCTTGCCGCCCGGATCTTCTTCTACAGGGTTACCTGTGGAAGGCGGATGTTCATCGTCCGGCTTTGATGGCTTGGAAATTGAATTCTCAATACTGAAGAAGATGGGGTTTTCTTATAGTATGGTGGCTACTATGCTTAGTGCCCACAAACCGATTTATTCTAAGGCCTACCATCGTGTTTGGTCAACCTTCCTATCTTAGTGTGCTGATAGGGATCTCTCTCAGGATTTTCATCTGCCTTCGGTCCTGGCATTCTTGCAGGACGGTGTGGATACGGGCCTCAGCTTGAGTTCCCTTAAGGTTCAGTCTTCTGCTCTCTCTGTTTTCTTTCAGAGGCGCGTTGCTATTCCTCCTGATGTCAATGTTTTCTTCCAGGGCGTTGCTCATACTCGTCCTGTCTTTAAGACTCCTGCTCCTCAGTGGGACCTTAATTTAGTCTTGGGCGTCCTTTCAGCACCCTCCCTTTGCGTCCTTGGCTACTATTCCTCTATGCCTGCTGATGTGGAAAATGGCCCTTCTCCTGTTCGCAGTGCTGCGAAGTTACATGCTCTGTCTTGTGAACCACCCTTTTTGGTGTTTCACAAAGACAAGGAGGTGCTTTGAACTTCTCAGTAGTTTCTCCTGATGGGGTCTCTGAGTTCCACATTAATCAGGAGATTGTGGTGCCTTCTTTCTGCCCTGACCCTACCTCTGACAAGGAGAAGGATCTCCACTTGTTAGATGTGGTGCATTGTCTCAGGTTTTATGTACATTGCACAGAGTCCATTAGACAATTTGATGCTCTGTTTGTCATTCCTGAGGGCCCCAGGGCAGGAAGACCTGTAACCAAAGTGACTATTGCATCTTGGATCAAGTCCACTATTCATAAGGCTTACGAGCTAAAGAATAACACTGTTCCCTTTCGCGTTACGGCTCATTCTACCAGATCTATTGGAGCTTCTTGGGCTTACAAGAATCATGCCTCCGCTGATCAGTTGTGCAAGGCTGCCACTTGGTAATCAGTGCACACCTTTTCGAAGCACTACCGTGTTGATGTGCTGGCATTGGCTGACACCAGCTTTGGGAGGAAGATCCTGGAGGCAGTCTTACCTGTCTAGGATCTTCTTCGGTTCTCAGTGCTTCCTTCACTTTTGAGCTCTCTTGGCTCTAGTTCAGTGTGCTGTGTAACAGTTTTGGGGTATTGTTACCCCTTTTCAGTGTCTTTTGACAATTCATTGTTTTGTTGGGCTATCTGTGATCTGATGGGTCATATATGCTCTGGTGACTTTGGGGGCCTTGCTCCTGGTCCTTGCCTTACTTCCCGCCTCTGGGAAACTCAATGGTTGGACATCCCAAAGTTACCAGTAACCTGTATTGGACGACAGAGAAAAGAGGATTTTAGTCTTACCTGATAAATCCTTTTCCCTTAGTCCATACAGGTTACTGGTCTCCCACCCTGTCAAGGGACCATGCTTGGCTTTCCTGTGGCAGATTGTGGGGGTCCTTCGGGGTCATGCTCACAGGAGTCTTCTTTCCCTTCCATTATCTAGTCAATAGTTAGTGTCTCAAATCTTTCTGGAGCTGGTTGGCTAGCTGCAGCCAAGGAGGGAAGGTTGGGTCCACCCCTGCAATCAATTCTAGAATTGTTCCTGCCTACTTAAAGGGGCAGATTGCCTACCCAAAGTTACCAGTATGGACTAAGAGAAAAGGATTTAAAAAGTAAGACTAAAATCCTCTTTTTTAACTATATTCAAAACTATCATTGATTTTTGAAGTTGTAATTGTCCGTTAAATATTATGGTGCAATAATAATACATTCCTGAAGTAAGTTTTAACCCTTTGAGTGCCAGATGGGTATCGTTACCCCTCTGGCACTCAAAGGGATAAACCAAAATACATTTCCTTAAGCATTCTGTTTTTCTGAAAACTGTGTAGGGACTAACAATTGTAAATAAGACTAATATAGTTCAGAAAGCTGAAAAGACCTGCATTCTTCAAGTCCAGCTTTGCCATATCAACTGTATCGATCCAGGGGAAGGAAAAAAATTGTATTGTATCCATTTCTAATTAAACTACAAGTGGTTAAAACATTTCCTTCCTGACTTCAAAAGGCAAAAGGATCAACATCCTATCTGCATTGAAACCAGCTTTCATCATTCTCAGTATTGTTCTGAGCTAGAAAGGTATCCACTACTTTTCTGAAAGCATCTACAGTATATGCAAACAAAGCTTCCTGATGCAAAGAATTCCTCAGCCTTACTGCCTTTACTGTAGAAAAAGCCCTGCCATTGTTTTAGTCAAAAGTGTCTCTTTCCTCCAGTCTTCATGGTGACACCTTGTTTTTTACTCAGCTCTGAGAAACTAGTTTCTGGGAGAGTTATTTGTATTGGTGTTGAATATGTTATAAAGGGTAATCATATCACTCCTTACGTATCTCCACTCTAATATAAATCCAGTTTGGCTACTTTCTATGTATAATAAAATCTTCCTATCACTCTATCGGTTTTGTTGCATGTGTCTGTACCTTTTCAATAGACAGCACACATCTGTAAATATCAGGAATCACGATTTATAGCAGCATCATTATGGAAAGCCAAATGTTTTCGGTCTTTACATGGACCTTTTTCAGGGCAAATTTGTCTCACTCTGCAATCCGGGACTCCCAGGTTGAATACATTCATATGCTTGTTCTTATGGGACATGTGCCATTTATATTATTAATTTATTTGATCCATTTTTCTGCTTAGTGTGTAGCATTGCCTTCTTCTCTCTCTCTCTCTCTCTCTCTCTCTCTCTCTCTGTATATGAGAGTGAAAGAGAGAGCGAGATAGAGAGAGGTTGAAGAAAAAGGCAGCACCAGTGGTACTTTATTTAGAAAATAATGCAAATAAATACATTTCTTTGCATTATTTTCTAAAAAATTCCAACTAGTGCTGCCTCTTTCTTCAACCTCTATACTATTAGTGAAGGATTGTGCACCTGGGCATTTATCTCAAAAAGTGAGTGCTTCCATCTCTACAACCAGTGCCCAAAATGTGACCTATATTCTAGGTCATGGGCATCCAACGTGTGGCCCATCTGAGATATTTACCTAATTAACTAGCACACATAAATTAGTAGGCCAGTAAGTCATAATGCCCTGCCAGACAGTACTGTACAGTTCAAGAATAGAGGTCTGTTAAATATTAGTATTGTAAACACAGATCTGTGAACACAAAACCCATGACATGCCGGGACCATCACCTGTCCTTAAAGTGTTAGTAATGTCTAAAAAAACATTTTAATAAATTTGTAGAGGGAAAAAAAATTATTGGATTGCCACAAACCCCATCTCTCAAACCTTTACGGTTTGAGAGATATTCGGAATCAAAGTTCTCCCTTCCCTCCCCTTCTCCTGATGTCAGCGTCTAGCTGACAGCAGGAGATCCCAGTTTGGTGATCAGCCGGTGGCTCTGCAGCAGAGCTGAAATCCCGTTATTGCCGCTGACATCAGGAGAAGGGGAGGGAGGAGGGAACTTTGATTGCCAATATCTCTCAAACCATAACGGTTTGAGAGATGGGGTTTGTGGCAATGAGATTCTTTTTTCACCCTCTACAAATGTATTAAAAATTATTTTTAGACATTACTAACACTTTAAGACACGGGCACTGATGATGGCCCTGGCACATCATCAGTCATTAAGAGTTTAACCCTTTCAGTGCCAGAGCAGTATTGAAAGGGTTAAAATATTATCGTGTGCAGTGAACGGAGTTGGAGTTCCAGTGATCCTACTAACCATTTTGATGTCAACTTCCATGGACAAACCGGGATTGAAGGTTATCGCTTGGACCAAGGACTCAAGGGTAAATTGCACAGGGTCCATTAGGATTTACTTATCATAGTAGGTGAAGTGGGGTTATTATTAGGATGTGTTGGTTACTCCATGAAGTGTCGGTAAACATATTTTAATTCTCTGTTCCTGGCCTTTTAGAAAGCATACGGAAAAAAGCAAATGCAGATGATTCCTCTCCAAAGAAGTGTTCAGCCATGTGAGCCCCTATGCAGTGGACACCATAACAGGGAAATTTGCACTGCTACCTGCCTTCCAGGCCTCTGGAAGTAAAGAGTTAAACTATAGGCGCTGTTACATCAAGGGCTGAATCTAAATCCAATAGAAATGCCACAGTGCCATTTGAAGACAGGTTACAAGACCGGACAGAGGACAACTGCGATCTAATGTAACCTGGCACTCTGAATTCATTCAGGATTTAACAGAATCACAGCACTTTGTAAGATTACTACAGTGAAGTTTGTTATTTTATTGTATTTTTCAGAACTACAAGAATTATGCATTCCTTGTGGACTTGCTTTAAGATTCTCATTATGCAGAGCATTATGAAAAACAATTTGGACCTAATTAACTCCTTGGATGCTAGAGGTTTCCAGCACAATACAGTGGCAACCTTTCTTAAATCCAAGGGGTTAAATCAGTTACGTCTTAGATTTCTATTTATATTTTATATGCGCTAGGAAGAGATGTTTCTAGACATGCACTGTTTTTGATATATGCGCCTCTTTTCTCTGTGTATATATGTTGTGTAATTGTTTTCTGAGTGGATGAGATGCACATTTGTTTTCACGAAGTGTGTGATGGATTTAAAATCTCCTTTCTCTGTCGTCCAATACAGGTTACTGGTAACTTTGGGTAGGTGATCTGCCCCTTTAAGTAGGCAGGAACAATTCTGAGAAGTGAGTGCAGGGGTGCAGCCTACCCTCTAACCTTAGCTGCAGCTTCCTGTTACCTTCAGTAAGTTTTGTTCCTCGTTGCAAGCAACAAGGAAAGAGAACAGTTCTATTTAGTTTTAGAAATTGTATTATTTTCTGCTAGATATGGAATATCACCATTAGGTGGATTACCATCACTGACAATTCTCATCACCCAAATGTGGATAGCTTAGTTTACCATGTACTTATTTCTGGACCTAAGCCCTGGGGGGAAAATCTTGGCTGCAAGCTCTTTCCCCAGGAGTTGCCTACTGAGGCTTCTTCTTGCTATATGGTAGTCTGAAGAAAGAAGTTCTGCAAAAAAGGTGAGCAACCCTTTGAGTGCTGAGATCCACATGTCCCATGGAACCCCTCTGCACAGGGGTCTTTATCGTTTGACTTTCTATTGCACTCATTAATTTTTTGTTGAAATTGTGTACTGTGCCTTTAAGACTGCGCTTTACCTCTCAGGCACCATTGTTGCATTCTCTTCAATGGGACTGTACAGTTGGGACATATGTCTGCAACTGCTTATAACAGCGATGTCAGAGACTGCTCATTTTTCATGTCTGCCCTTGCTCTGTCATCCGGTCAAGGTTCTGAACATGCTGGGGGGGCTTGGGGGGCTTCGAGCACTGTTGGGGTACTTTTGTCAGAAAAACTACAAATCCCATGAGCACTTGCTTCGCACACTCATTTCTGATTGGCTCCTGTCGTGGCAGCCATTTTGTGCCTTTCTGAGAACGAGTATCCTATGCAGGGCCTGGACTCTTCCTCTCTCCTCAGCTGTTTAACCCTTTCTTTGCCGGATAAGTTTATTATAACTTTTTCTGAGCTATTTTATCACTTTTAAACATTGTTTTTGGGTGATCTGTGTATTTATTGACCAGTTGACTTCTGTGAGAATGTCTATTCCATTTGAGACTGGGGCAAGACTTAAGGAATCTGGGGTGTCTGTGTCCCCCATTGCTCATGTCATGCAGGGTTACCTAGAGAATTCTCAGGTCATATTTGCACAGCATGTGCTGCTGTCCCTGAATCTCCTGCAGGGACCTCCAGCCATGCAGTAGAGCCAGTATGGATGTAAGAGTTTAAGGCTACTACTAGGGACCTCCAGTCCACCTTACAACTCCTTCCATCCACTTTAAAGGGGGTCTTCCACTTGTGACAGACCCCCGCCCCTATCAGATCTTCTGTCACGGTTTTATTGAACACTCAGACAATTGGGTAGGATAAAATAGAAAAGCTTTATTAGGCAAAATAAAGCGCAACAAGGCCCCTCACGGGTCCAAACTCTACAAACAGCAGTAAGAAAGGTTGACACAGGACAGGACATACAAATAGCAATACAATAATGAGGCTCTACCGGCCTTACCAAATACCAGGTAAGGCAGCCTAATTTCTGGTGCAACAAGGAACTTGAGGAGGCTCTACTGGCCTTACCGAATACCGGGTAAGGCAGCCTAATATCTGGTGCAACAAGGAGCTGAGGAGGCTCTAGCAGCCTTACCGAATACCGGGTAAGGCAGCCTGATATCTGGTGCAACAGGGAACTTGAGGAGGCTCTACCGGCCTTACCGAATACCGGATAAGGCAGCCTGGTATCTGGTGCACTGAGAGAGTATAGACAGGTAGTAACACCGTAGACCGGTGCGATCAGGAGGCAGACTGGCAGAGGCCCTACCAGGTCACAGGCTGAGTGAGTGTAATGAGCTGACAACGTAACTGCTAGTGACCTGACAGCACAGACTAGGAGAACGTAACTGAGGCCACAGAGAATCACAGGTTGAGATAGTGTAATGATCTGGCAACGGTAACTGCTAGACTGGATAGCACAGACTGAGTGTACGCAATGGAGGCCACAGGGAATCACAGGCTGCGTGTAGTGAATGAGCTGGCAACGGTAACCGCTTAGTGACCGGATAGCACTGACTGGGTATACATAACGGAGGCCACAGAGAATCACAGGCTGAGCGTATAGTGGGTAGGCAACGGTAACCACTAGTGACTGGATAGTACAGACTGGGTGTACGTAACGGAGGCAACACTGATACACAGGCAGAAAGTAGCGCACCTGGAGGCAACAAATCTGAGAGGACTGACAATAATAGCGATGGCAGCACAAATAGCGTAAGTCAGTCAATGCCTGGATCAGTATCAGAGAGCAGAAGTCAGCCACAGCCTGGATCGGTACACAGAGAGCGGTAGTCAGCCAAAGCCTGGATCAGTACACAGAGAGAGGTAGTCAGCCAAAGCCTGAATCGGTACACAGGAGCAAGGTCAGACGGAAACCGGATCAACATGGAACAGGAGCACAGAATAACGTAAGGTCAGGAACACCACGAAAGGGCACCGGCCTAATGACAGGAGGGCGTATATAAAGGCTAGCCCTGGGAGGGGCTAGCCAGCTAGCACCAATAAGAGACAGCCAAACACAAACCCGGAAGTAAGAATGTCGCCCAGAATCACGGGCACCATGATATCTTCCCTGCCTAAACCGCTGGGTGTACCTGATGTATCTGACTTCTCTGAGGAGGAGTTGTTGGTGGACTCTGATGATGACTGTTCAGCTGTTCCTTCATCTCAGTTTTTTGGGGACCCCTTTGAGGAGGATCCCATCCCCTCTGCTGAGGGCCTGATCAGGGCTGTGTTTTCCACCTTGAACATTCCCTTGGTGCAGGAGGTGTCTTCTGACCTCTCTGATGTTTTTCAGGAGCCTGTTAGGCCCCATGCTTGCTTTCCACCTAACCCCCACCTTTGACCGCTTGGTGTCAGAGGAGTGGAAATTTCCAGACAAGAAACCATCTCTGTCTAGGAAGTTTGCTAAACTTTACCTGTTTTCTGAAACGGTCCTTACTCAGTGGGTTCATCCCCCCAAAGTGGATGCCCCAGTTTCCAGTCTTTCTAAGTCAACTGCCTTGCCAGTGGGTGATGCCTCTGCTCTCAAAGACTGAACTGATAAGAAGCTTCAGACTTCTCTCAAGGCTATTTTTGTGACGGTGGGCTCTGCCCTTCACCCTACCTTTGTTGCTGCATGGGTAAATAGGGCTGTGGCTGTTTGGACTGAACAGCTCAATTCAGCTGTCCATCAGGGGGCCCCTACTTCTGACATGTTGTGACTTCTCGCTAACATTGCTGAGGCTCAGCATTATGTCTCTGCTGTCCTGTTTGACTCTGTGTGTATGATAGCCAGGGCTTCTACCATGTCTGTGTTAGCCAGAAGGGCTCTTTGGCTCAAGATCTGGTCTGCTGACACGGCCTCTGTAACGTGACGCCTTGTATCATAAGCTGGATACCTCTTTTATAGTTCCCTTCTCCCTCAGAATAACACTCCAATAGTAAACTGACCCTCCTGTTCCCAAACATCAGCCGAGACTTGATGAAGGGAAGAACTCTCTTTTATTGACTCAAACACACAGCTTATATACACTACAGAGACTCTTATCTAGATCAGCATGCAAACGAATACGTGGGACAGTGTTTCTATGCTTGACCAATCAGTCGCCAGCATCCTTATCAGGATAAGAATGCAGATTACGACTTGAAATCATACATTCTTAACTGGCTCATCAATAACCTCCTCTGATTGGTCAAGGAAGCACAGCAGGGATCAATTAACATTCCTTAGCACAGGCCTGGAGTAGAGTGGAAGCAAAGCCCAACCCTCCACCATCTCTGCACTCCAGAAATGAAGTTGAAGCAACTATGGCTAAGCTCAGTTTATGGGTGTTTGTCTTTTGGGTAGAAATAGTCTGAAGACAGCCTCCAAGAAGGCTCTCCTGTCGTTGCCTTTTCAGGGATCCTCCCTGTTTTGGCCTGAACTCAAGGATCTTATCAACGAGGCCACTGGAGGGAAGAGCTGTCATTGGTGCTCTGGTGACTTTGGGGGCTTGCGTCTGGTCCTTGCCTTTCTTCCCACCCTGGGGAACTTAATGGGTGGACATCCCAAAGTTACAAGTAACCTGTATTGGACGACAGAGAAAATAGGATTTTAGTCTTACCTGTTAAATCCTTTTTTCTTAGTCCATACAGGTTACTGGTCTCCCACCCTGTCAAGGGACCTTGCTTGGCTCTCCTACAACAGAATGTGGGTGACCACTTTTGGGTTCATGCTCACAGGAGTCTTCTGTTTCCTCGCGGACTACTTGTTGTTTGTTCCAAAACTTAACTGAAGCTAACAGGAAGCTGCAGCTAAGGTTAGAGGGTAGGCTCCACCCCTGCACTCAGTTCTCATAATTCTTCCTGCCTACTTAAAGGGGAGGAGCGCCTACCCAAAGTTACCAGTAACCTGTATGGACTAAGAGAAAAGGATTTAACAGGTAAGACTAAAATCCTATTTTGTGTAAATGTCAGTTTTTAACATATTGTGAAAAGACGCCATCTATTTCTCTGAACATAATTATTCTGCAGAACTCACAGCTCAGTTTATAAAAGGACTAGAAATGGCCTGAGTGAAGCTTGTTAACCCTTTGGCACTCAACGGGTTAAAGGTACATGTCTTGTTCATTGGTTCTTCTTAAAAAAAAGCAGCATTCTTTAAAGGGCAACTATCAAGATTTAACAAGTCTTTTCCTGTCAGTGCAGAGTAGGTAAAAAGCCAGGTAGGAAAAAGTAATTTTGGGGGCATGAGAGGACTGCACCCCCCCCCCCAGTTAGCCGAACCCAGCAACGTAAAATACACAGTCAATGTGTTTCACATCTGTCATGCTTAGTTGTGAGAAGTGAAACACGTTGACTGTTGGCGGGCTCCATATCTGTAAGTCTGTACTATGACTGTCTCTACAATACTTCATACTTTAAATATGGCCAAATTAAGAGGATTGTTTTATATATTTATACTCTCAATATTTTGTATGTTTAATCCTTTGAGTGCCAGCTCTCTGGCACAACAAGGGTTAACGGTGCAGCTTCCTTTGCTTGTCGACATTCATATTCAAGGCAGTGGATGTCCCCATCGGGCACATTAACATACGTTGAGATAGTGGTTTGGCTCTCAGTTATACTGATATTCTTTTTTATAAGAAGACTAGTTTTAAAGCTCGTGTACACGGGTGAAGACTGGAGGCACTGCAGTCATGCGCAGTACTGACTGCCCGCGTTGCGGCTGATACGGAGCAGGGCGCTCTGAATTCAGACCGTAGTCCTCTCTGCGCAGGACTCCGGTCTGAATTCGGAGCACCCCGCTCCATATCAGCCGCGGCGTGGGCAGTCAGTACTGCGCATGACTGCAACGCACGCAGCCATCTCTACTGTGCATGACGGCTTATGACAAACATCCTTAGCGAATTATAATATAGGATAACGTGTCATTTGAGCCACTGAATGCATTCCTCTACTTGGAGTAATGGCTGCTTCCACAGAACATATATAAGACTAAATGTTAGGCTTCAAAAACAGCTTTTACACATACTAGCTTGAACTACAGGGTATTTAAGTGCATATAAACCCAGTTAATTTTTTGGTGTTAGTGGTCCTTTAATTCAAACAGATATTCATACTATTTTTTTTTTGCAAAAATGTGGCTTGTGCCTGTAAGTTTACTTAGAATAGAAGCTAAAACAGGAAAAAGAATTGTAGTTCAGAACAGCTGGGAGCCTCAGGCTGCTCACCAATGCTATAGGTAGTCACTGTTTGGACATCCAACTGTTGGGGGTTTATGAAAGTTGTAGTTTTCCAACAGTTTGCGATCCAAAGAGATTCTAGTGGAGTATATTTACACAATTTGTAACCCTTTGAGTTGCAGCAGGGGACTTTACAATGCATTGGGCACCCCTCTGGCACTTAGAGGGTTAATGTTGCTTACACTTTTTTTTCCATGAGCCAGACCACAAGGACAAACCTAGGAAGTGGCATTTCTAACCATTTTTGTATTCTAGAGGGGTATCTAACCAGGGCTAGGCAACTTTTGGCTTTTACATTTGCTGCAGGCTACCAGGGAGACCTCCTGTGATTACCAGATGCCAACACAGATTATGGTCCATTCCCTCACCTTGGCTTCATCCTGCAGTGGATTGGCAATTGCTGCAGCTTAGTTTAAAATATATGTGATAATATATTTTTTCTTTCATAAAAAAACAGCTTATCGATACTTTAATAACAAACTGTTTAAATGCCCTAGGAGACTCAGTGCTCTTATTTTGTATAAGAATTTTTACTTTTTTTAAGGTATGTTGCATGACTCTGAATAAACCATGTACCTTTAATATTCTGCCTAAAAAGCAGTGTATGGAGCTGTGACTGCATCTAGCTGAGTGTGTTGCACACTGATCGTACCAGGGATATAACTACAGGGGGTGGAGTTATGCTGGGTCCCAACACCAAAGTGTTACGCTTCTGGTCCATACTAAAGTATACATTGTACAGTGACAAAATTATGTGTTTTATATAAAAAAAAAATCACAAATCTAGTTGAAATCTTTGTTACCACAGTACTACCAGGGTTACTCTGCCTTCACTGATACCCAGCCTTAGGTGCCATTTATTTCTAAATCTTATGGTGCTTGACAGGGGCATTACAACTCTGCTATCAATGCTATGCAAATACTTCAAGGACCATATCAGCAGAGACCTGTGAATTCTGTGGCAGCTCATTGGCTCCAGGGAAGCCTAGGTTTTATTATGTACACCTGCCACTGACAGCTCAACTAGGAAGGTTATTATGGAAAGGCTCCCACCTTCATCACTGATAACAATGCATTTCTGCTGGATTTAAAGCAGAACTATCATGCATATAAAAGTGCCCCCCAATTATTTTTTACCATAGTGTTAAGCATCTCAGTCCTTTTATTATCCATATTAAGTCCAGCATTATTTAGAAATCTAAGTTCTTCAGAGACTCACCACCAGGCATCTTGCAGAAGAGGCATCTGTGCACCTGCACTGTCCGTCCCTGTCTGTAGCTTAAAGGAGCAATAAACGTTTTTAATGAAAAAATATAGTAGGGCTTTTCCTGTTGAGTAAATAAGTGTACTCCCACTGCTGATAGATGCATATTTCCAGAGTTATTACTGTTTAAACCTGTGTTTTTTTGTTTTTTTTACATTAGCAGTACCCTTTAGTGGTCAAATTCAGATTAATTATTGTGTTACATTCTAATGGAGGAGAAAGTCAGTGACTTACAGTTCTCCATAGTATGTGATAGAAACTGATGAGTCACTTCCTCTCAGTACAATCAGGAAGTAAACACAGTAAATTCACTTCCTGTTATGAAGTTTGAATAAAACAACTGACAGAGGTGGGTGTGCTCTTGTTTTACTCAACAGGATAAGCTCTATAACATACAGGTTTTCATAAAAGAAGTGTACTGCTCCTTTAAGGTACAGTGCATCTCCCTCTTGCCAATCATTAAGTAGACAGGGACGCACAGATGACTCTTCGGCAAGATATTTGTGTGGTCATCTGCTGGTGAGCCTCCGAAGAAGTTAGATTTCTAAATAATGCTGGAGTTGATAAGGATAATAAAAGGACTGATCCGCTTAATGCTATGGTAAAAATTGATTAGGGGGCACTTTTATATGAGTGATAGTTCCGCTTTAAAGGAATATAACACTGCCAAGTCTTAAACAACTTACCTTAACCCCTTAATGACCAGCTGTCACGGAGTGTGTGGTCCTTTAAGGACCAGATAGGGAATTTCGGCGTGCTGCCCCACGTGACTGATCACGTGGGGCGACACGGCGAACGGAGGGACTGAAAGAGATCGCTCCGGTCTTGGAGCGATCAAATTCAGACCCCGGTATTACTCCTGCAGGAGCGCGGTGAGTAACAGTACGTGACGTACCAGGACCGTCACTGGTCCTTAAGTGCCGGACCAGCGTGACGGTCCAGGTACGTCACCGGATGCGAAGAGGTTAAAATGAATCGTGGATTGGCTTCTTAGAATTAATCTTTTATCCCTTGAGGACCAGAAGATGCACACCCATCTGGTCTTCAGTGAGTTACATAGTACAGAATATCACCTTCAGGAAGTTGAACATTGCAGGAAGGATTATGCACCAAGGGGAAATATCCAGTGTAAGGCTCCTTAGTAATTTGTGGCCATAGGACATGGCCAGTGTGGCCTCTGTGTAAATCCAATTAAATAATAAAAACATGACTGTTAAATGTAACAATATTTAACTTGATCTTTCGCATAGGCTCCATGTAATAGTACTAGGACTGGAGACCACAAACTCTTCTAACTAAAGTGTTGCTTTCTAAGAAAACCTCAGTGGGCAGAGTATAGTGTTATTAATTCCCGAATAAAGAATCATGTCTACCTCCATAGTCATGGTATCCAGCACTGATTATAAGTTTACTTTTGGGGAACCACACACAATTGATTCATGATGTACATTAGGATTTGCTGTCTGGAGTAATTGGCCGGTTATTTTAGGTGGCAGTAATGTTCATTTAGTAAAGAATTATACCTGGGAACTTTCAAAATCAGCACAACCTTCGATTTTTTTAAATATGAACTCTTAAAGTTCCTCAGACATAATTATATGGGATATATCCCTGTTTGCCCTAAACCAGAGGTTCTCCAATCAGTACTCAAGGAACATGTAACATAATGATACAACATAAGATATATCTCTACTTTAACCCTTAACCCTGAGATTTGTCTGGGTCAGACCCTTAAAGCTCTCAGATATGAGGTATGTCAGGGATTTTCTGAACTGCTCAGTATTATGTTGAAATGACTTTTAAGCCAGTTAGTTTATGTATGCAGAATCTCTATTTTCTGTCCTTACATCTGAAATAGGAAAATTGCCAAAATGTTTGGACATGTATAGCTTTACAAACATGGTAGTGCAGACAGGGAACAACTTCCCAGAAGAGTTGGCAAAAGATAAAACTAGGTGAAAAGGGTTTATTACAAAGAAAAGAAAAACAAAATCGCCTATATTATGGGGGGGGGGGGTCTACTGTTAAAAACAAGGGTACTTTCACTGCTGGCAGAGGTTCATTTTGAAGTTATCACTTTTTTTTTAAAGTGACAGTAATACTTAAAAAAAATTTACTTTATATTGTAAGCCATTAAAAAATCATTAAGAATGATATCAGTCTTATCTCTCAAACCTTTATGGTTTGAGGGTTATACACAAGCAAAGTTTCCCCTCACTGACCGAAATGGTCAAGTCTGCCATCTAGCTGTCAGATTTGGAATCCGGTCCACAGATCAGCCGGCGGCTCTTCAGCAGAACCGAAGTCACAAGATATAAAAATAAGTGTGCTTGCAAACCAGGCACACTTTGTATACCATTTCAATGAAGTAGTTCTTATATCTCGCATTCTCGGCTCTGCTGTAGAGCCGCGGCCGGTCTGCGGACCGGATTCCAACGGTGACATCAGTGAGGGGAAATTTTGCTTGTGAATATCTTTCAAACCATAAAGGTTTGAGAGATAAGACTGATATCGTTCTTAGTGATTTTTTAATAGCTACAATATAAAATAAAAATAGTTTTGAAGTATTACTATCACTTTAAGCTATTAGCAATAGTGACACCTGGTGTCCATTTATTCAACTGCATTCTGTGTGAGAGTTGAGGCATTGGCTACAGTTTTCCATGGAATGTGATGGTAACAGCTCCATCACTTCATGACTTGCCAGCAGTAGGAATATACTTGTTTTACATGCAATATGTGTATTTTCCCTCATAATAAAATATATACTGTTTTACTGGTTGTAACACAGCATAAATTGTAGATCAAGGGTTGGCAACATGCAACTCTTCAGCAGAGGATGATGGGAGTTTCAGTACAACAGCTGGAGAGTTAGGCTTGTCCATTCCTGGTGTATACAGTTATGGCATCAACAGAGAAGACAGACATATCAGATATGATAGCTATATATGTGAAAGTAAGCTTGAGTAGTATAGGTTCAAACATAAACAGGCTATGAGCAAAAGATAAATCTGTAGACTGTTCTTCTGCAGTCACAATCCATGTTTGAACTGGATGGACTTGTGGGAGACTTCATACTGACAAGGCTTACAGAAATCACCCACTTAACTGTGGGGGAATGAAATACAAATGCAGTTAGGAAATGGCCTGACATTTGATTTGAAGACAGTGAGGTTAATATACTAAGAAAAGTGGTGGAATTCTGGTGAAAATCAAGTGTACCATAGCAAACAAAGATTCCAAAGAATCCCATTGATTTAACCCTTTGAGTGCCATGGGGTGAACAATGTGTTGCAAAGACTTAAATGGGGCGTTTAATCCCGTTGAATGCTAGGGAGGCCCATGTTGGAGAACTCTACTATTGAAGGGATAAAAATCCCCATTTATATCAATGTTTGTTTGTTTTTTTTATCCCAATTACACAACTTTTGTGTAGTTTATTAACCCATTGAGCACCAGGGAGGTATGCAACACAATGCAAAGCAATGTGTTGCATACACCCAATGGCATGTAAAGGGTTAACCTCAATGAGTGAGAGTCAGGACAAGACACATCCCATTATCATGTGTGTATTAACTGCCCAGAATCCGCCCACTAACTGGCTCAGAGGAGTAGGACAGACTGCTAGAGAGTAGTGCCAATTAAATGGGGCATGTGCATAAATACAGAAGTGATTCTGGGACAAACCAAATGCACCAAAAGGAACAAATAATATTTGCTTGTTTACTTATATTGGGGGGGGTTAACCACTGGAATTCTATATACAGGTATTTGACTCATTCCTTCTCATGCTTCTCCAGCATTTACCCCCCATTTAAATCAATGGGAATTGTAATTTCTCTGTTGTGTCTGATATGTCCCAGAATTCCCCCTATGTTTGTAAACACTGTTTGTAGAGGAATAATGTAGGGACATTAGCAACCAAAAATGAAGTTAGGTTTTATCATTTTAAGTATTGAGTTCCAGCTAGCATCCGTAAAAGTTATCTTATGTTAGATCCCTAAAATCTAATCCTAAACTTTAATTAACCCTTTGAGGGCCAGGGGGATACGCAACACATTGCTTTTGCAATGTGTTGTGTACCCATCTGGCACTCAAAGGGTTAAAGGCACGTGCATACTATCCTGTGTAGGCATGGTTTAGTTAACTGTTTGTGCAGCACTAATGCTATTTAGGTATCGAGATTAGTGCCCACTGAGCTTCTAATTGGAAATATTATGTTATTTTGGGCCACTAACAGATAATAAAACACTAGCACTGCTGAGACAACTCTCAAGATAGCTGTGGTAATGGAAAAGGCAGAAATGGGAGCCCCAAGTTAGCAATATATATATATATATATATATTAACTAGCTTTTATCCAATAACTTTTACAGAGGCTAGCATAGACTACAATGTATTTGTGTGCATAACCCCATTTTGAGATGTTAGTGTTCCATTAAATGAGTGGTTGTGATGAAATGATTGTAAGCCTTGTACTGTGTGGGGGAGATGGTAATGAGATCCCTGCCAGTCCCCGCTGCTGTAAGTCAGATAAGAGTATTCTGTTTAAATTGTCTTTTTATTTAATAAACCTTATATGGCAAAACAAACAACTGGTCATTTATTTTCCTTCTGGACTCCTGCGTGTTTTATATTCATCAGAGGACAAGATAAGGATAAGGCTATTTGTATACAGGCAAATTGGATCAATTCTGGTACAAATTGTCACCTTGAACAAAAAATTCCCATTGATTTTAAATGTTGCATGCTAGGGCTGTCTCCAACACATTGCTCTGTAATATATTGCAGACCTTTCCCATTAATCAATAGGAATTTGCGGAATTTTTATATGTATCCTATAGTTCAGTTGATTTGCTCAAGAATTGCTTCACATTGCCTTTATATAAAGCCCATTGTAACTTGCACACAATATGTACTAAGGAAGTCACATGTGGTTATATTAGTGTTCATATGCCATTCTTCCTCCAAACTGCAATTCTTGGAAAATTCCAATAGTGCAAGCTGTCAAGATCTCCTCACACAAATTAAAGCGGAACTACCACCCTATGTAAAGTCACCCCCCAATTATTACGCATATAGCGACTAGCTTCTTAATAGTGCTATTATCTCACACAAGTAGCCGGTTCTGAAGTAATTCTTATTCTTCGGAGAGTGACAGCCAGGCTTCTTGCTTTAGAGCCGCCTGCGCCGTCAGTCCTTCCGGTGCCTTTAGGCACCATGCAATGCCTCCTAGAGGAGGAGACAGAGCAGGCATGCAGACGTCACTAAGCCAAGATGTCTGCATTCAAGCCTGGCTTCCGGTCTCCTAGGAATAAGAATTACTTCAGAACCGGCTACTTGTGTGAGATAACAGCACTATTAAGAAACTAGTTGCCATATGCCTAGTTATTGGAGGGCGACTTTATATAGGGTGGTAGTTCAGCTTTAAAAAAAAAGGAACACCTGAGAGGATGGGGGAGATGTACTAAGGGTGTGATAAATAGGTGCTATGGTGGAAATGACTTCTCTGATGATACCACTTCTCCAGTTTCTATGTTATTCTATGGATCCAATGCACTAAGATTTTTCCAGCTTTGGAGATCTTAGTGCATAGGCTCCATAGAATAACATAAGAACTGAGAAGTGATATCACTGGAGAAGTCATCTCTTTTTTATCACACCTTAGTGCTTAACCTCCAATGACTCCTCCACCAAGTCATACTCCTCATTGGGGTTGGGGGGGATGAGTTCTCCAATTGCATCGCTTCTCCAATTCCTATATTATTCTGTGGAGCCTTTGCACTAAGATTTCTCAGGTGGGTCCATAGAATAACATGGGAATTGGAGAAGCAATATTATTGGAGAAGTCATCTCCACTTTATCACCTGTCTATCGCACCTTAAAGGGTTAGTAATACCCAACGATAACTTTATTTTGTGTTGTAGATTAAAAAAAAGAAATGTGCAGCAAATCCCAAACATCTATCATACCATAAAGGTTTGAGAGTATTTGCCGCTAAAGTTCCCCCCTCCCTCCCCTTCTCCTGACATCAGAGCTCTACTGACAGCAGGAGATCCCGGTCCTGGGACCAGCCAGCAGCTCTTCAGCAGAGCCAAAATAGTGATTTTAGAAAATAATTACTTCATTGGAATGGTCTACAAAGTGTGCCTGGTTTGCAATGAAGTTGTTTTTAAGATCACTATTGAGGCTCTGCTGAAGAGCCTCCTTGAGTCGGCCCACTTGAATCTCCTGCTATCAGTAGAGCTCTGACGTCAGGAGAAGGTGAGGGAGGCGGCAACTTTAGCAGCGAATATCTCTCAAACCATAAATGTTTGAGAGATTGGGTTTGCTCCACATAATTTCTTTTTTTTTTTTTTTTTGAAATCTACAACACAAAGTTATTGTTGGGCATTAACCACTGGTTGTAAGGGGAATTCACCCTTTGCGTGCCAGAGCGTTGTTAAACAGTGTGTGGCATACTCCTCTCTGCTTTTACAGTTCCACACAGAAAGCTATTTGGAAACAAATGAAGCTAGCTCCTTATCAGGGACATGCAAATTGACTTTACATTTAGTTGGTCAAAAAGGAGGTCACTTTAACCCTTTGAGTGCCAGAGGGGCACGAAACACATTTATTTGCAATACGTTGTGTACCCCTCTGGCACTCAAAGGGTTAAGGAGAAGAGTGGGTGAACATCACACTCATTCCCACACCCCTCTGGTCGTTAACATATATAACCTGTTGCATTAGCTCTCTTAGGGATGGGCTGTGTTACCTATGAAAAAGTGGAGCAGATGTCTAAAGATAAAAGTGGAGCAATTCCAGGCAAAAACATGGCACCATGTAAAAGAGATAAAAATTACTGATTTTTTTTTTTATATATAGCGCTTGTACCCCTTTAAATGCCAGAGAGTTATCCAACACATTGAAAAAGAATATTAGTGGTGGGCACCAAGTGGATTCAGACGGCACCCCACTCCTTCCTCTGGTATAGAACAAGAGGAGATAATTTCCCTGTCCCACCTCATGTACATCCACCACCTTTCTTTTGCCTCAGAGCCTACCTCCTCCCTTTTCACCTACACTGATTCACCTTAAAGAACAACTCTGTTGTGATTATGATTTAATTTGTTACTAAATATATTAGGTGTTTGATTCTATAAGTTACTTGGGTGAACATGGTTTTCTGGTTTATGATTTATGTGTGTTCTCTAAGAGTCATGTTACCAGGAAAAAAAACAACCTCACCTTTTATTCGAAGCCGCCTAATATTCAATTCCTATGGCCTAGATACCAGTTGGAAAACTTACAAATTATTGGGTTTATATGGTAATCCCAGGTTTTTATGCATGAGCAAATACTGTAACACTATGCAAGAGCAATTGGTTTGCCCCTAGGTTTGGCACTCAAGTTGACTTAGCCCTGTGAAGTCTTAAAACAGAATCTTGGTTCTGTACCTTCTTCATATGACCAGGAAGGTAAGGCCCGTACGACTCTATGCTAATTGTGCTGCCAAGAGCACCTGAGATCACAATTTCTGACTGAGCATCTGAGACATGCTCTCCAGTCTTGATGAACACTTGGACTATCACACAGTTCAATAACAAACACTGAACCCAGGAATGAACACAAAGCACATCCACTAAGTCGGAGTGGAGGGGCTCAGTGTTATTCCCTAGTTTAACTGTTTGTGGTTATTAATCTGTATGGTGGTCTGAGTGGAAGTGCTTGTTGTTATTGCAGCAGGCATAAGGTCCCGAAACAGAGGACATTTCACAGAAATTACTCACAAATTGAAATGTCCAGTGCCTTTTGCTAACAGCGAGCATGGAGGCATTCGTTCCTAGCTTGCAGATCCTCACCTTTCTGGTCATTTGGAGAAGTCTGAGCTGTTAGGGACAAAAACCCAAGGTTCTGAATTTACACTGCCAAGTCAGACTGAGGGGCAGAGCCAACAGGACCAGAGTGTGCATACTTCTGAATGGCACAGTGGATAATGGAGTGGGCAAAACTACATAGCTGCAGGGTGAGCAAAACATAGAAAAAGGAGAGTGGATCCATGAAGGAGGGGCAGGCCTGGGAGACCATGCTGCTTCAGTATGTGGCTGTAGCATGATTAATCACCTGTATACTATATCACTGGTGATTCAGCAGTGTATCTCCTGCTGCTGTTACACTAAAGCTATATTCAGCCCCAGCCAGCCATTGACAGTAGCTCTAATTGACCAGCAACTGGTGAGCCACAGATAAACCCTTTTCTCTTGGTTGATGAAGTATGGGTAAATTTCACACCTCCAGGAGCGCAGGACGCTTAAAGTTCTCTGAGGCTGAGACTCCCAGCCTGCCCTCAAAACACAGAGACAAGACAAATCCCAGCATTCTATGTTCCATCCAATCTGGATGCACCTCGTGCCCATTCTTTGAGGCACCTAAAAGTGAAATGTTTTGCAGAACTAATAAGAATTAGCAAAAGTTGCTAAAAGTAAATAAAAATAGAATATGTAAGCACTACTAATAGACTGTTCCCAAATGAAGAGAAAAGTCCCACAGAACAAAGAACCAGACAAGGAATGTCCACATAGAGGCAGTGCGGGGGTTAAAAACCCACTAGTTCAAATCATAGGAAGTTTTAAATCATTTATTAATGTGCTGCTCAAGCAATTCCAAGTAAGGACAGACATACAGGACCAACCTGTGCACTCAGGTGAGCGAATCCTCAGTTCAGTCTTCTGGCTCATATACAGAGGGAAGTTTCACAATCTATGAGGAAACAGGCTGATAAAACAAGCTATCCTCCACAGACCCAGGTCCTAGAACAATATGCACTGCCTAATACTTTCAAAGGAGGCCAGGAATAGGAGCCTACCTAATAGTGGATTATACAGCCCCATAACTTACAGCATAAAATAAAAAAGGAAGGCTAACTAGGAGAGAAGCACTGTCCATGCACCTCCAGTAAGGTCACTTTTAAAACTGGGCATGTCCAAGCAGAGGTAAAGTGGTGCAGGCCGAGAGACTCTGCTTCAGAGACTTTTTGTTTAAATGCCCTGCCCTCCTAGAGGAGGGAACTTTAGCCCATGGTTCCTGTGTTCCACTTAGGAAGTAACAGAAAAAAGAATAAATGGGGGGGGGAGAGGTCACCTTATATTCAGGCCTTTTCATTAAGATCCCAAGTTTGGGGGATCACCTTTTTTTTGACAAATATAGCCGTAATCATAGCCCTCTCTTCTCTAATATAAACAAACCCAGTTTGTTAAAGGGGAACGATCACCCCAAATAAAGTCCCCTTCCAATTATTAGCCATATATAGCGATAAGCTTACAAATAGTACTATTATTCAGCAGAAGTACCACGTTATTTAGAAATCCTACATCTAGCGAGACTGGAGGCCAGGCTTCTTGCTTTAGAGGCATCTGCGTGCCTGCGCTGTCAGTCCCTTCTGTTACCTTAGGGTACCACGCAGCCCCTTCCTAGAGGAGACCAGGATGGGCACCACAGGTGTGCAGATGTCTCGAAGCCAAGATGTCTGCGCTGATGCCTGGCTGTCTCAAAAGAAGTAGGGTTGCGGAATAAAGCTGCACTTATGCTGGATAATTGTACTATTTGTAAGCTTATCTCTATATGACTTATTATTGGGGGGGGGCTTTATTTGGGGTGATAGTTCCTCTTTAAATCTGTTTATTACTAAAACTAGCCAATCCTTTTATGGGTTTGGTTCCATGCTACTGTATTTTTTCTAGTTGAATAAGGTCTCTAAGTCCCGGTGCCCAAAACTGTACTCCATACTGTAGATGAGACCTTCCCAAGCACTTATAAAGAGGAAGGATTATATTCCCGTCTTGTATATCTATACATTTATTGACTTTTGTAGCAGCTGACACATTGTACACTGCTGTTTAATCTGCTGTTTGTCAGTAGAATTCTAAACCTTTCTATAGCAAGGATTCACCACATAGTTTTCCATAGTTTATAAGCAGCATGCTTGTTTCTACAACGCAAATGCAAAAGCTTACACAAACACATATTATATATAAAACGTCACATCACACTTCTCCATCCATTCACATAGTTTATCCATATCCAACATGTATCCAGAAGCTGCTTTAACACCACATTTACCAACATAAGAGGAGTTTACCTGTTAAATCCTTTTCTCTTAGTCCATATGACATACAGGTACCATGGGGAGGTGACAGCTCCTCCCTGTAGGCTGGAACATTTCTAGAAAAAAGTTGTGGGTGGAGCCTCCCCTTCTCTTTACCAGGCTATCCCACTAGTCCTGCCACAGTTAGACTTGAAACAAGTCTACTAAGTAGGACAGTAAGTAAGAAGAAAGGAAAACTCCTGTGAGTAACAGACCCAAGCGGACTCCCACGTTCAGCTAAGTGAGACCAGAGTGGTCTCTTTCACTGGGTGGGAGACCTGTATGTCATGTGGACTAAGAGAAAAGGATTTAACAGGTAAGACTAAAATCCTCTTTTCTCTGTAGTCGATCTGGAAGCGCCCCAATTTGCAAGCAAAACGGAGGAACTTCTGGCTGTCTGGATGAATTGGGACATGCAAAGAGGCATCCTACAGACCCAGGGAGGCCAAGAATTCTCCCGGACACATAGCTGTGATGACAAAGTGCAAAGACCCCATCTTGTTGTAAGCTGTCTCTACAAAAGAGTTGAGATCCTTGACATCCAAGATGGGGCAACTGCTGCAGTCCTCTTGGCCACCACGAGCAGGTTTGAATAGAAACATAAACATGTCTCTTGAGGAGGAACTAGAATCAGGACTCCCTTGTCCAAGAGAGCCTGAACCACCTTGTTGAAAAGACGCAGCTTTTCTCGGCTCAGAGGAGTTCTGGACTGGAAGAATCTGTAGGGATGAAGGGGTTTGAAGGAAAACCGTTCCAAAACCACCTGCAGAACCCACTGGACCGCTACTGATGATACCCAGGCATTTGAAAAACGGCGCAGGCGTCCACCCACAGGGAGCTGCAGACCAGGATTCTGAGAGTCATGCAGTGGCAGACTTGCCAGATTTTGGCTTGGCTGTGGCGTGCTTTGAGTGCCACTGCTGTCTGGGCTTGGTTGTTGGGCACGGGGTGCCAGTTTGAGACATGCTCCGAGTCTGCCTTTGAGCCTCATTTTGACTGGGATGAAAAAGACGCTGTTTCCTCTCAATGTTAGGCTGTTTGGAGATCTGAGGTAACAGAGTGCTCTTGCCTCCAGTGCCCTCACTGAATCTGTTTTAGTTCAGGCCCAAAAAGACATTAGCCCTGAAAAGGGAGAGAAATCAGAAGAGAGGTCAGCAGACCAAATCTTGAGGCACAATGTGCGTCTAGCAGAAAAAGAGAAGGCTGAAGATTTATCTGCAAGTTTGACAGCATAAAAAGGTGTCAGTGACATATGTCTGAGCCTCAGACATGTTGGCCAAGAGGTCCTCCTTAGGGGAGCCATTTCTGACAGCCTAAGTAAGTTGTTAGCCCCAGATGGTCCAGGGCAGCACCGATGGCAGCAAAATTAGACTTATCTTTGAGTGCTGTAGCACAAGCCATAGGCAGAGCAGTAGACTGAATATAGGGAGGTCAACTTGAGGAGGTGAAATCCACTTAGCCAAAGCTGCCTCAGAAAAGGGGTACAGCTTTAAGAACCTCTTGGAAAGAGAAAGGAGCATGCCTGGCGTCTTCCACTCATCCAGAATAACCTGGTCCAGAGTGGGATTGGGTAGAAACACAGTGTAGGACTCCTTGCACATGAAGACTGGCCCTCATCAGGGGTAGTAGTGACCTGCAAGGAGAAAATTCAAAATAAGCTCCATAACCCAGAGAAAACTAGCAGGGAAGGGATTAAATTACTTAAATGAAGTCATCTAAGCTCCAAAAACCCTGGGATTAAACCAAATAAGATACCCAACATGAGTGCAGGAGTTCTAGACTCCAAGAAGACCACTGTATGTAGGGGGAACACTGGGGCAATAGGACCATGGCACTCAAACTTGATGTCTGTCCTCAGATTACCATTCAAAAGACAGAGCCTCAAAGAGACCCAGTCAGGAGAAAGAAATATGGGCTGCATGATTCTCTCCACAGGGCTGCAAGGGTCCACAACAGCACCTGTCAGCTGGACAATCCACCAGGGGAAGCCAGAAATAGTAATCCACCTAATGGGGGGGGGCTGTGACACCTTATATCTATCATAGAAAATAAAAAAGAAGAAGAAAAGTTCTCAGCCTCCATCCAGGTTGCTGGAACAAGTCTAACTGGGGTGGGGCTAGTGGGATGGCCTGATAAGGAGAAAGGGAGGCTCCACCCACAACTTCCTTTCCAGAAATGTTCCAGCCTACAGGGAGGAGCCGTCACTTCCCCATGGTACCTGTATGTCATATATGACAACAGAGAAAATAGTTTAAAACCGTTTGGGTTTTCAGTGATAAAAATGCTTTGATTAAATGGAGTTTTGTTTGCTCTGCCCATGCCAGCTCTGTATATGTGCCAGAGTTATGACATTTTCTAAATATTTCAGGGATGGGGGCACTTTTCCTCTAATTGAAAGTAAATCATGACCCATAAAAAGGGTTTGTTATATAGGGGTTATATATGTTATATAATATGTTATATTAGGTGTCAATCACTAGATATTACTGAACAGATGCATATGAAATTTGCAAGGGACTGACAATGCAAACAGGGGAATTATACACTAAGGGTTGATACAGAGGAGAAAATTACTCCAGCAATATATTATTCTATGGAGCCTATGCACTAAAATCTTTCAAGTTGGAGAGCTCCTAGCACATTGGCTCCATAGAATAACATGGAAACTGAAGAGTTTATCACACTGAAGAAGTCATCTTCAGTTTATCACCTCATTATCACACCTTCATGCAGCTCCCTTTTCAATAAAAATGTTAGCCAGATTTGTTATAAGTATTTGAAAATCAGCACTAGTCAGAAGTGCTTTTGAGACTTTAAATATGACAGTGCTACTAAGTGGCCATAGTAATCATCTTTATACCAACAGAAGTCATGGCTCTTGGGGGGAAAAATGAATCACACAAATTTAATTAAGTTCACATAAACATATTTATTCAAATGTATCAAAAGAGTAACATACACTGGTACGTGAGAAATAAACCTTTGTGTAATGTTTGCAAAATAAACCGCGTATGGAAGGACTGAACACTGCTGTTTACCCAGCACACAGGGCCATAGGCAGCAAGCTGAAGTGATCAATTCTGGAGTGAGCCAACAAGCACCAAAGAGAGGAAATGAAAATGACTTATCCTTGAGTGCCAGATGGGTACACTGCATACCCCTGACACTCAAAGGGTTAAAGCGGGACTATCATCAAAGTTACATTTAGCCCCAAATCATTAATACGTTAACAATTTGGCATTAGAGAAAAATAGAACCGGTTGGGCAGGCAGAAGCAGGGCAACAGCGCAGACTCAGAGAGCCAGTCTCTGCAAGATGTCTGTGTTATTGCTGTCCGTCCCCTTCACTTCCACAACTGTACCTTAACCCCTTAAGGACCGGCACACGCACGTGCGGCCGGCACTTGAGGACCACGGAGCTTTTTTTTCTTCTTCTTCACTTCCGGTTAAGGGCTTCCGGAACAGTATGCAGCCGTGCTGGGAGCCCTGAACTCCATGACGTGCCAGGACCATCACTGGTCCTTAAGTGCCAGACCGCCGTGATGGTTCTGGCACATCAGTGGTCATTAAGGGGTTAAGGCACCGGAAGAGACTGACAGGGCAAGTGCAGAGGGCACCTACAGAAGATCCCTGCCAGTGACTGCCTGCCGCAAAAGCTCTATTTCTCACTAATTCCGGACTTATACTGCAAAATACAAGTATTTATATGTATAACGCGAACGTATTAAGGATTTGGGGCTAAATGTATCTTTGATGATAGTTCCGCTTAACCCCTTGAATGTTAGAAGTCAAATGGTATTCAAGGGGTTGAAAGCCCCATGTAAATCAAATAGGATTTGGGGCAGTTTACATTTGTCCCCTATGCTGCAGTTGAATTGGTACAGAATTTCTCCTCTTCAGCTTATTAAATATGGCCCAAAAGGTCTTAGAGGAACATTAACAACTAAAAATTAACCATATCTGCAATTAAATACCCTGTGCTTCATGCTAGCATAAAATGTCTCTATTTGTTTTCTGCGTTGCATTTCCCCTCTGGCATTCAATGGGTTAAGGGCTAATATAAGACAAAAGCCTTTCTGAATGCACGAGCAGTAAGCAATAATCAAAATCATTTAATTGACTTTAGTTCGTATGTCAATAGAAATAGAACAAGTACATTTCTAAACAGGACAATTTACACATGCATTAAAAACCGGGTTTACAATGATGTTTTAGGGATGTAACATACTCCTCATTCTTTTTATATATGCTAGCTGTATGTGATATTGACCAACTGAATTGTATAGTGCTAGTGTTCCTTTAAGAGAACATATTATTCTCACTTGGCACTTCAAAAATATCAAGAAAAAAAAACATGAAGCAATTACAGAAGCAACAGAATTACTATATAATTTACATATACAATATATACAGTGAGGACAGGGATATAAAGAGGACACTTGGACAGGAAGTGAAAATGATTAAGGCACTCAACCTGTATAGATTTTATCTAATAATAACCTGGTGCTTCCTCTTACACGTAACAGTGTATCATATGGAACTAGAACAGTGCTTCTTTATGGGATTATACAATCATCCCCTTCAGGAATAATGTTCCAGTGCTGGAAAGAAATGGTTGCAGTGTCTAACTGTCCCTGTGGACCAATCAATAACTAGTCAGAAAGTGGGAGGAATGTGAACTTCCTCACTGAGGTTATGCTTACACTTGGGACAGTGTCTGCAAAAGTTTTGTACAAGTAGCCACTGGCATTATACCGGTAGGTGGGGTAGGTGTTTAAACCTTTCATTTTTAAATTTAAAAAAATGATAAAAACATGGGTACTTCCCACTGTAGAGATTCATTTTGCATTTCAAATTTATTACAGCTCAAACTATTTAATTGTTCACAACAGGGCCCATGGGTGTTCAGAAGTTTTTTTTTTTGTTTTTTTTTAAATAATGTACTCAGTATTACACCTTAAGTTATTGACTACTGCCCTCCATAGTGACCGGGACAGTACTACCTAGTGACCACAATAGAAACTTGGGCACATATGAAGTTATTCTGGAGTAAACCAGCTGCACCATAGGGGACACATATAAATTCCTCTTAAATTAAAATGGGTTTTTAACCTCTTGAATGCTAGAGAGGTTTCCAATGCATTGCAAAGCAATGCATCAGAGACTTCTTTGGCATTGAAGGGGTTAAAAAACTCCATTCAAGTGCATGGGAATTTAGGAATTTTTATTTATCCCCTATGGTGTGGTTAATTTACTGTAGAATAACACCAGTTTGCTTTAATAAACATGGGCCTTGATGCTTTAAAGGGATAGTAATACTTTGTTTTATCTTTATTTTATTTTGTAGGCATTAAAAAAACATGTAGAACGATATAAGTCTTATCTCTCAAACCTTTATGGTTTAAGAGATATTCACAAGCAAAGTATCCCCCCCGTTCAGCCAGATCAGAAGGGAGGTGCCCAGGTAGACTGCAGAGAGGGACAATCTTCAATTAAGATAAGGGAAAAACCTGAAAAGCTTGTCAAGGGGGGGGGGGGGGTAGGGCTTTCATTTTTTTCATACAGAGAAGATTGTCCCCTGCTGTTATCTGTCTGGTCTCACAACCAGCTTCACATCTGAGAAGAGATTGCTTACACTAGGAAAAAGGGGCGGGAGGGGGAAACTTTGCTTGTGAATATCTCTTAAACCATAAAGGTTTGAGAGATAAGACTTATATCGTTCTTCATGTTTTTTTAATGCCTACAAAATAAAATAAAGATAAAACGAAGTATTACTATCCCTTTAAGTTAAAAAAAAAAAAAAAAAAACATTTGAGCTGTGTTGTTATAATGTTTGATAAAATCAGCTAGCAGTAAGAGTACACTAAATTTACTCAGCACTATTATATAATTCTATATACACACATGAGATCCAGGGGTGAAAGAATGCAAACAAATTACAATATACTGCCCAGATGCACAAGCCCAGAACAGGAATCATATAGGAAAAGAAGGGGTGGCACCCGTGGGACTTTTAAATGAGCAAAAGGTCTTTATTAAAGGTCAATGTTTTGATCCTCATTAGGGAAAAACATCAACCTTTAATAAAGATCTTTTGCTCACTTAAAAGTCCCACAGGTGCTGCCCCTTCTTTTTCTATTATATATATATATATATATATATATATATATATATATATATATATATATATATATATATATATATATATATATATAAATGGTAAGTGTACTCTGACAACAGCTGGAGTTTCAACAATTTTCCACTTGTCCTCTAAATAGTGACTCTCAAACAAAACATGTCATACTGCTGCTCTGCAGCACGTTGGCACCAAACATGAACGTTGGCACCAAACATGACTGGTCCAAGCACACAAGACTTTGCAACACTCGCCGTACCATGGCACAAGATACTTATCTGTCCAGCTTCAGTGTTACCTCTAAGCACTTGCATTAAGCAAGTTACTGGTGTAGAGGTTTCAAATGCTGTAATAATTGAAATAATACCACAAGTCTAAAGTCACAGCATCCACATCTTTTCTCACAATGGCATTATATAGAGATGGACAGCCTCAGCCCTTTCCAAAACTGCACGTGGAAGAAAGCGAAACAACTATATGCTGATCCAAATGCTGATGAAGATCTAGTAACGAAATACTGTTAACGTGGCTGCCAGGCTGGGGTGGGATAAGACATCTAGATAACACCCACACTGGGTTACATGATTCTCCATAGGCTTCGAGAAAAGGCTCGATCATAGTGGTGTAATTGTTTGTTTATTGCCTACTGTAATTTGAAGTCTTCAGTCAGTCTCTTAGAAAAATGCAGTTCTGCAAAAAAACATGTATTGTGGATAGTCATCCAGAAGAAAGGACGAGGGGTGACTGGTGGAGAAGGTGCAAGGATGGGGACACCGTTTAGCTCTCCTCGGAATCTGCACTGGCTGGTGTGCTGCTCTTCTGGACTTCCAACTCCTCTGCATTCACCATGGCTGGATCAATTGCCGCATATCTGGTGCCATGAAACTGACGCAGATGAATCTGGAAGCACAGCAAAATGGTTACTTTAACAACAAAAAAAAGAGAATAATACAGAGGTCTCCAATGTATTATGGTAGTAGTGTAATGTGTATGTAAGTGTATGTACTGTTTTGTAAGCAGTGAACCACAGAGCCCAGTAAATAAAGGGTAAGCCCAGCACTCTGCTCTTTGCTGCCATGCCCATCTTATAATATACAATGTGTTATGTGTCCCTTGTGTTACAATTTGCTGTATTTGTGTGTGTTTCCCTGTGTAATGTATATGTTCTTTATTTTGCTGTGAATTCTGCGTATACAGGATTCTGATGCCTAAAACTATCAGTTCCTGCTAGGACCTGGGCAGAAAGACTCCTGTGGAGTGACAAAAAAGAAAAAGAAAGGGCACTCTGATTAGAGACTAAATTGCTGTCTCTGATTGATCCCCTCGGTTGCCCCCTGATTGGAAAAAATATGTCAACAGTGTTCCAAACCTTAAAGGGACAGTATTGGTTACTTTTAAGAAAGTTTAATAGTATAGCTATTAAAAGTTTAATGCAATGTCCTAACTCCCATCAGTCAAACATTTATAGTTTGAGAGACATAAGCTGCTAAAGGTCCCACCCTACCGCCCCTTTCACTGATGTCAGCGTTCTAGCTGACAGAAGGAGATTCTGGTCGCGGGACTGTCCGGCGTATCTTCAGCAGAGCCGAAATAGTGTGATCTGGTGTCACGGATACCAAGGAAGGCCCAAGAGTCAGACAATATAGTTAAAATTCACCTTTATTAGAATTGATAATAAAATAGCAAATATCTACAGCAAGACTCAGGAAGGAGCAGAGGGTAAACAAAGAGGCAGAGACTCTATCAGAAATAGGAGGCTGTCTCCAAGTCCCCAGACTGCAGAGACTAGGCCGAAGCTAATGGTAGTCTCATACGCCAGAAAGGCACAACGTAGACCCTAACAGTCTCCACTAAGGATGGTAACTGGGGAGAAGACTGACTCAAGCCTGCAGTCAGTAAGGAGAAGACTGTCTCTCATAAGGGAAAGTAACAAGGGAGACGACTGATTCACACCTGGAGTTAGTAAAGCCAGAGTCCGCCAGAGCCACAGGTCTGCACCAGACAGGATGTCCAATATTCCGGAGGCAACACAGAAAATCTAGTTGGACAGTGCCCCAGGTCAGCACCAGGTTGGATAATATGACAAGCTAGGGTCAATACACAGAGCGGATAGTCAGCCAGAGCCACAGGTCAGCACCAGATCTGTAGTCAAACAAGCCAGGGTCATACATGGAGAGGATAGTCAGCCAGAAACACAGGTCTGCACCAGATTGGATGTCCACTAGGAAAGGGACCGCACACAGAGGATAGTCAGACAGAGCCACAGGTCAGCATCAGATTGGATGGTCAGACAAGCCAGGGTCATACACAGGAGATCAGAAACAAACAACTTAGAACTGCACTGGACAACAATGTAAGGGTAACTGAGATAGGATTCAGTTCCCTTTTAAACCCAGCCAGGAAGTAGGTATGTGGAGACTACCAGACCAGACAGCAAAGACTGAGGCCTGCGTCAATACGCAGCCTCTCACCCTAAAGTGACGCATCAGGATAGAGATGTGTTCTTTACAGTTTCCAACCCTGCATCAAAATGAGCAACCTCCTTGTATGGGAAGAGGACACGGATGGCCGCTGAAGGCACCAAGCATGCCAAAACCTGACGCCTGGAGCGACCTACGAAATGACGCAGAAGCATCATTCCAGGCCCCAAGTACCCAGCGTCGTCCGATGCGGAATTAAGGTATGCTGTGACATCTAGAAAGGAAAACTTTATTGGAAAGGTCTAAAAAGTGTGCTTGCAAACCAGGCACACTTTGTAGACTGTTCCGATGAAGTATTCCTTTCTAGATATCGCTATTTCGGCTGTGCTGAAGAGCAGCCGGCCGGTCCCGGAACCAGGATCTACTTCTGTCACCTAGAGAGCGGACATCAGTGAAAGGGGCAAACTTTAGCAGCTTATATCTCTCAAACTATACATGTTTGAGAGATGGGAGTTAGGTCATTGCATTTATATTTTTAATAGCTACACTATTAAACTTTCTTAAAAGTAACCAATAATATCCCTTTAATTTGACTATGTATACAAGGATGCCAGATGGGAGTGTATAAAAAAGCACTGTTCACTGCAAATAAAGGCAGCTCTGTTCTATCTACCCTCCTTAAAGGGCTAATAATGTCAGAAAAAATAATATTAACTATATGGTAGATACAATTAAAAGAAAGTACTTGCACTTATTCGTATCTCTCAAACTGTTACGGTTTGAGAGATATAGGAAAATAAAGTTCTCCTCTCCCTCTCCTTTCTGCTTGACGACCTGTAAAGCTGTAAGATTCTGGTTCCTGGATCAGACGGCGGCTCTTCAGCAGCGCTGACATAGCGATACCTAAAAATAAGTACTTATTTATCTTTAGACTAGTTGAACAGCCCTTTACACGGGCCACAGTGCCACTGCCACCCGGTCGTGGGGCAGTCACGCGCAGTAGAGACTGCCCGTGCCACGGCTGATACAGAGTTGGATGCTCCTTCGGAGCGCCCAGCTCTGTGTCAGCCGCGGCGCATGCAGTCTCTACTGCGCATGACTGCAGCACATGCAGCAGTGTCTACTGCGCATGTTACGGCGTTACACACGATTTAGCGAATTATTATATAGGATATTGTTATATCAGCGCTGCTGAAGAGCCACGTATGGTCAAGCGACCGGAATCTGCTTCTGACATCTGCTCATCAAGCAGAAAGGGGAGGGAGTGGAGAACTTTATTTCCCTATATACGAATACAAATAAGTGCAAGTACTCTCTTTTAATTGTATCTGCCATATAGTTAATCTTTTTTTTTTCTGACATTACTATCCCTTTAATACAAGCCTTGGCTGTATTTCTGGAGGGGATTTTTTCTACAATTTAGAAAATGAAAAACTGGAGAGAACCGAACACATGTAACAGAGGGCATAGTCTAAAAAAAAACAGTAGGAAGGATAACGTTGTCATGTACAAAAAAGAAGCAGCACTTTCTCAGCAAAATATTCCAAGCAAACCTCTCAAATGGGGAGTGACAAAGTAACTATAGCAAAGTACATATTAGTGGAGGAGGGCAAAGAAAAAAAGTCAATTATGAGCAGTATGAGAGAACAAAAGGAATAATATGAGCAAATAACCAAATACTTATCAGAGAGTCCAGCATGGTAAAGAAGTCCACAACATGCCAAGTATATGCTCTGTATGGTAGGCTGATGTATGTATGTATATATGTATCTTTATTTATATAGCGCCATGCATGTACACAGTGCTTTACAGAAGTTGAAATAATACAATACAAAAATACAGAATTGGGTTAATAGCATTAGTCTAAAGTGCGATCACTGCATTATTTGTGGGGGAAAGTGCAGCAAGGGAATCATTCACTGGCAAAGGGACCCTGCCCCAAGGAGCTTACAGTCTAATTAATGGTGTCTTTGGCTTCTGAGAGCTACTGACAACATGGGACCAAAGCAGATGAAATGTTGGCGTGAAGGACTCCCCAGGATTTCTGCTATCTTTCTCCAGTGGGTCCCAGATACCCTTTTTGCAATAAAAGGAAGCTCTGTAATCCATAAAGGTCAGGTAAAGTGTTTTTACCTATCCTTATGGGCAAATAAGCAAAAAGAGTAACCCAGGAATATTTCACGTTATGGAGCCTAGGCAGCTTAGTCACCGGTTTACAGTCCCTTCTCCTGCATAGCGTATTTGGCCTGATGTACAGAAGAATTTTTAAAATGCGACATGCCATTACAAGATTGGAAGACCATTTATTTTTCAGTAGTGCATTCTAATAGCAGCAGCTTTGGAGAGCTATGGTCAAGACTAGCAAATATGAAGAGTTATTTGCACTTTATCAGTCACACTTGGTCACTAGCCTGGCCAGATCCAGAACCACATGTAGCAAGAACCTGTGAATGTAATCTGTAAGTTTGTCTTTGGTGACTTGCTCTGAGGTGCCTCTAATGCAAATGTCATGACGGCAGGATGGACTGCTTAAGTACTTCATCTCGACTTCAAATGAAGCTATCGTGCATTGGAGGAGGCCTGTATCTTCTTTATGAGCATTCTGGGAGCTCGTGATCTCATCCACTTTAATTGCTAAGTCGTATGTCTTGTTGTCCCTTTGGTGAATCTCCTTTTTCAGAACCAAGAGATTCTTCTTCAGACACTAAAGGTCCATAGGTACTTGAATAAGTCCTCTATATCCTTCTTGGTGGAAGGCAGACAGGCCTCCAAGTCTGTCTCACTCTCTTCAGACCCTGTATCCTGAAACTGCTGTTGCATGGCTGCTTCTCCAATCAAGTAGCTGGTAAATCACGTTTTATTTGTCTTGCATGTATTTCTTCTCTGGTGTCAGGTGTCAGCAAGACAAGAGTATGAGAAAAAAGGGAAAAGCTTAATTTTAGCTGTGGCAGGCACCCCAAAGGATCTGCTTTGAGGACCCTAATTCAAGCTTTCATCTTAGATGGGTGCCAAGTTCCACCCCCAAGAAATCCTTTTTGGTCGTACCATTCTAAAGAAATGTATTATTTGGCACTGAATTAGCCAAGATTATCAGTCAAGCCACACGTGGAAAGAGTTCCTGCTTATCCAAACCTACATTTTGAACCTCTCAGGAAATTTGAATGAATGAATATGTTTATTTATATAGCGCCACAAGTGTACGCAGCTCTTTACAATTTAAGGCTTTAGACAATGCAGGGTTACAAGTGCTTTGTAGAGTGAGGTCCCTGCCCGAAAGCTTACAATCTAAAGTGGTAACGGCAGACATACAGAGTACATAAGGGCCAAGTGTGGAATAGAGTGCTAGAGTACTGATGATGATAGGGGACACAAGTAGAGTAAATAATTTATAAGAGCATTATCCGTACAGTGCCTTCTAGCATGTTGAGGTTTTATCCAGGAGTTGCATTTTCAAGCGAGACTTAAAAACCATCAAAGAGGTGCAGTGGTGCAGGGAGGGAGGCAGAGCATTCCATAGACACAGAGCAATGAGAGAAAAAGGTTTGATACGTGAGAGGGCTGTAGACACAAAAGGACCAGAGAGAAGACAGTCATTGGCTGAACGTAAGTGGCGTGATGGAGTATAGCGGGAAATCAGAGTGGAAATGTAAGGAGGAGTAGAGGAGAGAAGGGTCTTGAATGAGAGAAGTAAGATTTTGTAAGCTATACTGAGTTTGATAGGCAGCCATTGGAGAGATTTGAGGAGAAGCAGAGCAGGGACAAACCTAGGTGACAAAAGAGTAATTTGTACTGCAGCATTGTGTATGGATTGAAGTGGATGGAGATGGGAGGCAGGTATGCCAGACAGAAGAATGTTGCAGTAGTCTATGCGGGAGAGGATGAGTGCTTGTGTAAGCATTTTAGCTGTGGAGTAACAGAGGAAGGGACGGATTTTAGCAATGTTACACAAAAGAAAGCGACAGGATTTAGCGATGTAATTAATATGAGGGGAGAATGAGAGGGACGTGTCAATTATCACCCCTACACACCTTGCTTCTGATACCGGATTTATGGTAGTGAAGCTGGGTGTCATCAGCATAGAGGTGATATTTGAGACCAAAGGAGTTAATAAGATAACCAAGTGTTATTGTGTAAAGAGAGAACAGAAGCGGTCCTAGAACAGAACCTTGAGGAACACCAACAGAGAGCTGGACAGGAGAGGATGAAGAGGTAGCAGAGGAAACACTGAAGGGTTGGTTAGATAGATAAGAGGAGAGCCAGTCCAGTACTATGTTACAGATTCCTAAGGAGTGAAGAACGAGGATGCGGATTGTATGATCAACAGTGTCAACAGCTGAAGAGAGATCAAGCAGGATAAGTATTGAACAGTGCCCTTGTGCTCTGGCAATGTGAAGATCACTGACCACTCTTGTGAGAGCAGTTTCAGTGTAGTGAGCAGTGCGAAATCCAGACTGTAAAGGGTCAATCAGGTTGTGTATGTTAAGGAAGTCAAGCAGGTGTGAGTAGGCTAGGCGTTCCAAGAGTTTAGAGGCAAAAAGCAGGAGGGAAACAGGTCGATAGCTAGAGGGTGTGTTACTGTCAGAGGAGTTGTTCTTGAGGATGGGGGTTACTAAGGCATGTTTGAAGTCATCAGGAAAGGTAGCAGTGGGAAAGGAGGAATTCAAGATCTGTAATAAGAAAGAATTAGTGTGAGGAAAAGGGATTGGACGAGGGGTGAGAGGGGAGCGGATCAAGTGTGCATGTAGTCGAGAGAGAGAGAGAGGAGGATAGCAGGTTAGTCAGTTCCTCCTCCTTGACTAGTGAAAGAGTCCAGAGTACCAGGAGGGGAATGAGGGATGCTAGGAAGGGATATACAAGGTGGTATATTATCCTGGATGGAGTCCACCTTGGCTTTGAAGTAGTCAGCAAAGTCTTGTGGCTGTATGGAGTTAACAAGGGAGGCAGATGGAGGGCAGAGGAGGGAGTCAAAGGTAGAGAAAAGGCATCAGGGGTTGGATTTATGAGTGTTAATTAACTGTGAAAAGTAACGTTTTTTTAGCGCGGTACAGAGAAGAGTTAAACAGTAAAGAAGGAACTTGTAGTGGAGAAATGTCAGAGAGCCAGACTTTCTCCAGAGTCGTTCAGCTGAATGGGTTACAGGAGCAGAGGAAGCTGGTGTCTTTATTAAGCTCTGATCGTGCGTTGGTTCTGCAGGTGGATCGGAGAGAAAAGTCTTAATTTTGGTTTCAAAAATGCCTCTTCTCAAGCAACTACCTCCATGAGTAACAGTAATGCTATGCCCACATGGCAAGGGATGATGCAGTCCATCAATTCCTTCAACAAATCCAAATGGGCCTGCTGGTGATGCAGTAACCCTCCTCTTCGATCTTTCCCTAGGAGGGAGGCTCATGTATTTTCACCAACAATGGTAAGAGGCGATTTTAACCTCACAAGTTCAAGTCTCATAACCTCTCATAACAGAATTTTTTATATCCTTCACTCAAAAGAATGAGCAAAAACCCACAACTTTTCATCACATAATATACTCTATACTCTCATAAAGAGTCATTATTCCAATTACCAAAGAACAAAGATTCCAAGGCTTCTATTCAAATATTTTTGTTGTTCCCAAGAGAGATGGGGTGTTTAGACTAGTCCTCAGTGTATACGGCAAACACTTGAAATTTTGAAAAACTCAAGATGGAAGCAATCAAGTCTGTAACAAATGCCACAGAACTGAAAACATTCCTTTCTGGATTACAGCTCATGCTACAAGATGCTACCAAAGTGCTCTCAAACAACAATTTTCAAAGGACCATAACTATAAAGTAGCCATAAACGTTTACCCTCCTTTCCTGTGTTTTGGGGACAGCTTTAGAACCCCCTTTGGTCCTTTTATCTCCCATTTGACACAAGAGAAAACTGGAATGTTTCCTTACTGTTAAATGTTTTTCTCTTAGTTCACTGCGAGACAATGGGCATCCCACCTCTGAGAATACTATTAGGGGATGAGGTACTTTTGTTGTCCTGTTCTTTACGATATGAAAACTGACCTCTATTGAGGGGTAAAGCATACAGGGAGGAGTTTCTTCTATTTTTGGAACTATTAAGTGCCCTGCCTCCTGATTGAGGATACTTTCATTGCTCCTCTGTCCCCCAATGAACTAAAAGTAAAGGATTTAAATGTAAAAGTAAGTAAAAAAGCCCCATTATTATACACACACATAATTACCCTGGAATATAATGTGAAGTGTTTGCAATGTGTCATAGGATTACCGAGGTCAACGTGCCAGATGGGTGTCCAACTCACTGGGAAGCAATGCATTGGATACTACCATGGTTGTCTATGGGTTGAATGATGAGAAGCTGGATGAGAGGTAAATACCTGTACATAGAGATTGACTTCTGCACTCCTGCAAAGGTAAGGGAAGTTGCCCCCGGTTTTCAGATGGGCTCTCCTAGCGCTGGGGTATAGCTTGTACATCTCTTCCTTGGCTTCAGTGGAAAGTGCACTCTGATCAAACACCTGCCCATGGTAAAAGGTTTTACAGAATCAGAAAATATCTCAAGTCCTACACATAAACACTAGGAGCCCTTATGTAGCAGAGTCACATAAGAGCTCACTCAAACCGCTTTGAAACCCTGCAATAGTGCATGTTTTCAGCATATCAACAGTTAAACGTAAGGCAACTAGAGGAAACCCTGAAAACATATGCTGTAGAGGAGGCAAAAGGACTGGTTTGAGCATCTAAGCTTTGTAGGATCATACACTGGAGTCTGCTAATCCAGGGTCTGAAACCGGCTGGTTATTAATACTGTCTGACTTTACTGGTCACATTAAAGCCAGACAGTATTAAAAACATAGGATCTTGTGATTAAATAATTATAAATGTTTTACTTAAATAATTTGTATGTGTATATATAATGCTTGAGAATTACTATTTTCCCCAATAATATAACATTTAGATTTAAATTAACAATGAATATGTGCAGTAATGTTACACTTATGATTTCAGGTAAGGAAGTAGATGAAAAATGTGACTGTACAGTTACTATTTATTTACTGAATTTAACAGATTTATAGTCCTTCTTGCTTTAGGAATTTTTACTACTATTACTTGCAGAATGTGTGTTTGATATCTACCCACAGATTTTCAATAATATTCAAGTCTGGACTGTGAAGGCCATTTCAAAACCATGCATTTTAAGGTCAGACCTCATGCTGGGGCATCAGGGACCCACCTGATACACAAAGGACACTGAACCGAGCCACTCATCCACTCAGTGCACCTTCATTTACCAAACATAACAAACTTTCATTATTGTCTGTACAAAGTCACACAATGTATATCACTGCAATATCGGCGTTTGTAGGCAGTTGGAAGGTTCGTCCGCAATGAAAGAGAAAGTCCACTGAGTAAAGCAAGCTGGGAGCTCAGTGCTGTATGTGTTGGTCTTCAGTGGAGCAAGACCCACAGTAACAGAGAACCAGAAGGCATCTTGCTACTGATCAAGATGCGATAGATAGATAGATAGATAGATAGATAGATAGATAGACAGACAGATATTGTGCAAAGCTGTAAAGTAAGACACTTACAAAAATAGACATGTCAATAGTTTATTTCTATCAATTAACAAAATGCATAGTGAGTGAACAGAAGAAAAATCTAAATCAAATCAATATTTGGTGTGACTACCCTTTGCCTTCAAAACAGCTTTGATTCTTCTAGGTACACTTGCACACAGTTTTTTAAAGAACTTGGTATGTAGGTAGGTTGATCTGAACATTTTGGAAAACAAACCATAGTTCTTCTGTGGATTTAGGCAGCTTCAGTTGTTTCTCTCTCTTCATGTAATCCCAGACAGAATAGATGATGTTGAGATCAGGGCTCTGTGGGGGCCATACCATCAATTCCAGGGCTCCTTGTTCTTCTTTATGCTGAAGATAGTTCTTAATGACCGTGTCTGTATGTTTGGGGTCGTTGTCATGCTGCAGAATACATTTGGGCCAATCACATACCTCCCTGATGGTATTGCATGATGGATAAATATCTGCCTATGCTTCTCAGCATTGAAGAGAGATCATTGATTCTGACCAAATCCCCAAATCCACTTGTAGAAATGCAGCCCCAAACATGCAAGGAACCTCCGCCATGCTTCACTGTTGCCTGCAGACACTCATACTTGTACTGCTCTCCAGTCCTTCAGTGAAAAAACTGCCTTCTGCTACAGCCAAACATTTCAAATTTTGACTCATCAGTCCAGAGCACCTGCTGCCATTTTTCTGCACCACAGTTCCTGTGTTTTCCTGCACAGTTGAGTCGTCAAAGGTATTGCTCTTTGGCCACAAGTCTTCCATGAAGACCACTTCTGAACAGACTTCTCTAGACAGTAGATGGGTGTACCAGGGTCCCACTGTTTTCTGCCAATTCTGAGCTCATGGAACTGCTGGACATCTTCTGATTGCGATGGGAAGTATGCATGATGTGTCTTTCATCTGTTGCACCAAGTTTCTGTGGCCGACCACTGCATCTATTGTCCTCAATGTTGCCCATTTCTTTATGTTTCCTCAAAAGATCTTGGACAGCACATCTTGAAATCCCTGTCTGCCTTGAAATTTCTGCCTGGGATAGACCTTACTGATGCAGTATAACTACCTTATGTCTTGTTGCTGTGCTCAGTCTAGCTATGGTGTATGACTTTTGACATTAAATGGATAGTTAAGTCCCAAAAAATAGTCTAGGTGAAATGATAAGTACAATAAAAAAATAAGCAATGCCCTTATTCCTATCTCTCAAACCTTTATGGTTTGAGAGATATAAGAAAATAAAGTCCTCCTCTCCCTCCCCTTTTTCCCTGACAAGCTTGCAAACCAGGCACATGTTGTAGACCATTCCGATGATGTATTTATAGTTAGGTATATCAATGTCAGCTCTCCTGAAGAGCCGTCCACTGATCCCGGAAACAGGATATCATGCCGTCAGCTATACTGCTGATGCATAAGAAGGGGGAGGGAGCGGAGGACATTATTTTTTTCTCTCTCTCAAACCATAAAGGTTTGAGAGAAAGGAATAAGGGCATTACATTTTTTTATTGTACCTATAATTTTGCCTACACTTTTTTCGGGACTTTACAATCCCTTTAAATGGTCCTCAGCAACCTCACCTTGTTCCTCACCCAATTTTATTCCTCCTACACAGCTGTTTAAGTTAATAATTGTGTTTCAACCTACATATTAAATTGATGATCATTAGCACCTGTGTAGTATAATTGTTTAATCATACACCTGACTATATGTCTACAAAATCCCTGACTTTGTGTAAGTGTACCTAGAAGAACTGATGCGGTTTTGAAGGCAAAGAGTGGTCACACCAAATATTGATTTAAATTTTTCTTCTGTTCACTCATTTTGCTAAATATAAACTATTAACATGAACATTTTTTAAAGCATTCTTAATTTACATCATTTTTTCCCACACCTGCCTAAAACTTTTGCACATTACTGTATTAATATATATATATATATATATATATATATATATATATATATATATATATATATTTTTTTTTTTTTTTTTTTTTTTTTTTTTTTTTAATTTATTTTTTTTTTTTTTTTTCTGTTTGTTTGTTTGTTTGTTTGTTTCATAGCCTGCTGACCCCCTGTATCTGCCCTGGTGTTAAATCATTTTCTTCATGTTGTGCTTGTGATCCACAGGAACTATTTGATACACTGAATCTACCATGTTAGCCAAGGCACCATTACTCTCTACTTCATATTAACCCCTTTAATGTTGGTAAAGGGCCAATACTCGCTAATGCATGCACACACAAAGGAAATCAACGTTTCAAGAATGAGAACAAAAAGTAAAGACAGAGAGGGTCGCTTAAAACACACAATTTCGCAGGGTGACTGCCATTCCGTCACATAATGTATTCCAGCAAAGCAGGGAAAGTTGCATTCTCACAGTCCCCATGATATATGTAATCCAAAAATGCGGAGACATCAAAACACCATGTATTATGAAATATAAAAGAAAGCTGAAAAAATATAAAGTAAAACTGTGTGTGCCATGAAACTGTTAGTAATACACACAAACATATATACATATTATAAATATTTTTCAATGCAAAATGTGTAAGACCCAAAATGGTGAAAGATCGATCAGACCATATGGAACTTTAAAGAGAGACAGTAGAGGTAACCAATTGATCGAATTTGCACAACATATGTACATCATGAATTCATTCTACAGGAAAAAAGACCCAGAGAAAACGAACATGGAAAAGCCTTAATGGTAATTCAAATGAAATCGACTTCATACTTGCAAATAATAAAACAATATTTCTGCAAGAAAGAAGGACAGATAATGATCAAGTCAACAAATGTGAAGGTCAACACTACCCAGCTCTTGAGAAATCTTAAGATTAATCGCATCAGTGTGCTGCAAGACATTCTAGACACAGATATTCAGCCCACAATGAAAAAGTTAATGAGACCATACTAGACACTGCCCATGCAGTTGCACCTACTGTAAAACAAGAAAAGCCAACCCGAATATCAAAAGAAACCATTGCCATGATGAGAAATGAAGCAAAATGTTAATATTAGAAACAGGGTAGGAATTTGCGGAAATGCATAAGACCATAAGGAAGAGCATAAACGATGAAACATGCAACTTCAGTACTGAGCTCATCTAAAGGACACTGGAAGAAAATTAAGGGCTAAAGAAAGCAAAACGAAACATGGCTATACGTAGGAGTCAAATGTTTGCATTTAAACTTCAGGATGGTACATCAACAAAAACTCAACAAATACTAAAACGAGTAGAATTTTTTCAAATCTTTATAGGGATGAAAGACATCTGAATGCGGTGCCGGTGGCTGAAGTTGTGCCCGAAGTTTTGGTAGAAGTAGAAGCAGCAATAAAATCAATTAAAAATGGCAAAGCAGCTGGACATGATAAATTTACTATTGAAATGTTGAAAGCCGGAGGTCAACCTTATTCAAAGCCCTACCAAAACTATTTTCAAAATGTCTACTATTAAGCAAAGTGCCTGAAACATGGTAAAATGCAGAAGTCATCTTACTGCACAAAAAAAGTGATAAGGCAGATCTAAAAACTACTGGCCAATAAGCCTATTGCCATTGGTCTGCGACTTTTTCACAAAGGTCCTATCAAGATGAATGGAGACATTACTTAACATTGCACAACCTAAAGAACAAGCAGGCTACAGGAGCAGTTTCAGTACAATGGACCATAATAAGACATAATGAATACAACTTTCCACTATTTATGCATACCATTTATTGACTACGAGAAGGCCTTTGACTCAGTGAAAAAGCAAAAATTATCAATGCCCTGATCAACCAAGTAATAGATAGAGCTATCAATATCCTCTAATCAATATATGAAAATGCAACTGCATCAGTACAGGTCAACAATGATAAAGTCCTGATCAACATAGAAAAAGGTGTCCAACAATCTCCCCAAAACTATTTCTTATAGCTTAGAAGACAATTTACGCAAACTAAGTTGGAACAAAATGAATTTAAGTCATTAGAGACTACCTGCATTACTTACTTGAAAGGTTTTTTGACCAATGTGTCCTCCCAGTCCTTATCTATGGCTGTGAAACATGGACACTGAATTCCAAAGCCATACAAAAACCAAAGATCACACAGAGAAGGATGATGTGGCAATTTCCACACGTAACAAAAAGAAACCCAAAAACATGTGCTTGGATTTGTCAGAAAACAAAGGTCTATGACATCACTGAAAGAGTAAAACGCCTGAAATGGAAATGGGCAGGCCACACAGCAAGAAGACCTGATGGTAAATGGAACAAACAAATGTAATGGATTCCACTTGATACTAAATATCCAAGAAGAGGTCCAAAGACAAGATGGGTAGATGAAATTAACAAAATGTGTTGGTATACAGTGGCAAAAATGAGTTCCTACCATCGAGCTATGGGGTCAAAAACAGTCTGCGTTCTAAATTGCCTGGCATTAGAATCTGAGAATTTGCCACAACACTATCTACCCTGGAATGTGAACATCTGAGAGAGCCAGCACATGAGCTTTAGCCCAGAACTTCTGACCAAGTAGCTCCACTCCTGTTCCCCCCCTTAGTGGTTGACACAAACCACCCCCATTGCATTGTAAGACTGAACCCACAATCACAAACCAGGAGAAGCCGAGACCAGTGCAGCAGAGGAAGGCAAATCACCTACAGCTCCAGCACATTAATGTACAGAAGACTCTCTCGCACGGATCAAAGGCTCTGAGTCATCTGTGAGCCAAAGGAGGCTCCCCAGTCTGCTACGCTAGAATCTGTTCTAACTACAGCCCAATTCAGGATGACCAATGGTTGATCCAGAGTCAGATGTGACACCTGACGCCACCAATGAAGATCTGCCTTTACCTGGCTGGAAAGACATGATGGGAAGACAGGATGCAATTTCTGTATAAATTCCTGATAATCTGCAGCTCCTGAGTGTGGAATTGTACAAAGGGAACTGCCTCTGAGGCAGAAACCAGATACCCCAGCACCTTCACGTACTCACACACTGTCACCGATGGGAGAACTAAATCTTGACCTTCAGCAGAAAGACCCATCCCTGAAGTGTGCCAAATCTCATGCCAAGAAAGACTAGAACCTGTGACGTAATTAGAGGGAATTTTTTTTTTAAAGGGACAGTAATGTCCCATAAAAACTTTTTATAGTTTTGTAGAGGAGAAGAAAATAAGCTGAATGGCACAAACCCTATCACTGAAACCGCTATGGTTTGAGAGGTATAGGCATTGAAAGTTCCCCCCTCCCTCCCCTTCTCCTGACGTCAGCATCTAGCTGACAGCAGGAGATCCCGGTCCGGGGACCAGAGCCGAAATTGCGTTATTGCAAAATAATTACTTAATTGGAAAGGTCTACAAAGTGTGCTTGCAAACAGGCACACTTTGTAGACCTTTCCAATGAAGTAATTATTTTGCAATAACGTGATTTCAGCTCTGTTGCAGAGCCTTCTTGAGTCGTACAACACGAATCTGTAAAGCTGACAGCAGGAGAAGGAGAGGGAGGGGGGAACTTTCAATGCCTATATCTCTCGAACAATAGCCATTTGAGAGATAGGGTTTGTGCCATTCAGCTTATTTTTTTCTCCTCTACAAAACTATAAAAAGTTTTTATGGGATATTACTGTCCCTTTAAAAACTGATCACCCAACCATGTTGTAGGCACATATATAGACTTGCCAACTGGGGCTTTTGGGTAGGCTTCCTGTCCAAGCCTGTTTGGATTTCAGGGAAGGCTGCTCCTGGGTTACTACAAAAATGGATGCCCTAGGCAGATACCCATACTGGGGGCGGGTAAGATATACATCTTCTGTTGAAAGAAGAAACCCTTGGGGATAACAGAGGCAAAAAAACACCTTTGCCCCCAAGTAGCATTGCTAATAACCATCTCCAGTTCTAGGCCAAAAAACTGCTTGCCCACAAATGGGAGAGAGACTTCTTGGAGAACTTATCTGCTGAACAAATTTTTAGCTCAAAGGCATGTTGGGCAGCAACACAGAGTGCTAAGGACTTCCCAATGAGCCTGGCAGAATCAACACAGCTTCAATAAGATAAACATTATCTTCAAAAGATATTAGAAACAGCAAGGGCAATGTCCTCTTTAGGTGTGCCATTTGAACTACTGTAAACAGTTGCTCCCCCAAGCAGTAGCAAAGGTTGAGTGTAAAGCAGCTCCAGAAGCTGCAATATTCATCTTAAGAAGGCAATCTAGGAGTTTATCCACCTGGTCCTTAAGTACTTCTGCATCTGAAAGTAACAATGCTGTAAGCAATGGAATGGTGTGAATTCAGAGGGTCATCCACTGCTGGGGTAGCCCAATGCTGTAGTGCAGATGAGAAGGGATAAAAGAGAAAACTGCCTAGGAATCAGTAGTTTTGTATCCATTCCTCCAGAATCAGCTGGGCCAAGAAATGATGGTGAAGAAAAGTGTAGCATCCCTGTTGAAAATATCTTCTGATACAACTGGAATCAGAGACTTCAGAGAGCTTAAGGGCCTCTAAAACTGCACAATAAGACCCTCAATAGGTGATCCAGGGTCTTCATCAAAAATTTCCCCGAAGGAAATGAGGAATCAAAATTGTCCTCATCAGATTTCCCTTCCTCTACAGAGGAATTTCCCTCTCCCACACACACAATATGACTAAATGGTTATTTTTTAATTTTTGTTTGTTTTTGTGTGTTTCTTTTGTGTGTGTGTGTGGGGGGGAGGGAGTCATCCTCAAGGACACCCTTAATAGAGGAAGATATATTTGTAAGAGTAGAAATAATGGATTGAACACCCATGCAGAAAAAGTGGAGCCTGGAAGTTGCTGTATAGGGGCCAAATAACAAGAGGGACATAACGTTCCAGAAAAGTCCCTAGGAAGACCAGTCTGACATGAAGAGTAAAGGGTTTATGAAGAAGACCCTGAATTGATCTTAGACTTGCCCATGTCCCCCTTGGGTTCATAGCCAGGAGATACCCTAAGACAGAGAGAATATAGGACAGAAAAAAATAACTTATCTGCCTTTAAGAGGGTAAAGCAGAACTATCGCTGATATTAAGTGCCCTCACAATTAATTTTTAGTATAGTGGTAAGTTACTCACCAACTGCCAAGTAAACTAAGGGAGTTGCACAGACAGGGACGGAGAGTGCAGGAGTGCCAACAAAAATGTATTATTACATATTGCGTTACTCATTAATTTTGCATCTATAGCACTGGACTAACATTAACTATATAATATATACACTACCATTCAAAATTTTGGGGTCACTTAGAAACTTCCTTGTTTCTGTTATGGGAGCAGCTTGACCGTATGCTGTGTAAGACGTGCCCATCAAGTCATCCAAATTTTGGGAACTGTTTCAGGAAGCATGAATTCTCTTTGCATTACCCCACCAAATGGACAACTAGAATGCCAAAGGTCTGAAAGGCTGTAATTGCTGCAAATGGAGGATTCTTCCACAAAATCAAAGTTTGAAGGACACAATTATTATTCCAAAATAAAAAAAATCATTATTTCTAACCTTGTCAACATCTTGACTGCATTTCCTATTCATTTTGCAACTCATTTGATGGAAAACAAGTACATTTCTAAGTGACACCAAACTTTTTGAACTGTACATGTATATACACACATACAGTATTTCATCATATGTCCAACTTACAGATGTGTGTTTAATCTGTGCTAAAATAATTTGACTCTCTTCCACACCCCTATAATAAATAACTTCAACCAACCGGCTAAAATAATTTGACTCCCCCAAAACTTTTTTTTAACATTTGGCCTCCACTAAATATATTATATCAGATATTCCTCTGGTGTTTCCTTAAGCCAATGCTGTCTCTGCAAACCCATTACAACTTATCTGTCCATTTTCCAGGTCCATTAGATCCAGATTAAAGTCTGCAGTGTGGTAACATCCTCACACAAAGCAAAACACTCTATGGGACTGTCATATTGGATTGAAGAGGCATAAGTCATGGTCAAAGAAGCTGGAGCGAGTTTGCAAAGACAATGCTAGCTTAACAAGATAGTGATATTTAGTTGGCAATGCAGCTCAGTTTGTTCAAAAAAAGGAATAGTACTGCTGACTGATGCGCTCATTTCTCCAAAACTGTAGTTATGATGTAATTTTATGCTGAAGCTGATGCCTCCCACCACTTTTCCCAATGTCAGCATTTCAGGCCGAGATCCAACAGCAGATCACAACTAGATGCAATCTTCAGGTAGTACTAGAAAAACCTGCCCTCGTTTGACAAGGGTGGCAGGTTTTTCTTTATACTGACTGTAGGAAGATTGTCCCTCGTTGTGATTTGACCAGACTCAAGATCTAAGAGGAGGCAGCAGCAGAATGGGAAGAGGGCTGGAGGGATCAACTTCAACATTAGATTACATTGTAACTATACAGTTTTGGAGAATAAGAGCATCAGCCGGCAGTACTATTCCTTTTGTTGAACAAACAGCCGAGTTGTCAACAAAATATTGCTATCCCTTTAAAATGGACCAGTCATCTTGAATTTGCTCTACATATTTGAAAACTGAATTAGAAACTGCTTATGTGTCATGTTATCCAAAATTACAGAAGATGTATAATTTAGGAGATATTCACACTTTTATTTCTGGGAAAACTGAAAGTGAAAACTTCCTGGTACAGCACATAGCTTCATTAGCATATGGAATGTCACTGAAACCTTCATTAGCATATGATATGTCCCTGAAAACGTGTAATTAGCATATGGAATGTCACTGAAAGCTTAACCCTTTGAGTGCCAGAGGACGTTGCAATGCATTTCGTACCCGTCTGGCACTCAAAGGGTTAAATGGCATATGACAACTCACTGGTTCCGCCATTAACATATATTAGCATGGTGCAAGTGTGAATATCTCCTTAACTGTACATCTGTTGGCCTTTGTAGGCAGTTTTTAATGCCGTTTTCAAATATGCAAACTTGAATTAAAGTTCCTCTTTAAGGGAGAAAGAGACAGAGGTGTGTGTGTGTGCGAGCGTGCGTGCATATGTGTATGTGTGTGGGGGGGAGAGATGTCTGTGTACACTCACATCCATGACAGTGACAGCAATATCCCGGATCTTGTGAGGCTCCACATAGGAGTTCTGACAATTCAGGGTAAGACGGGCAGCGAGCTCACTCTGACTGAGGCTCTCCAGCTAAAAGCAAAACAGATACAACAAATTATGAAACTCAACTTTATGTGACATAATCTGTAAACATTTAGGGAAGCTAGGAGGTGCACATGTAAATCAACTGGAATTTTGGGAAATTTGTATTTGTCCCCTATGTTGCAGTTGGTTTGCTCCAGAATTGCAAACCAGCTTATTAAATAAAACTATTAGACACAAAAAGTGAAGCAGTTTTAGAGCTAACCAACTGCACCACAGGGAACAACTATACATTACTTAAAGTCTCTGATTTAAATGGAAAGTATTGCTTAATATTGAACAAATTTACATTGTAGGGATTATCCAGGGTCTCCAGAGACCTTTCTAGCATATAAAGGAATAGTAATGCTTGCTCTTAACAAACTTTATTATTGTAGATATTAAAAATTTTCAGGGCTCAAAATTTCCACTCGTCACTAGCCAATGGCGAGTGAAAAATTAGCCCTGGCGAGTAGAAATTCAGCCCTGGTGGGTATGTTTTGGCTTGCAGTGGCAAGTAACTTTTCAGGTCTGGCTAGTAGCAAAGGACTTAAAATTATAAGCCCTGTTAAAAATATAATTCAATGTAGATGTTGTCTCTCATACATGTATAGTTTCAGAGAGAGAAGCTTTTAAAGTCCCCCCCGCCCTCCCCTTTCACAGACGTCAGCGCTCTAGCTGACAGCGTGAGATCCTGGTCCTAGACTGTGGCTCATCAGCAGAGCCGGGACCAGGATCTCACGCTGTAAGCTAGAGTGCTGACGTCTGTGAAAGGGGAGGGCGGGGGGAACTTTAAAAGCTTATATCTCTCAAACTACACATGTTTGAGAGACAACACGTACATCATTGAATTTATATTTTTAATATCTACAAAATTAAAGTTTGTCAAGAGCAAGCATTACTATCCTTTTAAAGTGTAAAATTACCCAATTAAATTACTGGGAATTTTATTTGTACCTTATGGTTCAGTTGGATTATAGAAGAATTCATCCACTTTGCCTTTATACAAAAATTCCTCTGGTAATGGACACACCACTTTCTTACCCGGTCTACCATGAAATCAATGGCATCTGCCATGATTGGATCAACTGGGCCAGAGGCAAAGTTCCCCAGGACAATCTTCTTCAGCATGAATGATGGCATGAGCCAGAAGCTAGGGGAAAACACAGCAAGAATCAAAACTTTGAGGATTTACCTGCCCCATCTTGTGCTCCATGAGACAAATACTTTATAGAACCATCCCATCTAGTGCTCCAGGGGAGAGATGCACTAACAAGCGATAAAGAGAGATAATTCTCAAATTCCTATGTTATTCTTGGAGCCTATGCACTAAGATGTCTCAAGCTTGAAAAATGTTAATGCATAGGCTCCACAGAACAATAGAGAAATGAAGAGTGCATCACACTGGAGAGCACCATGAAACAAAACTCTGCATATTAGCTAACCTATCCAGATCTCCAAGACACAAATGCCAGAGTTACCAATATCTCACTTATCATCACTTTACAATAAAGAAACACTTGGCTTATCAGAACACTATGCACACAGCAGGGCACGAGGAGGTCACCTTTATGCTACAAGGTTATGGAGGTCCCTTCACACTGAGGGTTGAAAGAGCTGACAAAATTTACAGGAATAACCAGGAGCTTTAGGAGCCGGTAGCACCGCTAATGTACATAAAATAACATGTAGGAGCCAGGAGTAGAAATTTAGAAGTCCTGGCCATCAGGCTTCTGAGATTTTTGCACCCCTATTTAGGGTCATATGCATAAAAGCAAGAGGAGCAATTATGGGCAAACTAACTGCGTCATAATGTACAAATAAAACGTTTTATTTAAATGGCTTTTTTACCCATTTAATGTTAAGAGGTCTCCAATGTATTGTGACACTATGTTGCCTGTGGTGCAGTTGGTTTGCCCCAGAATTGCTCCTCTTTTGTCTTTGTGTATATGACTAAACATTAGTAAAGTGAATAGGATGAGCTCACCTGTTGGCAGTCCAGGTCTGATTGAAGATTGAGGTGTCGCTGAATGCATTACAAAGAATGAGGGACTGGACCCGTGGGGATTTGTGGGTGTATTCGGCAAACTTCTGAGCCAAGAACCCCCCGAGAGATGCTCCAAAAATGTGAACCTGAAACACGATAGTTGATCTGACCCAACCTGACAATAGGCACGACTATGCAGAGTGTCACTGACATTAACTCAGAAATCTTATCCATAAGTCACACCATTTATCTGCTGCTGTGATACATGAGACACATAGGAGAACATGTATAAAGCAATGTGGAGCTAATCTGGGTCAAACCAACCAACACAAAATAATTAAAAATTCCTGTTTAACTAAATAGGGTTTTTAACCCCGTGAATGTTTGAGAGATCTCAAATGCATTGGAGAAAAAGCACTCAAACATCAGAGTATACTTTACAGGTGCCAGTCAGCAAAGCCAGGAGAAATGAAAGGCAGCACTTATTGCTGGATGCACCAGGCTATGAGGTCCTGATTTAAATCTCAGGAATGCAGTAAAGTTGCAGGAAACTAGGTCTACACTGTAGGTCCATGGGCACACCTTTCACACAAGCCAAACTGGCATTGCAAACTCCAATAAATAGCTGACCCACAAAGCCACCAGCCAGTAATACTGACTGCCGCTCCCAAGGGTCAGCCATAAGACACACTCCTGGTGTGTGTCAGTCAGCTGCTCAACAGAGGGGAGAGGTGAATGAACTTGGACAAGTAACAGACCTTTAGCAGGGGGCTGCACCAGTTCTGTCACCTTTAGGAAAAAGTCCTAATACTATTGAGGCACTTTTCCAAATATTCTTACCTTATCAAGGTGCAAATCATCTAGGAGCTTTCTGAATCCATCGCAGAATTCTAAGTGGTCCCAGTATACAGGGTACTGGAGCTGAAAAATACACAGTGTAACTGCTGGACAAGGTCATCAGTCACTGAATGCTTAACCTTTTAAAGTGGATCTATCGACACTTTACAAGTTTTGATCATTATGTAGAATACTTAGCGAATAATTATAAAACATTATTATTTATTTATTTTTTTAAGTTATTTGCAAGAAAATTACAGTTTAAAGTATGCCCAGCAGCCTACTTCTGGGTAAACTGCTCTTGCCACTCTGCCTCTGCTCCCATCACTCTCTCCAGCATCCTCCGATGATAGAGGCTTTCTGTTAGTAAGCTGGAGCGATCTCATTGGCAGAGATTGATATCTAGCCAATGAGATTGCTCCAGCTTACTAACAGAAAGCCTCTATCACCGGAGGATGCTGGGGAGAGTGATGGGAGCAGAGGCAGAGTGGCAAGAGCAGTTTAGTCGGAAGAAGGCTACTGGGCATACTTTAAACTGTAATTTTCTTGCAAATAACTTAAAATAAATAAATAATAACGTTTTATAATTATTTGCTAAGTATTCTACATAATGATCAAAACTTGTAAAGTGGTGAAAGATCCACTTTAATGACTGTCAGTATGTGTCTCTGAGATCTGTCTATTAGATGGAGGTGAGTGGAAGTTGTATTAGGAGGATGTGAGAGGTACATGTCCTGATGTCTAGGAGCAGGTGACAGGTACGTGTTTTGATGTCAGTACATTAAATGTAGGTGAGTGGTAGCTGTATAAGCAGGAGGTGGGAGGTATGTGCCCTAATGTCTGTATTTTAGGAAGAAGTGAGAGGAATATGTTCTGATATTGGTGTATTAGGAGCAGGTGAGAGATATGTGTTCTGATGTCAGTACATTACTTGCAGGTGAGTGGTGGTAGCTACATAAGAAGGAGGAGGTGAATGGCATATGTCCTCATGTCTGTGTATTTGGAGGTGGTGAACAGCATATGTCCTTTGCATTGGGGGAGGTGAGAGGTATGTGTCCCTGATTCCTGTGTATGACAAGGAAGTAAGGTTAATGTACTAAGAACTGGAGTACTCATGGAGCAAATCATAGCCATCTTGAATAAAAAGAGGGAAAGGTCAGGTGACACAGCACCCTTAGTACACACTGACAAGATATGGACTTGGAGCAGGAACTGGTACCTATATACCCAGCTCCCTCCTTTATCTCATTTCTGTCCCCCTCCCCCTTCTTTATCTGATGCGGATGGCTACACAATCAGTTTGTTGTACTATCCCACGCATCAATGTTATTCTGATATTGTTCACATATTTATATGCTATATTTCCTCACATAATTTGTTCTGTTCTCAAACTGGAATAGTATTTACATAAACACAGTTAAATAAACAAACACAAAAAAGCCAATTTAAATCAATAGGAATTTGGAGAATATTAAGTGGAACATTACCCCTGTTCATCTTAGTACATCAGTATCAATAAGTGTGTGTTTATTAGGAGGAGGTGAAGGATATGTGCTAGCGAAGCTGGTGCATAAGGAGAAGGTAATTGTCCTGGCTGTGTATTAGGTTTATATGATAGGCAGGCCTTGGCTGTGTATTAGGAATGTGTGATAGGTGTTATGATTACTTACAGCAATGACTCTGTAACCCCAGCCAGTAAGTGCCAGGATTTGATGGAAGAAGACATCTGCTGTGCCACTAACCGGGGGCAGGAATATAATGGGGCAACGCACACTGCGGGGACCAGCATCGTACAGAGACCAAACTTTACTGTCATCATCGTCCACAATGATCTGAGGAGCATAGCAAAAATATCAAGTCACTCTAGCACAGCTGCCTTAAAAATATAGTACCTTTTTAATTTGACTTTATTACTCTGCTAGAGAAGAATAAAGTAAACTCGCCTACACTTATTTTTCGATGTTTATCACTCCCTTTTTTTTTTTTTTTTGTTTTGTTTTAACATCTTCACTATCAAGTCTACTGGTATCTCTCCCTCCAGTGACAACCTGATCCCCAACTAGAAAGAAGGACAAGTGGTTCAATGCAGTACTATCCCTGCTTCCTGAAAAGACTGAAGGGGATAATCTTTAAGGCGTTCTTTCCCTCCAGTCTCCCCTTACCACATTCAGGGCATTTAGTGCATTGTATACTCTGTGTACATCCATATTTGGATTCCTTAGATGTCATGACTGATGTCTAAGTCTTTTCCCTGATTTTTTTGTTTAATGGCAGTGTTTTTCCCTCACGTCATCAATACTCTACCAGAAATTTGGCTATGCTACCTATGTGTAGAGCTGCTGATCACTGGGTGCCTCTAATGAAACTGAGGGTACTCTTCAAGAGATGAGGAGAACACCTCCTGTCTTATTAGAGGCAGCACGGATGGGCATCTCTATATACTGCTAGCAAATCCATATTCCTATTAAGAGTACAGATGAGGTCTAGAAAGACCTCACCAGTACACACAAAAATCAGGAATCCCTTAGACATCAGGCATAATGTCTAAGGGATCAAAATCTGGACATACAATACTGAGTGATGAATGATCTTTAAGCTGTGATAAAGGGATGACTGGAAAGAAAGAGCTAAATAAAAATCATTCCATCCAATCTTCTCAGGCACAGGGAATGCGATACGTTTTACCACTACGCCTGGTTTTTCAGTCAGGGACCGGTTTATCCCTCATGGAAGAAAAACAGGTAACCTATATGGTACAGTTACAAGAGAGGTTTTCTGTGCAACTTATGGATAAATCATTTACTGTTAATCCATGAGAGAAAGTAACATAGTAAATCAGGTTGAATAAAAGACATAAGTCCATCAAGTTCAACCCTTGCTTTCCTGCTGCCAAATAAGTTAGTCTATCAGAACTTCCTGTTTTGCCTACTAATGCACAGTATAACCCTGTATGTTCCCTTTTGAAAGAAATTAATCGAATCTTCTCTTAAAATACATCCATTGCATCTGCCATAACCACATCCTCTACTGAAGTCAAAACCTCCTTTTGTTTAATTTCAAGGGGTGGCCCCTGGTTATTTACTCAGTCCTTGGAATGAATAGCTCATCAGAGAGATCTCCTGTATTGACCTCTCATATACTTGTACAATGTGATAAGGTCTCCTCTTAGTCATCTTTTTTGTAGTGTAAATAAACCAAGTTTGTCTAGTTATTCCACATACGTCAAGGCCTCCATTCCCTTAATTAATTTTGTTGCTCTTCTCTGTACTCTCTCTAGTTCTAGAATATACTTTTTTGGAACTAGTGCCCACAACTGCACTGCATATTCAAGGTGAGGCCTTACCGATGATTTGTTCAATGGAAAAATGATGTTATCCACTCTTGCTTCAATACCCCTTTTTTATGCAAGACAGGACTTTGTTTGCTTTTGCTACTGCTATGACACTGGTCACTGTTTCCAAGTTTGTAATTTACAAGGATTCCCAGGTCTCTCTCTCTATCAATGAGTCCCCTAAAATGATTCCGTTTAGTTCGTAGTTGGCAATAGGATTTTTTCTTCCCAAATGCATGACTTTACACTTTCCCACATTAAACTTCATATTCCATTTGTTTGCCAAACCTGCCATTTTATGTAAATCCCTCTAAATCATCTTATGTAAATCCCTGTAAAATCTAGATATATTACATCAACTGCCTTACCAATATCTAGGTTACTACTTCATAGAAGCTGAAAAGATGTAGAGACCATGGGGTTCATCTTCAGCTGGTTTAAAAAAAAAAAAAAAAAATCTCAGGAGATAACCACTCCCAGTCAGCCTTGTTTAACCCCCAAACCAGCTCTGCTTCTCCTTCAGTTTACATATAGCAAACCCAAACAAAGGCCGAATTCAAGAAAAAAAAAAAAAGATAATAAAGAGTAAAGAAGAATTCACCATTCCAGAGCAGCCAAAATAGTAGGGAACCCCTGACAGAGAAAAGAAAAAATAGAGTCCCCTCCTGAGGGAATGCCCTGTGTCCCCCATGGACTAATGGAAAAAAAGATTTATCTATAAGCAGCACATAAATCTTCACTTATGTCCTATGAGGGACACAGGACCCATGGCGACATCCCAACTCTGCTCCAAACACTATGAGGTCATTTATAAACATGTTAAAAAGCAGAGCAGACACACTTTGTAGACTGTTCCAATGAAGTGTTTCTTTCTAGATAAAGCTACTTCAGCTCTGCTGAAGAGCCACCGTTAGGTCCTGGGACCAGGATCTCAGTCTGTCAGCTAGAGAGTCGACATCTGTGAAAGGGGAGGGAGGGGGGAACTTAGAAGCTTATATCTCTCAAAATATACATGTTTGAGAGATGGGACGTACATCATTGCATTTATATTTTTAATATCTACAATATTAAGCTTTGTTAAAAGCAAGCATTACTATACCTTTAAGTGTGTTCTCCATCATTATTTTCAACCTCTGTAGCACGGTAAACGGAGCTTGTTGTAACAATAGCCACATAAATGCCACCTCAAAGGGAAGCGTGAACGCTGGGAGGGAGGTGGGAAGGCCAGAGGCATTGTGCCACACATACTGTGTGCCGCACACTGCGGAAGTGCCAATTTTAACTCTGCATATCTTCAGTACTAGGTAAGTAAGATTTAAAAAATACAAAACAAAGTTAATCTAGTTTTACTAATTAAAGACATTGGACACAAGTTTGTCTGATGTGAATGTTCCCCTTTAAGCCTTTGAGTGCCAGAGGGGTACACAACTCATTGCAAAGCAATGTGTCGCATACCCCTCTGGCACTCAAACGGTTAAAGGGATAATAATACTTTAATTTTACTAATCCCCGTCTAGTAGAACTTAAAAAAAGATTTTTAATGCCCCCAATCACAGCTCTCAAACCTTTATGGTTTGAGAGAAAATCAATTTCAAAGTCCCCCCCTCCCTCCCCTTTCTCTGAGATCAGCGTTCTAGCCGACTCCAGGAGTATTCTGTTGTATAACCACCCGGGGCTCTGCAGCAGAGCCGAGATTGCGTTAATGAAGAAAAAATCCTTCACTGAAACGGTCTTCTATGTGTGCTTGGTTCCAAGCACATGTAGAAGACCGTTTCAGTGAAGGATTTTTCTTCATTAACGCGATCTCGGCTCTGCTGCAGAGCCGCTGGATGGTCCCAGGATCGGATCCCCCTGTATACAGCTAGACGCTGATGTCAGGGAAAGGGGAGGGAGGACTTTGAAATCGATTTTCTCTCAAACCACAAAGGTTTGAGAGCTGTAACTGAGGGCATTAAAAAAATCTTTAAGTTCTACAAGATGGGGATTAGTAAAATTAAAGTATTACTATCCCTTTAACACAGACACATATGATGAGTTTTGTTCAATAAATAGTGCTTTTACGTATTTCTTCTTGCTCTTTTTTCTGACAAAAAAGGTAAAAATAAAAGGTTAAACATTAAAAATTTAAATATAAGCAATTTAAAGGGGAACATTATTAGAAAAAGTATTGTCCATGGGCTTTAATTAGTACAACTATATTAGCGTTGGTATTTTATTTACTTACTATTAAAGATATGAAGTTTTAAAATGTGGCACTTCCGCATTCTGCTGCACCCTGTATTTGTGGCACAACGGCGCAGGACTCCCACCTCCCTCCCAGCTGCCCCCGGGAGCACGTTCAAGCTTCCCTTCGTGATGTTATTTATGTGGGCTATCAAGCAAGCTCCTTTTGCCTTGATCATTGAGGAGACTTAGATCATCCTGAAATGGTTGAATATTATAAATGTTGATGAATTTTATAAACTTTTTTACACCTTTCAGGTACAGAATGGTTCTGAACTTCCATGACCTTGGTTACAAAAAAACAAAGTAAACTGTTATCCTGAAACTGGTACTGCCACATTCTTCTGTATTAATTTCTGTACCATTTAATTCACAACACTTGTTTTTGACATGCCGCATGATATCTTTGACCTTCTGAATATATGTTGAATTGTGACACCTTTGAATTCAGGGAGATACACCATTTCCATCACCAGAAAAATCTGTCTTGCTTGGAGGACTACCAGGTTTGTCAAAATTGATCCAGTCTGCCCCCTAGTGGAACTAGAGATGGGGCCCATAGCTCTTAACTGTTGGTCATTCTTCACCTGGGTCTAGAAGGAAAACGCTTTCTTTTATCCCCTTCTTGAGTTCGGATTAACATTCCACCTTCTCTGGACATACCATTTTCCTGGCTGATACGTTCCTGATTAGTGAAAGGACTAATTCCGTGCCCTGTTTAAGAGGATGCTCTCACTCCTATTTCTGGAGACAGGAAAGTACTTCTCCTACTAATGCTTTTTTATCATTACTTCTTTCAAGATTATGTAAAATGGTGTCCTGGGCCTTTAGGTAGCATCAGCTAGGCTCAAAGAAGTGTGCTTTCCACTGCTGGATTGCACTCCCTTCTTCCTCCCAATTTTTAAGGATGAGCAGAATATACTGCCACAATAAAGCACTCTTTGTAGTTACCGCACCAGATCAAATCTGCTGAAATAAGAGCTCCCGCTATGCTTCTTTCAATGGTGTCTGCAGCAGATCCTGGGCCTGAACTGGCCTAAAAATAATTTGGAAGCAAACATGGGACTCAAGTCCACAATCAGCCTTCCTAGTACATGCCAGTTTGGAGAAAAAGGTAAGTGGGATGTGACTACGCAAACGCCTGTCCCACAACTGTTAGAGATGTGGAGAAAGGTATAAGAGGATATAACTTAATTGTCTATGGCAATTGCACAATGCATAGATCCAGGGGATTCAGTGGCTCCATTCCCCTAGCTAGGCAGCATACAGGGCAGCCTGAAATAGAGAAGGCTTCAGTGGCTGACGTGAGATCACCTAGTAGGGAATCTGCTGGAGATATAAACGACAGGTGTAGATTCCGCAGTATTAAATTACTTAAAGGGATAGTAATGTTTAAGCTGAAGTTTCTTTAATATTGTAGGCATTAATAAAAGAATGACATTGATGTAAGATGTTGAGAGATATAACTGGATAAAGATCCCCCCTCCAGGCTGTTTCAGAGAAGTCACCGCTCTAGCTAACAGCAGCAGATTCCGGTCATTTGACCAGCTGGTGGCTCATCAGCAGAGCCGAAATCACACTATTTGTAGGTACACTTTGTAGACCGTTCCAATTAAGTATTTATTTTTACATAGTGCAATTTCGGCTCTGCAGAAGAGCCACCGGACAGTACTGGGACCGGAATCTCCTGCTGTCAGAGGGTAGATTTCTCTGAAACAGCTTGAAGGGGGGAACTTTAGTCAGTTATCTCTCCCTCAACATCTTACATCGATGTTATTCTTTTTTTAATGCCTACAATATTAAAGAAACTACAAATTAAACACTACTATCCCTTTAAACGTCTTCCCGCCCCTTGTATAGGGTAAGAGGAGCTTAGGCCTCATACCTTCACCTACCAGCTAACAAGTAAACTGGATACTTTTTCCCAGAATGCCTCATTTATGACATTTGATTGGCGTTACCCATCTTGGAGGTGAAGACAAACCATATGCTTATTGCCTTGGATGGGGATACAGAAGAAATAATATTATGTCAACTGAAAAAGGGAAGGGTTCAAATCTGAGCAATTATCTGGTTTGGGTCTTATCAGTGTTTTGTTGGGTTTTTTTTTAACAAGCAAGAGAAAGAACTATTTAGGAAGGAAACATTACATGTGTGTTGCTAGGTGCCACATCAAGTTTTTTTTAACCCTTTGAGTGCCAGGGAGGTATCCAACACACTGCTACTCAAAACGTTGAAATTATTTCATTAACCCTTTAAATTTCAATGATAACAAGCGTAGACACCCTTCATCTTAAAGTGGATCTCTCACATCTTTACATGTAATGCTCATTAGTTACAGCATTTAGCGAATAAGTTTAAAATTTTATTACTTTTTTTTTTTTTTTTTTTAAGAAAACATTATTTGCACAAAAATTAAGGTTTAAAGAGCGCCCTGCACCCTACTCCTGGCTTGCTGCTCTGCCTCTGCTCCCATCCCATTACCCAGTATCCTCCGATGAAGGAGGCTTTTTGTCTGTAAGCTGGAGCGATCTCATTCACAGAGATCGATATCTAGCCAATGAGACTGCTCCAGCTTAGAGACAGTCAGCCTCTGTCATCAGAGGATGCCGGGTAGTTTGACATGTCATGAAACTAATCATAGCCGAGTTCCTCAGTCTCGTCCTGCCAGCTGTTAGATCTGGGTTTGTTTTCTGGAAGCCAAATGGCAACACTAGGCTATGTCTTGCTTTGTTATGCGCACTCCTGGGCAGGGAGGAAAAAAAACAGCAGCTTAAAGCGGAATTACCACCAAAAATTGATTATGTCTGTACTGATACATATTCCCCTGTTTAGAAGAACTGTGTAAATCTTTTTTTAAAAACCGCATTGAAAAAGAATAAACTAAATTTGTACCTGATAGTGTCTCTCCCAGTGGAAGGCTTTGTGAGCATGTCTGTTATAGAGCCAGTTGGCTCTCTTGTTCAAAGTGGCTGAGGCTTTGTAGCATGGAGAGGGGTGACGACTGGCAATATTGTCTCTCCTAGCCTCTTCTTGACACAAAGAACCAAGCCAACCTGGCTACAGCACAAAGGCTTCTACAAATGTGGTAGAAGCAGATGTAAGACCTGCCAATATGTGTCACAGGTGAAGTCTTTTAAGAACTCATTTGGAGAATTTATGTATATTAGTAGTTATATTAACTGTGGCACATATGGAGTGATATATCTGTTCACCTGTAATTTGTGCTTCATACAGTATGTGGGGCAGACAGCTCGGCATTTACGTCAGAGGATCAGGGAACATATATATATATATATATATATATATATATATATATATATATATATATATATATATATATATCTCAGTCTGAGAAATGTATTTTGTATTCTGCTGTGGCCAGGCATATTTGGGATGCCCATAGGAGGGATCTGGAGGGCTTGCACTTCATTGGCATTGAGGGGGTTCGGCTTCCCTGAAGGGGTGGAGATCTATCCAGGCTCCTAAATAAACGGGATCCTCACCCTGGGTACCAGGGTTCTGAACGCCTCAGTGACGAATGGGACATTGGTCACATTTTTTGATGAATTTGTGTATTGCTTGGTCAATTTTGCTGAGGATCTTGAGATACGTTACACAGTGTCATTTAAACTATAAATATTGGATTACGTTTTTTGCCTGCAGATTATATGTTGTATGAAGATCTATGATGGGAGTGCTTACTCCTTTTTTCTGGAAGGGTTGTTGGATCCTGAGGTTATAAGTAGGATAGGGATGTTAATCCCTTTATGCAGGTTTATATATACACACGTGTTTTATTTGGATTAATGTCTGATGTTGGGTTGGTTTAAAGAAGATATTTTGATTAGGTTTAGTATTATTTAGTTTTGATTTAGTTAAGTATTTACTTTTATGAAGATAATTTCTTCTTTAATGAAGTGAACGTATGCTTTAATATAGTCTCCTTGTAGGTGGATTTCATCTCGATGCCACCGAGATGTTCATAATAGTGAGTGGAGGTTTGGTTTCATACTGGGTCCACTCCGTGGTTTGTATTATCCTGCTGTCGTGGAGATGTTCCCGAGACATTGTTCTCTGGATAGGTTGATTACTACTTTTAAATGCTGTCCAATCAGAGCCACGTGGAGTGGTTTAAATGATCTTTGTCGGCCAACACACTCGGTCTATGATTAAGCGCAGTATTGCGTGAAACATGTCAGACAAGTTCTGGTTAATCATTGTCTTTTGATACATTTGTGTCCTGTTCCCTCTCATCTGAAGTACCTGATTGATGGATTTTTTACTTTGATCCAATAAAAGCTTGTTTTTATTTTTACCGGCCAGCGTGATTTGATTCATCTATCCAAGTGATTTGGTGAGTGCTCCTGAGATCGTTTGTTGTTTACTATTGTTCCAGGTTTGTAGCAATGGAGCGCTGCTTCAGGAAGCACCCCTTTTTCGCTGGTGAGTTCCCCATGGGTTTTGTTAATTATTGCAGCAATTAGATACCAACGTGTAGCACCGCAATTGTTTATTTTTCTCTTGTTCCTCCCACTGTCTGAGCGATCAGTCCAGCATCATACAGGAGTGCACCACGTGACACGTTAGCGTGCACGAGTACGAAAAAAACAAACAAACAGGGTGTGGGCAGGCACTAGAAGTTGATGGACAGGGCAAGATACAAGTCACGCATGCGCAGTGGAATGAAATAGTCAAAATGGCTGCAGTGTACGCGCTCTGGGTCCCTAGAAAATGGGTCAGATTACAATTTATACAAACACTTCGGGGAAGTTTAATACATACTTTCAAGAGGACTAGGGCTATCTTTAGCAGCACAGATAAAGTTAGTCAGACATGGCAGTTCCGCTTTAACCACATAGTGCAGGAGAGTCTGCCACTAACTGGGATACCCAGTGCACAACTTTCCTCCCATGTGCTCATTACTGTTCCCACCTTCCCTTCCATATTGTCTTTCCTGCACCCACTTTTCTTACCTTGCCCACATTTGTATTGAGTAGAGTACAAAAACATATGTCTTTAATAAGAAATGCAGAAAGAGATAGGGGAAGAGGAGAGACCCTCACTACAGTTGCTTCCCATTTTCTACTTAAACATGATGGTTCCCCTGAGGGTTTGGAGGTTCTTGGCCTAGACAGAATTAAATTGGGTATTAGGAGGGGTAATCTTGAGCAGAAATTATTGAGGAAAGAAGTGTGGTGGATTTTTATGCTTAGAACATATGCCCCATTTGGGCTTAATGAAGATATGTTATTTAATTGTTATTTGGATAAGTAGATTTTTTATTTTTATTTTTTGTTTATATTTTTCAGTTTATTTTTGGATGTTGGAGACTGCTTTCAAGATTTTTGCTACAATAACATCTACTCTATGGTTAAGCCTGATGTCTACTCAAGTTTCGTGAATGTGATCGTGAAGAATTGCCGATCTATGCACTATATTTCCTTTGGTCCTCCTGATGTCTATTGAAGATGGGCTGTTGCTTCCCTGAAGAATGTCTAGTGCTGATCTTTAATTAGAGGCAGCATTGATCTCTATTTATTTTGACTCTATTTGATAATTAATATACTACAAGAATAAGATGAACTGAGTTTTTGAGTATCTTACCTATAAGTAATACTTATTTGCAACAACAATTTGTCTCAACGGATCTTCTCATTTGGGATATATAAAATATTGTTATGCTATATATAGACCCTAGTATAATTATTGTCCTGTATTCTAATGTACATTTTGTGTTATATTTGAGTTTATATCACTTTAGCCAAAGTCTATATAAGATTGGTCCTTTTTATAAGGTCCACCTTATATGTAGTATTCCGGTGTTTGACAGCCGATTTACTACTATTCCAATAAGATTTGTATTAGGGACCGGACATATACGGTCTTACTTCTTTGGTTTCCATATGTTCCTTGCTGATCCTCGCCTCTCTGGTTTATTGCTGTGGTGGTGGGTTTGAGCGATTATATTCCGATGTATCATTTTTTGGATACATTGGATGAGTCGCTTTCCCGTCATGGCAACGATATCATGTGATTTTGGTCATGTGGTCCGTCTTTTCCTTTCCCTATTGGGGTTGGCAGGGTTTGGGACCGCGTGATCCTGATCACGTGATTTGTTACTTCCGGGTCCGCGTTTAGCGGACCACTTTGGCTATTTGCTGAGGCTTATGTGAGGAGGAGAAGGAGAAACTTTGGAACTCATTTGGAGGTATGTACAGCGTGATCTATTGGCTTGATTGATTTACAGGTGATGTTTGTTTTGGGATTAGGTGCTGGGTGATAATTAGAGTGGGTTTACTATTTAAATCATTTAGCTTTGATTGCACGTCACCCCTGACGAAGCCACAATTGGTGGCGATACGCGTTGGGTCTTGAGTCTGGGAATCCGACTTTGATCTCTTCTGCTTCTGAGATGCTTTGATTTACATATATGTTGGATAAGTATCCCTGTCTCTTATTTGCATGTACTTATTTGCTCCTTTATTCTTGGTGCATTTTTTGCATTTTGTATTAGTACAGGTTTACTTTACCCTCTTTTTTTTCTCAGGTCTCTCAGTATTGATTAGCACATTTATGATTTCTGGTCGGACTCCTGGATTTGTTGGTTTTAATTGTTTTTATGTGTATTTTTGTATCAATAAAATTATTATTTTTGTGTATTTTTTGGTGTTGATTTATTGATAAACCAAGTGTGCCTCATTTTATTTGGGTCCTTTTTGGAGAGCTCTTTGTGTCTTTATTTAGAGCTTTTCATTTTTTGTTTGTGCACAGTCTGTATGACCCTGAGAGCACCTGACCCATTTAGGGTAGTATTGTGGTTTTTCCTTAATTATTTAGTTGGTGCTATACTGATTTTTGTGTGTTCACATTTGTATTGAAACATTTCCTAAACTGTGCACATTTTTGAGCCAGCCTTTTCCATGCTCACAGCATGCCCGCCTTGTGTGCAGTACTGTACCCGTTCTGCACGTTACTGTGATCACCCTGGGTTCATTGCCTCCCACTGTGCACATGCCTTTGCATCGTTCCATTACCTCTAAGCAGGAAATTCCTAAATATGTAAACTGTATTCTACCTAGTTTTCATTGTGAAATTTCAGGTTAATTATTACAAAAAATTGTGTCTGCCAAGACTGAACTTTTAATCTAACTAGTAGCGCATATAGAAACCGTAACTGTGACTATACAATAGATAGACTACCAACATGCCTTATAAATCAAAGCAAAGGTTACATTTATCATTTACATTATATTTTTTTCTTTAATAAATATCCTATATAATAATTCGCTAAGGTATGTTTGTCAGAAGCCGTTGTGCACAGTAGAGATGGCTGTGTGCACTACAGTTATGTGCAGTAGAGACTGCCCACACCGCGGCTGAAACGGAGTGGGGCGCTTCGAATTCAGACCGGCTGATACAGAGCAGGGTGCTCGAAATTCAGCCTGGAGTCCTCTCTGTACACCTTCCTGGGACCGCTTGGTCCCAGGAAGGTGCGCAGAGAGGACTCTGGTCTGAATTCGGAGCGCCCCTCTCCGTATCAGTCATGGCGCATGACTGCAGCTCCACCAGTGACGAGAGGATCCGGCAACCAGCCGAGGTTGCTGGATGGCACTGTGGCCTGTGTACACATGCTTTTCTACTAGTATTATATATTTATTTATGCATGTATGATCCTGACAGTAAGCTCCATGGGGCTCTGTTTCCAGAGAGATTTCTGATTAGTCGACCATCACAGCAGTGATACAATGTAGCACTATCTGTGCAGCAATGAATACTTCATATGTGGCCGGTTTGACCAATTGGGGTATATAAGGACCGTTGAGGTATCAAGACCTCCCCCAGAAGGCAGGACACTCAATGATGAAACTCCCCCCACATTTTGCCCTATATTGCCACTCCAACAGCCAAGCAGTTCAGTTTACATTTGCAAAGCCAAGAACAAGCAAGGACAGGTGGGTGAAAAAAACAGTAGGTCTCAACCCAACCCAAAAATAATGTTTTCTCAAGGTGGAATACCCTGAATACAATAAAAAATTCAGCAGGTCCAAAAGTCTAGTGCCAATGGACTACAAAACAGTCTTCCTTAATCGTAGATGAGAGGTGTAAGTCCCTTTAAAGCCCCCAGAGCTTAGATATATCTCTAACAAATAATAAAAGCATAGGGCAGTGTGCAAACTGAAGATTCCTTACTAATCTTCAAATAAATCCAAATTGCTTTTTCAACAACATAATCTTTAATTCCTTAGTAAAAACATCAGCTTTATTAGAAAACATTTAAAATCATACCTTTTCCATGTTGTAATTCACAGAAACTGGACAAGCGTACTCTCAGAGTGGGAACAAAGCAAGATAATCTGGCTTATTGGTGAAGATCAATGAGTTTCGCACGATTACAGTGTTTACTCATAATCAAACTAAATGCTTGAACTCCAGTATTTAAAGAGGGTTCCATGAATCATCTTTAGTTAGATCGGAAAAAGCTATATTAGCCCAAATTATATATATATTCTATAAAAACATTAAAAGAAGAAACCTGCATGTCTGAATACTCCCCCGCTATCTCCTCTTCTAAAAAACAAATATTGGCTTTCGACCCCCTGCCACTCTTGCAAGGAATTCCAGGGTCCTTCAATACATATATGCACCACAATACATACATACATACATACATACAACACACAAAATGAATACATGCAATAAACATGACACACACACACACACACACAATACACTCAACACACACTAACATGCACAACACTCACAAAAAACACACACAATACACAAACATAACACACACGTGCAACACACAAACACAACACACAATACACACACACCCCTATGACTCACATGCATAAAACACACAATAAACCCACATATGAATAACACACACAATACATATACACACAGCACAAGCACATATGCACAAAAAACAATACACACATAAAACACCCACAAAAAACACGCAATACACACACCCACAAAACACACAAAAAACAGACACACACACACAGTACACATACACACACCATACAAAACAAAATACACACAGCATAACACACAATACACACACACACAAATATTGTATACACACACAATGTACAAAAAAACACACAGAATATACACAGTACACACCCACAAAATACATAAAATGCTACGCACAAAACACTGTACTTAAGTTATACGATATATGCAACCACTATAAGCAAAATGCAAAATGCTATGCACAACACACTATACACAAACACCAATGTGAAAAACAATATGTGCAAAATGTTGTGAGCAAAATACAATATAAGCAAACTAGGGTTGCACCGATACTGATACTGGTATCGGTACCGATACCGGCATTTGCGCGAGTACTTGTACTCGCGCAAATGTGGCCAGTGCCAGCACCGATACCCTGTGTCAGGGTCGGTGCTGCAGTGAGGGAGCCCGGGGAGCTGCTCACAATGCTCCCCGGTCGTCTCTCTCCCTCCTGTATCTTTGAAGCGTTGCCACGGGTTACCATGGCAACGCTTCAACGCTGACCTCTGCCGGGGCTCACGAGAGAACAGCGAGCACCCGGGAGAGGAGGGTAAGGGAGGCAATATGGGGCATCGAGTGGGTGGTGAAAGAGGCAGAGAGGGGGGTCAAGAGGGAGAAAAAGTGCAAAAGGGACTAAGAAAAAAAAAAAAAAAAAAAAAAAAAAAGAGGAAAGATCAGGAGACAAAAGGAGGGGGACCAAGAAGAGGCAAAATGATCAGGAGGGAGAGAAAGAAAGAGGCAAAAGGGTGGGATCAAGAGTCAAGGAGGGGGAGAAAGGGGGATCAAAAGGGAGAGAAAAAGCCAAGGCAAACGGAGGGGGCTCAAGAGGGGGAGAAAGGGGCAAAAGGCGACACTCAAGAGGTGGTATGTGTATGTGTATATATATATATATATATATATATATATATATATATATATTTATATTTATTTCTAGTACCGATACTTTTTTCAAGTACTCACCGATACCAATTACCGATACTTTTTTTTTGCGGTCATTTGCCAGTTTTCCAAGTACCTAAAGCATATGTGTGTATATATATACAATATATATATGCGCTTTAGGTACTTGGAAAATTGGCAAATGACTGCAAAAAAAAAGTATCGGTAATTGGTATCGGTGAGTACTTGAAAAAAGTATCGGTACTCATACTCGGTCTTAAAAAAATTGGTATTGGTGCATCTCTAAAGCAAACCACTATACTCACAATACAGTGCGCATAATGCTATACGCAATACAACGTTTGCAATACGCAATACGCTATGGGTAAAACATTTTACACAAAACCAACATGCAGGACGCTATATGCAAAACTCTATATGTAATATGCAAGACACTATGTGCAGAACACTACATGCAAAATGTTTTATGCAAAAAGCAAGACAGTATATGCAAAACACTATATATGCTCACAAATACGAACACACGCTCACAGTTCTGTATCGCAGATGGTCATTCTTCTTCTGTTCCCTCCCCAAGCATTGTTACGCTCCAACATCATCGCATGACGGAGGATTTCTCTTTGTAAGCTGGTTGGAACGCGACAATAGGAGGGAACAGAAGAAGATTGACAGGCTGAGGGGCAAAGCTGTAACTGCAGTCTGTCTGGAAGTAGGTCACAGCTCATTTTAATAATGTAAATTTCTCCACAGCGTGCTTTTTTTTTTTTTTTTTAAACAACAAAAAAACATCAGTTAAAGTCGCTATATGAGGATGACAATGGGGTAAACTTGTATAGGGGTGATAGTTGCCCTTTAAAGACAAAATCGCCATTGATTGGTTCTTTAACCCCAAAAAACATGGAATACACATATATGCTATTCAAAATATCAACACTAATCAAAATCTAACTGCAACTATCCTATATAATAATTTGCTACGGTGTTTTTCAGAAGCCGTCATGCACAGTAGAGACTGCCCAAACGCACAGAACGCTGGGAGTTCTTTGCTTTCGGGCAGTCTCTACAGTGCATGACTGCGTCGGCAGCAGGAAGCAGAGCAGGACTGGCCTCTTAACCCTTTGAGTGCCAGAGGGGTATTGCATTGCGTTGCGTACCCCTCTGGCACTCAAAGGGTTAACATTACCCGGACCTTGGCCCGTGTACACGGGCTTTTACACCAGTAATGTTAATAAAACACAAAACTTGCAGTAATTACATATATAATAGCAAGGTGTCCAAAAGAATCCATAAATCCATGATGGCTTTATAAAGGCAGACTCCGTAAGAACATACTGCAAGCAGAGCAATCTGTTCCTTGAAGATAAATTTAGTGCATCATGGGCAGGGTATATCAAAATGTCATAACAGATTCTGTGTTATACAGGCAAAGCAAGACCGAAATTGCATTTGCGGACACAGAAATCAAGTTCCCCGTCCACAAATTATACCTCAAGGTGATATGGTGGAACAGCTCAACATACCGATCTACAACATTAGATTAAAAAATGATGGCTACAAAGAGAAATTTGTTAAAACATCAATTAGACAGGACACCACTTACATGACAAAAGAGTGTAGAATATCAGCAAACAAATCTATTCATAGTCAATAATTCTCACTAATAACGAGCTTTAGAAATTCCAAATGTTTAGGTCAACGAACTACAGCAACCAAATCAATGGTCCATAGCAGCACGCAAAACAACAAAAATGGGATTATAATATTAAACATATAACATCGTACTCCTTGTTAAGACTTAAAGGACGTATGGTTTGAAGCGTAAAAATTCAAAACACTCACAAATTGACAATTTACCATCTAGATTACATCCCCTGACACCCAACTTGAATCATTCCAAGCCCTGCACTTTCAAGGTTTCATGGCTTTCAGCATGGTTCTGCAATTCTGGGCTTCATTTCCAGATTGTCAAAGAGAGACTGGATAGACTGGGATGCCAGATGGGACCTCAAGTGAGCAGATCAAGTAGCAGAGAAACTCCAAGGGTCTCCTAACACCATGGCCTGAAGATGTTGAACCATGCCCTTCTTGGACAAAAAGTTGTCATTAGCAGTATGTTGGTCAGTTCTCTATTGATTTTGGAGAGACGTCTGAAAATCATGATTATTGGAGGAAACACTTACACTAGGGTGTATTGCCATGGTAGCATCATGGCATCCACTGAAACTGCTTCTGGATCTGTTTTTTTTCAGGTAACATTTTTGCTTCAAATCCCACTATTCAAGATCCAGGGTTTGTCTGTTGAGATGATCCTCATCCCTCTTGGGCACTCCATAGATGTAATTCACTGCATGAATTTTACTTCTGCCAACAGCAGAATTTTTGCCACTTCAGCCCAGGTGCCCCCTTGATTGAGGATGTAGGTTGCTGTGGTCTTGTTGGATTGGATTTGTGCTTGCTGTTCCTTCGAGAGGGTTGTCCATATTGTGAGAGCTGAATATGGGAAGGGATACTTCTCTTTGGGACCACAGACCTCGAGTTTAGCAGTTATTGAATCTTGCTCCACCAGCCTAGTCGTCTGGTATTTGTTGTTACCACCTTCCAATCTTGGGTTGAGAAGGGATAGTTTCTGTCAGAGCTGGTGCTGTCAACCGCCAGTGGAGAGATTGTAATACCACTTTTTTCACATGTGATATGATATGTCCCCTAAAAAGGATGGCAAATAATCGACAGTGCTTCTCAAGGAAGTTACTTGTCTAAAGAAACAAAGCACAGAAATACATGTATAGTGCACAAAAAGTGTATAAATGTCAATACTTGTGCTCACTGTGAGCTGGAATTAAATACTGTGTCCTCCTACCCACAAAGGGTGAAATCTAATTTGCACTGACACGAATAGTGTGTCATGCTGTGTACAGATTATATCACTTGAAGAACATATGGGTCCTCTGTCCCTCAAGGGACTGAGTGAAGAAAAAGGATTGGGTAGGAATTTGCCCTAGGAAATCAACATATCAAACCAGGGTTTTCCTCTACAATTCAGGTCCTCTGCAAAACAGTCATCAAGGAACTGAGGAAGCAAAAATAACAGAATGAGTGATTGAAAAATAATTAGACAATAGACTGTTGTGGGAACTCCTCTGACCAAACCAGGAATTGCCATATAGCAGTGAGACCAGAGTCCAAGCGGTTGACCTCAAAAAGTAAAAGAAATATGCCCAGATATTCTTGAGGACACTCAAAAAACAACTAGCTGGCTGCTGGGAAGGCTATATTAGGGCAGAATGTGGGATGAGTTTTATCACTGAAGGAGGACTTTATACATCTTTGTCCCTATAACCCTCACTGACCCTGGATAACTCAAATGACGTTGGAAAAAAACAAAAAAAAGAGGCTAAGATGAAAATAAAAGAGGATTTTAGTCTTACCTGTTAAATCCTTTTCTCTTAGTCCATACAAGTTACTGGTAACTCTGGGTAGGCGATCCACCCCTTTAAGTAGGCAGGAACAATTCTAGAATTGTATGCAGGGGGTGGAGCCTACCTTCCCTCCTTGGCTGCAGCTAGCCAACCAGCCCCAGAAAGATTTGAAACACTAACTATTGACTAGATAGTGAAAGGAAGGAAGACTCCTGTGAGCATGACCCCGAAGGACCCCCATGGTCCGCCACAGGAGAGCCAAGCATGGTCCCTTGACAGGGTGGGAGACCAGTAACCTGTATGGACTAAGAGAAAAGGATTTAACAGGTAAGACTAAAATTCTCTTTTCTATGTCGTCCAATACAGATTACTGGTAACTCTTTCATGTCCAATCATTGAGTTTCCCAGAGGCGGGAAGTAAGGCAAGGAACAGGCGCAAGGCCCCCAAAGTCACCAGAGCAGATATGAAGCATCAGATCAGAGATAGCCCAGCAAACAATGTCGTGTCAACGGACACGAAACACGAGGTAACAATACCCCAAGCTGTTACACAGCACACTGAACTAGAGCCAACAGGTCTCAAAAGTGAAGGAAGCACCAAGAACCAAAGAAGATCCTAGACAGGAAAGACTGCCTGCAGGATTTTCCTCCCAAAGCTGGCATCAGCTGTGTGCAACATGGGGGACGGGAGGAAAGATGTAGGGCAGAGGGAATAACCAAGGAATGGACATTGCATCCACCGCCAGAGCTAGAGGGTCCCTCCATCGAGAGCAGAACCTCGGAACCTTCCTGTTGTGTCTTGTCGCCATCAGGTCAATGTAAGGAAGACTCCATTTCTGAACAATGAGGGTGAACACCTCTGGGTGCAGCTCCCACTCTCCTCTGTCCACTGTGTGTTGACTGAGGAAGTCCGCCATGAAGTTGTCTACGCCAGGAATATGCACTGCGGATATGGCAGGAATGTGTTCTTCTGCCCAGGACAAAATAGCCTTGACCTTTAAACAAGCGGTGAGACTTCTTGTTTCGCCCCCTGGTTGTTGATGTAAGCCACGGCCGTGGCGTTGTCGGACTATACTCGGACTGAACAGTCTTCCAGCTGAGATGTCCAATGACGAAGGGCATGAAATATCGCCCGAAGCTCCAATATGTTGATGGGAAGTAGAAATTCTTCCAGAGACCACTGACTCTGTGCACTCAGGTGACCCAGGACCGCTCCCCATCCAGAGCGGCTGGCATCCGTCGTCACTGTGGTCCAAAAGGAAACTAGGAAGGACTTGCCCTTCAGCAGACTGGAGAGGTCGGGCCACCAGGACAAACTCAGTTCCATATGAAGAGGAAGTGACACCAATGTCTTCAGAAGGTCCGGCTGACCCCTGCACACCTGGGTCACAAACCGCTGGAGTTCCCTGGTGTGCGCCATGGCAAATGGTATTTCCCCACAAGAGATGACAGCTTCTTGGCTGGAACTAGATCTTGAGCCAGTATCACAGAAACCCTGTGGGCGATCTGGTGAGCCACCTCGTCTGTGAGAAATGCCATATTCTTTTGGGTATCGAAAAGGAGGCCCAGGAATACCAGACGCTGTGATGGGACAAGATCTGATTTGTCCAAGTTGATGATCCACCCGTGATGGGTGAAAGCATGAATGCATTGCTGAACCTGCTGATGAAGAAGTTCCGCAGAAGGGGCTTTCAGAAGCAGGTTGTCCATGTATGGAGTAACTCTGATGCCGTCCTGATGGAGGACGGACACTAAGGCTCCCAGGACACAGTTGAAGACCTGAGGAGCTGTCGTCAGACCAAATGGAAGAGCTGAGAACTGAAAATGTTCCTGGTAGCAGGCAAATCAGAGGTACTGCCGGCTCTCTGGATGAACGGCAATGTGTAAGTACATGTCCTGAAGATCCAGAGATGCAAGGAATTACCCCGGGGGAATGGCAGCAATCACCGTTCGTAAAGACTCCTGTGATAATGAGTCCGGATCACATAGGAATTGAGATCCTTTAAATCCAAAATGGACGACAACCGCCGTCCTTCTTGGAGAGTAAAAATCCATACCTCTGTCCTGAACTGGAAAAGACTCTAGAACATACTTGTCCAGAAGAGCCTGAACAGCGACGAACAGACAGTGTTTCTCTGCGCCCTGAGACATATTAAAAGGAAGGAAGCGAAAGGGAGGAAGAGAAATGAAAGGGATCATGTACCCTTCTGTCACACCTGTAAAACCCATGGGTCCATCACCGAATCCTCCCAAATGCTGTGATAGTGATGCAGACGACCACCCATAGCAGAGTGTGGGCTCAGGTTCGGTGAGTCATGCCGAAGAAGGCTTGGAAGCCTTGGGCTTGGAGGAGACCTTGGGCTTCCATTGCTGTTTGGGCTTGGAGGAGGTACGCGGAGCTGAGGGAACTGTCTGGTTTGCTGGACGTGTCTCATTCTGAAAGGAACGAAAATACCGGTTATATTTAAGCAGTGTTTTCTTCCTAGTAACTGAGGGTAGAAGTGTACTCTTACTCCCTGTAGCCTCACTGATCAGATCCTTGAGATCTGGCCGAAACAAAGAAGTGCCTTGAAAAGGAAAGGAGAGCAATGCTTTCTTAGAAGATCTTGAGCCAAAGAGCCCGTCTGGCAACCACAGACATGGTGGAAACCCAAGCCACCAAACGAATGGCATCAAATAAGGCAGCAGAAACACAGTGCTGTGTCCCAGAAATGTTGGCAAGGAGGAGCAATTTATACGAAGTAGAAGCACCCTGACGGACAGCAAGAGTGAGTTCTTCAGTCCAGACCGCAATGGCCCAGTTCACCCAAGCTGTTGCGAATGCTGCATGCATGGCAGAACCAGCAGTGGCAAAAATGGACTTGAGGGAAACCTCAAGTTTCTTGTCAGTCCAGTCCTTTAGAGAAGATGCATCTGACACTGGCAAGGCAGTAGACTTGGATAGCCTGGAGATAGGAGCATCCACTTTAGGAGGATGAACCCACTGAGCAAGAGCAGCTTCAGAAAAGGGATAAAGCTTAGAAAATTTCTTGGAGACAGAAGGTTTCCTGTCCGGAGACTTCCAGTCTTTGGACACAAGGCGGTCAAGAGTGGGGTTAGGTGGAAAGCAAGTAAGGGTCTCTTTAGGCTCCTGAAAGACATCAGAAGGGTCAGAAGGAACCTCTTGCACTAAGGGAATGTTTAGGGTATTTAAAAAAGCCCTGATCAGGCCCTCAGCCGAGGGCTCAGGATCAGCCTCAAAAGGGTCCCCAAAAAACTGAGAGGAGCCCATCACAGAACATTCCTCAACATCTGAATCCACCAACAGTTCCTCCTCAGAGGAATCTGACACGTCAGGTAAACCCTGAGGTTTTGGAAGGGAAGACCTGACAAAGGAGGGGGTCTGGCAGGAATGAAAGACCCCCTGTATCTGGGATGGAAAGAGTTGCAAAGTGGACCTAAGGTCCCTAGTCGCAGCCTTGAACTCTTGCACCCAAACTGGCTCTAATGCATGGCTGGAGGTCCCTGGGAGACTCTCAGGGAAATCAGAACATGCTGGGCATAAAGGACCTGAGAATTCTCTAGGTAACCCTGAATGACAGGAAGAGTAATGCGCAATAGGGGATACAGAGACCCCAGCATCCTTAGTCTTAGGTCTGGCCCCAAGCTCCAACGGTATAGGCATTCTCACAGTGTCAATAACCTTACCGTATAAGAAATCACCCAATTACAGTTCACCCCAGAAATCGCTAAAATAGACTTATTTGGCAGGCGAAGGGTTAATCAGCAGAGGAGAGATCGAGAGACCAAGCCCTGCGTAGGATACTTGTTCTGGAAAGAGCACAAAATGGCTGCGGCGGCGGTAGCCAATCAGAAACAAATGTGTGAAGCACGCGCTCATGGGAAATGTAGTTTTCCCAAAAAAGTGCCCAAAGCCCCCTGAGCCCCCCAACACACTAGAAACATGAACCGGATGATAGAGCAAGGGCAGACAAGTAAAATGAGCCATCTCTGAAGTCGCTAGGTTAAACGGTTGCACAGATATGTCCCAAACTGTACAGTCCCATAGGAGTGAATAGAGCAATGGCGCCTATGCGGTAAAGGGCGCCTTTAACTCAAATTCTACAAAATTTAAGGTGTAATATTAAAAGACATGAATCATCACTAAAAATGTTGGGATACCCAAAAAACACTGAACTAGTAGGAAAAGTGTCAGAAAACCCACAAATGAATGTCAAACCAGCAGTTAAAGGGTTAAATACTACATAAACCTGCTCCAAACACCCACCAGACATACAGATAGGCCCAATGAGTGCAGAAGTGTGCAATAGGAACTCCAAATGAAAAATCCCTGTGCGGAGGGGCACTGTGGGACATGTGGACCTGCAGCACTCAAAGGGTTGCTCTCCTTTCCTGCAGATCTTCTGTCTTCAGATTACCATGTAGTAAGAAGTAACCTCAGTGGGTAACTCCTTGGGAAGCACTTGGAATCAAGATTTTCCCCCTCAGGGCTTAAGGTCCACAAAAAGCACCTGGATACTGAGCTAGCCACATCTAAGGGCATTTGTCAGTCATGGTAATCTGCCTAATGGTGGTATTCCATATCTAACAGAAAAATAAAAAAGATTCTAAAACTATAGCAGAACTGTTCTCTTGCCTGTGTTATCTTCACCAAGGAACAAATCTTTCTGGAGCTGGTTGGCTAGCTGCAGCCAAGGAGGGAAGGTAGGCTCCACCCCCTGCATACAATTCTAGAAATGTTCCTGCCTACTTAAAGGGACGGATCGCCTACCCAGAGTTACCAGTAACCTGTATTGAATGACAGAGAAATAATAATTATAAGCAATTTCACTTTATATATTAAGCATCTGCATACTTCACAACAGCAAAATTAAAGGTTACTATCTGCAACAAAACAGCTGTACCATATGAATTAAAAGATGTGCTGGAGACCTCTCTGCCATTCAAAGGGTTAATAGTCCCCATTTCTATCAATAGGAGTTTTGGAGGTTTAAATTTGTTCCCCAAGGAACTGTAAGTTTATTTCCAGAATTACCTCTCTCTAACTTACTGAATAGGCCAGTAAAGTGTGGTAGTTTTGCTAAGGATTTACTAACATGTACTGCAATCATTCATTTTACTTACTGGACCTTGTGTATAAAAGAACAGTGGATAACTTCTGAAGCAAAAACACTGAAGTATAGAGGACAAATAAATATGCCCACAATTCTGTGTAACCTTCTGAGTAACAGAGGGTTCAACAATGTGTTTAACCCCTTGAATGCCAGAAGGGTGTCCAATGCATTGCAAAGCAATGCTCTGGACACCGTCTAGCACTCCGAGAGTGCCCTTGAATACTACAGAGATCTCTCCTGTATGAGAAGGAAGTGGGTGTTGTATTGGAGCAAGCCAACTACATTATAGCATTCAAGGGCTTAAAAAGTGTAACATGTCCCTGACCTTGAGCTCCCTGGATCTTTTTCCAGACAGCTTTCCCTGGAAAGCTGCCATGGTGGTTTAGAATTTGAATTGCAGCCATTTCTCTCTATTTCAGACTGGGGAGAGCAGCTATGATTATTACCAGTAACGTTTTTGAGGAATGCTGTTAGGACCAGCATTACTGCAACTTTCAGATGTATAAATCAGAAGTCTTCTGTGGGCTTTTCCATTGGGATCCAATCAAATTCTAGTCTGGTCTGGCTATGTTGTTATAGTTGCAGTGCTATTGGGCTGTAGTTGATTTATTTCCTAAAATTACTTTCATTCTTATCCTCATCAGTGCAACCTGCAAATAATAAAAGTAAAGTTTAAATAACTGATAAACCTGATATTCCTATGAAAAAAGGGTGTACCAAACACCTCTCTTTAGTCAGTAATTGTTAAAGTGATGGTAGAACCAGGGTGACCACTAAATTACTTGAACTATATTGTCAGTAGATTTTCTCCAATATACCTGAAGATACAGAGCAGCCAATTTTATTCCATATAACTTTTTGTTAGGGACTGTGAAATCAGGGAGAGTGATACAATGTAGAAAAGCCTACCTTCAGTCTATTAAATATAAAATTTATAGCAATCAGTGCTGCATTGTATCACTACCCCTGCTTTCAAAGACATTCACCAGGAAGCTCTCTGGAAACAAATCCATGGAGCTCCTGTTCAGGAACATAAAAGTACATCAATCAATTAAGTAAATAAAAATATATAAATAAATAGCAATTTTGTACACTATGTAAAGTCAAAATAAAAGGTTACTCTCTCACTTTAATGATAAAACATAAACGGTTATAAAATGTTACAAAGCTTGCCATTGTACAGGAAGGAAACACACACACAAACACAAAGAAAGAAATTCCCCAGATTAGCCCACACAAACAACTGAATCCCACTTACCCTTTTTAAGGGCACTGTGCTGCGAAACCAGTTATAATCCGGAGAGATTTTGATGGCTCCCATGGTATGTGGTAGATAGCGAGTCGATCTGGAGAGAACAGAGCAGGCATGTGATGAGACTCAGGAGACAGACAGAACGCTGCCACTTACACAATAACAGTACATATGACTGTTTCACTTATCTGCCCTGCAGGATCTGAGACTAAATGTCTGCTTTCTCTGACACCCACATACCCTATAAACTATGTTATGCATCTGCCCCATCTCCAGCACCTGGTAAATTGTTATCAACAATTTAACCCTTTGATTGCCAGACGGGTGATGATCTACAGCAAGGATATCCAAACATTTTTCCTCAAGGAGAAGACTGAGAAAACATTAGGAATTATCACTTTTACAATCTATACATGGCCAGATTTACATTCTGGGTGCCCCTAGCTCTGCCCATGGACACACCCCACTCCTCACATGATCCCAATCCACTGTTTACCCACACAGAAAATACCTTTGGAATATAACAAGCAAGGGGGTGGGACGGAAATAAAACAAAAAAATGTAACCCCTTAGTTGCTAGAAATATTTCAAATACATTGCTTCACAATGCCTTGGTGATCTCTCTGGCATCACAGGGGTTAAATAATAGGCTATCAAAGGGTATAAGACTGGTGCACAGATATTGAATTTGCACTAGATACACCCACAATTCAGAATGTGGGCGTGGTCAGAACAGTTGAGGCGCCCCTCACAATTTGGAGCTCTAGGCAGTTGTCTATTCTGCCTATTGTAAATCTGGCCCTGAATCTATATCTTTTGAAAGGGGCTTACTGTGCATTGGGGGTGGAAAATTACCAGGAGCCTTGGAGCCAGGGCTCCTAATATTTCACTTTCAGCTTCTAATTTTTTCAGTATTTTGCATATACCTGGGTACATGCACCTCTTCATTTGCTTTTAAAACTTCCAGCTGATTCCAAAACATTGTCATCTGGCTCCAAAGTTATGTATCTATACATCCCTGCATAAACCCTCATGTATCTCATGTTTAATTAGTGAATAAAGGGAATCTTATTGGATGCTCATGCTTCAGGCAATACCTGTCTTAATGAAAGTTGGACACCATTGTGTGAGGCCTGACTTGCATCAAATATATCAAAGCTGATCCCAATTTAATTCGTTCAGCTAGTCCAACATCATTATGTTTGACTAGCTATGTATGCCACTATACATACTTATGTCATTTCTTTTTATCAGTAACAAAAATTTACCTTTCTTTAGTAAATTGTACTCATCAATGTTAAGAAGCAAATATTTTTCCCCAAAGCAAAATTATACATTATAAGAGGATTTTAGTCTTACCTGTTAAATCCTTTTCTTTTAGTCCATACAAGTTACTGGTAACTTTGGGAAGGCGATCCGCCCCTTTAAGTAAGCAGGAACAATTCTAGAAGTGAATGCAAGGGGTGGAGCCTACCGTCCCTCCTTGGCTGCAGCTAGCCAATCAGCTCCAGTAAGATTTGAGACACTAACTATTGACTAGATAGTACAAGGGAAAGAAGACTCCTGTGAGCATGACCCCGAAGGACCCCCACGGCCTGCCACAGGACAGCCGAGCATGGTCCCTTCACAGGGTGGGAGACCAGTAACCTGTATAGATTAAGAGAAAAGGCTTTAACAGGTAAGACTAAAATCCTCTTTTCTCTGTCATCCAATACAGGTTACTGGTAACTTTGGGATGTCCAACCACTGAGTTTCCCAGAGGCGTGAAGTAAGGCAAGGACCAGGCGCCAGGCCCAAGTCACCAGAGCCTATTTGAACCATCAGATCACACATAACCCAACAAAAACAAATGAAGTGTCAACAGACACTGAATGGGGTAACAACACCCCAGGAACTGTCACGAAGCACACTGAATTAGAGCCAACAGGGCTCAAAAGAGAATGAAGCACCAAAGAACCGAAGAAGATCCTAGACAGGCAAAGACTGCCTCCAGGATCTTCCTCCCAAAGCCAGCGTCAGCTGATGCCAGCACATCAACACAGTAGTGCTTCGAAAAGGTTTGCACAGACGACCAACTGGCAGCCTTGCACAACTGATCAGCTGAGGCCTGATTCTTGTAAGCCCAAGAAGCCCCAATAGATCTAGTAGAATGAGCCATGACGCAAAAGGGAACAGGCTTCTTCCTTAGTTCTTTAGCCTTACGGATAGTGGACTTAATCCATGACGCAATAGTCACTTTAGATGCAGGTCTCCCTGCCCTGGGACGAACAGCACGTCAGACTGTCTAATGGATTCAGTGCAATGTACATAAATCTTGAGACAACGCACCACATCTTACAATTGGAGATCCCTCTCCTTGTCAGAGGTAGGGTCAGGGCAGAAAGAAGGCACCACAATCTCCTGATTAATGTGGAACTCAGAAACCACCTTCGAGAGAAACTCCTGCAAAGTGCGAAACACCGCTGTGTCCTTGTGAAACACCAAAAAGGGTGGTCTACAAGACAGGGCATGCAACTCTATGACACAGCGAACTGACACAATCGCCAGGAGGAAGGCCATTTTCCACGTCAGCAGGCATAGAGGAATAGTAGCAAGGACTCAAAGGGAGGGAGCTGAAGTATGCCCAAAACCAAGTTAAGATCCCACTGAGGAGCGGGAGACTTAAAAATAGGACGAGTATGAGAAACTCCCTGGAAGAAAACGCTGACATCAGGAAGAATAGCAATGCGCCTCTGAAAGAAAACAGAGAGAGCAAAAGTCTGATCCTTAAGGGAACTCAAACTGAGACCCTTATCCACACCAGCCTGCAGAAAGGCCAGGACTGCAGGAAGATCAAACTCCTGAGACAGGTCCCTATCAGTACACCAAGAGAGAAGGGTCGACCAGACACGATGGTAGGCCTTAGAAGAAACAGGTTTGCTGGAACTAAGCATAGTAGCCACTTTTCTTCTTCAGTATTGAGGATTCAATTTCCAAGTCGTTAAAGCCAGATGATTAAAATCTTCCTTCCACAGGTAACCCTGTAGAAGAAGATCCAGACTGCAAGGAAGCCGGAATGGCTCCGCCACTGACAGATCGAAAGGCTCTGGAAACCAAGCCTGCCGAGGCCAGTACGGAGCAATCAGAATGAATGGACAGCACTCCAGTCTCAGTTTCCTTAACACCCTGTGCAACATGGGGATGGGAGGAAAGATGTAAGCTAGAGGAAATAACCATGGAATGGACATGGCATTGAACAATAAGGGTGAACACCTCTGGGTGCAGTTCCCAGTCCCCGCTGTCCACCGTGTGTCAACTGAGGAAGTCTGCCATGACGTTGTCTACGCCAGGAATGTACACTGCGGAAATGGCAAGAATATGTTCTTCTGCCCAGGAAAAAATAGCCTTGACCTCTAACCAAGCAGCAAGAGATTCCTCCGGAGACCACCGACCTAGAGCAGATCAGAAGGGAGGCGCCCAGGTAGACTGCAGAGAGGGACAATTTTCAATTAAGATAAGGGAAAAAGCTGAAAAACTTTTCAAGGGGGGAAGGGCTTTCATTGTTTTCATACAAAGAAGATTGTCCCCTGCTGTTATCTGTCTGGTCTTACAACCAGAATCACATCTGAGAAGAGATGGCTTGCACTAGGAAAAAGGGGCGAGAGGGGGAAACTTTGCTTGTGAATATCTCTTAAATCATAAAGGTTTGAGAGATAAGACTTATATCGTTCTTCATGTTTTTTTAATGCCTACAAAATAAAATAAAGTTAAAACGAAGTATTACTATCCCTTTAAGGTCCACAAAAAGCACCTGGATACTGAGCTACCCACATCTAAGGGCATTGTCAGTTATGGTAATCCGCCTAATGGTGGTATTCCATTTCTAACAGAAAAATAAAAAATATTCTAAAACTATAGCAGAACTGTTCTCTTGCCTGTATCTTCCAAGGAACAAATCTTACTGGAGCTGATTGGCTAGCTGCAGCCAAGAAGGAAAGGTGGGCTCCATCCCCTGCATTCACTTCTAGAATTGTTCCTGCCAACTTAAAGGGGCGGATCGCCTACCCAAAGTTACCAGTAACCTGTATTGGACGACAGAGAAATGCATTTTGTACAATCATCCTCATTTTTATATACATGCAGACATGTCATTAAGATTAGAGTTCACTATCATAGGATGGTTATTTCTTATACCAATATAGGTGTTTTAGATTTACTTCTATATTTTTGATGTATTTGGATTTAATGTCCTATTAGACTATATTTATTCAGTCCAGATCTGGATGATAAATGATTGTTTAATACACTGGGCTTTGACTCATTGCTTCTCCATTCATATACCCCTATGGATGTACTTTCAGATTTGTTGTTTGGTGGGAGTGCTCGGCCTCAGACATCAGAAGGATTGACTAATGTAGGATATCGCTGTGCCCCAACACCTCCCTTGCTATATTAGTGCTTTTAATCTTGTAAGCAGTGATTGGATACCTTTAGCCAGCACTGTGGGTATTTAAGGGATGTGTCCGATGCCACGAGATCATTATAAGTCATAATGGCAAGAAGAAAGGGCAGTAGAGCAAAAACATTAGCAGCTTATTTTATGAATATGTATGTATTTTATTGTTTCTATTATTATCAAATCTTTTATGATATAGAGATGGGCAATTTCTTCAAGTAGAACATGCAAGTGTGGAGTGTTTTCCTGGAAAGGGGAGGTAGATTTCCTCTGCTGCATATAGATTGGTTTGCGCTGTACTTCCCAGTTTACTAATGATGTGACATACATCATATGATACTAATGACATGTCTCTGAAAAGTGCCCCGTATCTCACATTAACTGATTGAATGTTCTTCTTTTGGAGTGACTTTTCTTTCTATTGGAAGGAAGCAGCTGGTAGTCAGTTGTTATTTGTATGGAGGCAGTAAAAATACCCTCCAAAAACATTACTCCACTCACCATATGAACAGCCAGCCAGCCAGCCAATGTAATATGCGAGTAGGAGCACCCAATTTTGATTATTCAAACTAGTATACCACTATGGGCGCCCATTTGTCTTTTGTCATAAGACTACAAATGCAATTCTGTTGTAATCTATAGAGGTATAAACGCATTCCATCATTTGAAAATGCTTACAGTGTCTTAAAGTGATAGTAATGTTAGCAATAAAGTAGATCGATGAGTCTACTTTATAGTAAATGTAACACAATGCACTTACTTTTCAAAAGAAAGATCCCCCTCCTTCTGGCCATGACACACAATCTCTGTCTAGTCGGGACTGATGCAGCAAGGGACAAACTTCAGTAAGCAAAGGAAAATCCTCTTTCGTCAAGGGGGGCAGGGTTTTCCTTATACATAATCACTGAAGTTTGTCCCTCACTGAATCCGTCCGGTCCCAGGACCAGATTGCATAAGGGATGCAAGGAGGATTTTTCTAGATTTATTATTATCTTTTGGACTACAGAAAAGTAAGTTGCTAAAAATAGTGTAATGTGTTACATTTACTATAAAGAAGCACTGGCAATCTACTTTACTGCTAACATTACTATCCCTTAAAGATTTTTCCAACATGATTTCTCATTCACGCTGTGTAATCTTATTGTCTGTAGTGAGGTGAGAACTTAAAGTGGACCTGTCAAAATAAGAGTTTTATTGTAAATGTGCTGTAAAGAGTCAATATAAACCCCTTTTAAATTACAGGCAGTGTCCTCAGTACCATGGGAAGATAGCTCAGGGGCATCCATGTTTTTTCAATTGTGGGGGCCACAATTTCAAAAATAAGGCATTTTAGTAGCAATACAAAAGCAGTACAAAGATAAGTTTACTCAACCATATCCAAATAAAAGTGAACAGTTATAGGCCTAGTACTGGCCACTGAACGATTTTGATCATGTCAATGAGAATACTGGTATGTAACAGACAACAATTCTTGAGAACTGTTAGGAAGAAGCAGGGAAATGGTTAGAGGTTATTGGCATACTGGGTCATGTGTGATGGCTAATTATGGAGAAGTATAATGCACACCACGCACTCCAAAGAGCACGAAGAGACCAAAAAAGCAACACTATGGAAGGAGTGAGAATCAATAGGTGCTCCAGGGGAATATCAGAAATGAAAAAATGGTAGTGAGAAAGAACTCACTGGACAGAGAAGAACCCTGTATAAATAGCACTCAGATCCTCAAGCAACCTCCTCAAGTATGCTAATGTCAGGACATTAGTAAAATATAACTTTTATTGCAAACTAAATAAAATCAAATATATTGAAATCCTCATAAAAGTAGGGATAATAAATCCAAGAAGGCTTATATAATTGTTCAGAAACATCTGATAATGGGCAGGAGTAAAGAATCATAAATACTCCAATTACCACAAATGTATATGCCTAAAAATATATATCCCTAAACAGCCTCATATCTCATCTATATAAACTCGAAATAGATACAATGCCTGTGAAGAGTATGCGATCGCTAATAAATACTTAGAAACAATGTGGCGAGTGAGTGAGATGATTGCTACAATCAAAATTGCACACGGAGTCGCCAAAGTAAAGCGGTCAAGAGCAAACCGGGTGAAGCAGGGGAGAGAGCTGACTTAGTTCTAACTCCCCGGCATCATCCGCATACATCACAGACCTACACCTAGACTAGAGACAGAGGCTGGGTAAAGCAACACACGCCGACGCGCGTTTCGTCGGCACTTCTTCCGGGCAATGTTGCAAACAAAAGAGGCATCATTACAGCCTCCTTTTAAACCGAAGAGACACATAATGATTGGATAAGATATCAGATTCAAAAACGATCCAATTAGATCACACAACAGAGAAAAAACGGCAAAACATGAGAGAGCCTATTAAATGGAAGGATTAACTCCTTAGATCCTGATACTCAAGAACGTAGAACAGTGTAGCTTGATGCTACACAGAGAATGTATATATATGTGATCACCATATGAATGAGCATATAAAAGTCACTAAATACCAGAAATAGTATTGCTCATAGCTGTATAAATATGGAATATCGCAAAATTGGTAGTATAAGGTATCACCTAAGGATAACAAATACTAGTGCTAAAAATAATTAAATATATATATCTAACATCCTAAGATAATATTATATATCTTAGCATAAAAACAAAGCATTAGATTATATACTGTGTAATGTATCCATCGTATGAAAATCACCCAAGAACAGTAAAAAATTGTATATCATACGATATGTGGAATTAGAAATACTGGGAATTTTTTATAAGTGGACACTTAGGGTCCACTCTTCATTAAGACCAAAGGGGGTCATACAATTCAAAAGAAAAATCCAACGATTTTCATTCTTAAGAAGAGCACGATTATAGTCACCACCTCTGATTCCCAACTTAACTTGTTGGAGTCCCCATGCTTTTAAAACGGCTGGATTAGAGTCATGGTGGGACAAAAAATGTTTAGCCACTGATGTTAGTTGTTTTGCAATGTTGCTACTTTCCTGTGGAGCCCGTGAAATACTGGTTGCATGTTCTCTTATTCTGGTTTTAAGTTTTCTCATAGTCTTGCCCACATATCTTAGACCACATGGGCATTCCAAGCAATAGATCACTGCCTTTGATTGGCAAGTAATGAAATCCTGAATCACATGAGATTTCCCAAATCTGTCTTTGATCCCTTTTGTTGTGGTCATGTGTTGACATGCAACACAATGTCCACATGGATGTGATCCTGAAATCACTGGCTTAGATTTATATTGAAGAGAACTGTGGACCAATTTATCTCGTAAGTTGGGTGCTCTTTTGCAAGACATGGAGACACTATTTCCCAAAATGGTACAAAGATCTTCATCAGTCTTTAAAATATGCCAATGTTGATTAAGGATTGTTCTCAACTGATCCCATTGGCAATTGAATGTGGAAATAAATCGCATTTTATCATTTCCACTTGTTACTTTAGATTGATATAAAAGAGAAGATCGAGAAGAGTATAATGCCCTCTTGTATGCCTTTTTAACCACTGTCTTGCTGTATCCTCTCTGGAGAAATCTATTCTGTAGATCCTCAGACATAATATTATAGTCTTTTGTTGTACTGCAATTGCGTCGAAGACGCAAAAATTCTCCAACAGGGATGTTATTCTTCATAACCCCTGGATGGTGGCTAGTGTAATGCAAAAGACTATTCGTAGCCGTCGGTTTCCTGTAAAGATTTGTGATTATGTAATTATCACTGCTTCTTGTAATGGTGATATCCAAAAAGTCAATTTTGTGATGATTACAAGACATTGTAAGTCTGAGATTCATATTGTTGCTATTCAAATTATCCACAAATTCAGTTAGGAGGTCTTGTGATCCATCCCATAGAATGAACAGATCATCTATGTATCTTAGCCACAATAGGACATGTTCAGTATATGGTTCGTGTGATTCAGAGAAAACAAACGTTTCCTCCCACCACCCGAGGTACAAATTTGCATAGGAAGGAGCACATGCACTTCCCATGGCAGTACCTCGGGTTTGTAGGAAGAAACTGTTCTTAAATACAAAAAAATTTTTGTTCAAAATGAAAGCCAATAGATCTATGAAAAACTGTTTCTTCTCAGGACTAAGTGTGCCGTCTTTGTCCAAGAAATGTCTGACTGCCTTCAACCCAAAAGTGCTATTAATTGAGGTGTACAGTGATTCAACATCACATGTCACCAACAATGTTCCTGTTGAAATCGGCAGAAATTCTATCTTGGAGATGATATCTCCAGTATCCCTGATATATGAACTGAGACTGTATATGTGTTTTCTCAAATTATAATCCATATATTGACTAGCCTTCTCTGTAAGACTTCCATTCCCCGATATTATAGGTCTTCCAGGAGGTATTTTGTCATTTTTATGGATCTTGGGCAAAAGATATAAGCTAGGTGTTCTAGGATACATGGTCTGGAGGAAGTTAAATTCTTGCTTAGTAAGTAGAGATTGATTAAATGCTTCATCAATCAATTTATCATATACCTTCTTTAAATCTGTAGTTGGGTCACAGAAAAGTTTCCTGTAACAGAGTCATATCTCTGGTCACTAGACAACATCATCCCAAGCTAATGCTAATTGTGAGGATGATGTAGATCTGGACAACCTCATTGATCTTATTAATGAAAATCCTACACATTCCATACACAAAATGCCTGTGGCACCGAAAATGAAATCCACTTTTATACCACCAGCCAACATTTGTCCGGCAGTTCAGATATTTTCTGGTCTAGTGACCAGAGATATTCTTAATTTACCTGATACAATTAGCTACAGGAACATGAGTAAAAAAGAAAATCAAGCTTTGGTTGACATCATGGGATGGAGAGATGTAGTTATCAAACCATCTGATAAAGGTGGGAATGTAGTAATATGGCCTTTAGAGATGTATGAAACAGAGGTAATGAGACAATTGAATGACTCTACCTGTTACAGGAAACTTTTCTGTGACCCAACTACAGATTTAAAGAAGGTATATGATAAATTGATTGATGAAGCATTTAATCAATCTCTACTTACTAAGCAAGAATTTAACTTCCTCCAGACCATGTATCCTAGAACACCTAGCTTATATCTTTTGCCCAAGATCCATAAAAATGACAAAATACCTCCTGGAAGACCTATAATATCGGGGAATGGAAGTCTTACAGAGAAGGCTAGTCAATATATGGATTATAATTTGAGAAAACACGTATACAGTCTCAGTTCATATATCAGGGATACTGGAGATATCATCTCCAAGATAGAATTTCTGCCGATTTCAACAGGAACATTGTTGGTGACATGTGATGTTGAATCACTGTACACCTCAATTAATAGCACTTTTGGGTTGAAGGCAGTCAGACATTTCTTGGACAAAGACGGCACACTTAGTCCTGAGAAGAAACAGTTTTTCATAGATCTATTGGCTTTCATTTTGAACAAAAATTTTTTTGTATTTAAGAACAGTTTCTTCCTACAAACCCGAGGTACTGCCATGGGAAGTGCATGTGCTCCTTCCTATGCAAATTTGTACCTCGGGTGGTGGGAGGAAACGTTTGTTTTCTCTGAATCACACGAACCATATACTGAACATGTCCTATTGTGGCTAAGATACATAGATGATCTGTTCATTCTATGGGATGGATCACAAGACCTCCTAACTGAATTTGTGGATAATTTGAATAGCAACAATATGAATCTCAGACTTACAATGTCTTGTAATCATCACAAAATTGACTTTTTGGATATCACCATTACAAGAAGCAGTGATAATTACATAATCACAAATCTTTACAGGAAACCGACGGCTACGAATAGTCTTTTGCATTACACTAGCCACCATCCAGGGGTTATGAAGAATAACATCCCTGTTGGAGAATTTTTGCGTCTTCGACGCAATTGCAGTACAACAAAAGACTATAATATTATGTCTGAGGATCTACAGAATAGATTTCTCCAGAGAGGATACAGCAAGACAGTGGTTAAAAAGGCATACAAGAGGGCATTATACTCTTCTCGATCTTCTCTTTTATATCAATCTAAAGTAACAAGTGGAAATGATAAAATGCGATTTATTTCCACATTCAATTGCCAATGGGATCAGTTGAGAACAATCCTTAATCAACATTGGCATATTTTAAAGACTGATGAAGATCTTTGTACCATTTTGGGAAATAGTGTCTCCATGTCTTGCAAAAGAGCACCCAACTTACGAGATAAATTGGTCCACAGTTCTCTTCAATATAAATCTAAGCCAGTGATTTCAGGATCACATCCATGTGGACATTGTGTTGCATGTCAACACATGACCACAACAAAAGGGATCAAAGACAGATTTGGGAAATCTCATGTGATTCAGGATTTCATTACTTGCCAATCAAAGGCAGTGATCTATTGCTTGGAATGCCCATGTGGTCTAAGATATGTGGGCAAGACTATGAGAAAACTTAAAACCAGAATAAGAGAACATGCAACCAGTATTTCACGGGCTCCACAGGAAAGTAGCAACATTGCAAAACAACTAACATCAGTGGCTAAACATTTTTTGTCCCACCATGACTCTAATCCAGCCGTTTTAAAAGCATGGGGACTCCAACAAGTTAAGTTGGGAATCAGAGGTGGTGACTATAATCGTGTTCTTCTTAAGAATGAAAATCGTTGGATTTTTCTTTTGAATTGTATGACCCCCTTTGGTCTTAATGAAGAGTGGACCCTAAGTGCCCACTTATAAAAAATTCCCAGTATTTCTAATTCCACATATCGTATGATATACAATTTTTTACTGTTCTTGGGTGATTTTCATACGATGGATACATTACACAGTATATAATCTAATGCTTTGTTTTTATGCTAAGATATATAATATTATCTTAGGATGTTAGATATATATATTTAATTATTTTTAGCACTAGTATTTGTTATCCTTAGGTGATACCTTATACTACCAATTTTGCGATATTCCATATTTATACAGCTATGAGCAATACTATTTCTGGTATTTAGTGACTTTTATATGCTCATTCATATGGTGATCACATATATATACATTCTCTGTGTAGCATCAAGCTACACTGTTCTACGTTCTTGAGTATCAGGATCTAAGGAGTTAATCCTTCCATTTAATAGGCTCTCTCATGTTTTGCCGTTTTTTCTCTGTTGTGTGATCTAATTGGATCGTTTTTGAATCTGATATCTTATCCAATCATTATGTGTCTCTTCGGTTTAAAAGGAGGCTGTAATGATGCCTCTTTTGTTTGCAACATTGCCCGGAAGAAGTGCCGACGAAACGCGCGTCGGCGTGTGTTGCTTTACCCAGCCTCTGTCTCTAGTCTAGGTGTAGGTCTGTGATGTATGCGGATGATGCCGGGGAGTTAGAACTAAGTCAGATCTCTCCCCTGCTTCACCCGGTTTGCTCTTGACCGCTTTACTTTGGCGACTCCGTGTGCAATTTTGATTGTAGCAATCATCTCACTCACTCGCCACATTGTTTCTAAGTATTAGCGATCGCATACTCTTCACAGGCATTGTATCTATTTCGAGTTTATATAGATGAGATATGAGGCTGTTTAGGGATATATATTTTTAGGCATATACATTTGTGGTAATTGGAGTATTTATGATTCTTTACTCCTGCCCATTATCAGATGTTTCTGAACAATTATATAAGCCTTCTTGGATTTATTATCCCTACTTTTATGAGGATTTCAATATATTTGATTTTATTTAGTTTGCAATAAAAGTTATATTTTACTAATGTCCTGACATTAGCATACTTGAGGAGGTTGCTTGAGGATCTGAGTGCTATTTATACAGGGTTCTTCTCTGTCCAGTGAGTTCTTTCTCACTACCATTTTTTCATTTCTAATTATGGAGAAGAAAAGAAAAAAAATTATATATATTAATCCTTTGAGTGCCAGAGAAGTACCCAACGCATTGACTTGCAATAAGTTGGCTACCTCTCTGCCACTCAAACGGTTAAACAATATCAGGCTGACCACACCCTGATGTCAGACAGGCCACATTTGGGCAACCTCAGCACCTTACTCAAATCTTAATAAAAATGTCAGTCCTCTTCATTGAAGCCCACTGACTGTGGATTCACCAACACCAGATTTCTATAGAGACAATAGCAAGTTTGTTTCCTTTCCAAGGAGCATGGCGTGAGACGATGACATCACCCAGACCTGAAAATCATGACCTGTACATTGTACTAGTCATTTGCTCCAGATTTGCTGCATTTTAGTCTTGTGAATACAGCTATATGTGCTGGCTGATGGCAATGATCATTATTTCTGTAACAGCCCGCTATTGTTACTTTAACGGCTTTAAGAGCATTTATTTAGTGTCTAGAAAGTATCAGTGTTATAATACTGTTATGTAATACGATTCATTAACCCTTTGAGTGTCAGAGGAGTGTGAGACACATTGCAGCTTCAACGCACTGAAGAGCAATGCATTTCACACCCCTCTCTCAAGGGGCTATAAAGCACTGTCAGCCCATATTCTGATTTTAGTGAACTTACTGTTAATTTCTTTTCAGTTATTCCATGTGCAAATCAGAAATCATGTGGTAAGGTTCCCCTCCCCCTGAAGGCAGTACACTTTGAAAAAACAGGGCTTCTGAGGTAGGGATTTCCCATTTCCCTCCAACCTACTCAGTTTCAGTGTATAGCAAACTGAATAAAAAAGAAGAAGCGAGAAATCTCCTGAACAGAGACCCAAAGAGCACTCCTCTGCCTAGGGACTTAAACCGCATAGTTTTATTCTCTAGGTGGGAGTGTGTTCCACATGTCCTAAGACAAAAGGATTTAATGGTAAGTTCACTAAAATACTATTTTCTCTTTCATCCAGTGTGCAACACAAGAACTGTGGGGCTATAACAAAAAAATCCACCAAGATTTCTGGGAGAAAATAGAAAAAACCCTCCACTGTAAAAGTATTCCACAAGACTATCTAGCACAACATGAACTTCAGATGTCAACTGACACTGAACTGCTGCACAAAACAACTGAACAAGAACTAGAACCAACAGGTTTCAGAAGTCTGATAAAAAAAAAAGATGAGGAATAATCTCTAAACAGGCAGCACTGCCTGAAGGGCCTTTAAGCAAAACTATCCTCAGAGTAGTCCAGGACATTCACCTGGTCATGTTTTGTGAGAGTATGCAGGGATGACCATGTTTCCTCCTTGCTCAGCTGTTCAGCACTTGCCTGATTCTTATATGGCCCACGAGATGCCCACTGATCTGGTGGAATGTGCTGTGAGTGAAAAGGTGCAGTTTTTTCCTGGAGAGACATGCCTGCGAATGGTCACCTTGATTCAGGAAGCAATAGAACCTTAGATGCAGGCCCGCAGGGATGTCAAAAAGAAAATCTGATTTCCAACATGGATATGTCCAGTGAACACAGAACTGCAACCAACATCACACATCTAACAGATGAAGGTATTGCTCTTATTTGTAGGAAGGAACAACAATATATCGGGTGATAGGAAACTCAGAGAGGACCTTGGGCAAAAAACTCCCAGGAGAACACAAGAATGTCCTGTAAGTCCCACTTCCTGTTTTTTCACAGGAAAAAGTCAAAGCCTGGAGTTCAGCCACATGGAAAACAGACAAAACGGTCAGAAGAAAGGACAACTTGAGCATGAATGGATGCAAGGAAGCAGCTGAAAGAGGTTTCTGAAGAATTCTTAATACCAAATCCAGATCCCACAGAAGAGTGGGATCTCTAAAAAGGGAGTGGGCATTAGCCACCGCCTGAACAAAGGTCTTCACATCAGAGAACAAAGCAATGCGCTTCTGGAAAAAGAACAGAGAGAGATGAAAACTGGACCTTGATAGAGCTAAGGCTGAGGCCTCTGCTAACATCATCTTGGAGAAAGGCCAGAACCACCAGAAAACAGAAGCAGTGAAAGAAAATCACGATCAGAACACCACACCGTATGATAGGACTTGGATTAGACCAGCTTCCTAGCTTGGGTCATAGCAGAGATGATTGTATATAAAAAAAAACAAAAAAACAAACAACATTAATGAATGACCCAGGCCATCAAAGCCAATCTCTCCACCAAGGACAACGATACAGGTCTTGAAAGAGAAAATCCTGTCTCAATGGAAGGCAAAAGGGCTCTGTGATGGGCAGATTAAGAAGATCCAAGAGCCAGGCCCAACGGGGCCAGAAGAAAGCAATCAAATGGCATGAGCTCTCTTTATCCTGACCTCTCTCAACACCCTGGGAATCAGGGATTTTGGAGGAAACACATAGGCCTGGTTAAAATTCCATGGAATGGACACCGTACCCATCTCAAACAGTAGACTGTCCTTTGCTCTGGCATAAAGCCATGATATCCACCGATGGTGGACAATCACGTCGAACACGCTCTGGTTGAATTTCCAAATTCCAAGACTCAGGCATTCGAGACTTAGAAAGTCTGGGACCATGTTTTTCACACTGGGTTGTAAACTGCAAAGATTGCTGGGAAGTGAGTCTTGGCCCACTGGAGGATCTCCCAAACCTCTGACCAAGCTGACTGACGTATGCAACCACTGTTGCAGTGTCCAATTGGACCCTCACTGAAGTTCCTGTTAGGATGTGGGATAAGTGGCAAAGCGGTAAGCGAATAGACAGTATCTCCAGAACATTGATGGAAGAAGACTTCTCTGGTCCAGCAAGAAAGGGAGAACATCTAAAAATATATCTGTGGAAACAGTCCAAGTACAAGAAGGGTTACGCAATCTGTAAAGTAACTGCACCCACCTCTGCAGCACACAATACATAACTAAAAGAAAACAGAGTGCATTGCAGGCAAAGAACACCACACAAACATAAGTCCCAGACAAAAAGGGACATAGATAAAAAAGGACCATAGCACTCACTAGGTTAACTTACCAAGCATCAGTCTTCAGACTCCCATTGCAAAATATGAAGAGCTTCAGAGAAGTTCCACAATATGGAATAAACAAGTCAACCTCCACAGGGAAGGGTCCAGAAATACACCTGTAAACTTGGCAGTCATTACCCAAGGAAGCCAGTAAATGAGTCCAACTAACGAGGGAACATACAACCCTCTACAACTAGACATAAAAATAAGAACAAAGTCTAAGAGAGCAGTGCTTGAACACCCTATCCTAAGGCCAGGTCCCTTGAAACTGGGTAGATGGTGGGGGGCGGTAAAGCATGTTTCGCTTAGAGACCCTGCCCATTTTTTTTTATTTAAAGTGCCCTGCCCTCTGGAGTAGGGGAAATTTATCCCATGTTTCCTGTCCACACTGGATGAAAGAGAAATATACATTGAACAGGAAAAGCGCTGCAGTCAAACAGCAATGCTCTAACTGCTGTGGGATGCTTCATTGAAAGTTTAGCATAGTTCAACTATGAATTTTTCTTACAGTATGAATTAAACATATTTCTGGCCAGGAGCAGTTGTTACTGCCACTGTCTGAACTGTAAACTACATTACATGGCCATAAAAATGTTAAACTCATAATAACAGAAATGCACGTTTGCATTATGTTTTTTTTGTATGAATCAGCACCACAACAGTGTTGAAGTAAAGTAGAAAAAAACTGGAGTTGGCATACTTTTTGGGAACCAGCTCTGAGTTTTAGAAGCCAACTTGAGCGTGCATGTATACAGATGTATATAAATTGACCCCAAAATGTAGCAGCCCATGCTTCTGTTTTTTTTCTGCCATTGAACTACAATAAATATATATTTGATAAAAAGGTGCCATTGGCCCTTAAAAAATACACTCTTGCAGGAGTTAAGTGCTGTGAGTTTCAAGTTCAAGGTAAAAAGATCAAGTATGGGGATAGTCCTGAGCGTCTCAAAGAGTGAGTGAGAAGTGGCGGCAAATCTAGTCAATACGCTACAAAACAGGAAACAGATTGCAGAAGTCACAGAGAAGCATAAGACCCTGTAATGAAGTATAAAAGTAGGCTGTGTAACTTCAGTGGTGAAAAGCCCTATTTCTGCACATTTCAGTTACAAAATAGGATACTGTGGTCCAAATGTACAAAAAGACAAAAATGTAGCAATTCCGGGACAAAGCACCTGGACAGTAAGGAACATTTAAAAATCTCCATTGAAAGCCTGAGAGGTCTCCAACGCATGAAGACCTCTGTAGCCCTTAAGGAGTTAAACATCTCCATTTAAATCAATGTGTGTTGCCTACAGTGCAGTTACTTTGCTCTAGAATTGCTTCTTTAACGTAAGGCCCTATAAGACAAAATAATGGAGACGGAGTAAGGTGAACAAAAAAAAATCTATAGTTTAGGGCCTCCCTAGAATTAAAGGGGACATTTTCACTTAAATAACATTTCTAGTAAATTAACCCTCTAAGTGCCAGAGGGGTACGCAACGCATTGCAAAGCACTCAAAGGGTTAAGACTGAAAAATCAAGCGAGATTCTAACTTTATGAAAAAGACTTACAATAAGACAAGCAAAACTGGTGCTACTATTTCTATTTAACCCCTTAAGGACTGGCAGCGCGTGCACGTGGTAAGCACTTAAGGACCTTGTTTTTATGAGATCTGGTTCAGGGCTCCCAAAACGGCATGCAGCCGCACGGGGAGCCGTGAAATTCATGACGGCCTTGGCACGTCATAGGTTCTTATTGCACGTTGGACCCATGATGTGCCAGGATCATCATGGGTCCTTAAGGAGTTAACATAAAAATGCAAGAAAAATAATCTTAGTCACCAGAAATTAGAGACAGTAATGTTTTATTTTAACTTTACATATCACGCAAGTGCAGAACATGAAATTCAAAATGCCCCTACTTTTTAACAATAGACACTTCCAGCCCATTGCAAAGTAATACAGTGAAGATTTCTCTAGAGATCAAGGAGTTGAAAGCCCCATTTAGAGCTACGATGATTTGTATCCCAGCTATGTCTCCAGAAGAAATTTGGACATACACTGCAAACTCTAGATAAAAATGGCTAGGGAAAGCAATGAGAGCCGCCATCATGTTCTGGAACAATGGCCTTTCAATTGTTCCCTTATTCTTCCAGAGAGGCGGGGAAAACAGACTACCTGGCAGAAAAAGGTCACAACCCCAACTAGGACCCAGAGCTAAGTGCTCTTAAGCAATATGTTGCAAGTTCACCAGCAATGGAATGTTTAATAACACTACAACTAAACTATCCAGCAACCTCACCCTAAATGGCCCAACTATTAACCCCTCCACTGTTGGATTGTTTGGGAACATACTGCAGTCAATACATTCCAGCTGCACCAGATGGAATAAACCTGTACAAAATAGATTATGTAAGGGGGGGCCAATGGTCAGGCAGAATCACCTGCTTGATTCTTGGGGACACAGTAGTGTAGGTGGTTTGAATACATAAACAATCTGCGTTCCTATCACCAACTTTAGTCTCACTAGGAAATTACAGGACAGACTTATGAAGAGTACAAGCTTTACTGATGGCTTCATCAATAATGTCTGCATCATAACCCCTCTCTATTTTTATATCTCTTGATCTCTGCTCTGCTGAACAGCCGCCTGCTGCTCTGCAGACAGGATTCCACATCTGACCACTAGATGGCGGACTTGTCCGTTTTGGTCACGGAAGGGGAAACTTTACTTGTGAATATATCTCAAACCATAAAGGTTTGAAAGATAAGACATATCAACTTTAATGTTTTTCAGATGGCTACAATATAAAATACATTTTTTGGAAGTATTACTATCCCTTTAAATATATCTGTTGATAAAGAACTGGAGCCGGAGACCTCCAGAATCTCTAGAACTATCTTGAGAGGACCCTCAGCAGGCAGGCCAGGGTCCTCCACAAACGAATCACCAGGGGTAAAAGATGAACTATATATGAATCAAAATCATCCACATCAGTTTCCTCTTCCTCAACACAAAATTACTAAACATATTTTAGGGGGAAGGGGACGATCCTGGGTCCAAGACTCAAGAGAGAATGAACAACCACAAGAGTGAGAGACACAAAAACACAGGTGATAACGGCAAGAAAACAATAGTAAAGAGGAAGTAAACAAATGTGAATCAAGAGAGACAGCGAGAGAGAGATAAAGACAGACTGTCACAAACACTGAACTTGTGCATGCAAGACAGCATGGGTGTAGGTACCAGGAAGAGACAGAGTGGATTAATATTCCTCATATTTAATAGTGACAAGGCTATTAAAATGTTTGTTCCCCATTGTCCCTTAATACTCTATGGACCAGGGGGATATCCAACACATTGCTTTGCAACGAGCTGCGTACCCCCAGGCCCTTAAAGTGTTAAAAATAACCAACTCCTTCCTGAACTATAATTTTAGTCTCTTGCACTGAGCCAGTGACAGGCGCAGGGGGATCGGCGTGCGAATGCCTGCAGAAAAGCCCCGGGCATACTGGAGTGTTTCTTCAGTTGTTGGCTCCAGTTTCGAACTTGCTCTTCACAGGCTGATCCCCTGCTCTTGTCAAAGGTACAATCAGAGATCATGGGATGGAGTAGGAAAGGATCATGGGATTGGAATGGTCAGCTGGAGAGCCTCAAATTGCCCACTCCTGGTCTAAGGATAACTGTCAATGTGTACACTTCTTTATTAACTCTTGAATTCTAGAGACATCTTCAACAATTTAGCATTCAAGAGTTAAGCCAGTGATTCTCAGTCTTTTTTGTTCAGGAAACACCTAATATGCAATCTAGATTTTTCATAGCATCCCTAAAATTGTATTTGTCAAGGGTACTAATAAGTAATATATATTCTTAGATCTCACAATCAGAATAACAAAAACAAACAAATTGCACATAAAAAAAAACATGTGAAACTCAACATTCACATTTTTATCAAAGTATTTATATAAATCAAGGTGCACCCTAATTGGTCATGTGTGACACACCAAGGTGCCATGACACCCTGGTTAAGAATCACTTGGTTATACTGCCATGGCTTTAAAATTCTGTTAGAAACACAGAATCTGACGGCAGATAAGAACCATTTGGCCCATCTACTCTGCCCATGTTTCCTATTGTAAAAACCTCAAACCTTATTTGGTCCTTGGTCTTGTCTTATGTTCAGGACATCCTTATACCTATCCCATGCCTCCTTAAATTCTGTCACTGTATTAACTTCTACCACTTCTGCTGGTAGGCTATTTCACAGATCTACTACCCTCTCAGTGAAGTAAAACTTCAAAAAATTACGTTAGATCTAAACCTGTGTCCCTCTGGTTTTAGACTATGGCCTCTTGTCCTAACAATTTTACTCCTTTGAAATATACTTCCATCCTGCACTTTGTTGAATCCCTTCATGTATTTGAATGTTTCAATCATATCCTCTCTCTCTTCTCTCCTCCAAGCTATACATGTTCAGATCCTTTAGTGTATCCTGATATTTCTTATCCTGTAAACCAGTCACCATTTTAGTAGCCTTTCTTTGAATTTTCTCTAGAGTATCTATATCACTCTGGAGATGGGGTCTCCAGTACTGTACACAATTCTCTAGGTGAGGTCTAACTAGAGATCTGTAGAGTGGCATAACCACTTCCCTTTTTCTGCTACTAATGCCCCTAGCTATACAACCCAGCACCATGCTTGCATTCCCCACCACTTTATTACATTGCCTGCCTACCTTTAAGTCATTAGAAATAATTGCTCCCAGATCCCTTTCCTCTGTCTCTGACAGCACAGTGCATTATGTTACATTTATCAACATTAAACTGCAGCTGCCACACTCTTGTCCATTCTTTTAATTTACCTAAATCATTTAGTTGACACTTACAAGCTAATTTAATTAACATTATGAATAAAAGTGACTAAAATTATTAACTTTTTGCTTGCCAGATGACTGTGTACTAGCACTCAAAGGGTTAATCATATTACACTACCTTGTACACCTAAAGCCCATTTTACATACTTGGACAGGCAGCCCTATTTCTTTACCGCTACTATTGTCTGACACCCCAGCCTTGTTTTACTGCCCACTGGTGGTCACAGACCAAAACAACAGGCACTCACATGCCAGCCTTGTTCTATTGTAAGCAGGAAGTCAGAAAGTGTCACAAATAAATGATAGAACATCCCAGCCTTATTCCACTGTCCAGTGATAGCCATGGAGCAACAAAATCTGACACTCCAGCTTTGTTCCATTGTTCTTGTACCTTCCACTGTCTGCCATTACATACATCTGGCATGGGAAACTCCTTGTTCTTTTTTCAATGAACCCTGGAGTTTCACAGAACACCGTTTGAAAACTGCAAAACTGTATGTATAATATTACGGACCCATTAAAATGGTGTATATTTGATGAGGAATATGTATGTAATAGTATATAAGACAGTAATAGTGTATTTCAGAGCTGGGTCTCATGAAGTGGTGTACGGTTCTGCATTACCTCATTAGAGTGTACCAGACAACGTTTAATGGTTGGCTTGTTTGCAACTTTCACTTTATCAGTGACACAGGGATTTTTCCTCTCTGAAAAATCTACCCCCCCCCCCCCCCCCACACACACACACACACAGAATTTAAGGTTTGTATGCCCTTGCAAGTCAGGACTGATACTGTATATTATGTGCCCTTAGCAACTTTTTTTTTCATAAGAATGTGATGATGGAGCCAGGAAGCTCTAAGAAGTGCCTGGTATACAGACCCCTAGTAAGAAGTATAAAAGAGATGCTCACATACACAGTCACTGTCCCTCATATAGCTTTTTTGTTTCAGGGCTCCATAGTAGGGCCATTCCAACTGACGCCTGAAAGGTGTTGTAATTTAAAACTCACATAGGTACAAATACACTTTTTGTCCACGCAAGCATAATGAGAACAGCTACATAGATGTCAGATTGTCACTGCATATATACAACAAATAAACCAACGCAGAGACAACCATATCTGAGAAACCCTGTAGATGCACTTCATCAGACATTCAATTCAGATGTTCTGGATTGCTGGCATCTTTTCCAGCCAGGAGGGCACTGGGATTCTGTGGGGCACATCCCACAAAGGAGGTAAAGGATGGTAGAGGAAAGACACTATGGTGTTCCCTTAACTTTCCTCAAGTCTTGACTGAAGAAAACAACAACTAAGGGAAATTGTGGTCCCAATAGAGACCAGTCCTGTGGGTCCTTAGAGGTCATGTAAAACAATGGAAGATTTTTTTTTTATTATTAAAAAGTGTCCTCCTTGTAGAGGGACCTTAACCCTATGGTTACTGTATCCCTCAGTGGGTGAAAAAGAAAACTGCAGTTCTTAAGTGTGTACCTTCCTCAAATAAAATAGTAAAATGTCACTGTCCAGATAGAGATTTCAGTGGGGTTCAGTTGCAAAACAGTACATAAAGATACCTAGGTTGTGTATGAATAGCACTTGTCTAGGCAAATCCTTCTGTAAAAGAGACTAACCCACTTTCCCCAAATGAATATTCACCATTTAAAAGGGATAGAAACATGTCATGTAAAAAAAATATATATATTGTAGGGTTTATCCCCCTGAGAAAAGAAGGGATACTTCCACTGCTGAGAGGTGTTTTATCAAAAAGTTATTACAGCACAAACTTGAATTATTTGTGTGCAGTATCTCCATGGCCTGACATTTTTCACTGGTGCTGTTGCTACGCCATCCTATGGACAGCCCTGGTCAGTTGATCATAAGAATGGTCAAAAATAAAAAAGATGAACAAAAGATCATAAGCCAGCACTCAAACTTCTCCCAATTTAATGAAAAAAATAGATATCAAAGAGAATAGTATATAAAAAAAAAAAAGGATATAATAGTACATCACAGATAATACTGACCCGTGGAACCATCCAATCCCAAGGACCTTCCACGTCCCCCCATAACAACAGACCCTCTAAAGATAAAAACTTAAAGGGATAGTAACACTTCGTTTTAACTTTATTTTATTTTGTAGGCATTAAAAAAACATGAAGAATGATATAAGTCTTATCGCTCAAACCTTTATGGTTTATGAGATATTCACAAGCAAAGTTCCCCTCCCCGCCCCTTTTACCTAGTGTAAACAATCTCTTCTCAGATGTGAGTCTGGTTGTATGACAGTACAGATAACAGAAGGGGACAATTTTCTTTGTATGAAAACAATGAAAGCCCTTCCCCCCTTGATAAGTTTTTCAGCTTTTTCCATTATCTTAATTGAAGATTGTCCCTCTCTGCAGTCTACCTGGGCATCTCCCTTCTGATTTGGTTGAACAGGGGGGGGATACTTTGTTTGTGAATATCTCTTAAACCATAAAGGTTTCAGAGATAAGACTTATATCATTCTTCATGTTTTTTTAATGCCTACAAAATAAAATAAAGTTAAAATGAAGTATTACTATCCCTTTAAAACACAAAAAAACAAACAAACAAAAAAAAAACCACAATCCAAATATCCCAGAGTCATTCATCAAAAATTGCTACTCTGGGCCCTGCTTATTAGTATTGATAATTTTTGATGGGATACTCTGAGATATGTGTATTGGTTGTTTTTATGTTTTTATCTTTGGGGGGGTAGGGCTTGGGAGGTCCTTGGGATTGGACAGTTCCATGGGTCAGTATTATCTTATGTGATGTATTATTATATCCTTTTTTGATACCAATCTTTTTTATATATATTTTTTTCATTAAAATTGGGAGACGTTTGAGTGCTGGCTTATGATCATCTTTTGTTCCTCTTTTTTGTTTTTGAATGTGTATATTATGATCTTTACAGCACCCTATGTGTGTTACACAGTGTCACTTCCCATGTTGAATTATACATGTGCTCACTATATATAATAGATTTTGATCATAAGAATGGTGTAGCAACAGCGCCACTGTAAATTTTCAGGCCATTGAGATATTACACCTAAAAAAATTCAGTTTTGCCCTGCAATAGCTTTTGAATAACATCTCTCAGCAATGGGAGTACCATTTTTATGCTCAAGAGGAAATATATTTATATACTATATTTGGTTTAACATATTAAGTGTTACTATCCTTGTAAAGTGGTAACATGCAACAAGAGTGCAGATTTATGTAGAATACCATTAGAGAAACAAGACTATGATTAGTGATTTAAATCAGGCCTTCCTGACTATTGATTTAAAAAAGAAATACTCTAAACTTGGTTTTGATAGGATCTATTTCAGCAAACGTTTACTTATATCTACTGCTGTGTGCACCTGTCTGTGAAAATCAACAACATCAGAATATAAAGGAAGATTTAAATCTAAAATTATGTACAGGACATGTGCACATAACAGAAAACATAGCAAAAGTGCAAAGTCTGAACTGGATAAACTCTCATTATTATCTTAGAAAAGCTGATTGTTCACACAAAGGAAGTCTTGTATAGCTGCAGTGAGAATGTTGATGTGTTCATATAAATACATTAACATTACAGTAAACTTCAGCATTGACACATTTTTGCTATAAAGAGTAAAACCAGAAAATTACCTATTTGAACTTAGCAGGTTAAAATAATAAATTCCAGATATAAATCAAGTTCTTGTAGGCTTATGTACGACTATCTATTACCTTGAGTGTTCACGTACAATGTTTTGGTTTTAGGCAAAGAGGTGCAAGTTGTATTAAAAGAGTACTTTGGTGTAGAGTTGAATGGTGTTGGTACAGTTTCGCTGCTGAAAGGATGGCCAAAATGTTACATTGTCAGTCTTTCTGGTTTTATAGATGATGTAATGTAATGATGTCATATCTGATGTCATCAGCAAAGCACTCTGGCGTTTATACATTTGAGTGTGAAATGTATGTTTGCAGCATGAAATCAGTGTATGTAAATAATATATATAATAATATAAACTCAGTTGCTTTATAGGTGCACATCACAATAGTAAAGTACACTGGGCCTTATGAAAAAAATCTAAATTATTTGCAGTTCTGCAGATGATCAGCTGTACCATAGGGTATAAAAAAAAAATTCTCAGAATTTCCCATGAATCAAATGCAGCTTTTAAACCCTTGAACGTTAGAGAAGTTTCCAGTACATTGCTTCTCAATGCTCTAGAGACCTCTCTAGCACTCAAGGTGTTAAAATCCCAAATTAAATAAATGGTAATTTAATTTAACACCCTACAGTGCAGTTGGTTTGCTCTATAACTGCTCATGCATTGCTTAACAGTGCATTAGAGACTACCCTAGCACCATAGGTTTAAAGCTCCAAATACATTAACAGGGCACTGCATGTTTAGACATTGCATAGTAGTTGTTTAGTACCATATTTAATTCACTTATGTCTACACAGAACACAAGCACACACAAAGAATCCAATGTTTTTGGATTTTCATGAAATAATGAATCCCGGGAAAAATATTTGCTCAAACACAGACCTGAAACCAAATCCTATTATAATGACCTCAGCAATACAAATTCCACTTGAACAAATAGCATTAATTTAGGACTTGGCAACCGGCAGCCCTGCAGGACTACAATGCCCACTATCCCAAGCCACTGCATATTGTAGTCTAAAACAGCACCTCATGATTGCAATTGTACAATGCTAATTTGTAATTGGCTGCATTTTTATGTTCCAACATATTTATCCAGAAATGAAGATTTGGAAACCAAAATAGCCAGTATACCCAAATACCAAACAGACTCCTTGACTTTTGTGCATCCCTATGCAAAACACTTCATGACAAACATGAAAACCCGAGTTAATTATGACATAGTAATGACAAAGGCTATGTAATAAATATGTATGAATGGAAGAGTACACCAGAAAACCCTAGTCCAACTAAAATATTGGCCAGATCTCCCTAACTACCACTAACCTGGTCCATTGATGAATACTTACCAAGTCACACACCCAGTCCTACAGTAATCCCTTAAATGTAAGGAGAAGGAGCCTCCTCTTGTCTCTAATCAGCAACCTACAGAGCCAGTACACTTGGGTAGAGCTGAAACAACCTTGGGATCACAGGAAGTGGAGGCTCCTTATCTCTAGACTTTTGGAAGCACTATGAGATCAGACAAGCAACTAGGTAAATATTAACTCCTGCCCAACAGAAGAATGCTAGTAGTAGTAAGGGACACACGGCCAAAATTTAAAAAAAAAAATATGCCATAAAATATAGGCATGTTCAGTCTCATCCTTTTCATTCTGCTATAAAACCACAGGTACTACTAATAAAGGGCTGAATTCCATTGCAGGTGAAAACTTTATCACTTTTATTTATCTCCAAATTTCACCATAGACTCAAATAAGAACTGAGCTAAACAAGAGAGAACAATTCTACCTGCAGTTGAAGTCACAATTAGGAGGAAAGGCATTTAGGAGGGATCATGAGATGGGCAGTGGAGTAAGTTAAGGAGATGAGGGAGAGAAGTAATGGGTAAGGAGTAAAGTTAAAACTAGGCGGAAGGAGTTGTAAAGGAAGTGTCACAGACACCTTACAGTACTCTGCGTTTCCCAGTGTCACAGTCCCCTTACAGTACTCTGCGCTTCCCAGTGTCACAGTACCCTTACAGTACTCTGCGCTTCCCAGTGTCACAGTCCCCTTACAGTACTCTGCGCTTCCCAGTGTCACAGTCCCCTTACAGTACTCTGCGCTTCCCAGTGTCACAGTCCCCTTACAGTACTCTGCTCTTCCCAGTGTCACAGTCCCCTTACAGAACTCTGCGCTTCCCAGTGTCACAGTCCCCTTACAGAACTCTGCGCTTCCCAGTGTCACAGTCCCCTTACAGTACTCTGCGCTTCCCAGTGTCACAGTCCCCTTACAGTACTCTGCTCTTCCCAGTGTCACAGTCCCCTTACAGTACTCTGCTCTTCCCAGTGCCTCAGTCCCCTTACAGTACTCTGCTCTTCCCAGTGTCACAGTCCCCTTATGGTACTCTGCGCTTCCCAGTGTCGCAGTCCCCTTACGGTACTCTGCGCTTCCCAGTGTCGCAGTCCCCTTACGGTACTCTGCGCTTCCCAGTGTCACAGTCCCCTTACAGTACTCTGCGCTTCCCAGTGTCACAGTCCCCTTACAGTACTCTGCGCTTCCCAGTGTCAGTCCCCTTACAGTACTCTGCGCTTCCCAGTGTCACAGTCCCCTTACAGTACTCTGCGCTTCCCAGTGTCACAGTCCCCTTACAGTACTCTGCGCTTCCCAGTGTCAGTCCCCTTACAGTACTCTGCTCTTCCCAGTGTCACAGTCCCCTTACGGTACTTTGCGCTTCCCAGTGTCACAGTCCCCTTACGGTACTCTGCTCTTCCCAGTGTCACAGTCCCCTTACAGAACTCTGCGCTTCCCAGTGTCACAGTCCCCTTACAGAACTCTGCGCTTCCCAGTATGACACTCCCCTTACAGTACTCTGCGCTTCCCAGTGTCACAGTACCCTTACAGTATTCTGCGCTTCCCAGTGTCACAGTCCCCTTACAGTACTCTGCGCTTCCCAGTGTCACAGTCCCCTTACAGAACTCTGTGCTTCCCAGTGTCACAGTCCCCTTACAGAACTCTGCGCTTCCCAGTGTCACAGTCCCCTTACAGTACTCTGCGCTTCCCAGTGTCACAGTCCCCTTACAGTACTCTGCACTTCCCAGTGTCACAGTCCCCTTACAGTACTCTGCGCTTCCCAGTGTCACAGTCCCCTTACAGTACTCTGCGCTTCCCAGTGTCACAGTCCCCTTACAGTACTCTGCTCTTCCCAGTGTCACAGTCCCCTTACGGTACTTTGCGCTTCCCAGTGTCACAGTCCCCTTACGGTACTCTGCGCTTCCCAGTGTCACAGTCCCCTTACGGTACTCTGCTCTTCCCAGTGTCACAGTCCCCTTACGGTACTCTGCGCTTCCCAGTGTCACAGTCCCCTTACGGTACTCTGCTCTTCCCAGTGTCACAGTCCCCTTACAGAACTCTGCGCTTCCCAGTGTCACAGTCCCCTTACAGAACTCTGCGCTTCCCAGTGTCACAGTCCCCTTACAGAACTCTGCGCTTCCCAGTATCACACTCCCCTTACAGTACTGTACACCTCCCGGTGTCACTCTGCACTTTCTAGGATCACACTCCCCTTATAGGACTTTGCACTTTCTAGTGTCACTTTCCCCTTTCAGCACATTGCACTTTTTAGTGTCATGCATATATTAAAGTATTCAGCACCACCAACGGTTTAAGACTTCCATAACAGCAATAATGAGCGATATGCACACACTTCCGTTTACCTTCTCTGTGGTGAATTCGGTTCTACTCTCCGGATGCAACAGGCGCAGTACCTTATGCAGTGCAATGCGCTCTCTGCACTAACACCTACTTCCTGGTTCAATCACGTGGAGCGAAGACACAGTGATGTCATGAGACGACCTGATGGCTGACACGTGACTCATCAAGTGCCTTATTCTCCTTCACATTGTTTTATGGTTTCTAAATAGCAAAATACAACAGTTTACATTGGGGTGGGCAGGGGTGGAGGCCAATTGCCTCCGAGCCGGTTTTAAGTCTATACTGGTGAGCCGCAGCTTCCCTTCAACTTCCTCTTGCTGCCATTGGAAAGCTGCCAGCCTAGAAACTGGTGACCATACATTCTGAATGTGTTGGGCCACCTCAAATTTGTGTGTGTTGTTGACTGGAAAGAGAGACATCTGTGTGGCGAGGGGCGGTCGGTTGCCTAGTAACTGGTGCGTTATTGTGCAGTAGGCCAACAGGGAACGGACAAAACAGCGCAGAAGTTTCGCTAGGTTAAGGTGACCAGATTTTTAAAATGAAATCCAGGGACGTTTTTTCCTCCATACCCTGTCCACACCATATCCACCTCCACAAGCTGTACACACAATGCCCACACTGTGTCCACCCTCACACCCTGTCCACACACTGCTTACACTCTGTCCACCCTCACACCCCATCCACACACTGCCCACCTCCACACATACTCTCCACATTGCCCACCCCATCCTACTCCATAAACTGTCCGCCCTGTTCTCCTCCACACACTGTTCACCCTGTCTTATGCCAAACACTGCCCATCCTCCACATTTCCTACCTCCACACTGTCCACTTCAACAGTGCCCCTCCAAAACACTGTCCACCCCACGCTGTCCACCCCAAATTGCCCACGCTGACCAACTCCACATTGCCCATCTCAATGCTGTCCACCATACCTGGGAACTCTCCGGTTTTGCCCTGGAGACTCCGGATTTCAAAGTGAATTACCGGGTCTCCGGGGCAATGTGTGAATCACCGGGTGGGCAGAGTTTAAGTAGAAACTCTGCCCACTTGTGCACCATCCCGCCCGGTTCCTCCCACTCCCCGCCCTCTTACATCCATTTTGCAGGGGGTTTTTGTGGGTTTTTTGTCCCGCCCCTGTGACTAAGCCCCGCCCCTTTTATGACGTGATTCGCTTCATTTTCCTCCCCCTGGGCACTGACAGGGTTACCCTCCGGGTTAGCCCTGTTTCAAAAGTTCCCAGGTATGCTGTCCACCCCACACACTGCCCACACTAGAAACAGCCTTACTTAACCATTTGTGAATACAAAACCATTTGTGATTGCAGAATAGGCACTCACTGCAAGCTGAGAAGTCATGCTCAAGAGCTGCCCTGTTGATGCCTGCTTTCCTGATCCTCATGCTCAGAGACAGAGAGTGAGACACATGTCCTGTGCAACAGTGCTGCAACAATGTCCTATGCACTAAACAGCCAATGAGAGAGGGGTATCCTGGCAAAACTGTCCTCTCTCATTGGCTGCATTGCAACTTTTTGAGAAGCAGGACTGGTGCAAGGATTTTTGCCACCCTAGGCAAAACCACATTTTGCCACCCCTTTATGCAGGAGGAGGAGGCTTTCTAGAAGGGAAGGACTGGCAACCTTTGGTGTGGGGGGCAAATACAATCAAGTGGCCCACTTATTGTATCATTACAGCCCACAGTCCCAGACCACTCATTTTTTTAAACTTTATAATTGCCATTAATGCTGTGAAGTAAGACAAGTGATGCCACAGAGCTTACAACTGAAATTGAGCTATGGCAGTGATACTAATGGATTACAATTGAAATGGAGCAACAATAGTGCTAGCACAGATACACAAACAAGAAATCTGCGCAACTGTAAAAAATGGAGATATATGTAATTCACCACAGGTATAAATAAAGGTCAAGAAGACTTGAAATAATAAGTATCTAAATGCCTGTATACTGTCCCAGTACCAAGTTCATGCAGTCCTTATAGGTTAGTGGTCTTGATGGATGGATGGGTTAGAATGATATATGTTAAATGAAATGAGAAGATGAAAATGGATAGGTCAATGAACACAGTCTCTATCCGTAGTCTCAATATTTTCTGGTGCAGCTCTCTGTCCAAGGTATCCTTGTATACCTCAAAGGGAAAGTCCAATTCTGCAGAATAGAGAGCGCAAACACAGAACAAAAAATAAAAAAAGAAACAGAGAGAAAGGGTACTCTAAGTGTAGTATCTTTAATTAATACAAATATGTGCAGAATATAAAAATCCCCCCTTCTCCCCATGCACTTACAAGAAGCCCATCTTGGGCTATAGCGTCTCAAGGGTCCCAGCCCTTTAGTGCCACAAAGCTGTGCCTTTGTTCTGTTCTTAATACAGTGTCCGTTCGTCTGAGCGCTGAGGTGGTAGTAGCTGGTCCTTGTTGGAAACAGTGTATCTTCACGTCCTGGGTATCTCAATCATATGTATTCAACTGGAAACAAAGTGTCTCCGATTAGTAAGTATCCAGTGGTTGCCAGGGATGCGATATAGCTCGCTACAGAAAACAGTGTTCCCACATGTGGGGATGGTGCTACAAAGCAACCCAACTCCACGTGGAAACACCTACCGCTAAAGCGGCGTGACCGCTGTTGCCTCGGTCGCTCCGGACCGGAACTAAGGGTTCTCACAGGGGGCAGGGCGGGACCCGGTACAGTCCGTGCAGGGGGAGGGGAGATCAAATGCCCAATGCTTATCGTGGATACTCGGATCCACTTCTTCAGGGGAAGCAAAGAGTGTGCACAAGCTTACACCCTGCTATTTATACCTTGCTACCAGAAAGACATTTGATAACAAAATTTAAAAATGTACAAAATTCAATAAAACAAGGACTAATAATAAAATATTTACAAACTGATAAAAACAATAATGTAACCTTGGTAAAAGTACATAATGGATAAAGTGCAAATGTGACAGTATTTGGTATTAGTACAAGTGAGATAATTAAATATTGCAGAAAAAAAAATAAATATATATTATTTGAAAATGGACAAAGGGGTGTGATATGTAAGTGATAATTAATGTGATATCGATCTCCCTGTGTACTGTAAATTAATGTTGGTTAATAAAATGGAATTATGTGATATGTGAGCAATTAGTGAAACATACATGTACCATTAAAATACACCGAAATATCAATAAAAATAATAATAAAAGCAAACATGATCATATATAAAACATATTCATATAAAATTTACTGCAACAAGCTTATGTCGTTGAAAAAAAAAATTTTTTTGAATCAGATAGATTTAAAAAAAATGAGACACATGATTTTGAATAAATAAGTATACATTATATTATTTATACAAAGGCTGTAAAATCAAAATCTATATTCAAACCACATGGGTCTGTTGTCTTTAATGTATAAATCCAAAAGGATTCTCTCTGTCTTAATTTTAATAGTCTGTTTCCCCCTCTGTGATTTAGGGTTACTTGTTCAATGCCTAACACTTTTAAATTTTCGTGTCTACAATTGTGAGCTAATTTGCAATGTTTTGATAGATTATGTGTTTCAATTCCATTTTTAATATTCATTAAATGTTCAGAGAACCTAATTTTAAGTTTTCTTTTGGTTCTTCCTACGTATTGTAGGTTACACTCACAAGTGATTAAATAAATAACATAAGTAGAATGACAATTTATAAAGTTTTTTATAGTATAGGTCTTACCCGTAGTAGAACACTGAAAATTCAAAATTTTGGATTTATCTAAATGTGCACATGTAGTGCAGTTTTTAATTCCACATTTATGCATGCCTTTGATCTGAGGTAAAAAAGTTTTATTGATTGTTGGAGGGGACAGTTTGTGTGTGATATCACTAGGGGATACATAATTGGCTAAATTGATATTTCTACGGAAGACAACTTTAGGTCTTTCCCCTAGTTCTTTCTTTAAAATAGGGTCTTGCATAAGCACATGCCAATGTTTATTAATTATTTGCTTAATTTGTGGTGCTTTATGGTTATAGTTGGTAATAAACAAAGGGACAGTGGGTTGTGAATCCTTTTTTCTATTCTTGTCTTGATATTGTAAAAGGGCTTTTCTATCAATCTTCAAAGTTTGAGCTAAGGCTTGTTGTACTACTTTGTTATCATAACCTTTTTCATGAAACTTGTGTTGTAGGATTTCTGCTTCTTTTAGAAATTCTTGTTCTGTACTACAATTCCTTTTGATTCTTTGGAATTGGCTAAATGGAATATTGTTAATCCAATTCCTATAGTGACCACTTTTGGCATGCAGATAATTATTGGAATCCACGTTTTTACGGTAATTGGTGGTATGGATCTCATCTCCCACCTGATATAGCATGATATCCAAGAATTCTATGCTATTCTTTTTTAAAATTACTCGTAAAGCTGAGGTTCAAATCATTATCATTAATGTATTGTGTAAATGATGTAAACTTCTCCTCTGATCCTATCCAAATGAAAATGAGATCATCTATGTATCTCTTATAAAGTCTAATATTCTTTTTGAAAGGATTTTCATCATTATAAATATACTTCAACTCCCAAAAATTCATAAATATATTGGCATATGATGGGGCGAATGTTGATCCCATTGCTACGCCTGATACTTGTAGGGAAAAAGTATTATCAAAAAGAAAATAATTGTGATACAAGATAAACTCAATACACTTCATTAAAAAGGAGACCTGTTCTTGGGGTAGCACATTATATATATTAAGAATATCAGTTATGGCTCTTAATCCTGATTCATGGGGTATGTTGGTGTAAAGACTACAAACATCACACGTAGCCCATTTAAAATCTTTTTCCCATTTTATGTTTTGCACTTCCTGTAAGATGTGTATAGTATCCTTTAGATATGATTTTTGAGTAGTAACTAGGGGTTGTAAGAACTGGTCTATATATTGTGACAAGTGATTTGTCAAAGAATTAATACCAGATACTATCGGTCTCCCTGGGGGATTAGTAATCGATTTGTGTAGTTTAGGTAGATGATAGAAAATTGTAATGGTAGGAAATTCTTGAAAAAGAAAGTGAAATTCATCTTTATTAATAACCCCTTTGTTCAGAGCTGCTGTGAGTATACTTTGAAGTTCATTTAAAAATGTTGATGTTGGGTCTACCTTCAATATATTGTAAGTTGTGGTATCATTGAGTAATCTTTTTGCCTCTTTAAGATAATCACTAGTGTTTTGAATGCAAATAGCCCCTCCCTTATCTGCCTGCCGAACAACAATAGAAGTATTTTTCTGTAGAGCTAGTAAGGCTATTTTTTCTTCTTTATTTAGATTCTGTTTTCTAGAAGTTATATGAGTACAGAGATGTTCCATATCTCTGTTGATAAGATCATTAAAAACTTTTATATGCTCACTTTGAGCTTGTACTGGATAGAATGTTGATTTGGGTTTACATGTACTGTGTATAACACTTAGGGAGCTCGGATCTGCACAATCATGTTGTAACATTCCTAGCTCCCTAAGGTTATATTTGTCCTTCATAGTACAGTGTATATTAGGGGCCTTTGTTTCTTGTATTTTGGTAGCAAAAAATCTTCTGAGAGTTATTGACCTAACATATTTATGAATATCAACATAGAGATTAAAACCATTTGGATCTTGATGAGGAGAGAAAGATAGACCTTTCTGTAAGACTTTACTTTCCGATGTTGTAAGTACATGATCACTAAGATTGTAAATGTTATTCACAGAATTTAATCAACCTTGGCTACTTTTACTATGGTTCCTTCCTGCTCTGCATCCTCTTCTGGTTGCAGAGGTCTTTTTTGTCCTTTGTTGTTTTGTTCCATTGATATTTTGGTTGTAGATGAATGTCTGTGTGATTGTTGTTGAACTTTGTTTCCTTGGTTTGGTTGGTGATGTCTGTGATGATATGTTGGTGGTTGCCTGAATCGATTGTGCTGTTTGTAATAATGATGATGGTGTTTGTTGCGTCTGGGAGGATAGTTGCGATATCCCAAAAAATGAATATTAAAAATGGAATTGAAACACATAATCTATCAAAACATTGCAAATTAGCTCACAATTGTAGACACGAAAATTTAAAAGTGTTAGGCATTGAACAAGTAACCCTAAATCACAGAGGGGGAAACAGACTATTAAAATTAAGACAGAGAGAATCCTTTTGGATTTATACATTAAAGACAACAGACCCATGTGGTTTGAATATAGATTTTGATTTTACAGCCTTTGTATAAATAATATAATGTATACTTATTTATTCAAAATCATGTGTCTCCTTTTTTTTAAATCTATCTGATTCAAAAAAAAATTTTTTTTCAACGACATAAGCTTGTTGCAGTAAATTTTATATGAATATGTTTTATATATGATCATGTTTGCTTTTATTATTATTTTTATTGATATTTCAGTGTATTTTAATGGTACATGTATGTTTCACTAATTGCTCACATATCACATAATTCCATTTTATTAACCAACATTAATTTACAGTACACAGGGAGATCGATATCACATTAATTATCACTTACATATCACACCCCTTTGTCCATTTTCAAATAATATATATTTATTGATTTATTTATTTTTTTTCTGCAATATTTAATTATCTCACTTATACTAATACCAAATACTGTCACATTTGCACTTTATCCATCATGTACTTTTACCAAGGTTACATTATTGTTTTTATCAGTTTGCAAATATTTTATTATTAGTCCTTGTTTTATTGAATTTTGTACATTTTTAAATTTTGTTATCAAATGTCTTTCTGGTAGCAAGGTATAAATAGCAGGGTGTAAGCTTGTGCACACTCTTTGCTTCCCCTGAAGAAGTGGATCCGAGTATCCACGATACGCGTTGGGCATTTGATCTCCCCTCCCCCTGCACGGACTGTACCGGGTCCCGCCCTGCCCCCTGTGAGAACCCTTAGTTCCGGTCCGGAGCGACCGAGGCAACAGCGGTCACACCGCTTTAGCGGTAGGCGTTTCCACGTGGAGTTGGGTTGCTTTGTAGCACCATCCCCACATGTGGGAACACTGTTTTCTGTAGCGAGCTATATCGCATCCCTGGCAACCACGGGATACTTACAAATCGGAGACACTTTGTTTCCAGTTGAGTACATATGATTGAGATACCCAGGACGTGAAGATACACTGTTTCCAACAAGGACCAGCTACTACCACCTCAGCGCTCAGACGAACGGACACTGTATTAAGAACAGCACAAAGGCACAGCTTTGTGGCACTAAAGGGCTGGGACCCTTGAGACGCTATAGCCCAAGATGGGCTTCTTGTAAGTGCATGGGGAGAAGGGGGGATTTTTATATTCTGCACATATTTGTATTAATTAAAGATACTACACTTAGAGTACCCTTTCTCTCTGTTTCTTTTTTTATTTTTTGTTCTGTGTTAGTGCTAGCACAGAGCTTAACATTCAAAGGGCGTGCCACTAGTGACAAACAGCTTACAGTTGGAATGGTGTTAGAGTAGTGATACAAGAGAGCTTCCAACTGATATTGACAGAATTCAAAACTGAAATTGAAATACACTAGTGATATCACAGAGGTTACAATTGAAATGGATCTACAGCAGTTATATTGCAGAGTTTACAACTGAAAGGGTGTGACAGAAGTGATACACAGAGCATACAAGGCCAGACAATGTGGAAGATTATTACTGCCAAGTGGCTTACAATTCCTGGGCTCCACTCTGCTATTAACAGTTCTTGTCCCACTATTCGCAACATAGCCATCACTACCTAAAGGGCCTTACAATCTATTCAAAAGAATAAAAATTGTAGCATGTTGAATTCCAAAGATTTTTACATAAAATTAAAATAATTAATAATTGTCCTAATTTGATCATATCATAAATTGATTATAGAAAAACGGTATAGAAATAAATGCATATGATTCATCTGCAACAAATTATACACATCAACAAATCATGTATTAAAATTCTCACCTTGTGGCCTCATTTTAATCAGGTTGTCATAGTCATGGTGTGGTGTTAGAAGGTATAAGACATTATTATTTAAGTGTAGAAACTTCTGCCGTATAAGTGTGAGTAGCCCAATAAGGCCTTCTAATGGTCCCTTTTAAATATATTGCCCATTTTTAACTTTAGTTCCCATGTTTGGTGAATTTAGGAATGCTGATGGAAGGAATGGGATGTGGGTTTCTGAGGTAAGCATAAACATTTGTTTCATGAACCATAGCACCTTAAAAATGAATGGGATGAAGGATACATCAAACTGCATACCGCCAACTGCTGTTATCATTCTTTTAAGAAGAAAAAACAAACCTGTAACAGTTATTACCACATGACAAACCAGCCCCATACCCTCTCATGCTAGCTTTATAGTGTTCAACCTGTTCTGCCTTGCTGATGGTTCAGCAGTCAATAGATGCATCAGTTACAGGGTCACGAAATGCATCCTGATCAAAACAACCCCAAAACAATTATTGCCTGGATCAGATAAAAAGAGCATGGCATATGCCCAGTCAGCAGCATATGTTTGCTTGTCATTGAAATTGTTTGTTTGTTTTTTTAAGAAGCTTTTTGTTAAGGAGGAAGCAACAAAAAACCAAAAAATTAAAGTAAAGAAAATACTGCATAATGATTGCTAACCTCTGGCCCTATTACAGCCATTTTCTATAGTTAATGGATAACCTGAGGGCAATGCTGCCAAGAGCCCGCAATGACGTCTCTTTGAGTTCCGCGGGTTCCTTCATTATAAGATACTTCCTGGTTACAGCCTGGAAGTATCTTGTAAAGAGGGAGCCAATGAAACTGCCCCACTGCACAATCTCAAAGGGAGATCATCACGGCAGCAGTGCCCTCCGATTATCCAATCACTACAGAAAAATTATTGTAATAGGGCCGGTCAGTTTGTATGGGGGCTTTTGGGAAGGCACTGGATGGCAGATACAGCTGAAGTAATGCCGTTCATGCCTTCCGATTGATAATGCAGCTGCAATTTAGATCCAGGGGCATATTCTGTCCGGGGACAGTGCCTTCAATCCAGGGACTGTCCCCGGAAATCGGGGACGTCTGGTCACCCTACTCTAAGTGTAATATTATTCGTACTGGATCACCTTCACCACATGCTCCACAAGAAATGCACTCACTTGTTTGAGAGGTTAGGACAGCCTCTCAGTACAAAAGCATCCCTGGCACAAACCCCAGGACAGTTGCACCTCTCTGTCAACAGATCCATCTTTGCTTGATGCTAGTTCTCCACAGGAAACACACAGATTCTCCACAATGAATCTTTGCACTTTCAATCCAAATTCTAGAGACTTTCCATTTGACAATAGGGTGGGTCACAACAATAACCTCTTAATTAAAGGGACATTTTAAAAAAATGCATTTGGGCACAGGTGCTCTTAAACTCAAGATAAAGGTTTATTCCAGCATTCAAAAATAACAGAAAATAAATGAAATTATATTAAAAAGCAATCGCTATTTAATCAGCAAAAATAATTTATTAAACTACCATAAAATAACCCTCTATGCGTTTCGTGAACCTTTGTCAATTCCTCAGGAGCGCGTGGCAAACTGTTCATCTGCCTTACCTCCAATATTTATGTTGAGAGTAACCCCCTCTACTTGCCATCTTTCCCACCAAACGAATCATCTCCACAGCATCCGCTCGCAATAGAGCACTTCCGTCCGAGTCTGGACACGTCATGCGGTTCACTCGTGGGATGCACCATTGTGCATACCCACCTTGCCTACCATAGGTAGAGTCAGCGGACTCTATTGCTCATACGCTGCACCCTACTGTGATATCTGTGTTGTTTGGGTGTATACCACAATAAGACTCAAATGTAGAGGAAGCTGTATACATTTCCCCTCTGGAGAGCCCAATTGGGACATGTAGCGCTCCAGGGGTGTAGCATATGAGCAACAGACTCCACTGACTTTATCTATGGTATGCACAATGGTGCGACCCACGAGTGAACCACATGACGTGTCCAGGCGTGAACGGAAGTGCACTATTGAGGATGGATGCCGTGGAGCTGATTCTTTTTTTTGGCGGGAAAGATGGCACGTAGAGGGGATTACTCTCAACATAAATATTGGAGGTAAGGCAGATGAACACTGTTTGCCAAGCGCTCCTGAGGAATTGACAAAGGTTCACAAAACGCGTAGAGCGTTATTTTATGGTAGTTTTATAAATTCTTTATGCTGATTGAATAGCAATTGCTTTTTAATATAATTTTATTTATTTTCTGTTGTTTTTGTATGCTGGAATAAACCTTTATCCTGAGTTTAAGAGCACCCGTGCCCATAAGCATTTTTAAAAAAATGTTCCTCTAATTAAGAGGTTGTTGTGGCCCACCCTAGAATTTGGACTGAAAATGCAAACCCGGAAGTCAGAATGTCGCACAAGAATCACAGGCACCGTGATAGTACCCCCCTCTCAAAGACCCCCCTCCTGCCTCGAGGGGGTCTGGGTTTATTAGGAAACTTGGCATGAAATCTGCGCAACAGAATAGGAGCATGAATCAGAGTGGTTAACCCATGAACATTCCTCTGGACCATAACCCTTCCAATGCACCAAGAATTGGACCTGGCCACGGAATCTACATGAATCCAGAACACTCTGCACTTCATATTCATCGTGATCCTGTATGCGCACAGGACCAGGGACAGCAGGAGTGGTAGTGTAGCGGTTGCACACCAATGGTTTGAGGAGTGACACATGGAACACGTGTATTCTCATAGAAGCCGGTAATTCCAACGCATAGGAGACAGGGTTAACTCGACGGAGCACCCGGAACGGACCCACAAACTGGGGAGCAAACTTGAGACACGGAACTTGCAACCTGAGATTCTTAGAGGATAACCAGACCCGGTCCCCCACCTGGAATACAGGAGCCAGTAGACGTCTGTTATTGGCATGCCGCTGGGCACGTGCAAAAGACTCACGTAGGGTATTCTGGACCTGTGCCCATGTGGAGCGGAGCTGCCTAATATGCTCATCCAGAGCCGGAATCTGCTGTGCCTGAAAGTTATCTGGGAGCAAGCATGGTTGGAACCCGTAGTTGATCAGGAAGGGTGAGCTCCCAGACGTGCTGCACACCGCACAGTTCCTGGCAAACTCTGCCCACGGCAACTAGTACACCCAATTGTCGTGATGATTGGAAATTAAACAACGCAAGAACTACTCCAATCCCTGGTTGGCACGCTCAGCGGCCCATTAGTTTGGGGATGATAAGCCGAGGAAAATGACAACTGAATCCCCATCTGTTCACAAAAGGCCCTCCAGAATCTCGAGACGAATTGACTCCGAGACCAGCACCTTGGGCACCCCGTGAAGTCGGAATACCTCCCTGGCAAAAACAATTGCCAGTTCCTTAGCAGATGGCAAGCCAGGGAGTGGCACAAAATGAGCCATTTTAGAGAACCTGTCAACTATCATTAGGATTACAGTAAACCCTCTGGAGGCCGGCAGTTCTCCCAGGAAATTAATAGATACATGTGACCAAGGCCGGTCCCCATTAGGAACAGTGTGTAAGAGACCCACAGGAAGATGTCTGGGAACCTTGGAACGGGCACAGGTGGCACAGGCTGCTGTAAATGCCGCACAGTCATCCCTCATGCCAGGCCACCAAAACATACAGGACAATGACCAAATCAATTGATTCTTCCCAACATGACGAGCCGCCCGGGAGGAGTGGTAGGTATCCATTAGTTTAGCCCGAAAAGGCTCGGCCACAAAGCACTTGCCCACAGGTTTCTCTGGAGGAGCATTGGCCTGGGATGCCAAGATCTCCTCCCCTAAAGGAGACGTGATACTGTTTGTAGGGTGGCAAGTATACGGTTCGGAGGGATGATAGGCACCGGAATAGAGTCAGCTTCTGGATCTGAGCCAAATTGTCTGCATCAGCACGTACATTTTTAGTACCAGGCAAGTATGAGACAATGAAATTAAAATGAGACAAAAATAGCGCACATCTCGCTTGCCATGGAGAAAGCCTTTTAGCCTCTGATAGATACATGAGGTTTTTATGATGAGTCAGGATCAAAATAGGTACCTTAGTGCCCTCCAACAAATGTCGCCATTCACGTAAGGCCAGAATAATCGCTAGGAGTTCCCGGTCTCCAATGTCATAAAGACTCTGTGCTTTGGTCAACTCCCTCAAAACGAACCCACATGGTCTCAAGGTCTTATCCGGACCTGGTTTTTGGCTCAAGACCGCCCCGACTCCAGTCTCAGAAGCATCCACCTCTAAAGTAAATGGCAACCCAGGAATAGGATGCGACAGAACTGGAACGGTAGAAAATGCCAATTTTAAAGTCTCAAATGCCTTAATTGCCTCTGGGGACCATTCTGAGGAGGAGGCACCCTTGTGGGTCATATCGGTGAGTGGTTTGACAATACTAGAATAGTCGCAAATAAATTTCCTATAATAATTTGCGAATCCTAGGAATCTCTGTAAGGGTTTGAGGCCCGTGGGCCGCGGCCACTGTTGTATAGCTGCAAGCTTGTCCTTGTCCATAGCGAAGCCCTCTTTAGAGATCACGTACCCCAAAAAGGCCACACTGGACCTATGGAACTCGCACTTCTCGAGTTTGCAATACAGCTTGTTTTCCCTTAACCTCTGCAAGACCGCAGAGACATGGCCACGGTGAGTTTCCAGGTCAGGAGAGTAAATCAAAATGTCGTCTAGGTACACGACCACAAAGGATTGTAAAAACTTACGTAGGACATCATTAATCAATTCTTGAAACACAGCCGGGGCACTGCACAGACCAAAAGGCATAACTAGATACTCGTAATGCCCCGTACGACTATTGAAAGCTGTTTTCCACTCATCACCGTCTTTAATCCGGACTAAATTATACGCCGCCCTCAGATACAGTTTAGTAAAAATGGAAGCGCCCTTTAAACGATCGAACAATTCGGTGATGAGTGGAATGGGGTAGGCGTTCTTTATCATGATTTTGTTAAGACCCCTATAATCAATACAGGGTCTTAGTTCCCCGTCCTTCTTTTTAACAAAAAAGAATCCAGCCCCCGCAGGCCGAGGAAGACTTGCATATAATACCCCGAGCCAGGGCGTCACTGATATACTCCTCCATGGCACTATTTTCGTCACCAGACAATGGGTATGTCCTACCCTTCGGGGGCATAGCGCCTGGAACAAGATCAATAGCACAGTCGTACGTACTATGCACCGGCAAAGTGCTAGATTCACCCTTACTAAACACGTCGCTGAATGACTGATATTCCAGCGGTAAGGAGGGAGAGGTACACAAAATTTTGGTAGGCTGACTCAGACAGTGGGTTTTACAGTACTCAGACCAAGACAATACTTCACAATTTCTCCAGTCCAGTCTGGGATTATGCTTATGTAGCCACGGGAACCCCAAAATGACCTCAAAATGGGGGGACTGGATAATCTGGAATTGAATGGTCTCTTTGTGAAGGACTCCAATGCAAACAGATAAAGGACATGTCACCTGTGTGACTTGAGGTGGTACCAGCGGCCTCCCATCAATGGCCTCAATGTCGAGTGGAGAGTCTCTGCTTACCAACAGTATGTTATGCATCATAGCAAAATTCTTGTCCATGAAATACCCGGCTGCACCAGAATCAATTAGGACCGGCATCTTAGCGGATTCAGAGGCCCAAGAGATCACAATGTCAATCACAGGTTTGCTTAACATGCCTTCTGGGGACTGGTATACACCACCTAGGATCTGTCCCCCACATGACCCTAGGTGCTCTCGTTTCCCGGTCGCATGGGACAGGTTTTTAGCAAATGACCTGCCTTGCCACAGTACAGGCATAACCCCTGTTTGCGACGGAAGGAGCACTCTTGCTTGGGCAATCGTGTAAAACCAACTTGCATAGGTTCCGTGCTCCCTACAGCAGGACCCAGAGGTATAGGAGGAGAGGGAGGCATGGGTGGGAAATTAACCCTGTTGCCAGGTTCACCAGTGGATCTTGCCCTATGATCCTTGTACAGACTCCTCTCCCTTATGCGAGTCAATCAGAATCAGGTACTCAATGAATTTGTCTAGACCCACCGGTAGGTCTTTGGCCGCAATTTCATCTTTAATCTTATTGTCAAGGCCCTGGGAAAATGCAGCAACAAGCGCCTCATTTTTCCAGCCTACCTCTGCTGCAAGTGTACGAAACTCAATGGCAAACTCAGAAACAGTACGTGTGCCCTGCTGGATTCTCATAAGGCTCTTGGAAGCAGAGGTGGCAAGCCCTGGAACCTCGAACACACTGCGGAAGGCCCTTACAAATTCAACAAAATTTGTAGTAATTGGTTTGCCAGTCTCCCAAATCGGATTTGCCCAGGCTAAGGCCTTGCCCGTGAGTAGTGAGATCATAAATCCCACCTTGCTTCTGTCACTGGGAAACGCCTGTGGCACTAGTTTAACAAAAATCTCCAGTTGGTTCAAGAACCCACAGCAAAGTGTTGGCTCCCCATCATATCTCAAAGGCAGTGGAGCAGTAGCGGAGAGCCCTCTAGAGGAAGAGCTGGGTACACTAGCCTGTATCAATGGTGCCGGAACTGGAGTGGCCACCAAAGATTGTACAGGTCTCTCGAGGCAAGCAGTGCATTCAAGAATGGTCTGAATAGCCATAGACAGTCTAACCGTTGTTCCTGCGCGTCCAGTCTCCACAGGAGATTCTGGGAACTACCCTCACCAGTCTTGTCTGAGGTCATGGCCCTTTCGTACTGTCACTGTTTTATTGAACACCCAGACAATTTGGTAGGATAAAATAGAAAAGCTTTATTAGGCAGAATAAAGCACACAATGCCCCTCACGGGTCCAAACTCTACAAACAGTAGTAATAAAGTTTGACACAGGAAAGGGCATTCAAAATAGCAATACAATAGTGAGGCTCTACCGGCCTTACCGAATACCGGGTAAGGCAGCCTGATACCAGATATCAGGCTGCCTTACCCGGTATTCGGTAAGGCCGGTAGAGTGATGGATCAGTGATGGAGTATGGGTATGAGGTCGTTGTAACAGGCTCTAGGTCGTTACTTGGAGCCCTTGGCAGGCCTAGGAACCTATTTAACCAGAGGACTGTGTTCACATGGGGAAAGCCGGCGCCAGCTGCAACAACTAAAGAAAACTGCCACCTTTCCTTTTGAAAAGTAGGCGGCTCCTGGACTGGCCACCACTAGACTTGTGCACGGGCAAAATTTTAGGTAAAATTCGAATTCGGACGAATTTTTTTTTTCTAATTCGGATGATCTTAATTTCGGACCGGGCCTATTCGATTCGGACGAAATTCTGATCCATTCCGAATTATTCGGCCGAATTTAACATGGGTTAAATTATAGCAGTGCGCCTCCGTGCACGCTGCTATCATTATTTGCAGACAGGGTGTGCATTTAGAAAAAGATCCATCCCAAAAACGGACATTGTCGTACATTGAAAGTCTGTGCATGTCACCTCTACTCTAGCATGGGATGCCAGTCACAATGCAAACGTCGAACATCGAAAACCCATGCCTGTCATTCAATTTAGCATGTTCGAACATCGAAACCCCATGCCTGTCCTTCAATCTAGCATATGTTTGAACATCGAAACCTCATGCCTGTCATTCAATTTAGCATATGTTCGACATCGAAAACCCATGCCTGTCACATCCTACTCAACATAAGTGGTCGACTCGAACATGGACAAACTACATGTCACATTCTATGTTAGTACATGGGTAAAGATTAAGGTTTCATTTTCTGGTACCAGCCTCCTACCCTACTGTCCCTCTTTAGTACCCAAATTCCTCTCTCTCGTTTTCCTATCCTGATTTCCCCTCATATCAGATAACTCTATGTGTATATACATTGTAGAGTTTCATACTACATCAAGAATAAACATCAATGATTGTAATGTGATAGATGTAATGTGTTAACCCTTTGAGTGCCAGAGTGGTACGCAATGCATTGCAAAGCAATGCGTTGCATACCACTCTGGCATTCAAAGGGTTAAAAAGAAAAATTGAGACATTCTGTTGTGAACAAACTGCAACACAGGAGAGAAATAAAAAAAAATGCTTGACATCTATAATGAAGAGGGGTCCACAGCATTGTCTTAGTATAGCAATATCACCGTTTTCCGTGAGTGTGCAATACAGGGCTCTACGATAATTGCTGGGCATTTCCCAATGTCATAATCAGGGGATGATGGGAGTTGTATTCTAACTACTGTTAGGAAACACATAAGTGATGCACATTCATCTCCCACCTAGAAATTATTTACACACGAGGCAACTCCCCCAAGTAATACCTAGCCCCTTTCCAAGTGAAAGGACTTCCAGAAAGGCTTCAGATCTCTTAGTGACTCACCTGTTATTGCCAGTCAGCGGGACCCGGAGAGTAGGAGGGGGTGATGCTATGGCTGCACGGCACGGTGCTCTTAGTTGGTCACTTGTCGCAATGTTGAAGCCAGCACTTTCTGGGTGGAGACACCTCACAGCAATCCTGTTCAGGACACATCATGCACTGTTGTGCACTCATACTAGGGATTAGTGTTGAGCGAGCACCCCGATGCTCGGGTGCTCTGACCGAGCACCGCCGGAGGCTCGAGTGCTCGGCCGAGCACCCGAGCCCCATTGAATTGAATGGGGCGACACGAGCATTACACCAGGCACCCCCTGCTCTGATGAGGGGAGGGTGCCTGGTCAATGCCCCCCTTCATCTCCACAATGTCCCCCTTCATCTCCGCTATGCCCCCTTCATCTCTGCAATGCCCCCTTCATCTCTGCAATGTCCCCCTTCATCTCCGCTACGCCCCCTTCATCTCTGCAATGTCCCCCTTCATCTCCGCTATGCCCCCTTCATCTCTGCAATGCCCCCTTCATCTCTGCAATGTCCCCCTTCATCTCCGCTATGCCCCCTTCATCTCCGCTATGCCCCCTTCATCTCTGCAATGTCCCCCTTCATCTCCGCTATTCCCCCTTCATCTCTGCAATGTCCCCCTTCATCTCCGCTATGCCCCCTTCATCTCTGCAATGCCCCCTTCATCTCTGCAATGTCCCCCTTCATCTCCGCTATGCCCCCTTCATCTCTGCAATGTCCCCCTTCATCTCCGCTATGCCCCCTTCATCTCTGCAATGCCCCCTTCATCTCTGCAATGTCCCCCTTCATCTCCGCTATGCCCCCTTCATCTCTGCAATGCCCCCTTCATCTCTGCAATGTCCCCCTTCATCTCCGCTATGCCCCCTTCATCTCCGCAATGCCCCCTTCATCTCTGCAATGTCCCCCTTCATCTCCGCTATGCCCCCTTCATCTCTGCAATGCCCCCTTCATCTCTGCAATGTCCCCCTTCATCTCCGCTATGCCCCCTTCATCTCCGCAATGCCCCCTTCATCTCTGCAATGTCCCCCTTCATCTCCGCTATGCCCCCTTCATCTCTGCAATGTCCCCCTTCATCTCCGCTATGCCCCCTTCATCTCTGCAATGCCCCCTTCATCTCTGCAATGCCCCCTTCATCTCTGCAATGTCCCCCTTCATCTCCGCTATGCCCCCTTCATCTCTGCAATGCCCCCTTCATCTCTGCAATGTCCCCCTTCATCTCCGCTATGCCCCCTTCATCTCTGCAATGCCCCCTTCATCTCTGCAATGTCCCCCTTCATCTCCGCTATGCCCCCTTCATCTCTGCAATGTCCCCCTTCATCTCCGCTATGTCCCCTTCATCTCTGCAATGTCCCCCTTCATCTCCGCTATGCCCCCTTCATCTCTGCAATGCCCCCTTCATCTCTGCAATGTTCCCCTTCATCTCCGCTATGCCCCCTTCATCTCTGCAATGTCCCCCTTCATCTCCGCTATGCCCCCTTCATCTCCGCAATGCCCCCTACCTCCAGTCCCTGGTGGTCCAGCGGAGCGTCTTCAGATCTGTGCCTCCTTCGGCACAGATCCCCGCCACCCGAACATGCCGGGCGAGCACATGGCGGTACTCGTACGAGTACCGCCATGTGCAGAGCAGAGCGATGCTCGAGCCGATCCGAGCATGCTCGCTCAACACTACTAGGGATCCCAAATGTTTAGACTCATTTCGTACAGGGGGCACCCTCCTGTATTTGTAAAACCTCTCTAGCAAATCTGGGACGGTAGACCTATTTACTCAAGTCTTGACTTTAGGTGGGCGATAAACAATATAAAATACGCATAATGTTTCACTATCACATAATTCACGTCACTGAAGCAGCCAGCAGGCATCGCCACTGAGTGAGCATAGGGCTGCCCGGCTGCTGACAGTCACACTGATGGGATGGGACACCCTGCAACACAGAAATGGCGGAAGAGCACAAAATAAACATGCTATGGGATGGTAAATTGCCGCCCCTGTCAAAGTGCCGCCTGGGTCCATGGACCCACTGGGACCCATGTAAGGGCCGGCCCTGTATTCGAACAAATACCTAATATTTTTTATATTTTGCACAGGAACAAATATTACTTGCTCTTGCAGTGGCAATAACTGGAACTAATGCTGGCTGCCTACCTATGCCTAGCCTAATGCTACCTGCCTGCCTACACAACAACTGTACACTCTCTAATCTCTTCTCTGAGCTCCAACAACCCAATGAGGAAATGCAGGCTGTCTGTCTGTGTGACTGTGTCATTAGTCCAACCCCCATCATGAAACGAAGAAGGCTATTCGAATACAGACAAAAGAGGGAAGTAGTGCATGAAACGGAGAATGGAATTGGACTAGAGACATGGAGGGAAAATTATGGAGGGAAAGTAATTGAGCGCGCACAGGAAGTACAAAAAAGTCCTGGTCAAAAGTAGTCAAAACTTTTGGAAATGTGTCGATTGCCGAAACTTCCGAAAGTTTCGACGAATTTCGGACCTGGGCTGTTCGGAGTCGGATCATTTTTTCCGAATGACCCTTGAGTTTCGGATTGACCGAATGTCTCCGAATGACCCCATTTTCGACGAAATCCGAATGTCTCCAAATGAATTCGCACATGTCTAGCCACCACCACGTGTGACGTATATTGCCAGTATGAGACTCTGTACAGTACATAATGTTGAAGGTTTTCTACACATTGTGTTACTGGACAGGAAGGCACTCTTCTGATTGGTTGCTAACTTTCCCTCTAGTATGTCGCTCTGGTTCACATTGGTTGGGGAGCCGGATTGACATGATTGTGTTTTGAGCCAGACCTAGGTAAATCAGTCTCCTGTGGAGTACAATGGCCCAGGTCTGGATTGGGCACTTGCCTCTTGTCGCTCTGATTCCTATTGGCTGGGGATTGGAGCGGCAAGACTGAATTATGTTAAGATGCTTTCTCTATGCACTGTCCCTTTGTCCCATGGTAATCCCATATTGTGCCCATTGTATTATGTTGCCAACTCACCATTGTCCCTATGTATAGTATGTGTACACTCCCATTGTTTCATTGTACGGAGTTTCTGTATAAAATGTCCTCTGTTCCACAATAAAGTTGAGTTTGTTCTGGAACTAGAAGTATGTCCTGTTTTATTCCTGGATGGTTTAAAGGGTCCCCTTAGACCCCCCTTCAAGGATCCTGCATTCCTGTCTTCCATGCAGCAGTCTGAGATCATTGACTTGGCTACCCATCCGTAGCCACCCTCTGGTGGGAGAAACCCGGAATGACGGCCCAAGACAACCCGGCGTCTTGGGTTCCCGTTACAGTCGTCAGTGGTGACCTACAGAGACAGCTACCCTTCTTAGCATTCTCACCGAGGCTTTCTTCTCATATCATCACCACCCTCCAACCAGTGGCGTAACCATACCTGGGAACTTTCAAAATGATCAGACCCTGAAATCTTGTAAACATTAAAGGGGAACTACCACCCCGCAATAAGCCGGCTCAAAAGGGACTGACAGCGCAGGCACACGGACGTCACTGTGACGAGATGTCCGTGCTTCCTGCTCCTGTGACCGTCAGAAAAAGGCAAAAATCTTTTGAACCGGGTAATATTTCTGGTGACTAGCGCTACTAAGCAGCTAGTCACCAGATGAAGACTGATTTAAGGTGAAGTTATTGCGGGGTGGTAGTTCCCCTTTAATCATAAACCCTTTTAGTGCCAAAGGGGTGCCCAACGCATTGCTTTGCAATCTGTGGGATAACTCTGGCACTCAAAAGGTTAAAGTTCTCATAATATAGATTCTCTGAGATATGTCCCTGATGGCTGTAACTGAGAGGTCGTCCAGTCAGTCCTCAATGAGCCATTAATAGGGTCACTTCAGAAATGACGTTGTTTTCCATGAAACATACATAAAATAAGTTGCACAATGAATAGGAAATACAGTCAAGATGTTGACAAGGTTAGAAATAATGATTTTGAATTTATAAAATAATTGTGTCCTTCAAACTTGGTTTGATAGAAGAATCCTCCATTTGCAGCAAATGTAGATATTCCATTAAAACCAGCTGTTTCCAGCTACAATAGTCATTTACAACATTAACAATGTCTACACTGTATTTCTGATCCATTTAATGTTAGTTCAATGGACAAGATTTGCTTTTCTTTTAAAAACAAGGACATTTCTAAGTGATCACAAACTTTTAAACAGTAGTGTATGTAAATATATATATAATATATATATATATATATATATATATATATATATATATATATATAGAAGTGTTTATCCTCCTGAGTAAAGGGGCACTCCAGTGTTGAGAGGTGTTTTATTGCAGCTCAAACGTGACTTTCTTAGGTGCAGTATCACAATGGCCTGAAATTGTACAGTGGTGCTTTTGCTACACCCTCCTATGGACAGTTCTGATCAGTTGACCATAATCCTCCATAGGCTGGTGTAGCAATATTGCAACCATAAGATTTCAAGCCATTGAAATAATGCACCTACAAAATTCAAGACTGAGCTGAATACAGCACTTCTCAGCAGTGGGAGTACCTTTAACCTCTTAAGGACCCATGATGGTCCTGGACCGTCATGGGATTCCAGGCTACTCGCACGGCTGCACACCGTCCGGGGAGTCCGGAATCAGATTCTGCAAAAAAAAAAAAAAATGGTCCCTGGTCCTTAAGCGACGGCTGCGTGCGTGAGCGGCTGGTCCTTAAGGGGTTAAGTGTTGCTCTCTCTTTAAAGATATCATACCATAAACACATACAAGATAAGCAGGACTTTCTCCTCTGCCTTCCTGGTAAATGTGGAATAATTTAAAGTAAACATAAGTGGTTAACTAGAGCAGAATATATCATAGGTAGCACAGGACTATCTTACCCTGAGAATTTTGCCCTTCACCCTGAGACTCTAAGATTTGGGTCAAATCCTGAGAGTTCCCAGGTATGTACATATCTAATCATTGGTGGACTCTATTGCAAACATAGTTTTGGGCCCCCTAAAACAACAGATGGATAATTAGAACCTAATGGTCCTGGGGTAGATGGGGGGCCCCCTTGAATGCTGGGACCTGGTTCACCTGAGCCCTCTGCACCTCTTTTAGTTACATCACCATCTCCTACTAAGGCAGTGGTTCTCAATCTTTTTTTTGGTCGGAGCACTCCTAACACGTAATCTAGAACATTCGGGGCACCCCTAACATTTTTATTGTAATTTATCAAGGGCATAATGATGGGTACAAAACATAAATATGCAGTTATTATTAGGTCTTATAATCATAATAACAACACAAAACATATTGTGCATAACAATTTCTATAAATCTTTATTTAAAAGGCCATTGTTAGGCTTTATAGAAAACACAGGGCACCCCAAGTTTATGTCCGTGGCACACCAAAGTGCCACGGCACCCTGGTTGAGAATCACTGTACTAAGGAGATTACATATCCCTTCAAGGGCTAGATTTAAAGGATGCTGTTAGTTAAAAAAAAACCCTGTTGGCAGTTTATCAAGCACAGTAAGCAATTCAACTACCTGTGCTATTAAGAACTGCCGGCAGAAAAAGAAGCATATTGGCCGCTAAAGGTGACGGCCATTTGACCCCATAAAACATGCTACAAGCTACGTACCACGTAAGGCGGTAAGATTCGCTAAGGCACCCACCGGATCTTTCCTGTTATCTACCCTCCACTATTCTTTGCACTTTGAAATTATATTTTACTCGATGATATTTAACTTAATGACCTCTTGTTAATCTTATAACATTTGTTATTCTTCTAACAATTTAAGCGTCTCTCATGTAATTATTCCAGCCCGCATAAGTGTTCTTGTTTATACTTAGTTCATGCTCACAAAAAGAAATTGTTGTGTACTCGTGACTCCATGAATACACAAAAAATATAGCCGTTTTGAAGTCTAATTTAGAAGCTGTGACCCACATATTAGAAAGTAAAGGTATTTCTTCTCTGCAGTCTCGTTTATAACATCTCCATCTCTCTCTCTTCCTTTTAATGCCAATGTTATCTCATGACCTGAAGAGCAATTTCTTTTTTAATGTAAAACTCCTTTCTCTTGTAGGAAACGTATGGCTGTTTCTCGGTCTCTAACATCAATGAAATTCATCACAACAGATTATATGGGTACACATGCACACTGACACACAACAAAGTTGTAGTTAACAAAGTGGCTAAAAAGTGGCAGTTAAAGGGACACTAATGTCTCATAAAAAATTATTCTTATTTTGTAGCGGTTAATAAAATAAATTATGTGGCATAAATCCTATCTCTCAAACCTTTACAGTTTGAAAGATATTCATATGTAAAGTTCCTCCCTCCCTTTCTCCAGCCAGCGGCTCTGCAGCAGAGCCGAAATCATGTTATTTAAAAATAATTACTTTATTGGAAATGTCTTTAACCCCTTAAGGACCGGGAAAATCTGAGTTAGATTTGACTTAAGGACCGGAACAATTTTGACTTTTTTTGACTATGTCTTTGTTCAACCATATTTTCTCTTTAATTCCTTCTGTGCACCCACATAAATTATATACTGTTTTTTTAAGCACAAGTAGGGCTTTCTTTTGATACCACAATTATATGAATACCTCATCATTTAATTTGATTAAAATAGAAAAAAAGAGGAAAAAATTAAAAAACAACAACATTTTGCTTATATTTTCGTGTCAGGATTTGCATACAATTAGTTTATGACAAAAAAATACCCCTAAATATATTCATTTGCTTCTCCTGAATATAAGAATACCCCATATGCCTAGTATTTCAATCACTTCCTCACATTTACAAGGTAAATATTACAAGATGGATGCCATTATTTCCAACTTGTAATTTCTCAACAATTGGCATGTGAGCATCATAGCTTAGTTGATGGTGCCAGAACCAAAAATGTCCCACAAAGGTATATCTTTCTGAAAACTAGACAACATAAGGTAAATAATCAGGAGAATTTTGAAGTTTTTTATGCAGCTATTTTTCCAGAAAAAAAATTCAAAATTGTGGAAAAATTTAGTTTTTTTGCAGCTTTCACACTTACATTTCAATATTACTGTTGATTTCAAGCACGAGATAGTTGAAAATTTAAAAATATCCATTGTTTAGTGTTCAACTCCTTCTTCTGAGTACGGCAATACCCCATATTCATAGGTTTCTCAAGATTTGGGGGAGCTACGGGGCCCAAATTGGAACATGCGCGTTTCCAGTTTCACACTTTGAATTTTCACAGCTTGCATCACTGGTGCCATGTCTCATTTGGGGCTGTGTAACAGTGCTCCACTCTAAGATTTCCCCCCAAAAGTGTATATTTTTGGAAAGTAGACACCCCAGGCTTTCATTTTATGTATGTTTTCAATTTTTTTATGCAGCCATTTTACCACCAATCGCTCGTAAATCTTGACGTAAGTTAAAAAAACAGCGTTTTTCACACTTGCACTTCAATGTTGATGTGAATTTCAAGCACATGATAGGTGAAGATTTTTAAAAATGCATTGTTTAGTGTTCAGCTCCTTCTTCTGAGTACGGCAATACCCCATATGCATAGGTTATTCAAGGTTTGCGGGAGCTATGGGCAGGGGAGGGCTGGCAACTTGTGGCCCGGGGGAAAAATACAATCAAGCGGCCCATTTCTGCTATCGTTTGAGCCCACTCTCAAAGCCCACCTCCTTTTGTTAATTTTAAACATGGCATTAATATTGTAAAGTAAAGCGATACCACATAGCTCACATTAAAGTGGGCTAAACTACTGATATTACAGAGCTTACAATTTAAGTAAAGCTACACTAGTTATACTATAGAGCTTACAGTGGAAATGGGTTATGTAACTAGTGTAGCCTCATTTAGATTGTAGCTTTTTGGTATAATTTGTACAGCACCATTTCAATTGTAAGCTCTGTGGTATCACTAGTGTTGCTCCATTTATAGCAACAAGATGGAGATTAAATGAGACAGTGGCCCACTGGCCCAGACATATGACCGGCCCAGGGGGCAATTGCCCCCCTGCCCCCCAGGCCAGCCCTCCCCTGGCTATGGGGCCCAAATTGGAACATGCGCGTTTCCAGTTTCACACTTTGAATTTTCACAGCTTGCATCACTGGTGCCATATCTCATTTGGGGCTGTGTAACAGTGCTCAACTCTAAGATTTCCCCCCAAAAGTGTATATTTTTGGAAAGTAGACACCCCAGGCTTTCATTTTATGTATGTTTTCACATTTTTTACGCAGCCATTTTACCACCAATCACTCGTAAATCTTGACGTAAGTTAAAAAAACAGCGTTTTTCACACTTGCACTTCAATGTTGATGTGAATTTCAAGCACATGATAGGTGAAGATTTTTAAAAATGCATTGTTTAGTGTTCAGCTCCTTCTTCTGAGTACGGCAATACCCCATATGCATAGGTTTCTCAAGGTTTGGGGGAGCTACAGGGCCCAATTTTGAACAAATATTGAATTTTCAAGTCCTGCTTAACTGGTGCCATTACTCATTTTGGGCTATGTTCCAGTGCTCCACTTTAGGATTCCCCCCCAAAAGTGTATATTTTTGGAAAGTAGACACCTCCAGCTTTCATTTTAGGTGTGCTTTCAAATTTTTTACGCAGCCATTTTACCACCAATCACTCGTAAATCTTGACGTAAGTTAAAAAAACAGCTTTTTTCACACTTTCACTTCAATGTTGATGTGAATTTCAAGCACATGATAGGTGAAGATTTTTAAAAATGCATTGTTTAGTGTTCAGATACTTCTTCTGAGTACAGCAATACCCCATATGCATAGGTTTCTCAAGGTTTGGGGGAGCTACAGGGCCCAATTTTGAACAAATATTGAATTTTCAAGTCCTGCTTAACTGGTGCCATTACTCATTTTGGGCTATGTTCCAGTGCTCCACTTTAGGATTTCCCCCCAAAAGTGTATATTTTTGGAAAGTAGACACCTCCAGCTTTCATTTTAGGTGTGTTTTCAAATTTTTTACACAGCCATTTTACCACCACTTTCTCGTAAACTTGACGTAAGTAAAAAAACAGCGTTTTTTACACTTTGCCTTCAATGTTGATGTGAATTTCAAGCACAGAACAGGTGAAGATTTTATAAACTGCATTGATTAGTGTTCAGCTCCTTCTTCTGAGTACGGCAATACCCCATATGCATAGCTTTCTCATGGTTTGTGGGAGTTACGGGTCCCAAATTGGAACATGCGCGTTTCCAGGTTCACACTTTGAATCTTCACAGCTTGCGTTACTGGTGCCATTTCTCATTTGGGCTGTGTAACACTGCTCTTTTTTAAGATTTCCCCCCCAAAGTGGATATTTTTTGAAAGTAGACACCCCAGGCTTTCATTTTAGGTGTGTTTTCAAATCTTGCAAACAGTCATTTTACCACCAAGCCTGTGAAAACTTGACGTAAGTAAAAAAATTCAGCATTTTTCACGCTTTGCCTTCAATGTTGATGTGAATTTCAAGCACAGAACAGGTGAAGATTTTATAAACTGCATTGATTAGTGTTCAGTAGTGTTGAGCGAGCATGCTCGGCCGATGCTCGGATCGGCTCGAGCATCGCTCTGCTCGGCACATGGCGGTACTCGTACGAGTACCGCATGTGCTCGCCCGCCATGTTCGGGTCTCCTCCCCGCACGTTTTGCGGCTGCTGCGCAGCCAATAAACGTGCAGGGAGGCTCTGACATCGGTGTAATGCCAGCAGCCATGTTGGCTGCTGGCATTACACTGATTGGCTGGCCAGAACCCGTGGTCGGGTGCTGTATAGCACCTGACCATCGAGTTCGGCTCAGTCTTAGCCAGGGAGAGCTGAGGATAGGAAGGGAAAGTCAGTGTAGGGAGGAAAAAAAGCAAAATTGTGAAAAAAAAGAACCAAAAGTCCTTTTTAGGACTACTGTGTGTGGGGGCAGCAGGTTATTTTGTGTGGGGGGAAAAAAAAAAAAAAAATATATATATATTCTGTTTAGTGTGCAAAGTTGCAGATTAGAGCACATTCTGTTTAGTGTGCACAGTTGCAGATTAGAGCACATTCTGTTTAGTGTGCAAAGTTGCAGATTAGAGCACATTCTGTTTAGTGTGCAAAGTTGCAGATTAGAGCACATTCTGTTAAGTCTTCAAACTAAAATATCAAAGTCACATATTCCATTCAGTGTGCGTCGCCGCAGTTTAGCAGCACATTCTGTGTACTGTGCAGAGTTGCAGAATAGGAAGAAATACTGTTAAGTCTTCAAACTAAAATATCAAAGTCACATATTCCATTCAGTGTGCTTCGCCGCAGTTTAGCAGCACATTCTGTGTACTGTGCAGAGTTGCAGAATAGGAAGAAATACTGTTAAGTCTTCAAACTAAAATATCAAAGTCACATATTCCATTCAGTGTGCTTCGCCGCAGTTTAGCAGCACATTCTGTGTACTGTGCAGAGTTGCAGAATAGGAAGAAATACTGTTAAGTCTTCAAACTAAAATATCAAAGTCACATATTCCATTCAGTGTGCTTCGCCGCAGTGTAGCAGCACATTCTGTGTACTGTGCAGAGTTGCAGAATAGGAAGAAATACTGTTAAGTCTTCAAACTAAAATATCAAAGTCACATATTCCATTCAGTGTGCTTCGCCGCAGTGTAGCAGCACATTCTGTGTACTGTGCAGAGTTGCAGAATAGGAAGAAATACTGTTAAGTCTTCAAACTAAAATATCAAAGTCACATATTCCATTCAGTGTGCTTCGCCGCAGTGTAGCAGCACATTCTGTGTACTGTGCAGAGTTGCAGAATAGTAAGAAATACTGTTAAGTTTTCAAACTCAAATATTAAAGTCACATATTCCATTCTGTGTTCGTCACCGCAGTTTAGCAGCCTATTCTGTGTACTCTGCACAGTTGCAGAATAGGAAGAAATACTGTTAAGTTTTCAAACTCAAATATTAAAGTCACATTTTCCATTCAGTGTGTGTCACCGCAGTTTAACAGCCTATTCTGTGTACTCTGCACAGTTGCAGAATAGTAAGAAATACTGTTAAGTTTTCAAACTCAAATATTAAAGTCACATATTCCATTCTGTGTTCGTCACCGCAGTTTAGCAGCCTATTCTGTGTACTCTGCACAGTTGCAGAATAGGAAGAAATACTGTTAAGTTTTCAAACTCAAATATTAAAGTCACATTTTCCATTCAGTGTGTGTCACCGCAGTTTAGCAGCCTATTCTGTGTACTCTGCACAGTTGCAGAATAGGAAGAAATACTGTTAAGTTTTCAAACTCAAATATTAAAGTCACTTATTCCATTCAGTGTGTGTCACCGCAGTTTAGCAGCCTATTCTGTGTACTCTGCACAGTTGCAGAATAGGAAGAAATACTGTTAAGTTTTCAAACTCAAATATTAAAGTCACATATTCCATTCTGTGTTCGTCACCGCAGTTTAGCAGCCTATTCTGTGTACTCTGCACAGTTGCAGAATAGGAAGAAATACTGTTAAGTTTTCAAACTCAAATATTAAAGTCACTTATTCCATTCAGTGTGTGTCACCGCAGTTTAGCAGCCTATTCTGTGTACTCTGCACAGTTGCAGAATAGGAAGAAATACTGTTAAGTTTTCAAACTCAAATATTAAAGTCACATATTCCATTCTGTGTTCGTCACCGCAGTTTAGCAGCCTATTCTGTGTACTCTGCACAGTTGCAGAATAGGAAGAAATACTGTTAAGTTTTCAAACTCAAATATTAAAGTCACTTATTCCATTCAGTGTGTGTCACCGCAGTTTAGCAGCCTATTCTGTGTACTCTGCACAGTTGCAGAATAGGAAGAAATACTGTTAAGTTTTCAAACTCAAATATTAAAGTCACATATTCCATTCTGTGTTCGTCACCGCAGTTTAGCAGCCTATTCTGTGTACTCTGCACAGTTGCAGAATAGGAAGAAATACTGTTAAGTTTTCAAACTCAAATATTAAAGTCACTTATTCCATTCAGTGTGTGTCACCGCAGTTTAGCAGCCTATTCTGTGTACTCTGCACAGTTGCAGAATAGGAAGAAATACTGTTAAGTTTTCAAACTCAAATATTAAAGTCACATATTCCATTCTGTGTTCGTCACCGCAGTTTAGCAGCCTATTCTGTGTACTCTGCACAGTTGCAGAATAGGAAGAAATACTGTTAAGTTTTCAAACTCAAATATTAAAGTCACTTATTCCATTCAGTGTGTGTCACCGCAGTTTAGCAGCCTATTCTGTGTACTCTGCACAGTTGCAGAATAGGAAGAAATACTGTTAAGTTTTCAAACTCAAATATTAAAGTCACATATTCCATTCTGTGTTCGTCACCGCAGTTTAGCAGCCTATTCTGTGTACTCTGCACAGTTGCAGAATAGGAAGAAATACTGTTAAGTTTTCAAACTCAAATATTAAAGTCACTTATTCCATTCAGTGTGTGTCACCGCAGTTTAGCAGCCTATTCTGTGTACTCTGCACAGTTGCAGAATAGGAAGAAATACTGTTAAGTTTTCAAACTCAAATATTAAAATCACTTATTCCATTCAGTGTGTGTCACCGCAGTTTAGCAGCCTATTCTGTGTACTCTGCACAGTTGCAGAATAGGAAGAAATACTGTTAAGTTTTCAAACTCAAATATTAAAGTCACATATTCCATTCTGTGTTCGTCACCGCAGTTTAGCAGCCTATTCTGTGTACTCTGCACAGTTGCAGAATAGGAAGAAATACTGTTAAGTTTTCAAACTCAAATATTAAAGTCACATATTCCATTCTGTGTTCGTCACCGCAGTTTAGCAGCCTATTCTGTGTACTCTGCACAGTTGCAGAATAGGAAGAAATACTGTTAAGTTTTCAAACTCAAATATTAAAGTCACATATTCCGTGTAAGATGAAGAAGGCGGGTAAAAAGGGACGGGGAAGTGGACGTGATCCTGATAGTTCAGGGCGCGGGTCAGGACGCGTAGAAACTGTGCCTGGTGCCAGAGCACAAGAAAGAAAGACATCCACCATACCTAGCTTCATGTCTAATTTTACAGGGCGTCGCAGGACATCACTCTCGAGGTCCGACCACTGCGAATAGGTGGTCGGTTGGATGACAGCTGATACTGCTTCCAGTCGGTTAAGCACCACCCTGTCTTCCACCAAGTCCACTCTCAGTAGCCAAGAGTCTGGTCAACATAATCCTCACTCTGATCATCCTTCCTCCCACCATACACGGTCTGGTCAAAGAAGTGATCCCACACTGGGATATAGTGAGGAGCTCGTCTCATCACCAATCCTTCATTTGACCCTCTCTCCAAGCACGCTTGCAGAGGAACATGACATCTTGTGCCCTGATTCACAACCTCTAGAGGCTACCCAATCACAAGAAGATGACAGATGTGAACGGCATTTAAGGTCAAAGGAAGTAGTGGATGATGATGATGATGATGAGACACAGTTGCCATTAAATCAACCACTATTTCCGTCTCAAGACCTGGTTGAGGAGAATGTTATACAGTTGTCAATGACTGAGTATGTGGTGGGATCAAGACATGAGGAGGATGATCAGAGTGAGGAAGTGGAGGAGGACTTGGTGGACGATGAGGTGACTGACCCCACCTGGGAAGGTGTAGAGCCGAGCGATGACAGCAGTCCTGAGGGTGAGCCATCTGCAGCACCGCAACAGGCTGGAAGAGGCAGTGGTGTGGCTACAGAAAGAAGGCGGACCGCACCAAACCGGCCCGCAAATGTTCCACGGAGCACCACCTTGCGTAAATCTACCTTGCCAAAGGGTAGGTGTTCCGCGGTATGGCGTTTTTTTAAGGAAAGTGCGGACGACAAAAGAATTGTAGTTTGCAACCTGTGCCACACCAGAATGAGCCGAGGCATGAACACTAGAAACCTCACCACCACCAGCATGATCCGACACATGGCATCCAAGCACCGTAGTAAGTGGGAGGAACGCCTGGATCGCCCATCTGTGTCTGCAGGCCACACCACTGCCTCCTCTTCCCCTGTTTTCGGTGCCGGCCAATCGCCTGTCGAAGGCGCAGGCCCGCATACCTCCCGCCCTGCACCTGTAGCATCTGAAGCACCATCAGCGACCACATCCACTTCCCTGTCCCAGCACAGCGTCCAAATGTCGTTACCCCAGGCATTTGAGCGCAAGAGAAAGTACCCAGCCACCCACCCACAGGCCATAGCACTAACCTCACACCTTTCCAAATTACTGGCCATCGAAATGCTGCCATTTAGGCTTGTGGACACTGAGTCCTTCCGCAGCCTGATGGCAGCAGCTGTCCCTCGGTACGCGGTCCCCAGCCGCCACTACTTTTCCCGGTGTGCCATCCCCGCATTACACCACCATGTGTCCCGTAACATCACCCGTGCCCTGACCAACGCAGTTACTGGGAAGGTCCACTTAACGACTGACACATGGACAAGTGCTTGTGGCCAGGGACGCTACATTTCCCTGACGGCACACTGGGTGAATGTCGTGGAGGCTGGGAGCGACTCGGACCCTGGGATGGCACAGGTGCTACCCACGCTGAGGATTGCGGGCCCTACCTACATCAGGGTTTCCACCAGCACCTACGTTATTGGCTCCTCCTCCTCCGTTTCCACCTCCGAATTCTCTACACGCAGCGCCACTCCCCCATCAGCCAGTAGCTGGAAGCAGTGTAGCACTGCAGTGGGGAAGCGTCAACAGGCCGTGCTGAAGCTGATCTGCCTTGGGGACAAACAGCACACGGCCTCAGAGCTGTTGCAGGGGATTAGTCACCAGACCGAGCAGTGGCTCTCGCCACTCAACCTGCAACCAGGCATGGTTGTGTGTGATAATGGGCGTAACTTGGTGGCGGCTTTGGAGCTCGGCAAGCTCACACACGTACCATGCCTAGCGCATGTATTTAATTTAGTGGTGCAGCGATTTCTAAAAACCTACCCCAATGTGCATGATCTCTTGACCAAGGTGCGCCGCGTGTGTGCACATTTCCGTAAGTCATCTACAGCTTCGGCCGGCCTGTTGAAGCTGCAGCAGCGCTTACAATTGCCAGCTCACCGGCTGCTGTGTGACGTGAGCACGCGCTGGAACTCCACCTTCCACATGTTGGCCCGGCTTTGTGAGCAGCAGAGGGCAGTAGTGGAGTACCAGCTGTTACACGGTCGTCGCCTCTCCGTTCAACTTCCTGTAATCAGAAGTGAGGAGTGGGAATGGATGTCAGACCTCTGCGAGGTTTTACGCAATTTTGAGGAATCGACACAGATGGTGAGCGGCGATAACGCTATTATCAGTGTAACCATCCCACTTCTGTGTCTACTGAAACGCTCGCTGCTCACAATTAAAACCGACGCTTTGCATGTGGAAGAGGTGGAAATGGGGGAGGAAGAGCTTACACAAGGTGATAGCCAGAGCACCCTCACTTCGTCTTCTCAGCGACAATTGGAGGAGGCGGAGGAGGAGGAGGAGGAGGAGGAAGACACGGTTGCCTCCGCTACAGAGGGTAGCCATGGAACTTTAGTTCCATCTCTTCAGCGTGGGTGGGCAGAAGAGGAGGAAGAGGATGAGGATATTGAGAGTCATCCTCCTGGTGAGGACAGCGAAATCTTGACTGTTGGTACTCTGGCACACATGGCTGACTTTATGTTAGGCTGCCTTTCCCGTGACCCACGCGTTATACGCATTTTAAACAACACGGATTACTGGGTGTTCACCCTTCTGGACCCCCGCTACAAAGAGAATTTCTCATCTCTCATTCCTCCGGTGGAGAGGACAAGCAAAATGGTGCAATACCAGAAGGTTCTTGTTGAAAAATTGCTCCAAAATTTTCCATTTGACAACGCTGGCGGCAGAGTACGTGCTACCTTGGCCAACCGAGAAGGGGAGAAAAGGGGAGCACACAGCAGTTCCGAGAAAGGCAGGGCAACACTCTCCAAGGCGTGGGACACCTTCATGACACCCCGCCAGCACCCTCACCCTGATGCGCAGCCTAGTGTCACAAGGAGGGAAAAGTTTTGGAAGATGGTGAAGGAGTACGTAGCAGACCGTGTCAGCGTCCTCAATGATCCCTCTGTGCCTTACAACTACTGGGTGTCCAAGCTGGACACGTGGTATGAACTGGCACTCTACGCCTTGGAGGTGCTGGCCTGCCCTGCCGCCAGCGTTCTGTCTGAGCGGGTATTTAGTGCTGCTGGTGGCATCATAACAGATAAGCGTATCCGCCTTTCCACCGACAATGCTGATAGGTTGACACTTATAAAAATGAACAAGGCCTGGATTTCCCCTGACTTCTCCACTCCACTGGAGGAAAGCCCCGGGGGAACATAAACTCACTTTATATATGTTATTTACAATGATGGGAATACTCTGTATTCCCATTCACCCCTTCCACCCAAAAAACGGGTATATGGTTGACTCTTAATCTTCTCATCCTCCTCCTCCTCTTCCATATGCCCTGGGATATAATTTTTATATAGGGCCAGCTCACCAGCGGGCCCTGTGATATAATTTTTATATAGGGCCAGCTCACCAGCGGGCCCTGTGATATAATTTTTATATAGGGCCAGCTCACCAGCGGGCCCTGTTTGACAATTTTTATATAGGTCAGCTCACCAGCGGGCCTTCTCATATAATGTTTTATTGGGTCAGCTCTCTAGCGGGCCCTCTCATATAATGTTTTATAGCGTCAGCTCACTAGCGGGCCTTCGCATATAATGTTTAGGATGGTCAGCTCTGCAGCAGACCCTCACCCATAATGTTTTAGATGGTCAGCTCAGCGCACGTTTCCCTCTTAATCATGGCCTCAGTTCTGAAAATCAAGGAAATTTTTGGGAGAATTTGCCTCTGCGCACGTTTCCCTCTTAATCATGGCCCCAGTTCAGAAAATCAAGGAAATTTTTGGGAGAATTTGCCTCTGCGCACGTTTCCCTCTTAATCATGGCCTCAGTTCTGAAAATCAAGGAAATTTTTGGGAGAATTTGCCTCTGCGCACGTTTCCCTCTTAATCATGGCCTCACTTCAGAAAATCAAGGAAATTTTTGGGAGAATTTGCAGATGATATACAAGTAAATATACAGCAAATATTGTTTGGTAACAATTTTTCGCCTAAAGTCGTTTTTATTTTCCTTTTTGTGTGTTTTATGGTCAGTCTGTAAAAATGGCGTACTACGGGCGAAAGATCGTTCCCAGCAGCGATGTTGGAGTCCAAGATGCATCCAGACATCCTCCCTATGCTGTCCCTGAACCATTTCTGTGGTGTTTCCATCCTTTTCTGCCATTTTCCTATGGACCAGACACCCTCCCCTCATCAGAGCAGGGGGTGCCTGGTGTAATGCTCGAGTCCTCCCATTGACTTCAATGGGGCTCGGGTGCTCGGCCGAGCACTCGAGCCTCAGGGGGTGCTCGGTCAGAGCACCCGAACACCCGAGCATTGGGGTGCTCGCTCATCACTAGTGTTCAGCTCCTTCTTCTGAGTACGGCAATACCCCATATGCATAGCTTTCTCATGGTTTGTGGGAGTTACGGGTCCCAAATTGGAACATGTGCGTTTCCAGGTTCACACTTTGAATCTTCACAGCTTGCGTTACTGGTGCCATTTCTCATTTGGGCTGTGTAACACTGCTCTTTTTTAAGATTTTCCCCCAAAAGTGGATATTTTTTGAAAGTAGACACCCCAGGCTTTCATTTTAGGTGTGTTTTCAAATCTTGCAAACAGCCATTTTACCACCAAGCCTGTGAAAACTTGACGTAAGTAAAAAAATTCAGCATTTTTCACGCTTTGCCTTCAATGTTGATGTGAATTTCAAGCACAGAACAGGTGAAGATTTTATAAACTGCATTGATTAGTGTTCGGCTCCTTCTTCTAATTATGGCAATACCCCATATACATAGGTTTGTCAGGGTTTTGGGGGAGCTACTGGGCCCAGTTGGAACATGTTAGTTTCCTTTTACAGACATGCCATTTTTACAGCTGGTGCCTTGTCTCATTTCGGTCTGTTTGGCAATGCTGCAATTAATTTTACCCCCAAAAGTATATTTTGTAGAAGAGTAGACAACCCTGGCTATCATTCTATTTGCATCTTATCAATTTTTTCGCTGCCACTGTATCACCAATCCCTCCCAAAATCTGCAGTAAGGCAGAGAAACACCATTTTTCACATTTCTATTTTAGCGTTGCTCTGGATTTCAATCAGATGATATTTGCAGATTTTTTAAATGCTTTACATTAGTGGTGAGTTACATTGTATGAGTACGGCAATGCCCCATATGCATAGGTTTGTCAGGGTTTGGGGGAGCTACTAGGCCCAGTAGGGAACATGTGTGTTTCCATTATCAGAGATAAATTTTGATAGTGTTAGATCTAAGGAGGGATGTGTTTTGAAAAATAAAAAACAGGATATTTCATGGGGAAAAAGTGGCCAAATAATAAAAGAACCTTTACAGCACTACTGCATTGTGCCTGAATGGTATTCCTTGAAACAGTCACCAATGCAGAGGCCAGGTTTGGAAGGGCAATCAGGACAGTAAGTGGTGGTGTCTGTCCGTATTCCCTTTCTGTAGCAAACCCTGCAGCGCTTCTGTGGTTTGTTCTTTTGGGGAGTTGGGGGGATTTTATAAATAAAATGTACTAACCCGGGTCTTGGTGGAATTATTTCAGACGCACCTTGAAATAAAAATATGGAAATAAGTTGTAGCTGGTACTGTAAAAAGCTACATCTTTGATTGGGGTTTGCCAGCTTGAAAAGTAAAAAGGAATTATGTACAGCACTCTGCATCATATAGATGGCAACTTTTTTATACCATGCCCTACACTTCCTCATTGCGAGGTATGGCTGCATTAGTTGATCACTCAGATCAACTCCCCCCATGTTTTTATTATATTCCCTGATGCAGACTGGCTTTCTCATTACGCAAAATAGCTAGTCAGAGATGCTCAACTAGGAACGAGCCTGCCCTCAAAGTGATGAGGCTCTATAGGATAAGTATCCTACCAAGGGTGCAATCTCTTTTAGCTCACTAGTGCCTTTCACAGAGAGGAAATATCCTGAAGCACATCATACTGATCCTACCAAAAAGTAGTCCAGCCACGAAGTGCCAAGCAATTCCTCTCTGAACAAGAGAAGCAGCCAACCCCAGACGTACGTTTCGGCCTTGTTGGGCCTCGTCAGTGAGGTGCAGCTGATCTCTCTAGGCACTGTGAGCAAGGGGTCCACGTCTGGATTACCCTGTTACCCTTAGGGTGACTAGTCCCAAGGGCAATTTGCACCCTGGGTAGGATACTTATCCTACAGAGCCTCATCACTTTGAGGGCAGGCTCGTTCCTAGTTGAGCATCTCTGACTAGCTCTTTTGCATATGCAAATTGCCCTTGGGACTAGTCACCCTAAGGGTAACAGGGTAATCCAGACGTGGACCCCTTGCTCACAGTGCCTAGAGAGATCAGCTGCACCTCACTGACGAGGCCCAACAAGGCCGAAACGTACGTCTGGGGTTGGCTGCTTCTCTTGTTCCGAGAGGAATTGCCTGGCACTTCGTGGCTGGACTACCTTTTGGTAGGATCAGTATGATGTGCTTCGGGATATTTCCTCTCTGTGAAAGGCACTAGTGAGCTAAAAGAGATTGCACCCTGGGTAGGATACTTATCCTACAGAGCCTCATCACTTTGAGGGCAGGCTCGTTCCTAGTTGAGCATCTCTGACTAGCTCTTTTGCATATGCAAATTGCCCTTGGGACTAGTCACCCTAAGGGTAACAGGGTAATCCAGACGTGGACCCCTTGCTCACAGTGCCTAGAGAGATCAGCTGCACCTCACTGACGAGGCCCAACAAGGCCGAAACGTACGTCTGGGGTTGGCTGCTTCTCTTGTTCCGAGAGGAATTGCCTGGCACTTCGTGGCTGGACTACCTTTTGGTAGGATCAGTATGATGTGCTTCGGGATATTTCCTCTCTGTGAAAGGCACTAGTGAGCTAAAAGAGATCGCACCCTGGGTAGGATACTTATCCTACAGAGCCTCATCACTTTGAGGGCAGGCTCGTTCCTAGTTGAGCATCTCTGACTAGCTCTTTTGCATATGCAAATTGCCCTTGGGACTAGTCACCCTAAGGGTAACAGGGTAATCCAGACGTGGACCCCTTGCTCACAGTGCCTAGAGAGATCAACTGCACCTCACTGACGAGGCCCAACAAGGCCGAAACGTACGTCTGGGGTTGGCTGCTTCTCTTGTTCCGAGAGGAATTGCCTGGCACTTCGTGGCTGGACTACCTTTTGGTAGGATCAGTATGATGTGCTTCGGGATATTTCCTCTCTGTGAAAGGCACTAGTGAGCTAAAAGAGATTGCACCCTGGGTAGGATACTTATCCTACAGAGCCTCATCACTTTGAGGGCAGGCTCGTTCCTAGTTGAGCATCTCTGACTAGCTCTTTTGGCTTTCTCATTACCACTGTCCTGCCACAGATCTGTCCTCATGCATTGTGGTCAGCATGTAGACCTCTTTTTTGTCCCTAAACTTCACTGCCAGCAGCTCCTGTTGGCACAAAGATGAGGACGTCCCAGTTTTTAATTTGGTATCTATGAGTGTTTTGGGAAACTCCCTGCAATTGCGTCTGACAGTGCCACAGGCCACGGTGTCAAAATAAAACAGAGACCTAAATAAAAGGGGGCTGGTGTAATAATTATCAACAAATAATTGATAGCCTTTATTTAATAAGGGGTAAATTAAATCCCAAACTATTTTCCCACTTGTTCCCATAAATTCGGGGCACTCACGAGGATCAAGTTTGCTGTCCTTGCCCTCATAAATTCTAAAAGCCTGGGTGCAGCCTGTGGCACTTTCGCACAATTTATAAAATTTTACACCAAATTTGGATCGCTTTGAGGGGATGTACTGCTTGAACCCTAACCTGCCTTTGTATTTCATTAGGGATTCATCTACACTAATTTCTTTTTGGGGCATATACACTTGGGCAAACTTTTTCTGTAAATGGCTTATTAGGGGACAAATTTTGTATAGTCTATCATACTGGGGGTGTTCTTTTGGGGGGCACAGGGTATTATCGTTAAAATGCATAAAGTGCAAAATGATTTCAAATCTGGACCTGGTCATAGTCTTGGGGAATATAGGGGTATCACATACGGGGTTTTTGCTCCAGTAGGATCGGATACTGGGCTTTTTTATTATACCCATTGCCATTATTAAGGCCCAGAATTGCTTAAATTCTATGAGGTCTATGGGTTTCCATATTTCTTCCTTAACTACAAAAGCTGTAGGGTTGGCGGCAGTATACTGGGCTGCATACAAGTTGGTTTGGGACACAATTTCACCTAAAATGTCTTCCCCCAAAAATAAATCAAAAAAATTATCATAGTTAAATCCCTCAACATCAATTTGAATCCCTGGGGTGCCTGTAAATTCTGGTATTTGTGGGCAAAAATTTATTGGGGATACCCATTCGTTATGATCAGGAGTGGCTGTTGTTGGGGCATTTCTTTGGCCAGATCTTTTTGCAGGTGCTGGGGCAATTGCCAGGGCAGCTCTTGGGGCAGCACTTGGGGCATTCCTTTTGGCAGGTATTTTGCAAAGTCTTTTGGCAGATCTTGTGACAGGATTTTTGGCAGATCTTGTGGCAGGATTTGTGGCAGGTGCTGGGGCAGGATTTTTGGCAGGTGCTGGGGCAGTTGCCAGGGCAGCTCTTGGGGCAGTGCGTCTTTTCTTGATAGAAGGCCCAGCGTCGTCAGTAGAGCTGCTCTCAGTTTCTGAAAACTGCTCTATTTCAAAATCTGACGCAGTATCTGTTGCCTCTGAGTCAGATGCCAAAAAGGCATATGCCTCTTCAACGCTATAACTGCTCTGCATTTTGCCCACTAAAATTTTTTTTTTTCCTTACTCTAACGCTATCCCTAAACCTAACTCTAACCCTAAAACTTACCCTAACCTACTTATATCTAGAACCTACCTAACCCAAGTAAACTACCTATCTAAACTATACTTATTATATATATATTTTTTTTTTTTGATTATTTTTTTTTTTTTTTTTTGTTTTTTTTGGTTTTTTTTTTCCCTAAACCTAGATCTGTCCCTAAACCTTTCCCTAACACAAGTCTACACTAAACCTACCCACCTAAACTACCTAAATTATATTTTAAATCAATTTTTAATAAAAAAAAAAAAAAAAAAAAAAAAAAAAAAATAAAAAAAAAATTCAGAGGATACAAGGGGGATGGGGGGTATCCCACAGATCAGCAGACGCTGATCTGTAGTTTATTGATCACTCTAAAAGTGATCAGATGGGGGGGAACTTGGTGATCACTGTAAAACAGTGATCAAAGGGTTAATTTTATGGTTTAATCACAGTTTTTTTTTTTTTCAGGAACTCTGGAACACACTCTCTCACGAAGTCTCTCTGTCTCTCTCCACCTCAGCAGTGTGCAAGATGGAGGGAGACAGAGATATATGACAGGGACAGTATTTACAAATACTGTCCCTGTCAATCAGCATTTGCAACATGTGATTCGCTCATCAAGCGAATCGCATGTTGCAACAAACTTTCTACTGGTTGTTACTAAGTGTCCCGGTATCGGGACACTTAGTAACAAGCAGCCTGCGCTCTCCCATCGCTCCGTGCGGCCGCGATGGGAGAGTTTAACCCTTGACGTACCGGGACCGTCAAGGGTCGTTGGAGCACATTTACCCTTGACGGTCCTGGTACGTCAAGGGTCGCTAAGGGGTTAAAGTGTGCCTGGTTTGCAAGCACACTTTGTAGACTGTTCCAATTAAGTAGTTCTTTTTAAATCACGAGATTTCAGCTCTGCTGAAGAGCCTCCTCGAGTCGGCAGACTCAAATCTCCTGTTGTCAGCTTTACAGCTAACATCAGGAAAAGGGAAACTTTAAATGCGAATATCTCTCAAACTGTAGTCCCCAGTGGATGTATTGCTGTGGGTCCCTAAGCCTCATATCAATACATCCAAAGCACACCCAAAATGTGTCCAATGATAATAGAATTAACCCTATGTTTACCAGGTGGTATAATTAACCCACTGGCACTCACAGAGTTAATCTGACTAAGTAACGAAGCAACAGCCCATGAAAAGTAACACTTACCATTAATCCTGATGTACAATGGAGTGTTCCCCATCCTGGTCAGCTAGTGTCCATCTTCTTTTTCTCTCTTCTCCATCTTCTTAGTTCCTCTGATCCGTCTTCTTTCTTTCATCTTCTCTTAATTTACTTGTAAAACATACAGAGGCATAAAGAAATATTCCATTCAAAGAACCCATATATATGCATAGTTAAAACCCCTTGAGTGCCAGAGGGGTATGCAACTCATTGCAGAGCAATGTGTTGCGTGACTCTCTGGGACTCAAAGGTTTAAACAGTGCTTAGATGTGAGAGTCAATATTTCAGAAAATGCCCAAAGTCGGAAATGTTTGTCCCCATTATCATCTTATTATGTTTGTATGAACTCGAAAAATGCCAGAAACCTTTTATATAAAAATACTGTCCCTTTTTTTATATTTCCGCCATGGTCTGTGGCACTGAAAGTGAGAAGGAGCACCCCCCCACACACACACACACCCTTTGTACCTGACAGGCCGATGCCTGTTCCACTGTGAGGGAATTTTGAATAGAGACTGTCTTTATATATGGGCAATCTCTGTTCAAAGTGCCTCACAGCTATTGGCTGGGATGTGTGCTTACACGCCTCCCAGCCAATCCGCTTCAAGTGAGGGATTGGAAGAATCTGCTTGAAGCTGATTGGCATCAGCCCGTCAGTACAAAGAGGGGTGTGTGCTCCTTCTCACTTTCTCTGCCACCACCACAGATAGAGGCAGAGACATAAAAAAAGGATTTTGCCATTTCTGAGTTCATACAAACATAACAGGGACAAATGTTTTGTGACTTTGGGCATTTTCAGACATATCGACTCGCACACCTAAACATTGTTTTACCCTTTGAGTCACAGAGAGGTACACAATCAATTTGACTGTAATGCCTGTGTACCCTACTGGCACTCAAGAGGTTAAACTATCCATAGATTTGCGGGTTCTTTGTATGGAATATAAGAGGTGTCAAAAGGTCATTAAATAGCCTAATAATTCTTGGTAATGCACTGTCCATCAATCACAGCCCCATGTACACCACCTAAAAAAAGTGTTAATTTAAAATGTTGGGAGATATGGAATCAGTACCACCCTGCAGTGTGTCCCTGATTTAAAGGGACATGTGGTCCCCTTACTGCCAACAGTGAAGAGAGATACTGAACTTGATGTACTATGGAAAAGAAGAGCAATTCTACTGTACTATAATAAAAATACCTATTAATTTAAATGAAGCTTTTACCCCATGAATTAGGGTGACCACGGGTCCCGGAATGTCCGGGACTGTCCCTTATTTTAAGCCTATGTCCCGCGTCCCGGGTCATCTCCCTCCGGGACAATGAAGTGTCCGGGAATGAAGCCAGTGTTTGTTGTGTTTTTTTTTTTTTTTATATGCCGCCCTGGATGTCAGCCTGCAAGCGGTGTGTCACATCTAGGGTGACCACGGGTCCCGGAACGTCCGGGACTGTCCCTTATTTCAGGGCTATGTCCCGCGTCCCGGGTCATCTTCAACCGGGACAATGAAGTGTCCCGGAATGAAGCCAAGCCGCCCTGGATGTCAGCCTGCAAGCGGTGTGTCACATCATGGACGCCGCGAGGGAGCGCTTAGTAGCATAAATCAGCGCTCCCTCGCGGCGTCCATGATATGACACACCGCTTGCAGGCTGACATCCAGGGCGGCAATGCAGCTTACCCGATCTCCTGGAGGCAAGCGCTCTTGTAATACAGAGCGCTGGGAGATGACATCATCTCCCAGCGCTCTGCATTACTGAGCACAGCGCGCGGGAGCTTCAGCTCTGTGCCGGAGGAGGCACAGAGCACTTTCCATGCCGCTAGACCACCAGGGACTCAAGGTATGAAGGGGCAACTAGGGTGACCACGTCCCGGAATGGCAGAAGGGAAATGTGGTCACCCTAGTCACATCATGGACACCGCGAGGGAGCGGTTGGTAGCATGAATCAGCGCTCCCTCGCGGCGTCCATGATGTGACACATCGCTTGCAGGCTGACATCCAGGGCGGCAATCCAGCGGATCTCCTGGAGGCAAGCGCTCTAGTAATACAGAGCGCTGGGAGATGACATCATCTCCCAGCGCTCTGCATTACTGAGCACAGCGCGCGGGAGCTTCAGCTCTGTGCCGGAGGAGGCACAGAGCACTCAAGGTAGGGCAACAAGGGGCAATGTGGCGATGAAGAGGAGTAGGGTGACCGCATGTCCCGGAATAGCAGAACGGAAATGTGGTCACCCTACCATGAATGCTAGAAAATGCATTGGAGACCTCTCTAGCATTCAAGGGGTTTATAATTCACATTTAAAATCTGTGGGAATTTTTTTTCTTGACTCCTATGATGCAGTTAGTTTGCTCCAGAATTTCATTTGAACATAAAGTCAGTATTCCTTTTTCAGCCTGTGCGTTTAAAAGAAAAGTAACAATTAATATGTAAAACTAGAGAATTTAGGGTTTATCCTCCCAAGTAAATAAACAGTATTTCTACTGTTGAGAGGTGTTTTATTCAAAAGTTATTGCAGCTCAAACGTGAATTTTTTTTAGGTGCAGTATCACAGTGGCCTGAAATGTTACAGTGGTGCAGTTAATACATCATCCTATGGACAGCTCTGGTCAGTTGACTATAAATATCCACAGGATGGTATAGCAACAGAACCACTGTACAATTCAGTAATGCAACTAAAAAATCAAGTTTGAGCAACAATAACTTTTAAATAAAAAAGGGTGAGATTCTGATATCGCAGGCTTAACCCGTTAATGACCCTTGACAGTCCTGGCACGTCATGGATAGATTTGCTTTAAGGACCCATGACGTGTCAGGACGCCTTTTGGCGTCGTAGTCCTTATGTGACGGCCGCATGCGCGATCGGCCGTCCTTTAATAGTTCACTTTGAAAATGATAACCTACACACTACACACGAGATTCAGTACAACAATGTTTTTAATGAAATGATTCTTTCAATGCAAAGATGCACCACGCTATATATATATATATATATATATATATATATATATATATATATATATAAAATGCAACACTGTGTGCCGATTAAAAACATCAATCGTTTATTTAGTGCTTGACATAAAACACACAAACAATATCCTGAATTCATCCGAATAGTGCGAAGGAAGTATAGCGAGCACCTTTCTGCAGACGTCTCTTAATACCCTCTGATCAACGTGTTTTGCGTGGGAACAAGCTTGCTCATGACCAACTGAGTAAATGTGCGATGCTTAAGCCCGCAATATCAAAATCTCACCCTTTTGAAGCAAGGTGAAATTCCGATATCGCCCTTTTCATTGCAGCAACATGTTTAATGTGCCGTTTTCCTTGTCGCCCAATAGTGGGCGACATTGACTAGTGTGTTTAATGCTGACCATGGATTGGTTAATCATATGTGAAATATACCTAAGCAGAGGGCTGAACAATGCACTGCTTCCCAATGCATTGCTTGTTCTTCTGGCACTCAAAAGTCTAAGCGTATATGACCCCATGTTCATGTTTAGATGCTGTTGTCCTTTTAACTCGAGTGGTGCAAATACCTTCAAGTTTTCTGATACACCAATATGCATTCAAGAAGGTGTTAACCCTTTGTGTGCCATATGGGTACACAACACATTGCAAAGCAATGACAATCTAAGGGTTAATGTGTAAAATTCCACTTTTCTGTATAAACTCCTTGAAGGTTAGAGACTTCTCTAGGATCCAAAAGTTAATATAGAAAAATGTTATATGTATTTTATATCTGGTTAACCCCTTAGGGTGCTATGATAGCCATTCACTTGTCGCAAGGGCAGGGCTGGAAGGCAATATGGCTGCTACTCCCTGAGAACATGTAAGACCAGATTTTAGGCCTCTGAAAAATCCAATGGGTTAATCAAGAGAAATGTAAAACGTTTGGTATTTGGTTTATCTTTGGAGGACATCTGGAATAGTGGAAAGGGTAGTAATGGCTGCTCTCTCAGAGTTTATGTAAGATTGGATTATAGGCTACAGATAACAAAAGAATCTAACACAAAGTACATGATAATTAAGTGTATATGACCCCAGACATATTCATTTTTAGATGTTAACTTGAAAGCCATAAATCTCTTCAAGCTGTAACAGACGCTAGTCTAAAAATAACTAATGTGCAACATTTTAATTTTGGGGGCGCCCCCTGGACAATTTGGATTCTTTAGTAATTGCATTTTGCCAATTACAGTTTGTAAAATGAGGTAACATGTTAGCCATAGAAAAGAAGCAGTAGTCTGGTGGTGTAAAATTGCTACTTTTGTTGGCTGAGTAGAATGAATATTATAACACCACAGAGACAACGATGTCACTTTCAGCACATCACACTTCTGCTTTAGAATGTTGACTTACAGATGGAACCGAGGCTTGAAACGCGGACGTCATTGTCTGGTCTTCCGGTCTACCCAGGTGATTGGTTACTTTCCTCACCTCCTCAGTGCTGACGACACAGTCAGTGTTGAGCTGGGCCGCTCTGTTTTCCCAAAGTGTGTCTGTGGTTTCGGTTGTGGTTCCTCCCTCAGATCACTACAACGGCGGATACGATTCGGTTATTGCTTTGGTTCTCAGCCTCGTTTCTGTTTGCTCGTTGACTGGCGCTACTTTAGCGCCGCAGCGGACCATGCCCGGCCCCAGCTGCTCTTGTGCGGCCAGGATTATTAGTAGCTCCTTGAATAGAGGTGAGTGGGTCCCAGGGTGGTGTGCGGGGTCACACTAGTATGTGGGCGCTGCTTTCCTGCTGTGTGACATTGACACTTGTGTGGCACTAGCAGTTTATAATACGGAATGCATTGAGAAAAATGAGGAGCAAAATAATTACACCCTGTGTAATAAAATGTACTTCTGACTGGAGTTATTTGACACGTATGGCGCAGTTGTTTCTCGTTTACTAACGTGATATACAACTACTGGATTTATATGACATGATACATAAGCCCAAGATTGCCATATACAGAAAGACAGAAGAAAAATCGAATAGTTCTGGCATGCACCAACTGCACAAAGGGGGGTGGGGCGACAAACCTACCAATTTCACAATGTGTCAATCCTCTCTAGAATCCTAGGAGATAAAATTTTAATTTTGCATATTATAAGACCTGTTTATATAACCCTTTGCGTACATGCCACTTAAAACTGATTTTATCCCTGTACCCATTATACTTGTTTAATAATAATAACAAAACAAACTTAAATGAGATTTTTCATTCCCCTGTGGTGTAGTTGGTTTGCTCCACATATGTTTGTGTATGTGGGCCAGAATGTTTGCTTTAACCATGGTGTTGTCATGCTTTTAGGTGTGGGTTGTGTGCTTTCCCAGTTTATGTAACAATGTGAAAGCTAGAATGTTATAATATATATGTTTATGTGGTGTAGGTGGTTGGGTACTTCCTGGAGTTGGTTGAGTGGGGTAATAATGCATGAAGAAGGCTGTGTTTGGTGCTTTTGGTGAGTGGTTCCCAACCCTATCATGAGGGTTATCTAACAGACCATGTCTTTAGTATTTCCCTGCTTGTGCACAGGTGAAGTAATTAAATTACTGGTCTTCTGTTTAACTCACTTGAACCCTAGACTTGGCTTAGGCACCTCTGTGGGGAGAGCTGAGAACCACTTCTTTAAGTTGTTACTCTTGTAACGGTATCCTTTTGAATTGTCACCAAGTAATGGGCGACTAAGAAAGGGCATAATAAAAATGTCTGGTTTAAAAGTGCACCATTCTGATATTGAGTAACTAGGTGACTTACTGTTATGCAATATGGCGGAAAGGTGAAGGAGTTAAGAAAAAATTAACCTTTTTGTTGGTCGCATACAAGTATGTCCTAATTAACAAGACCTGGCTCTTTAAAACTATGAAATCAACTAAAACTGTACTGTGCACCTCCATCTAGTTCTGCCTGTATAGCACACCCCAGACTGACACTCGTTTCTAATGAGCTATATGTTACAAATGAGAGAACTGCTTGTAGGTAAGTACATGCTGAATACGCACTTCTCTCATAATTCACGCTTAATATGTAATGCTTAAAAAACATGAATGGTAACAAGTGTCTTTCTTGGGGGTGCTATACAGCTGGTACTAGAAGGAGGTGCACGGTACAGTTTTAGTTGAATTCATAGTTTTAAAGAGCCAGGTCTTGTTAATTGGGGCATACTTGTATGAGACCAACAAAAAGGTAATTTATTCTTAACCCCTTCACTTTTCCGCCACATTGCATACAAGTATTTCGCCTAGTTAATCAACATTCTGATGTCGACATCCAAATGTTGCACTTATCAACAAGGTGACATTGTTATTGCGCCGTTTTGTTGGTTCCCCAATACTTGGGGACAATTCAAATGTGAACCGTGAGACAGAATCAAGCATAGCTAATTTATATGACTAGTGTCAATGGTGTGTGCTGAGTCACCTTGTATGTCTCACTAGTGTATGCCAATGCTGTTGATTGTAATCCATATCTTGGCTCATATTTGTACTTGTTTACCGAAAGACAGTTTTTCATACAGGTTTGCTCCTGAAAACGTTTAATTAGGACTGCGTAGTATCATACCTGGGAACTCTCAGGGACTGACCCAAATGTCAGGTTGAAGGACCATATTCTCTGGGTGAGAGAGTTCTGTATTACCTACTATATCAGTGGTTCTCAAACTTTTTTTGTTCAAGGAACCCCTAACATGCAGTCTGGAAGATTTGGGGCACACCTACCATTTTATAGGTAATTTGTGAAGCACATAATGGAGGATAGAGATGCATAAATATACAGTTCTTTTTGGATCTTATAAAATAACAGAAACAAACATACTGTGCAGAAAAACTCCCACGAATATACATTTAAAACACAGTATTCACATTTGATCAAAGTCTTTATAGAAAAGATAGGGCACCAAATGTAGATGCCCATGGCACACCAATGTGCCATGGCACCCTGGTTGAGAATCACTGTACTTTATGATTTGTCCCAATTAAATGTTTCTTTAGTTTGTAAATTGGTGCCATTTATACCAGAAAGACAGGGAGAGATGTCCCGCTTGTCTTTGTTGTGTTTAGGCATTGTAGCATGTCAAAGGTTCCTTGCAAATGCAAAATGCTCCTACAGCACACCTAAGGATACTAGATGATTTGGTTAATTGTACCAAAAAACCCACAATGATATAAAGAGGAGAAACTTACATAAATAGCAGATAGCTCAATACACATCTTTATTATATTTGCAACAAAGTATACTTGTCTATTTGGTACATATTTTAAGTAATAATAAGTAAATCTGTTTCACTCACCAACTACTGCCTTGGAGCTTAAGGGTGAAGTTTGGTTTTTCAAACCATCCTTTCACTATCAGTGTGCAGTTTGGTGAGATGCTCTATCTCTCCTTCTTACAAATTTATTGAATAAATACATATATTTTTATATCTATTATACTTTTATGTTTTTTTTACTTTTAGTTCAAATTAGAATCTTGGGTATAATATTCATATACTCACCTTTAGGGGATATAGTTGCTCTAGGTGTGTATTATTTTTGTTTATATATTCCAGGGCCAGGTGGAGAGTCCTAGCGCCAAGTTCATTATTTAACATATCTTTGGCGTTTCCTTGTGGTGGATACTTTTGAGTTGTGGCACAACCAGAGCTTTGGGCAGCAAGGAACTTCTCCTTTAAGCACCTGTTTTTTTGAGAGTTCAGCCCAGACAAGTGACTGCAATATTTGAGCTCCAGTGACCTCTTGGGACCCGCAATTTAGCACCTTCTCCAGGAATAATTATATTATTATTATTATTATTATTCTTTATTTATATAGCGCCAACTAATTCCGCAGCGCTGTACAATTGGGGGATAGACATACAGAGGTATTAAATAGTACAATCAGATGTGTAGAACAGGAGGATCAGAGGGCCCTGCTCGTGAGAGCTTACAGTCTAGAGGAAGGTAGGTTTGATACAGAAGGAGTAAGTGCTATTGTGTTTAAGTGCCTCCTGCCACATGAACTGCCAGTCAGTGGGTGGGAGTGAGAAGTGCCATTGAGTGCAGTAGTCCGTGCAAGGGGTGAATCTTGGTGATGATGTTTATGGAGGCAGTTGATAGGCCTCCCTGAAGAGGTGAGTCTTCAGGGAGCGTCTGAAGATTTGAAGGCTGGGGGAGAGTCTAATGGGGAGGGAATTCCACAGCTCAGGTGCAGCACGGGAGAAGTCCTGTAGGCGGGAGTGGGAGGATGTGATAAGAGCTGTGGAGAGCAGAAGGTCATGTGCAGAGCGAAGATGGCGTGCGGGAGTATATTTGGAAATGAGAGATGAAATATAGGGGGGTGCAGTGTTAGTGAGGGCTCTATAAGTTAGCACCAGAGTTTTGAATTTTACTCTGTATGCTAACGGGAGCCAGTGTAGGGACTGACAGAGGGGTGTGGTGTTAGAGAAGCGATGAGTGAGGTAGATTAGTCTTGCAGCAGAGTTCATTATGGACTGTAGCGGGGTTAGTCGGGTGAGAGGCAGGCCAATTAGTAAAGAGTTACAGTAGTCAAGACGGGACATGATGAGTGTTTGGATTAGAATTTTGGTAGTGTCTTCTGTGAGAAAGGGTCGGATTCTAGAGATGTTGCGGAGGTGGAGGCGGCATGAGTTGGAGATTGACTGGATGTGAGGAATGAAGGATAGGGCAGAGTCAAATGTGACCCCCAGGCAGCGTGCTGTAGGGGTTGGTGTGATGGAAGTGTTGTTAACGGTGAGTGTAATGTTTGGGATAAGGCTGGTTGTAGATGGAGGGAAGAGAATTAGTTCAGTTTTGCTAAGGTTAAGTTTGAGTTGATGGGAGGACATTCAGGAAGACACAGCAGACAGACAGTCAGACACTCGGGACAGGAGGGAAGGAGAGAGGTCTGGGGAGGAAAGATATATTTGGGTGTCATCAGCATAGAGATGATGGTGAAACCCAAAGGAGTTTATTAGTTTTCCAAGGGAAGCAGTGTAGATTGAGAAGAGCAAGGGTCCCAGTACTGATCCTTGGGGCACACCAACAGACAGTGGGAGGGGTGGGGAAGTGGAGCCGGAGTAGGAAACACTGAAGGAGCGGTTGCAGAGATAAGATGAAAACCAGCAGAGTGCAGTGTCGCAGAGGCCTAGGGAGTGGAGGGCTTGGAGGAGGAGTGGGTGATCGACTGTGTCAAATGCGGCTGACAGGTCCAAAAGAATGAGTAGGGAGTAGTGGCCTTTAGACTTGGCTGAGAGCAAGTCATTGGCCACTTTAGTGAGGGCAGTCTCAGTGGAGTGATGAGGGCGGAATCCGGATTGCAAGGGATCTAGCAGGGAATGGGAGCAGAGGAATTTAGTGAGCCGGTTATATGCAAGGCGCTCGAGAAGCTTGGAGGCAAACGGGAGTAGGGAAATTGGCCGGTAATTTGACAATGAGTTTGGGTCCAGGGAGGGTTTTTTATGATGGGAGTGATTAGTGCATGTTTGAAAGAGGATGGGAAGGTGCCGGTTGACAAAGAGAGGTTGAATAAGTGAGTAAGGATTGGAGTTAGTAGAGGGGAGAGTTCTTGGGTGAGCTGAGATGGGATTGGGTCGAGAGGGCATGTGGTTAGGCTTGAGCGAGTGAGGAGAAGGGAGACTTCATCCTCAGTGACAGGTGGGAAGGAGCTTAGTGTGTATGTGGGAGAGGCGACAGGGCTGGGCTGGCTGGGTGGGGGTGGTAGTGATGAAATGTCATGTCTGATAGATTCAATCTTGTTCTTGAAGTGGTTGGCGAGATCTTGGGCAGAGAAGTTAGTGGAAGGTGTTTGTGTTGGTGGGTTTAGAAGAGATGTGAAGGTTGAGAAAAGGCATTTGGGGTTGGAGGAAAGATTAGAAATTAGGGAGGAGAGGAATGACTGTTTAGCCAGGGAGAGGGCAGAGCTATACGAACGGAGAATGAATTTGTAGTGTGTGAAGTCGGCTGTGGAGCGCGATTTCCTCCAGTGCCTTTCAGCAGTGCGTGAGCACCTTTGGAGGTATCGCGTTAGTCTTTTGTGCCAGGGTTGTAGTGGGGTTGTGCGTGGGTGGCGTGGAGTTGCAGGTGCAGCGATGTCAAGGGCTGAAGTGAGAGTGCTGTTGTAGAGAGCAGTAGTTTTGTCTGGGCAAGTAAGTGTGAGGATGGGGTTGAGGATAGGCTGCAGGGAGGTGGAAAATTGTTGCTTATCAAGAGAATGTAGATTTCTCCGCATGCGCTTGATTGTGGCGGGGGTGGTGGGTTTGCGTGGTATGATGAGGTTACCGGTGAGGAGGTGGTGGTCAGAGAGGGGAAAAGGGACATTAGAGAAGTTGGAGACCGAGCAGAGGTTAGTGAAGATCAAGTCGAGGGAGTGACCATCACTGTGTGTGGGAGAGCTGGTCCACTGCGATAAGCCTAAGGAGGTTGTTAAGGAGAGGAGTTTGAGGGCAGGGGGGGTGTTGTGATTATCTATAGGGATGTTGAAGTCACCCATGATGAGAGTAGGGACATCAGAGGACATGAAGTGAGGGAGCCAGGAGGTGAAGTGATCAAGGAATTGTGCAGTGGGACCAGGTGGCCTGTATATGACAGCGACACGCAGGGGGAGGGGAGAGAAGAGGCGAAGTGTGTGAGCTTCAAATGTAGGGAAGGAAAGAGAGGGAACAGTGGGGAGTACCTGAAATATATGGTTAGGGGGCAGCAGGATGTATATTACATAGTGTAACGGCAATCAAAGACACCAGGTTGTCTTGGGCCATCGTTCTGGGTTTCTCACTCCTGGATGCGGCTACAAGTGCGTAGCCAGGCCAGTCTTCGTAAATCACAGCTTCTATGAATGGGGGTCAGAAGGGACTCGTTAAACCATCCAGAAATAAAGACACCGGGTCGCTTCTTGGTTCAAAATGACATACTGAGTTTATTGGGGAAACACATGAACATTTATACAGAAGCTGTAAGAATACACAATAGGTCACATACAGTACACAATGGGAGTGTAAACAACATGTACAATGGGGTTGTGGTGGAAGGGCTCATAACACAATGGGCACAGTGTTTGGGTGTAAACAGAGGTACTAAGGAACAGCAGACATTGTAGAGCCTTTAGCTAATTCAATCTTGCCGCTCCAATTCCTAGCCAATAGGAATTGGAGTGACAAGAAACAACCAACCAGTCAAAAGTTTGCCTACCTTCTCAATGCATTTCCTAACAACTTTTAACATGTGAGAGTAGGCAACCAATCAGGAAGCCGCCTACTCTGTACAGTACAGTAGGCGGCCAGTCGGAAGGTTTGTGGCTGTCCAGCTGCCCAGAGTTGGGACTTCACCCATTGCCTTCAAGTCTTTTATGTTTTTTTCCCATGGCTCTTAAAAGAGCCACTAGTAACGGACTATGGTCTGTTACATTACTCCCACTTTCAAGTCCCAAGCTAGCGTCAACACTGGTGAACAGGGGCTTAGTAGTCAGAGGATTCTTTCGTCCTTGGGGCCCAGAGACTGTGGGAGATTCAGGTAATCCAGTGAGTGGTGGAGAAGGCAGGGGTCCGCAGCCAACGCAACCTGAGTGGTTGTTCCTTCATTCTCTTACCAGCCCTGTAAGAGTGGGTGTGGGCTCAGGAATCCAGCTGCCCAGGCATAGCCTGCACCAGTCCCTCCTGGATCTGGCGCTAGGGGCTCTGGATCCAGGGCATGTCTGTGGAGAAAAGTCTTGTGAGGCAGAGGCCCCAGCATTAACAGGAGAGCTGGGGGGACTCTGGTTCCGGTTGCCCCTCTCCCAATGCCAAGGATTGCGTCCCTTGCCGTGTCTGGGCCAAAAATCCGGCTGGCATGGGCATCAATCTCCCTCCTCAGGGCAGGGGCAACCGAGCCGCTGGAGAGGACAGTGATCCCACTTCCCAGGCCAGGGACAGCAGAGCCGCTAGAGAGGACTGTGGTCCCACCCTCCAGGGCAGGGACAGCAGAGCTGCTGGAGAGGATGTCGTTCCCACTCTCCAGGGTATGGGCAACAGAGCCACTGGGGTGGACTCTGGTCCCACTCACCAAGGATATGGTATCAGAGCTGCTGGCCAGGATTGCAGTCTCCCTTACCAGGCCAGGGTTATGGAAGCCACTGGGGAGGACCTCTGTCCCACTCCCCATGGCAGGGGCAGCAGAGCCTCTGGGGAGGACCTCTGTCCCACTCCCCAGGGCAGGGGCAGCAGAGCCTCTGGGGAGGACCTCTGTCCCACTCCCCAGGGCAGGGGCAGCAGAGCCTCTGGGGAGGACCTCTGTCCCACTCCCCAGGGCAGGGGCAGCAGAGCCTCTGGGGAGGACCTCGTTCCCACTCCCTAGGGCAGGGGCAACAGAGATGCTGAAGAGGATCTCCGTCTCCCTCACCAGGCCAGGGGTATTGGAGCCACTGAGGAGGATCTCTGTTCCACTACCCAGGGCAGGGATAACACAGGGGCTGGTGAGTATCATACTCTCCATCACCAGGCCAGGGGTATCAGAGCAGCTGGGCAGGATCTTGATTCTACCACCCAGGGCAGGGGCAACAAAGCTACTGGGGAGGACCTTGCTCCCACTCACCATGGCAGGGACAACAGAGGGGCTGGTGAGGACCTTGGTTCTGCTCACCACGGCAGGGGCAATGGAGCTGTTGGGGAGGACTCTGGTCCCACTCCCCAGGACAGGGGCAGTAGAGCTGCTGGGGAGGACCTCTGTCCCACTCCCCAGGGCAGGGGCAACATAGAGGTTTTTGAGGATCTGGTTGTGGCGGTACTCTTTGTAGCAGAGCAGCGTACCTGTGCTCGACAGTCTATTCAATGGTGACTAGCTGCCACAACTCAGGATATAATCCGCCTTGCATCGGATCTCACAGCATTGGGTTTACTTCTGGCAGCCAGACCTAACATCCTTGCGCAAGGCATCCAAGGCCAGGCCTGGACCGCCGTATCCCAGGAGGGGCGGGGGGCTGATGTAGGATGGAAAAACTCCTGGTTCGCTTTGTTGCACAGAGCCCACCACCCATCCTGTACCGCCATCTCGATTAGGATGCTGCTATCCAGCTGGTCCTACCATTCCGCCAGAACAAATCCCCTTAGCAGGGGCTTCCTCAGGGTCCATAATTTCACATAACACTGTAGCTCCAATGATGATGAGCTCAGGGCCTCCGGGTGCACTGATTTCTCTGCCATGTCTTCCAGTGTCATCCGATATGGTGAGGGAGACAGTCCCACTGCTGTCACCAGTGTAATGGGAACCCAATATGCTGGGTTGTGTTGGGCCGTTGTTCTGTGTTTCTCCCTCCTGGATGCGGCTACAAGTTGGTAGCCAGGCTGGTCTTTGTGAATCACAGCTTCTGTGAATGGGGGTCAGAAGGGACCCTTTAAACCATCCAAAAATAAAGCTACCAGGACGCTTCAAAATTACTAATTCGGTTTATTGGGGAAAAACAGGGACATTTATACAGAAACTTAAAGAATACACAATAGGTCAGATACAGTACACAATGGGAGTGTAAACAACTTGTACAATGGGGTCGTTGATGGGGGGGGCACATAACACAATGGGCACAGTGTTTGAGTGTAGACTGAAGTACAAAGGAAGAGTAGACATTGTAGAGCCTTTAGCTAATTCAATCTTCCTGCTCCAGTTCCTAGCCATTAGGGATTGAAGTGACAAGAAACAACCAACCAGTCAAAAGGTCGCCTACCTTCTCAATGTATTTCCTAACAATTTTTAACATGGGTAATGGGGAATTCTGAATGTCCAGACCTAGTTTGTGGCTGTCCAGCTGCCCGTAATTGGGACTTCACCCAGTGCCTTCCAGTCTTTTTATGTATTTTCCCATGGCTCTTAAAGGGATAGTAATACTTCGTTTTAACTTTATTTTATTTTGTAGGCATTAAAAAAACATGAAGAATGATATAAGTCTTATCTCTCAAACCTTTATGGTTTATGAGATATTCACAAGCAAAGTTTCCCCCCTCTCGCCCCTTTTACCTACTGTAAACAATCTCTTCTCAGATGTGGAATGCAGTCCATAGACTGGACAGATAACAGAAGGGGACACTCTTCTTTATATGAAAACAATGAAATCCCTGCCCCCCCTTGACAAGCTTTTCAGGTTTTTCCCTTATCTTAATTGAAGATTGTCCCTCTCTGCAGTCTACCTGAGCAGCTCCCTTCTGCCCTGGCTGAGAAGTGTTACATCAGTAAAAGGGGCGGGAGGGGGACACTTTGCTTGTGAATATCTCTTAAACCATAAAGGTTTGAGAGATAAGACTTATATCATTCTTCATGTTTTTTTAATGCCTACAAAATAAAATAAAGTTAAAACGAAGTATTACTATCCCTTTAAAAGAGCCCCTAGTAATGGACTGTGGTCAGTTAAACATAGAGTTCATGTAACCACACGTAACCTGGACTTTAGTTCATTCTCATTGTATATTGGCTCAGGCTTCCTGGGTCAGCTCTAAAGCGGAACTATCGCCTAAAACCAAAGTTTTACCATGCGTTTTAATGTTTAACCCGACATTAGTGCTGTGTGTGTGTGTTTTCTTCAAGTCGCCTGGTAGTGGAAATATTTGCCCTGCAAAATCGGGCACTTCCACGTTCTGCGGGACTCCATGATGTCTCAAGACTTCCCAGCTGCCCCAGGGAGTGCGTTCACGCTGCCTTTCAAATCTGGAATTCTGTGATGTAGCGTTACAGCAAACTCCGTTTACAATGCTACTTTTTTTTTCTTCTGCTCAGTCTTCTCTTCCTGCTACCAGATTTTTCAGATACAGTCAGATCACACACTCCCTGATCTGTCCTGGTTCGAGAGACTTTGTGATGTCTTTACCTCAGCTTCTGGTCTCCTGTTCCTCATTTATTTGAGGCTTTTGTTTCCAGACCCAAGTACTAAAACTAGGCACATTCTGGACTGGGAGTCGGATGTTGGGATAGTTCTCCCTCCTGATTCCTGGTCCAAGGTCTGGATGTCGGCCTCTCGTTGCTCCATCTGCACGGTACATAAAGAGCGGGCTTACAAATTGCTGTATAGATGGTATGACTCCAGCTAGATTGAATAAACTCTGTCCTAGTGTATCTTCATTCTGTTTCAGGGGATGCTGGGAGCAGGAGACCTGCCCTGTAGCGTAGACATTTTGAACCATGGTGGTGTCCCTGTTGAATGCAGCAACAAAAGAAACTTTGTCTAAGAACCCCTGGTGGATGCACTTGGGGCTCAGCCTCAATACTTTGCCCCCACCTCTCTCAAACTGGTCGATCACTGGAAAAAACCTCACCTCCTATTTGTTTTTTTGTTTTTTGCTCCTTCCTTTCCTCTTCTTTTATTAATTTACTAGTTGAACAGCCCGTTACACGGGCCACAGTGCCTCTGGCAGCCGGTCGCGGGGCAGTCACGCGCAGCAGAGACTGCACGCGCCACTGCTGATACAGAGCTGGACGCTCCTTCGGAGCGCCCAGCTCTGTATCAGCCGCGGCGCGGGCAGTCTGTACTGCGCATGACTGCCGCTCGCGCAGCAGAGTCTACTGCGCATGTCGGGCGTTACACACAACTTAGCGAATTATTATATAGGATTTCGTCCCCCATCCTTTCTTTCCCCATAGATACTCTGGCATACTATCTAGATAAACTGACTATTTATCTAGCCTGTATTGGGATTTTATATTTGGTTAATCTAACGATTGCTGTAGTTGTGCTAGGTATTTTGGTTTTAGAGGGGCATTGCTAGGTTGTGCTGCTTCTCCTACCCTCCTACTTTTACTCCTCTCCTACTCTTCTTTTTGTTTCCCTTCCTGATTTAAAAAGCACAACTCTTACTACATATTGTTGTGTTTTCACAGGGGAAGGGAGAGAGAAACACACTATGCACGTTCTGTGTGATATAATATGACATTTAATTAAACTGTACAGGTGTTTAAGTAGTAGTTGCTCTTTTTACTCACATTGCTAATTGACCGTAATAGTAATAGTTGTGCATCGTTCAGATATTGTTTTTGTAGCTGTAGGCCCATGATTCAAAAGCTCTTGTTCAGGCTGTATTAACAGTGCTGTTACTTGAATCTTAACTGCATGTGGTCCCCTCCTTCCTTTTCTATACCCTTCCCCGTAATTTTCAAAATCCAATAGAAATTACAAGTATTTAAAAAAAAAAAAAAAAAAATGCGTGAGAAGTGCACTCAATTGGAATAGCCATTTTTAATCTGAAAATGTTTTGTTCAAAGCTCGCTCCAACAGAATATTAGACCAAAAATTATTTGTACCAGAGACTGTCAAGCTAATGACTGTTTCAGTGAGCTACAAGGTACTTTCTTCTCTTTAACATTTGATCAAGTTTATGCACCCTTTCCAGCAAATCTGTTATTTGATCACATTTTGTGCTCGTGACCAACATTTTTAAACAGTAATATTTTTGTTTGTTCTGTTGTAATTTACGAGCACAACAGGTAAAAAAATAAATAAATTAAAAAAAAAAAATAAATAAATAAATATATATATATATATATATATATATATATATATATATATATAAATAAAAGCACCAGAGTTTAAACCATGTTTCATTTGTGTGCAGTCTGTTACTTTAAGTTGCTGTTGTATTGAGAGCTGGCTGAAACTGCTTGCAGTGCTGTTTTAGGCTTTCCTCTAACTGTAGGGAGAGGCCCAGGGTGGGATCGATCTAATCTATGCTGGCTCTCCTGTCTGATTCTGCCACACACAGCAGTGTAGCCACCAGAGGATCAAGAATGCACCATGATCTGCTTTTGTGTTAGATGATATTACAGGCAGTGACTGCACAGAGCAGGGTTTCCTATTGAAACATTGTCACCTATATGGCGACCATCAAAAGGGCAAGATCATAATGTCACCTGCGTCAGAAGGGAGAGATCAGAATGTCTCCTGCATCAAAAGGGCGATATCAGACTGTCGCTTGCTTCAAAAGCACAACATTCTGATGTCGCACACATAAGGTTCACCCTGCCATGTAGATGCATGGCCATGTAGGCGATGTGTGCATAAGGGTCACCCTCCCATGTAGACGCAAAGAGAAAATAGAGCAAATCTAGAGAACATTTAATAGTAAACTCCAGCGGTATCCTATTGAAATGTCACCTATTAAAATAATACAGTTTGCAGGAGTCCTATACCACCCCTCCCTCATTAAATATAATGTTTGAAAATAACCATCTGAGTACTAGAGGGAATTCCAAAGGTTTGCATCACGTTGCACAAACCTCTGGAACTCAAAGGGTTGGCATGTCCTCTTCTCCGAGTAATGTCATGCATACCCTCCATCCGTGGAGAAAGCGGTGCCCGAGCCACTTCACCATGCTGAGCCTTAAGATGCCCTCTTCCTCTCACAATCCCTGGTGACTGGGCATGATTCCATCAGATCGTTCAGTCACCGGGATCCAGAGCAAAGAACATGTTAACTCTTTGAATTCCAGAAGTTTGTCAAATGTGTTGCAAATTATTTGCAAGGGCTCCTGCAAATTGTATTATTTTAATGGGCAACATTTTAATAGGATACTGCTGGGGTTTGCGCATTTGACATTATGATCTTGCCCTTTTGATGGTCACCAAATAGAGTGAGACATTTCAGTAGGATACTCAGAACAGCTGAGTGCTGATCCAGTGGTGAAAGTGTATATAATTTCTTGTTTTGTCTCTCCCCTCCCAAGTCCATTCTTGATTGCACACCCCTAATGCTGCCAAGCACAGGCACTCCATTAGTTCTACTTTAAGGGTGTTGTGGTCATACAGGTGCTCCTGCCACTGCACAGAACACTGTATTCAGTTCTTGGCATTGACTAATTCCGTACTGTGAAACGCTTCTCTTCACCTTTGACAGTGGTGCGTGTCCACACTGAGGCTGATGTACTAAGAAGAACTGGAGCCAGCCAGCTGCTCCATAGTGTATTAATAAAAACTCCCATTTGTGTAAATGGGACTTCTAACCCTTTGGATGTTAGCGGTTTCCAAAGCTTTGCTAAGCAGTGTGTTAGAGACCCCTCTAGCATTCAAAATGTTGAAAGTTCCATTTACATAAGTGTGGATTTTGGGAATGTTTTCATTCCCTATTGTGGAGCAGTTGGTGTGCTCCACAATGGATGCATTTCCCCTTAGTACATCAGTCTTGGTGTGTTTCATTAAATGTTTGTATTTACTTACTTTGTGAAGAGTCCTGCTCTGTGGTCCATAATGGCTCTGTGCTTGGATTTGGGTACTGTGCTGCCAAGCATACACACACTATCTGATTGGATAAATAACACAGAGAGATTGCTTCCTGCTCTGCCTGCAGTAGATGCCGAATCGGAACCTGGCACCTCACTACTTGTGTTCCTCGGTAAGTCCATGAAAAAAATACTGTGGTTGATCTTTTAACCCCCTTGGGGGTTAATTTGTCTTCAAACAATTTGCATTGAGTTGGAGAGGTCTCCTGCTGCTGAAAATCTACTGGTTTTTCTCTAATTATAGCTATGGATATTAGATTTGTCTATTTCAGTTCTTTCTTCCACTTGTAGTGATGGTCCTGCAGTCCATCAAAAATCTGACTCAACTGAAGCTGCACTGTTACAGCTTGTCCATGCAGTAGATGCACACAAATGGATCAGTTATGATCCTTTGATGATCGTGGCTAGAGACTGAAACACTGTAGTTAGTGGGTGCTCTGTTTTCTTGTTGATTGTAAACTCTTTCTTTATTGAATGCACTCTATGGAATAGATCAGCTGTTCTCAACCAGGGTGCAGTGGCACTTTGGTGTCTTGGATGCCAGTTTAAGGTGCCCCATGTTTTCCCTGAAGGTTCTGAGAAAAATGTTAGTGGCGTTCCTAATGTATACTTATGGAAATTATTATTTACAATATTCTCCTTGTTGTCATTCTCACTGTGTGAGCTAAGAATGACTATACATTTATATATTACTAGCAATGTGGGATGGCGTTGCCCGTCATGTTATTACCGTTGGGCGTACGTGTGTGAAATGTAGACACACTGATAAACACAGATATATGCAACACACAGGCAGACACATACACACAGTGAGCGGCAGAAACATGCAAAAGACATGCACACACACACACCGGAGATACACACACACACACACACACACACACACGTAACAGAGATGTGTATACACACACACACACACACAATATATATGCACAGAAACACATGCGCACATGAGTTGTGCACCCCTCTGGCACTCAAAGGGTTAAGGTATAGAGAGTCATATCAGTGTTAAATAGCAGTGGGAAGTGTATTTATACCTGGGAACTTTGACTTGTGGAGTCCCTGGAGGGGACTGATGTGGTGCTGATGTGGAGAGACCAATGGGGCAATTTGGTTTAAAAGTTGGCAGGGCTTAATCGTGAGTAGGGGCGGGGCTTAAGAGAAATGTGGAGAAGTAGGAGGGAAATGCATGTTTACAGTGTGAGGGGTTTGAACACACTCCCTGAGGGGTAAAACTTGATACACAACCCTGTGGCAGTCAGTGGGTTAAATGTGAATCTGATGTCTGCCTGTCCTCTGTCTTGCATGGCAAATTATGTCAGTCAAGAAATAATCAGTGGGGGCTTACCTTAACCAATTTTGTTCCCCTGGTGCTGCAGCTTCCCTTCAGTCCGGCTGAGGCCACTGGGAGTCAGTACATGACAGTGTGTGGCAGCCATATTTCTTTCTGGTTTTCTGTGTGTGTGTGTGTGTGTGTGTGTGTGTGTGTCTGTGGTGTAGGAGCAAGTGGCAGCCATTTTGATTTTTTCCTCAGTTGGATAGTCCTGTGAAAATCACACCCCCATTGAATCACCCAATGAGAGCAGTAACTCCTCCTTACTGCCACCCCTGGGTGTGTGTGTCTCCTGAGGAGACATAAATTATGTAATGAGGCTTTATAAATAATAATTCCTTAACCCTTTGAGTGCTAGAGTGGTATGCAACACTTTGCTGTATAATGTGTTCCAAGCCCCTCTAGCACTCAAAGGGGTTAATCACTTGAAAAACCTTTAAAGGGGATCTGTCACCCCATTACAACTTTGTGTAAATAGTTTTCTTATATAGCGAATATGCTTTAAATTCTGTGTGTGTATATATAATATAGTCTCTTGACCATGTAATATGCTGTGTACATTTTGGGGAAAATGCTTACAAGGCTGTTGGCAATGAAGCTGAACAAAAAAGGCTTTAAATGTTAGAGCTGTTAGAAATGCTTAAATTGTAAAAAAAACAAAATGTTGTAGGGTTTATCCCCCCAAGTTAAATAGGGTACACCCACTGATGAAATGTGTTTTTTATTAAAAAGTTATTACAGCTCAAACTTGAATTATTTTAGGTGCAGCATCATAGTGGCCTGAAATTGTACAGTGGCGCTGTTGCTACACCATCATATGGAGCTTTATGGTCAACTGACCAGAGTTGTACATAGGATGATGTAGCAACAGCACCACTGTACAATTTCAGGTCACTGATGCTGCATCTAAAAAAAAAAAAATTAACTTTGAGCTGTAATAACTTTTGAATAAAACACCTTTCAGCTGTGGGAGTGCTCTTGTTTTACTCAGTATTACTTATCCCTTTAAAGGGATAGTATTGGATTATTTTAACAAAATGCAATCTTGGTTTTCAAGCACAGTGAAGTATTTATTTTTAAGTATCACTATTTTGGCTCTGCTGAAGAGCCTCCGGCCGGTCCCAGGACCAGAATCTCCTGCTGTTGGCTACAGTGCTGACACCAGTACAAGGGTAGGGATTGGGGAGCTTTAGCTGCGAATATCTCTCAAACTATAAAGGTATGAGAGATCGGCTGCCATAATTTGATTTATTTTTTTAATATCTACAAAATTAAATGTTGTTAAAATAATCCAATACTATCCCTTCAAGATACAAAGGGAAACTAGGGTGTATTTATTGTTTCCATAAGACCAAAAAGGCTTTGATTTTCTAACATCTGACTTTAACCCTCTGAGTGCCATAGGGGTACACAATACTTTGCATACCCCTCTGGCACTCAAGGGGTTAACCTGTGGTACCTCACTGCTGAAAGTTCCCTTTCTAAACCATGTTTATAGTTGGACATTCTATTGTTTTGTTTTTCACTTTGAATGTCAATGGCTTGCTAACTCACTCTTTGACCTCATATATGTGTGCATTAGATAAGCCTTTGCACATTGTCCAAACAGATGCGAGGTGACAGCTGTATGAGATGCTGCATATCTGTCTGTTTAACCCTTAGGGCTCAGTTACACATGCAACAGAATTCTCCACAACATCAAAAGGAAAATGCTTGCTTGAGCAACGTAGTTGCTAGAATATCACAACAATGTTTCTATGTAGATCTGGGCCCTGTGATGTTACTAAATTCACTTACGGAGCAATGCATTGCTCACAACTAGGGCCTTATGCATAATGCAGGTACAATTTCCATGGATTTAAATGGGGATTTTAATCCTGTGGAAGCTAGAGGTCTCTAAGTGCAGTGCTTTACAGTGTGTTGGAGACCTCAAGAATTTCAGGTGTAAAACTCACTATTTAAATCCTCAGAAATATGCAGGAGCTCATAATACTACAGTCAAATAAATAAAACCTTTTATATTTTAGTGTCCCTATCCTCCAGCTTAGTAGGATCAATCAGTGGCTTTAAAGCGCACTGCCTGGAAAATACCACCAGTGGGTTCTTTTAGTCGTACTAGCTGGAGGACAGAGGCAAACCTCCTCCCCTAAGTACCCCATTGTAAGGGAGTGGGAACAGCAGCTATCCTATAATATAAAAGGCCAGATGTATGTTTGTCCATAGCAGTCATGCGCAGTACAGGCTGGCCAAACGCACAGAATGGCTGGTCCGTGTACACAGGCTTTTACACTAGTATATTATAAACTCCTATCCTGTAGTATAAAAAGCCAGATGTATGTTTGTCTGTAGCAGTCATGCGCAGTACAGACTGCCGATGCAGTAGAGACTGCTCAAATGCACAGAATGCTGGCCCGTGCACACGGGCTTTTACACTAGTATATTATAAACGCCTAATCAACAATTCCCGTCTTGAGGTCACATGGAAGAAATTCTGTTTATTGCTGCATTTCTACCACCTGGCCATAGTTAGATTATACAGAGAAGAAATCAAATATGCTTAAGTAGGTTCATGAGCTTCAAGGGAATGCAAAGAGCTCAAAACATTTATTCTCTGTGTATTGTACTTGTAAGCTAAGAGATTGCACCCTGGGTGCAGGACACAGCCCTAGTGTACTCTTTGCATACCTTTGCAAGCTCATGAACCTAGATGAGCATTTCTGACTTCTTCTCACTATATTCAAATTGCTCTTGGGGTTGGTCACCCTAAGAATAATAGGAGAATCCAGACGTGGACCTCTTGTTCACAAGTGTCTAGAGGGATCAGCTGCACCTCAGCGACTAGGCCCAAGAAGGCCAAAATGTACATCTAGGGTTAGCTGCTTCCCTTGTTCAGAAAATAATTGTCTGGCATTTTGTGGCTGTACTGTCATTTTTAGCAGGACCTGTATGATATTCTTCAGAATGTTTTCTCCGTGTGGCACAGCTAAAAAAGATTGACCCTATGGATGCAGGGCAGAATCCTAGTGAGCTCTTTGCATATCCTTGCAAGCTCATGAGCCTGGTTGAGCATCTCTGAGTTCTTCTCTGTACATGGTTAGATTGTCCATGAAGCCCCCTGAAACTGAGCACTTATTGGGGTGGGGGTTGTGCTAGTAGCCTCTTTATACCCCTGTCCCACAATAATTGTTGGGGTAAACCAAAACACTAACATGGAATAGAGCCTTGCTAGTCTCAGAAGCGGGAAACTTCCTTGTAAAAAAAAAAAAAAAATAAAATTAAAAAAAAAAAAAAGCTTTTTTTGTTTGCTCCTTCCGCTTCCGGACTCCCCGAACGGCGTGCAGCCGCGGGGGAGCCTGGAATTCCATGATGGTCATAGTACGTCATGGGTCGTTAACTGAAATGGACCCATGACGTACTATGACCGTCAAGCGTCGTTAAGGGATTAAGCCTATACCAGGGCTACACTTGTATGGGGACACAGCTAAACAGTGCTCAGACCTCTCTCATATTCCCATGTTGCTGCCAATACATTACTGTAGTTTAACCTTCCAGGATGCCAGATATTTCTCTCTTCTGGTCTTCTATAGAAACAGATAGTATGGAGGACCGTAAAGGGTTAGTAATGTCAGAGTATAATGTCATGTTATATTGTAGCTATTAAAGGGATTGTAATACTTCATTGTATCTTTATTTTATTTTGTAGGCATTAAAAAACATGAAGAACGATATAAGTCTTATCTCTCAAACTTTTATGGTTTGAAAGATATTCACCAGCAAAGTTTCCCCTCCCGCCCCTTTTACCTAGTGTAAGCCATAGATCAGACGGATAACAGCAGGGGACAATCTTCTTCCTATGAGAACAACAAAATCCCTGCCCCCCCTTGACAAGTTTTTCAGGTTTTTCCCTTATCTTAATTGAAGATTGTCCCTCTCTGCAGTCCACCTGGGCACCTCCCTTCTGCTCTGGCTTAACAGTGTTACATCAGTAAAAGGGGAGGGAGGGGGATACTTTGTCATTGAATTACACTTGAACTACAACTCTGACAGAATTGAAATAACACTCTCCAAAGTCCAAATACTATGATGATTAATTAGAGCTGCTTTTATTATGAAACATTACTATCCCTTTAAAGAAATTATCTGGAGCAAGTCCCATCTCTCAAACCTTTAATCCGTTATATCTCTCAAACTATAAAGTTTCCCCTCCCTCCCCTTGCACTGATGCCAGCTGTAAAACTGACAGAAGGAGATTCGTGTGACTCGATGGCAGCTCTTTAGCAGAGCCGAAATACCTCCGTCGAAAAAGAAATACTTCACTGGAATGGTCTACAAAGTTTGCTTGGTTTGCAAGGCACAATGAAGTATTTCTTTTTAGATTGTGGTATTTTGGCTCTGCTGAAGCGCTGCTGGCTGGTCCTGGGACCAAGATCTCCTGTCAGCTATACAGCTGATGTCAATGCAAGGGGAGGGAGGGGGAGCTTTAAAATGTTATCGCTCTCAAACCATAAAGGGCTGAGAGAGACAGAACTTGCTCCAGATAATTTATTTTTTAATAGCTACAATGCAACATGACATTATACTCTGACCTTACTAACACTTTAATGGAAAGTACTGCGACTCGTTCAGGGGAGCTTCTCTTAATCCATACACACAGTAAATATCAGTCAGGTATCCTGCTTCTCTGGAGATCCAACACTCCTCTATCTGTATCAAAGACCGATCAAACCACAATGTATAGAAGCTGCTATATATTGAGGTTTGATCAGTTTTCTGTTCCGAATTAAGAAGAGGGCACTTTCATTCAACAGGGAAGATGGCACACTGAGCAAGCCATAGTATTTTTTACCAGACTGTAATTTCATATTATGTATTTCTTTATTTATTAAAGGGATAGTAATGTCAGAAAAAAAGTATTAACTATAATAATAATAATCTTTATTTATATAGCGCCAACTTATTTTAACTATATGGTAGATACAATTAAAAGAGAGTCCTTGAACTTATTCATATCTCTCAAAGCGTTATGGGTTGAAAGATATAGGAAAATAAAGTTCTCTGGTCCCTCCCCTTTCTGTTTGTAAAGCTGTCTGAAGCCGATTCTGGTGGCTTGACCAGATGCGGCTCTTCAGCAGTGCCGATATAACAATATCTAAAGATAAATACTTTAATTTGGAATGGTCTACAAAGTGTGGCTGGCTTGCAAGCACACTTTGTGGACCATTCCAATGAAGTATTTATTTCTAAATAGAGTAATTTCAACTCTGCTGAAGAGCCTCTGTCTGATCAAATGACTGGAATCTGCAGCTGTCATCTAGTTGGCAGACTTGAGTAAAACAGCCACGAACAGGTAACTTTAGCAAGTTATATCTCTCAAACCAGAAAGATTTGACAGATAAAACTTACATCATTGTTAATTTTTTTTTAATGTCCACTGTATTAAATCAACTTAAAATTAACCATTACTATCCCTTTAAACCCCCAGCAGCAATGAGAAATTGGTAGTCGCATATCATTCTTGAACAATCAGTGCTCTTCCTTTCCTTTAAAGGGATAGTAATGTGAGCAATAAATTAGAAAGATCCGCTCCCGCCCCTTCTGGACACGTCACTCTGCATCTCAGTCTGGACAGATGCAGTGAGGGACAAACTTCAGTAAGCAAAGAAAAATCCTGCCCTCCTTCATCAAGGGGACAGGATTTTCCTTATACTGAAGTTTATCCCTCGCTGCATCTGTCCGGTCCTGGGAGCAGACTGCAGATTCAGTGGGAGGCGGCCAGAAGGGGCTGGAGAGGGGGAGCTTTCTACAAGTTGCTAAATGTAGCGCAATAAAGAAGACTCGGCGATCAACTTTATTGCAAACATTATTATCCCTTTAAACTGTCACCTAATTGTTATAAGTGCTTCTTTCATTGAAATACAAACAAAAAACTGGTTGTTGCTTGCTGATATCTAAAGTATTCAAACTAAAGATAACCAGGGTTAATGTAGGGAAGGATAATAATTGACTCTGTTTTTAACACTTTGAGTGCCAGAGGGGTATGCAGTGCTTTGCTTTGTGTACCCCTCTGGCACTAAAAGGGTTAATAAGATTGAGTTGGGAGTTCGGACTGTAGTTTAAACATCGATAAACCCAGACAGTTGGGTTCAATAAATGTTTGAGATGTGGCATCTCCTGGAATGCTTGACTATCCCACAGAGGAACATATTTAGGAGATCGATATTCCCTACCAATTCAGGAAAAGGCTCATGAGACATAATATTTGAGTACTGATCCAAAAGAATGTGATAGAGGAAGTCCCAGCACAAGATAAAATCTTTGGCTTTAATGCAATTATTTTTCTTGTCAAGAAGGTTTCTAGAAAGATCAGTTATTCTGAATCTGAAGTAGGTCAATCCATCAATTTCGAATGGAGCCAGTAATAAGTGCCATCCTTCCAGGATCTTGCTTCACAACCACAGGCTAGATCTCTAGGACTATTATTACCACATCTTAAACAGGAAATGCCACAATAATTTTCTCTGTCGTCCAATACATGTTACTGGTAACTTTGGGTAGGCGATCAACCCCTTTAAGTAGGCAGGAACAATTCTGAGAAGTGACTGCTGGCTGGAGCCTATCTCCTCTCCTTGGCTTGCAGCTAGCCAATCCCCGTTCAGTAAGATTTGTTCCTTGGTCAAGACACAAGGCAAGAGAACAGTTCTGCTATAGTTCTAACTTTTTTATTATTTTTCTGTTAGATAAGGGATACCACCATTAGGCGGATTACCATCACTGACAATTCCCATCACCCAAATACGGATAGCTCCATTTACCAGGTGCTTTTGTGGACCTAAGCCCTGGGGGAAAAATCTTAGCTGCAAGTTCTTTCCCCAGGAGTTGCCCACTGAGACTTCTTCTTGATATATGGTAATCTGAAGACAGAAGACTTGCTGAAAAAGGTGAGTGCTGAGGTCCACATGTCCCATGCTTTCCCCTCCACACAGGGGTCTCATTTGGAGTTCCTATTACATATTCATGCACTCATTGGATTTATCTGTATGTCTGTGGGATGTTTGGAGCAAGTTTCTGTGGTAACTTAACCCTTTTGCTGCTGGTTAGCATTTTTTGGGGCATTGAGGGCACTTTCCCTACTAGGACCAGTGTTTATTGGGTCTGCTGACTTGTTCTAGTGGGATTTTGAGTGGTTTAACATTTTGGTAGTCACCTTGTTAACTTTGTGTTTACTGCATAGATGCCGTTGCTCCATTCACTTCTATGGGACTTTACAGTTTGGGACATATCTCTGCAACCGCTCCACGTAGCGAGGTCAGAGATGGCTCATTTGGTTGGTCTGCCTTTGCTCTGTTATATGGTCAATGTTCTGGGCATGTTGGAGGGCTCAGGGGGCTTCAGGCACTGTTGGGGTACTTTTTCAGTGAAACTACAATTCCCATGAGCGATTGCTTTGTACGCTTGTTTCTAATTGGCTCCTGCCTTGGCAACCATTTTGTGCCTTCTCTGATAGAGTATCCTACGCAGGGCTTGGACTCTCCTTCTCTCCTCAGCAGTTTAACCCTTTGCCTATCAGATAAGTCTAATTAATTTAGCATTTCTGGGGTGATTTTATTTATCATACAAATTATTTTGTGGGTGTTTCTGATACTTTGACTGTTTAGCTCTGTGAGAATGTCTGTTCTGTTAGACCTTGGGGCTAGGCCTAAGACTAAGGATACTGGGGCGTCTGTGTCCCCCATTGCTCATTGCTTCTCATGTCACTCAGGGTTACCTAGAGAATACTCAATTCATGTTTGCCCAGCATGCTCTGCTGCCCCTGAATCCCCTGCAGGGACCTCCAGCCATTCACTAGAGCCAGTTTGGAAGAGTTTAAAGCTACTACCAGGGACCTCCGGTCCAACTCCTTCCATCCACCTTGCAGGGGTCTTCCACGCATGGCAGGCCCCCACCCCTATCGGATCTTCCCTTCCTAAACCGCTGGGTGTACCTGATGTGTCTGATTCCTCTGAAGAGGAATTTTTGGTGGACTCTGATGATGAAGACTGTTCTGCTGTCCCTTCCTCTCAGTTTTTTGGGGATCACTTTGAGGCTGATCCTGTCCCCTCAGCTGAGTGCCTGATCAGGACTGTGTTGAACACCCTAAACATTCTCTTGGTGTAGGAGGTTTCTTCTGATCTCTCCAATTTGTTCCAGGAGCCTGTTAGGCCCCATACTTGTTTTCCATCTAACCCCACCCTTGACAGCTTGGTGTCTGAGGAGTGTAAGTTTCCAGACAGGAAACCATGTGTCTCTAGGAAATGTGCTAAGCTTTATCCGTTCTCTGATGCGGCTCTGGCTCAATGGGTTCATCCTCCCAAAGTGGATGCCCCTATCTCCAGGCTTTCTAAGTCCATTGCCTTGCCTGTGGCTGATGCATCTGCTCTGAAAGACTGGACTGACAAGAAGCTTGAGACTGCTCTCAAGGCTATTTTTGCGATGACTGGTTCTGCCCTGCTCCCCGCTTTTGCTGTGGCATGGGTGAATAGATCTGTGGCTGAACAGCTCACTTCATCTGTCCATCTGGGGGCTCCTACTGCTGACATGTTGCAGCTTCTTTCCAACATTTCTGATGCTCAGCATTATGTTTCTGCTGCCCTGTTTGATGCTGTGCGTATGGTAGCCAGGGCAACAACGATGTCTGTGGTAGCCAGACGTGCTCTTTGGCTCAAGATCTGGTCTTCTGACACGGCCTCCAAGAGGGCTCTCCTGTCCTTGCTCTTTCAGGGCACCTCTCTGTTTGGGCCTTATCTCAAGGATCTGATCAGTGAAGCCAATGGAGGGAAGAATGCTTACCTGCCAGTATCCAGAGGAAGAAGGCGCCTGTCAAAAGCCTGTCAGGCTGACTCGTGCCAGGCGACCCAGGTGGTGTGTCAGGCTCCATGCTACTCATCCAAACCAAAGCAGCAATGGAGGTCCCTGTCCTCCGCTAAGCCCAAGGCTTCCAAACCTCCTTCTGCATGACTCGCTGAATCTGGGTCCCCATCCGCAGGTAGGTGGCCGCTTACGCCACTCCCTCTCAGCTTGGGAGGCCTCTGTGGTGGACCTGTGGGTTTTGCAGGTGGTGGCTACAGGGTACAGGATCACCTTCACCTCCCTTCCTCCTTCTCAGACCTTCTCTTCTCGTCTCCTCTGGGAGCAGAAAAGCACTGCCATTTTGAGGGAGCCTTTCAAGCCCTTCTGGACAGGGCGGTCTTGGAACCTGTTGTTTCTCAGGAACAGGAGTTGGGGTTCTACTCCAACCTCTTTGTGGTCTCCAAAAAGGATGGCGACCGTCCCATTTTGGATTTGAAGGATCTAAACTTCTTTGTGGTCAGATCCCAATTCCACCAGGAGTCACTCCGCACGGTGATAGCTGCCATGTCCCCTGGGGAATTTCTGGCCTTGCTGCATCTTCAGGATGCTTATTTGCACATCACTATTCATCCAGAGAGTCGGCAATGTCTTTGTTTTGCCTGCGACAGAGGGCATTTCCAGTTTTCAGCCCTTCTCTTTGGCCTGACCACGGCTCCTCAAGTCTTCAACAGAGTCCTGGGAGCATTGATTTCCATCCTCAATTGGGACTGCATCAGAGTTACCCCGTACGAGGATGGCCTCCTTCTGAAGGCATCTTCTCTGGAACTCCTTCATCAGCAGGTGCAGGATTGCATTCATGCTTTGTCCCGTCATGAGTGGATCATCAATCTGGACAAGTCAGACCTTGTTCCTTCAAAGAGGATGGTGTTTCTGGGCCTCCTTTTTGACACCCATAGAGGGATGGTGTTTCTCACGGACGAAGTGGCTCATCAGATAGCGCTGAATATCGAGCTGTCTTGTCTCAAGATCCGGTTCCAGCCAAGAAGTAGTCATCCTTGGTGGGGAAGTTCATTTCCACCATAGAAGCGGTTCTGTTTCCATGGAGGATCACGTCAGGGGCTCAGTTCCTCTATGGAGTGGGTCTCAAACACTGGAGGGATATTTAAACAGCTGTTTTGCTCTTCTCTCTCTCCCCATTTTCTGCTGTGTGCCTAGCCAGGTCAGCACCAGCGCATCCTTACCTGAGCAGTTGTGAGTACCTGCTAAGGTATTGTTTCTTTGTAGGGATATTGATTGTTTAACCCTTCATGTGACGGGGTAATTTTTTATTTATTTTCTCATGTTACTTTTTTCCTAGATGGATCTTCAGGTTTCTTCTGTTTACCTTTCATGTAAAGTTCAATTGGAGGGAGCTCCAGATGGCTCACAGCGAAGCTCCCTGTGTTTGAAACCACACATGCACAGTAGAGACTCTCTACTGCGCACGTGTGGTTACGGCTCACAGTGAGCGACGCATTGTACCACTTTGTTATAGGATATAGATATATATAATATAAACACGTGCATTTTCTTGCTTGTAAGCTGCTGGAGATGTAATTCCTTCTCAATTTCAGGACTTCCTGGGGTGGATGCGTTCATCCATGCAGGAAGCTTTTTTTGCCCCACAAGAATCTACAAGAAAGCGTCAGCGAACATCAGACCCAGAAGAGGGTCCCTCTAGACGCACTGGGGATGATGAAGAGAGCTTTATAGATCTTGAATCTGCTCCGTTATCAACAGAAGAAGGTGAAATCACTGATGAAGCAGGGAATTTTGGTATTGATAAAGCCATGCATAAAACTTTAGGCTTATCAGACACGCAGAAGGACCTCAACATCATGGACACTGCTTTTATTGGCTATAAGAAAACGCCTCAGCTTCCTGTTCACAGTCCTATTCAAGAGATAATAAAGACTGAGTGGAAACACAGAGATAAGAGATCTGCCATGTCAAGACAGTTCCAGAAGATGTACCCATTTCCTGAGGAAGAAGTTTCACTATGGGTTAACCCTCCTAAAGTAGATGCAGCAGTGTCTCAGATCTCATGACGAACTACGATCCTACTGGAGGACGGAACAAAATTAAGGGATCTAATGGACAAAAGAGCAGATATCGCATTAAAAAAGCAATACGCAACCTTTGGCCACAATTGAAGATCCGCAACAGCTATGGCCTGTATGTTCAACCCTACGTCTATGGCTAACTGACCTGGAAGAAAAGATGGACTCATCTGTATCAAGGTCCCGTCTGCTCAAAGAAGAGACCTCTATTAAAGATGCATTAAACTTTTCATGTGACGCCTCCTTAGATAATATTAGGCTTATGGCCAGATCTTCAGCTTCATCAATCACTGCACGCAGAGCCCTTTGGATCAAAGCATGGGAGGCTGACGCATCATCAAAAAATAGATTAGTATCCTTGCCACATACAGGATCTAAATTATTTGATGGCCAGTTGGAAGAAATGATAAAAAAATTGATCAGGAGGAAAAAGCCCATTTCTTTCTCAGGAGTGTTGCCACAAAGCTGCATCCCCAAGATCATCAAAATTCAAGCATCCGTCCTATCGGGAGGCAAAAAGATATTGACCAGGTGCATCATATGATCAACGAAAGAGGAACCCAACTCAGAATGTCCGTCCTGGAAACCGAAGAGATTTCCAGCGCAAGACAACCTTTCAACAAAATACGCAATGAAGCCGGCAAGCCCTATCTCTAATTCCAGTTGGGGGCAGACTGGAATCTTTTTTCAACAAAATTGGATGAAGATTCAACCAGATCAATGGGTAACTCAAATATTAGAGGTTATGCACTGGAGTTTCGTTCTGTCCGTCAGCATTCATACTTAACGACATCCAAAATCAGAAACAAACTCTTGATTCCAAAAATGAAGACAGCAATTCAACATTTGCTCCAGAATGGGGTCATAGAAGAAGTCCCACAGACGCAGAGGTTCAGAGGAATCTATTCGAATCTTTTGTATTTCCAAACCATCAGGAGAACTTCACCTCATTCTGAATCTCAGAAAAGTGAATTCCTTTTTGAAGGTCAGAACATTCAAAATGGAAACAGTCTTCAATACTGAAACTGATTCAACCCCAGTCTTTTTTGACAAGAATAGATCTCCAAGACGCCTATTACCATATTCCAATAAGAAAAGTCCATTGCAGATTTCTGAGGTTTCACATTTTAGGGGTTCATTATCAGTACAAAGCTCTCCCTTTTTGTCTGGCCTCAGCACCAAGGACCTTTACAAAGATCTTCGCTATCACCATGGCAGCATTAAGGTCACAAAGCATTCAAGCAGTGCCATACCTAGATGACATGCTCCTGATAGCAGACAACATGGAGCAAGCAGAGACAAACACACAGATTTGTCTAGACCTGTTAAAAGTCCTATGGTGGCTGATCAATTTTCACAAAAGGCAGTTGGTCCCCACCCAATCATTGATCTTTCTGGGAGTCATCATAAACACATCCCAGTCCACGGTAACACTCTCAACAGAAAGACAAGACAGGATCCTTCAAGCAGTCAGAAGCTTCAAGAAATCAAAAGTCCAAACAGCAAGACGATTTGCACAACTACTGGGAAATCTGACTTCTTCCCAACAGAAAACAGAAAAAAATAGGGCGCCCAATAGTTCCTATTATCTTCACAAATCACCTAGTATTATAAGAAATATAAAATGTACTCACAAAGATAATTGCCGGTTATTGGCTTATACCAAACACCAGCTTTCAGGCATGTGGGGAGGATAAATCTGCCCCCACTCAGATTTCTTTGGTACCTGGTCCTCCAATAAATAGGTCTCCAACCGATTAATTTGAAAAAACTGGCTGCTGAACTTCTGGAAGTTGTCTCAAATACAATTTATTATATAAAATCAAATAAAATTTGACATACCAATTGAAAATGATGTAAAGTTTTGCGGTAACTGAGACCGCTTCTTCTGACCAACTGGTAATACAAAATGACAAACAGATTGTACCATGGGCCAAGTCTCACAGATGACTAATGCAAGCCAGTTATCTTCAGTTCCAGAAAAGAGATCCATTCAACTTCTCAGTGCGGATACCTCTTCTACCATCCTCAAAGAAGGCGTTAAAATGGTGGTGCAACCTGTAGAATATTCGGAAAGAGCGACCACTTCTAGAACCAACATGGTAGATAGTAACAATGGTTGACAGCCTACTAGCCTGGGGAGGAATATGGAGGAACAAGTCAGTCCAGGGATGCTGGTCAATAAAAGAGAAAAAACTTCACATAAATATGTTAGAACTGTTAGCAGTTTGAAAGACATTAACAATACTCCAGCCTCACATACAAGGAGCATCCATACTGGTAAGATCAGACAATAAAACGACAGTTGGCTACCTACAGAATCGGGGCGGAACCAGAAGCCATAGCCTCAATCATCTAGCTCTTCAGATCCTATATTGGGCAGAGGATCACCTGCAAGCACTCAAAGCAACTTATCTCTCAGAAAGACTGAACTACGAAGCAGATTTTCTCAGCAGGACTCAGATAGGTTCAAGGGAATGGTCCTTAAAAAGGAGATCTTCAAGGAAATCACAGCAGTCATGAGAAAGCCAGTAATCAATCTCATGGCCACACCACAAAATACCTAATGTAGAAGGTTCATGTCCAGGTGGAAGACTCCTCTGGCCCCACAGCAGGATGCTCTACAGCAAATTTGGAATTTCAGTCTAGCATATGTTTTTCCCCCTCTTCCTCTAATTTTGGAGGTAGTGAGAAAAGTAAGACGGAACCAAGCAAAAGTAATTCTCATTGCCCCAAATTGGCAGAGAACAGCTCTCGGTTAAAGCTCCAATAAAACTTCCAGATATCCCAGACCTCTTATCTCAAGGGCCCATTCTCCATCACAATCCCGCTTTCCTGAGCCTGATGGCCTGGAAGATGAACGGAGCTCTTTGAAATATAAAGGCTTAACCGATCCTGTGATTAATACCATTCTAAAAGGAAGAAAAGCCTCTTCCTCACATATATATTATAGGATCTGGTCTGTTTTTCACAAATGGTGTCTATCATTTGTGAAAAATAGACCCATAACACTATCCTGGAATTTTTACAAGAAGGTTTTCACAAAGTACAACTATCGGCCCTATCTGCTATCCTGGCCTATCCATTCGCAAAACAATACGTTATGTGAAGATATATGGCAGCAGTCACAAAGATTAAACCCACAATTCGGGAAATTATCTGCCATGGGAGCTCAATCTAGTTTTACAGCAACTCTGTGCACATTCTTTCTTTGAACCTATGTTGGAGGTGTCCCTTAAACATCTTACATTGAAAACTATTCTCTTAACAGCTATCACATATGCTTGACGAGTGGGAGAATTGCAAGCCCTCCTATGCAAATCCTTATATTTGAATTTCCATCATGATGAAGTGGTCCTACAACCCAGATCATCCTTTCAAACCAAGGTTGTTTCCACTTTTCATTTAAGCCAGGAAATAGTTTTCCCTACTTTTCCTCCAGATTCCCTTCAAAATACAAACGCTCGGTTAAAAAAAACCTTAGATTTACACAGTTGTCTACAGATATACCTAAAGAGAACAGAGTCTTTTACAAAATCAGTAGCATTGTTCACTTCTGTTAGAAATATAAAGGTTCAGCAGCATCAAAGTCCTCTTTTGCCAGGTGTATCAGAGACTGCATTAGACTGGCATACCGGTCAGCAGATGAGGATCCTCCATCTGGAATAAAGGCTCATTCCACAAGAGCAGTGGCATCTTCCTGGGTGGTAAAAGCAGTAGCCTCTCTTGAGGAGATCTGGAAGGCAGCAACGTGGTCTTCAGTGTCTACATTCATAAAACATTACCATCTGGATATTAAGGCCGCGGAAGATGCTAGTTTTGCAGCCACCCCCGTATAGACCCCTAAGTTCTATCCCATCCCTAGGGATACTGCTCTGGTAAGTCCTACAGTATTGCCGTGGATTGGACACAGAGGAAAAGGTGAAATTTACTCACTGATATTTTGTTTTCCTCTGTATTAGTTAACAAAGTACCTAGGGAAGAGCTTTTGAAGTCTACGTCCATGCTCCGTTTGGCTGCAGATTATCTCTGCGATGCCTCTGTGGAAACTGTACGGATGGCCGCTCGCATTACAGCATTATCCTTAGTGGGTTGTAGGGACCTTTGGCTTGGACAATGGGCGGTGGATGGGGCTTCTAAGCATAAACTTTGTGCCATGCCTTTTGAGGGTGACTTTCTTTTTGTAAAGGAGCTGGATGCCCTTATTCAGAATCTTTTTTTGGGGGGGAGAAATTTCTACCTCAGGATCGGCAGTTCTCCTCCTAGAAACCGTTTTTTCGAGCCTTCAGGGATCAGAAAAAAACATCCAAAGGCAAGAGACCACTATCAAGACCGTATGTGCTTAAAGGACCTAAAACCCAGAGACCCAACCTGGATGCTCCCTCTAGATCCCAGTTCTGACACCAGGCCTTGGATTCCGCTAGGAGGTTGGCTCCTATATTTCCAGGATCTATGGAAAAATATTACTGCAGGTTCCTGGGTCTTGCAAATCATCACTTAGGGCTACAGGATTAGTTTCCATACCCTACCTCCAGAAAGATTCATCATCACCATGCTTCCAGGATCTCTACCAAAGAGAGAAGTATTTCAGAATATCTTACAAAAGGTGGTGCTAGAAAAAGTCCTGCTTCCAGTACCCAGGCCTTGGAAGAGAAAAGGTACCTATTCTACGGTCTTCCTTGTTCCCAAGACTTCAGGAGGTTTTCGCTTGGTGTTGAGTCTCACTTTATTGAACTAATTCATCTTCCAAGAACATTTCAAGATGGAGAACATCAGATCCACATTCAATATTCTTCACCCAGGTGACTAAATGGTGACAGTGGACTTAAAAGACGCTTATCTTCACATTCCAATTCATCCAACCTTCCAGATGTACTTAAAGGGATAGTAAAGTCTCATAATAAAAGCAGCTCTAATTAATCATCATAGTTTTTGGACTTTGGAGAGTGTTATTTCAATTCTGTCAGAGTTGTTGTTGTTCAAGGGTAATTCACTGACAAAGTATCCTCCTCCTGCCCCTTTTACTGATGTAACACTGCTCAGCTAGATCAGAAGGGAGTGCCCAGGGGGAGGGACAATCTTCAATTAAGATAAGGGAAAAACCTGAAAAACTTGTCAAGGGGGGCAGGGCCTTCATTGTTCTCATAGGAAGAAGATTGTCCCCTGCTGTTATCTGTCTGGTCTATGGACTGGATTCCACATCTGAGAAGAGATGGCTTACACTAGGTGAAAGGGGAGGGAGGGGAAACTTTGCTTATGAAGTTCATCATGTTTTTAATGCCTACAAAATAAAATAAAGATGAAATAAAGTATTACTATACCTTTAAGAATTGCAATCAAAGACAGGGGAGTGATATTTCATTACCAGTTTTCAGCTCTTCCGTTCGGCTTGACCTCAGCCTCCAGGGTCTTTACAAAGCTGTTGGCGGTCGTTGTTTCTTTCCTAAGGGAAAAGGACGAGGCTGCTATTCCATGTCTGGACGACTGGTTGGTGAAGACCACTTTTCCTCCTCTACTTCGAGAACACCTGTCTCTGGTCATTTCTACTCTCACCTCCCTGGGTTGGAGGTTGACCAACGAAGATTGCTTCTGGGCATGATCCTGGATTCATCCAGGGGAAAACCTTCCTTCCAGAGATGAAGATTCAGGGAATATTAGACCAGATACCACTGCTCAGGTCTTCCAAGCAATTGTCTTTCAGACATCTCATGTCCATTCTGGATTTGGTATCGAAGCAGTCCCGTGGATGAGACTATACATGACACCCCATGCAACAATTGATTGTCAACCTGGAACAGAGATCCCCAAACGCTCATCTGCTGGTTCCACTTTCGCTAGAGGTGAAACATTCTCTAGGATGGTGGTCCAGGCATCAACTATCTGTAGGGCTCCCGTGGTGCATCCAGGCCTGGATAGTCATGACCACCGACTCCAGCAAGATAGGCTGAGGAGCAGTCTTCGGTTGCAACTCATTCCAAGGCCTCTGGTCAACCTCTGAAAAGAAGCTCCATTCCAATTACCTAGAGCTTCTTGTGGTCTGGAGGGCCTTGAAGTTAGCTGCCCCTTTTGTCTGAGGGACAGCGTTAAAAATCCGCTCCGACAGCATGACAGTGGTATGTTATCTAGCCCGTCAGGGAGGTACAGGGAATCCCCCCTCTCCTCCTCCTGTCATCAAGGATTCTTCAATGGGCGGAAATCAACCTGCAGGCACTGACGGCAATCCACATTCCTGGATGACTCAACCTAGAAGCGGATTTTCTGAGCCGGAGAATGGTTCACCCAGATGAGTGGTCGCTTCATCCCAGGATTTTCCTGATGCAAAGAAATTGGGACTACCTCAAATAGATTTGATGGCCTCCAGTCTGAACCCAAGTATTTCCCAGTTTCTCTCCCTGTATCCTCAGTATCACCCAGTTGCAGTAGATGCTCTGGTGCAAAAGTGGGACTTTCGCCTGGCCTATCTCTTATCACCTCTGAGTCTCATTCCTGTCTCCTTGAAAAAGATTTATCAGGAGAAAACCACAGTCATATTCATAGCTTCATACTGGCCAATGAGGTTGTGGTTCATCCTTCTGAAATCCATGATGAAAGAGGATCTGCTGATACTTCCCTCCACTGAGACATTTCTGTTCCAGGATCCAGTACCTTGCACTCAACTGAACAACCTGAAGCTTGCTGCGTAGTGCCTGAATCCCAACTGCTAGATAGCCATGAACTTTCGGATGGGGTGACTTGTCTTGCTTGAATCCAGACAGACTTCTACGACAGCAGTGTATAACCGGACATGGGCTAGGTTTTCCTTCTGGGCTAAGGAACATTCTCTAGATCCTGTACATCCTTCAGTCCCTGCACTTCTGGATGTTCTTGCTGAAGGTTTCTTTAAGGGTCTATGTCCAGCTACCCTGAGAGTCCAGATTGCGGCATTAGGTAGTTTCTTGGGACAACCTCTAGCCAATTATCCTATGGTTTGGCGGTTCCTCAATTCAACATCCGTGTTGAGGCCCAGGTGTTTCCCGTCCATTGCTCCTTGGGACCTGAACCTAGTCTTGAAGGCTTTACTCCATTTGAGCCTCTAGACTCCATTTCTCTGTGACTTCTGTCCCTCAAGACTGTTCTACTGGTAGCCGTTACGTCAGCCAGAAGAGTGGGAGAACTTCAGGCCTGGTCTATCCTGGATCCCTATTTACAATTCAGACCTGATACTGTGATTCTCAAAATTTCTCCAAAATTTCAGCCCAAGGTGAACTCTTCCTTCCGCAGGAATCAAGAGTTATGTCTGCCGGTTCTGTTTCCTAATCCTCAGTCTGAGGAAGAGTGTCGGCTGCATTGTCTGGATGTGAAGAGGTGTTTACTATTATGTTCAAAGAACAAGAGCTTTTCGGATGTCCTCATCCTTTTTTGTGAATTTCTTTGGGCAGTCCAAAGGCAGAAAGGCTTCCAAATCTACTATTTCCAGGTGGCTGCTACTTTCGTAAAACATTATCGACTTGACCTACAAGCTGCAGGGGACTCGGCCTTCGGGCATAAAGTGCTTGAATCTGTCTGTGATTCCCCCCCTACTGATGCTTAGCTCTGTTTTCTCTCTTTGTGTGCTACCAAGGAGAGCCGGAAGGAAAAAAGGGAATTTCTTACCTGTCAATTCCTTTTTCTTACGGGTCTTTGTAGGTAGCACATGGATTTCCCTTCCCTTGGTCCAATCTTGATTCTTTCAATAAATTTCATTTCTCAGAGACAAGTGTATTCAAAGATCCTGGCAGCCTCCTGCCAGGATTTCAGTTAGTGGGCTGATAATTACATATAATTCCATATTTGAATGAACTTCTGATTCACCAATGCAATCAGAGATGCATAAAACAGCAAGTTAGGAACATTTGACAAGCATTGACTGGTTACTAAACACACAGAAAAATAGCAAATAACTTCCCAAAGGCTCATCTTCTTGGGACTCAGTCTAGAAATTGAGGATTACATTTTTTCCTTAACCCCTTAAGGACCCTTGACGGTCCTGGACCGTTATGGCTTAAATGATAGCAGCATGTCTCCATGCACGCTGCTATCATTAATTCCAGTCTGAGACTGAGCGCTCCATAAAAATTTAACCCTTTGTGCCCAATTGATCTCAAGAGAAACTTTGTTTTTTAAATTTTAATAACGTAAATGGTGGGTTATCCATATAAGTTGGTGTATCAAAATATCAAAAGAAAGCCCTATTTGTACTTAAATAATATACTTTTTATTTTTTTTATGGGGGTAGGATAAAAGACTGTTGAACAAAGACATAGTCAAAAAGGTCAGAATTGCTCCGGTCCTTATGTGAAAACGACCTCAGATTTTCCTGATCCTTAAAGGGTTAACCAGATGTACATTGTTTGTTTGTTCTATGCAAACCGCAGCCATAGCATACTTTATATTGTGACCAGTAAAGGAATGTTTTATCAATGCATTTTCTGTAAATTCTTACCATCGGATCTCTCGACGCCCAGAGGCACAGAGAGACGCGCTCGCACACAGACGCGCTCGCACGTCTACACACACACGCAGACATAAACACAAACCCCCACACACACCCACACTTGATTTCCTCCTCATTAAAAAAGTATATCTTTATGAACCACTTGGTGATGTACACTCTTTTGTCACATTTGACCCACTCTGCTTTGATAAGATCCGAAAAGGCAAGATCAATAGAGAGAACACAAGGGGTGCCTTCCTGTTTCCTATAAATACAAGTTCCATAACACCTAGTTATTTTTTTAGTATCTGTTAGACCTGAATTTTTCTGCATAACTTCAGACGTGGTTCTATTTTCTCCATATTAAAGAAGCCAGTATACTCCACAATCCATCCTTCCTCTTCCAAGGATATTCGAGTGTACGTCTTGAACGCTTGCCTCTTTTTCAGTATCCTAAACTGTGGATGATATTCTTCTGGGTCTTCAATACATCCTGGGATTCCTGGTATCCTCAATTGAGCCTCTCATCCAAGGAAGACCTTTCTGGAATTGGGAAGTTATCTCTTATCCTGCCACTTTCTTTAAAGGGACAGTAATGTCTATATTAAACTTTATATGAAAGTCTTCTATAAACTTTTTATTACTTATATCGCTATGTTTAATTACTTACATGTTTGTATTTCATAAGCTATTGAATCTGAAAGAATTGCCGCTTTCCCTTAGTGCTGCAATCTGGTCATGGGACTGAACGGATGCAGTGAGGGACAATCTTCAGTCAATAAGTATAAGGAAAACCCTACCCTCCTTGAAAAAAGGAGGGCCAGATTTTCCATTTGCTTATTGAAGATTACCTTGCTGCATTCATCCAGACCAGACAGAGGCAGCATGACGCGGCCTGAAGGGACAGGAGGGGGATCCTTTTAGCTTTAATATCTTGTGAAATACAGCCATACAAGTAATTAAACATAGCAGTCTGTTATAAAAACCCTATAGAAGACTCGGCTATAACGTTTTTAATATAGACATTACTATCCCTTTAAGCAATCCTAACATAGCTTTGTCATATCTCTGAGATGTGGCTTTTTAACCACAGTTTGTACAGGGTTTAGAGGTAGATCTGCAATTTTTCCTTTTATAGGTGGTAGTTTTGAAGGATTAAACATGATAAATATATAAGTATACAATGCTTCTCTAAAGAGATTTCAGGCAGAAAAGGTTTAGGCTTAGAATCAAACCAAGAAAATAAGGTGAGATTTCCTCTTAAATTTGAAGATTTTCCTAACTTTATTAAATTAAAGTTTGATTTTATTAAGGACACAGAGGTAAATATTATGTATTTCTCTTTCTTTACTAAACCCTTAGCAGCAAAGTGAACTTGCTTACAATGATTAAAGGGATAGTAATATTTTGTTTAGACATGCTTTAATATTCTTATTAAACAAAGCAAATTATCTAGTTTTTGTTGACATAACTTGTATAGTTTTCGTGCAATAGCTTTGTAAAGTCAAAGCTGCTGGGCAGTACCCAACATTAATTCTGTAAATTAACCCTGTGAGAGAGTTCCAGGGGTTCGCAGTGCATGCCCCTCTGGCACTGCAGGCTCTGAATCTAGCTTTGGATACCTCTATGGCAGTCAGTTAAAGGACATTTCCTGCTTACAACTTAATTAAAAAAAAAAAAAAGTGTGCACTTGTAGCATTCCATTCAGAGAGGGTTAATCAGGTGTGGATGTTGAGATTGAGGCTAAATAGTGGTGTAGATATATGTATCACTTGCTACATAGCAATAAAACTGACATTAATGTTTGTTTAAACTTCAGTATGCGGGTTTTTAATTTACTTTGTGTGTAAAATAATTTTTCCTTTTTCTATATAATTTATTCAGTTACACAAAGCGCTCTAAATAGCTCATGAAATAACAAATATTACAGTTAATGTTCCGCCTACCAGCCATGCCACCAAGCAACAACCCCTAAAACAAAGTGTCCCACTTTGGCCATTTGAAATGTTGGGAGGTATGGTTCTCTTTTCATCCAGACTCCATTCATACTTAACTAGATAAACCTTGGAGTGATGTAAGGTACAGAGAGGGGATGCCTTTTTTGACCCATGATTGCTGTGTCCATAACATCCATATCCTTCTGGGTAACTGTTAAGCCTAAAGTCTTGCGAATGTGCTTCAGAAAACATCCATAGTAAGAATCAGAATTTTCATTGATTTCTCCCTATTCGTCTGAAATGATCTCAGACTCTGAATCCTGAAAACGTACTGGTTCTTCCTTTCCCTCAAAGGCTATTAAGGGGCCTACTTCAAAATATCAGTATGCTTTCTTATCTTGGAAATAATAGCTTCTTTGTAAAATCCAGAGAGAACTGGAGGTCATACTCATAGGACTAAAAATGCGAAGTGCTCCTGTGGTAACCACCCAGCTAGGAGGGGGAATCAAGACCCATAGCGTTTTTTCTGGGGATAGGGACACACAAAAAACTATTCATTTTGCTTAATAACCATATTTGTTTGTAAACCTTGATCTTTACAAACATATATGTTTAAATGTTATGTGGAATTGCCTGCAACTTGATGTAACCACTAACCTGAAGTTTCTTTTACATTCATAAAATTATTATTATTTTCCCTCCATTCTCCATTCTAGGTATTGTGTGTGGTCGGGGCCATCTCTCTGTATTTAAAAGGCCAGGCACTTTTGAAATTCATCTTGTACGAAGGATCCCAATTAGAACTTTTTCAGAGACCACTGTATATTTTGCTGCTAAAGATGGTGCCAGCAAAGATGGCTCTGGAGATGGCAATAAGGTAATTGCTTCGTTTTAGCTCTGTTACAGGCAGGCAGATTCACCCCAAGGGCTGCAAATGCATCCTTCAGGTCAACCCAAGGACTGTACTTTATTTTTTGTTAATTTTAAATAGGAGTTGGAAAAAGTATATTAATCTCTTGGCTGCTAAAGAGGATGCATTGCTTTGGAAATCTTCCACCTGAATTTTTAAAGGGACACTAATGTCCCATAAAAAGAAAATTTCTTGTAGCGTTTAAAGAAATAAATGATATGGCACAAATCCTATTCACATGTAACGTTTCCCTCGTCCTGATGTCAGCTGTAAAGCTGACAGCAGGAGATTCGAGTCGGCTGACTCGAGGAGGCTCTTGAGCAGAGCCAAAATTGCGTTATTTAAAAAGAACTACTTAATTGGAACGGTCTACAAAGTGTGCTTGCAAATCAGGCACGCTTTGTAGACCATTCCAGTGAAGTAATTATTTTTAAATAACGCAATTTCGGCTCCGCTGCAGAGTCAAAGGCTGGTCCCCGTACCGGGATCTCCTGCTGTCAGCTAGACGCTGATGTCAGGAGAAGGGGAGGGAGGGGGACTTGTGAATATCTCTCAAACCATAAAGGTTTGAGAGATAAGATCTGTGTCACATAATTTTATTTTTTTTAATGATACAAAACATTTATTATGGGACATTGGTGTCCCTTTAAGATGGAACACCATCAATGTAAACTATTTAGGTTTAGTTTAGAGTAAGACTAGCATATGTGCATTTTGTGGGGAAAATAGGATGTGTTGATAGAAGCTACATGGGATACATTTTAAGAGAGGATTGGATTCATTTCTAGCATATGGGTACATACTGGTTGATACTATAGTAGTAGTTCCCAACCCTATCTTAAGGCCGTGTATATACGATTTTCCTGCTTGTACACAGTTGAGTTACTTACTGAGCCTCTGATTTACTTACTTGTATTTAAGCAGCAAATTCCTAAAGACATGGTCTGTTCAGTGTGCCCACCAAGAAGGGGTTGGAAGCCAATGTATTAAATTGTACAGTTAACTAGATAACCCCCTCTCCAATTTAGGAAAGGTATTATATGTGTCCAAGCTTGAACCTGATGGACTTTTGCATCACTTTTACACTTAATTTACTAAATGACTTTGGGTGTGTGTGATGTGTTAGGGGGAAAGACCTCCTCTTCCCTCTGTCCCAGAAAACAGTCTAGGATTGTAGGAGAGGTCTGTGAGGACCACCTGCTGCTCCCCAATTGTGCTTCTGGTGCTGTTAACGCTTTTAGTGTCAGGTGTGTGCATCATATTGTCTTGCAAATACTGGCACTCAAACTGTTAAAACTATTTTTTGCCAGAAAAAGCTTACGTTATTTTTATTTTCTCCTTATCAACTTTTTACAGAAGTCTGTAGGAGAGGGTGGAAGTAAGAAATCATCTGGTGGTTCTGGGAAAGGTGGTAATCAGCTGCGCTGCCCAAAGTGCGGAGATTTGTGCACCCACGTCGAAACCTTTGTCTGTGAGTTATCTCCGTCTCTCCTTTCTGCTGCCCTGGCTGGCGCCACCTACATGACTTGTGTTCATAATCGCAGTCTTATTCATGTCCTCTGAATCATTGTACCATCCTCTTCCTGCAGCATCTACACGTTTTGTGAAGTGTGAAAAATGCCATCACTTCTTTGTCGTGTTGTCGGAGGCAGATTCTAAGAAAACTATGAACAAGGAACCAGAGACGGCAGCTGAAGCTGTGAAACTGGCATTCCAACAGAAACCCCCTCCACCCCCAAAAAAGGTGCAGGAAGCCACTTCAATACCTGTCTTACAATGATGTATGTCATTAGATTGGTTCAATGATACCGATCTACTGAGAAAAACTGGAGAAATTCTGTGGGAAACCAACTGCATAACGGGAAAAAAAAAAAAAAAAAAAAAAAAAGTTTTTTGTGTAAATGGGACATTTAATGCCTTTTATAGAGGTTTTGTAATGCATTGGAGACCTCTGTAGCCCCATTTCAGGCAGGCGGTCATCATGGAAAGCTTTATTTGACCCCTGTGTATAGTTGGTTCCTTCTAGAATTGCACATGTTTTCTTTTGTGACTAAGGCTCAATGAGTGTGATCTGAAGGGTATAGGGGTAAGGAAAAATTTAAAGTTGTGCATATAAAGTCAATTGGAGCAATAAAAGAAATCCTGTTGAGTTAAATAGGGGCTTTAACCCCCTGAAAGCTGCTCTTCTAGTCTTTAAAGGGTTAAGTGTCAGTCGATTAGGTAATGTAAGGCTATGGCAAGGAGTGTATGTATATGTGTATTTTTATATTGTGCCATACATATGCATAGCGCTTTACAGAAATGGTAATATTACAATACAAGAGTACAGGACAAAGTTAAAAGCATCAGACTGAACATTGCATTATTAATGGCGTGGTAAAGCACAGCAAAGGGAATCATACATTGGGAAGGGGACCCTGCCCCAAGGAGCTTACAGTCTAATTAGTAATCATAACATCATACAGATAGCATTCCAAAGTAAAGTGTCTATGCTTCATTTCTTAATTGGTATAATCTGTAAATGTAACTGGTTTTGCAAGTAAAAAATTTCAGGTATACCATAGATCAGGGCTCAAAATTTCCACTCGCCTCCTCGCTTTTGGCGAGGAGAAATTGACTGAGGGAAATGGCCCCTATCCCTGTAATCTAAAGTGATCAGATGCATAGCTGCTGTCCCACCCCGCTAACCCGCTGTCCTACCCCGCTAACCCACTGTCCTGCTTCCCAGCCTTCTGCCCTTCTTGGTCTGTGTGTCAGCTCTCCCTCGTGTGTATCTTACACAAAGGTGACATAATGCAGGGTTCATCAATACCAGCCTCCCGAGTCCCCGAAGTAGCTCTTGCAAGCTCATTCTCAGAAGGCCATTAGCTAAGGATGATGGGAATTGTAGTTGATCCAATATGCATTGCAGGTAGAATTATTGCTTATCAGCTTCACTAATATCACGGGCGGCACTGCTCTTACACATTTATTCATGCAGTTAAGGAAATTAGAAACTTTAACATACCGTGGAACGAGGCACTCATCTATGCTCAGCGCTGCTCCAGCCTCTCTCTCCCCTTCTCTGTGTGGTTAGGGGAGAGAGAGGCTGCAGCAGCGCTGAGCATAGATGAGTGCCTCTTTCCACGGTATGGAAATTCATAGTTGGTTTTCTCCAAAAAAGCGTTTTAAGAGCACAAGCTTTATACTAAATCTCTACCTGATGACGTCTTGCCCCTTGAATCTGTTCTGCGCATGACCGCTATAGAGCCACTTGGCTCCATTGTACCTCCTTCTGCCTTGCCCATCACTCGTACGTCATTGTCCTCAGCACCACGTGACCTGCCGAGCTCCTGGCATCAAGCGCGCTCAGGTAATTTCAGCCTAGTGGAAACAGACCGGTGGTTTAAATATAGCGAGTGCTTCACATGCACCCGCTCCCACTAGGCTGAAATGACCTGACCGCTTTTGATGCCAGGAGCAAGGCATGTCACGTGGTGCTGAGGACAATGACGTACGAACGATGGGCAAGACGGAGGGAGGTACAGTGGAGTTGAATGGCTCCATAGCGGTCATGTGCAGAACGGATTCAAGGGGAAAGACGTCATCAGGTAGAGATTTAGTATAAAGATATGGTGCTCTTGCAACTCTTTTTTTGCAGAAAATGAACTATGGATTGCTAATAACACTAGGAATACAAAGACTTGGAGAGTACATTGTGTTGGGGTGGTAGTTCCACTTTAAAGTGGATGTATCACCTATGCACAACATCCTCTAAATAGTTAGGTGACACATCCAATAACATTAAAACGTTATTATTATTTTATTTTAAGCTTCCGTTTGGTTTAAATGTGACTTACAAAAGTATCTGCTGCAGCCACTTCTGGGTGACTGCAGTTCTCTGCGGTTCTCCGTGGTTATAGAGCTCTGCCTCTGCTCCCCTCCCTCCTCCGATGACAGAGGCGTCTGTCAGTAAACTGTAGCGGTCTCATTGGCAGTGATCGATATCTAGCCAATGAGAGCGCTTCAGCTTACTGACAGAAGCCTCTGTCATCGGAGGAAGGAGGAGAGCAGAGGCAGAGCGTCGGGCTGCAGTGTATACGGAAATGGCTGCAGCCCAGACTTTTATAAGTCACATTTAAACCAAACGGAAGCTTAAAAAGAAATAACGTTTTAATGCTTATTGGATGTATCGCCTAACTATTTAGAGGATGTTGTGCATAGGTGATGCATCCACTTTAAAGTGCCTCTTGTGTATTAATGTCTTACTGTGGTTCTCCATGTGAGGTCATGCCAGCGAACTATATAGTGGCATTAGTACCTCTCTTTTCCTGCTTCTATTGCTTCTTTCTGTATAATCAAGAAGTCAGTTTTACTTTTCCCACTGCTTTATTATGTTGTTTTGCCTACCTTCAAGTCATCTGAAATAATACCCAAGTAAATTCCTTTCCTCTGTTTTTGTCAGCACAGGACCATGTATTCCAGCTCTGGGTTTCTGCATCCTAAATGCATTATCTTGCAACTTTCAACATTACAGCAGAACTACCACCCCTGTATAAATTTGTCCCAAATAAATACCCATCTAGCGACTAGCTGCTCAATAGCGCTAGTCACCAGAAATATTACCTGGTGTTTGAGAATTATACACTGTTCCCGGACGGACAGGCAGGAAACATCGCAGGCATCTTTCCATTGTGACGTCTGCGCGCCTACGCTGTCCGCCCCAGCCTGCACTAGGAGGTGTTGCTAGGAGCCGTTTGGCGCCAAAAGGCACTGACAGCGCAGGCGCGCAGACGTCACTATGGAAAGATGTCTGCTATTTCCTGCCTGTCAGTCCATGAACAGTGTACATTTCTCAAACCGTCCTGCTCTCTTCAGCAGAGCCGTGATCACCCTAGTTAGGCAGAAATACTTCATTTGAACGGTCTACAACGTGTGCCTGGTTTGCAAGCACACGTTGTAGGCCATTCAAATGAAGTAGGTCTAGTAGAACTAGCGTGATCACGGCTCTGCTGAAGAGCACAGGACGTTCTGTTGAACGGGATCTCCATCTTTAACACAGAAAGCTGACATCAGAGCATGGGGAGGGAAAGGTGAACTTTCAAAGCTTGTATTTCAAACCATAGATGTTTGAGAGGTAGGACTGGATGCAATTGATTTTAGTTTTTTAACACCTACAGCATTAGTTACTTTTATCTAAGTATTACTATCCCTTTAACCTTGAATACCATTAGTGATGTCTCTAATAACGGTATTGAAGAGAACAGGCCCTAGCACTGATCCCTGTTGTAATCCACTAGCAGCCCATCCTTCCTCTCGGTAAACTCCATTGATAATGACACTGTTACCTGTCTTTCAGCAAATTGTTTATCCAGTCAAGTACCTTTTGAATCCTTTCCCAAACTATGCACAGTATGAATCCGTTACCTGTGTGTTACAGTACCAAAAGCTTTACTCAAATCCAAATATGCTACATCTACTGCACTACCCTTGTCTATCACTTGAGTAACATAATAGAAAGATCTATTTGTTTAAACAGAATTGAAATCTGCTTATATGCTGTGCTAGCCATTTTTCTCTAAAGTAAATCTTATTGAGAAATTAGCCTTTGTTTTTGTGGCACTTAATACTATTTCTAATTAATGTTGTTCCCTTACATACATAGGCAGGGAAATTGTAGTCTTAAAGGTCTGAGGGGCCTTATGTTGTCTATCCCTGGTCTAGATTCATCCAGAGAGCAGTGTGTGGTAATATCTGGACTGGCAGATAAAGTAAATAGCAGCAGGAGGTCACAATGTGCCCCATCAAATAAAAGTTAATTTCTCAAAAAAAAAAAACTTATTACAAAAGACTTGCTCAGGGGTAGGCTGTTCTTGCACTCCAGTTTTTGGAGACTCCAACTCCCATACCCAAGCAACGAGTAACTGGTTGGAGATGTAGTCCACAACAGCTGGAGTGCTAGAGCTTGCCTACCCCTGGACAGCACAGCAAACAGGCAGTTTTTGTTTCCCTTTAAAAGTAAATAAAATGATCTTAGGCTGACCGGTCCACTTTAAACACAAGGATAATTAATTGATCCTAGTATGGAAACAGGAAATGCATTTTAACCCTTTATGGACCCTGGAAGTGTATAACTTATTCTCAGTTTGTTGCATACCTACCTGGTCTTTAAAGGGTTAAGTGGATTTTATATTGTAGAAAAGTTCAGGACATCATGTTGACAGTATATTTTTAGTACAGTTTCCAATTTTAGCTTGTCATCTGGTAAAATATCATCTAATCCCAGCTGCCATGAAATGGCTCCTGTTTCTATTGTAGTAGAAAAGTTATCTTAAACAAATTGCACTGTTGTGATTATCTCATTGACCATGGTTCTACACCTCTTTGCCTGGTGCACCCTGTCTGCATTGCTTTAAATCGCTGACATGGAGACTTCATAGAAGTCAGTGAGTTATCTGTGATCTTTGTCACATTGCAGCTCATTGCCCTGGTCACCTAATAGACTCAGTCCTGATTGGAAGGTTGAAGTCCCAGGTCAGCATTCCAATAAAGCACATGCTAGGCAAAGGGGAATGGCAATGGCAATGTTACAATTCTGAAATTGGGAACGCGTACATCCAGGACAGCAGCTCATACACACAAGCTGGAGAATAAAGCTATTTATTGTGAAATTAGAACTATTTGGACAAGTAAATATTTATTTAGCAGTAAGATTTGGCTAAATTGTATATTTTAATACAGCAATCAGATATTCTGTTATAGGTCGGTTTCACTTCAAAATCCCGATGGGGTTTTTCTCTGTGATATCTCAGTTTAACATATGAGATGAGAGAGGCAGAATTCAATCTGTATCTGTACAGACCTCTGCAGATTCTTTTTCACACAACTGTAAGTACACCCTCTTAGAATTCTATGGTTGTTATTATACCCTGGTATGTAAAATCATCTGTTACATAGCAGGTCTAAAAATTAGGTAAATACAACCTCAGATGAACAACAACACATAACATATTACACAGTGTCATGATTTATTTAACAAAAATAAAGCCAAAATGGAGAAGCCATGTGTGAAAAACGAAGTACACCTTATGATTTCAGTAGCTTGTAGAACCACCTATAGCAGCAATAACTTGAAGTAATCTTTTTCTGTGTGACTTTATCAGTCTCTCACATCGTTTTGGAGGAATTTTGGCACAGCTCTCTTAAAGTCCTGCCACAGCATTTCAGTCAGGATGAGGTCTGAACTTAGACTGAGTCATTGCAACACCTTGACTAAGAGCCACCTTGGTTACAGGGCTTGGTCTACTTTGACACAGTTCCCTAGGCACCTTCACGGGGTCCTCCATTCCTGGAAGCCCCCTGGTATTATTCAGGTCTGTGGCCCCTAACCCTTCAGGGTGTTCCTGATGCGTTAGACTCCTGTGATGAGGAGCTCTTGGTGGATTCAGATGATGGTGAGTGCTCTGAGTGGGCTTATTCTCAATTTTTGGGGACCCCTTTGAGGCGACCCAGAGCCCTCTGCTGAGGGTCTCATTAAGGCTGTCTTAGATACTTTGAGGTTCCTCAGAAAATGCAGGAATATTCAGTCTACTTCTGATGTCTTTCAAAGGTGCAAGTAGCAATGTACTCTTTTTCCACTCAATCCCTCTCTTGACCAGGTTGTTCTAGATGAGTGGAAGACCCCTGACAGGTGTCTGTCTCTGCCTAAGAGATCTGCTAAATTGTACCCCTTCTCTGAGGCTGCTTTGGCTCAGTGGGCTTTTCCTCCAATGGTTGACGCCGCATATCTCTAGGCTTTCTAAATCCACGGCTTTGCCGGTGGCAGAATGCTTCTGCTCACAAAGAATTGACTGACAGGAAGCTGGAGGCTATTTTGAAGGCCACAGTTGCGACCATAGGTGCGTCTTTGAGACCTACCTTTGCTTCAGCTTGGGTAAATAGGGCCATTCTGATATGGACAGAACAGCTAACAGAGGCTGTCTGTCATGGTGCTCCTACAGCTGACCTTATGTCTTTTGGCTAAAATTTCAGAGGCTCAGCATTATGTTACTGACTCTATCTTTGACACTATCAGGCTTGAGGCCAAGGCCGTTGCCCTGCCTGTGGTGTGGTTTCCAGACATTCCCTTTGGCTTAAGATCTGGTCTGCTGACTCGATCTCTAAGAAAACTCTGGTCTCACTTCCTTCTCTGGGCATGTCTTTTTGGCCCTGAGTTGAAGACTCTCATCAGCGTGACTACTGGGGGCAAGAGCACCTTGTTGCCCTTGATTCCTAAGAAGAAGCCTCAGCTTTGCAGACACCGTCTTTTTTGTGCCTACCATGGCAAGCCGAACCTGGCAGTTCCTCAGGCCCCACACTCCTCCTCCAAGCCTAAACAGCAGTGGAGGCTCAAGCAGTCCTCCACCAAGCCCAAACCCACCAAACCTACTTCAGCATGACTCGCTGAACCCCGGTCCACTCGCGCAAGTGAGTTGTCATCTGCAGCACTTTCTCAGTGTTGCAGATCTGTGGGTTTTACAGGTGGTTTCAGCTGGGTACAGGATTCCCTTCAAATCCCTTCCTCCCTTCCGGTTCTTACCTCAGAAACTGGAAAAAATTAGTCTTTTCAATGGGGTTGCAGGTGTTCATTCGCATCTTGGGTGCATTGATTTCTGTCATGCACATGAGGGGAGTTCGGGTAACTCCGTATGTATACTTCGTTTTTCACACATGGCTTCTACATTTTGGTTTTATTTTTAAATCATGACACAGTGTAATATTTAATGTGGTGGTGTTCATTTGAGGTTGTAGTTACTTAATTTTAGACCTGCTAAGGAACAGATGATTGTTTATTATGTCCTGATATGTAAAACCATAGAATTCAAAGAGGGTGTACTTTCTTTTTCACACAACTGTATACCTAACTGTTGAATGAATACTTTATTTTAAATTAAGAGCCACTTATTCCTATAAAATAGCTTCTTTATAAAGGTGACAGCATGTACAAATCATCTTCTGTATCACATCAAATAATTATTAAAAGTCCTCGCATTGGTAAAGTTAAGCTGTCACCTTCGTAATGCGTTTTTCTCTGTCGTCCAATACAGGTTACTGGTAACTTTGGGTAGGCAATCCGCCCCTTTAAGTAGGCAGGAACAATTCTAGAAATGACTGCAGGGGGTGGAGCCTACCTTCCCTCCTTGGCTGCAGCTAGCCAACCAGCTCCAGAAAGATTTGTTCCTTGGTGAAGATAACACAGGCAAGAGAACAGTTCTGCTATAGTTTTAGAAACTTTTTTGTTTTTCTGTTAGATATGGAATACTACCATTAGGCGGATTACCATAACTGACAATGCCCTTAGATGTGGCTAGCTCAGTATCCAGGTGCTTTTTGTGGACCTTAAGCCCTGAGGGGGGAAATCTTGATTCCAAGTGCTTCCCCAGGAGTTACCCACTGTACAGTTTGGGACATATCTCTGCAACCGCTCAACCTAACAACTTCAGAGATTGCTCATTTTAATTGTCTGACCTTGCTCTATCATCTGGTTCACATTACAAGTGTGTTGGGGGGCTTACGGGGCTTTGGGCACTGTTGGGGTACTTTTTCTGGGAAAACTATATTTCCCATGAGCACTTGCTTCGCACACTCATTTCTGATTGGCTCCCGCAGCGGCAGCCATCTTGTGAACTTTACAGAATGAGTATTCTACTCAGGGCTTGGACTCTCCTTTTCTACTTTGCAGATTAACCCTTCGCCTGCCAGATAAGTGCATTTTGGCGATTTCTGGGGTGAACCTGTAATCTTACACACTGTATTTGGGTGATTAATTATTCTGAACATTGACACTGTGAGCATGTCTACTCCGTTGGAGCTTTGGGGCCAGGCCTAAGACTAAGGACGCTGGGGTCTCTGTATCCCCCATTGCGCATTACTCCTCATGTCATACAGGGTTGCCTAGAGAATTCTCAGGTCATTTATGCCCATCATGTTCTGATGTCCCGGAGTCTATCCCAGGGACCTCCAGCCATGCGTTAGAGCCAGTTTGGGTGCAAGAGTTCAAGACTGCTAGTAGAGACCTCCAGTGTACATTGCAACTCTTTCCATCCCAGTTACAGGGGGTCTTCCAATCCTGGCAGACCCCTTCTTCCATCAGATCTTCCTTGCCGAAACTGCAGGGAGTACCTGACGTACTCCTCTGAGGAGGAACTGTTGGTGGATTCAGATGTTGAGGAATGTTCTGCTGTGGGCTCCTCTCAATTTTTTGGGAATCCCTTTGAGGTTGATCCAGAACCCTCGGCTGAGGGCCTGATCAGGGCTGTCTTAAACATTCCCCTAGTTCAGGAGATTTCCTCAGATCCTTCTGATGTATTCCAGGAGCCTATAAAGCCCCATATTTGTTTTTCACCTAACCCCACTCTGGACCGCCTAGTGGCTGATGAGTGGAAATCTCCAGACAGAAAGCCTTCTGTCTCCAAGAAGTTTGCTAAGCTTTACCCCTTTTCTGAGGCGGCGCTTGCTTAATGGGTTCATCCTCCTAAGGTGGACGCTCCTGTCTCAAGGCTATCTAAGTCTACCTCCTTACCAGTTTATGATGTGGACTGACAAGAAGCTTGAGGTTTCCCTCAAGTCCGTTTTTGCCACTGCTGGTACTGCCACACGTCCAGCATTCACTGAGGCATGGGTTAACCGGGTCATTGCTGTTTGGACTGAACAACTCATCCTATCTGTACGTCGGGGTGATTCTGTCACAGTACCTTGTTTCCAGCGCCGCCTATTCAGTGACACTCGGCATCTTTCCATGCGTCATCTGCAGGCAGAGGCTTCAAGCATGCTGCAGGTCTCTGTTTTATGTGTGTTTGTTTCCTGTAGTCTCCTCCTACCTACTTCCTCCATCTAACTGCTCCGCCTATCTATTTCCTGTGGAGGGGTTTAAAGGGCAGACTGAGTCCTGACTCAGTCACCCTTACGTTGGTGTTCTGAGCAGTTCATTATCTAGTATTCCTGATTCCTGTGCATGATCCGGCTTGTCTGTCCATCTATTCTGGTGTTGACCCCATGGTGCTGTCTGACTATTCTCCTTGTGCGTTCCGATTTGGCTCAGATATCCTATCTGGTGCAAACCTGCGGCTCTGGCTGACTACCTGCTCTGTGTATGACCTAGGCTTGTCTGACTACCCACTCTGGTGTTGACGTGGGGCTCTATCCACTGCGCATCCAGCATTCCATCGCTTCAGTGGATATCCTATCTGGTGAAAACCCGTGGCTCTGGCTGACTACCCGCTCCGTGTATGACTTTGGCTCGTCTGACTATCCTATCTGGTGCTTACTAGAAGGCCCGGTCTGTTCACTCCTAGGGTTGGTTCCGTTATTCAGACATCCTTCCTAGTATTGACCTGGGGCTAGCAGACTCCCAGCTACTGACTGCAGGCTGAGTCAGTATCACTCTTGGGCGTTACCTTACAGCGAGACTCCAGCAGGCTGAGGCCTAGTCTCGGACAGTGAGGTGGTGATATTGGGAGACTGCTATTCCTGATACAGTATTTGCCTTTTCGATCACCCACTGTGTGTATATATTTATACTGCATGACTGTTGTTATTCTCATAATAAAGGTTCTATTAACTATACCGTCTGACTCCTGGTTTTGCTTGCCAGCCGTAACAGATTCATCTTCGGATATGTTGCGGCTTCTTTCCAACATCTGAGGCCCAGCACTATGTTTCTGCTGCCTTATTTGATGCTATCCGTCTGGTGGCAAGGGTTTCCACCATCTCTGTGGTTGCCAGACGAGCTCTTTGGCTCAAGATCTGGGCTGCTCACACAACGCTTCTAAGAAAGCCTTGCTGTCCTTGCCTTTTCAGGGTACCTCCTTATATGGGCCAGATCTTAAGGATCTGATCAGTGAGGCCACTGGGGGTAAGAGTACTCATCTGCCCTTGGTCTCCAGGAAGAAGCCTCCTCTCAAGTGTAACAGGTTTTTTCGTCCCTTTCAGACTGAGACACATCCACCGAACCAGGCGGTTCCCTCCGCTCCACGTGCCTCCTCCAAGCCCAAACAGCAATGGAAGTCCGTCTCCTCCAAGCCCAAGGCTTCCAAGACTTCTCCGGCATGACTTGCCGAACCCAGGTCCCCATTCAGCTGTTGGTGGTCATCTTCATCACTATCACTGCATTTGGGAGGATTCAGTGGTGGACCCGTGGGTTTTACAAGTAGTGGCGGAAGGGTACACCTCTCACCTTTCACCTCTCTTCCTCCTTTTTGCTTTTTCCCCTCTCATACGCCCAAGGGCGTGGAAAAACGATGTCTCTTCAACGGTGCTATCCAGTGTCTTCTGGACAAGGATGTTCTGGAACCTGTTCCAGTTAAGGACAGAGGTACAGGTTTTTACTCAAACCTCTTCGGTGGTTGTTGTCCAGTTTTGGACTTGAAGGATCTCAATTCCTTTGATCCGGTCTCATTATCACCAAGAGTCCCTAAGGACGGTGATTGCTGCTATGATTCCGGGGGAATTTCTTGCTTCTCTGGATCTTCAGGACGCTTATTTATAAATCGCCATTCATCCAGAGATCCAGCAGTATCTCAGATTTGCCTGTGACCAAGGGCATTTTCAGTTCTCCGCTCTTCCCTTTGGTCTGACTACAGAGTCTCAGGTCTTCAACCGTGTCCTGGGAGCCTTAGTGTCAGTCCTCCACCGCGACGGCATCAGAGTTAATACATACATGGACAACCTGCTTCTGAAAGCCCCCTCTGCGGAATTTCTTCATCAGCAGGTTCCATACTGCATTCATGCTCTCCCCCATCATGGGTGGATCATCGGCGTGGACAAGTCTGATATTGTCCCATCCCGGCGTCTGGTCTTCCTGGGCCTTCTCTTCGACACTCAGCAGAGCATGGTGTTTCTCACAGAGGATGTGGCTCACCAGATCGCACATAGGGTTTCGGCTGTTCTAGCTCAAGATCCAGTTCCAGCCAAGAAGCTATCCTCTCTGGTGGGGAAATTCATCTCCACCATGAAAGCAGTCACCTTTGCCATGGCTCACACCAGGGAGCTCCAGCGGTTTGTGGTCCAGGTATGTAAGGGTCAGCCAGACCTTCTGCAGACGGCAGTATCTCTCACTCTTCATGTGGAACTGAGTTTGTTGTGGTGGCTCGACCTCTCCAATCTCCTGAAGGGCAAGTCCTCCCTGATATCCTTCTGGACCACGGTGACGACGGATGCCAGCCTCTCCATCTGGGGAGCGGTCCTGGGTCGTTTGAGTGCTCAGGGATGGTGGTATGCGGAGGAATCTTTCCTTCCCATCAATGTATTGGAACTTCGGGCGATATTTCATGCCCTTCGTCACTGGACGCCTCAGCTGGAAGAATGCCCAGTTCGGGTTTAGTCCGACAACGCCACGGCTGTGGCTTACATCAACAAACAGTGCGGAACAAGAAGTTTCACCGCTTAGTTAGATGTCAAGGCTATTTTGTCCTGGGCAGAAGGACACGTTCCTGCCATATCCGCAGTGCACATTCCAGGCGTAGACAACGTCATGGCGGACTTCCTCAGTCGACACACAGTGGACAGCGTAGAGTGGGAACTGCATCCTGAGGTGTTCAACCTCATTGTTCAGAAGTGGGTTCTTCCTTGCATCGACCTGATGGCAACAAGACACAACCGGAAGTTTCCAAGGTTCTGCTCTCACTGGATGGATCCTCTAGCTTTGGCAGTGGATGCCATGTCCATTCCTTGGTTATTTCCTCTGGCTTACATCTTCCCTCCCTTTCCTATGTTGCACTGGGTGTTACGGAAATTGAGACTGGAGCGATGTCCAGTCATTCTGGTTGCTCCTTACTGGCCTTGACAAGCTTGATTTCCGGAGCTTCTGGATCTGTTAGTGGCGGAGCTGTTCTGACTCCCCTCTCATCCGGATCTTCTTCTCCAGGGTTACCTGTGGAAAGAGGACGTTCATCGTCTCCCTTTGACGGCTTGGAAATTGAAACCTCAGTATTGAAGAAGAGAGGTTTTTCTTCCAGTGTGGTGGCTACCATCATTAGTGCTCGCAAGCCAGTTTCCTCAAAGGCCTACCATCATGTCTGGTCGACCTTCCTATCTTGGTGTGCCAATAGGGAATTGTCTTCTGTTCTCTCTGTTTTCTATCAGAGGCGCATTGCTATCCTTCCTGATGTCAAGGTGTTTTCCCAGGGCTTTGCTCATACTTGCCCTGTCTTTAAGGCTCCTGGTTCTCAGTGGGATCTTAATCTGGTTCTGAGTGTCCTTCAGCACCCTCCCATTGAGTCCTTGGGTCCTCTACGCCTTCTGACGTGGAAAATGGCCTTTCTCCTGGCGATTGTGTCTGTTCGTCGTGTTGCGGAGTTGCATGCTCTGTCCTGTAGACCACCATTTTTGGTGTTTCACAAAGATAAGGCGGTGCTCCGCACCTCTCAGGAGTTCCTTCCCAAGGTGGTTTTGGAGCCCCACATCCATTAGGAGATGGTGGTGCCCTCTTTCTGCCCTTACACCACCTCTGACAAGGAGAGGGATCTCCACTTGTTAGACATGGTGCGTTGTTTCAAGTTGTATGTAAATTGCACTGAGTCTATCAGGCAGTCAGATGCGCTGTTTGTCATTCCTGAGGGTCCCAGGGCAGGAAGACCTGCATCCAAAGTGACTATAGCTTCTTGGATCAAGTACACTATTTGTAAGGCTTACGAGCTGAGGAAGAAGCCTGTCCCTTTCAGGGTCACTGCTCTTTCTACTCGATCTATTGTGGCCTCTGGGGCTTACAAGAATCAGGCCTCTGCTTATCAGTTGCGCAAGGCTGCCACCTGGTCGTCTGTGCGCACCTTTTCGAAGCACTACCGTGTTGATGTGTTGGCATCGGCTGATGCCAGCTTTGGGAGGAAAATCCTGGAGGCCATCTTGCCTGTCTAGGATTTTCTTCGGTTCTTGGTGCTTCCTTAACTTTTGAGCCCTGTTGGTTCTAGTTCAGTGTGCTGTGTAACTGTTTGGGGTGTTACCCCTGTTTAGTGTCCTTTGACACTTCATTGCTTTGTTGGGTTATCTCTGATCTGATGGTTCATATCTGTTCTGGTGACTTTGGGTGCCTTGCGCCTGGTTCTTGCTTTACTTCCCTCCTCTGGGAAACTCAATGGTTGGACATCCCAAAGTTACCAGTAACCTATATTGGATGACAGAGAAAAGAGGATTTTAGTCTTACCTGTTAAATCCTTTTCTCTTAGTCCATACAGGTTACTGGTTTCCCACCCTGTCAAGAGACCATGCTTGGCTCTCCAGTGGCATACAGTGGGAGTCCTTCGGGGTCACGCTCACAGGAGTCTTCTTTCCTTCCACTATCTAGTCCTAGTTAGTGTCTCAAATCTTTCTGGAGCTGGTTGGTAACCTGTATGGACTAAGAGAAAAGGATTTAACAGGTAAGACTAAAATCCTCTTTTTTTTTTTTTTTTTTTTTTTTTTTTGTGTGTGTGAAGAGTTCTAAAATGCATGAACCATAGCAGAATATAAATAAGTATTACTTTAACCCCTTAAAGGGGTAGAAATGTTTCATAATAAAAGCAGCTCTAATTAATTACCATAGTATTTGGTCCTTGGAGAGTGTTATTTCAATTCTGTCAGAGTTGTAGTTCGAGTAATTGAATGATAAAGTATCCCCCTCCTGCCCCTTTTACTGATGTAACACTGCTCACCTCAGAACAGCAGGGGGTGCCCAGGTAGACTGCAGAGAGGGACAATCTTCAATTAAGATAAGGGAAAAAGCTGAAAAACCTGTCAAGGGGGCAGGGTTTTCATTGTTCTCAGAGTAAGAAAATTGTCCCTTGCTGTGAGCTGTCTGGTCAAGCAACCAGATTCCACATCTGAGGTGAGCAGTGTTACACTAGGTAAAAGGGGGCAGGAAGGGGAAACTTTATAATTCAATTACTTCTGAACTACAACTCTGACAGTATTGAAATAACACACTGTGTGGCTCAAATACTGTGAAGATTAATTGGAGCTGCAGTTTTTGTGAAACATTTCTATACCTTTAGGGACCCATAATGTACATATTCCTCAACTGGAAAACTTGTATTAACCCCTTAAGGACCGGCACGCGCGGCCGGCACTTGAGGACCACGAGTCCTTTTTTTTTTTTTTAAGTTCAGGTTCTACGGAGCAGCATGCAGCCGCGCCGGGAGCCCTGAACTCCATGCCGCGCCAGGACCGTAACTGGTCCTTAAGTGCCTGACCGCCTTGACGGTCCTGGCACGTCAATGGTCCTTAAGGGGTTAAGGAGCCATGATGTAGGTGTATGTCATGGAATTCAGGTGCCCTCTACGTGGCTGCATGAACGGGGACTCGTGATTCCATTTCCAAAAAAAAAAAAAAAAAATGCTCTGTGGTCCTTTAACGTCAGCCGTGCGAGTAGTCCAGATGAGCATTTCTGCTTCATTTTTGACAAATCTTATTGTATTTGCTGATGTAAATTGCTCCCCCACATTTCTTTACACCAGTTAATGTGCTACAGCACTCATCCCTGTTTTATAGGAGGTCTGTCTGCTTTGAATGATAGAGGTGTACTATTATCTTCTGCTTGCTTAGGAACTGGCAAAATGTCCTAGTTGTAAAATATTTCTGTTCCTATTGTATTAAACCATAAAATAGTAGGCAAAATTTGAAAGCCTTTATAATGGTTAGGTGGCTAATCATTTTTACTGTTGTATTCTTCATAAATAAGAGAGATTACATTGATTAAATCTTAAACTGTTCTTCATGTACACAGATTAATTGCAGAAGAATTAGAAAGCCTTGAAGTAATAATTTCCCTTTAACTATTAAAACAATATTATTCCAAAGCATTGCATTTTTAAGTCCGTTCAATTTCTTTGTTCCCCTTCCAACCCACTTGCAGATTTATAACTACCTCGATAAGTATGTGGTGGGTCAGTCATATGCAAAGAAGGTGCTATCTGTTGCTGTGTACAATCATTACAAGCGTATATACAACAACATCCCAGCTAATCTCCGGCAGCAAGCGGAGGTGGAGAAACAGGCGACCTTAACGCCTAGAGGTGAGAGTCCATGTTTTTCTAGTAGTGCCTTTCTTATGACATGTAGCTTGTTGCTTTTTCTTCAGGTTAACCATTTGGAGTTGGATGCACAAAGCAAAAGTATAGTAATTATGTGCAAACACAAACCAGCTGCACTATAGGGGACAAATCTCTAACATTTAAGGGGTTAAAAGCCTTTTAATCAATTGGAATTTTGCAACCTATGTTACAGTTGACTTGCTCCGTAATTACATCAATTTTTTGCATATAGAATTTAAAGGGATAGTAATGTTTCACAAATAGAGCAGCTCCAATTAATCTTCATAGTATTTGAGCCATAGAGAGTGTTATTTCAATACTGTCAGAGTTGTAGTTCAAGAGTCATTGAATGATAAAGTATCCACCTCCTGCCCCTTTTACCTAGTGTGCCACTGATCATCTCAGATGTGGAATCGTGTTGCTTGACCAGACAGATAACCGCAAGGAACAATCTTCTTACTATGAGAACAATGAAAACCCTGCCCCCTTGACAGGTTTTTCAGCTTTTTCCCTTATCTTAATTGAAGATTGTCTCTCTCTGCAATCTACCTGGGCACCTCCCTGCTGCTCTGAGGTGAGCAGTGTTATATCAGTAAAAGGGGCGGGAGGGGGATACTTTATTATTCAATTACTCTTGAATTACAACTCTGACAGTACTGAAATAACACTCTCCATGGCCCAAATACTATGAAGATTAATTACAGCTACTTTTATTATGAAACATTACTATCCCTTTAAAGCCATTTGAATTTCTGGGGTGCATGTAAAGCATTTTAAACACTTGAAAACAAAAATAATAACATAGAGCAGCTGCTATTTTCCTCAATTAACCTGAGAGTTCCCTCTTGGCAGATCTGCTCCCTGAGGAATAGACATGTTGATTTAAGCTGGAGCAGATTTCATAAAACATGATGAGTATGTCATTTTTATTTTATGCCCTATCTTTGGGTTGTGACATTATTATTTACAAAGCAGAAACTATTGGCATACCACTGAACAGTTTTACAAGATATATAAACAATGTACATCTCTGGGGCAATGCATACAAGGATTGCAACTAGGGTTATTTAAAAAAAAAAAAAAAAAAAAAAAAAAAAAAAAAAAAAAAAAAAAATTGAAGGAAAAGGATTAGAAGGCCACACTCTTTGAATTTAGAGGTTGACTGCACATTGCTTAGAGTCTATAGTCTAATTTTGCTACTGTCTGTGTGTCAGTTTTCTATACTTTGGAGATATTAATGGGCATTGCAACCTCTGTTATCCTTGTGAATGATTAGCACTGCAGCCAATATGTATCACTGCAGCTCATCGCTGCTGTGGATTTCCTGTGTTCTGTGTTGAAGGCAAGGATGCAAGGATGTAGAGGCAAACTACAGAAGTCTGTTTTGACTCAAGGCAGTACTCATCATGGAGTAGCCCAGTAGTCACCTTTTTTGTTTTGTCAAATATGTAAAAATTGCATTTTAAAGTTTTATTATGGAAAAAAATGTAATTTGTTCAACGTGGAACACTGGAACCATCCTCCACTTGCCTAAAAAAGGCTTTGTCTGTGGAGTCTTCCTCCCTACTCTACTTTACCTCCACCAGACATAAGTAGCACCTTTAACAATCTGCAGCTTGTGGCAGCCATCTGAGAGGGGGACATTGGCGAGCTGTCTATACATCTGCAAACATTTTTGTTAACATGACACAGACCGTTTTTAATGCAGTTTTCAAATATACAAACTTGAATTAAGGTGAAAGTGTCACTTTAAGGCTTATTTTTTGCTTTTCCCTGGCATCGTTTACTATGTTTTTCTGACTGTCACTATGGCACAGAACAGTGACAGCTGTGGCCTCCCTGCTGTGTTTTTTGGAGAAACGGTTTCCATGAGGCCTGGTTTTTAGCCTCTCAGGATAGAGAATAGGAAGCCGTCTTTCTCTTCCACTTTCTTTTTCCCACAGGCTGGATTGTCCCTCCTTGCATTATGTACTTTGTCCATTTCAGTAGTTTTGTCTATATCTCAGTCCTGAGTACAAGAGACCCATGGCCAAGTTGAATACTACCAAATTTTCAGTGGCTTTATCTGTAACCCCTTGTTCCTCAGGCCAGTGTGTATTTCTGAGGACTCCACCTGCTTGAGCCTATGGGGGGGGGGGGGGGCTCAAGTCCCTCTTGCTTTGGGGGCGGGGCCTCAAGTCCTTCTTGCTCTAGGGCCCTATCTCAAGCTTTCACAGGTCATTCTGTGGGAGTTGAAGTGCTTCCTTTTAGGTTTCATTTCTCCCTTTTATTTACAGTTCCCTCTGTCTTGGAGATTGGTTCATCTTATATTCTCTTATACTTGGTCTTTGAAGGGTGTTTTTTTCTCCTGGTTGCGGGGGCTTCTGAAAGGGGCAAGACTGCTGAGGATTTTTGGAGGAAGACCCTAGGACCACTGTGGAAGGTCTTGTCTTATGGCTCTTCTGGAAACTATGAGACTTCTACCTCGAGCCTTTCATCCAGGTGTAACAGGGATACTGGGGTTTTCCCCTCTCTATCGTTCCTTGAAACAGCTGGTTCTGAGGAAGTGGAAAGCACCTGTTGACACTGGTTTATTCCCAGACATTTTCCTTCCTTTATCCTTCCCTCATATTGCTCTATAGCAATAGGCTATTCCACTAACCATAGACTTTCAGATTTTTGACCTTTCTCAGTTTAAGGACCAGGAGATATCTGACATGTCTCCTTAAGGTGAACTTTGCCACTTCTGGTGCTGCTTTATGCTCAGCCTTCACTTTTGCTTAGCTTGAGAGCTTTTGCTGTTTGTGGGGAGCAACACTTAGATGCAGACAGCTCTTGAGAGGACTTTCTTGCTGCTTCTAAAATCCTTGAGGTTTATCCTTCTAATGTGGACTTGGACTCTGCTAGGTTCAATGGGACAGCTGTAGTGCACTCTCTTGCTGTGCGTTGTACTCTTTGGCTAAAAATATGGTCAGCTGAACAGTCCTCTAAGAAGACCCTGGTCTTTCTACTGTTTGTGGGCAAGTAGTTATTTGGGCCAGACTGTTTGGATGATTTGATGGTTGGTTGTGCTTTTTTCATAGTACCTCTGTGGCTGACTAGTGGGTGTTTATATGTGTTTGTGGATTGGTTTCCTCCTTGTATCCAGCGTTCCTCATCCGTTGAGGGGCGGTATAGTTTTAGACACTATTTCTTCCCTGCCTGATATGCAGGTCTTGGTACAGGTTCATCCTCACAAAAACTCATGCAATTCTATTCCAACCTTTTCATACTCCCCAAAAAAAGACTGTGGATGCAGTCCTATTCTAGAATTGAAGTCTCAACTGTTTTGTTCTTATGCCCTGGTTCAAATGGAGTCTGTCATCGTGCTATTTGTTCAGGGGAATCTTTAGACTCCCTAGACATGGACACATCTCTATGCAGATCATAGACACTTCTTGGTTTGCCTTTCAGGACTGTAATTTCTCTGTCGTCCAATACAGGTTACTGATAACTCTGGGTAGGCGATCTGCCTCTTTAAGTAGGCAGGAACAATTCTAGAATTGTATGCAGGAAGTGGAGCCTACCTTCCCTCCTTGGCTGCAGCTAGCCAACCAGCTCCAGTAAGATTTGTTGCTTGGTGAAGACACAGGCAAGAGAACAGTTCTGTTATAGTTTTAGAATTTTTTTTTTTATTTTTCGGTTAGAAATGGAATACCACCATTAGGTAGATTACTATAACTGGCAATGCCCTTAGATGTGGCTAGCTCAGTAACCAGGTGCTTTTTGTGGACCTTAAGCCCTGGGGGAAAAATCTTGGGTTCAAGTTCTTTCCTCAGGAGTTGCCCACCGAGGCTTCTTCTTAATACATTGTAGTCTGAAGACAGAAGATCTGCAGGAAAGGTGAGCAACCCCCTTTCCTTTGGAGTTCTTATTCACACTCCTGCACTCATTGGGTTTATCTGTATGTCTTTTGGGTGTTTTGGAGCAGGTTTATGTGGTAACTTAACCCTTTAGCTGCTGGTTTTGCATCTTTGGGGGGGGGGTTATTGACACTTTCCCTACTGGGTTCAGTGTTTTCTGGGTCTCTATACATGTTCTAGTGATGTTTCATGTTTTTTACTCTTCAACTTTGCTCCATTCACTTCTATGGAACTGCACAGTCTGAGACATATCTCTGCAACCGCTCAACGTAGCGACTTCAGGGATGGCTCATTTTAGTTGTCTGCCTTTGCTCTTTCATTAGGTTCACGTTTCAAGTGTGTTGGGGGGCTTGGGGTACTTTTGGGGTACTTTTTCTGGGAAAACGTTATTTCCCATGAGCGCTTACTTTGCACATTGCTCCCTCCGGCAGCCATTTTGTGCCTTTTCTAGAACGACTATCCTACACAGGGCTTTAGACTCTCCTTCTCTTCTCTGCAGATTAACCCTTCGCCTGCCAGATAAGTGTATTTTAGCAATTTCTGGGGTGAAACTTTAATCTTTCACACTGTAATTGGGTGATTCTTTATACTATAACGTTTTTGACACTGTAAGAATGTCTAATCCATTGGAGCTTGGGGCCAGGCCTAAGACTAAGGATGCTCAGGTCTCTGTGTCCCCTATTGCGCATTGCTCCTCATGTCATTCAGGGTTGCCTAAAGAATTCTCAGTTCATTTATTCCCAGCATGTTCTGATGTCCCTGAGTCTCTTCCTGGGACCTCCAGCCATGCATTAGAGCCAATTTGGGTACAAGAATTCAAGGCTGCTACTAGGGACCTCCGGTCTACATTGCAACTCTTTCCATCCCAGTTACAGGGGGTCTTCCATTCATGGCAGACCCCATCTTCAGTCAAATCTTCCCTGCCTAAACTGCAGGGAGTACCTGACATATCATATTCCTCTAAGGTGGAACTGTTAGTGGATTCAGATGTTGAGGAATGTTCTACTATGGGCTCCTCTGTTTTTTGGGGACCCCTTTGAGGCTGATCCTGAGCCCTCAACTGAGTGCCTGATCAAGGCTGTCTTGACTACCCTAAACATTCCCTTAGTTCAAGAGGTTTCTTCAGATCCCTCTGATGTGTTTCAGGAGCCTAAAAAGCCCCTTACTTGTTTTCCACCTAACCCCATTCTTGACTGCCTTGTGTCTGATGAGTGGAAATCCCCAGACAGGAAATTTGACAAGCTTTACCCCCTTTTCTGAGGTGGCGCTTGCTCAGTTGGTTTTCCCCCCCAAAGTGGATGCTCCTGTTTCCATGCTATCGAAGTCTACTGCCTTGCCAGTTTGACGCCTCCGCTCTGAAAGACTGGACTGACAAGAATCTTGAGGTTTCCCTCAAGTCCATTTTTGCCACTGCTGGTGCCGCCATGTGTCCAGCATTCACTGCGGCATGGGTTAACCGGGCCATTGCTGTCTGGACTGAACAACTCACCCTGGTTGTCCATCAGGGTGCTCCTACTTCGGATATGTTGCTCCTTCTTGCCAAGATTTCTGAGGCCCAGCACTATGTTTCTGCTGCCTTATTTGATGCCATCCGTTTGGCGGCTAGGGTTTTCCACCATGTCTGTGGTTGCCAGACGAGCTCTGTGGCTCAAGATCTGGTCTGCTGACACCGCTTCTAAGAAAGCCTTGCTCTCCTTACCTTTTCAAGGCACGTCATCGTTTGGGCCAGATCTTAAGGATCTGATTAGTGAGGCCACAGGGGGCAAAAGTACACTTCTGCCTTTGGTCCCCAGGAAGAAAATTGTCACCTGAAATTCATGTTTGTTTCAACCAGTTTGTTTCAACTTGTTTGGATTGGGGGGGGGGGGGGGTCTTTCGCTCTGTCACTTGAATCTTGATAGGCTAGCTTTAGTATGTCACCATGATTCCTGTGTTCCACAGTGGATGTGTACTTCCTGATCTTCTGTTAATCCACGTGGAACACAGGACTTCCCTTTCTAAGAAAAAACAGTTGTTGTCCCTGGCATGGTGTTACTTTGAGTTCCCTGGTTTAGGTGTGACTCCCTTCCTGCCTTGCTTGTGTTTTAGATCTTTGCTATTTGTTAAAACTGAGCATGTCTGGTGGGGGTAAAGTGGAGCAGTGAGAGAGTCTCTCCTTCTAAGAGCCGTTTTAGGCAAGTATCCCAGAGGAGGATACTTTACCCTGTGGTTTATGTGTTCCACCTGGACTAAGAGAAAAGGATTCATCAGTAATTGTACAAAAACCCTCTTGTATGCTACGAAGCTTTCCTTGTTGAGTAAAACTAGGCTACTGTCACTGCTAGGAGATGATTTGTTCAAACGTTGCAATGGCCCAAACACATTTTCTATTAACCCCTCAAGGACCAGCCGTTGCAGCACATGGCTTTCAGTTAAGGACCACTTAAGACATTTTCTTTATAATGTGCTCTGTGGGACAGCATGAGTCATAGACTACAGCTCTCCATATAATGTGATAACAGTGCCACTGGTAAACCCAATAGAAAATTGCAGTTTATTAGAAGAATTAAACAAAACTTATTGAATTAAGATGCATCCAGCACTGCTGGTACCACTGGTTTACTTAGCAGGAAAAGCCCTAAAGTATGGATGGGTTTGTTTTTTGTTTTTTTTCTTTTGTTTCAAGTGCCTCATGTTACTGACTTACATTTTTGGAAAAAAGACTTTTATGTTTTTGATATGTGGTATTTTGAATTTTTAGTGTTGTTATGATTCTTATTAATGTGTTAAATTATCGTTGCTGCTTTTAGTCATGTTTCTTGCACAGTACAGTGCATATATCTATTTGTACTGGCTGCTTGTTGTCTTGCATTCCCTGACTTGTAACAGATTAACCTTTGCTCCTGTTCATCATTCGTACCTGCTCTGTGTGACCTTTAACACTACCAGCAGGACAGGGCTTTGCTGTGTGTAGACATCCTGTAGAAAGGAAAGCTTTATAAAAACTGATGTGTTACAAAGAAAAACTATATAAAATTCCCAAGGCAATACTATTGGAGTGATTTATGCATTCAGGCTGTACATACAGTGATTCCTCCCTCCATCCCCCATGTCCAGGAAGACTAGAGGTTTGTGTGACTTCTATTAATAACTCTACTCTTGCAAAATGTTCTCTCGACAAGAAACCACATAATGTAACTGTGAATAAACAGCAATTGTTCTAAACAACCTGCCCTGCTCTGTACATTTTCTGTATGATACTTGACTCACTCTAGTATCCAGGACAATCTTTTTAGTTTCCCGTTTTGCACCTCCTTTTAACTTTCTAAATAAGGGCAAAATATAGGGATGAAGAAACCTCCGCAAGAATTCAAAGGTCAATTAACATGAAAAAAAAATTTAAAGCAGTCTTTTACTCCTTAATCACAATTGTTTTGATCTCCGAGGCAAGTTGCATTGTAAACTTTCAACGCTAATACACAGGTCTGCCCCAGACTTATTCTACCCCCTACAAGAACTGAAGCTGCTATTTGTAGACTCTATTGGTTGTGTAAATGTTTGAGATGGCAAATGCAGCCAATAGGAATGGGTGACTTTCTCTCCAGAGTACACTGCATCAGCTGTGGATGGAAGGCACCAGCGGCACACTTGAGACATGTAACTCTATAATACATGAAAAGCGTTCTTTGCAGCAATTAACTAGTAAAACACACCAATGTTAAATACCTGAGTAGCGTGCAGATCACAGGTCTGTGCAATTGTACTGGTTCTATGGGATTTATGAAGTCTGGAGGTCTGTTATCCTCACCCTTACCCCCCCCCCCATAGAGCCAGTTGCCGGTCAAATTCGGAAGTGGGGAAGTTCTACAAGCAGGGCAGGATCTGGCATCTGATTGAGTAAGTATTAACCCCTGGGCTGCTTGCATATTTTAGCAGCAGTTGGGGATGCATGTCCCCAACTGGATTATTTCTCAAGTAAACAGACTTCCCAAAATTCCCATTGAAGTAAATGGGAGTTTTAACGCCTTTTAATGTTAGTGAGGTTTGAAACACATGGCTTCTCATGGTGTTGGAGACCAGTCCTTCTTTCAGAGGTTTAAAGGAACAGCAAAACTTTTTTTTTTTTTTTTTTTTTTATAAGTAGGACGTTTCCTGTTTAGTAAAATATAGGTACTCTCACTGCTGAGAGATGCATACGGTATCTCCACCGTTATTATCGTTTTAAACTTGTTGTTGTTTTTTGGTTTTGTTTTTTTATATACATTAGCAGTACTTTCTAGCGGTCAAATTCCAATTCACTATTCTGTTGCATTCAATTTGAGAGGAAAGTCAGAGACATACAGTTCTCCATAGAGTGTGATAGAAACTCCTGAGTCATGATCTCCGTTAGAACTTTCAGGAAGTAAACGCACAGTAAGTTCACTTCCTGATTATTTGAACTGTTCTACATTTTAAATGGCAGTGGGAGTGACCTTTTTTACTCGGCAGGAAAAGCTTTTTCCAGAATTACTCCAGCTCATCTTGGTGCATCGACATCTGTGTAATTCTCCTTCTCAGGAAGTAGATTTTAAATGGTAATGAATGGAATATGACCATGTAACCAGAATATCCATGTTAAAGTGTAACTCATTTTTTTTCCCCTGGTCTGTTTTTATTAAAAAAAAAAAATAGTTTGAGATTTATCTTTGTCAGTTTTTGCAAATAAGCTAGCACTGGGTGGCAGGAAATAGCAGTTGGGATGGGTATAGAATATAATATTTGTGTCAGACTGGTATGCCAGTCAGTACTGTCTATTTTTGCATAAACTAACACACAAAGATAAATATCTCGAGCAATCATTTGAAATAAATATAGGTGATTTGGAAAGCTGTTTCAGAGTCACCCATTTGTCACAAAGTGATATAGGCACCTTAATTAGCACATCTGTTGGTCCGGTTTCAAGAAAGAAATGGTGCGAAGATATTGTCTGACTAGTGAAGTCCATATGTTATGGTGAAAAGTTTACGTGTAAAATATTTTGTTAGGTTTCAATATCAACCACTCCGTATCCTTGAATGGGTGGCAAAAGCTCCAGCAAATTGGTGTTGTTTTTTTTTTTTTTTTTTTTCTTCCTCCTTAATCTAAGCAGGTTGCTCATCATCTCTTCCTTTCACTGTTTTAATCCCTCTCTGTAGAGTTAGAGATAAGAAGACGGGAGGATGAGTACAGATTCACAAGTAAGTGGACTCTCCACTAGTACCTTTTTCAAAGAGCCAGGAAGCCTAACCCTGCGGTTCTATACCTACCGCAGATGGAATGTTCAACCTTTACTGTTCCGTATAGTGATTTGCTGATCTGTCTCAGTGCTGTTGCAGCTAATTTGTAATTTCTCCATATACATCAGTGCAATATTGTATAATGGTGCATCCACCTCTGTTGAAGGATTTCTCATGATTGTCTGGGAGAGCAGCAATTCCTTTTGTAGAAATGCAGTAGGGAAAGTATCTTCACACTCAAATCCTATATATTTACAGTTTCACAGCAGCAAAGCCCTCTACTCTGGTTATGTGTGATATTTGTTCTTCTGCTATCAGCTGTTACTGCTGGTTTACATTAGTTGCAGTGTCTCTGTTCACATGTTAAAATATAACCGTCCTTCACTTTAAGACTAACACAATGTATATAAATAAAAGGCCTTTTAAAGTGTAATTTATTTTATAGATTTTAGGTTTTCTGTTCTGGTTTCTCAGATACCAGGGGGGTTTCATATTTTCTTGCATGAGTCTGGGAGGATTATGGCTTCTTGTCATTTTATAGGGACAATGCCTCCTAGGTCAAAATTGAGAACTGAAATTGCATATTGACCCTGTAAGGACTGGAGAGGTATTTCACAATACTTTGCACACTAGTCTTTAAAGCGTTAAGGGAAGAAAATAAGATAGATCTGTATGTCTACTGATATTCTTACGTCCTAATCTGGCAAAATATATGTATTTAAAAATTCCCCACTTCTTTAGACACACATGAAGCTTGGTAAAGCAATTCCACTTGGTTTCCTCTCCTCTGATGTCTAATGCTTTCTGCTACTCCTTTACATTTGCTTCAGTGGTCTTGCCTTTACTGTCAGTAAGAAGTGTAACCCCTTTGGGATTAGGGGGAACAAATAATTTTGGCTTTTTTTTTTTTTTTTTAGTGTTCCTTTGTTCAAACATATTGCCCCTCTAATTCATTTAGTACAACCACAAAATTATTTTTTTAATAAGTAGGTCTTTCTTTTGATGCCACACTTCTAAGTATAACCCATCATTTAATTTGATGATAAAAAAAAATTGCAAAATGGAAGAAGAGAGACGAAAAAACAACACATTTTTATACGATTTTATTTGTGCTCAGTTAGTGCATTTTTCACAGGGCCTTGATAAAAGGTATAATGTTCATTCGTACCTCCCAAGAGTCATTATTTAGGGGGATGCTGTCCCTCTGAGAGACACACACAGTAATAAAACTCACATTAATGTTTGTGGCGCCTCACTTGTACTCAAAGTGGAAATGAATTTTCTAGCCATAGAAAAACTCAGAGAAAGTTTCAGATTTTTTTGTTCCAGCTGTACTTTGATTTCTGGGGCCCTTTAGAAGTGTCAGTCACATGCTTCCCAACTCTGCATTTATGAAGGAAAGTCATTCTAATGCTTTTCTAGGAGGCACTGCCACTAAGAGGCCAGCCAATGATTGGGGCAGTTTTAATTGTTTCAGTACTCATTGCAGTGATCCAGTAACTCGCGTAAATAAATCGCACCACAGACACTTAGGTAGCCTTGTATAATTTCACTGCCGCTCCACATGAACCAGTACTAGGCACCAAACAGTTGCTACATAACTGGTGCCTGTGAGCCCCACACAGTTTCCCACCTGAATGCACCTTACTTTGGGCAGCATTGTTGCAACTGCATGATCACCTAACATAATGAAGTCTAAGCTTTCCTATTCCTTTACTGCATCTACTTGTGCTTGCTTAAAGGGATAGTAATTCTTCGTTTTAACTTTATTTTATTTTGTAGGCATTTAAAAACATGAAGAATTATGTCTTATCTCTCAAACCTTTATGGTTTAAGAGATATTCACAAGCAAAGTTTCCCCTCCTGCCCCTTTTACCTAGTGTAAGCCATCTCTTCTCAGATGTGGAATCTAGTTGTAAGACCAGACAGATAACAGAAGGGGACAATCTTCTTCATATGAAAACAATCAAAGCCCTGCCCCCCTTGACAAGCTTTTCAGGTGTTTCCCTTATCTTAATTGAAGATTGTCCCTCTCTGCAGTCTACATGGGCACCTCCCTTCTGCTCTGGCTGAGCAGTGTTACATCAGTAAAAGGTGCGGGAGGGGGACACTTTGTCATTGAATTACTCTTGAACTACAACTCTGACAGAATTGAAATAACACTCTCCAAAGTCCAAATACTATGATGATTAATTAGAGCTGCTTTTATTATGAAACATTACTATCCCTTTAAAGAAGTAGTATACCTATTTGTTTCATCTAATATGGAACACAGGTACTGTGGGAGGATATCTTCCTTCCTTAGAAGGCAGGAACATTTCAGAAGATAAGGTCTTGAAGGAGCCTTGCCTTGGAGCCTTCCCTTTCCTTCATCAGGCTAGCCCCGCCCCACCCTTCCAGTTTTTATATTTTCCTGGTAGAGTGAACAGGCTAGGAACATTGCTGCTTAGTTTTTAGCTTATTTATTATTTTATTCTTGGATATGGGTCTGTTACAATTTCCCCATTAGAAGTGTTACCATGTCTGGCTTCCCCTTGAAGGATTGACCAGATTCCCCTTGGAGGATTGACCAGAGTACAGGTGCTATTGTGGACCCTTGCAGCCCAAGTTTCTCTCTCTCCATCTGGTCTCTTTGACACTCTGTTTCTTCTTAATGGTAACCTGAAGACAGAAGTTGAATATTGGTGAGTAACCTTTGAGTGGAATGGTCCACTTGTCCCAATTAGTCCCCTTCCTACAGGGTTTGTTTAGAAGCCTTGAACTCCTGCACTCATTATGGGTATATTATTGTGGGTCTTTTTTTTTTTGCGCTGCATGGCGTCTTTACGACGTGCCTCCAACTGCAGCCGCACTTGTTCCATTGTTTTCTATGGGACAAACTTCTCTGCGACATATCTTTGCAAACATTTGTCATACATTCAGAGGGGGCTCATTCTTCTTGTCTTCTCATGCCCCAGCATCCAGTTAACATATTCAGTGTCTTGGGGGCCTCTGGGACCCCGCGAGTGCAATTATAGGCATTGATAGGTTATAGTAATAGAAAAGACCACATTTCTCAGAATGGCCATTTCCCAGGCTTTCTTCCGATTGGCTTCTGGATTTATGGACGCCGTTTTACTTTTCCACTCATGGTTTGTGGCCCCTAAAGCCCCAGCTTTATCTGCGCTCATGAATTCCTCCTGAGGAATACTCCTTTGAGTATGACAAAGAGGAGGGAGAATATGAAGAAGCGGATTCTACCTTTGCTTTTGAAGCTGAACCTGCTCCGTCTGTGGAGGGACTCATTAAGGCTGGCTTACAGACCCTTCAGGTCTCTGACACCCCGGATGAGGGTCCATCTTCATTTAATGTTTTTCAGAGACGTAAAGAGTCTTCTAACGTCTTTCCACCCAGTGCCACTCTGGATCAAATCCTTTTGGATGAGTGGAAGAAACCCGATAAGAGCTGTCTATCTTTAAGTGATTCTCTAAGCTGTACCCCTTCTCATAGGCGACAGTGGACTTCTGCTCCTACTGTTGATCCCCCTATCTCCAGGCTCTCTAAGTCCACCTCTCTGCTGCTGTCAGATGCTACTGCTCTTAAAGGTCCAGCTCGGCAGCCATTGTTGCTGCTTTGAGGCTTATTTTTGCCTCTGCCTGCGTTAACAAAGCTATTGCTGTCTGGGGAGAATAGCTTACAGACGCCATCAGAGATGGTGCCTCTAATGTCAGAGGCTCAGACATATATTATAGATGCTCTTTTTGAAGCTGTCCGCTAAGTCGTCTGCTTTTTCTAGCACTGAGCGACATACCCTGTGGCTTAAGATCTGGTCTTCTGACCTCTCTTCCAAGAAGTGGTTTCCCTCCCCCTTCAGGGCAAATCTCTTTTTGGTCCTGAGCTGAAGCAGATCATCAGTGATGCTGGTGATACTGGAGGCAAGAGCACAGTTACCTCAGATATCCAAATGCCCTACCCTGGCAAGGAAACTGGATCTTTTTTGTCCCCAACAAAGGCCGGAAACCTATCAGGCCTTCACCCAGCGTTCCACTGCCAAGCCCAAGCAGCAGTAGCACTTTAGGCAAACCACTGCCAAGCCCAAATCTTGCAAGCCTGCCTCCAAATGACTTGCAGAATCCTAGTCCGCAAGCGCCCATTGGTGGACGTCTGCACCATTTTCACAAGGCATGGGCAGAATCTATTGCAGACCAGTGGGCTTTGTGGGTGGTTTTGGAAGAATACAGAATAGGATTCAAGTCCCTACCTCCCTTCAGGTTCTTCCAGTCCAGGAGTCCCCAGGGACAGGAAAGCTGTTTCTCTTAGAAGAAGTGGTTCAGTCTCTTCTGGTCAAGGGAGTTCTTGTTCCAGTTCCACTTCAAGAGAGGTTCAGGTTTTTATTCAAAGTGGGACAGCGGCAGCCACCCTATTCTGGAAGGTTCAGACTCCGTGGCGTAACTATAGGGGTCGCACCTGCGACCGGGTCCGTGCACTCCAGGGGCCTGGTCACCCCCTGCGACCCTCTCCGCCTGGCGCCCGCAATCTGCCTCAGGCGCTCTAGTAATGCAGAGCGCTGGAAGGTGACAATCTCCCAGCGCTCTGCATTACTAAGAGGACCGCACGGGAGCTCCAGGTAGAAGGTAGGAGATGGGGGCATTGTAGAGATGGAGGGGGTCAGTGTGATCGAGGATGGCCAATGTGGTAGGGGGAGCCCGTGGCACTTCTTGCACCAGGACACGGAGGCTTCTAGTTACGCCTCTGTTCAGACATCTGCTCTTTGTTTTTCCAGAGACTCATTGCTGTCTTGCCAAATGTCAAGGTGTTCTTTGGGGGGGGGTTGCCAATGCTTTCCATGCTTACAGGGCTCCCACTCCTCTCTGGGACCTTAATCTGGTTCTGGGAGTCTTACAAAGGCCTCCATTTAAGTCCTGGGCTACCATTCCTTTATGTCTCTTGAAGTGGAAGATGGCTTTTCTTTTCGCTGTGGTCTCTGTGCACAGAGTAGCTGAGCTGTAGACCTTGTCCTGCAGGCAGTCTTTCTGTTTTTTTCACAAGGTCAAGGCTGTTCTTCGAACCTCTCAGGAATTTCTTCCTAAGGTGGTCTCTGAGTTCCACATCAGTCTGGAGATTGTTGTGCCTTCATTTTGTCCTGACCCCAAATCTGACAAGGAGAGAGATCACCACTTGTTGGATGTGGTGCGCAGTCTCAAGTTTTATGTGCACCATACACAGTCTTTGCGTAAGCCCAATACTTTGTTTGTCATCCCTGAGGGACCTAGGGCTGGTCAGGCTCCTTTCAAGGTCCCCATTGCATCATGGATTAAATCTACAGTTCGCAAGGCATACAAACTCAGGAAGAAACCTGTTCCCTTTCATATTACAGCACATTCCACCAGGTCTGTTGGGACATTCTGGGCCTACAAGAATTAGACCACAGCTGAACAACTGTGCAAGGCTGCGACTAGTCCTCCATGCACACCTTTGCCAAACACGATTGTGTTAATGTTCTACCTTCAGCTGAAGCCAGTTTTGGCAGGAAGGTCCTTCAGGCAGTACTGCCTGTGTAAGGGCCTACTCCTTCCTTTGTCCTACTGTTCTTTAATGGTTTGAGCCTGGTTGACTTTTGTTGTTGTGTGCTGTGCTATTTTTTTCACTGTCTGTTTGCACATAGTTATGTTTGCGCTGTTACTAGTTCTGGATAGTCGTGTATTCCATATTGGACTAAAGAGAAAATAGGATTTTAGTCTTACCTTGTTAAATCATTTTCTCTTCATCCATATGGAATACAGGTCTCCCACCCAGACAGAGGGGACTTTGCTTGGTCTCGCCTGGCTGGTCGTGGGAGTGCTTCTTAGGTCTTTTACTCACTGGAGCTTACCTTTTCGTCTCTCACTGTCCTTTCTAGTGCATTTGTCTCCTATCAATACTGGAAGGGCGGGGCAAGGCTAGCCTGATGAAGGAAGAGGAAGGCTCCACCTTGTCTTTTGAAATGTTCCTACCTTCCAAAGAAGGAAGATTTCCTCCCATGGTACCTGTATTCCATATGGAGTAAGTGAAAAGGATTTAACAAGGTAAGACTAAAACCCTAGTATAGGTCTTTCCTGCTGATTAAAATAAGGGCCCACTGCTGGCTGATGTTTTATTCAAAACTACAACAGTAGAACAGTAGCTAGTCGCTTACATCTCCCATAGAATTCATCAGGATAATCAGACATGTACCAGAAGAACTGTAGTTGAGCTCCCATGACATAACTTTGGAACAAGACCTCTCCCAGAAGTGTGAGTGCATTGTTTTAGTCAACACGAAACTCTCTTCTGTATACATGTTTTCATAATAAAGGTTTACTATTCTTTTAATTACATTGGGTATTTCAAATATATGCTTTAAAGGGATAGTAATACTTAAAAAGTTAGCAGTTTGTAGAGTTTATTCTCCTGAGTACAAACAAGGGCACACCCACTAATGAGAGGTTTTATTCAAAAGTTATTGCAGCTCATTGAAATTATTTTTATGTTCAGTATCTCTCAATGGCATGAAATGAAAAGTGGAGCTGTTGCTACTCTATCCTGTGGAGGTTTATGGTCAACTGACTCGAGCTGTTCATAGGATGGTGTAATAACAGAGCCACAGTACATTTTCATGCCATTGAGATATTACCCCTAATGAATTGAAAGTTTGAACCACTATTGAATAAAACACCTCTCAGAAGTGGGAGTTCCTTTATTTAGGATAAACCCTACAAAATGCATATTTATACACACATTAAGTGTTACTATCCCTTTAAAACATTAATATATTAATGAACATTTAAGACAGTCTTTGAAAAATTATGTAGATATCCAGGCATGTAAAATTATATTATACCTCTGGGACACATACTCAATGGTTGCTGTTGTCTGTAGCAAGGAATGAAATGTAAATAGTTTGCCGGCCCGGTGTAGCTGTTCTTAGGATTAGCCCAGTGTCTAGCTTACATCTAGATCAGGAGTATGTAACCTTTGGCTCTCAAGCTGTTGGGAACTACATCATCTCCAACCACAAATGCTGCACTCTTGTTCAAATTCCTGCTGAGGACATATTTTATTAGCTAGGGGGCTGCATGCGGTTCCCAGGCCACATGTTTGACATCACAGCACTAAGCCATTGGTTCCAAAAGCTGGTCCTACAGACACTGTAAACAATGCTAAGATTTCAGTATCTCCGCAACAGCATTGGTGAATCATTATGTGGATGAGCCATTCAGACAAATCCATATGTAACCATGTGAAGCCATACTGAGAACTTGTAATGTTGGTGTGTCTGCAGAGGGCTCGTGTTAGAACCACTTCCAGTTAACTATGGGAATACTGTTCAAGCCAATTGCAATTCAATTCCTGTGTAATACTGTGAAGTTTGTTGTTTTCTCAGTAGTAAAAACAATGACTCCTATGGAATATCAGCTGGACTTTGTTCCTCTATCTCCTTCCTGTTTTTCCCACCTAGAGCTGCTCCAGATTGCTGGAATCAATCCACATGGGAATGCCTTGGGAGCCTCCATGCAGCAGCAAGTAAATCAGCAGACGCTGCAGGAGAAGAGAGGAGGGGAGGTTCTGGACTCCAACCACGATGAAATCAAACTGGAGAAAAGCAACATCCTGCTTCTAGGGCCAACAGGCTCTGGTGAGACCCAGCCTGACAAGTATCTATGTCCACTTTTATTGTGTTAATCCTATTCCGCATTTTTCTAGAAAGCAGACTGGAGTAATTCTGGGGCAAACCAATTTCATCATAGGGAACAAATACAATTTCCCTAAATTCCCACTGATTTAAATGGTGCTTTTAACCACCTTGAGTGCTATTAAGTGGCAGATGAGGTTTAATCAAGATAATAGTTGTTGCAGAAATAAGTATGCTACATATACCATAAAGTCTTGTGTATAATATGCACATTTTTACCCCATTTCACCTTGTGTGAAGCAGGGGGTGGGTGTAATGTACGAGTTAAAAAAAACGATATAAATAAATAAAAAATTATATATATACTTTTTGTGAGTAGAGGAGGACAGAAAGGAAGTGCATACTATACACGTACTAACATTTTCCTTAACCCTTTGTTGTGTGCTTCTCTGGCACTCAAAGGGTTAAAAAAATTGGTCTAAGTAACACTTGTGTGTTATACACCGGTGCGTATTACACCTTAGATTTTATGGACATGAAATAGGAAACTACTTGAGGAATCTTTCTCAGAGAGATTTAGGAGTACTGATACAGTAGACTTCACATTAGTGTTCAGTTGTCCTCTGCTGTAGCAAGAATTAGTAGGATACTATCATCTATAGAAGGTGTATAGCTGCTATCTTTTTATAAATGCTTTGTAAAATATTCTCTAGATTGTATAGTATGTGTTTTAACCGTCTTCTGGATCCATTTAATGCAAAGTAATGTGTTTTAGACCTCTCTAGTATTCAAACGTTTATAAGCCCTATGTGTATTAATGGACATATTTAATTGTCCTTTATGATGCAGTTGGCTTGCCCCAGAATTGCTTCTTTTTTTCCATCTAAGCATATGGCTTTTCTCATCAGTACTCCTGCAGTCACCTCATTAATGTTAATACATCTAAAGAGATGAGCAGTCTCTCGTAACCATTGAGATAGAGGGGTGCACCCTGAGACTCAAAATGACGATTACATAAGCCACCTAAGAGATAGAAAGTCCTAACAGGACAGCTCCTCGTAGAAAAACAGCAAGTCCCATAAATGAGGCACTCTAAACAAGAGTTCATATAAACACAAACTAATTTTATTGGTAGAAAAAAGAAATAAATTATGAAAGGAATGACACTTAAAAATAATTAAAAACAGGCCAGAGGAGGCAAACGAGCTTAAAGCCTGCGTAAGTATAGTACAGGATCATAAATTTATAACGTCTGGTGTGCCATAGTTTCAGAATAGATCAACACACTATTGACCATATAAAAAGATCATGGAAAAAAACATTTCACTGTCGTCCAATACAGGTCACTGGTACTCTGGGAGGCGTAAGTCCCCTTTAATAGGCAGGAACAACTATGCAAATGATTTGCAAGGGGCGGAGCCTCCCCTCTTACTTAAGCCACCTTCTGGCCAGAGCCACTTTAGATTGATTTGTTCCTGGTGTGCTTGCACACCAGGTAGAGAACATCTATGCATCTTAGTGTTTTATTATTTTTTTATGCAAATATGGAATACCACCATTAGGAGGGTGACCATGGCTGTGAATTGCCCTCTTTAAAGTGGCTGGTGCAGCTTCCAGGGATTTTCTGTGGACCTTATACCCTGAAGAGGGGACAGCTTGTGTTAAGCAGCTCCCCTACTGGGGAATTTACCTCTGGTTCTTTCCCTCCTTATCATGGTCACCTGAAGACAGAAGTCCTGCAAGAAAGGTGAGTCACCCATTGAGTGCTGAAGGTCCACTTGTCCCCACAGTGTCCCTTTGATGGGCTTGTATTTGGGAGTTTTAATACACTCCAGCACTCATAGGGTGTTTCTATTGCATTATAACTGTTTTATGCAATTTCTGTGGTATTCTCTGGGTTTTGGAGCTTTGGATATTCGTTTATGTATGTTTCTCATGTGTTTCATGCTTGTTTGGGCACTTTTTAATGTTTTACTAAACTTTATTAAAAATGGTGTTCCGCGCCTTTAAGCGCGGCTTTTTCCCGCTCAGACGCAAGGGCTCCTTTACTCTCTATGAGAATTCACAGTGTGGGACATATCTCTGGAACCGCTTGTCACAGCAACTTCAGAGAGGGCTCATTTTAATGCTAGGCTCCTGCTCTATCATCCGGAATGTGTTTCATTTATGTGGGGTGTTCAGGGGGGCTTCGGGCACTGTTTGGGGTACTTGTAAGGGAAAACTACATTTCCCATGAGCGCTTGATTCGCGCTCGTTTCTGATTGGCTGTCATGACGGCCGCCATTTTGTGGTACTTTTCCTAGGCGAGTACACTACGCAGGGACCGAGCCTTCTCTCTCCTCAACAGATTAACCCTTCGCTGGCCAGATAAGTCCGTTTTTAGACATTTCTGGGGTGAAACTTTAATCATTTACACTTTTTCTGGGTGATAGTGTTATTAGTGGGGTATATTGACGCTGTGAGCATGTCTACTTCACTGGAGCTAGGGGCTAGATCCAAGTCTAAGGAGGATGGGGGATCTGCTACCCCCATGGCGTTTTGCTCCTCTTGCCACATTGGGCTGGATGGCGATAATGTGGGGGATCTATGCCCTAATTGTACTGGTCAAGATAGCAACCCTGGGCTTCCCAGCCACGCTATTGAGCCATCTTGGGTGAGGGAGTTTAAAGCTGCCACTAGGGATCTCAGATCCACGCTTCAACTCTTTCCCTCTCAGATTCAGGGGGCTCTCCAGGTCTGGCAGACCCCATCTACCATCAGGACCTCCCTGCTTAAGCCACAGGGAGCTCCTGATGTCACTGATTCTTCTGAAGAAGAACTATTACAGGATTCTGATGCTGAGGAACGTACTGTTATTGAATCTAACAGGTCCATTGGGGACCCCTATGAGTGTGACCCTGAAGTCTCGGCTGAGGGTCTGATCAGAGCGGTTCTGAATACGCTCAACCTTCCTCTGACTCAGGAATCCACTTTTGATCCTACTGATGTTTTTCAGAAAAAGCCATCTAAGCCAGCTGTTTGTTTTCCAACTAACCCTACTCTTGCCCGTCTGGTCTCTGAGGCATGGAAGAATCCTGATAGATCTTCCTCTGTCTCCAAAAAGTTTGATAAACTTTACCCTTTTCCTGAGGCGGAGCTGGCAAAATGGGTTCATCCTCCCAAGGTGGATACTCCTGTTTCTAGACTATCCAAATCTCCGCTTTGGCTGTCTCTGATGCCTCTGCCCTGCAGGACTGGATGGATAAGAAGCTAGAGCTCTCTCTTAAGTCTATTTTTGCCTCCATTGGCACGGCCATGCGCCCAACCTTTGCTGTGGCATGGGTTAATAGAGCTATTGCGGCCTGGACTGAACGACTGACTGAAGCAGTTCGCCAGGATGCGCCGGTATCTGAACAGTTGCAGCTACTTGCTAATATCACTGAAGCTCAGAACTATGTTGCTGACGCTGCTTTTGATGCTGTGCGCATGATGGCTAGGGCCTCCACTTCTTCTGTGGTGGCTAGACGCGCTCTTTGGCTGAAAATTTGGTCTGCTGATACAGCCTCTAAGAAAGCCTTACTTTCCTTGCCCTTTCAGGGGAATTTGCTTTTTGGGTCTGAACTCAAAGAAATGATCAGTGAGGCTACTGGCGGTAAAAGTACTCTTCTACCCTCAGTCTTTAAGAAAAAGTTTCCAGCCAAACGCAATCGGTCCCTTCGTTCCTTTCAGACTGAGACACGCTCCTCGGCCCAAACGGGTCCTCCCACTACGCGCTCCTCCTCCAAGCCCAAACAGTCATGGAGGCCCAAAGTTGCCTCCAAGGCCAAGACCTCCAAGACTGCTTCGGCATGACTCGCCGAACCCGGGTCCGCATCCGGCTGTAGGCGGTCGTCTCCGCATCTTTCGCCGGACTTGGGAGGAGTTAGTGGCGGACCCATGGGTTCTTCAGGTGGTGTCAGAGGGATACAGGATCCCTTTCTCTTCCCTTCCTCCTTTTCGGTTCCATTTTACTCGTCCTTCTCAGGAACCCACAAAAAGGCGTCTGTTCGACGACGCTATTCAGGATCTCTTGGACAAAGAGGTCCTGGAGGCGGTTCCTCAAGGGGACACAGGTTCAGGATTTTATTCCAACCTGTTTGTGGTAGCCAAAAAGGACGGAGGAGCTCGTCCCATTTTGGATCTCAAAGATCTCAATGCCTATGTGGTGACTTCCCACTTCCGCCAGGAGTCCCTGCGCTCTGTGATTGCAGCAATGTCTCCAGGGGAGTTTCTTGCCTCCCTGGACCTTCAGGATGCTTATCTTCACATCCCTATTCATCCAGAGAGCAGGCGGTATCTCAGGATTGCCTGCCACAGGGGACACTTTCAGTTTGCAGCGCTCCCCTTTGGGCTGACTTCAGCCCCTCAGGTCTTCCAGAGGGTGTTGGGCTCCTTGATAGCGGTGCTCCATCAGGATGGGATCAGAGTGACCCCCTACATGGACGATCTCCTACTGAAGGCCTCCTCAGCGGAGCTTCTCCATCAGCAATTACAGATGTGCATGCACACCCTGAACCGTCATGGCTGGATCCTGAATCTGGACAAGTCGGACTTGATTCCATCTCAGAGGCTTCTGTTCTTGGGTCTCCTGTTCGACACTCGCCAATGCATGGTGTTTCTTCCAGAGGACGTGGCTCACCAGATAGCCGTCAGAGTGGCTGGGATTCTGGACATGGACGAAATTCCAGTACCGAAGTTGTCGTCCTTAGTGGGGAAGTTCATTTCCACAATCGAAGCAGTACCATTTGCCATGGCCCACTCCAGGGATCTTCAGAGATTTGTGATCCAGACGTGCAAGAATCATCCGGATCATCAACATCTGTCTGTTTCTCTTCCTCCTCGTGACGAGTCGAGTCTGCACTGGTGGTTAGATCTCTCTCATCTCCTGAAAGGGAGATCCTTTCTAGTTCCTCATTGGACCACAGTCACTACGGATGCCAGCCTTCGGGGCTGGGGTGCAGTCTGGGGTCGCTTCGGTGCTCAGGGGAAATGGGGTCTGGAAGAATCCATGCTCTCCATCAATGTTCTGGAACTTCAAGCTGTCCGGCTAGCCCTGAGGCACTGGGAGTCTCAATTGACCGGTCCTCCGATCAGAGTGGAGTCCGACAACGCCACGGCGGTGGCTTACATCAACAGGCAAGGCGGCACAAGAAGCGGTTCCGCCTGGTGGGAGGTCAAGGATATTTTGTCTTGGGCAGAAGATCACGTGCCTGTCATCTCCGCAGTTCATATCCCAGGCGTGGACAACGTCATGGCAGACTTCCTCAGTCGTCACACCGTCGACAGCGGAGAATGGGCTCTTCACCCAGAGGTGTTTCACATGCTCACTCAACGGTGGGGGATGCCTGTGGTGGATCTGATGGCTACCAGACACAACAGGAAGGTTCCGGTGTTTTGCTCCCGGCTGAGGGACTCCCTGGCTCTAGCAGTGGATGCCTTGTCGATCCCTTGGGACTTCCCCCTGGCTTACATCTTCCCTCCTCTTCCTCTATTGGTCAGAGTCATCCAGAAGTTGAAGAGAGAACGTTGTCCTGTCATCCTGATTGCTCCAAACTGGCCTCGCCAGTCCTGGTTTCCGGAGTTGATGGCCATGTCAGTGAAGGATCCGATCCCACTTCCCGCCCGTCCGGACCTACTTCTTCAGGGGTATCTGTGGAAGGAGGATGTTCACTCTCTCCATTTGATGGCATGGCGGTTGAATCCTCGATTCTAGCAAAGAAAGGATTTTCTCCTTCTGTGGTGTCGACTATGCTCAGTGCTCGTAAGCCTGTGTCTTCCAAGATCTATCATCGCATATGGTCAACTTTTGTGACATGGTGTTCTGATAAGAAGTTATCCCTTGAATTCCATCTTCCCACAGTCCTGGCCTTCTTGCAGGACGGTGTGAATAAGGGGCTCAGTCTGAGTTCCCTCAAAGTTCAGACCTCTGCCTTGTCTGTGTTTTTCCAGGAAAGGATTGCTATCCTTCCTGATGTGAAAGTCTTCTTCCAAGGTGTGACTCATGTTCGACCTGCCTTCAAGAGTCCTGCTCCCCAGTGGGATCTCAATTTGGTGCTGGGAGTTCTACAGCGACCACCGTTTGAATCCTTGGCTTCCATTCCATTACGTCTTGTGACTTGGAAGATGGCCTTCCTTTTGGCTATTGTGTCAGTGCGCCGGGTGGCAGAGTTACAGGCATTGTCTTGTAAACCTCCTTACCTGGTGTTCCACAAGGATAAGGCTGTGCTTCGCACTACCAAGGAATTCTTACCCAAGGTTGTGTCCGAGTTTCACATCAATCAGGAGATTGTGGTTCCCTCTTTCTGCCCTAATCCCTAATCCTTCATCTGACAAGGAACGAGATCTCCATCTGTTGGATGTGGTGCGTTGCCTCAAGTTTTATGTTCATCGCACCGAGTCTATCAGGAAGTCTGACGCTCTATTCGTCATTCCTGAGGGGCATAGGGCAGGGAGACCGGCTTCCAAAGTTACCATTGCCTCTTGGATTAAGGCTACCATCCGTGAAGCCTATAAGTTGAGGAATAAGCATGTTCCCTTCCGGGTGACTGCCCATTCCACCAGATCTATTGGGGCCTCTTGGGCCTACAAGAATCAAGCTTCTGCTGATCAACTGTGCAGAGCGGCCACTTGGTCCTCTGTGCACACTTTTTCAAAGCACTACCGAGTTGATGTACTGGCGTCGGCTGATGCCAGTTTTGGACGGAAGGTCCTGGAGGCAGTCTTGCCTGTGTAGGTCTTCCGCTCTGTGATCCTTAGTGCTTCCTTACTGTTGAGCCCGGTTGGCTCTGGTTTCGTGTGCTGTGTTAGTTCAGGGATTGTTCCCTTGGTTGGTGTCCGTTGACACTTACAGTTTGGGCTATGTTATTAACTGGTCATAGCAGTTCTAGTGACTTGGGCCTTGCGCCTGGTCCTTGCCTTACTTCCCGCCTCTGGATCAGCTCAATGTTTGTACATCCCAGAGTACCAGTGACCTGTATTGGACGACAGTGAAAATAGGATTTTAGTCTTACCTGTTAAATCCTTTTCACTTAGTCCATACAGGTCACTGGTCTCCCACCCTGTCAAGGGACCAGTCTTGGCTCTCCTGTGGCATCCAGTGGGAGACCGTTCGGGCACGCTCACAGGAGTCTTTCTTTTTGCTTACCTGAGGTCAGTTTTAGGGTCTCAAATCAATCTAAAGTGGCTCTGGCCAGAAGGTGGCTTAAGTAAGAGGGGAGGCTCCGCCCCTTGCAAATCATTTGCATAGTTGTTCCTGCCTATTAAAGGGGACTTACGCCTCCCAGAGTACCAGTGACCTGTATGGACTAAGTGAAAAGGATTTAACAGGTAAGACTAAAATCCTATTTTGTACAGCAGGCATATGTATAAACAACCTCTACATTCCTGCCATGTCAGAGTACAATATGAAAAACACACAAGTGATAACTGAATAAAACCAACCACAATAGTGGAACAAAAGAAAATTAAAGTGCAGTTATACTAAAGAATACTCTCATCCAAGAAGGGGGAGAGATGATACAAAATCAAGCAAGAGCCTCTTCTGGATACCAATCCCAATGTGTATCGCCTACATGAGACTTAGTCAGGGGATCAACAACCGTTACCAGTGAGAAGTATTTAAAATTTCCAGTGGTCCAATGGTATGACCGCTATCAGTCACATGGCAAACGTGACCTAAGTCTTCACATGACCCCCTCTGTATCTGAATGACAGACAATAAGGATGACAGACATCAGTGACGGTGAAAGAGCGATCATGTGACCTAAGTCTTCATGTGACCCCTTTGTATTTGAATGGCAAATCCATCTGTACATAAGTAAACAATATGGTAATGGTAAACAGAGAAGTCAATAACATAAGGCACTTATCAGACGAGTTAAATAAATATGATAATATTGAAACAAATGTGAGATACAAAGATGAAAATCCAGATTAGTAAGCGATCATGTGACACCTCTATTACTGAATTAGAAATCCATCTGTACAGAAGCAGGTAAAATGATAACCGCAAACAGAGAAGTTAATGTCATAGAACACTTAACAGATTAGTTATATGAACATAATCATATTGAAGCAAATGTAAAGTGCAAAGATAAAAATGACAATCGGTAGGTGCATGCTCAATAACTCATGTAGGAATCAAAAATATAAAGATCAAATGCACGTGCACAATAGATATGTTTATCGCACATGTGCATTTGATCTTTGTATTTTTGATTCCTACATGAGTTCTTGTACATGTGCCTACCAATCAGCTTTCGCTTTACATCTGCTTCAGTATGATTAGTTATATGAATATAATCTGTTAAAGGGATAGTAAAGTCCCAAAAAAAGTATCCTCTAAATGGTAGCTACAATAAAAAAAAAAAAAAAAAAACACTTAATGCACTTAATCATTATCTCATACCGTTATGGTTTGAAAGATATAAGAAAATAAAGTCCTCCGTTCCCTCCCCTTTCTGCTTGACGAGCTGTAAAACTGTCAGAGGCAGAATCTGGTTGCGCAACCTGACACAGCTCTTCAGGAGTGCTGACATCGGGATATCTAAAATAAATACTTCATCGAAACTGTCTACAAAGTGTGCCTGGTTTGCAAGCACACATTGTAGACCGTTCCGATTAAGTATTTTTCTTTAGATATTGCTATGTCAGTGCTCCTGAAGAGCCACCATCTGGTCCCGGGACCAGGATCTCATGTCGTCAGCTATACAGCTGACGTATGCGAAATGGGAGGGAGCTGAGAAATTTATTTTCTTATATCTCTCAAACCACAATGATTTGAGAGCGAGGATTAAGCGCATTAAATGTTTGTTTGTTTTTTTGTTTTTTTTAATTGCAGCTACCATTTAGAGGATACTTTTTTTGTGACATTACAATCCCTTTAAGTGTCCTGTGTCATTAACTTCTCTGTTCGCTGTTATCCTATTACCTGCTTATGTACAGACGAGTGTAAAAGCCCGTGTACACAGGCCGCCAGCATTCTGTGCGTTCGGGCAGTCTCTACTGCACATGACTGTATAAGACAAACATACATCTGGCCTTTTTTATTATAGGATGGATTTGTAATTCAGTTTTAGAGGAGTCACATGAAGATTTTGGGTCACATGATCACTTACTAATCTGGATTTTTATCTTTGTATCTCACATTTGTTTCAATATTATCATATTTATTTAACTCATCTGATAATGGCAAACAGAGAAATTAGGCACTTAACATATTGTTTGCTTATGTACAGATGGATTTGTCATTTGGGTACAGAGGGGTCATGTGAAGACTTGGATCACGTGATCGCTTTTGCCATGTGACTGATAGCTGTCATCCCATTGGACCACTGGAAATTTTAAATACTTCTCACTGGTAAATGTTGTTTATCACCCTGATGAAGCCTCATGTAGGCGATACACATTGGGACTGGTATCCAGAGGAGGCTCTTGCTTATTTTTGTATTATCTCTCCCTTCTTGGATGAATATATTCTTTAGTATAACTGCACTTTAATTCCCCCCCCCCCCCCCCCCAATGATTGCGGTCTGTTTCATTCTGTTATCACTTGTGTGTTTTTCATATTGTACGCTCACATTGCAGGGATGTAGTGGTTGTTTACACTTATGCCTGCTGTACAAATGGTTTTTTTTTTCCATTATCTTTTTATATGATAAGTAGTGCGTTGATCTATTCTGAAACGATGTCACACCTGATGTTATAAATTTATGATCATGTACTATCAGTGGTGTCCGGGGGGGGGGGGACGACTTTGCAGACTGATATCTCCCAAACTATAAAGGTTTGGGAGACCAGCAATGGTGCAATTAATTTATTTTTTTTAATTATCTACAGAACTAAATCTATTGAATGTTAAGTATTACTGTCACTTTAACGTGTCAGTCATTAGAAAACATAAACAGAATTAGCCAATTTAATGTAGGCTAATTTGTACAAATGCCAACTGTAAGTATGATATTTAAAGGTTTATCAACTATTTTTTTTTTGTTATTGGCGTTGCTGTAAGTACACACCAGTTTCATATTGGGGACAAGATGAGGTATGCAGTGTGTAGCTGTCCATTTGTAGCCTTGACACCTGATCTGCTCTTAGTAAACTCAGAGGACACGGTGCTTTTGAAGAGATGCCCAGTAAATCTAAAGTTCATTTTCTCAATGTGTAAATGTTGGTTGCTGTTCTGTTTGAAACTGAGTGATACATAAATTGTTTAGATGCCCTTTTGTTGTCTTTTAGGTAAGACTCTTCTGGCGCAGACACTTGCAAAATGCTTGGATGTTCCTTTTGCTATATGTGACTGTACCACATTAACCCAGGCTGGCTATGTGGGAGAAGACATTGAATCTGTGGTTGCCAAGCTGCTTCAGGATGCTAATTACAATGTAGAGAAGGCACAACAAGGTATGTGAATTGCAAAGTAATGTATTTGAGAGTATTCAAATGGCAAAAAGCTTGGTTTGCTGCAGAACTGCTCCAGTTCTTAGTACATCATCTACAGTGACATCTACATTTGGCTGCTATTAGTTACATATTGTAATTGCACTCTCCAATTCAACATTACTGCCAGGTAATTCAGTACTTTCTCTTACGTAGTAGAGCTGTGGGCCTGCGCATTGTTCTATCTATGTAGAGATTCTTCTTGAACTGTACTTCTTGGAGGGATCCGCCACAGTAAACAATCTTGCTAGTAACAATGATTCAAAGCCATATTTTTATTGCTGTGGAAGGCTTTCAAATGGTTGAAATCTAGAACTGTAGTGCATGGCCAGTAATATATGGATGTCCCTTCTAATTAGTGGATTCTGCTGTTTCATCCACACCCATCGCTCAACCATTTGAGTGCCAGAGAGGTACTCAACACATTGCAGAGCAATGCGTTGCATACCTCTCTGGCACTCAAAGGGTTAACAGGTGTATAAATTCAAGCACCCAGCCATGCAGTCTCCATAGACCAACACTGGCAGCAGAATGGACCATACTGCAGAACTCGGTGATAGGATGCCTCCTTTCTAACAATTCAGTTTCAAAGTGTCTGCTATGCTGCCCCAGTAACCAGTAAGTGCTGTTATTTTAAAGGGGAAACTTCTAGGAGCCACAGCAGCTCAGCCACACAAAATCACAGAACGGGACCTCTATGTGCAGTGCCAAGCATTGACTGGATTGTTTTAAAGCTTGCTGCCATTGGACTTTGGAGCAGAGAAAAATGCCTTTTCTGGAATGACTAATAACTGTTCATCATCTAACAGTCCAATGAGCTACTCTGGGTTTTGAAGATGCTAGGAGAATGCTACCTGCCTGTCTGCATAATGCACCTGTAAAGTTTGGTGGAGGAGGAATAATGGTCTGGGGCTGTTTTTCATGGTTCAGGCTAGACACCTTCATTCCAGTGAAGGGACATCTTAACACTACAGCATTCACTGCCATGCTTAGACGATTTTGTGTTTCCTACTTTGTGGCAACAGTTTGGGGAAGGCCCTTTTCTGTTTCAGCATGACAATGCCTCTGTGCACAAACTAAGCCCCCAAACAGAGAAGGTTTGTAGAACAGTGTGGAAGAAGTTGAATGGCTTGCACAGAGCCCTGACCTCAACACCCATCGAACACCTTTGGGCTGAACTGGAACAAACTGTGAGCCAGGTTTGATCATCCAACATCAGTGTCCAATTTAAAGCAGAACTGCCACCCAACAAAAAAGTTTTCCCCTGAAGAATTATCCATCTGGCGGCTAGCTGCTCAATAGTACTAGTCACCAGAATTATTAACTCCTTATAGAGAAATTCTGCTATTCCCGATACTGACAGCCAGGGAACAGCGCAGACCTCTTTGCATAGTGAAGCCTGCACTGTCAGTCCCAGTTTGCTCTCGGAGGCTTTGCTATGTACCAGAAGGCACACAGACTTCACTATGCAAAGATGTCTGCGCTGTTTCCTGGCTGTCAGTCCCGGGAGCAGCAGAATTTCTCTATAAGGAGGTAATCTGACAACTAGTACTATTAAGCAGCTAGTCGCCAGATAGGTAATTGTTCGGGGGAAACTTTTTGTGCTCCTCAGGTCTTCAACCGTGTCTTGGGAGCCTTAATGTCTATCCTCCACCGATTCAGTTTCTCCATACATGGACGACCTGCTTCTGAAACCCCCTTCTGCTGAACTATTTCATCAGCAGGTTCAGCAATGCATTCATGCTGTCACCCATCACGGGTGCATCATCAACATGGACAAGTCAGATCTTGTCCCATCCCGGTGTCTTGTCTTCTTGGGCCTTCTCTTCGACACTCAGAAGAGCATGGTGTTTCTCACAGACAAGGTGGCTCACCAGATCGCCCACAAGGTTTCTGCTATCCTGGCTCAAGATCCAGTTCCAGCCAAGAAGCTGTCATCTCTAGTGGGGAAATTCATTTCCACCATAGAAGCGGTACAGTTTGCCATGGCGCACACCAGGGAACTCAAGAAGTTTGTGATCCAAGTGTGCAGGGGTCAGCCGGACCTTCTGAAGACGTCGGTGTCACTTCCTCTTCATGTGGAACTGAGTTTGTTCTGAGTTTGTCCTGGTGGCTCGACCTTTCCAATCTGCTGAAGGGCAGGTCCTTCTTAGTTTCCTTCTGGACCACGGTTACGATGGATGCCAGCCTCTCCGGATGGGGAGCGGTCCTGGGTCACCTGAGTGCACAAGGTCGGTGTTCACTGGAAGAATCTTTCCTTCCCATCAACGTGTTGGAGCTTCAGGCGATATTCTATGCCCTTCGTCATTGGACTCTCAGCTGAAAGAATGCCCAGTCCGGGTAGAGTCCGACAATACCACGGCAGTGGCTTACATCAACAAGCAAGGCGGAACAAGAAGTCTCGCCGCTTGGTTAGAGGTCAAGGCTATTTTGTCCTGGGCAGAAGAACACGTTCCTGCCATATCCGCAGTGCACATTCCTGGCATAGACAACGTCATGGCGGACTTCCTCAGTCAACACACAGTGGGCAGAGGAGAGTGGGAGCTGCACCCAGAGGGGTTCTCTCTCATTGTTAAGAAATGGGGTCTTCCTTACTTCGACCTGATAGCGACAAGACACACAGGAAGGTTCAGGGGTTCTGTTCTCGATGGAGGGACCCTCTAGCTCTGGCGGTGGATGCAATGTCCATTCCTTGGTTCTTTCCTCCCTTCCCAATGATGCACAGGGTGTTACGGAAATTACGACTGGAGTGTCGTCCAGTCATTCTGATTGCTCTGTACTGGCCTAGCCAAGCTTGGTTTCCGGTGCTTCTGGATCTGTCAGTGGCAGAACCATTCTTGCTCCTTTGCCGTCCGGATCTTCTACAGGGTTACCTGTGGAAGGAGGATGTTCATCGTCTAGCCTTGACTGCTTGGAAATTGAATCCTCAATATTGAGGAAGAAAGGTTTTTCTTGTGGTGTGGTGGCTACTATGCTCAGTGCCCACAAACCTCTTTCTTCCAAGCTCTACCATTGTGTCCGGTCGACCTTCCTATCTATATTTTTTTTTTTTTTTGCAGGACGGTGTGGATAAGGGCCTCAGTTTGAGTTCCCTTAAGGTTCAGACGTCTGCTCTCTCTGTTTTCTTTCAGAGGCACATTGCCATCCTTCCTGTTGTCAAGGTTTTCTTCCACGGCATTGCTCATACTCGTCCTGCCTTCAAGATTCCTGCTTCTCCGTGGGATCTTAACTTGGTTTTGGGCTTTCTTCAGCTCCCTCCATTTGAGTCTTTGGCTACTATCCCGCTACGCCTGTTGACGTGGAAAATTACTTTTCTTCTGGCGATTGTCTGTCTGTTGTGTCGCGGAGTAAACATGCTCTGTCCTGTAAACCACCCTATTTGGTGCTTCACAAGGACGAGCCGCTGCTTCACACCTCTCAGGAGTTTCTCCCGAAGGTGGTTTCGGAGTTCCACATCAATCAGGAGATTGTGGTGCCCTCTTTCTGCCCTGACCCCACCTCTGACAAGGAGAGGGATCTCCACTTGTTAGACGTGGTGCGTTGTCTCAAGTTTTATGTACATCAGGCAATCGGACACGTTGTTTGTCATTCCTGAGGGTCCTAGGGCAGGAAGACCTGCATCCAAGGTGACTATTGCTTCTTGGATCAAGTCCACTGTTCGTAAGGGTTAAGAGCTGAGGAAGAAGCCTGTCCCTTTCAGGGTCACGGCTCATTCTACTCGATCTGTTGTGGCCTCTTGGGCTTACAAGAATCAGGCCTCTGCTGATCAGTTGTGCAAGGCTGCCACTTGATCGTCTGTGCAAACCTTTTCGATGCATTACAGTGTTGATGTGCTGGCATTGGCTGATGCCAGCTTTGGGAGGAAAATCCTGGAGGTAGTCTTGCCTGTCTAGGATTTTCTTTGGTTCTTGGTGCTTCCTTCACTTTTGAGCCCCGTTGGCTGTAGTTCAGTGTGCTGTGTAACAGTTGGGGTGTTGCTACCCCTGTTCAGTGTCATTGTTTGTTGGGCTATCTCTGATCTGTTGGTTCATATCTGCCCTGATGAGTTTGGGGGCCTTGCGCCTGGTCCTTGCCTTACTTCCTGCCTCTGGGAAACTCAATGGTTTGACATCCCAGAGTTACCAGTAACCTGTTTTGGACGACCGAGTAAAGAGGATTTTAGTCTTACCTGTTAAATGCTTTTCTCTTAGTCCATACAGGTTACTGATCTCCCACCCTGTCAAGAGACCATGCTTGGCTCTCCTGTGGCAGACCATGGGAGTCCTTCAGGGTCATGCTCACAGGAGTCTTCTTTCCCTTCATTATCTAGTCAATAGTTAGTGTCTCAAATCTTTCTGAAGCTGGTTGGCTAGCTGCAGCCAAGGAGGGAAGGTAGGCTCTACCCCCTGCCTGCAATTAAAGGGGTGGATCGCCTACCCAGAGTTACCAGTAACCTGTATGGACTAAAAGAAAAGGATTTAACAGGTAAGTCTAAAATCCTCCCTTTTTTTTTTTTTTTTTTTTTTTTAATGTGCAAAGATAAGATAGGTGCTCCCCTGGCCTTCTGACTGGCCTATCAAGGAGTTTGGTCCCTCTTTCACAAATTATGTGCATGATCGAGCATTGCACCAGTGGCCTTTTTTCATCTTCCAGTAGTCTTGGCCTGTTTTCAGGATGGCATTCAGAAAGGGTTTAGTTTTTAGTTGAATTGAGCTTCAGATTTCAGCGCTTTCTGTTCTTTTCTTCCTGCATATCGCCTTGCTCCCTGATTTGCAGACATTTGTGCTCATGTCGACCTTATCTTTAGGGATTCCACTTCTCTGTGGTACTTGAACCTGGTATTAGTAGTGCTCCAGAAACCTCTTTTCAACCTGTATCTTTAGTTTTGTTGGGTTTCTGATGCTCAGAACAGTGTTTCTTCTGGTCATTGTGTATGTTTGGCAGGTAGCCGAACTCCAGGCTTTGTCCTGTAAGCCTCCCCCCCTTTTCTTTTCTTTTTTTTTTTTTTTTTTTTTTTTTTTTGCCCAAGTTGTTTCAGATTTTCACATCAACCAGGAAATTGTACTTCCTCCTTTCTGCCTGACTCCTAATAGGAGCAGGAATTTCATCTGTTGGTTGTGGTAAGATACTTGGCGTATTAATGTTCATCACACACAACTTTTTCATAGACAGATTCACTCTGTAATGACAGGCACAACTGCAGGCGAGGCTATGTGTGTGACTATTTGCCAGGTGTACATCCTCGGGAAGAAGCTTGTACTCTTTAGGGTCATTACGCATTCTGTCAGGTTGGTGGGTGTCTCTTGGGCCTTCAGAAATCAGGCCACTGCTAAGCAGTTGTGTAAGGCAGCAGTGTGGTCATCGCTGCACACTTTTACCAAACACTTTTGTGTAAATTGCTGGCCTCAGCTGAAGCCAGCTTTGATTGGAATGTCCTTCAGGCTGGGGTGCCTGTATATGTTTTTCTTGCCTTTTTTTTTCTCAGTGGGTGACATGCTTGCATCTGCCGCCTGCTTCCAACATGGCCCTGTCAGGACTACTTCTTTATATTTATAAACAGGTCCAGAAGTATTTGGACACTGACACAATTTTCATAATTTTGGCTGTGTATGCCATCACAATGGATTTTAAATGAAACAACAGAGATGCAATTGAAGTGCAGACTTTCATAAATTAACACCATCATAAATAAAATTTTTAATACTTTGTTGAGGATGCTTTGCAGGCAATGACTGCTTGAAGTCTGGAACGTGTAGACATCACCAAATGCTGCTTTTCCTCCTTTGCAATGCTTTGCCAGGCCTTTACTTCAGCTGTCTTCATTTATTGTGTGTTCGTGGGTCTTTCTGCTTTAAGTTTTGTCTTCAGCAAGTAAAATGCTTGCTAGATCGGGTTGTGATCAGGTGATTGACTCAGCCATTGCAGAATATTCCACTTCTTTGCCTTAAACTCCTGGGTTGCTTTCGCAGAATGTTTTTGGGTTATTGTCCATCTGTAACTGAAGCTCCATCCAATCAACTTTGCTGAATTTGGCTGAATCTGAGCAGACAATATATCCCTATACACTTCAGTATTCATCCTGCTGCTTCTGTCACGTCAGTAAACACTAGTGACCCAGTGTCATTGGAAGCCATGCATGCCCATGCCATCACACTGCCTCCATCGTGTTTTACAGATGATGTGGTATGCTTCGGATCATGAGCATACCTGGGAACTTCCACTTGAGGGCTACCCGGAGGGGAGTCCTCTGTTCAGCAGGGGGTGACAAAAATGACGCTAATTGTGTCAAAAAGGGGTGGGGCTTGACGCGAGCGGGGGGGGTGTGTGCTTAACCCTCTGTGTTTCAGAGTGGTACGGAATGCATTGCAAAGCAATGCATTCCGTGCTACTCTGGTACTTAAAGGGTTAAAAATGTCACACAGAAGGCTGGGGACGGAGGAACAGCGGGAGAAAGTGTAAGTGGATAGGGTTTCAATAGAAACTCCCCACATCCGGAGGAATCAGCCTCTGCCCCGGTAAATCTCTGTCAGAACCGGAGTCTCCGGGGCAAATCCGGAGAGTTCCCAGGTATGATCATGAGCACTTCCAAGCCTTCTCCATACTTTTCTTACCATCATTCTGGTACAGGTTGATCTTGGTTTCATCTGTCCAAAGAATGCTGTTCCAGAACTGGGCTGACTTTTTTAGATGTTTTCTGGCAAAGTCTGATCTGGCCTTTCTATTCTTGAGGCTTATGAATGGTTTGCACCTTGTGGTGGTGAACCCTCTGTAGTTGCTCTTGTAAAGTCTTCTCTTTATGGTAGACTGGGATAATGATATGCCTACCTCCCGGAGAGTGTTCTTCACTTGGCTGGATGTTGTGAAGGGGTTTTTCTTTACCATGGAAAGAATCCTATGATCATCCACCACTGTTTTCTTCTGTGGACGTCCAGGCCTTTTTGTGTTGCAAAGCTTGCCGGTGCGTTCTTTTTACTCAGAATGTACCAAACTGTTGATTTGGCCACTCCTAATGTTCCTGCTATCTCTGATGGATATTTTTTTGTTGTTGTTGTTGCAGCCTAAGGATGGCCTTTTTCACATGCTCCTTTAACCACATGTCGTGGGTTCACAGGATCAGCTTCCAAATGCGAATACCATACCTGGAATCAACTCCAGACCTTTTACCTGCTTAATTGATGAAGAAATAATGAAGGAATAGCCCACATCTGTCCATGAAACAGCTTTTTAGCCAATTGTCCAATTACTTGTGGTCCCTTGACAAAGAGGGTGCTACGTATTAAAGAGCTGTAATTCCTAAACCCTTCCTCCAGTTTGGATGTGAATACCCTCAAATTAAAGCTGAGAGGCTGCACTTTAAACCCACGTTCATTATTTAACTGTAAGTTGAAATTATTTTGGTAAACAGCTGAAATAATAAAACTTGTCAGTGTACAAATGTTTCCGGACCTAACTGTATCTATATATCTATGCTATCTGTGCTATATATCTCTATTAGGACTTCCCGTTGAGTAAAATAAGGGCACTCCCGCTGCTGAGATGCACATTTTCAGGGTTTTTGCAGTTTTAACCTCCCCCCCCCCCCCATTAACAATAACTACTGTTGATCTGATGCTAATTACTTTTTCTGTTGCAGTCTCTAGGAGAAGTTAGTCACTGACCGCTCTCCATGGAATGTGATAGAAACTGCTCTCAGAATGTTCAGAACTACACTTCCTGATAATTTGAACTATTGTAACCTTTGAATAGAGCTACTGACAGTGGGGGTATTTCCCTTGTTTTACTCCACAGGAAAATTTCTATAACATACAGGTTTCATACAAAAAAAAGTTTACTGCTCCTTTAACACTTTGTTATGGTGTTACATAGGCCATTTTGCTAGTGCCTCAGCGCTTGGGCTGTAATCCTACCACCCCAGCTGGGTGCAGCTGGACTATAGCAAGTTTTCTGCCTGTAAGCTGTCTCCATAAATGCGGTCATGTTAAAATGGGAAATATCTTTTATAGATACTGACATCGGTTTAATAGGTTTCTTCACCGAATGTTATCTGTTTGCAGGAATTGTGTTTTTGGATGAAGTCGACAAGATTGGTAGTGTTCCAGGTATCCATCAGTTGAGGGATGTTGGAGGAGAAGGAGTTCAGCAGGTATGCATTTAAAAACTCTATTTTTCATAAATAGAAGCCAGAGTTGCAGTAAAAGATAGCACAGTCTATAATAGGACCTTGCTAATTTTTTCTTTAGGCCAGGATCACATGAATGTCCATGACTTTAACTGAATTAAAGTGTTAGTAATGCCCAAAGATAAGTTTGTTTTATTGTAGATTTAAATTTTAGATTTGTGCAGCAAATCCCATCTCTCAAACCTTTACGGTTTGACATCAGTGCTCTGCTGACAGCAGGAGATCACGGTCCTGGGACCAGCTGGAGTCTCTTCAGCAGAGCCAAAATAGTGATCTTTAAAAAGAATTACTTTGTTGGAATGGTCTACAAAGTGTGCTTGGTTTGCAAGCACCTTTGTAGACCGTTCCAATTCAGTTTTTCGCTATTTCGGTTCTGCTGAAGAGCCTCGTTCAGTCGGCCAACTCGAATCTCCTGCTATCAGCATTACAGCTGACCTCAGGAAAAGGGAACTTTAGCGGCGTAAAGGTTTGAGAGATGGGATTTGCTGCACATAATTTCTTTTTCTTTTTTTTTAATCTACAATAAAACACATCTTTGGGCATTACTAACACTTTAAATTGCTAAAATCTATGCATATATTTCATATATCTGCCATTGACTGTTCAGGTTTATGGTTAGAAATGTGAATCCATACCCTCTGTATAAGTGCATTGTACTTCACTGTGGAGGGGATATATGTAAATTATGTGTATTTATATATGCAGTTATCCAATACATAGTAAACAGAATAGGTGTACCGTGACCATTTCAAAGCCCATTGGTCTACATTTGTGAGTTAAGGGTAAACTCACTGAAACAAAATTATACAGTACGACCCATTTACCAGAGCTTGTAACCAATATGCAGGTGATGTTGTCAGATAGAGAAGTGTTTTGTGGTGCTGTTTTGGCCATCCTGCCCCATGTGGCATAGAGTGTAGAGGCTTTGTGGTGCTGCATTAGCCAGCCTGCCTCATATGGAATGGAGAGTGAAAGTGCCTTGTGGGGCTCTGTTAGCCAGCCCATCCCAAGCATCACATGTAAGACAATTTGTCTCATACCTATTTCTTTAGGTGAGTTTCAGATCCTGAAACTTTGTCCTGCAAACCTCCATACGCTTTCTTTCATGAGAAGTTTTATGAACTGTTCCTGAATTTCAAACAAATGTTTGTTTGTTTGTTCTTCCATATCAGTCATTCAGGCTTAAATGGGCTGTTAGACAAGCCTACCTTCTTAAAGGGATAGTAATACATTGTTTTATCTTTTTTAATTCTGTAGGCATTAAAAAAACATGAAGAATGATATAAGTCTTATCTCTCAAACCTTTATGGTTTGAGAGATATTCACAAGCAAAGTTTCCCCTCCCGCCCCTTTTACCTAGTGTAAGCCGTCTCTTCTCAGATGTGGAATCCAGTCCATAAACCAAACAGATAACAGCAGGGGACAATCTTCTTCCTATGAGAACAATGAAATCCCTGCCCCCCTTGACAAGTTTTTCAGCTTTTTCCCTTATCTTAACTGAAGATTGTCCCTCTTTGCAATCTACCTGGGCACCTCCCTTCTGATCTGGCTGAACAGTGTTACAGCAGTAAAAGGGGCAGCAGGACATACTTTGTCATTGAATTACTCTTGAACTACAAGTCTGACAGTATTGATATAACACCAAAGTCCAAATAGTATGATGATTAATTAGAGCCGCTTTTATTAAAAAACATTGCTATCCCTTTAAATCTTGCTGGGCTCAATTCAGAGTTACAGCCCTTTCTATACATTTATGAAGTACTTCATGGTATTTGAAACATCAAGTTCCTGTATGTCAACTTTGCACGATAGCTACCTGGCCATCAGTTTATACTTTTTCAAAATTTTACTAAGTGAAAGTTTTTGCATCCAAAGATGCCTTCTTTGGTTTCAGAGTTTTACAGCCTGCAGTTCTCTGGTCTTCTCTCTCCCTGTATTTGTGGGACTGCTTTGGGACATCCACATTGGTCCCTGCATCTCTCAATTAACCCTAAAGAAAAGGGAATTTTTGTACTTTTTCATAAATACTTTTCTCTTAGTCTAACTGGGGGATACAGGGCTTTTCATCCTGAGAAAACTTTCTCAATACCTTGGGTTGGGTTACCCTGTCTTTTCTTGATCCATCTGTCCTTACCTCTTCTCGGCTTTGCTGTAAGTAAACAGAACTAGCTGGCTATTTGATGGGCTATATAGGGCAAAATGTGGGACGTGTTTCATTGATGAGTGCCCTGCCTCCTGGTGATGGTCTCAATAACTACTGCTTCCCCCAGTTGGACTAAGAGAGAGAATCTATTTAATCTATTTTACAAAAACGTCCCCTTTGTTAGTAGTTTATTGCATGATGAGCTTGTGCCCCCCGTTTTTAGGCACAAACTGACCCCCACCCCCCGAAAAAAAACAAAAAAAAAAAACCCCAAAACCTACAAACATTATCAAACACTCACAACATTCACAATCCAAAGAAAATATATGCACTTTTTAATTTTGCAACTCCTTTAGTGCTTGCACACTTTCTTCATATGGCCATATAAGTACTAATGGTTTTCTCAAGTGGTAGGCCAGGTCCAATCAACCAGCTGCATTTCTGACTCATCTGTATGCACTCAGGGCTTGTTGAAGCTTCTAGAGGGCACGGTTGTGAATGTCCCTGAAAAAAACTCTCGCAAACTGCGTGGCGAAACTGTACAAGTCGATACAACAAACATCCTCTTCGTGGCATCCGGTGCATTTAATGGACTGGACAGAATCATCAGCAGGAGGAAGAATGAGAAGGTTAGTGCTCTCAGATAGGAGAGATTATCGAATGTCCAGTGAAGATTGTGTGTGTGTGTGTGTGTGTGTGTAGGATTAACCCCTTAAGGACAAGATGGGTGTGCAAAACAATGCATTGCACACCCCTCTCGTTGCGTACCCCTCTGGTCTCAAAGGGTTAAAGTAGTACTATCACTCAAATTAAAGTGCTCCCAAATCATTAAACCCATAGCGATACGCATAGCCATACTAGTATTATCCTGAATAAGTCCGGCATTATTGAGAGAACCAATATGTTCCTAAATGCACAGGCAGGCATCTTCCTGTAGAGGTACCTGTGCATCTGCTACGTCAGTCCCTTCCTGTACCTTAAGGGTACAGTGCAACTCCCCCTCACCAATCCTGGAGGACAACATGACGGACAGCGCAGGCGCACAGATGTCTATTCGGCAATATGCCTGTTCGGCATATTCAGGTTAATACTAGTATTGCTATGTGTATCGCTATGTGCAGAATTAGGGGCACGTAAAATTGAATGATGGCTGATTTAAGGGGATAATACTATAGTGCTCTGTCAGAACCACTCATTCTGGGCCACATGATGGACAAGTGGAACAACTTTCAGGCAAACGAATTACACTAACAGGAGAAATACAAATTTCTATTGATAAAAATGGGATCTATAACACCTTGAATGCTACAGAGGTCTCTTGTGCATTGCGTTTCAGTGTGTTGGAGACTTCTCTAGCATTCAGGGTATTTAAAGCTCCATTTACATTAATGAGAATTCAGGGAATTTTTATTAGTGGTCAGTTGGCTTGTCCTAGAACTGCTTCTTTTTCTTTGTTTGTGACCAGAAGTCTTGATGGAGATGTATTTACAGCCAAGGTGCACATTACTTTTTATCAGTGCTAGTCATTTATTAACCCCTCAGGTTTTAGACACGTCACCAACACACTATTCCTAGCACAAGGTTATTTCTACTTCCTATTTGATGCCAGACTTTAACCCTTTGTGTGCCAGTGGAGGAGCGCAATTCATTGCTTCTCAATGCTTGGCATCACCCCTCTGGCATTCAAAAGGGTTAAGGCATGTTCGGCTGAGTTGGACTAGGTAGAAATGTTTATTGTAATGTAAAGCTCAACTTTTGGCCTTGTTCACACTTTTCTATTGTGTGCATGTGACTCAAAATTACCCCAGCAACAAGTCACAGAACAATGAAATGGTAAGCCTTAAAGGTCAAGAGGCATGTGCAGTGCATTGAGAAGCAATGTGTTGCATACCTCCTGATCATTAAAGAATTAAAGCACAAGTGTGGCACATTCATATTTCTTAAAGCTCTGAAACGGTTGTGCTCAGACTGAATCCTGCTCCTGTGCGGTATACACTTATTGGTGGTGATAGTTGTAGACCCCAACAGCAGGAGGTCCACTGCATTAAGGAGAGAGAGTAGTGAGCGAATAATTCCTGTTTTATGGAGCCTTTACGCCGAGGACCTAATTCAGCAAGTACACCTATTCTGGAACAACCCAAATGCACCATAGAGAACAAATGAAAATTCTCCAAATTCCCGTTGATTTAAATGGAATTTTTAACCCCCTGTATATAAGCGAGGTTAAAATCCTCAATTCAGTCAAAGGAAACTTGTATTTTTCCTCTGTGGTGAAGTTAGTTTACTACAACCTTAAAGAGATAGCAATACTTGAAATGTAAAAAAAAAAATGTTGTAGTGATTATTCCCCTGAGTAAAACAAAGGAACTCCAACTGCTGAGAGGTTTTATTCAAAAGTATTTACAGCTCAAACTTAATTTTTTAGGTGTACAGTATCAGTGGCCTGAAATTGTACAGTGGCGCTGTTACTACACCAGTCAATGGAGATTTATGGTCAGTTGACCAGAGCTGTTCATAGGATGGTGTAGCAACAGCACCACTGTATAATTTCAGGTCATTGTGCTATTGCACCTAAAAAATTCAAGCTTGAGCTGTAATAACTTTTAAATAAAACACCTTTCAGCAGTCAGTGTCCTTGTTTTACTCAGGGGTATACACTACAATGTATATTTTTTTGCATATTAAGGATTACTATCCCTTTAAACATGCTGAATTAGGCCCTAAGGTATTCCAATCTGAAAAAGCCATTAAAGGGATAGTAACACTTAATATATAATACATTTTCTATTTTACATATAACATTGTAGGCTTTATGCTTCTGAATAAAACATGGGTACTCCTGCTGCAGTGAGGTGTGTTATTCAAAAGTTATTGAATCTCAAACTTGAAAGTTTTGGTTGCAGTGTCCAATGGCCTGAACTTTTACAGTGGTGCTGTTGCTACACCATCCTCTGTTCATTTGACCATAAACCTCCATAGGATGGTGTAGCAACAGCACGACAATTTCAGGCCAGTGAGATACTGCACAAAAAAAAAATCAAGTTTAAGCTGCAATAGCACCTCTCAGCATTGGGAGTTCCCTTGTTTTACTCAAGAGAATAAACTCTACAATAATAATAATTTTACATTTATAGGGCTGTATGTTCAAACAAAAAGTGGAAGAGTTCTGGGGCAAAACTTTTGTACTGTAGTGGAGAACTAAAAATTACCATGCTAGAGGGCTCTGATGCACACTTCTCTAGAATTCAAGGGTTTAAAATTCCCATTTAAATTAATGGGAATTTTTAGCTCTCCACTATAGTATAAGCATACCTCCCAAGTGTCCCTCTGTAAGAGGGGCAGTCCCTCTTTTTGACCCAAATCCCCCTGTCCCTCTTTCCCACCCTGATGTCCCTCCTTTTAGGGAATAAGGCTCTGTAGTATGCATATAATAATAATAATAACTAGTATTTATATAGCGCCTTTCTCCCAGTGGGACTCAAAGCGCTGTCAGCGCACGCTCTCGGAATTAACCAAATCGGCAGCTGAAATAATAGGTGTTATTATTACCCAATCAATGGTACTCATTTATCTACCTCAGAAGGATGAAGGGCTGAGTTGGCCCTGCCGGGATTCGAACCTGCAACCCTGAGGTTGAATAGGCTCCATAGTCAGGGACTTTACCACTGAGCTATCTCACCGACAGTATATAATATTGCTCTACAACAATAAAACGCATATTATTGTTTGTTTAAATGTCAGTATATGTGTTTATAAATGAGTCTGTGTAAATAAAATACATTGATCTTGTTATAAATCATTTATTAGGTTACACATATTGGTGGTGATAGGTCATGAAATAACCTAAAAATGCTTGGTTATGCCCTGCCCACCAGCCACACACCCACATCCATTACCTGAAACAAAAGTGTCCCTCTTTAGCCATTTGAAATGTTGAAAGGTATGGTATAAGTGCTTTGCCCCAGAACTCCTCAATTTCTTTCGAACATATTGCAATAATTGTTACTATGCCTTTAACTCTTTGTATGCCAGAGGGGTATGCAATGCATTTGCTTTGCATACCACTCTGGCACTCAGTGTTAAGAATATTCTAGGAATTGGAGCATTTCTCTCACTGGAAGAATCTCTCTGCATTCTCTCCCCTTTATGCACATTCACCCAGAAAAAACTAGAATGCTAGATTTGCACAGTAGGTAACCTTTGTAGTACAATAGTGTAAGCTAGAGCTGCAGCAGTCTTTGGCTTCCTAGCTGTTGGACTACAACATCATTCTTAGCTGGCAATTTGATGCAGTCAGCAGGTGGGGAGCCAAATGTTGAACAACCCTTCAAGAGAGCTTAAACATTAATTATGGAATAAGGTAGGTTATCAGTCTCTGAGGTGTCACTGTTCTTGGTAAAAAGGTAGTTTGGCAGCTTGAGAGTTAAACTTTCTCATTTATTCTCTGACAGTACCTGGGATTTGGCATCATCTCCAGCATGGGCAAGGGGCGCAGGGCAGCAGCAGCAGCAGACCTTGCGAACGCCAGCACGGAATCCAACACAGTACAGGACATTGAGGAGAAGGACAGGCTGTTGCGTCATGTTGAGGCCAGGGACCTCATTGAGTTTGGCATGATCCCAGAGTTTGTGGGGCGCTTACCCGTGGTGGTTCCTCTTCACAGCCTGGATGAACAGACTCTAGTGCGCATCCTTACGGAGCCACGTAATGCAGTGGTGCCCCAATATCAGGCTCTATTCAGTATGGATAAGGTTTGAATTCTAATTATTCTTTGAACTAGAATAAGATCTCTCATCTTGGTTGGAAGAGCCTCAAAACAATATTCAGGGCCTTTTAAAATCTTTCCCTAAAGCATCAGCAAAGGGTTGTTTTTTGTTTTTTTGTTTTTTTTTTTGTTTTATGAAATTTACAAATTTACAAGGCTTTTCCTGTTGGTGTAAAATAAGGCTATTGCCCATGCTGGGACCTGATTTAATCAAACGTTATTGCAGTTCACAAAGTACTGGAGTTGTTACTGTCACTTTATGGCATACTTAACCTGTGGCTCACCTCTTCCATAGACTGCAACAGAAGAACTGTCAAGGGACCAGGGGACTTTTTTGAGGTTAATATAAAAAAAGTTCGAACTGGGATAGTGTTTGAATGAAGCAACTCCCAGCAGTAGGAGTGTTGTTGTTTTTTTTTTTTTCTGCAGGGAAACACGGCAATTTGTTTCTGCCCATGAGTATTTACTGCACCTTTAAACTCTTGAGTGCCTGGAGGTGTCCAACTCATTGCTTCACAGTGTTTTGGGCACCCCTCTGCAACTCAGAGGGTTAAGAGAGCTGAAGTATATCATGCTTTACAGTTAAGATTTCAGTGATTTGCTGGTGTCAAGGATGGGTAGGAATAGGGTTACCATATCTGTAATGTTCATGCATTCTAATCCCATAAACACTGGAAAATAGATGGGCTTGTTGACAGCAGTATTCTATCTAAAGCAACAGCATGGTCAGCAGGATCTAGTGCGGGGAAGCATTGAATACAAACAATTTACATTTATATACAGAGCATACAAATGGTGGAGAGAGCCTTGCTCAGAGGGGGAGGGGGGTTTTCCTGTCTCTCCGCTTTTGCCTTTACATCTATATCACTGAATTCCAGACCTCTTTGACCTTTAAGGGGTTAAATAACGTTCATTTCCCCTTCAGCACAGGTGGTTTACATCGGAGATGCACCATTTTTCATTTGTGCTTAAGGTCGTTAAAGCTTGAACTTTGAGTGCCAAGGATTAACCAGAGGTTAAATGAACAATAAACACAAACTTATAATACACCTCTACTTATTTTAATCTGTGCAGAATATTCTAATGTCCATTTTGAATAAATTCTGTGTGAAATGGTTCGCCAGAATTAATCTTTACATAGTACTGAATTTCAAGTTCTCGGAGTCCATAGGATTCTCTATTGGTGTACTCAAGGATGCCATTCCCCTACTACTGAATGATTCTTTTCTTCCTAAGAAGACATCCGTGAGAGGAGATTGGGTTTCTGATGGGAATTACAAAGTAAAGAACCAATCCATGCTGAAATTATTCATAGTGGCCATTTAGATTTTAAGCCCAGATTAAAATTAGCTAGCTTTTGCATCACACACGAATTATAATTATACTCAAAGCCTTACTTGCATTTATTTAATAGATTTGCAATATGTCTGCACTGCACAAACAGTGTTTGCTGGTAATTTAATAATTCATTGGCACGGCACTTATGCCACCCCCTCTAAGTGTATGCTTTGCAGGGTGATGTGTTCAATACCTCTCTGACTATCAGACCTTTATAGTGGCTGCTTCTTGCTCCAGCAGACATTGTGGTTTCACCTGGTCCAGTCATTTTGCATCTCTGGTATAGCACACATCTCTTAAATAGACCCCATAGTAGCCGTTAGGATTTTCTACCCAGATTAAAATAAATGAGTGTTTGTATCTCTTTAATCTGCAATCGAGCATGTATTGGCTGCTTTGTTCTATTTTACAGGGATATAAACAAGTAACTTGGAACATTTTCTCTCCTATTTGAACAGTGCGAATTAAGTGTCACAGATGGTGCTCTGAGGGCCATAGCTAGACTGGCTCTTGAAAGAAAAACTGGCGCAAGAGGACTCCGATCCATAATGGTGAGTGATCTGTCATGTTGGCTTGAATAATGGATGAACGTTTGGAGGGTGCTTGTTGGGAGTGGAGGGGTATAAAAGTAGTATGTTTAAGAAGTGTCACTAAAACTTGTTAAGTTTGTGTGTGTTGTTTTTTTTTTTGTTCACCTACGTAATTTGTATGCTCTATCATATATTCTTCCATTAATAATAGGTTTTTGTCTGTCGTCCAATACAGGTTACTGGTAACTTTGGGTAGGCGATCTGCCCCTTTAATTGTAGGCAGGAACAATTCTAGAATTGTATGCAGGGGGTGGAGCCTACCTTCCCTCCTTGGCTGCAGCTAGCCAACCAGCTCCAGAAAGATTTGTTCCTTGGTGAAGACACAGGCAAGAGAACAGTTCTGCTATAGTTTTAGAAACTTTTTTTATTTTTGTTAGAAATGGAATACCACCATTAGGCGGATTACCATAACTGACAATGCCCTTAGATGTGGCTAGCTCAGTAACCAGGTGCATTTTGTGGACCTTAAGCCCTGGGGGGAAAATCTTGGCTACAAGTTCTTTCCTCAGGAATTGCCCACCGAGGCTTCTTCTTAATACATGGTAGTCTGAAGACAAAAGATCTGCAGGAAATGTGAGCAACCCTTTGAGTGCTGCAGGTCCACATGTCCCACAGTGCCCCTCCGCACAGGTGTTTTCCTTTGGAGTTCTTATTGCACACTCCTGCACTCATTGGGTCTATCTGTATGTCTGTTGGGTGTTTTGGAGCAGGTTTATGTGGTACTTTAACCCTCTAGCTGCTGGTTTTGCATCTTTTTGGGGGTTTTCTGACACTTTTCCAACTAGTTCAGTGTTTTTGGGTATCCAAACATGTTTTAGTTATGTTTCATGCATTTTTATTTTACTATATCAATTTTGTAAGGCGCGCTTTACTGCATCGGCGCCATTGCTCCATTCACTTCTGTGGGACTTAGCTCTGCAACCACTCCATCTAGCGACTACAGAGATGGCTCATTTTTATTTTCTGCCCTTGCTCTATCATCCGGTTCATGTTTCTAGTGTGTTGGGGGGCTCAGGGGGCTTCAGGCACTTTTGGGGTACTTTTTCTGGGAAAACTGCACCGTTCCAAATTATTATGCAAATGATATTTAAGTGTCACAAAGATTAAATATTTTGTTTTTTAGTTTAACTCATGGATGGTATTGTGTCTCAGGGCTCTTTTGATCACTGAAAACAATCTCGGACACCTGTGATAATTAGATTGCCAGGTGAGCCCAATTTAAGGAAAAACTACTAAAGGTGGGTGTTCCACATTATTAAGCAGAGCACCATTTTCAAGTAATATGGGGAAGAAAAAGGATCTCTCTGCTGCCGAAAAGAGTGAAATAGTTCAATGCCTTGGACGAGGTGTGAAAACATTAGATATTTCACGAAAACGTAAGCGTGCTCATCGCACTATTAAGAGATTTGTGGCTGATTCAGAACACAGACGGGTTTGTGCAGATAAAGGCACATTGAGGAAGATTTCTGCCAGATCCATGTATCGGATCAAGAGAGCAGCTGCTAAAATACCATTACATAGCAGCAAACAGATATTTGAAGCTGCTGGTGCCTCTGGAGTCCCACGGACATCAAGGTGTAGAGTCCTCCAGAGTCTTGCAACTGTGCATAAACCTTCTATTCGGCCGCCACTAACCAATGCTCACAAGCAGACACTGGTGCATTGGGCAGAAAAATACATGAAGACTAATTTTCAAACAGTCCTGTTCACTGATGAGTTCCATGCAACCCTGGATGGTCCAGATGGATTGAGTAGTGGATAGTTGGTGGACGGCCACCCTGTTCCAACAAGGCTGCGACGTCAGCAAGGAGGTGTTGGAGTCATGTTTTGGGCCGGAATCATGGGAAGAGAGCTGGTCGGCCCCTTTAGGGTCCCCCAAGGTGTAAAGATGACCTCTGCAAAGTATGTGCAGTTTTTGACTGACCACTTTCTTCCCTGGTACAGAAGGAAGAACTGTGCTTTCCGTAATAAAATCATCTTCATGCATGACAATGCACCATCTCTTGCTGCAAAGAATACCTCAGCATCAATGGCTGCTATGGGGATAAAAGGAAAGAAAGTCATGGTGTGGCCTCCATCCTCCCCTGACCTCAATCCTTTTGCTTGAGGATGCTCCAAAGGTTCTCAATAGATCTATGAGGGTGGGAGGCAGTTTACATCCAAACAACAGCTCTGGGAGGGTATTCTGACATCTTGCAAACAAATTCAAGCAGAAACTGTCCAAAAACTCACAAGTTCAATGGATGCAAGACTTGTGAAGCTGCCATCAAATAAGGGGTCCTATGTTGAAATGTAACATGACCTGTTAAAATGTTTAAAAAGTTAAAATGTTGTTAAAAGTTTGAAATGGCTTTTGATTTCAGTAAGTATGCTGCAAACACAACAAATGACAATTTTCAGTTCTTTACAACCTATAAAGTGTTTTGAAACTTACTGTGCGTAATAATTTGGAACAGCGCATTGTACGTTTATGTTTAAAAAAAATACTGTTATCATTAGGAGGTTTGTTCAATAAAATTTGAATTGTACTCTTAATAGTTGAAAACATGAGAATTATGGTCGCTGTTATTTACATCAATTATTTAGGTAAATGAGAAAAATATCATTTGCATAATAATTTGGAACAGGGTGTACATTTCCCATGAGTGCTTGCTTTGCACGCTAGTTTCTGATTGGCTCCTGCTCTGCAGCCATTTTGGGCCATTTTCAGAATGAGTATTCTATGCAGGGCTTGGACTCTCCCTCTCCCCTCTGCTGATTAACCCTTCGCCTGCCAGATAAGTCTAGTTTAGAGATTTCTGGGGTGAATCTTTAATCCTACACACTATACTTGGTTGATTTCTTATACTGTAAGGTTATTTGACACTGTGAGAATGTCTATACCGTTGGAGCTTGGGGCCAGACCTAAGACTAAGGATGCTGGGGTCTCTGTATCCCCCATTGCACATTGCTCTTCCTGTCATTCAGGGTTACCTAGAGAATTCTCAGGTCATTTATGTTCTGATGTCCCTGAGAGTCTCCCAGGGACCTCCAGCCATGCATTAGAACCAGTTTGGGTGCAAGAGTTGAAGGCCGCTACCAGGTACCTTAGGTCTACATTGCAACGCTTTCCATCCCAGTTACAGGGGGTCTTCCATTCTTTGCAGACCCCCTCTTCCATCAAGTCTTCCCTGCCCAAACCTAAGAGAGTACCTGACGTGTCAGATTCCCCTGAAGAGGAACTGCTGGTGGATTCAGATGTTGAGGAATGTTCTGCTCTAGGCTCCTCTCAGTTTTTTGGGGATCCTTTTGAAGCTTTTCCTGAGCCCTCCACTGAGAGCCTCATCAAGACTGTCTTGAATACTCTTAACATTCCCTTAGTTCAGGAGGTTCATTCTGACCCCTCTGATGTGTTTCAGGAGCCTAAAAAGCCCCTTGCGTTCTTTCCACCTAACCCCACTCTTGACCGCCTTGTGTCTGAGGAGTGGAAATCCCTGGACAGGAAACCTTCTTTGTCCAAGAAATTTGCCAAGCTTTATCTCGTTTCTGAGGCAGCGCTTGTGCAGTGGGTTCATCCTCCCAAAGTGGATGCTCCTATCTCCAGCTATCTTAGTCTACTGCCTTGCCAGTTTCTGATGCATCTGCTCAGAAGGACTGGACTGACAAGAAACTCGAGGTCTCCCTCAAGTCCATTTTTGCTACTGCTGGTACTGCCGTGCGTCCAGCATTCGTTTCAGCATGGGTGAACTGGGCCATTGCAGTCTGGACTGAACAGCTCACCCTGGCTGTCCATCACGGTGCTCCTACTTCAGATATGTTGCCTTCTTGCCAACATTTCTGAGGCACAGCACTAGGATTCTGCTGCTTTATTTGATGCCATCTGTTTAGTGGCTAGGGTTTCCACCATGTCTGTGGTTGCCAGACGGGCTCTTTGGCTCAAGATCTGGTCTGCTGACACTGCTTCCAAGAAGCAATGCTGCTCTCCTTACATTTTCAAGTTTCTTCCTTGTTTGGGTCAGATCTGATCAGTGAGGCTACAGGGGGTAAGAGTACCCTTCTACCCTTGGTCTCCAGGAAGAAAACGCCACTTAAGAGTAATCTGTATTTTAGTTCCTTTCAGACTGAGACACGTCCGGCGAACCAGACGGTTCCCTCCGCTCCGCATGCATCCTCCAAGCCCAAACAGCAATGGAAGCCCAAGGTCTCCTCCAAGACCAGGGCTTCCAAGCCTCCTTCGGCATGACTTACCGAACCCAGATCCCCACTCTGCTGTGGATGGTGGTCTGTGTCACCACCACAGCATCTGGGAGGATTCAGTGGAAGACCAGTGGGTTTTACAAGTTGTGACGGAAGGATACAGGATTCCTTTTGTCTCTCTTCCTCCCTTTCGCTTCTTTCCTTCTCATACGCCTCAGGGCACAGAGAAACGCCGGATGTTCAGCAGAGCTATTCAGGCTCTTCTGGGCAAGGATGTTCTAGAGCTGGTTCCAGTTCAGAACAGAGGTATGGGTTTTTACTTAAACCTCTTTGTGGTCTCCAAGAAGGATGGCGGTTGTCGTCCCATTTTGGATTTGAAGGATCTCAATTCCTTTGTGATCCGGACCCATTATCACCAGGAGTCTCTACGGACGGTGATTCCTGCTATGTCCCTGGGGAAATTCCTTGCATCTCTGGATCTTCAGGACGTGTATTTACACCTCGCCAGTCATCCAGAGAGCCAGCAGTAACTCTGATTTGCTTGCGACCTAGGGCGTTTTCAGTTTTCAGCTCTTCCTTTTGGTCTGACTAGTGCTCCTCAAGTTTTCAACCATGTCCTGGGTGCTTTGTGTCCTTTCTCCACCGGGACGGCATCAGAGTTACTCCATACTTGGACGACCTGCTTGTGAAAGGCCCCCTCTGCGGAACTACTTCATCAGCCGGTTCAGCAATGCATTTACGCTCTCACCCATCACAGGTGGATCATCAACATGGACAAGTCAGATCTTGCCCGACCCATCATCTGGTCTTCCTGGGCCTTCTCTTCGACACTGAGAATAGCATGGTGTTTCTCACGGACTAGGTAGCTCACCCGATCACCCACAGGGTTTCTGCGGTTCTGGCTTAAGATCCATAGAAGCGGTCCATAGAAACGGTCCCGTTTGCCATGGCGCACACCAGGGAACTCCAGAGGTTTGTGATCCAGGTGTGCAGGGGTCAGCCGGATCTTCTGAAGATGTCAGTGTCACTCCCTCTTCATGTGGAACTGAGTTTGTCATGGTGGCTCGACCTCTCCAATCTGCTGAAAGGCAAGTCCTTCCTGGTATCCATCTGGACCACTGTGACGATGGATGCCAGCCTCTCTGGCTGTGGAGAGGTCCTGGATTGTGCTAAGGGTCGGTGGTCTCCGGAGGAATCTCTCCTTCCCATCAACGTGTTGGAGCAACGGGCGATATTTCATGCCCTTCGTCTTCAGACATCTCAGCTGAAAGAATGCCCAGTCCGGTTACAATACGACAATGCTACAGCCGTGGCTTACATCAACATGCAGGGTGGAACAAGAAGTTTTGCCACTTGGTTAGAGGTCAAGGCAATTTTGTCCTGGGCAGAAGAACACGTTCCTGCCATATCCGCAGTGCACATTCCTGGCATAGACAACGTCATGGTGGACTTCCTCAGTTGACACACAGTGGACAGCGGATTGTGGGAGCTGCACCCAGAGGTGTTCACCTTCGTTGTTCAGAAGTGGGGTCTTCCTTACATCGACCTGATGGTGACAAGACACAACAGGAATGTTTCGAGGTTCTGCTCTCGGTGGAGGGACCCTCTAGCTCTGGATGCAATGTCCATTCCTTGGTTATTTCCTCTGGCCTACATCTTTCCTCCCCTCCCAATGTTGCACAGGGTGTTATGGAAATTGTGACTGGAACACTGTCCAGTCATTCTGATTGCTCCGTACTGGCCTCTCCAAGCTTGGTTTCCGGAGCTTCTGGATCTGTGAGTGGCAGAGCCATTCAGTCTCCCTTGCCGTCCGGATCTTCTACAGGTTTACATGTGGAAGGAGGATGTTCATAGGTTAACTTTGACGGCTTGGAAGTTGAATCCTCAATACTAAAGAAGATAGGTTTTTATTCTGGGGTGGTGGCAACTATGCTCAGTGCCCACAAACCTGTTTCTTCCAAGATCTACCATCGTGTCTGGTCGATCTTTCTATCTTGGTGTGCTGAGAAGCACCTGTCACAGGAATTTGATCTGCCTATGGTCCTGGAGTTTTTTTTTTTTTTTTGTAGGAAGGTGTGGATAAGGGCCTCAGTTTGAGTTCCCTTAAGGTTCAGACTTCTGCTCTCTGTTTTCTTTCAGAGGCGCATTACCATCCTTCCTGATGTCAAGGTTTTCTTCCAGGGCGTTGCTCTGCCGTGGGATCTTAATTTTGTTTTGGGTGTTCTTCAGCACCCTCCATTTGAGTCTTTGGCTACTATTCCTCTGTGCCTGTTGTCATGGAAAATGGACTTTCTCCTCGCGATCATGTCCGTTCACCGTGTCACGGAGTTACATGCTTTGTCCTGTAAATCACCCTATTTGGTGTTTCACAAGGACAAGGCGATGCTTCGCACTTCTCAGGAGTTTCTCCCGAAGGTGGTTTTGGAGTTCCACAGCAATCAGGAGATTGTGGTGCCTTCTTTCTGCCCTGACCTCACCTCTGACAAGGAGAGGGATCACCACTTGTTAGATGTGGTGCGTTGTCTCAAGTTTTATGTACATCGCACTGAGTCAGGCAATCTGACGCACTGTTCGTCATTCCTGAGGGTCCCAGGGCAGGAAGACCTGCATCCAAAGTCACTGTTGCTTCTTGGATCAAGTCCACTATTTGTAAGGCTTACAAGCTGAGGAAGAAGCCTGTCCCCTTTAGAGTCACGGCTCATTCTACAAGGGCTTCTTCGGCTTACAAGAATCAGACCTCCGCTGATCAGTTGTGCAAATCTGCCACTTGGTCTTCTGTGCACACCTTTTCGAAGCACTACCTTGTTGATGTGCTGGCATCGGCTGATGCCAGCTTTGAGAGGAAAATCCTGGAGGCAGTCTTGTCTGTCTAGGATCTTTGGTTCTTGGTGCTTCCTTCACTTTTGAGCCCTGTTGCCTCTAGGTCCGTGTGCTGTGTAACAGTTTGGGGTGTTACCCCCCTGTTCATTGTTTTGTTGGGCTATTTCTGATCTGATGGTTCATATCTGCTCCAGTGACTTTTGCGCCTGGTTGGACATTCCAAAGTTACCAGTACTCTGTATTGGACGACAGAGAAAAGAGGATTTTAGTCTGACCTGTTAAATCCTTTTCTCTTAGTCCATAGAGGTTACTGGTCTCCCACCCTGTCAAGGGACCATGCTTGGCGCTCTCCTGTGGCAGACTGTGGGGGTCCTTCGAGGTCATGCTCACAGGAGTCTTCTTTCCCTTCCACTATCTAGTCAAATAGTTAGTGTCTCAAATCTTTCTGTAGCTGGTTGGCTAGCTGCAGCCAAGGAGGGAAGGTAGGCTCCACCACCTGCATACAATTCTAGAATTGTTCCAGCTTACAATTAAAGGGGCAGATCGCCTACCTAAAGTTACCAGTAACCTGTATGGACTAAGAGAAAAGGATTTTACAGGTAAGACTAAAGTCCTCTTATACCTGTCGGTGAGATTTAACCCTTTATTTTTGGCACAATTAGCTAATTTACTTATCCATACTTTGTTTCACAATTGAAACGCTTCTACTGCTTATTGAAAACACTAAACATTTATAGATAGCCATAAGTTGCTGTTACTAGGAAAACAGTATTGTGTGTGTGGGGGGGGGGTCAACTGCAGAAGTTGTTATGGTTCAGAATTTGGTGGGAAGAGGGGTGCCTATAAGGCCCATATCTAATTTTTCAAAGTTAAAAACATAGATGATTCTGTAAAAAAAAAAAAAAAAATGGTCAAATTAGAGCCTTAACGCTATGTTAAAGTGGCTTTTATTTCAGATGGGAACTGCCGCAACCCTTTGACAGTTCTGTTACCTCAGTAGTTCACTCATCTCTTTTGCAATCCACCTCTGATCCAAAATGTGAGGGTCTTGTCTTCTTGTTGGCCCATGTGAGCTTCAGCCAGTATTTCTGCCTTGCACCCATGTGGGTCCACCTGTTCATGCCTGCTGTCCCAAAGGTTGCTGGGCAGACCTTGGTTACTGCAACTTTACTGTTTTTCCTAGGGAAAGCAGTAAAGTTGCATCATGCTGGACTTTGACGCAGTCACAAGGTGATAGTTGCTTGTGTGAAAGGCACTGTAGTCCAGCATGTTACCGTTCACCACAGATGACACATCAAACACTGTCTCTTGCAGCACTCATGAAGTGAAATAAAGGACAACATTAATGTAAATTCTTGTCAAGATGGAGGCATCCACTAAGAGCAGCATTTGGAAAGCTGACACGTCCTCTCTAAGCATTTATTTTGATAGTATACAGTCATATGTTTTGTATTGTATAATATGATTTGTATGATTTAATTTTGTTCATCCCATATCTCTGCCACCCCAGGAAACTCTTCTCCTTGAACCCATGTTTGAAGTTCCCAACTCTGACATTGTTTGTGTGGAGGTGGACCAGGATGTGGTGGAAGGAAAAAAAGATCCCAGATATGTCAGGTTAGTGTGTGCTATTCTTACAGTTGAGATCTGGTGGCTGGCAGAAGACCAAGAATAACCTCCATGTACAGCATACAATAATGCAGGGAAAAAAAAAAACTACTCATCATTGATGGTAGAATTACATCTTATATAGCACTTCAACTGCAATTATGGATTTTGAGTAAGGTAATTCCTAATTCCAGCTTTACTTGGATAACTAGTGCCACAGCTAAATTGCTGTAACAAACTTTGTTCATCCTGCTGCTGCAAAACAATTTGAGCCATATTGAATATAAGCTAATGGGGGTTTGTATACCATCTCCACCATAGGGGAGGAATGAAAATTCCCTAATCGTTAAAACAGGCCATTTCAACTTTTGAATGCTAGAGCAATGCATTAGAGACCTCCGTAGCATTCAGTGGATTAACTACTCCTTTTAAATCCATGATAATTTTGGTTGTTTTTATTTTTTCCATATGGTTTAGTTGGTTTACTCCAGAATTGAACCTCTTATTATTTATAGTGGCCCTTTAACTTTCCGTGCCATCAGTGCCTCCAGTCCATTTTTTCTAGCACAAAATAGGATTTTAATGTTTTTACCTGTTGAATCTTTTTCTCTATAATCCATATGGGGCACCAGTACTGTGGGGGTTGAGTCCCTCCTTTGGAGGGCAGGACATATCAAAAAAACAGGTGGAGACTCCCAGTCACACTTCCAGCTTAACCCCTCCCATTGCCTATAGCCACAAGTATGAATGTGACCGAAGCCACACTAACCAGGCAAGTGGGGAAAGAAGGAAATCTCCTATGAGAAGAAAGGTCCTAAACGAACTCCACAAGCTCAGACAGGCAAGACCAAACAGAGGTCCCTTTTGCTGGATGGGAGATCTATGTTCTATATGGACTATAGAGAAAAGGATTTTACAGGTAAAAACAGTAAAATCCTGTTTTCTCTTAGTCCAGTATAGAATACAGGTACCATGGGGAGGCAACAGCTCCTCCCTGAAAGCTGGAAAAATTCTAGAAAGTTGTGGGTGTAGCCTCTGCTTCCACCTTATCAGGCTATCCCACTAACCCCGCCCCAGATAGACTTGTTCCAGTAACCTAGATAGAGGCTGAGAACTTTTGTGCTTAGTTTTTAGAACATTTTATTATTAGATATGGGGTGTCAAAAATTCCCCCATTATGTAGATTACCATTCCTGGCTTCCCCTGGAGGATTGTCCAGCAATCAGGTGCTGTTGTGGACTTTTGCAGCCCTGTGGAGAGAATCATGCAACCCATGTCTCTCTCTCCTGACTGGGTCTCTCGGAGGCTCCTTCTTTCAATAGTAATCTGAAGGAAAAAGTTAAGTAAAAAGGTGAGCAACCCTTTGAGTGCCACTTGTCCCTCTGTTCCCCTACATACAGGATTCTTATAGGAGTATTAAACTCCTGCACTCATGTTGGGTATCTTATTGGTTTGATCCCAGGGTTTTTGGAGCTTGAATGGCTACATTTATTTGGCTTATCATTTTAACATTTTTATGTGCTTTTGTATCCCTACATATTCCCTTGGGTATCTGGGTACTTTTGCGTAAATGCGTGCTTTGTCGCACGGCTGCACTATGGGACAAACTGCTTTGGAACATATCTCTGCAACTGTTTGAGTTAGGGAGTTGAGTGAGTGCTCATTCTTCTTTTCTCATCTTGCCCTATCATCCAGTTCACCCCCCCAGTGTCTTGGGGGCCCCTGGGGCCTGGCGAGTTCAGATTCAGGCATTGCTAGGTAACAGCAAATAGACACAATTAGAAGTCCCAGAAAGCGCGTTTCGCAGGCTTTCCTCTGATTGGCTGTGATTTTGGACGCCATTTTCTTTCTCTATTTGCTGGAGTAAGCAGAGGCTTGCCTTTCCTTACTCTCCTTCTCAGGTTAACCGTTCGCCTGCCAGATATGTACTATTTGGGGCTTTCTGAGGTGGTATTTTAATCTGGGTCACAGTATTTGGGTTACTCATACTGTCTAGACACTTCTCTTGTTGTCGGATACAAAGGGACGTGGGGCTAGACCTAAGGATTCAGGGGTGTCTCTGACACCCCTTGCTTACTGTTCCTCATGCCAAACGGGGCTCCATAGGGAGTACTTAGGACACTTATGCCCCTCATATGCTGTGGCCTCTACCACTTCACCCAGGCCCTCCAGCCTTGAACAAGAGCCACTTTGGGTCAAGGACTTAAAGCGGAACTACCACCCCTTGTAAACGTTGCCCCAAATAATTACCAATCTGGTGACTAGCTCCTCAATAGTGCTAGTCGCCAGAATTATTACTGTGTTATTGAGAATTCTATACTGCTCTTGAATTGACAACCAGGAAATAGCTCGGACATATTTCCATAGTGACGTCTGCGCCCCTGCACTGTCAGTCCCTTTCAGTACCGAACGCTCCTAGCAACGCCTCCTAGAACAGGCTGGGACTGACAGAGCAGGCGCGCAAACATCACTATGGAAAGATGTCTGCACTGTTTCCTGGCTGTCAGTCCGGCATCAGTATAGAATTCTCAGTAACAAGGTAATAATTCTGGCGACTACCACTGTTGAGCAGCTAGTCGCCAGATGGGTAATTATTTGGGGCAAACTTTACAAGGGCTGGTAGTTCCGTGTTAAAGTCCTCTATGGCACAGTTTCCTCTTTCCCTCCAGGGGGTCCTCCCTTCTTGGAAACCCCCGCTTCTTTCAGGTTTGTGGCCCCAAAGGCCTTTGGCATTCCTGATCTCACAGAAGCCTCTTAGGAGGATTCCTTTGAGGATGATACGGAGTATGGGGAGTGTGAGGAAGGGGCTTCTTCATATGTTAATAGCAACATTTTTGAGACTGACTCTGTATCCTTCGCTGAGGTTCTCATTAATGCGGTTTTAACAACCTTACAGATCACTATTACCACTGCTGAGGGGCAAACTTCTGCTGACCTCTTTCAACGGCGTAAGTAATCGCTCACGGTCTTTCCACCTAATCCCACTCTGGATCAGGTTATCTTGGTTGAGTGGAAAACACCAGACAAATGCCTTTCTCTTTCCGAGGGGTTTTCTAAGCTGTACCTCTTCTCTGAGGGAGCTTTGACTCAGTGGGCTACACCTTCTTAGGTTGATGCCCCTATTTCTAGACTTTCTAAGTCTACTGCTCTACCCTTGATGGATGCTATGGCATTATAGGATATTAATGAAGTCTAAATTTGCTTCTATTGGTGCTGCCTTGAGGCTTACCTGCCTTCTGTTTTGGTCACTAGAGCTCTTGCCATCTGGGGCAAACAATTTACTGAAGCTATCAGTGAAGCCCCTGAGGAGGACCTTTTATCCCTCTTGGCTAACATGTCTGAGGCTCAGACACATGTCACTGATTCTCTTTTTGATGCTGTCAAAGTTGCAGCTAAGGCTTCTGCCGTCTCTGTTTCTGCTAGACGCACATTGTGGCTTAAGATTTGGTATGCGGACCTCTCATCTAAGAAGTCACTGATTTCTCCCCTTTTTAAGGAAAGTCTCTTTTTGGGCCTGAACTGAAGCATATTCTCAGTGAGGCCACTGGAAGCAAGAGTACTCTATTTCCTCAGGTTTTCAAGTGCCCCAACTTGGCATGGAAAACAGCATCTTTTTCGTCCCTGCCAAAATGAAGGGCAATTGCCTAATCCGAGTATGTCTCTGGCCAGCACCCCAGGCCAGACCACCAAGCCCAGACAGCAGTGGTACGCAAAGCACGCCACCGCCAAGCCAAAGTCTGGTAAGTCTGTCTCTGCCTGACTTGTCTCAGAATGCTGGTCCGCAGCGAGCAGTTATCACGGTGCCTGTGCTCCTGGCTGCGGGCGGCAACATTCTCACTCACTTGTTCTGAGTGCTGCATTCTTATTGGTCCCTGAACCTGACTCCACCCAGGGCCAGCCCTTTTTATACCCTGTCATGTCAGTAGTCGGGTGCCCTTTTGTGGTGTACCTGAACCTAGCGCTAGTTCCTGCTGATGCTCTGTTCGTGTATGACCTGGCCTGACTGAAGATGTTCCTGCGTATCCTGATCTGTTCTGAATCCGTTGCTGACTGGACTGACTGAGAACCCGCTGTATTGCTGACTGATCTGGCTGAGAACCCGCTACATTGCTGACTGATCTGGCTGAGAACCCGCTACGTTACTGACTGTTCTGGCTGAGAACCCGCTACGTTGCTGACTGATCTGGCTGAGAACCCATTATGTTGCTGACCGGACTGGCTGTGAAACCGCTGACACTGCTGGCTGGGCTGGCGCTTAACCTGCTTACATTGCCGACCTTTGGGCTGAGCACTTGCTGCTTCAGCCACTCTTACTGGTATCAGCCACTTCTGGCATTGTGAACATACGGAGTACCGGTTTCCGTGCTGTCAACAGTTCGGGCTGTGTTACTCTTTACCTTGATTACGTGTCCATCGTTACCACTGCCACTAGCTGGGCTCAATCCCTGTGGGAAGTTACAGGCATTCTTCTGGGCGCATTACCATCCATGAACCTTGTTGTTCCTAGGGATTCTAGGTCCGGTTCACTGTCTCGTCCTGCCTAACATCCGCTGTAGCCTTCGGGCTCAAGAGCCAGGTGTAGGGTGGTGTACCTGTCAATGTACTCTCGTACTTTGAACACCTGTTGCCTCCAATTCACCCCTAGCGTTCTAGGGTCTCTGCTGCCAGTAACTGTATGTCGTGGGCCTCCCAATTTCCTAGCGTTCTAGGGTCCTAACTGCCAGCATCTGAAGTCTGGGCCTCCTGTTGATCCTAGCGTTCTAGGGTATGAGTTTGCCAGTTGTGAGCCTTGGGTCCTTGTTGCCAGTACTCGTTGTGTGTGTGCCTTTGTCTACCCTAGCATTCTAGGTTCTTGTTGCCAGTATCCTTTGGTCTTAGGGTGTCCATTAACCCCTAGCGATCTAGGGTCCTTGCTGCCAGTAGTCAAGTATTGTGGCCCTCCGCTATACCCTAGGGTTCTAGGGTCTCGGGGTCACCATCAGCAAGTCGTTGCCTCCTCCTTACCCTAGCTCTCTAGGGGACTTGCTTCTTGTCTGTACATAATTGTTATACTGTACCTATGTAATCATTGTGTATTGCAGACAGTCCTTGCACGGTCGTTTTCTGGGCCTGTGTGGGTGTGAACATTACTGCTGTCTGTACTTTATTTTCAATAAAGTTATTTTAACCTTACAAGTCTTGTCTGAGTGTTCATCAAAACTGTGACAGCAGTGGGTGGGTGTCTGTGCCATTTTTCAGGCACCTGGGCAGCCTCTGTTGCTGATCAGTGGGTCTTACAGGTAGTTTTGGAAGGGTTCAAGATTCTCTTCAAATCCCTTCCTCCCCACAGATTTATTTCAGTCCAGAACTCCTCTGGGACAAGAAAAGCTGTGTCTTTTCAGCGAATCAGTTCTGGCTCTCTTGGACAAGGGAGTCCTGACTCCATTTCCTACTCAACAGAGAGGTTTAGGTTTCTATTTAAACCTATTTGTGGTGGCCAAGAGGGGTGGAGGCAGTCGTCCTATCTTAGACCTCAGTTCACTGTGGAGACTGCTTGCTTCAAGATGGAATCATTGCATTCTGTCACCGCAGCTATGTGTCCGGGAGAGTTCTTGGCCTTTCTGGACCTGCAGGATGCTTACTTGCATGTCGTGATTCATCCAGACAACCAGAAGTACCTCAGGTTTGCTTGCGACTTGGGGCACTTCCAGTTCACTGCTCTGCCCTTTGGGCTTACCTCCACTCCTTAGGTGTTTGCCTTTGTGCATACCCGGGGAATTCAGGTGACTCCCTACATGGAAGACCTGCTGAACGTGCTGTCTAGGGAACTCCTGGACTAGCACCTCCAGGACCAGGACTGTGCTCAGATTCTCCTTCACCATGGGTCTGAATATGGATAAAACTGCTCCAGTCCCCTCTCAGGTCCTGGTTTTCCTTGGTCTCAGGATCGATACTTAACAAGGGAAGGTTTTCTCTGACCAAGGATTCTATCCAGCAGGTCATGCATCTGGTTTATTGGCTCCGGTCCACAAGTACTTGACCCTCACAGGCTGCATGGTGACCACCATGGAGGCAGTTCCATAGCTCACACCAGGGAGATTCAGCAGTTCATTATCTGTGCTTGGCATGAGAACCCAGTTCTCTTGGACCAAAATGTCTTTCTTCCTCCGGAGGTGAGGCAGGACCTGCTTTGGTGGCTGGACAGTTCCAACCTGGAGAAGGGGAAAACTTTTGTCATTCAGGACTGGACCCTGGTGATGACAGATGCCAGCCTCAGAGGCTGGGGAGCTGTCCTGGGTCACCTGACGGTTCAGGGCAGATGGACTGTGGGGCAGACTCTGCAGTCCATTAATGTTCGTGAGCTCCGGGTGATTCATTATGTTCTGGTGTACTCCTCTCCACTGAGGGGTTGTCTGCATCCAGTTGGACAACGCCACGACTGTGGCGTACATCAACAAGCAAGGAGGAAAAAGAAGCTCTTCCTCGTAGTCAGAGGTCAAATCTATCTTGGCATGGGACAAAAATCACTTTCCAGCTATATCCGCTGTGCACATTCCAGGAGTAGACAACGTCCTGGTGGACTTCCTCAGCTGTCAAAGGGTGGACCAAAGAGAGTGGGAACTCCACCCAGATGTTTTCAACCTGTTGGTTCAGCAGTGGGGTCTTGAAAGACCTGATGGCCACCAGGAACAACAGGAAGGTTCAGCTGTTTTGCTCCAATTGGAGGGACCCTTTGGCCTTCACCGTGGATGCTCTGGCAATCTCCTGGTGTTTTTCCTCTGTCTGCTGTGCATACCTTTGCCAAACACCATCGTGTTGATGTTCTGACTGTGGCAGGAAGGTCCTGGAGGCAGTTCTGCCTGTTCAGGACCTTTTCTTTCCTGTGCCTTACCATTCTTTAACTAGGGCCGCCAGATACTCCCCTGTGCACATCACTGCAATTACAGAATGCAAAGATTCTATCTCGCGTAGTCACCACACATTTGTTGAGACATTTGAGGTCCAAGATGGAACAGCCGCCACTATCCTTCTTCGGAACAACAAACAGGTTGGAATAAAAAGCCAAACTGTGCTCTAGGGAGATACTGGAATCAGAAGCTTCTTTGCCAGCAGTGAATCCACTGCCTCCTGAAACAGCAGCAACCTGCCTGGCTGTTTTGGAATTCTTGACAAAAAGAAGTGATACAGTGGAAGGGATCTGAAATCTATGTTGTATCCTTCTGATATTACCCGCAAAACCCAATGGTCCAGAACAGAGGACTCAGAGTGTCTCGAAAAAGGCGAAGATGCTCCTCTACAGGTACCAGTGGACCAAGATTCCCCAAGTCATGCAGAAGATTGCTTGATCGACTTAGACCTTGAGGCTGTTTGCCTGAGCTTCCCCTGCTGCCTGGGCTTGGCGGGGGAGCGTGTGTGAAGCTTGTGGACTTTGCATTTCTGTTTGGTGGAGGGACAAAAAAAAAAAAAAAAATGCAGTTTCCTCATAAGTAGTCATTTGGTGGGCATATGAAGCAACAAGATGCTCATGCCCTCATTAGCATCACTGATGATTTGTTTGAATTCTGGTCCAAACAGGGACTTGCCGTAAAAGGGCAAGGAGACCAGCGACTTCTTGGAAGACTGATACACAGACCTAATCTTAAGCCACAAAGCTGAGGGTTTAGCAGACAACCTGACTGCCTCAAAAAGAGCCTCAGATATGTAATTTTTATCCTCTTTAATTTTGGCCAAAAGAACCAACAGATCCTCTTTGGAAAGCTCTGCATGGACAGCCTCCATTAGCTGTTCACCCCATATGGCAACAGCCCTGCTAACCCAGACAGAGGCAAAAACAGGTCTCATTGCCGCTCCAGTGGTTGCAAAGTTGTCCCTGAGGCAGCTTCTTATCCGCTGGATCTTTTAAACCTGCTGCATCTGCCAATAGCAGGGCAGTAGACTCTGCCTACCTGGACACTGGGGGATCCAATGTTGGAGGAGAGGCTCACTGCGCCAAAGCTGCCTCTGCAAAGGGAAACTGCTTAGAGATCCTCTTGGTGATAGACATTTATGTGGGGGTCTTCCACTCATCTAGAAGCATCTGGTCGAGAGTGGCATTGTGCGAAAATGTTGAAGATTTCTTAAGCCTCTGGAAGACATCTGTAGAGGAAGACCTCTCATCAGAAGTGTCAGAGACCTGCTCTAACAGTTCTGATGAGTCCCTCAGCTGAGGGAAGGGGGGGGTCATTCTCATAAGAGTCCCCATAGGAGTAGGAAGAGTCCATATCCTCATATTCTTCTCCTCATCCTCCCCTTCTGACTATTCCTAATCTGAGGAGGTCCCAAGAACACTCTGAGAGAAAGGGGCCACATATTTAAAGGTAGTGTGGGGGGCTTCCAAGATTGGAGGACCCCCTGATGGTGGAGAGGAATTTGGTCCACTGAGGACAGCAGTGTCCCAAGCTGGTTCTTGTTCAGTGCTGGAGGGCCACAGTACAATAGCGGCAGAAAGATCCGGGATGCTCTCTAGGAAGCGCTGTTTGATATGAGGAACAGTAAGCAAGGTGGGTAAGTGATGCCCCTGAGTCCTTAGTCTTACATGTTACCCCCATGTCCCTTAGAATCCAACATCCTGACAGTGAAAGTGTCTGACATTAGTATAAACAGCAAGTAACAATTCCCCATAGTAATATTTCACCTTGGAAAGCAGAGAAAATCACTTATCTGGCAGGCAAAGGGTCAATCTGGAGGAGGAGAGCCTGTGCATAGGATAAGCAAGTGAGAAGTAAAATGGCTACTGAAAAACTGGCAGCCAATCAGAGTAGAGCCCACATTCCTGGCATTCTGGGAAATGTAGTCTTCTCTTTTGCTGTTGCATAGCAATGTCTGCCCTCTGTCCGTGGGGTCACCACAGCCCCCAAGACACTCAGAACGTGAACCTGATGAAAGGGCATTAGGGTGGCAAAAATAGAGCCCAATCTGACATGTATATATCTATCAGGTGCAGAGAAGCCCATAGACGCCAACGGAGCAAAGATGGCAGTGGTGCAGGCGCCTGTTCTTAAAGGGGCCTCTGTACAGATTTAGGCAACATGAGAAATGGCACTCAAAAACCCTTGGGGCCACGTAAGGGGAACCTATAAAGGGGCCCAAGGCAGAGGGAAAAGCTAGAAATTGCACACAGTGCCCCATGTTAGAGTAAACAGCAGGGAAAGGGTTAATCCATTAGAAACTGCAGCCTTCCTTGTTCCAAAGCACAGGAAAAAAACAGAATAGATAATAACTTATACCCAACTTGAGTGCAGGAGCCAGAGACTCAGAGAAAACCTCTGTATGGAGAGGCCAACAGGTAGGGACATGTGAACCAAAGCACTCAAAGGGCTACTAGCCAGTCTTCAAATTACCATTGTGAAAATAAGCAGAACGCCATGAGAGACTGCTAGGAGGGAAAACTTGGCCTGCAGTATTCCCCCCACAGAGCTGCAAGGGTCCACACAGCACACTAGCCAAGCCACTCCAGTGGAAGCCCAGTAATGGTAATGCGCCTAATGGGGGAATTTTGACAGCCCCATATCTAACAGAAAATAATAAAGCTAAAAACTAAGAGCTTCTTTGCTCCATCCGTTCCCCAGAGAGGACACCTTCATACTGGGGGCTATAGGGGAGGGGTTAAGCTGGAGGAGTGGCTCTGAGTCTTCACCTACAAGACTGTTTTTTGTTTTGTTTTGTTTTTAATGTGTCCTGCCAAAAGAGGGCCTCAACCCCATGGTACCTGTGTTCCACATTGGACTTAAAGGGATAGTAATACTTCGTTTTAACTTTGTTATTTTGTAGGCATTAAAAAAACATGAAGAATGATATAAGTCTTATCACTCAAACCTTTATGGTTTAAGATATATTCACAAGCAAAGTTTCCCCCTCCCACCCCTTTTACCTAGTGTAAGCTATCTCTTCTCAGATGTGAATCTGGTTGTAAGACCAGACAGATAACAGCAGGGGACAATCTTCTTTGTATGAAAAGAATGAAAGCCCACCCCCCGACAAGTTTTTCAGCTTTTTCCCTTATCTTAATTGAAGATTGTCCCTCTCTGCAGTCTACCTGGGCACCTCCCTTCTGATCTGGCTGACCGGGGGGGGGGGTACTTGTGAATATCTCTTAAACCATAAAGGTTTGAGAGATAAGACATATCATTCTTCATGTTTTTTTAATGCCTACAAAATAAAATAAAGATAAAACAAAGTATTACTATCCCTTTAAAGGGGATCTCTCACCTATATTAAAATAGCCTTAATCCGAATCCTCCCATGGCTTGAATCTTTGATCCTGTATTATTATTATTATTATTATTATTTTTTTTTTTTTTTTTTTTTATATTTCACTGTATTATCAGAGATGTTAGCTTTTAAATTGAAGCCTCTGACGTCCGTTATGTACAGGCTGCCGGTACAGCTCTGAGCCGCAGCCTGTCAATCTTTCTGTTCCCCTCCCCAAAACTTGCCTTCTTCCCTCCGATGACAGAGGATTGTGGCATGTGACCTGGAGCGCTCTTTCTAATGCATGTCTGTGTCATTGTATAAGCATTGACTGAGCACGTTTATGGTCTTACTAATTTATAAAAAGTGACAGTCTGCTTGCCAAACTAAGCAGAGGCAAGCGGGTTTCCACTTTTTATAAATGGTTAAGCTCATGAACACGCTCAGTCAATGCCTATACAATGACTTGGATGCGCATTAGCAAGATAGTGTGCAAGGTCACATTCCACAATCCTCCGTCATTGGAGGAGGGGGGAAGAAGGCAAGTCTTGGGGAGGAGAACAGACAAAGATTGATAGGCTGCAGTACAGAGTTGTACCCGTATCCTGTACATAACCATTGTCATGGGCTTCACTTTAAAAGCTAATATCTCAGATAATACAGCACTTTATTACAAAAAAAAAATAAAATACAGGATCAAAGATACACGCCATGGGAGTTTTGGGAGTAAAGGGGATCTCTCACCTATAATAAAGTACTTTTTCCACATTACAGAGTATCATACAGCAAAATACTGTAACTTTCACACTTATTTTCTTCATAATTGTCATTTTAACCCCATAGAAGCAAGAGACATTTCAAACTCACTGTGAAGCAGTGCATTGGACACTCTTCAGCATCCATGTAGTTAAGCTTTCTTTAACATTACGCCATAACAGTCTCTGGATTTTCACTGTTCCTATTTTGCACTCAGTAAAAGTAGTGGAAAACATGCAGCACCACAGTACACATATACACATTTCCTATTATGTTAAATCGGGCTTTTAACCCATTAAATGTTAGGGAGGTCTCCAATGCATTTGCTGAGCAATGTGTTGAAGACCACTAGCACTGAAGGAGTTAAAACTCCCCATTTAAATTAATAGGAATTTGTGGAATCTTTACTTTTTCCTTGTGGTGTAGCTGGTTTGCTTCAGAATTGCACCATTTTTTTCTTCGCAAATCAGCTCCAGTGTATTTCTCAACCACGGTCCTCAGGTACCAGTATCTGTGCAGGTTTTCTGGATTTTCCTGTCTGAGCACAGGTGTGTAATAAGTGGATTTTATTTTTTCTCTCTTGTTAGATTGAAATAACTTGAAACATGCACTGTTATAGATTTTTGAGGACTGTTATCGGGGAAGAACTAGTATGTTTTGGCCATGGGTGGGGTAAATTCAGTCCTGATCCTTATTTCTCTGTCGTCCAATACAGGTTACTGGTAACTCTGGGAGGCGATCCGCCCCTTTAAGTAGGCAGGAACATTTCTCCAAATGTATGCAGGGGGTGGAGCCTCCCCTGTCCCCTCAGCTGCATCCCAGTCAGCTAACTCCAGAATGATTTGTTCCTGGGTGTGAACACACCAGGTGGAGAAAATCTCTCATTAGTTTTAGTTTCTTTATTATTTTTCTGTCAGATATGGAATACCACCATTAGGTGGGTTACCATGAATGACAAATGCCCTCTCTAAAGTGGCTAGCTCAGTGTCCAGGGCCTTTTGGTGGACCTTAAGCCCTGATGGGGGAATATCTTGGTTTCAAGTGCTTCACCGGGGATTACCCACTGAGGTAATCCTCTCTTTGCATGGTGACCAGAAGATAGAAGATATGCAGGAAAGGTGAGCCACCCTTTGAGTGCTGAAGGTCCACTTGTCCCACAGTGTCCCTTCATTGGGCTTGTATTTGGGAGTTCTCATTGCGCACTCCTGCACTCATTGGGTGTTATATATTATGGGTTGGTGTTTTCTCATGATGCATATGTGTGTCCTTTGTTTTTTTTTTAACCTTTTCAATGCTGGGGTTAATTTTCTTAAAAACGTATGTACCGCGCCTTTAAGGCGCGCTTTTACCGCATAGACGCCATTGCTCCTTTACTCTCTATGGGCTTACACTGTTTGGGACGTATCTCTGGAACCGCTTCACATAGCGACTTCGGAGTGGGCTCATTTTGTTTGTCTACCCTTGCTCTTTCATTCGGTTTCAGTTTCAAGTGTGTTGGGGGACTTGGGGGGCTTCGGGCACTGTTTTGGGGTACTTTTTGGGGAAAAACTACATTTCCCATGAGAGCTCGTTTCGCGCCTCTTTTCCTATTGGCTCCGTCGCTGCAGCCATTTTGTGAGCTTTTCTCAGCGAGTATCCTACGCAGGGACCGGGCTCTCCCTCTCTCCTCCTCTCTTGCCAGATAAGTTTAAATTTAACGTTTCTGGGGTGAATCTTTAATCTCACACTTAAAGGGATAGTAACACTTCGTTTTTTCTTTATTTTGTTTTGTAGGCATTAAAAAAACATGAAGAACGATATATGTCTTATCTCTCAAACCTTTATGGTTTGAGAGATATTCACAAGCAAAGTATCCCCCTCCCACCCCTTTTACCTAGTGTAAGCCATCAGTTCTCAGATGTGGAATCTAGTTGTAAGACCAGACAGATAACAGAAGGGGATAATATTCTTTATATTAGAACAATGAAAGTCCTGCCTCCCTTGACAGGTTTTTCAGGTTTTTCCCCTTATCTTAATTGAAGATTGTCCCTCTCTGCAGTCTACCTGGGCACCTCCCTTCTGATCTGGCTGAACAGTGTTACATCAGTAAAAGGGGCGGGAGGGGGATACTTTGTCATTGAATTACTCTTGAACTACAACTCTGACAGAACTGAAATAACACTCTCCAAAGTCCAAATACTATGATGAATAATTAGAGCTGCTTTTATTATGAAACATTACTATCCCTTTAAATTGGGTGATTTCTTGTCAGTGGGTTATTTTGACTCTGTGAGTATGTCTATACTGCTGGAGCTTGGGGCTAGACCTAAGACTAAGTAGGCTGGGGTATCAGTATCCCCCACTGTGTATTGCTCTTCCTGTCACTCAGGGCTGCCTAGGGAATTCTCTGGTCATTTATGCCCAGCATGCTCAGAAGGTCTTGACAGCAACCAAGGGCCTTCCAGCCATGCTATTGAGCCAGCTTGGGTACACGAGTTTAAGGCTGCAACTAGGAACCTGAGGTCCACTCTTCAACTCTTTCCCGCTCAGGTACAGGGGGCACTGCAGTTATGGCAGCCCCCCTCTACTATCAGGACCTCCCTACCTAAACCACAGGGAGCACCTGATGTGTCTGATTCTTCTGAGGAAGAATTGTTGCAGGATTCTGATGCTGAGGATGGTACAGTTATTGAGTCTTCCAGGACTGTTGGGGACTCTTTTGAATGTGACCCTGAACTCTCTGCTGAGGGTTTAATTAGAGCTGTACTGACCACTCTCAACCTTTCCTTGAGTCAAGAGGTTCCCTCTGACCCAACAGATGTTTTTTCAGAAACCAGCTAAAGCTGCTGTTTGTTTTCCTCCTAACCCTACTCTTGACCGTTTGGTTTCTGATGCTTGGAAAAATCCTGATAAGTCCTCTTCAGTCTCAAAAAAGTTTGCTAAACTTTATCCTTTTTCTGAGGCTGAACTGGCTAAATGGGTTCATCCCCCTAAGGTGGATGCACCTGTATCTAGACTGTCTAAATCTACTGCTTTACCAGTGTCTGATGCTTCTTCTTTACAGGATTGGACTGACAAAAAGTTAGAGGTTTGCCTCAAGTCTATTTTTGCCTCTATTGGCACTGCTATGCGTCCGGCCTTTGCTGTGGCGTGGGTTAACCGGGCCATCACGGTCTGGACTGAGCAACTCACCATGACAGTCAAGAGTCAAGACGCACCTATTTCAGAGAAGCTACGTCTCCTTGCTAATATTTCTGAGGCTCAGAACTATGTTTCTGATGCTGCCTTTGATGCCGTCCGCATGATGGCGAGGGCCTCCACTTCTGTGGTGGCCAGGCGTGCTCTTTGGCTTAAGATTTGGTCTGCTGACACTGCGTCCAAGATAGTTTTGCTTTCTTTCCCTTTCCTGGGTACTTCCTTGTTTGGTTCTGAGCTCAAGGAACTAATTAGCGAGGCGACTGGTGGTAAGAGTACTTTTCTGCCCTTGGTCTTTAAGAAAAGGTTGCCGGCTAAGCGCAACCGGTCCTTTCGTTCCTTTCAAACTGAGACACGTACAACGAACCAGAAGGTTCCATCTACTCCATGCTCCTCCTCTAAGCCCAAGCAGTCCTGGAAGCCCAAGGTTGCGTCCAAGCCCAAGACTGCTTCGTCATGACTCGCCGAACCCGGGTCCGCATCCCGCTGTGAGTGGGCGTCTCCACCTCTTTCGCTGTGTTTGGGAGGATTCTGTGATGGACCCATGGGTTTTACAGGTGGTGTTGGAGGGATACAAGATCCCTTTCTTTTCTCTTCCTCTGTTTCGATTTCATCTCACTCGTTCTCCTCAGGATGCCGAGAGATGTCGTCTGTTCAACGCTATTCAGGCTCTTTTGGACAAAGACGTCCTGGAGCCGGTGCCTCCTTTGGACAAAGGTTCCGGATTTTATTTCAACCTTTTTGTGATGACCAAGGAGGACGGCGGAGGTCGTCCTATTTTGGACCTCAAGGATCACTTTTTTGTAGTGAAGACACACTATCGACAGGAGTCTCTGCACACTGTCATCGCTGCCATGTCTCCGGTGGAGTTTCTTGCTTCCCTGGATCTTCAGGATGCGTATCTTCACATCCCAGTTCATCTAGAGAGCAGGCAGTATCTGAGGTTTGCCTGCGCCAGAGGTCATTTTCCTTTTTCAGCTCTTCCATTTGGTCTGACAACGGCTCTCCAGGTGTTCCAGTGGGTTCTGGGGGCGTTAATATCTGTCAACCATCGGGATGGCATCAGAGTGACTCTGTACATGGACGACCTGCTTTTGAAGGCTGCATCTGCGGACCACTTTCATCAGCAGGTCCAGACCTGCATTCAAGTCCTCACACGTCACGGTTGGATTGTGAACTCGGACAAGTCGGACTTGGTTCCGTCCCAGCGTCTCATTTTCTTGGGTCTTCTGTTCGACACTCAAAGGTGCATGGTGTTTCTACTGGAGAAGGTAGCTCATCAGATTGCTCAACGGGTTTCCAAGATCCTGGCCCACGATCGGATCCCGGTTCCGAAGTTGTCCTCTCTGGTGGAGAAGTTCATCTCTACGATAGAGGCTGTGCCGTTTGCCATGGCACACACCAGGGAACATCAAAGGTTTGTGATCCAGACATGCAGGGACTGGCCTGATCATCTGAAGCTGTTGATCTCTTACTCCTCATGTCGAGTTGAGCTTGGAGTGGTGGTTGGACCTTTCCCATCTCCTGAAGGGGAGATCCTTCCGGATCCCCTACTGGACCAAGGTCACGATGGACGCCAGCCTCTCGGGTTGGGGTGCTGTCCTGGGTCGCATCAGCGCTCAGGGGAAGTGTTCCTTGGAGGAATCTCTTCTTCCCATCAACATTCTGGAACTTAGAGCGATTTTTCATGCTCTGCGCCATTGGGAATCTCAGCTGGAGGGCTGTGCGATCAGAGTGGAATCCGACAACACCACCGCCGTGGCTTACATCAACAGGCAGGGCGGGACAAGAAGTCTCGCCGCTTGGTTAGAGGTCAAGGCCATTCTGTCCTGGGCGGAGGTTCACGTTCCTGTCATTTCCGCGGTGCACATTCCAGGCGTAGACAACGTCATGGCAGACTTTCTCATTCGTCACACAGTCGACAGCGGAGAGTGGGAAATCCATCCGGAGGTGTTTCAGCTCCTAACTCAGAAATGGAGAGTACCCCTAGTGGATCTGATGGCCACCAGGCACAACAGGAAGGTTCCGATGTTCTGCTCCCAGTGGAGAGACTCTCTAGCCCTGGCTGTCGATGCCATGTCCATTCCCTGGGCGTTCTCCCTGGCCTACATCGTTCCTCCCCTTCCAGTGTTGATAAGGGGGATTCAGAAGTTGAAGGTGGACCCGTTGTCCAGTCATCCTGATCGATCTGGATTGGCCTCATCAGTCCGGGTATCCGGACCTTCTGGCCCTGTCTGTGGCGGAGCCCTTTCCGCTTCCCTCTTGTCCAGATCTTCTGCTGCAAGGTTATCTGTGGAAGGAGGATGTTCATCGTCTCAATTTGACGGCCTGGAGGTTGAATCCTCTTTTGAAGAAGAAAGGGTTTTCTTCTGCTGTGGTATCTACTATGCTGAGTGCTCGTAAGACTGTTTCTTCCAAGATTTATCACCGTGTCTGGTCGACATTTGTGTCTTGGTGTGCTGACAGGGATCTGTCTCATGACTTTCATCTTCCCACTGTCCTAGCTTTTTTGCAGGACGGTGTGGATAAGGGGCTCAGTCTGAGTTCTCTTAAGGTTCAGACTTCAGCGCTGTCTGTTTTCTTCCTGGAGCACATCGCTGTTCTTCCTGATGTCAAGGTTTTCTTCCCAGGCGTTGCTCATGTGCGTCCTGCCTTTCGGAGTCCAGCTCCTCAGTGGGACCTTAACTTGGTGTTGGGAGTTCTCTAGCGTCCTCCCTTTGAGTCCTTGGCTACTGTTCCTCTACGTCTTTTGACGTGGAAGATGGCTTTCCTTCTGGCAATTGTGTCAGTTCGCCGAGTGGCGGAGTTACAGGCTCTTTCTTGTAAACCACCTTATTTGGTGTTTCATAAGGATAAGGCTGTGCTTCGCACCTCTAAGGAGTTCTTACCGAAAGTGGTCTCAGAGTTTCATATCAATCAGTAGATTGTGGTGCCCTCTTTCTGCCCTAACCCCTCCTCTGACAAGGAAAGGGACCTTCACTTGTTGGATGTGGTGCGTTGTCTCAAGTTCTATGTTCATCGACCTGAATCTATTCGGATGTCTGACGCTCTGTTCATCAATCCTGAGGGTCCTAGGGCAGGGAGACCGGCATCCAAAGTGACTATTGCGTCATGGATTAAGTCCACTATTCGTAAGGCTTACGAACTAAGGAATAAGCATGTTCCCTTTCGGGTCACTGCTCATTCCACCAGATCTATAGGGGCCTCTTGGGCCTATAATAATCAAGTGTCTTCTGATCAGTTGTGCAGGGCAGCCACTTGGTCCTCTGTGCACACCTTTTTGAAGCACTACTGTGTGGATGTGCGGGCTTCGGCTGATGCCAGCTTCGGGAGGCAGGTCCTGGAGGCAGTTTTGCTTGTCTAGGGTCGTCTTCTTCTGAGGTCTTCAGTGCTTCCTTACTGTTGAGCCCTGTTGGCTCTAGTTCAGTGTGCTGTGCAACAGTTCCTGGGGTCTGTTTTTACCCCTAGTTGGTGTCCGTTGACACTTCAGTTTTGTTGGGATCTCTGACCGGTAGGTTCATAGAGGTCCTGGTGACTTTGAGGGCCTTGCACCTGGTCCTTGCCTTCTTCCTGCCTCTGGGACACTCAGTGGTTGGACATCCCAGAGTTACCAGTAACCTGTATTGGACGACAGAGAAAAGAGGATTTTAGTCTTACCTGTTAAATCCTTTTCTCTTAGTCCATACAGGTTACTGGTCTCCCACCCTGTCAAGATACCATGCTTGGCTCTTCTGTGGCAATTCGTGGGAGTCCTTCGGGGCATGCTCACAGGAGTCGTCTTCTCTCCTATTTCTGGTCCGTTATTAGTGTCTCAAATCATTCTGGAGTTAGCTGACTGGGATGCAGCTGAGGGGAGGCTCCACCCCCTGCATACATTTGGAGAAATGTTCCTGCCTCCTTAAAGGGGCGGATCACCTCTCAGAGTTACCAGTATGGCAGGCCCTGAAGCAAAGGCAAATTCAGACCTGCTGCCTTTCAGATGCATATTCTGTCAGGCTGATCACTGGCCAGATGCACACCCCTTTTACATTCTGGGCTGCAACCCACTGGCCCAAACTTATAACAGGCTCTGGGGCAACTGTCCACTGGACCTGCCCTCCCCTGACAATGGTTAGAAAAAACACTAGTCTAAAGTGTTACAACTATTAGAATTAAAGTGGATGTGTCACCTATCTATAACATAGCATAAATAGTTAGGCTACATATCGAATACTACTAAAACGATCTTCATTTTTTATTTCATGTAAATTTAACCTATAAAGTCTGGGTTGCAGCTACTTCCACATAGACTGTGCTGCCTCTGCTCTCCTCCCTCCTGACGGAGGCTTCTGTCTGTAAGCTGGAGCAGTCTCATTGCCAGAGATCGATATCTAGCCAATGAGACCGCTCCAGCTTACAGACAGAAAGCCTCCATCATCAGAGGAGGGAGAAGAGCAAAGGCAGAGTGACGGACTGCAGTCTATGCGTAAGTAGCTGCAGGACCGACTTTATAAGTTACATTTACACAAAATAAAACTTAAAAAAAAAAAAAATGAAGACCGTTTTAGTAGTATTCGATATGTAGCATAACTATTTATGCTATGTTATACATAGGCGACACATCCACTTTAAATTGTCAGGAAGCTAGAGAGGTGCTTTTCTGGAGCAAACAAGCTGAATCACAGGAGGGTAAAAAAAAAAATATATATATATATATATATATATATATATATATATATATATATATATATAATATCCTATATAATAATTCGCTAAAATGTGTGTAACGCCGCAGTCATGCGCAGTAGAGACTGCTTCGTGTGCTGCAGTCATGCACAGTAGAGACTGCTTCGCGTGCTGAAGTCATGTGCAGGAGAGACTGCCCACGCCGCAGCGGATACAGAGCTGGACGCTCCTTCCTACTGCACATGACTGCCCCGCGACCTGCTGGCAGTGGCACTGTGGCCCGTGTAACGGGCTCTTCAACTAGTATATACATACATATGTGTGTGTATGTATGGGGTGAAAGCACGCTCGCCTAAATCTAACAATTCCCAGGTGCACAATGGCAAAATCAGAAATGTACAACTAGAGGAAAGGGGCAGCGCACCCGTGGGACTTGTATGAAAAATTAATTTTATTGAGTGAAAAAGCAACAAAATGGTCTGAGGCCAACATTTCGGCCTGCTCATGATGAAGGTGTCAGAGCAGACCGAAACATTGACCTCAGACCATTTTGTTGCCTTTTCAATCAATAAATATATATATATATATTTTTTTTTTTAACTAGCTTTATTGAAGAATTAACGCAGTTAACAATAAAACATAAAGATGCAGCAGTATCACCGTACAATGGTATGAAACTGCAGTTGCCCATTGTAAAAATTACAGTGTCAATCAAACATTCGTGCCAGAATTCAAATGAATGCGCAATGCCATCACATAGAAGAAGAATAAAAGAATAAAGAGGAGAAGAGGCTGTAGTGGAAACAACAGAGAGGTAGAGTGTAGGGAAGAGCAGAAGCAAGGAGAGTAAAGAGAGAGGAGGAGGACCAGGAAAAGGCAGGGGAAAATAGGAAAGGGATATGTTTGCGTGAGCATGTTTGTCTGTCTGACAAAATGTTGCAGGATAGTTGCCACCACTCTCTCCGGTTTGAGCAAATAAGTGATAAGACCCGTATTTCAGGAACGGACCGGGAAAGCAAAGAAAAGTCAAACCGTTATATTGTGAGATAAACACCAGGGGGACAAAATATCACTAAAGGTGGGGCTACCCCTGGATACTAGAAGGGTCAATTTCTCAAGGGTCAGGATGTCTCCCACTTTTTTATCCATGTAGCTAGGGAAGGTGGAATAGATGATTTCCACAACAACGGGATGCACATCCTAGCCTCAGTAAGAAGATGTGTAAGGAGAATACGAGAAGGATTGGTCTTCACGACCTCATTTAGGCCAATGAAGAGTAAGACTAATTGAGGTGTAAGTGGGATGGTAATATCCAGAGAAGAGTAAATTTACCAGTGCACCGCTTTCCAGTAGGGAAACAGGAGCAAGCAGTACCACCATATGTGACCCATTGAACCCTCACCAGATGCACACCTTCAACATGTGGAAGAGACACACTGGTAAAAATGATGGATAGTGGATTGGACCCTATACCAGCGCTTTAGTATTTTGTAATTCGTCTGCGCTGCAGTGACGTTTCTAGAGGATACAAGAGAATAACGTACAGCACGATCCCAAATTTCGGAGGGAATGCGGATATCTAGATCTGTCTCCCATGCAATACGTTGAGTCCCAGTAAGAGTCTAGGTAGTTTAGCTACGGGTTGAAGGGAAGGTCGTAGATGAGGCAGAGAGATATGGCAGAGGAATTCAAACGGAGTGAGAGGCCTGTATATCAATGGTTTGGAGAGATGAGGATAAAAAGTTGTGCAATTGGACGTTCGACCAGTAATCTGTAGATTGAAGACCCCATCTTTCCTGTAACACTGCAAAAGAAATCAAAACCCCATTCTGTACTAGATCAACAACCCTAAGTTGGGGGCGCTGATTCCAAAGAGTAAACGGTGATCTGGACCCACCCGGGGGAAAATCAGGGCAATTGATTATCGAGAGTAAAGGGGATGATACACTAGACAATCTGTCAGCCACAGAATCCCAAAGCAAGAGAGAGAAGAGGATGAGAGCAGACACTCTGCGGGCGAGCAGACGATGGATACCAATGGATAGAGGTTAGAACAGTTGGATGGCAGAGACATTCCTGCATATGTATCCAAGCTTTGTGGGGTGAGGAGTGGAACCAATGAGGTATAGCACAAAAAAACACTGCTTTATAGTACCTGGATAAGTCTGATGCTCCAAAACCCCCCATACGTCTGGGTAGTGCAATATTTGCAAATTGGGTGCGCTCCAGTTTGCCATTCCAGAGAGAGGAATTAAGAGTACTGAATCGACTTAAGGTAGGCACGAGGTAAAAATATAGGGAGAGCCTGGAAGAGATATAAAACTTTTGGTAAAGAAGATTAATATCCAGGACAGATAAAGAGTGGGGAAACGTTTGAGATCCGAATCTATAGATTTAGCCAAAGGGATGTAATTGACTCGCTAGATATCCAAAACAGAAGCTGGCAACTTCACTCCTAAATAGGGAACCGTGGAATCAGCCCATGAGTAGGGGGTCGCGAAGAGTAAAGAATGAGCCTCGGATGGTGGCAGGGTGAGATTTAAAATCTGTTTTAGACATGTTCGCTTTAAAGTTACTAACAGACCCAAAAGAAGTAAGTTCAGAAACCAATGCTGGAAGGGAGGAGTTTAGGTCTGATACGCAAAAAAGTAAGTCGTCAGCAATTAGCGCTAGTTTATAATCACTGTCACCAAGAGGTATTCAGTGAATAGCAGGGTTGTTACGTACATGGCTTGCCAATGTCTCCATGACCATTATGAAGATGATGGGGGCAAGGGACAACCCTGCCTAGTCCCATTATGAATTAAAAAAGGATCAAAGAGAGCCATTCACACAGACACAAGCAGAAGGGTTTCAATAAAGAGCCAGAATGTAAGAAAGGAAGGGATAACCCATCCCAAAGCCCTTTAAAGTTTCTCGAATGAAACCCCAATCCACTCTGTTGAATGTTTTCTCGGCATCAACAGAGACCAGAAGTGAGAACTAACGGATAGATCGAGAATGATGTATAAGGTGAACCAATTTTAATATGTTGTCCCTAGCTTCATGCCCGGGCACAAAACCTGCTCTGAATGAATGATATGTGGTAACATGGGATTAAGCTTATTGGCCAACACTTTGGCTTAAATTTTCAGGTCTGTGTTTAAAAGCGAAATTGGCCTGTAACTGTGCAGTGCGAGGCATCTTTCCCTCGTTTGGTGATGAGAGTGATGTGAGTCTCAGAAAGTAGAGGGTGAGAGACCATAGAATGCGGTACATCATTAAACATGGTAGTGAGTAGGGGAATTAGAAGATCAGGGCCAGGCGATTTCCCAATTGACATCTGTTTAATTGCCCGCCGAACTTCGTTATGAGAAATTTTAGCATCTAATTGATCAGCCTGTAAAGGTGTTAGCTTTGGGAGGGATGAGGAAGCCACATAATGGCGTTGTGCCTCAGAAAGCCCATCAAGTATTGGAGGTTCAAGATTATATAATGATTCAAAGAAGGCAAACTCTGAAGCCATCTGACGGTGTTATGCTACGAATTGGTGTATGGATAAGAGATCCCTTCGTCTGTATAGACATCCAGCGACTCCCCCCTATCCCCATGCTCATAATTAAATCTGCAAGTCCAAAGATATGATTTATGGACCTGTGCGAAGAGGAGAGATTTAACCCTTTCCCGACAAGCCGTCACCTCCCGTATTGAAGTCGAGGGATCTGATGATTGGTGAGATTCCTCTTGGGCTTTGAATTCCTGCAATAAGGAAGTGAGCTGAGCACTTGCCCGCTGACGTGATGTCAGTTGAATGCAGTGACCCCGAAGCATGCACTTAAAGGCTTCCCAAACTGTCAGAGATATTTCAGGAGTGCAGTTAAGAGAGAGATACTCCCAAATTGAGCTATGTAGTTTGCCCACTGCTTCTGGGTCAGACAGCAAAGAAGTGTCAAGCCTCCAACCCCTTGTCCACAACAAGATCCACAAGAGCATGGTCAGCCCATGTGATTGGATGAATGGAGGCATCAGTA